>CM028130.1:560687500-561960000 GCA_016271365.2 Neoceratodus forsteri | reverse complement strand
TTATTAA
The DNA here is from genome assembly GCA_016271365.2 of Neoceratodus forsteri. NCBI lineage: Eukaryota > Metazoa > Chordata > Ceratodontiformes > Ceratodontidae > Neoceratodus > Neoceratodus forsteri. Next base: position 561,959,993 of record CM028130.1, on the reverse strand, counting down.
TGCTAAACTCCTTCTCAATGCCAAGAAAACCAAAACAATGCTTTTCAGTCTTAATACTACCCCTTCCGCCCCCCTTGACATACCTAAAAACTTTATCGTCACATCCCTAGGTGTACCATTGGAAGTCACCTCCAAATTCAGGTATCTTGGCCTTTGGTTAGATAATAAGCTTTCCTTTAATGACCATATTGACGATCTTTCCAGAAGACTAAAAATCAGGTTAGCCTTTTTCTTCCGAAACAGGGACCTCTTTCCTATAGAGACTAGAACCAGGCTGGTTCAAGCCACATTCCTTCCTCTACTTGACTATGGGGACCTAATTTACACATCAGCTGCAACCGCAAGCCTAAATAAATTGGATGTCCTTTACCACCGTGCTCTGCAGTTCATTACAGACTCTCCATACCGAACCCATCATTGTGACCTGTATGCAGCCGTTGGTTGGACGTCACTTACCACTCTACGTCTGCTCCATACTGGACTCTTAAAATACTCCTGAATAAGCTTCCAAGCTATATTACATCTCTCATCCACATCTCCTGCAGTGTACACTCACTTAGGAAATCTGATTTTATCACTCTTGATGTGCCTAGGACCCACACCACCTTTGGCAAACGGGCCATATCATACGTTCTCCCAACCATTTAAAATCAGCTTCAAGCCTCACTGAAACTATCTAGTACTGTCTCCATTAACTTTTATAAAAAACTAACTATAACTAAATTTAAAAATAATTATAACTGTTATTAAGTCTCTTCTTTACCTATATGTTTCTCTACGCCCGCCCAATGCACTGGTACCTGCCTTAGTCCTGTTGGTATCCTACTAGAACTGGCAAATCATAACGATCTCTTCAGCTGATCTAAGACTGTCCTCTACCCTTACCCTTTTCACTTATCTCACCTGCTCTCCCTTTTCTATTCTTTTCCTAAAGTTCCTCTCCACCCTTATGCTCTCCACCTATATCTTACCCTCTCACTCCCTTTATCCCTTTTTCTATTCCCCTGGCTGCTTTTCCTCAAACTCGTGCTCCTATGTAATTACTCTCTCCCCTTTAATGTAACCCTCAACTACTAATGTTGCACAAGGTAAATGTAGTTTATATTTACCTTGTTATGCCCTAAGTTGAGCACGATGTACCACATGAACCTAAACTTTATTTTATTTTATCTACTGGGATTTTTTTTGTATCCTATGTATTATATTGTTTTCCTTGTCTGTATACATGCTCCAGGACCTCCTTGTGAATGAACTTGCTCAATGGAGTTTTCCTGCAATAAACTTGAACTTGAACTTTGTGGCTTGCAGGGTGTCCACAGAAATTTGGAAAATGAAGGCCTAAGCAGTGTTGCTGGGAGTTGGCTGGAGTCACAGCCTACCGAGTTAAGGCACAATGGTCAAAGTTTAGGAATGAATTTGAAGGACCAAGAATTGTGGGGGCATCAAGGCACTATTCAAAATGAGATGCTGTCAGTCGGTGAGGGGAAATTACTCCACACAGGACAAATTAGATTGTGAAAAAAAGTATAAGTGTGGGTGGACACACTCAACTGGGGTGGGGGGGATTTACCCCTTACATCCTTTGTTCTAACACTTTTCATACCCTTCCACTACACGTGACTGCAACAGTATTTTACCTGCTACATTTTTCAGTGTGCCAATGAGCTCCACTCTGTTAGCAACATCAGCATCCCCAATGTAGTACCTACTGCACCGTTAAAGGAATGCTTTCATCCATGGCCTTCGGGGGAATTAAGCTGGGTGCACCCACATTGGGGTTTGAGGGCTCCTAGGGGTGGGCAGATCCTATGGTGCAAAATGGTCACTATTTCATTGCCTGCTGCCACCCCCTTGTTCTTTCCATACCCTCCCTTTGAAAAATAAACATTTGTTTGAATTGCATTTTATGGTTTGGGGACTGCAATTGATTGCTGTGTCACTTCTTTTTGGGTTGGGGCTGTGTGGGTAGTTTAGGCACTGTTTCCTGGGGAGGTGATAACCTAGTGTTGCAGCATCCAGGTACCCCATATCATCACCCCTAGTTAGTGGTGGGCAAAGTGGCCCCAATTAAGCTCTAAGTGATTCAGCGGAGTGTTGGTCCGCAGTGCTCCAGCGTTATAATGGGTAACGCGAAGTCCATTGAAAACAATGACTTTGACTTACTTTGCCTTCCCAAACCACTACTCCACCAATTCTTAAGGTGAAGTACATTGAAAATAATGTACTCCGCCTCACTTTGCCTTGTTTTTAAGCTCCAAAGGCAAATTTTGTAGTGATTCATGGGATTTTAGGTCACATGGGCTCTAGATAGTTCTGCACAGCCTCAGTTTGGGGTAGTGTGTGTAGGAAGCTGTAGGAGACAATCTGCTCTGAGAGCTCTCTGTGATTCAAACCTTCTAAAAGCTATTAAAAAAGCCTTTTTGGGCCATTTGTTTTGCTGAAACTTTAGTTCATCGATTATAGGAAACCCTCCTGTGCTCATATCATCGATCGTTTATTGTTTGTGTGTGGATTTTGAATGTTAATGTACAATATTCAGTCTGTGTACTGAGAGACAGTGGAAGTGTGCTTTGGGGAAGGGGCGTAACTGTGGTGTAGGTAGACTAACTTGAAGAAAAAGACTGCTATCTGTTTTGGTGACATTTTTCTTGTATAACTGTGTTAATGTACACACAGTAATATTTTCAATAATTCTTGCCATTTTTTTGCCAATTGTTGAGGTGCAGCAGTGCATAATTTTAGTTTGTTTAAAATATGTGGTTATATTACTGAAGTTTTCAATTTGCTACGCATTACTTAGTGTGTGTGTGTGTGTGAGTATGTGTGTGACGCATGTCATCAAATCAGACACCTTTTATTGTGCTACATAATTTTAGCAATGTGAACCTGCTGTCCACAGCAGCTGTGTAATTTTTGTACTTCTTTGTGGTATCTTTACTGGTACTAGTACTAGTGACTGTTACTGCAGCAGTGCAGTACACTGCGCCCCCCTCAGCCCACCCCAACCGGCAAAGGAATTCTTTTCCAGATCTGAATTTCTGATGGTGAGCACTGGTTAGGTGTTGTTCCTTTGCATCTGCATCTCTTCAGTGTGCAGTGCAATCTTAATCTGTCTGTGCATTTGCATCTCTTTAGGGCCCAGTCTTCTTCTCTAACTTAAGTCACAGTTGTTTATTTTTCTTCCCTTCAGAGTACTGGACTGGTGTGGTGCATAATTCTGCTTGAACATTGTACTCATTAATATGCATTTTTAAGTCAGGACCATCATCACAAGTCACTCGTGATACAAATCACATTCTTCATCATCATGGTCACAAATGCAGTCACAAATCATGATTTACGATCAAGTCACGAATCACAACATTAATCTTTTTTAATAGTTACATGGATGTATTGTAAGCCTGTTTTGTAGTATCTCTCCATGCTTCACCACCCCACCATTGTACTCATTAATGAGTGTTTTTAAGTCAGGGAGTTTTGTGCCACACCTCTTCGGGGCCCGTTGAAGTACAGCCATAGGCATTCACGTTTCTTCATCATCATGGTCACAAATGCAGTCACAAATTGCGATTTACGATCACGTCAAGAATCACAACATTAATTTTTTCTAATAGTTACCTGGATGTATTTTAAGCCAGTTTTGTAGTATCTCTCCTTGCTTCACCACCCCACCATTGTACTCATTAATGAGTGTTTTTAAGTAGGGGAGTTTTGTGCCACACCTTATCGGGGCCAGGGGAAGTACAGCCGTAGGCATTCGCATTTCTTTATCGTCACGGTGACAAATGCAGTCACAAATCATAATTTACGATTATGTCACGAATCTCAACATTAATTTTTTTACTAGTTACTTGGATGTATTGTAAGACTGTTTTGTAGTATCTCTCCAGGTTTCACCTTCCCACCATTGTACTCATTAATAAGTGTTATTAAGTTAGGGATTTGGACAGCGTCTGCGGTACATACACAGACTGGAAAGAAGTCTGACTGCACACATGCAGTTTAGTACAGTATACTTGCACTGCTCGGAATACAAAGTGTCACGCATATGGAAGACAACAAAAAAGGGCATAATTACATACACGGGTCGGGGATGGTGAAGGAATACATTTTATAACACAGCAAGGAAGGTGTGGGGGGGCACATGGTGTGAGGGAAAAAAAAAACTAATGTGGGATCCCATAGTGATCCAGCAGCAGTTCCAGCATGGACATAATTTGCAACTGATGTCCCTCTATGTGATCCAGCCGCTGCTCCACAGTACTCACCCTCTCGTTGTTATCCTCAACAGCACTCCAGAGAACTGCCAAGTCAGCCTGTGTTACACACAGTTCTCTGGGTCCACACATTCTACAGGCTGACCTGCTGGTGGTTGTGGGGGGTGGGGGTGTTAGGTGGAGCAGTGAGTGCTACTGTGGCCCTCCTCTTCTTAGATGCTGCCACACAGCACCCTCTGCCACAGAATGGCCAGCAGGTGCAGGCATGGTCCGCTTCTGTGGCAGCCTGCCATTCCAACTGGTGGTGATTGAGCATATGGGTGTGCTGGCCCCCAGTCCCCAGGTGAGTCCCCAAGGGGCCACAGTGCACCTCCGCCTCACATAGATGGCACTTGGCCACACTGCTGTCCCCCACAACACAGTCAAAAAACTGCAAAACAATGGAGGTGCGGGGAGGACCAGGCACAGGCAGGGAAGGGTCAGATGAACTGGCAGCTGACTGGTCATGGTGCTCAACAGGGATGGGATCCACACCTGGGCCCAGGGGAACAGGCACATCCTGCTCCAGAGGACTTGGTGGTGGTGGTTCAACTGCCTCAGAGTCAGGACAGGAGGTGGTGCTGGTCCTGCTTCCGGGGGGGGGGAGGGGACAAACAACTAACTACTTATAAAGGTAAGAAAAATAACATTTACAGAAAGAACAAATTAAGTAAAAAAGAGCACAGAAAAGACAAAAAAAATGTAGCTTTTAAAAAAGCTGTTGGGTCTAAATCAAAGTTTAAATCTCCTCCTCGCTCTGATCTCAGAGTATCAGCAGTCACAAAACACACTCCTCTCTCTCTGTCTGCACAGAAGAAAGTAAAAGTGTCTGCTTGTATGACTCACTTCCTTCCTGCCTAGCTAAAGAGCATGTGACTTACAGTACTGTAAGCCATGTGATGTGTGGGGGGCTGCCAAATCTGAAACACCAAGTGGATCACTTAGAATCATAATGAGGAACACGAAGTCCATTAAAAACAATGACTTCACCTTACTGCACATTGCCATTCCGCCTTTAACGCGAAGTGGTAATGACAAGGCGGAGTGAACACTTTGCATTGCCCACTCCGCATAGCGGAGTGGCAGTGCGAAGTGCCCACTTCGCTTTCACTTCACCAGCGGAATTTAAATTCGCTGCATCTCTACCCCTGGTGGAGGCACCACACCACAGTAGGCCAGTGTAGCACATCCTCAGGTAACCCAGGCCAGCCTCCTCATGAGGTATTGAGAGGTGAACCTCAAGGGCCCTGGTACAGCAGCTGCTGCACTTGTTTTTTGGAAGAAATGGAAACCTTTCAATCTGAACTCTGAAATATTAATAATCTTAGAATGTTCATAAAGTAATGAAGTAGCTTTTCCTAACAGAGAAAAGTCATTAGATAGCGGGTTTCCATGGAGATGGCAGGGATCAAAGTTGAAAACAGCATCTGTGTGAAGAGGGCAAGGGAGAGAGAGGGAGGATTTGACTTTTTTGGAAAATCCTGTGTGAGAAGCTGGTGCTGCCCACTGAAGGAAACATGAAATTCCAAGGTAGGCATTGTTTCTGAGGTAAACGCTTGGCCCAAATGAATATAGGGAAATAGTTTTTTTAATTTGAACTTCCTTATGTAAGTTAGGCATGCGGTTTCATCAGGGCAACTCTGACTCACAGCAGGTAATTTCACACAACAGATTGTAATGCAAAATTATAACACAGTAATGTGCACATAAAATATGCTTTCCAGTAATTATAAATGCATTGTGGTCTAAAACATGCTTAGAGCAGCAGTATTGTTCGGGGCAAAAAATGTCATGATAATCTTTTTAGTAATGTATTTCTAGCAAAAACATCTCTATATCATTTTTCCTTCTGTTTCATTTCTGAACTGCAATACATTGTTTTGAAGTTTTTAAAAGTTCCTGATCACCTGCCAAGCCCACCATGAATAAATTAAACTCCTTGGTGTGATATGTGGGGAGGGGAGTGTTTAACCAGGAAAGGCACATAAAGTCAGAGCTTGTTTCCAGGTGTGACCTTGGAGCACAAGGATGTTAAGTGACTTGCTCAGGGTCACACAGTATGCAAGGGATGGCTGACGGGACTCAAACCGAGGCTTCCAGGTTTGCAGCTCAGTGTCCTTAACCATTATGCTATACTGCTTCCCTAAATATGAGGATGTCTACCATCAGAAATGTGTGCTAGGGACCAGACTCAGTGGCATGGAGGGATAAGGGATTGAGTGTCTTACCTTCTGCCATGCCAGCGACCATGTTCAGGAATAAGCATAGCTTGCTGAGGGTTGGCAGGATGGGAGAAGATTGAGTTTCCCAAGGACTGCTCTCCTCTTCTGGGGGGAGCAGCTGTCTCATCCCATGACTGATGCCAAGTGAAAGCCCTGTGGCAGTGCAGGCAAGAGTGACATGAAAGGAGGGGCTGTAGTTGTGCAGGATGAGTGTGCCACCACTCACACATAATGGTGCCGCAGCATTGAGAGGGACATGAAAAAAAACAGGAAAAATATGGAGAATGGGCTATGTGAAATCCTGCCCCTTGTGCTGTGGCCCCCTCCAATGCTCCAGTTCAGGGGGAAAATGTCTGGATCTGCTTTCTGGGAGAGGGGCTGTAAACAACATAGGATCCCCATTAAAGGAAAAAAGACCCTAAACTACTTAAAAAATTAAAAAGACAGATATTGCCTTAATTCAGGAGATGCATCTCATATCAGAAAAAGCAGAAAAATGGAAGTGAGGATGGGCTGGGGAAGTGTTCTATAGCTGCTTCATCACCAGAAAAAGGGAGTCATGATTCTTGTAAGAAAAGGGATACATTTTGTACAAACAGACCATTGCCGCACAGATACGGGGAAAGGTGGCAGATACTATTGGGACTGTGGTGAGATAAGGCCATACCTTATTGTTCTAATCATATTTCATAGCATTTTATGTGAAAAATGCATCACAGATGCCCAAGGTGGCCCAGTATAAGTTGCAAGGGATCATGGGTACAAAGACATGGGCCTTGGGGAATGATGTTGTAACTCTTGTTACTGGGAAGAGAATCTGTCAGCTGCTCATCAGGGACTAGAGTTTAATTAAATCACTTAGAAGGAGGCAAAATAATAATTAAGCAGAACTGGAAGCAGGCACATCCATTTGTGTTTGAATGTCCCTCAGCATCCAGTGGTGCCATTCGGTCTGTATTTCTGTTGTCCCTACAAGTCTACCCTGACTTAATCTCATTACAGCTGAATGGGCTACCATTTAAGTAAATGACTGTACTGAGTGTAGCTTAATTGCAGCCATTTCAAAGGGAAGGGGGGCTGGAGCTGCTCCTGACGTTCAGGCTGGTTGGAACTGGTTTGCTCTCATATGCAGAGAGGAACATTTGTTTCTTTTTTTGTAAAAAAATGTTAAAACCTGATTGGCTGCATAGCCATAGAGACAGAATGCTAGCCAATCACAAGGCAAGCCGCTGTCCACTGGATCTGCCCTTTAAGAAACCCCATAAAACAAAGGTGAAAGACTGTATCTGAGCCTTTTTGCATTTGGGGACCCTGTCTGACTAGGAGATCAGAGACAATTTATTTTCAAGATTTCAACTACCACTTCTAAGGACACTTTGCACTTCAACATTCAGCAACTAAGGATTCAAAGCAGAACTTTAATCTCAGACTTTTAAAGTGTAATCTTTTATGTATATTTTTCATTTTCTTTTCAATATCCTGTAACCAATGTTTAAACTTCTCTTGTGTTATTTACTCCATTTATTAATTAATTAGTAAAGCTTTTGGCTTACTTTTAAGATAATTCTGCCAGTGTCATTTGTGTGTGTTGCCTTGGGAAGGGTTATTCAAACTATTATACGCCTGTGCAACTGCTCAAGGGCCAAAACACCCCCAAAGAAAAGAACCACTAGTGACTCAGTGTGATGAAAGGAGGGGAGGAAATATGAAGGGTCTCAGGAGAATTCTGGAAGGGTTTGAAACGAGCTCTTAATTTCTGGGGAAAGACACACAATAGGGTGTATAGGTCTCCCCCCTCCCCTCCCGAAGCCTATACATGCCTGTGGCTTTCTGGTTCATTGTGTAGTGGCTGAGAGGGTTCTATCCCAGGAACACAGACTTGAAGTTGTATTTGTACCCCCTCACACGGAGAGAGGGATCCCTGGGATTTTCTGGCATACATTCAGTTGTGAAACATCGAGCATACTAAAACAGAGAAGGGGGTATCCTTGACCCCCCTGTCACAAGAGGGATTCATTGGGACGTAGAGAATCCCACTCCACAGGAGTGGGCTTGTGACAGGGATCACTACTCTGGCATTCAAAAGTCTGAGTTTCTCATGACTTCATTAATAACCTAAAAATACATGACTCCTGAAGACTACTTTATTCCATCGATAGATACTATTCATTATCTTCCCACTGCCATAACAGAATTAACTATTTTTTCATTGTATCTTCCTTATGTAGCTAACTTTCTGATGCCAAAGTTGATAATATTATGATACTGTATCACGTTCTGCACTGTATAAAATAACTTTAAACACTGACTTATCATATCATGTACTGTGTAAAATAACTTTAAACGCTGACCCTCAACACACATCTAGACCCCAATGGAAATTCAGTACATCATTGTTAAAAGAACCTACATTCAAACAATTGTTGTTAAAAAAGACTAAATCCTATTTTAGCATAAATAGTAATGTAGAAGTCAGCACTGAATATATTTGGGAGACCTATAAAACTCCTTCCAGAAAATGTTGAATTTCTAACTTTTATTAAAACTATGGTGTATTTGCAGGCTATTCAGTGGCACTTCCAAAACACTGCTCGGACAGCAGTGATGATGAGCCTGTTGACAGTGATGTTGAAGAAGAATAGTACTACTGGCCCAGTACTGGGGGAAAGGGAATGCTGCATCAGCCTGTCTCTCATGTCATTTGTGTCCTGTCTCATGCCAGTCACCATTTTCTTTCTTCCACTAAAGCAAGGCTATAAAAGCTAGGGGCTACTCTCTGACTCTGTGGAACATATGAAAGAATTTCACACTGGCACTTTTTTATGTTGACTTGCGCTTGCGCGCCAGCCAACATATTGCATTAGTAGCAGATTTGGAGGCGCGGTCACTGTTGGGCGAATACAGGGCACGCATCAGTAGGTGAGTCCCTCATTCCCCAATAAGCCAGCATGCAGGCACCACACCAGGAGTACATAATGTTGCGAGCACATCTAAGAGAAGGTTTGCTGCAATGCGAGCCAAGCTTGTCATGCAGCTGCACCAAAACACGCCCTCCCTACGTGCCTTTCCTGGTGAAGCCCTTCAGTTAACATGGCAGCGCTGACTGCTACCGCATGGAGAGCTGACTTCAGGGGTGCCCAATCCCCCTGTCAGCATGCCCCAACCCACGTTATTTGCCGATGGGGGAGCCTACTCCCCTTCAGCATTATGCACCCCCCCATTTCAAGTGTGTGCCAAGGGGGTGCCCAATCACCCTCGGCATCATGTCCCCCCTTCCCAGTTTAATTTGCTGATGGGGTAGCCCACTCCCATAATGCCCCCCCAATTGTTGTGTGCTGACAGGGGTGCCCAATCCCCAGTTGGCTAAAGAACCCCCCCCAAAAAAAACACTCATGTGGCACACTGGGAGCCCACCCCAGCATGCCAAATGCCCTTGTAAAAGAAAAAATGTCCTGCGATGTTTTTTTTTTTTAAACCTGCAAGCAGAAAATGGTCCCTCATCAACTCCGGTGGCCTCCCCCAACCCACTCCCACCCTCTGCACTCCCTGCCTCCCACATTAACCCCTCACCCCATACGTACCTCTGGAGCATGGCGCGACAATCTTCGGTGGACCGGGAACACATCTGCACTCTTTAAAGCTGACCGCAAACTGAAAAAATGCCAGTAAGCTGTATAACGGCACAAATAGGGTTTTTTCAACTTTGGTGCACATCTCGGGCATTTTTGGGAATTTTGGCACCAAATTTTCAACATGGGATTATTGGGACCCCTCCTCATGAATTCAGTCACTGTCTTGGGGTTATTCAGTCCAGAAAGGTGATTTCGCAGTCACTGTGTGGAATCACCGTCGGCCGATAATGAAATGACAGTGCCACTGTTCATGAGGGGCTCAAAAGCCTATGTTGCAAATTTGGTGGAAAAAAAATGGATGTTTTACGGCGCAAAGGTAGTCGCAATGCGATGCTCTAATTTCACAAATTTGTGTAATATTTTCACCCAGATTTTCAACACTGGCATTTTTCACACCTCTATGAACAGTACAGCTGTCATTTTCACATCCTGCCCAAAATGTGTTTCCGCACCTGTGGCGCACAATGGCTTGGTCGCTGTGGGAAATCAACTTTTGGGACAGATTAACAAAATCACAGCGCCACTGTCTATGTGGGGAGTTCCTAAAATCCCTGTGTTAAAAATGTGGCTAACAAACTCCCAAAAATAATTGGGTTACGGATGTGTGTTGCGCAGTTTCTATGCATGCTCATGACTTTCATATTTTCACTCCAGATTTTCAACGTTGCCATTTTTTAATGCCTCCTCAGGGACAATACAGTTGTCATTTTCCACATCCTGCCCAAAATGTGTTTTCATCCCTGTGTCGCCAAATGGCATAGCCGCTGTACAAACCACCTTTTGGCTAACAAACTGATTGTGCTGCTTTTACGAGGTGGCTCACAAAGCCCATGTTGAAAATTTGGAGTGAAAATACCAACACACCCTTGATGTTAGGGTTTCAGCACTCCTCACCCCTGTAGAGACTGCCAGGTGTCAGGGGTGTGACTTAGGATCATCAGCTGTAATGCTCATGCCATTCCATCCCCACCCCCACCCTGCAGCCACTGACGGGCATCGTGGTGTGCCTTGCACTGTTCGACCACAAAGTTCACCCTATTCTCCTATACTGCACCCACCTCAGTGTATTTCCTTATGGAATGGGGTAAGTATAATGCCCAAAGACCCCAAAGCACACCATGACACTTGTCAGTGTCTACAGGGTAAGGTGAGGTACAATGGCATGAGCATTATAGCTGATGACCCAAAGGCACACCCCAATGCCTGTCAGTCTCTAAAGGGTGGGGAAGGGGTTGGCATCACTTTAATACTTCACTGCCATTCCTATTATGTGTCTCTAACTGTGGCACTACCAATGCCAATGCCAGCGAGACAACATTCGGCATTGAAAAATGCTTGTTTTTACAGAATTTAACCTGTTTCCCATTATATTATACTTTAAAATGAAGGTACAGGCCACATTTTATGTTAAATGAATATTGACTGTGAATCCAAAACCAAAACCAGAACCAAAACCAGAGATGATCTGGCAAAACCAAAACCTCTCCGGTTTTGTATACCTACACCTATAACGCCATTTTAGTTGCTCCAACCAGCATCATCATGGGTTGCAGTTGTGACTCCTGATGCTGATAGTGTTACTTGCACCAGACACCACATGAAAGAAACAGAGTAGCTTCTTAATGTGCTCAGCTTGGATTGAAGTATCCACTTCTACAAGATCGGTATTAGTATCAGTCGAGTCACTGACTGACTATAACTGTAGCCTCTCCCCCGGACACCAGGTACTCATGTGGCTCATCTTACAAAGTGAGCTGGCCAGGGTTCTTGATTGTATCCAGCAACTGGAGACTTGCAAGGAGCCCCTAGAGCTGTGGCTAACTGCATAACTATTTTATCCACTGGAGGGAAAAAGGGTCAAGCACGGATGACATTTATGGACCATACACCAGTACTTATACTTACTCCTCTGAGGGACACACATACAGTGGCGTGAAAAAGTATTTGCCCCCTTCCTGATTTTCTCTATTATTGCATATTTGTCACATTGGATGTTTTCAGGTCTTTAGACAAAATATAATATTAGATAAAGGGAACCTGAGTGGACAAATAACACTTTTTTTTTTTACTTATTTCATTTATTTAATGAAAAAAGTTAACCAACACCAACTGGCACTGTGTGAAAAAGTAATTGCCCCCTAGTTAAATCAACCCAATTAAAGGGATAATTAGAGTCAGCTGATTGAACACAGCCAGGCTTGATTACAGCCAGCCCTGCTCAATATAAACCTCACTTATTTTGGCCCTTACCATCAGAGTCACATTGTCAGGACAAAGATTCAACAAGCACATTATGCCATGATCAAAGGAAGTTCCTGAAAAGATCAGAAAACATTTTGTTGCCCTCTATCAGTCTGGAAAGGGTTACAAAGCTATTTCTAAGGCTCTGGGACTCCATCGAACCACAGTGAGAGCCATAATCTCCAAATGGAGAACACTTGGAACAGTAGTGAACCTTCCAGGAGTGGGCGCCTGCCAAAATTACTCCAAGGGTGCAGTATAAAATCATCCAAGAAGTCTCAAAGGATCCTAAAACAACATCCAAAGAACTGTAGGCTTCTTGCCTCAGCTAAGGTCAGTGTTCATGACTCCACAATCAGAAAGAGACTGGGCAAAAATGGGCTTCATGTGAGAGTAGCAAGGCGGAAACCACTGCTAACCAAGAAGATCATAAATGCTCATCTCTCATTTGCCAAGAAGCACCTGGATGATCCACAAGCCTTTTGGGAAAATGTTCTATGGACAGATGAGTCCAAAGTGGAACTTTTTGGACAACATGGATCCCATAATGTCTTGCGTAAAGCAAACACAGCATTCCACAGTAAGAACACCATACCAACAGCCAAACATGGTGGTGGTAGTGTGATGGTGTGGGATGCTTTGCTGCCTAAGGACCTGGATGACTTGCCATAATTAAAGGAACCATGAATTCTGCTCTGTACCAGAAAATTCTTAAGGAGAATTTCCAGTCATCCTTCCATCAGCTGAAGCTGAAGCGTAGTTGGGTCATGCAGCAAGACAATGATCCAAAACACAAAAGCAAGTCCACATCAGAATGGTGAAAAGAAGTAAAATTAAAGTTTTGGAGTGGCTAGTCAAAGTCAGACTCAAATCCGATAGAGATGCTGTGGCAGGACCTGAAACGAGCAGTTCATGCTCGAAAACCTACCAAATGTTACTGAATTAAAGCAGTTCTGCGAGGAAGAGTGGTTAAAATTCCTCCACAGCGATGTGAAAGACTGATATTGAATTATAGGAAGTGTTTGGTTGCAGTCATTGCAGCTAAATGTGCGTAACCAGTTATTAAGTGTAAGGGGCAATTACTTTTCACACAGTGCCAATTGGAGTTGGTTAACTTTTTTCGTTAAATAAGTGAAATAAAAAACAAACAAGTGTTATTTGTTCACTCAGGTTCCCTTTATCTAATATTACATTTTGTCTAAAGACCTGAAAACATCCAGTGTGACAAATATGCAATAATAGAGAAAATCAGGAAGGGGGCAAATACTTTTTCACATCACTGTATATTTACAGTGACACAGCACACATAGGGTTTGCTTTCAGGGTCTTTGAATTACAGGAAGACCCCTACATGGGTCTTGCAGCCTTCTACAACTATATGCAAGCAGTTCTACAAGACAACTCAAAGAGCTGGGCATTTGGCCATATTACTATTGCGATCCACCCCTTTGGTGTGCGTGGGGGTTTTCTGCTACTCTCTCCCCTGGGATGCCTGATTTTTACATGGGCAACACTTCTCAGGCTTCCTTGCAATCTACCCGCTGCTCCATCCTATTATGGGGAAAACTTTCTTGAGCTTCCCAGGGCAGAGACACGAACATTGATGGGACACGTTCGGCACAAATGTGTGGCTCGCACAATCAGAGTGGTCTCGACAATTGATTGTGGAAGATTTTCCTTGACTCCCCTATGGCTCTGTAGGCATAGCTTAGGCTGCAAAAACACCACCTCAAAACCTGCAGTGTGTTTTCTTAAACTTGTGGGTGACTCCCTTTAAGGGAGGCCCCCACTTATCCACTTATCCTAAGGAACATACTAAGGAAGTACACAGAGCACAAAAGGCAAAAATGACCATAATCGGCTCCAATTAGTTACTTATAATAAAACAATTTGTTACTTTGTAGTAGAAATCTGTCTAACCTGTTTTTAAATACATCTGTTGATTCACGTATAACTACAGGAGTAGGTAAGGAATTCCAAGGATTAATGATTCTCTTTGAAAAATAATATACTCTTTTTTTTTTGAATTAACTTTGTTTCTAATTAGTTGAAGGGGTTGTCCTCTTGTGTTAAAGGTGACTTGTTTGAATTCAGGTCCGCAGTCAGGCATCAGGGACGGATCGTTAACAGCAAACCAGGTGAACAGAAGATCACCCCTCATGCGCCTCTGTTTAATGACATTAGATTAAATTCAGATAATCTTTGCTCATAAGATATACATTTGTCTGGAGAAATAAATTTTGTCACACTTCGTTGAAACTTTTCAATTTTGTTGATGTCTTTTTTCTTGTAAGGGCACCAAAATTGGGAAGCAAAGTCAAAGTCCTTTCCTGTGATGTGAGACTGCAGGGCCTCTGGTCTCTGCAGTCTGTACTCCTGTTCTCTGAACTCTTTCGCTGTTCTCAGGTCTCTTTTTGTGGTTCTGTAGCTTTCTCTCTCTTGCGCTTTCTCAGTTTCCTTGCTGCCTCTGGCTGGAACACATCTCTCCCATGGGGGGGGGGTTACTTTTTTTGCCAGCTCCAAGGAGATGATCACAGAACTTCAAAGCCCTTCCCCAGAACTAACACCCAACACCAAAAGCAAATATTGATGGAATTGGGGGGAAGAGGCAACTTCTAAATGCTGATCAGGTAACACCCCCACCCTCCAACAGTCTGACACTGGAATGCCTAACCCCTGGTGTTGTTGTGTTAAACACCCCCCACACACACACACAGTCCCACACTGGGGTGTCCAATCCCCAGTGCTGCCAAACAACACCCACCACCACAGTCTGGCACCAGAGTGCCCAAGCCCTGTTGCTGCCATCTCCCCCCCCCACACACACAGTTCAACACTGAGGTGCCCAAAGCCCAGCACTGGAGTGCCTATTCCTCAGTGCCACCAAACACATACACTGACACTGGGGTGCCAAATCCCTAGTGTCTGGTCACTGAAACTAAGATAAAGGCCCATCATTGTTTGTCTTTTTTTAAACCTTTGGAAAAAAAAAGAAAACTGTATAATGATGTCTTCTAGCATCCTGTCTCCCCCCCCTCAGCGCCCACCACCACATGCCCACACCCTTCACTTATCTCACATGAGTTCCATGATGAAATCCTCTAAGCAACCACCAATTCTTCTGCTACCACACTTGAATGTGAACTGAAAACGAGTTACGTCCTGTATATGTGGGTGTTTTATGCATATTGGACTTTCACTCATAATTTTGTAGTTTTTCCAGATTTTAACCACAACTTTTGAACATGGGTTTTTCTTACCCAACCTCATGAACAATACAGGTATAACTTTTCAAATCCCCTCTGAAACTTGTTTTTGCAGATGCACCACAAGATCACCTTTCTAATGACTAATGATGTAATTTGGTAGTGGTTCAGTAGATAAATTGTTTATTATTAAATATTTGTAACCATGGTTGTCAACACAAGCTCACATGCTGCACATTTACAGTTGAGCTGTGACAGTATGGCACGTACATTAAATTACATTATAAAATGGCCTTGGAAAATGCACACACACATGATTGGCTGGCGCATGTCACCTGACCAGACATTAAATCTCTATAAACAGGCGGTCAGGTTCTGAATCTCATTTTTTGCCCCCAAAAAACTGCTTGGAGCCATCTTATAAGTGTAATAAGCCACTCCAGGGTGTGCATCATAGACTTTTAATGCATTTCCAAGGGGTGAAGGGACACTTAGCCTTTGGCATTGTGCCTTAGAAGAACCATGGGTCATGCATTAAAATCCCATACAGTGCACCCTGTCATGGCTCATTACTTACATTTTGATCAACTACAAAAATATTACAAACAATGATTATATGGGCAGGGACCTGAAGTAGCACCCATAGTGGAGCAAGGGAGGTAGGTGCACACAGAGCTGCTTTTAAAGACCTGAGTCGGAAAAGAAAAGAAAGAGACAAAGGGATAGGCAAATGTTCTCACTGTCCTTCCTCCACCCCTTGGCCTGTGCATAGCTCTCTCAGGCTTCAAATGCACACAACAACATCCTGCGGAGGGAGCAAGTTCCCCTGGACCACTGAAGGGGCACTGCTGCACCGGGTGCTTACTACCATCCTTCCCTGACCATAGTACACTGCTGAATGGTAGCTGCTGCTGCAGCCTGGCCTGCCTCTTGACATGGAATCTAACCCTTGATCACGAACCTGGATCGCCTGCACAGCAACATGCCACATTGCTGCTATTGGGTCATTGGTCACCCGTTGCTTCCCCTTTAACAATAAAATCTTTTTTTTTATTGACTACTCTACTCTTTTATTTTTCTCTTCTGAGGACCTGAATCCTAAAAAGTTGTGTGTCTTGAAGTCAGAGAAGATCTGCAAGCTCCGCTAACAACCAGCAATGGCCCACTGTCAGCTCTGTGCAGTGGAGATAGATGAATCCACAGCAAAACTGGGGCATGCATCTTCTGCCGTCATTTATTTTATGTCAGTCCCACTTCTCCAAAGTGAGCAAATGGAGCTGAGGCAATTGCAGGTAAAACTGTTACAGAAGCAGCTGTGTGTGTGGGGGGAGGGTGCGTGGACAAAGAAATATACAGGGGACTGAAGGAGTCTGTGGTATGGAGATGAAAACTTTCTAAGAGAAATAATCAATCCTTTTTGTCCCATCTTTTAAAAGCCTATTTTCTTTGCAGAATGTTTTCTCAGTTTAAAGGGCAGCTGTGCACCTGAGTATATTTTGTCACAAACAATATTTCAACGATTGCAATTTACTGCAGAATATGCATAGTAATTTAAGGCTGGAAGGGACTGTCATGCAACATTTGTGCCCCTTCCCCCGTTTTATAAGCAAGAATGAATAAATATACTGTGAACATGTGCAACTGCCAGTGATGTATGTATACCCTTTGGTCATACAGCCCTGAAATACGGGGTGGGCATGGCCCAGGTAACCTCACATGTCTAGGCAGGGTACTGTATTTCTTGCACACTTCGAGTTCCCGTATGTCTCTCAACTTACTGCTGTTTTGCTCTCCTCAGATTGGAAATCAGTGTAGTACCCCAGGACCCTCACCCTTAAAAGACCACCGTGCAAAGTGTCTTTAACCACATCCTCTATCACTAAACAATAAACTGTATGAGTTCATGTGTGAAATTCAGAAAACCCATGTCATTCTGCTTTGACTATGTTTCTACAAGCATTCACTCCAATTTCAGGGCTAGCAGTATTCTGGTCCCTCTCTCAGAGCTAACACTATTCCAGATCCTCTTTCCAAGCTAACAGTATTCCAGCCCCTCTCAGAGCTAACACTATTCCAGACCCTCCACTAGAGCTAACAGTATTGCAGCCCCTCTCTCCAAGCTAACCGTATTTCAGTCCCTCCTTCAGTACTAACGTTATATTCCTTCCCATGGTCCCAGGCTGACTCCAAACCTCATTCTTAGGGAGGTCTCTACTGAGTCAGTACCTAAACACAGCCTCTTACCTGCATGCATGTTTGCCCTGCTTGTCTCAGTGATAGTATTTGATGTCACAACTCTCCCTGCTCTTTTTTATTGTAGCTAATTACAGTGATCATTGATTGTTATTAACAGTCCCTTTTCTGGGATCCTATGCTACATATCTGTACTTTTGTTTGTCTCCAACCTTCTGTAATCCTTAAGGGGGTTTCACACTGTATGTGATTCTTGTCTAATGCTTTAGTCTGTCTCCTACTAGCTGTCTGACTTGGTTACCATGAAGGCTCCAGCCATCATTCTCTGGTTCCTCACGTTAGTGAATTTCACTGGAGAATTCCAGGGTAGGTGATCAAGGGCCTAGTGCCTGCCTGTGTGGCTACCCGCTGATACCTCACTGCCCTAGCTTGAGCAGGATGCCACCCAGCTTTTTGCCACAATTTAGCGTGTGTGCTCAAAAGCTTTACCCTCTATGGGGCTCGTGTGAGCTCTCAGGCTTGCAGATACAGATGGCAACTGTTGTATCAAAAGACTCTGCCTCGGACAATCTCATCTATCCTAGAAAAAAATCTCCTACTTCATCTGACAGCATTTCTTCCTGCTGGAGCCTCACCTTCTTCTTCAGGTGCTGAATCTACTGTATGAGCACTTCATCAGAATTTTCCCCATGGGGTTTCCTGCAATGTCATCGGGCAAACCTACTACAGGCCTGAGGGCCATAGGGTTGTCTCCCTTGATGAGACCCCTGCCCCCCGTTCCCACAGGGTGGCCCTACTACATACTTCCCTTCTGTGGGTAAATTACCATGAGACAACCCCATATCCCTCAAAAATAAAATAATTAAATCCAAACCTCTCCTGGATATCGACAGGCCTGATACTGGCTAGTTTGATATGCACTTTTTATTCTTAAATTCCTCCCACAAAGCTACATCCTGAGACCTGGCAACTTCACTCTGGACATACAAGCTGAACAACTTCCTCCTTCTTTTGTTACACATGGACCAGTTTATAGGGACTCTTCACCCCCCCTCTACAGACTTGAGTACCCTGTGATTGTCATGACAAGCAGAACTGTTTTCTGGTTTACCTTAAAGGAGTGTACTGTTTTCATGTCCACTGTCTCAGCTGTTAGACTTGCATACATTTACCACCCTCTGGAAGAAGAAACAACTCTGATATTCAGGACAAGTCCCAGCCTGGGACCTGCTGGAGGACACCCTGATGAAGCATCTGTTCCAACTTGTCAGTACTCCTTGAATTGGCAGAATACTGAGATCACCTCTCCTTTTAGCCTCATTCTCCAAGTGGAACATGTTAAGGGCCTCCAGCCACAACTGTTAGCATTCATCTCTCAAACTCTTGATAACTTTGGTGGCCCTGCATTGCAGCCCCCTTACACTGCCTCAGTGTCCCTTTTGCACTGAGGAGTCTAGAACTGCGCAGAGTACTCTGGGTTGGGTTTGACCACAAGGGCTTGTAAAGTGGTAGGATTACTACTCCTTCTCCGTGTATCCCCTCCCCCCTTTAATGCACACCAGCATTCTGCCGGCCCTCTTGGCAGGGGCCACACACTGCTTTTCATGCTTCATTCCCTTGGCTAACCAGTCACCCAGTTTGATCAGTTTCTCCTGCAGTTTTTCCCTCCCTCAAAGGGGGTCCATCAGAATGGCCAGCTTAGTGTCAGGAACATAAGCTTCCCTCCCTGAGCTCCCCTCAGTTCCCCGAAGCTACAAGGCTGGCAGCAGGAAGGGTCGAGAGGACTACGGTTTGTTGAAAGGCCCTCCCCAGCTCCCCTCGGTTCCCCGAAGCTACAAGGCTGGCAGCAGGAAGGGTTGAGAGGGCTACGGTTTGTTGAAAAGCCCTCCCAGCTCCCCTCGGTTCCCAGCTTCAAGGCTGGCAGCAGGAAGGGTCGAGAGGCTACAGTTTGTTGAAAAGCCCTCCCAGCTCCCTCAGTTCCCAAGCTACAAGGCTGTAGGAAGGTACGCGATCTCAAGACTGCGCTCGGTTTTAAACCTTGGCGCCTTTTTTCTGCTCAGCTCCCTGGCGCTGTAGTACTCGCTGCTGCAGCCACTTTAATCCCAAGGAAATTAATGTATTTTGACTCTCAAGACTGTGCCTAAGACTGTGCCTACGATACACTCTAGCCTGCCTACCTTGATTTAATTAACTTTTGCTGATTCTGGTACACTGCAGCTGCTGTTTTAATTAATTTTAGCATATCCTCTAACACAGCAGCTGCTTGCAGGCTTGAAATTTTCGCCCACCCACCTAGCCCCTCCTTTACCATTAATTAAATACACTGGTAATCCCGCCCACTTTTGTTCCAACCTATAAACTCACTTGAAGGGCAGTCCTCCCCCTCTCCCTTGCTGCATCAGTCCTAATTCAAACCAGCGAGGCAGTCCTTTTTTTTTTTTTTTTTCCTCCACTCACTCTTGCCTATTCTCTATGTTTGCCTCTGTTCTACACTTATTTTGTATGGAAAAGTAACTCAGACTGAGGGTATCCCAGTTTTATCTTTTCCCCTCACCTTTTCAAATTCCCCCTGCTCCTGTCCACTCCTCATAAACTGCACTCTATTGGAATACCTGCCTCTTGTGAATAACATGTATAATTGACTGCCAACCTCTGGCCACTAGGGTCTCACTCAAACTGCCTTCACTATAGGTGTCACCCTGCCCTTAAGTCACCATTTCTGTCACTTACATTCTTCTCTTATAAGGGACAATCTACTTCTGATTTACAGAGGTTTCATACAAGGCATACATAATGTTCTCTCTTGCATGCCCAAGGTCACTTCTGGTGGTATCAGGATTACTACCCACCATAATCATCCTCTCCTATCTCTCATGTAACATACCAGCTGGATACCCTGGGTCCCACTGCCATGAAGAATTCTCCTTTGTCTTCTCCAACATTATACCAACTAGAACCTTGCTCCCTTCTCCTAACCTGTCCCTCCATATAACTCATCCTTCCAAATTAGGGCATTTCCTTCTCTACCACCCCCCTAGCATGCCCAAATACCTCAAGCGCAATTACAGATTCTACAAAGAAGTTTGGGTGATGCTTCTGTGCTTATGCTTGTCAGGAGACATAAAATCTTACCCTGGCCCCCATTGGAATGCCAGGTCCACGGATGACTCCTCTTGGTTTTCCACTAAGGGCATGAAAATTGCCCACATGAATATCGAAGTTTACCAGCAAACTTTCCTGAACTTGAAGCCTGGATAGCCCTGTACTGTCCGGACATACTTGGACTAACTGAAACATGGCTCAGGCCAGAGATGCCTGATTCCATATACAAAATACCTGGCTACAGCTTGTCCAGATTCGATCGCCCCACCAAACAAAGGGTGGAGGTTGCCCTTTATTATAAAGAGCATCTCAATGTCTCTGTACTCCAGTCTTGGATAACAAATCACTGTGAAGCTCTGCATACAGTTCTACAACTAGGTGGTGATAAAAGGCTAAATCTGATCTGTGCCTACAATCCTCCAAAGGGGGCTCTCCCTGGCTTAAATGGGCTCTTGGATTATCTGGCCACTCTAAACGGTAGATCTGAAGTCATACTAATGGGAGACTTCAACCTAGACCTATCAGGGAGTCACGCTGGTACATATACTGAAGCTCTCGCCCGACTTAGCCTCGCTCAACTTATCTCTAGCCCTACATGCATCTCTTCCAACTCGGAGCACCAATCTCTCCTGGACTGGATGGCTACAAATAGAGCAAATAAAATAATTGCTGCAGGGACCTTTTCGGATTCTATTAGTGATCACCTGCCTACGTTCTGTATCTGGAATGGCCACTGCCTTAAACCACCCCCTCCCCCAAGAATCATTCAATTTCGGGATTTTGCCAAACTAAACCGAACTGCACTTCTTGAGGATGTTAATAATATAGACTGGTCTCCCATCTATCACACTGATGATGTAAACACAGCACTTGAATACCTGATGTCTCAGCTTCTGGCCCTTCAGGATCTGCACATCCCTCTGAAAAAATGCGTCTTAGAGGTTCTCTAATAAATGGCTTAAAAAGACCTCCTTGAGCCATGATAAAAGAGACAAGGCCTGGACCTTGGCAAAGAAGTCCCAACAATCAGAAGACTGGGTTAACTATAAACAACTGAGAAATGCCTGCAAAAAAGATATTCGGAAGGCTAAAAGGAGCTACTGCCTTAAGCTTCTCCAATCTTCAACGGGTGATACCAGGGGTTTTTGGAACCACATCAAAAATTTCATTGGGCAAAGGCCCAAGATGGCCATTACCGACATGACACTGAATGATGCAAACTGTAACAAGTTACCTACTGTTGCTAATGCTCTTAATGCACAATTCTTGGATCTCTCCGAATACACTGAGAAATTCAACCAACCTCTTTCACCTCCTCCTGAGGTGCAACTTTCTCATGAAACCCCTTTTCGTCTCACATTAGTCTCCTCCACCGAAGTGCTGCATCTCCTCAAATCAGTATCCACCTATGGATCTGCTGGCCCGGATGGGCTACTGCCAAGCTTCTTGAAGCAGGCAGCCCCTGCCCTTGCTGTTCCTATTGCAAGAATCTTTAATCTTTCCATAATAACCCAAACGGTACCAACATTGTGGAAAACCGCTCACGTTGTCCCTGTTCACAAAAAAGGGGATACCAAAAATATGTCAAACTATAGACCAATTGCCATTCTCTCTACCCTAAATAAACTTCTCAAGAAGGCCATCGCTACTCGGGTCACAAATTACCTGCACCTTAACAACCTTATATCCCCTACCCAGCACGGATTCCGAACAGGACACAGCACCACAACTGCTCTACTTCAGCTGACAAATGCAGTCCTTACAGCGATGGATAAGAGCCTGCTCACTGGGGCTATATTTATCAATCTCACAAAGGCATTTGACCTTGTGAATCACTCTCTGCTACTTTCCAAACTGTCCCGCCTTGGCTTTGACCTGTCGTCCATCTCCTGGTTCGATAGCTACCTCTCAGGGAGGTTGCAATTTGTCCAAATTGAATCCGCCATCTCAGATCTTTCCCCTACCTCTGTTGGAGTCCCCCAAGGATCTATTCTTGGCCCACTACTTTTCTCCCTTTTCATTAACAACTTGCCCTCCCTTCCCTGCTCCTCCTCGTTAATCCTTTATGCACGATGACATGGTGCTTCTCTCCAGTGGTAAAGATCCCTTATCAGTAAGAGCACATCTTCAAGCAGACTTCAACTGCTTGCAGGAGTGCTACTACAGAACAGGCTCCTAATGAATGCTAAGAAAACTGTAACTATGCTTTTTGGCCCCGTCAAGAATCAGATCTTTACCCAGACTTATTGATACATTCTCTAGATGACTCCCTCTTGAATTCATTACCTCCTTCAGGTATCTAGGAGTCACTCTCGACCCATCTCTTGACTTTAACCCCACATTGCGGCTACATGTAAGACAGTTTACTCAAAACTTGGGCTTGCCTTTAAAATTAGTCCTCCCTCAATGATGCTGCCCATTTGCTATTGCACAAAGGATTTCTCTCCTGCTCTAACATATTGCTCTCAGGTTTACCTTAAAGCTAGCAAAGGAGCACTCCAGAAATGGAGCACCTGCTATAACAGTATATGCAGATTTGCTCTCTCCGCTCACAGACTTACCCATCATTGCCTGCTCTACTCAAAACTAAATTGGCTCTCCCCAGACTTGCTCAGACACTATTCTGCAGGCTGTACAATTGATAACATGATCAGAACGGGGTCCCCTAAATACCTTGCTGAACTATTAACTCAGCCTCCCAAGCATACCTCCTCAGGGCATCTGCTCAAACCCAACTTGAAATTCCCAGATATCTCACACAAAAAGGAGAACGATCCTTTGCCATATCTGCCCCCCGCTTCTGGAACTCCATTCCCTCCCACATCAAACTCTCCAAATCCTACAAGGCCTTTAAACTGAGTCTTTGGGCACACCTATTAGAATCCGACTGCTGCTCTTGTGCTGTAACTTGAGCTTCTCTCCTAGCATTTTCTCCTCCCTATGGCACTTACTGATTTCCTACTGGTCTCCAAAATCTGAAAGTTTCCCACATCCAGCAGAAATCCTATTGTTATAATGCTACTTCATTTAAGTTTTGTTTGCTGTTTGTCATTTCAATTTAGTCATTGATGTATCATCAGATGAAAATAATGAATGTAATGTTATCTGTTTCTCTTTGTTGTTACTGATAATGACTGTACCCAGCTGTATACTGTTCAAATGTTTGTTCTCACCTCATGCTGCATCATGAAATACTCTTTAATGTTGACTCTGGTCTCCCCTGTCTGTACTCTGCCAGGTCGTGCCTGAATATAGGCAACATTGTTGTCTAGTGTACTTACCCGGTAAACAAAAACCAACTAAATAAAATAAATAAATAAATAAATAAGCAGCCTGCTGGATCCCCAGCTTCCAGATTGTTGCTGAAAACTATGAACAGCAGTGGCCCCAGCACCAACCCACTAAGGGAAGCCACTTTGTACCCCTCTCCACTCAAAGTACTGCCCATCCACCATAATGCTTTGCTTCCCTTCCCTTCCCCAAGCCAGATAGCAATCCACCTTGTGTATGCCTTGTACATAATAAGGCTGCTCAAAGTCAACTGAACAGAATTGGATTTCTTGGATTCCAACCAGATTTTTGAATTAGGATTTTTGAATTTGCAGTCTGAATATCCTAAATTGAATCCTAAAACCTGTTTTTGCTATGGAATTCAGGACTTAGGATTCCAAATCTGAATCTGATTTTGAGGACCTTCTAGGATTTGAATCAGAATCAGGCCTTCACCCTACTGTGAGGATTTATTTTCTGCCTTGTTTTCAACCCAGGCCCACCCTGTGTGCAATGGGGGCGATGTGCAAGCTCTACCTCTGTGGAGGTGGCACCAGCATAGAAGCAAAGAATCATAGACTTTGACAGTAGATAAGGACCACTTGGCCTACCCAGTCTTCTCATTTCCCTACCGATTGGATCAGCTGCAGATCCTAGTTAACCAACAGCCTACTTTTTCCAAACCCCCAACAGAATTGCCTTATGTCTGTCTCATGCATTCTTGAATTCCTCCACTGTTTTTGACCCCACAGCCTCCTCAGGAAGGCCAATCCATGCATCCACCACCCTCTCCATGAAAAAATACTTCCTCAAGTTGTCCTTGAGCTGTCCTTCCTCTATCTTCAAATTGTGCCCTCTTTTCTTGCACATCTCTTTTTCTGAAAGATGCAACCCTCTTGGACTTTGTTGATTCCCGTTAGGTACTTGAACATTTCTATCATGTCCCCTCTCTTCCTCCTTTCCTCTAGGGTATACATATTGAGCTCCTTTAGTCTCTCTTCATATGGCTTCTTGTGCAGACCCTGCACCATTTTAGTTGCCCTCCTCTGGACTGCCTCCATCCTGTCTATGTCCTTGTGGAGATGGGATCTCCAGAACTGCACTCTGTACTCCAGATGGAGTCTCCCCAACTGTCTGTACAGAGGGATAACAACTTCCTGTTTTCTATTGGTAATACCTCTGCCTATACATCCCAGTATCTCCCAGCCTTCCTTACTGCCTTCTCACATTGCTTGCTTACCTTTAGGTCATCTGATATGACTACCCCCAGGTCCCTTTCCATTCTTGTTGTTCTAAGTACCACCCCCCCATTGTGTACTCTTCCCCTGGGTTTTTGTTTCCCAGGTGCATTACTTTGCACTTGTTTGCATTGAATCTAAGCTGCCATACTTTTGACCATTCCTCCAACCTTGCCAAGTCCCATCTCATCCTTTTCACACCAGCACCCTGGATGTAGAGTCCCTCCCCATGTGTGATATTGCTGAACTTCCACCCAGACACCTATAGGTGGTAGATGAACAGTGGGACACATCATCCCCTCCCTGAAGGAGGAGAGCTGTCCTATAGATGCTCAACTGTCCCTTCCCTGGTCGCCCCCTTAATGACCTGTGTCTGTTTCCGAACCCAGGTTACAGGTGTGGCAGGAGGTGAGGTGCTCAGTGCCTCAGCAAGGCACACCACTTTGTCAGCTCAAAAGCTGTCAAAATTAACAGAAAAAAGAGACACTCTTCTGTGGTGAGCTTAGCTACTGCTAGTAATATTTGCAGAAATATTCTGTTATATTTGTTTATGTGATTTTGTATATGTCAAATGCCACGAGAATATCAGTGTAAATGACAGGGTCACATAGTGAAAGACTGGATTTTTCAAATATTTGACCTTTCTCTGTGACCTGGGAGGGGAAGCTTGCTGAGCAGGAGGCCAAATTACTACAAGGGCTGCTCAACAAGGATATGCCAAAATCCATTTGCCTGTAATAAACCATACACTTCAAGGGAGAGAACTGCATTGAAAAATATTTGACATACCTCTTTGAACGGAGAACAAGCTGATTAGCAGGAAGCCAAAAGTCCTCTTTCAAAGGGTATTTCCCTGGTTATCTAACTGAGAGAAGCAGAGGTAATAAAATGTTTCTGGAGATAACCTTTTTCACTTCAAAGCAGGATGCTTGGGGAAGCCAGGATCTAGGAAGTAATCAGCCTTGACAAGCTGGTGTCAATTGTATTATCAGTAAGACAGTCAGACATCAAAATACAGCAAGTAAAATTGGGTTGTGGGGAAAGTGCAAGAGGGACATCTACTGGCCTAAAAGTTATTATGAGACCAGGGATGTTGACCCACTATATAAGTGATGAGCCAGAGTCATTCTCTCTCTTTTTCCTGGAGCATTTCAATGGACCCTCTTCTGACATACAAGAAGCAAGACTGCTACAAAGGAAACTGAAACATTCTTTTACTTTTTCTGGACTTCAATTCACTATGAACCTAAGGTAGAATTAGATAAAAGTGTAGTACGTTGTTCTAGTACATGTCCACTTTTTATTTGTGTTATTCTGTGGTCAAATGGATAAAACTTTTTAGTTGCAAATGTACTATAGTTATTTAAGTATTTAGTAAAACAGCATTTTTTTAAAAGAAAACCTTCCTGAGCAAGATTTTTTATATTGTGTGTGAATTGTGGGACAGTTATTAATAATCTGTGATCAAACTGTTATTGCTAAAGGAGTACCGCTATAAGCAATGAATCAAGCAAGGATCTGTAAAGGAAATCTGGGTAAAGATAGGGAGAATATAGAAGTCTCAGCAAAGAATCTGTGGGGATTTGAACCAGGTTATTGCATGTCCTGTGGGAGAAGACAACATCAGGATCACACAACTACCCTGAAGAGTGTGTGATGCCTGGATAGTCCACCTTTCTGTAACAACCAAGAAGGGTTCATATTTGGCTACAAGACTCAAGACTAGTACTGTACCCTTATCCAGAGTTTAAAGAGGGACGCCCTGGGACCTTGTGTTCACCTTGTGGCAGGTGTTCAGTTGTGAGCCCAGCGAGCAGTCTGGAAGGACACGAGGAAGGTATTCCTGTTCCCCCTTCCCATCACGGATTGCACGTAGGGGTGGGCACTGTAAGCTCAGTAGACCTGACCCCTAGGAGTGGGTTTGTGATAGATCTGGTATGCAGTGGTGGGATCCAAGAAATCTGGTGGCATAGTGTTGCGATCTGAGAGATATTGGTGGCACAGGCATAACAGCTGGATTTGAGGCCAGTGTATCAGATTGATAAACTGAAAACAATACACACACAAATGGCAGAGATTTGGAAACAAACAATTTGGTTACAGAATAAAGTTCCCTACCAGTTCCCTACCCTGTCTTTTTTTTTTTGTTATGGTTTAAGCTAGTTTAGTAGTAGTGAGGAAAGAAGATGATTTCCAACTACAGTGAATACACTACAGGCTACCTAAGGCAGTTGTGTCAGCAAAGGAGGACCTGACCCCCCAGGGAATGGGTTCATGGCAGATCTACAAAATCTAAAATGGTTTATTAGTGCTTTGTGTTCAGCATACAACATCACGGTGCATCAAGACTTCTTTCTTCCTCAGGCGATGGGGCAGCTGCATTGGTACAGACTTTTATAAAGTGCCATCTTAAAGTGTAATAATAAAAATGGTATTTTTTTCTTGTCCCCTTGGCAGGCAGTGCATCCATCTGGACTGACCCCTCCCAGCCTGTCACCCAACTTCCCATGGAACTACCAGCTTCTCCCCTTCTGCCCCCTCAGCTTGCCCTCAGTGGTAACGTGTGGCAGGATCCTCCAACTGCTGCAGACCAGGATCCAGTTCTTGGGGAAGCTGCCACATAGCTCTGTGAGGAGTTGATCCTTCATCCTGTTCTGGCCCACCATGTTTTCTCCACTCCTTTGAAACGATGGCCTAAGAGAATGATGCAAATGCACATGAAAGGATGATGCACAACATGTGCCGGCATCTCCCCTCCCACTGAGTCATTTCTGGGTTTACTGCCACCTGTGGTCACCCAGGTGGCAGTTGTGCACCAGAGCTGGCTACCCCACAGAGGAGGAGGAGGATTCCTCTCCCCTCCGGCTGGCCCCCATGACTCTGGCTCACTTCCAAACCTGGGTTCCTGGTGTTGAAAGTGGTAGCGCTACCTTTGCACCAATGGGCTGGCCATTAAAAAGGGTATTTTGATGGCACAGTACTAAGTAACTTATTAATTTCATATTTTTAGATACAGAGTTTGTGCTCTGAAATTCTTTAATGTTGTTTTCTCTGCAATTACGATCGCTTACATTTGTGGTACTGATTTATCTGTGAGAAGACTCTGAAACTGCAACGGCATGGGTCATTTTTTTAGCAACTTTTAATTAACATTTTTGAGTTGGTGATTGCCAAACAGACCTACCAACTGGTTTGGCATGACCCACTCTTACGTCACCATTGTCACCATGGGCCTGATTTTACAACGTATTTTGAGCGCCACGATGGAATTGTGGCAGAGAGTGTGGTGGAAGGGTGACGGAAGTGGTGACTTGCATCTAACATTGTGTCAAGTGTGATTTTGGAAGCTGCCTGCCACAGAAGCCCTGCCACAAGTCTCTTGCACCGAATTCAGGGAGTTAGACCAGCTCCCCTCTGGTCAAACTTTGCATCCGTGGGGGACCCATTTTACAGGGCTTGAGCCCAAGATTTCACACAAGCTGGTACAAATGGAGTAAAATGTTGTAACTGTGCCAAAGGTACTAAAATTTGGTACAGGTTGTGGCAAACTGTTTGGTGCTGCTGTAGCAGTTGCAGTTGATGCAAGACTTGACGCAAGCTCTGCGTCCACCTTCTAAGATCGGGCCCCAAGTTCCCTCTCCCACCTTTTCACTGGCAATTTTTTACTGGCTGGATCCATCAGTGATATCACTTTAAGATGCAGTTTATATGAGGTCATGCCAATGCAGCTGCTCTGCCCCTTGAGAAAGAGAAGTAAGTCAGAAAGCTCTGTGATGTCACATGCTAAACATGATGCAATAATAAAGCACTTTTAAAGAGCTACCAACCTCTCCATTAGAACTTTGAACAACAAAATATTTAGAGGCAAAATCAGCTTTTATTTCTCATGAGCTCTGCATTTCTTGTGAGTATTTATTGCTGTGGGCATATGCATGAAAACAGGATCTCTGTTCCTCGAGGTTTCATCAATGCCTATTCCTTATTTCCAACCTAATGTCATAATACTCTGCTTGTGATATCATAGTTATTCTCATTGCAACAGACTGTGATGTCACAAAAGAGCATTATGATTTTAAGATGGGAATAAGCTGTAAGGCAGGTAAACTCTAAGGGAATAAAATCCTGTTTTTGTGGGAACTTCCTCAGTAATAAATAAAAGGGAAAAGAAATCCACAGAAAGTAAATGCAACACAAGATGAATTGTGTCTAAATATAATGTTTTCCAAAGTTTTCCCAGCGGCGTCAGCAGCTCTTTAACATTTGTGGAAGAGTGTATCTCTTTACTGTTAATTTTCCACCTTTTTGTCAGGAGTGCTCGTCTCCTTGATTTATTTGGTTCCTCCACGTCAGACTCAGCACCTGGATTCACATGTTTGCATGGGCATTTTTTTAGTCCCTCTAGTTAAAATCAGAATAGACTACCACAGCCTTGCCCCTGTCAGTCTTCCTGGTCATGTCCTCAAAGAAGTGGATCAGGCTGGTCTAGCATGACTGACAACTCATAAAGCCATACTGAAAGGGGCAGGAACCTTAACCTTGACTGTGTGTTCCATTATTACTCAGTAGTGAGAGAATGGAGATTAGTTGGTAGTACTTGACAAGTGAAGGGTTTCCACCATTGACTACTGGCACAACATGGGACTCCTTCCAGATGGCAAGTAGAGTTGATGAGATAATGAGAAACTAAACACTTTGATAGGGGTCAAGCAAAGGCTGAGGCAGTTGTTTTCAGGAACTGCGGGTCTATTCCATCACTGATAGCTTCACTGTTAGGCAGAGAAAGCAGAAGCTCAAAGGTTTTGCTGGTAGAGACTGTTTTGAAATAGAAAGGAGGGCATTCAGGGTTTAAAAGGGAGCAGCCAGTTAAGCTATTAAAGGAGTGGTTAGGGCTGTCTTGATCACAGGAAGGCAGTTAGGATAAATAACTAGATTGATTGGGAAAACTCTCATTAAACTAATTTACTACAGCGATTGGGTCAGTAATGATTAATTGCTTCCAGGACCTTGCCCACCAGTGATGTCAGGTAGATCAGCCTGTAGTTGCCTGTGTTTGACCTTGCCCTGTTCGTGAAGATGAGGGCTACACTGGCCACTTTTCAGTCCTCCAGCTTCACACCTGTCCAGATGAACTTGTGAAAATTTACTGCAACCAGTGTATCCTGCCTGCCCCATGGGACTTCCCTGGCTTGATCTTTTTCAAGTTCACAGCTACCACCTAAGCTGTGATGGCCAATGGTGGCATCATGGTTACCCCTGATACCACACTGGCCCTCCCAATGAGCCCTTTCCCTTCCTGCAGAGACCCTTTGGTAAACACAGAAGCAAAGTGGGTTGGCAATATAGCCTAGTGTTTATAGTAATGAGCTGTGAATGAACTTTTTACATCCAGTAGACCTAGATTTGATTTCACTTGCATAATATGTGACCCTGAGCAAGTCACGTAACCTTCCCAGTGCTCCTGGGTCACCCCTGAAGCCAGGCATTGTGCCTAGTGGCCCTTATCCCAGGTACCAAATAATTAAAAAGGATTAATTTAGAATTTCAGTTGTAAAGCCACAGTCCCTCCCTGTGTCTAGGGGTATATAGTTGCATCTCTAATCCGGGGGGGGGGAGGACACGCTAACAACTAGAATACTCACTACGTCAACTCAACCGTGCCACCGTGGGTCTGGGTAGTAGGGGTCCAGGGGGCAACAGCAACATAGAAGAACCAATAAACATGAGATCACTTACAAAACTATTGTCCATATTTAAGAGCTGGGGGTCAAGTAAGTTGCATATTTATTGCTGTCTATGGGTTGCACAGTTTAAAAGGCCAACCCCCCCTCACCAATCATTCATCACCACCACCTTTGCCATGACATCATCATTACTACTGGCATGATCAATACCATTACATCTGTCCCTCGAGCTGATTGTGCACTGCTGTACAGATAGTTACTTTTACTGTAAAACCTCTCATACAGGGTCCCTTAGCCACTGTTACCCTCAAAACTAGCTGCATGCTGGAATTCCTCCAAGGCAGGGAGAGACACACTGCCACTAGCTGACAATTATGCCTATGCATGGCTCTGTGCCAGCTAGTGGCAGTTTAATGGATTAGCAACCAGACTATGGTTTATAGGGGCACGTCAAGTCATCCTGGTTATCTTGCTGTGTGACCCCTCGCCCTGGACTCTCAGCTCCGGTGTGAATTCCCACCCTGCACTTTTCATTCCCAGGCAAGTTTGTTTTATAATATGTACACTGGAAGTGAGCTGTCCAGGGTTGAATTGTGCAGGGTATCAATTTACACTGAAGCTAAGAATCCTGGGTGAGTTGTTGCGCAGCGACATGACCGGCAGCATTTGTCATGTAGCCATGGTCTCAGGCCCAGATTAATGGATGTGGGAGCCCTACTCACAAATAATATTTTGTGGCTCGGGGGCCCCTAAATGCAAACATCACACTTATCCTCAGCGCCATGCCAGCAAGGATACAACAACCAGAGTACTCAAGCAGGATGTCATTTACACTAATGCTATGTGTTATGCCACATGACTTGACAGGTCACATACCATTTTAAACAATACAATTCAGAGCTCTGACAATAAAATCACAAATTAACTCACATGTGACAATACCCTTCTTTATTTTTGAAAGATATCACTTGTGGTAATGCAAACAAACCAAATGATGTATTACATCTTGGAAATATAAAAAAATACCAACATTTGTTTTATACGAATGCTTGGACTGAAGCGTTATATTTTATTTCTGTTCTGTATATATGCACTCACTGTTTTTACTTTTGTACGCAGTGTGCACCATTCAATATTTTTTGTTTAAAAAAAGAATATGAAATTCTACAGCTAGATATAAGCAGTACATACAAGTGCTAGTAATACAAT
This sequence comes from Neoceratodus forsteri, assembly GCA_016271365.2. Taxonomy (NCBI): domain Eukaryota; kingdom Metazoa; phylum Chordata; order Ceratodontiformes; family Ceratodontidae; genus Neoceratodus; species Neoceratodus forsteri. Next base: position 561,927,743 of record CM028130.1, on the reverse strand, counting down.
TAGCTTTAGTTCAAGCAGCAGGTATGTATAACAGCCTATTATAACAAGCATTTGTCAATGCCGAATGTTTGCTTGCTGGCATTGGCAGTGGTAGTGTAGAAGTTACAGAGCTGCGTAATAGGAATGGCAGTGAAGTATTGAACTGAAGCCAACCCCAGCACCACCCTGCAGAGAGTGACAGGCATTGGGGTGTGCGTTTGGGTCGTCAGGCATAACTTGACCCACGCCATTCACCACACCCACTTTGCAGAGACTGACCAAGTGTCCGTGTTCCTTAGGGTCTTTGGCCCTTATCGCACCCATTTCATTAGGAAATACGGTGAGATGGGTGCGATATAGGAGAATGGGGTGAAGTTTGGGGCCAAAGAGTCCAAGGCATACCTCGATGCCTCTCAGTGACTGCAGGGTGTGGAATGGTATGAGCATCACAGGCAAGAATCCCAAGTCACACCCTGATTCCTATCATTCTCTATAGGGTTGGCGATGTAGTTGAAAGCCTAATACCTCAGGCATTCATTGGTATGTTAACTCCAAATTTTCAACATGTTTGTTTTGTGACCCCACCTCATGAACAGGGGGAATATCAGTTTGGTAGCCAAAGCTGCTTATGCACAGAGACTCGGCATTTGCACCACAGGTGCAAAAATATTCCAAACAGGATGTAAAAAATGACAGCTATACTCTTTCATGGGGAGGTGTAAAAATGGCTATTTTGCAATGTGTAGTAAAATATTTAAAAAATTGGGGAAGTCACGAGCGTACATAGAAACTGTGCACGCACACCGTTATATAATTAGGTTGGGGAATTTTATAGCAGATTGTCAACTCAGGCATTTTGGTGCCTCCGATCATGAACAGTGTCACTGTGATTTTCTTTATCTGTGCGAACAATGATTTCCCACAGCGATACGCATCTCTGCACTGAAGGTGTGAAAACACTGCGGCCATGTTGTGAAAAATGACAGCTGTACTGTTCATAAGGAAGTGTTGAAAATGCCACTAGTGAAAATCTGGACTGAAAATATTACAAAGTCATGAACTAACGAGGATGCGTGGAAACTGCACAATGCTCACTTGTAACACAGTCATTTTATGGACTTTTGTCACCAAATTTTCAACATAGCCATTTTAAGACCTCTGCTCACGAACAGTGTAACTGTGATTTTCTTCATCTGTCCTAGACATTGCTTTCACACACCAACAGCACCATTGTGCGCTACATGGGCGGAAACACGTTTTGGGCAGGATGTGAAAAATGACAGCTGTACTGCTCATAAGGAGATGTGGAAAAATGGCAATGTTGGAAATCTGGAGTGCAAATATTGAAAATTCGCAAACCTACAAGCGTGCATGGGAACTGTGCAACGCACACTCGTAAAACAGTCATTTTTAGGAATTCTGTCACCAAATTTTCAACATTGCCATTTTAAGATCTCTGCTCATGAACAGGGACACTGTGATTTTCTTAATGTGTCCATACACTGAGTTCGCCTGCGACTGCGCCATTTATGCTACATGAAGGACACGTTTTGGGTGAGATGTGAAAATGACAGCTGTACTGCTCATAAGAAGGTGTGGAAAAATGGCAATGTTGAAAATCTGGAGTGGAAATATTAAAAATTCACAAACCTATGAGCGTACGTAGGAACTGCGCAACGCACACTCGTAAAACAGTCATTTTTAGGATTTTTTCACCAAATTTTCAACATAACCATTTCAAGACCTCTGATCATGAACAGTGTCACTGTGATTTTCTTAATTTGTCCCGTACATTGATTTCATACACTGACTGCGCCATTCTGCGCTACATGGGCAGAAACACATTTTGGGTGAGATGTGAAAAATGACAGCTGTACTACTCATAAGAAGGTGTGGTGAAATGGCAATGTTGAAAATCTGGAGTGAAAATATTGAAATTTCGCGAAATTACGAGCCTGCGTAGGAACTGCGCAACGTAAACTCGTTAAAGAGTCATTTTTGGAATTTTGGCACAAATTTTTCAACATGGGGGTTTGGGGCCCCTTCTCATGAATGATGTCACTGTCATGGTGGTATTCAGGCCCGAAGGGTGATTTACGCAGTCACTGCGCGGTCACTGCGGCAATCACCCTTCTGGCCCCGAATAACGCCATGACAGTGACATCATTCATGAAGAAGTCCCAAAACATGTTGAAATTTAAAAATTCCAAAAATGACTGAGATATCTAATAAAGTTGAAACCCCTATCTAGCCCATTATACAGCTTACGGCATTTCCTCAGTTCGCGATCGGCTTTGAAGAGTGCAGGCGTGTTCCAGGTCCACGAAGATTGTCGCCGGAGTCGGAGGTAAGTATGGTTTGGGGGGTGTGGGAGGCTGGAGTGCGCAATGGGTGAGTGCGGGTTGTGGGGGTTGGGAGGCGCACCGCTGGACGTTTTTCTTACAGGTAAAAAAAAAAGGCGTCGTGGGACCGTTTTCCATGCTGGGGTGGGCTCCCAGCATGGCACAAGAACTTTAGGGCGTTCAGCCCGCGGGATTAGGCACCCCGTCGGCAGCAAAAATAAAAAAATTGCGGGACCGTTTGCCACGCTGGGGTGAGCTCCCAGCGTGGCACAAGGACTTGGGAGGGCACGTTCAGCCGACGGGATTGGGCACCCCGTTGCAACTATGACTGATTGCCACGCTGGGGTGGGCTCCCAGTGTGGCATCAACTGCTGGGGGAGGAGACAGATGCAGCTCAGCCGGCGGGATTGGGCACCCGTCGGCTGACACTGCGTGCAGGGGAGCGCATGCCTGCGGCTGGGAGGAGCTGCGGCGTGAGCAGCTTCTTGCTCGCTGCTCACTCAAGCGTAGCTCCCCTTTCAACTGTATGCCACTGCATTTTGGGCGTGTCATAGACAGCTCCAAAATGCGATAGCTTACAGGGGCTGCGCCTGCCAGCACACTGCCTGAATTGGAGGAGGTGGTGACACACCTCCGAAATCTCCGATGATGGCACTATGTTTCTTGCACATGCGTGCAAGCAAACATAAAAAGGGTCTGAGAAATACAGCTTTCTGATAGAATGTTTACAACCAATCAGACACCCTATATTAATCTTTGATTAACATACATGAAAAGCCCAATCATATGCTGAACAAGGTTTAACACTATTTGAAAAAAAAAAAACACATTTATTTTATTATAATAGCAATAAGACACTTCCAGGGGTTATGGTAGTGGTCAGGGGCCATGTAGCACTCACCTGAACTGTAAATACTGGTACTGTAAAACCCGATCAGTACTGCACTCCTGTAAATCCAAGGGGCCTTCTTCAACTTTATTGTTAAAAGCCTTCAAGAGTGAGGATATTATAGACTGGTATCACTATTATTCATACCATGGCTTCTCATTAGACTGCAGTTTAATTGCTAAATCTTATAGCGCTCACTTGGTAGACAGACAAAGCTACAGTAGAACTAACTTTGTTTTTGCCTACAGACTTGAGGTATTCTTTATTTTTGCAATGAGGAAATGATACTTCACAAACCTGTTCCTGCCACTGACTATATTGAAAGCAAATATGGGATTAAGATCTATTACTGTTCCACATCCTACAATGTTAATGTCTATGACCAGTTTTGGTTCCCGTACTTATTACTGTGGCCTGGGCAGTATCAACAGGTGGAATGGTCTGTTTTTTACGTTCGCTTGCGCGCAGCGCAAGGACGTTTTGGGAGACTTTGCACACTTGGAGGTGTGCCTCTCCCATCAATGCACTGCTCCTTGAGCAGGCGTGGCGATCCTGCACCAATGGGTGCAGGAGCTCTATGTGACAGCGGTGTTCCTCTATGTCAAAGAAGCACCACTGCCATACTGACGCCGCCCAATGTCCTGGCGCTGCCCCGCGTGTCACGCCCGCCCAAAGCTTTGGTGCCATGCTGGGAGCCCCACCCAGCATGGCAAATGTTCGATTTCTTTTGCCGTGAGTGCCCAATCCCTGTCGGCTCCTCGGCCCCAGCGTGGTTGCGGCCGGGTGCCCAATCCCGTTGGCTCCTTGCCCCCCCAGCCATCTTCTGCCATGCAGGAGCCCACCTCAGCGTGGCAAATATCCACGTCGTCGTTTTTTTTTAAACCTGTAAAATAAAAATGGTCCATGCGCGCGTCTCCCAGCAAGCCCTCCCAACCCGCACCCACCCTGCGCACCCAGCCTCCCCACACCCCCCTCACCCCATACTTACCTCCGGACTCTGGCGCGACGATCTTCGGTGGACCGGGAACACGTCTGCACTCTTCAAAAGCGACCGCGAACTGAAGAAATGCCGGTAAGCTGTATAATGGGCTAGATAGGAGGGTTTCAACTTTATTGCATATCTCAGTCATTTTTTGGAATTTTTGAACCAAATTTTCAACATGGGGTTTTTGGGACCCCTTCTCATGAATGATGTCACTGTCATGGTGTTATTTGGGCCCAAAGGGTGATTTCGCAGGCACTGTGCAATCACTGCGCGAAATCACCCTTCGGGCTTGAATAACGCCATGACAGTGAATTATTCATGAGAAGGGACCCCAAAAACCCCATGTTGAAAATTTGGTGCAAAAATTCAAAAAAATGACTGTTTTACAAGCGTGCGTTGCGCAGTTCCTACGCAGGCTCGTAAGTTCGCGAATTTTCAATATTTTCACTCCAGATTTTCAACATTGCCATTTTATTACACCTTCTTATGAGTTATACAGCTGTTATTTTTCACATCTCACCCAAAACATGTTTCCACCCATGTAGCGCACAATAGCGCAGTCGGTGTGCGAAATCAATGTATGGAACACATTAAGAAAATCACAGTGACACTGTTCATGAGCAGAGGTCTTAAAATGGCTGTGTTGAAAATTTGATGAAAACTTCCTAGAAATGACTGTTTTATGAGTGTTCATTGTGCAGTTCCTATGCGCTCGTAAGTTTTGCGAATTTTCAATATTTTCACTCCACATTTTCAACATTGCCATTTTACCACACCTCCTTATGAGCACTGCAGCTGTCATTTTCACATCTTGCCCAAAACGTGTTTCCGCATGTAGCGCACAATGGCACAGCTCGTGTGAACCCAGTGTATGGGACACATTAAGAAAATCACAGTGTCACTGTTCATGAGCAGAGATCTTAAAATGGCTATGTTGAAAATTTGGTGAACAAATTCCTAAAAATAACTGTTTTACGAGCGTGCGTTTGCAGTTCCTACACGCTCGTAAGTTTGTGACTTTTCAATATTTTCACTCCAGATTTTCAACATTGCCATTTTACCACACCTCCTTATGAGCAGTACAGCTGCCATTTTTCACATCCTGCCCAAAACGTGTTTCCCCCATGTAGTGCACAATGGCACAGTCGGTGTGCAAAATCAATGTATGGCACACAGTAAGACAATCACAGTGACACTGTTCATTAGCAGAGGTTTTAAAATGCCAATGTTGACAATTTGGTGAAAAAATTCCTAACAATCACTGTTTTACCAGCGTGCATTGCACAGTTCCCACGCACACTCCTAGGTTTGCGAATTTTCAATATTTCCACTCCAGATTTTCAACAGTGCCATTTTACCACACTTCCTTATGAGCAGTACAGCTGTCATTTTTCACATCCTGCCCAAAACGTGTTTCCGCCTATGTAGCGCACAATGGGGGTAACAAAAAGGTCATGCTGACAATTTATTGTGCAAATACCAGCAATCGCACAGGGCATTAGGGTAAAGCACCATACATGCCAAACACCACTGCAAATACCTGCAAACGAACGTTCGGCATTGACAAATGCTTGTTTTAACTATTGAGACTGGCTGCTGTATTTCTATCAGCTTAGGTACTGCACTGTAAAACAGGAAATGGCAGGTCTGAATCTCACTGCAGTCACTAACTCACCGTGTGACATGAAGCAAGTTTGCTAGGCTCCCTGGACCAAATAGTCCATACATTTTGCATGTGCAATGTTCTTGCTGTGTACATTTTGAAACACTTATTTTGGCTGGAGAGTGGCTGTGCAGAATTTCTTGGAACATTACTAGTAATGGCAAACAGTGGCAATTCTGGTGATTTTCCAAGAAATACTGGGGCAGGCATTTTTCTGCCAAAACACACAATTTTCATGTGCAACTGGGTATTCCCAAGGGATTAAGATCTGGCTGGGAAGTGTGGATGGCCTGAGGTAACGTGGAGGTCCATTAACCTCAGATAGGACAATAAGACCCAGGGAATGTATGGTTGTAAGGGCATTGTTGCAGTTCTAATTCTAATCACTTTATTTGTTTACTTACATGTCTGTGATATAGATTTGAACTACAACCACAAGATGTGGTTCTCTGAACTGTACCAGGTGTTTCAAAGAGATTAACATCTGCTAAAATAACCAATCAGAAAGCAGTCTGGACTTATGAATAACTAATTAGACTCAGAATGATAGGTAACCTGAGTTTCACTCCTCCTCCTGTCAGCTGTAAAATATTGGCAGAAATAAAATCACACTAAATTAAGATGTTGCATTCTAGTTGTGAGATCTTGGATATTGTTCCTGTGATGGAAACCATGACTAAGGAACATTATAGCATTGAAACATATAGTAGGTTCAGATATAACAGATATAACATTTACTCTTGGAGAATGGGTGAAAATTCTGCATTGCAACAGCAAAAATATGGTGGTGAAATATATATATTTTAACTGCATGATAACTTGACTCTTTTCTGTGTGTTGATACAGACTTGGTGCTTAGAGAGGAGACAAACACTTAGTTCCATGGATATTCTATGGATCCCCCCCCCACACTATAGATGCACCTTCACTCTAGCTTGGTTTCTGCAACTGATGTCATTGCTGTTTCATGGCTTGGCATCTGGGAGTTTGTGGCCAGTGAGCAGCCTGCACTTCCCCCAGAAACAAAGTCTTAGCAAGCCGCTCTTCCCCCACTGGTTCCAGAGCTAGACATGAACCTGGGTCTCTCGGGTGACAGGGTGGGGTTGATGGATGGGGGTTTGTAGACAACTTTTTGTGAAAGCTCAGCCCAGCAGATGCCCACCCCAGACAGTCTAGTTATTTTAAATTACATGCTTTACATACCGTGTTTGTCATCAACCTCCTCCTCTCCTCTGGGCTCTGGCTCTTTTTCTGGGCCTAGCTAGCTCGATGACTCCACACACTGTGTGAAGAAAAAATGTTGACGACAGGTAGGGGTTCCCTCGCTCTGTCCGAGTGAGTGACTGGAGGGACAGAGAGGACAAGGAGATAAAATAGGACTGTATTCAGAATGACGACGGGACGGTTGCTGTGACCAACAGTCCAAAAGCAAAAAAAAAAAACAGTGCAGCTAGAGCTAGCCTAGCCCTGCAGCTGTGCTCTGCCACTCACCGGTGTGACAACAGGACTCTTGGCTCCTGAGACAAGTCCCTCCATCCTAGTCTCGACTTTAAGGTGCACCACGCACCGCACGCACACGCAGCCACACAGAGAATGTGACTTGATCTCAAACAGATGAGATCAGAGTGGTTAGATGGCCAGCGGCCACACTGCAGCCCTCGCCCTGGCTGTAACTGAGTGCTCTCCCTCACACTGACCGATGCGACGACCGACGACTCGTCTCCAAAACCGCACACCATGAGCCTGCTCCTCAATTCCTGCTCGGGCTCCTCAGACTTGGCCACACCTCCTTGCTCCACAAGTCGGACGGTGATTGGAACAGGTGAGGCATCCCACTCGTTCCCGGACTGTCACTCAGTCACTCAGGCTAGACTGAGCAGAGGAGGAGGGAGGGAGCCGAGCGAGAGAGGATCGAGAGTCCAGTCATCAGTTGCTTGCTCACTGAGCATTCGTGGGAAGCATGGGGAGCCGGGGGGGCGACTGAGGGAGGTGTACAGAAACTGCCTCAATGCACACACAGTCAGACTCAGTCACTTGCTGGGTGAGTGTCTGCGGGAAGCATGGGTGGGGGGTGTTTACAGAAACTAATGCCCAAACTTACAGAATGAAACGAAAAAAAATGTTTTTATTAGAGACGTCAAAAACACTGTTTGACACTGCAGATTGGGGGGCCCTGCCTGAACCTCTGGGCCCTACGCCATGGCGTAATGTGCATACTTGTTAATCTGGCCCTGCATGGTCTACTCCTGTATTTTGGATATAGTCAGTCTGGCCATGTGTGTCCCATCCAGCATCACACTGGTAGTCCTAGTGACCCAGACACATTGGACTCCCTTGTCTGCCTCAAACACTGTTGGACTTAATTAACTCTAACTCTTGCCAGATCTTTTAACCTGACAAACCATTAGTGTTATTATGTACAGAAAAGTACTATTTCTACTCACTTACCTAGGGGTTTACTTACTACTTTGGGTACCAACTCTCCTCTGGAGCACTTCCTTGAAGGCACACTTACATATGACCCCTTCCGGCTCCTGTGGGAGTACATGAATGCCATAAGAGGAGCCTTCTGCAGCAGTTTTAACAGGTAGCTGTGTTGTGCTGCCCCACCCACCCCCACAATTTATAGCTGTTGCATGTCACATGACTGCCCTGCCAGAAGTAATTTGCCCACTTTCCCATTTGTTATATCTGTGACCACTTAGAGTCACTTCTGAGCCTGTCTCCTGAACAATACGCTTAACTACATCACACTTTCCATCCTGTTCTCCTGCCTTACGAATCCTGCAATCCTACTCACCTAGGTGAATTTCTCTGTCCCCTCCCTGGGTTTGAATCTCTGACCCTCTATTCTGGAGGCAGACACCCTATCCGCTACACCACCAGTGCAGTCGCATTGAGCTGTGTACTTTACCCTCCTTTAACTTCTCCCAGCCCTTTTGTTATCAGCTGCCCCCCACCCCCGATACCTTGGCCTACTAGTTACCTGTATTACTCAACTTACCACTCCAAATGAGGCGGACAGTGCTCCCTCTGCTGGCAGCCTCACTGCTAAGCACCCTATTCCTAGTAGATCTTGGTGCTTCCTTACTTGCCATAGATCAGAAGCTCCTATCCTGTCTCACTCATTCCTTCCACCCTGATGTCCCCCCCTGTCCTACTGTCAGGTGGGAGGGCACCCCCATGGGTCTTGCATTCTTTGCATTTCTCTCCAAACAGGACAGTGGCTGTCTTGGCTTCCTCCTTTTCTCTGCCTCTATCACCCTTCCATCCTGGCCCAATCCATACAATCTGTTCTTCTCTCTGCTACTACTAGCGGGAAACATTGAGAGCAATCACGGCCCCCCAAGTACCACCATCGATCACTCATATCCAGTATGGAACTCCTCCACCTGCTTGAAGTTTGCACACATCAACCTCTGTAGCCTTCCCCTAAATTTACTGACCTTGAACCCTGTGTTGCCCTATATTTCATTTTTTTTTTAACTTTCTTTTGCTCTGGTTGCGGCTTGTGAGGACCTCTCTCAGGCAACTGGTCCTTGTCCTGCCTGCCTCAGGCCCCTCTGGACTGTACCTACCCTCTCTCTCTCTCCCACCTGCAGCTGGCACCCCTGGTTTAACCCAACCAAGGAGGGTAGCCCTGCGCCTCTTGGGCTCCTTGTGAGTCAGACTCCAGCTGCAGGTAGGCACCAGAGAGGATATTGGCAGGTCATCTGGGCGGAACCCGGCGGAGGCATGGGGACCAGTGCACGTCTGCCAGCAGGTTTTTCCTGTGTTCTGTTTCCCCCCCAGCGTGTGCACGGTCCTGACACTTGGCGCATGGCAACCCTGCCAGCATCAGGCACGCTATGGTTACATGCAGCTCGTGCTACTGCAGCACCCCCAGTCTCCACCAGGGGCCACCGGAGAGCCGAGCTCCCCAACACCCTCCCCCCAGGACTAGAGAGCTGCCCTATGGACAATCAATCCAGTCCCTCCCCTGCCGTCCCCTCTGCACCTGAGCTCGATCCTGAACTCGGGTCGCCGGCGTGGCACGAGGTGTGGCGTTCAGCGCCTCAACCCTCAGCACCACTGGGCCAACTGCGTTACCCTATATAAGCCACATGTGCTTGGCATCTCTGAAATGTGACTGAAACCCGATGCTGCCTATTATCTCCCAGGGTACTCTCTGCTGAGGCATGACAGGCCTGGAAAGAACAAGGGTGGTGGGGTGACTCTCTAGATCCATGAGCCTCTCTCTGCTTCCCCCGTCCTCCAATCTGACCCTAGTTCACTCAGTGATTGGCTCCTAGTGGAGCTGACCATTGCTGCAGCAAAAAAGATCTATGTGGGATGCTTCTACAACCCCCCCAGGATGCACTGCAGGTCTCTCCGCCCACCTAGAAGGAGTGGGAAGCCTCTCCCCCACTAGGGACCCCATCCTCCTTGGGGACTTCAATCTGGATTGGCTTAGTGCTGAGGAACTTGACTACTCAAACCAACTCAAGCGCCATAACCTCATCCAAATTATTACCATCCCCACTAGGCACAACTCTCGTACACAAAACCATATGCTTCTTGACTGGGTGATCACCAATAGAGAGGAAAAGGTGTTCCTATTGGGGACGCTATCAGATGCCATTACTAGTGATCACTCCCTTACCTACATGGTCTGGGCCACGAAGACCAAGCACCCCCCCCCAAACTGCTCTGTTTCTATAACTTAAACCACCCAGATATTACTTCCCTCCTTGACGATGTTCAGGTGATAAACTGGTCAACCTTATACACCCTCTCCAATGTGTCAAGCAGAGAGATTCTTCACTGCCACACCCCTCCATCTCCAAAATCAGCAATTCCCCCTAACTACTCATAGAGTTAGGGGAGGCTGCACTCATTGGGGTACTAAAGATCTCCTGGCCATGAGGGAGAGGGATAAATTATCATCAGTCTATAAAAAGGCACCCTCCCCTGCCCATTGAAATGAATACAGGTGCTAGCAGGACTGATGTAAACAAACTGCCCTTGCCCAAAAGCATGCCTTCTTTCAGAGCAAACAAAGGGACAACCTTGGTGATCCACACCATTTCTGGGTTGAGGTCAGCTTCTTCCTCAACCTATGTACTCATAACCCTACCATTCACCTTGATACTCTCTCTGGCCAGCTGACTGACCCTGTTGAAGATGTTGAGGCCTTCAATAAAAAGTTCACAGACCAGTCTGCCCTCCTTAGCAAACTGCCACCCCTGGCAACCCCTAGCATCCCCCCACCCTAACTCCTGAAAATCCACCCATCTCTTCTTTCTACTTCTGGACCATCACCCCCAAGGATATTGCCAAACTACTAAAGAGCCTGCCTAGCCAGGGCAACCAGGGCAGCAATGGCCTTTTTCCTGCAATGCTCAAATTTATATCCCCTGCTATGCTAAAACCACTCATCTACCTCTTTATTTATTTATTTATTAAAGTTTGGTAACCGGGTAGGCCCACTGAGCCCTGAAGGTCCCTTTTTCAGGGGTGACCAGGGATAACAGTACAAGTTCAAATACAAAGAACAAGACAAAATTAGGTACCAGATATCAAGTATACGATGGTTAGAATGATGGTTTCAGTCTTGGTTATCAACAAGTTACTGTGCAAGGTAGAGATTAGTAAGGATACAAGACATGAGTAATAGATGACAAGTATATGGGTGAAGTGCTGCCAAGTAGAACAATAGAATTGTCAAAAGGGAGGGGACCCTGACAGGGTCCCTAGGAGAGAAGAAAGGTAAGGAAGTCTTATGAGCCATGACAAAGGCAAGTACTTGTGTCAGTCATGTGGAACTTTAGACTGGAGCGGAAATTAACAAGTGAGGGGGCTTCCTGCACTGGGGGAGGTAGCTGGTTCCACATATAGGGGGCTAGATAGGAAAAAGACCTGCCTCCAGCATTGGACCTAATTCTGGGAACTTCTAGTAGTGTACGCCCTGAGGTCCGTAGCCTCCAGGGGTTCTGTTTGGTGGCTATGGTTCCTACTATGCTAGGCAGAGCAGATGGTCTGAGAAGCTTGTAAGTCAGACAGAGCAGAGAGTACTGTAGTCGAGCATTCAGTGAGGGCCACCATAGCTGGACCAGGGTATCGCAGTGATGACTTCGAGAGTGATCCTGTATAGAGAAATGGGCAATCTTGTTGTACAAAATTTGCATCCTAGTGACCTCTTGCTTAGCCATGCCTTGTATTATTGGAGCGGTGTAGGTCAGGGTGGGAAGAGGGACACTCGTACCAATGGAGAGCCTGGCTTCAGGGATAAGTTGGTCCTTGAGACGGTACAGGGTACCAGGTTTATGGTGTAAGGTCTTGGTAACCTGATCCACATGGTTCTTGAAAGTGAGGCATTAGTCAAGTGTCAGTCCTAGGTATTTTAAGAAGGGCATTACCTCAATGCAGCTGCCAGAGAGTGAGGTGAGTTGCATGGTGCAGGTCCTGTTCTGACCAAGGGATCTGGGCCCAAATAGTATCATCTTGGTTTTGCTAGCGTTCAGGACCATTTTGTTTTCCTTCAGCCAGACCTCAAGTGAGGTGAGGTCATCTTGGAGGAGGGGACCTAGGGCTGACGTATCACCCAAGGATCGATAGAGGACGGTGTCATCCGCATATTGCACAACCAAGCTACTACCACAGTGAGTATGTAGGTCATTGGTAAACAAGGAGAAAAGGAGGGGGCCAAGGATTGAGCCCGGCGGTACTCCTTCATTTAGGGGTAGCAGGCCAGATATGGCATCCTTCCAGATAACCCTCTGTGTCCTGTCAGTTAAGTAACTCCCACACCAGTTAAGAGCAAGGGGGTCTAGGCCAATTTTGTCTAACGTATGTAATAGAAGCTTGTGGTCAACAAGGTCAAATGCCTTGGACAGGTCTATGAATACAGCAACTGTAGGTAACCCATCATCCATAGCTCTGAGTACATCATTAGTAAAGTTGATTAGTGCTGTGTCCGTCCCATGATTGGGTCTAAATCTGTGTTGGGAAGGGGCTAGAAGCTGGTGAGCCTCCAGTTAGTCTCGGAGTTGACTGTAGATTAATCTTTCTTGCAGCTTTGCTAGTGTGCGGAGCAAAGAGATAGGCCTGTAATTATTTATGTTTTCCCTAGAGCCACCTTTGTGTATTGGGACGACATTAGCCTGTTTCCACTGTTTGGCAATGATTTCTTCCCGTAAGGATCTATTTAGTAGCCAGGCCAGGGGTCTGGAGAGGGAAGGGGCTCCAGCCTTTAGTAGTCGAGGGTTTATACCATCTGGCCCCACGGAGCCTTTTACCTTCAGGGCCCTAAGGAGGGTTAGGACCTCTATTTGCTTCACCAGTCTTATGTGGAAAGAGGATCGTTCAAGGCAGGCAGGCTCATCTACGTTTGGGGCTGTAATCACTGGAGACACACGAACCTTATAGGCATTGAGGTTAGTAAAGTGTTTGTTGAGGGAGGAGGCTATTTGAGGGAAGTCACTTACTAGCTGACCATTGACCTCAATGGGGCCTGACTCAGATTTGCTGTTCCCCCTGATCAGTCCATTGACATGGTGCCAGAATAGCTTGGGGTTACCTAAGCTGGATTTCTGTAGGTGAGTGACATACTCCCTTTTTGCGATTTTGATGGCTGTCTTGGTTTTGTTTCATAAGGCTTTGTAAGTCTCAAAGTCTACCAGGAGGGAGGAGATTTTGAACTTCTTCCAAGCCTTGTCCCTGGTGATCATGAGGGTTTTAAGGGATGGGGAGATCCATTTGTAGCAGCTACCTTTCGTTCTTAGTTTTTTAAGAGGGGCAAAGAGGTTAGCTGCAGAGCATAATTGGTCCTGGAAGTATTCCAGGGCCTCTGCCATTGTGGGGAGGATCTTGACTGGGCCCCAGTCCAGGCTGAATAGGTAGTTGTTGAATTGTACTTTAGAGAATTTAGAGTAGTCGCAAGCAGAAAGGATTCTGGGCTGGATCTTTGGTGCTCTGTTTTTCCAGATGCAGAATATTGAGGAGTGGTCACTCAAGGAGTCCGCCATTATTCCAGCTGTCTGGATGTTTGAGGGGCTCAATCCCCCCCCCCTCCAGTCTCAGCCAATGCTCTCTCATGTCCCTCCCCCTTCTGATCTGAAGAACCCCCTCTGTATTAATCCTGTTCATACCCTTTAGGTACATAAAGGTTTTGATCATATCCCCCCATCCCTCCTCTCTTCTGGGAAATATATTTGCATCTGTACCAGCCTCTCCTCGTAGGATTTTCCCTCAAGTCCCTGGATCATCTTCGTTGCCCTATGCTGCACCCCCTCCAGCAATCTGATGTTATTCTTAAGGAATGGAAGCCAGTATTGTACGCAGTCTGCCTCATCTGTGAAATATCTATATACCTGTATTTATCTACCTGAGCTCTGTTTTGTAATCTGTTTCCTTATTTCCTTGTAACCTCCCAGGTCGCACCCGAAAATAGGCATCTGTTTTGTCTAGTGTGCTTACCTGGTTAATAATAAATAAATAAATTGCATTCAGTATTCCAGGCATGGCCTGACCAGTGACCTGTACAGGGGTAGGATCACTTCTTTGTGCCTGAAGGAGAGTCTCCTCACTATGCGCCCCAGCACCTTGTTTGCCTTTGCAGTTGCCTTCCTGCACTGAGCTGATTGGTTCATACTCCCCATTATTAGTACCCCTAGATCCTTTTCCTCCACTGTGCTTTCCAACTGTACCCCTCCCAACTGATAGTTCCTCACCTAGTTCCTTGCTCCAAAGTGTAATACTTTGTACTTCTTGGCATTGAATCCCAACTGCCATGTCTCCGACCATTCCTGTAGTTTGGACAGGTCTTCCTGCAGCCCCCTTCACCCTTCTATGTCATCTACCACAGCACTGATCTTAGTATCATCTGTGAACAGACTGATCCTACTCCGGATCCTGTTTGAGATATCGGCTATGAAAATCCCGAACAGCACCAGTCCCAGTACTTAACCCTGGGGCACCCCACTCGTAACGTCCCTTGGTGATGAAAGTTAGCACCCCAACCACAACCACCACCCTTTTCTGCCTACCCCTCAGCCAGTTGGTGATCCAGTTGACCATTTTTGTCCCCACTCCAGTGTATTCCAGATTTCCCCCCAGCCTCCCATGCAGCACCAAGTCAAAGGCCTTGCTGAAGTCCAAATACAAGACATCCACTGCATGGCCCCTGTTCAGTTCCCTGGTAACTCAATTGTAGTACTCGACTAGGTTCGTCTGGCAGGATCTGCCCGATACAAAACCATACTAATGGCCATCTTGGAGACCATTGTCTTCCAAAAAGGTCACCAGCCTCTCTTTTAGGATTGACTCCATGAGTTTCCCCACGATTGAAGTGAGACTCACCAGTCTGTAGTTGCCTGGATCATCCTTTAGGCCACTTTTATGAATGGGCACCACATGAGCCATCCTCCAGTCCTGTGGCATGCATCCTGTGTCCAGTGATGTACTGAACAGGTCTGCCAGTGGTCCCACCAGGATCTCGTCTAGCTCTAAGTACCCTAGGGTGAATGCCATCTGGCCCTGGTGCCTTGTCCACCCTCAGTGCCCTTAGTCCATCCAGCACCCTGTCCTCTGTAATTCTGATATCAGTTGTCCCCACCCACTCCAGCCTTCCCATGGGGTATCTGCCCCCTCTTTCCTTCATGAACACAGAGCAGAAGTACTCATTCAGTGCCTCCCCCTTCTCCACCCCCCCCTTTCTTAATCCACAAAGTCTGGTCTTTGTTTCTTCTTTTCTCACCAGTGTATCTCAAGAAGTCCTTTTCCCTGTCCTTGAGTACCTCTGCCAGTCTTTGCTCTCTGGAAGCCTTGGCCACACTGACTAACCTGGTAACCTCCCTGGACTTCTTCATGTATGCGTCTTTGACTCCTTGCCCTCCCAATTTCCTAAGCCTCCGGAATGCTTTTCTTTTGACCCTCACCCCTGCCGTTACCGCCTGAGTCAGTCAGCTCAGCTTCTTTGCTCTCCTCTTTTTGCTCCATAGTGCGTATCTCAGTAGCCACTGTTAGCCCTTTCTTAATGATATTCCAGTTTTGGCTGGCATTCATGCCTTTCTGAATTCCAACCGGATGCTCAACCAAAATTTCCCCCATCCTTTTAAAGTCTGCTCCCTTAAAACTGATCACCCTGGTACCTGTTCTCCTGTTACCCTTCCCATATTGAGTGAGAACCACACCGTATGATGGTCGCTCCCAGCCTGGGGGTCCTCCACTCCCAGATCCCTTACAGCCTCCCCGTTTGTTAATACCAGGTCCAGAATCCTACCCTCTCTAGTCAGCTCACGGACCAATTGCACCAGGAAGCAGTCCTGAAATGCATCTAGCAATCTCTGCTCCTTTGCACACAAGGTGGTTGGGGTGTTCCAGTCCACTCCAGGGAGACTGAAGTCCCCCACCACTATGGTGTCCCCCTTCCTACAGACTCTTCTAATCTGCTCGGCCAACTCCCTATCCAGGTCATCTACCTGAGCTGGTGGCATGTACACTACCCCCATCCTCAGTATCTTTATTTTAGAGTCTTGAAACTGCATCCATAGGGCCTCTGTCCTGCCCTCCACCCCCTCCTCTCTCATACACCTTATTCCCTCCCTTACATAGATCACCACAACCACCCCCCCGTCCTGTCCTTTCTGAATATCCTGTACTCTGGGATCATCATATTCCAGTCCTGGTTCTGGGTGGCCCATGTCTCCATCATGGCTGCAATGTCCACCCTCCTCATAGCCAAGAAAGCCTGTAGTTCGGTTGATTTGTTACCTAAGCTTCTTGCATTCAGCGAGACCACTCTCTAACCTGTGTCCCCTCCCCCACCTGGTTTCCCCATCTAATCCCTCCTTGTGTCCCCACCTCAAATACCTCTCTGATAGCTTGGGAGGTAGGCACACTTGGCTCCTCTGGGATCCCTGCACTAGCTGTCCTCATGCCACCCCCTACCTAGTTTATATCTATCCTTAATGCTATGTACCCCTCAAATCTCTGCTTTAATATCCCTTTCTCCTCCCCACTCAGGTGCAGCCTATCCCCTGCATATAGATTCTTACTGTCCCAGGTACTGCCCCAGTCCCCCACTAAACCTAATATTCTTCAGGTGAAGCTACCTCTGGCTGGAAGCTGCAACACTGGACTTAGGATTTGCAAGAAAGCGAGTTGTGCTCACAACAGAGGGAGGTGAACATTATAATTTACAATTGTCTTTGGGTTGTAGCAGATTCTTTAGGAAAGTTAATATTCTTCAGGTGGAGGCTACTTCTAACTGAAAGGTGAAATAAGGAACTTAGAATTATCAGAAAAGGCAGTCTTTCAATCAACAGAGGGAGGTGGACCTTGCTTTACTTTTGTTACAGTTGTTAAGATTTTCAGTGCAGGAAGAGTTTGAACCCAGAGGGCCTGAATACTGTTTACTGTGTCTGTCCTTGTGCACAGCTGACTTGTTTTGGGGCTGACTGCTTTCAGAGCACAAGTCACCAGGCTGTTTTGGGGCTGGAGAGGTTTACCTGTGTCTGACTTGGATGTTTGGATTTTTCTCTGTTTGATTAGCAGGGTATTTTCTCTGCCAAATTGTTGTGTAGGGCATCTTGCTGATAGGAAGGCACTCGTCACAGCGGTATGTCAGAGCTTTTAGCTGATTGTTTCGTGAGGGCACAGTTTAGGCCCAAACCTTTCCCAGCCCTCACCCCACCCACCCCTGGAAATAGTTCCTTTATACCTGGGGTTTTGACATCTTTTCCTCACTGTCATATCCTCTGTAGCACACTGCACTGACAATATAAGCATACACACTGCATAATATATATATTTCTATATAACAAACCAATCTCACACACACACACACACACACACACACACACACAAAACAAACAAAATAAAAAAAAATAAACAAGAAGGTAGACAGACATGTGGGGAGTAGTGCAATGTAATGGCTGTGAGGCAGCAGTCTGCCGGGAGTTTTTCTGGAGGCAGAGATGCTGCCCTGTTTGCAGACAACTCTCTGCCCTGAGGGAGGAAGTTGCCCATCTTCAGGCCACACTGGACAGTAGTAAGGGAACCTTTCTCCAGGCTGCACTGGACAGTAGTAAGGGAACCTCCCCCATCCAGGGAGCACCAGAGCCATCACCACTACCTCAGAGATTGTGAAGAAAGCATAGCAGTTGGACCACAGTGGGCTCAGGGAGGGTAAGGGTGGTGGAACAGAGGCACACCCAGTCAGTTGTTCCACTCCACAATTCATACACCATTCTGGGGGACCATAGTTCCCCTATGGATGCACCCACAGAGGAGACTAAGGAGGTTGCAGACAACTGTCACAAGGGAGGCCCTCAGGAAGGAGGCAGAGGACACCACAGGGAAAGGAAGCAGCTCTTGGTGGGGGACTCAGTTATTAGGAGGATAGAACTTGGGGGGACAGAGAATACTGAAGTAAGGTGTCTGTCTGGTGCCATGGCTTGGAGGGACAGGAAGTGCATCCTTAGGATCACGAGAACAGTTGCACGGGAGTCTGAGCTGGATGTCATTGTCCACCTAGGGACAACTGACTTGGCTCATCATGAGATTAGAGCAGTGCAGAAGGACTTTATAGAGTTGTGGAGGGGTCTAAGACAAGTAGCACACACGGTATCCTTCTCAGGGGTGTTGCTTGTCAGTGGCATGGATGAGGCGAGGGTACTTTGCACCATGCAGTTTAATGAATGGTTGAAAAAATGGTGTGGAGCACAGGGGTTTGGCTTCATAGGGGACTGGGGTTCCACCTGGAGGGACACCAGCCTATACTTGCAGGATGGTCTGCATCTGTCCAGGAAAGGAACAAGTCTTTTGGGCAATCAGTTTAAATGCTTCATTGGCAAGCTTTTAAACTAGTCAAGGGGGGAGGCACTGATAAGCAGCAGGAAAATCCTAGCCTCCCCCTACAAAACAGGGTACTAAATGAGAAAAAGACCAAGGTACAAAGGTCAGTGGGGAATGCTGCTACAGAAGGTAAAGGCATCAAAAAATGGAGATCAATGAGTACCAATGCCTGTAGTCTGGGTAACAAGCTTTCTGAGTTAGTGGCCTTGATGGAGGAGGAACATCTGGATATCGTGGCAGTCACAGAAACATGGTACACACAGAACCATGACTGGGATGTAAACATACCAGGATACACTATCTACAGGAGGGACAGGGAGGGTAAAAGAGAAGGAGTAGCTCTCTTCATAAGGGAAGGAATCAAAGCAACAGAACAAAAGTGTAAACAGGGAGGAGAAGAAGCACTCTGGGTCAATTTGGAGACAGGCAGTGGCACCACAATCCGCTCAGGGGTTGTATACAGACCCCCCTCTCAGGGAGAGGAAATGGACAAGGAAATGATAGAAAGTATGCTCAGAATGGCAGAAAAAGGGAAGATATTGCTGATGGGTGATCTAACTATGCCAGATGTTAACTGGAGTGCAGTTGCAGCAGCCACTTCTAAGAGTGGGGTTATTCTAGATGCCCTACATGGGGCATGCCTTAGACAGCTAGTATTGGAACCCACTTGAGAGGGAGCAATCTTAGACCTGGTTCTCTCAAACAGAGATGGAGAGAGGATCACAGATGTAGAAGTGGGTAGCCATCTGGGAACTAGTGACCATTGAACAGTATGGTTCACAATAAACACAGCAATAGAGTCATGCCATATAAAGGCAAAAGTACTGGACTTCAGGAGGACTGACTTTGCTAAAATGGGTGAGTGCCTAAGGAATGCACTAGCAAATGGGCAGGAAGGAGGGGTGGAAGATCAATGGGGAATAATAAAAACTGCCTTCACAGAGGTAACAAGCCTTTGTGTGAAGCAAATAAACAAAACAAAACGATGTAAGAAACCACTATGGTTCTCAAAGGAGGTGCCAGTGAAGGTTCAAGAGAAAAAAGAAAGAATTCAGGAAGTACAAGGAATCACAGAAGGAGCAGGACAGAGAACTGTATCAGTTAAAGCAAAAGGAAGCTGGGAAGGCAGTCTGAACAGCAAAGGCCTGAACCGAGGAAAATATAGGCAACTCCATTAAGAAGGAAGATAAACCTTTTAAGGTACATCAGGGAGCGGAAGACCAAGGGAGGATAGTGAGGCTTAATAAAGGGAGGGGTGGGCAGAGGTGACTGTGAAAAGGCAGAGATACTAAACAAATATTTTTGCTCAGTATTTACAAATGAAGAGGGGGAGATACCTAAAACAAACAAGAGAAACACTCTGGATACAGAAGTTGATACCAGCCCATTTACAGAAGAAAGGGTTCTGAAATAACTCTTAAAACTGAAGGTGGACAAAGGCCCAGTGGGATTCATCCCAGAATTCTAAAAGAACTAAGGGTAGAACTAGTGACACCACTGACTACCCTCTTTAACAAATCATGGGAGTATGGGGTGGTACATGAGGACTGGAGGAGGGCAGATATGATTCCCCTTTACAAAAGTGGGAGCAAGGCAGAAGCAGGAAACTATAGACCTGTTAGTTTGACCTCAGTGATGGGGAAAATGATGGAATCACTTCAGAAGGAAAGAACTGTTGAGTACCTAGAGGCCAGAGGGGCACAGGACCCAAGGCAGCATGGATTCACAGCGGGAAGGTCATGCCAGACGAATCTAATAGATTTCTTTGACTGGGTGACCAAAGCAGTAGTTCAGGGAGGGGCTGTGGACATGGCCTGCCTAGACTTTAGTAAGGCATTTGACGCAGTCCCACACAAAAGATTAATATACAAGTTAGCCAGCCTGGGAGTGGGTCCCAAGATGATAGCCTGGGTAAAGAATTGGCCAGAGAATAGGACACAGAGGGTAATAGTAAATGGAGTCCACTCTGAAGAAAGGGGGTTACTAGCGGGGTACCGCAGGGTTCAATATTAGGACCAGTCCTCTTCAATGTCCTTATAAGCAACATTGCAGAGGGACTGGAAGGAAAAGTATGTCTCTTTGCAGATGACACTAAGATCTGCAACAGAGTTGATACACAAGGTGGGGTGGAAAGGATGAGAAGGGACTTGGCAAGGTTGGAGGAATGGTCAAATGTATGGCAGCTTAGATTCAATGCTAAGAAGTGCAAGGTAATGCACCTGGGAAACAAAAACCCAGGACAAGAGTACACAATGGGGGGTGAGATACTAACAGCAGCAAAAATGGAAAGGGACCTGGGGGTAGTCATATCAGATGACTTAAAGGTGGGCAAGCAATGTGAGAGGGCAGTAAGTAGGACTGGGGGGATACCGGGATGCATAGGGAGAGGCATCACCAGTAGAAAACAGGAAGTTGTTGTCCCTCTGTACAGACAGCTGGTGAGACCCCATCTGGAGTACTGCGTGCAGTTCTGGAGACCCAGTCTCCACAAGGACATAGACAGGATGGAAGCTGTCCAGAGGAGGGCAACTAAAATGGTGCAGGGTTCTGCACCAGAAGACATATGAAGATAGACTAAAGGAGCTTAATATGTATAGCCTTGAGGAAAGGAGGGAGAGGGGGGACATGACAGAAACTTTCAAATACCTCAAGGGAATCAACAAAGTCCAAGAGGGTAGTGTCTTTCAAAAAAAGAGGTGTGCAAGAACAAGGGGCACAATTTGAAGATAGAGGGGGCGGCTCAAAGGTAATGTAAGGAAGTATTTTTTCATAGAGAGGGTTGTGGATGCATGGAACGGCCTTCTGGAGGAGGTTGTGGAGTCAAAAACAGTGGTGGAATTCAAGCATGCCTGGGACAGTCATAAGGCAATTGTAGGGGGTGGGTGTAGAAAGATGTAGGCTGCTGGTTAACTAGGATCTGCAGCTTATCCATTAGGTAGGGAAATGGGCAGACTGGGTGGGCCAAGTGGTCCTTATATGCCGTCAAAGTCTATGTTTCTATGGACACTAGAGTCCAGTCAAGGGTAGTGTGATTCCTTGTTTTGTAATTAAGCCTGGTCGGTTCAGAGATCATCTGTACCAGACCAGCCTCTAGGGTCAGGGCCGTAATGGTTTGGCTAGGGTCCTGAGCCCAGTTTAGGTTGAAGTCTCCTAGAATGAAAAGCTCTGAGGAGACATCTTGTGCTGTGATCTTTGTGATGGCCTCAAGGGATTGGAATGCAGACCTGGGTAGGTGGTAGATACAGCCAGTTGTGAGGAATTTTGAGTTCCCTAGGGTTATGTGGATGAAAATAGATCCTCCGTCCGAGAGGGTACCTTTCTGTATGTTAAGGAGTGACACTGTGAGGGCTTCCTTTGCATAAATAAGTACAACCCCCCCTTTTAGTCTGCCTGTCCTTTCGGAGGGATCTGTAGCCCTGGGCCTGAATTTCATGATTTAGTATGTGAGCTTAAGCCAAGTCTCAAAAATGGCAAGGACATTAGGCTTGTAGAGGTCAAGCCAGGCTTGTATATCTTGCATTTTTGGTCTGAGGCTGCATACGTTCATGTGTGCTATCCTCAGCCCCTTTGTGGATGTCCAGTGGGGGTCATGAGGGGACATGATTATGATATTGGCAGTGTGCGGGCCAGGAGTGGGCTGGATATCTCCTGCCAAGAGTAGCAGAGCTGCTAGTAGGCACAGTAACTTAGGGCTGGCCAAGGAGACTAGGTTATTCTGGCGCATCCTGCATGCAAAGTAGAACAAGTCATAGCATATCCCCTTCCTTACAAGCTTGTAAGCTGAGGAGAGGGCAAGTGTGCTGGAAGGGAACATTCCATAGTAGAAGTCAAGGGGGGAAGAGTCATTGAGCTGATGTCCAGTACATCCTAGGAACCCAAATCCAATCAGTCTGTCTGCCCAGAGGAGTGACAGAATATAGACCAGTGCCAGGAGTAACCCCCCATTAGGGAGTGGAGTACTTGGGTTATGTGCACATCGGGGCACATGGTCAGGGGCCCCCTTCGTGGGATGCATACTTTATCCAGTCGGTAGAGGTTAGCTGTGGCAAGAGAGGGATGCTGACAAGCTGTAGCAGGGTTGACTGGGTCAGATATTCCCCTCAGGAATTTTATCTTCTGTCAAGAACCAGCCCCTGATACCAGGGTACAGACAAACAGGAGAGGTTGCTAATTTCACTTTCACTTTGTCAGTAAACCAAGATATGCAGTTTAAGGAAAGGTGTAACTAGGCTAGGCTGATAGACAAAAACACAATTGCATATTAATGTAGGATTCTTCTACCCAAGCTGGGGATCAGTTTGGCTGTAGTACTAATACTAGACCCGAAGGTGGTGGACAGGGCTAGAGTCGGTAGTTCAGCCCCGGCCAGAACTACAGGTTAGATACAATATTCTAAAGACATAGGATACTTATAACGCAGTAAGGTGGGCACTTGGAGGGGAGGCACTGGGTTGCTGTAGTCAAATTCACCAGTATTACAGGTTCAGATACTTATAAAGCAGTAAGGTGGGCACTTGGAGGGGAGGCAATGGGTTACTGTAGTCAAATCCGCCAGTATTACAGGTTCAGATACTTATAACGCAGTAAGGTGGGCACTTGGAGGGGAGGCACTGGGTTACTGTAGTCAAATCCACCAGTATTACAGGTTCAGATACTTATAACGCAGTAAGGTGGGCACTTGGAGGGGAGGCACTAGGTTACTGTAGTCAAATCCACCAGTATTACAGGTTAAAATACAATTATGCTGAAGACACGGGCTACTAATAACACAGTAAGGTGGGCACTTCGAAAGGAGGTACTAGGTTACTGTAATCAAGTCCTTATTTAGTTATTAATGACTGAGTAAACTAGCAGACTTAAGTATTCAGTAGCGATGCAGTAATCTCAGGAGGCAGGTACCTAGAGCTGTCTGAAGTATTCCATAGGGGGTGCAGTAAGCACAGGAGACAGGGTAGATAAGCCAGGTTAACATGGTGATTGGTTCAGTGAATGATGTGGGGGTGGCCAACCAGTATTTAAGGGGAGGAGAGAACAGGGAGCGTGGTTGGGAAGAAAAAAAGAGGACACAAGAATAGTCAGCAAGTCCTCCGTTTCATAGAATCCAAGCAGTGGAGATGGTGTAGCACCTTGTCGTGTGCTTGTGAGCAGGGAAAGAAAAAACTTGTGTTCATGGGGGAGGTCTCCCTGGCCTGGAGGTAGAGTCAGCGCCTCAAACCCCTTGCCCTGGTTGTAGAAGAACAATCAGATGTGGGGGGCCCTCTCGCGGTGGTGCATGCATCACCCCAGGATATTTACGCACACTCCAGCGAAATGTCCAGTAAGCTGCAAGGCTTGGATTCAGGCTATTTTTAATTGCCTGAGGCAGCGCGTCACTACAGCTGGGGACGAATCAGATGCAGCATGTAGGGAGATTCAAACTTGGCACCCAAAAGAAGAGGACACAAGAATAGTCAGTAAGGCCTCCGTTTCATAGAATCCAAGCAGTAGAGATGGTGTAGCGCCTTGTCGCCTGCTTGTGAGCAGGGGAAGACAAAACTTGTGTTCGTGGGGGAGGTCCGCCCAGCCCGGCGGTAGAGTCGGTGCCTCAAACCCCTTGCCCTGGTTGCAGTAGAACAATCGGATGTGGGGGGGGTCCTCTTACAGCGAGGTTGCCCCCACCACCTCAGGATGGCTTTGCGGCACACTCCAGTGAAATGTCCAAGCTCTGGAGGTAAGTATGGGGTGAAAGGGGGTGTGGGGAGGCATTGACCACCTCTACAGTGCCTAGCACTTGGAAGCATGTCAAGTTGGTCCCGATTTTTATGTTGACTGTGCACTTGTGCAAGAAACATATTGCAGTGGCTTTCTCCACAAGCAGGTTGTGGAGGCGCAGCACTGTTGTGGTCAATGCCCCCACAGCCTTTAAAGGCTTGTCCAGCATCCCCCAATGCCGTGGCACGCTGCTGTTGACACTAGTTCAGCCAGCGTGCCACCAACTTGTAAAAATTTAGCCACTGCAATCAAGGGCTGCCTCGTCATTGCAGCATAAGCCATTCGCTGCAATGAGGGAGCAACCCGTCATTGCAGGGCAGGATCTTGACAACTGATATTGTTTGTGAACATGGTGGCAGTTTGTCGCTGTGTTCACAAACAATATTAACCCCCCCCCACTGTGTTTATTTGCCAACAGAGGCCCCAATCCCCGTCGGCTTCAGTGCCCCAGTGTTTAT
The DNA here is from genome assembly GCA_016271365.2 of Neoceratodus forsteri. Lineage (NCBI taxonomy): Eukaryota > Metazoa > Chordata > Ceratodontiformes > Ceratodontidae > Neoceratodus > Neoceratodus forsteri. The sequence goes on along the minus strand of CM028130.1, from coordinate 561,902,839 downwards.
GTTGCCGACGGGGAGCCCACTCCCTGTCGGCATTATGTAAACCTCCCCGCTTGTATTGTCTGCCGATGGGGTGCCTAATCCCATCCGCATAATGTTACCCCCTTTTGTTGTAGTCGACGGGGTGCCCAATCCCCATCGGGCCACAGATTGGCCCCAAAAAGACTCTGGTGGCACGCTGGGAGCCCTCCCCAGCATGCCACATGCCCCTGTAAAATAAAAAACGGTCCCACAATGTCTTTTTTTTTAACCTGTAAAAAAGGAAACTGCCTCTTGGCGGTCTCCCTGCCCTCCTCCCGCAATCCGTGCCCAACCACTGTGCACCCTGCCTCCCCACACCCTCCTCTCACTCCATACTTACCTCCGGAGCTTGGTGCGACAATTTTCGGTGGACCGGGAACACGTCTGCACTCTTTAAAGTCGACCATGAACTAAGGAAATGCTGATAAGCTGTATAATGGAATAAATGTTTTTTTTCCAACTTTAATGCACATCTCAGTCATTTTTCTGAATTTTGGCACCAAATTTTCAACATGGGGTTTTTGGGACCCCTCCTCGTGAATTCTTGAACTGTCATGATGTTAATTGACCCTGAAAGGTAATTTCGCGATCACTGCGTGGAATCACCTTTCGGGGCCGATTAATGAAACAACAGTGTCAGTGTTCATGAGGTGGCTGTCAAAAAGCCTATGTTGCAAATTTGGTGGAAAAAATCCCAAAAATTTTGTTTTAAGAGCGTGTATTGTGCAGTTGCTATGCACGCTCATAGATTTGCGAATTTGCAATATTTTCTTGGCAGATTTTTGAAACTGGCATTTTTTCACACCTCCTTGTGAACAGTATAGCTGTCATTGTTCACATCCTGGCTGAAGTGTGTTTTCACACTTCCGGCGCAGAATAGGGCGGTCGCTGTGGGAAATTAGTGTTCAGGACAGATTAAGAAAATGACAGTGACACTGTTCATGAGTAGAGGTCCTAAAATGCCTATATTGAAAATTTGGTGATGATACTCTATAAAATGACTGTGTTACGAGCATGCATTGCGCAGTTTGCACGCATGCTCATAACTTGGCAAATTTGTAATATTTTCACTCCAGATTTTCAACATTGCCATTTTCCCACACCTGCTTATGAACAGTATAGCTGTCATTTTTCCCATCCTGGCCAAAATGTGTTTTCGCACTTCCAACGCAGAATAGAGCGGTCACTGTGGGAAATCACTGTTCGGGACAGATTAAGAAAAATGACAGTGATACTGCTCATAAGCAGAGGTCCTAAATGCCTATGTTGAAAATTTGGTGATGATAGCCCATCAAATGACTGTTGTACAAGTGTGCGTTGCGCACTTTCCACGCACTCTTGTAACTTTGCAGATTTGTAATATTGTCACGCCAGATTTTCAACACTGGCATTTTTTCGCACCTCCTTATGAGCAGTACAACTGTCATTTTTCACATCCTGACCGAAATGTGTTTTCACAGTTCAGTCGCAGAATAACGTGGTCACTGTGGGAAATCAGTGTGTGGGACAGACTGAGAAAATGACAGTGCCACAGTTCATGAGCAGAGGTCCTAAAATCCCTATGCTGAAAATCTGGTGATGAAACTCCATAACGTGGCTGTGTTACAAGCGTGTGTTGAACTGTTTCCACGCACCCTTGTAACTTCGCAAATTTGTAATATTTTCTTGCCACATTTTCAACAGTGGCATTTTTTCACACCTCCTTAAAAACAGTACAGCTATCATTTTTCACATCCTGGCTAAAATATGTTTTTGTACTCCTGCTGGAGAATAACACGGTCGCTGTGGGAAATCAGTGTTTGGGACAGATTAAGATCTAGTGAATGAGAGGAGGGCATGACCAAGCTCAACTGAACTCTGTCGGGACTACTGCGGATTTGTTTATGGGCTGAAAAAGGCCCCTACGCAACAGCCCAGTACAAAAGGGCAGCCTGCAGCACTGGGAGAAACAGAACAAGAGAGCGAGTGAGGGAGGGGGAGTGAGCGAACTCACCAGAGCACTGTCAGGACTGCTGCAGATTTCTTTGTGGGTAGAAAAAGGCGTCAATGCCGGCATTGGCCTAGTACAAAAGGCCAGCCTGGAGCAGTGGGAGAAAAAATATGAGCGAGTGAGACAGATGGACTGAGTGAGCACAATGGAACTCTATCAGGACTGCTGTGGATTTCTTTGTGGGCAGAAAAAGGCACCAATGCAGGCAGGAGCCAAGTAGAAAAGGGCAGCTTGCAGCGTGAGGACAAACAGAATGAGCACGTGAGAGAGGGAGACTGAGTGACCTCAACAGAGCTCTGTCAGGACAGCTGCAGATTTCTTTGTGGATAGACAAAGGTGAAAATGCAGCCAGGAGTCCCATACAAAAGCGCAGCCTGCAGCGCCAAGAGAAACAGAACGAGCGAGTGACAGAGCGGTAGTGAGCAAGCTCAATGGAGCTCTATTGTGACTGCTGCGGATTTCTTTGTGGCAGAAAAAGGCGGCAACGTAGGCAGGAGCCCAGTAATAAAGGCCAGCTTGCAGTGCTGGCAGAAACGGAATGAGTGAGTGAGAGAGGGGCAGTAAGCGAGCTCAATGGAGCTGTGTCAGGACGACTTCAGATTTCTTTGTGACCAGAAAAAGCTGCCAACGCAGGCAGGAGCCCAATACAAAAGGGCAGCCTGCAGTGCCGGGAAAACCAGAATGAGTGAGTGAGAGAGGGGGAGTGAGCAAGCTCAACGGAGCTCTATTGTAACTGCTGCAATTTCTTTGTGGGCAGAAGAAGGTGACAATGCAGGCAGTAGCCCAGTAGTAAAGGGCAGCCTGCAGCACTGGCAGAAACAGAATGAGTGAGTGAGAGAAGGGGAGTGAACGAGCTCAATGAAACTTTGTCGGGACTGCTGCAGATTTCTTTGTGGGCAGAAAAAGGCACCAACAGAGGCAGGGGCCCAGTACAAAAGGGCAGCCTGCAGCGCCAGGAGAAACAGAATGAGTGAGTGAAATAAGGGGAGTGAGCAACCTCAACTGAGCTCTGTCGGGACAGCTGCGGATTTCTTTGTGAGCAGAAAAAGGTGTCAACTCAGGCAGGAACCCAGTACAAAAGGGCAGCCTGCAGTGCCAGAAGAAACAGAATGAGTGAGTGGGGGGGGGAGCCACCCCAACGGAACTCTGTCGAGACAGCTGCGGATTTCTTAGTGGGCAGAAAAAGCTGCCAATGCAGGCAGGAGCCCAGTACAAAAGAGCAGCCTTCAGCACCGGGAGAAACAGACTGAGCGAGTGACAGAGGGGCAGTGAGTGAGCTCAACAGACCAATGCAATCAACATTCAGCATTGACAAATGCTTGTTAAAATGGGTGACCTGCTATCCACAGACAACTATTGGCCTATATCCTTGCTCCCCCACCTTAGTAAGCTCCTGGAAAGGATTGTCCACCAACAACTGTCTGACCACATTGACACTCACAATCTAATGTCCAGACAGCAACACAGCTTCCATATGCATCGCTCCACCACATCAGCCTTGGCCCTGTTTATTAATCACATTCACAGGAACATGGACCTTGGGAGAGCAACGGGTGTCAACCTAGCTTAAGTTTTTGATCTGGTCGACCATACCCTGTTGCTCTCCTCCATCCACAACCTTGGCTGCTCCTCTGGGACCACACGGTGGTTCCAAAGTTACCTATCAGATAGATTTCAGTCAGTATGCATAGGTTCTACCACCTCCCCTGCCCTCCCAGTCACCACCGGTGTACCTCAGGGCTCCATCCTTGGCCCACTATTATTCTCCCTATCTATAAACTCTCTCCCTTCTGACTGTCTTACTTGTGATGCTCTACTATATGTGGATGATCTTGTTCTCTTCTCCAGTGACAAGGCTCTTGAGAACATATCCATGGTTTATCCAGTAACTACACTTCTGCTCACATCTGGTTCCAGTCACACCGCCTACTACTAAACATCAAAAAAATGAAATCCATGCTATTTGGATCTAAACCCTTCCTATCTAAGGTTGCCAAGGCAGGGTCCATCCTCTCAGTAATTACACCAGATGATACTTTACTTGAAAATGTTCTGACTTTCAAATATCTGGGCGTAATCCTGGACCCCTCCCTCTCCTATACCGATCATATCACCTCCGTCCTCCATTGTGTTAACCAGAAACTTGGCGTGGCTTATCAGATAAAGCTGTTCCTGACCAGGGTAGCCTGTTTAGCCATTGCCCAAGGCAACTTATTACTCATCATCGACTATTGCTCCCCCATTTACTCGCACATGCCCTCGGCCATGCGTGTGCACCTCTGCTCGATGTACAACAATATCTGTCGTTTCACTCTCCTAGCGCCTTACTCCACCCACCACTGTCACCTCTACCAGACACTAGGCTGGTTCCCACTGCACCACAGATTTGACTATGTGTTTGGCTGCATCCTGGACAGCACCATCAGGCATGGTGATGCCTCCCCATATACGTCTGTGGAAGTGGGAGATCAATGACAGACATAATTTTGGTGCATAAAAAATGCAGATTACTGCATTTATCATTTTATTTCTTGAATCAGAAGTAAAAGTCCAAAATAAATTTCCAAAAGCAAAAATAATAACCAAAAATAAAGAAAGCACTGTTACGTCACAGAAAGGAAAATAAAATGTTAAGTCCAGCACACTCAGAACAGAAAATCACTTTCTTCTGGATATCTGTCTTCCTTCTCTCAACAGCTACAGCTTTCCTTGAAACAAGATCCTTCATGCTCAGTGTCCAGAACCCTACTGAACACTCTTCCACATCTACTGTCTCTTAGCCTATCAAAAAGGAGTTTATATAGTCTCCTTCTGGTATAATTAACTCCTCCCCTTTTTGATGACATCATACCTTCTCTCTCTGTATGAACTGTCATTCTCTGTACCTCAGAGATTTTTACTCATTCTGTAATTATCTGGCTAAAAGACAAAGTTTTGCACTTTTCCTGCTTATTTTGTTTATTTCAGAGGGCTGAAATTGCAGCTGACAGCGTTTTTACATTCCTCAGTCTTTTGCTGTTTAGAGGGCTCTATTATGAGTGACAGACAGCATTTCTTTTGGATTTTTAACTTCATTTTCAGGACTTCTGTCTACTTACAGAGTCCTTTACTCATTTCCAGCTTTAATTTATTTTGTTTGTGCCGTGGACTCTGAAACAGCACTTTGTGGAATATATTTGAGCTGTCTCCTAGGCAGCTGAGCACAGTTGCAAGACCAATCTCCTCAGTGCTCAGCTGCTTCATTTTTAACATCGCAACAGTGGTTGCGAGTTTCAGCGCTAAAGCTTTTTATTTTGTAAATTTCAGCAGTGCGATTGTGCACACAGTCCTGTGCAAGGGTGTGAGCATGCGAAGATGCTCACACCTCACCGCTGCTACCACCTGCTCACTTCTCGGGACCTTCAGAACTTCTTTTTATACAGCAGGATAACCAGAGAGCAGGGTTCTATTATGAGCTCTCTTTTCTTGGCTAAACAACTACATTTATGAAACAACTCTGCAGCCATTTATTATACACTGGGTTCTTCTTAGGGGAATATAATTTCCAAACAGGAAAAAGACAACAAAAGTGTATTTGTTTGGAAATATAACCCTTAAAGCATGTCAGCTAGATATTTATGAAAGGGGCAATTTTTTTATTAATAAGCCCTAAAAAAAGAGATAGAACAGATACAAAGATTTATTTGTCAGGTTGGCCACCCTGACAAGAAAAAGAACAGAATAGTAGGGAATAAGTTAAAGAATACAGAAAAGAGTGAAAAATAAATTTTATTAGAGGGGGGTGTTACCCTGTTTACTTAAATCATAACAGGGGACCCTGTTACAACGTCTTTTCTCAAGACCAGAGCTCCCTTAAAATGTTTGTGTGCATCCTCAGTCCCCCCCTTGGAAATCCCGAAAGTCTCCTTGGCTATGGGTGGAAAAGCATCATCTGTTGCTGCTCCCACTCTGTGGAACAATCTTCCCGTGCCCATCCGCTCATTGGACCCCCACACCATCTTCAAAGTATGTCTCAAAGCCTGGCTGCTTGATGAGGCCAAGTACCGTTGCTCACCTGGTTAACCACCCTTCCCCCCACTGACCACACCGGCCTTTCCCTCCTAGGCTGTTTGGTCTCCCCCAAGCACTCTTTTCCACTATCAATGTGTCCTGTCTAATCTCCCTCAATACTTGTTTCATGTACTCCCACTCAACAGCATCTTGGTGTGTTCTTATGTCATGCACTTAGTTACACTCGTCACTTATCCTACTGTAAATAACGTACAGTTAGTTTTTGATTATCCTGATGAACTGATTTATTTTAGTTAACAAGTTGTACAGCCTCTCCTTATTTGCTTTTCTTCTATGTAATTTACATTGTCCACCAGTGATGTCTGTATATTCACAAACTTGTACTCATCGTGTAATACGTTTCTCCTTCTGTATTGCCACCTTCTGTGGACCAGGTCATGCCTGAAAACGGTCCCCTGGATCAGTGCACTTACCTGGTTACCAAAGACTTAAATAAATAAACATATGCCCCCCGTCTTGTGTATTTCTGGGTGGGAATGGACTCATAAAGATGTTGGTGACCTCCTCTGAGAGGAAGTCCACCACTATTCCTTTTTGCCAATCAGATTGGCTAGTGGTTCTTTCCCTCAGGGCAGGACTATTTTAGATTTTGTCTCCACTGCTGGACTCTGGAGGGACTCATCCCAGCCCAGTTAGGGGGAGAGAAGAGACAGGTCTCCCCCTGGTCTCTCTCTCTCTCTGTCTCTTTCTCTCTCTCTGTCAGCTGGTACTTCTTGTCCAAAAATACCAACCCAGGCCAGATCTTCCAGTCCAGTCCCCATTTGCTCTCAGCTAGCCTTCCCTCTTTATAGTGTAAAGGGGAGGGCAGGGCCATGAATATTCATGTCCAGGCTCTGTGCATGTTAAGCTAGGAAGCACACGACATCAACACCCAGATGCCTCATCTCCTGGCTGAGGCCATATAGAGAGCAGCTTTCAGGGTCAGACTTAAGCCCTGCAGTGCTCTCTAGTAACCTGACTCAAGCTTGGAAGAAGAAAAAGAGGCTGGTTACACAGCCATTGCCCCTAGGCTGGTTCTCTCATGAGTTCCTCCCCTTCCAGCTTTCAGGGACCCAGTGCCCTCCTTTACTTTTTTCTTTTTATCTGTGTATTGCAAGAAGGCTTTGCTATCGGCAGCAGCTCCTCCTGCATTTCTAGATTCCAGTACCTCCTTAGCTTTTTTAACTCTAATCTTGCAGACCCTCAATATTGCTCTGTGCTCCTTTCAGGCCTGGTGGTAGCCCTTCTCTTTCCCTTGGTCACAGACTGTTTTGGCGCAGGATCTGTTGCCTGAAATCCCTGTTAAAGTGGAATAGTTAGCACCAATGGCCACAGACTCAAGAGTGGGTCTGGTCCCAATGTGCACTTTGTGTGCAAAAACATGCTGCCCTCCATGGGTTAAGTACAGTCCCAGAGGACTGTATTTAACCCCTGGAGAAAAGTAAAACATCTGCTCAGAGATTTTTAAAGCTCCAACATGCACTGCTGCCCACCACTTGAATTTGGGGCCCTTGGTGGTGGCTGTTTCCCATTAAGCCAGAAGGCCACATCTTGACCTTTTCCCCCCTTGCTTATTACAGGAATGCAGACCTCCGCAGCTGCATTGAGCAGTCTCTCCAATGAGTCCTACACTTTCTCTGCATTTCCAGCCTCATGCAGCTGCTCCAGACTTCTGGACACCAGGTCCGACATCGGGCAAAGTTGGCCTTTCGGAAGGTTTTTGTCCTGGTGGCTGAGGCCTGCTTGTCTCCCTGTTAGGGAGAAGGTTACTCAGTCATGGATCCTGACTACCACTGGTTGTGTGGCATTTATGCTGGAGATGGCCCCGTCATCACTGGTGAGAATAAGATCAAGGGTAGCCTCAAACCTAGTCTCCTGTTGGGCATGCCGCTGTAGGAAGAAATCTTTGAAGGTTGACAGGAACTCAGATTCAGCCATGTTATTAGCCTTTTTGACATGCCAGTCTGTGAAGTCCTCAAGGATCAACACTGCATCCGATTTGGCTGCTCTGTTGCTTCCTGAACTAGCTGGGCATCATGCTTTGCTGAACAGTTTAGGGGCCTGTAGCATCCCCCAGGGTGACTATTCCTTCCCTTCCCTAGCTCAACCCAGATGTGCTCTGTGATGTTGCTTATCCCCTAATGTCCTTCATGTTCTCCATGGTGACTCCTTCACTTACGAAGATGGCCACTCACTCCATGTCCTGTTGGGCTTATCCCTTCAGAAGTGTCTGCATCCCATTATCCTGTCGTGCCAGTCAGTTTCTTCACCCCACCAGGTCAGTGCAAGTTAGTGATACTCAGAATTAGTTGATTCTGATCCGATTTTAGGGTTTAAGATTTTAGGAATTTCCAAATCCTAATCCAGTTCTGTTTGAAATCCTAAAAGGATCTGAAAACTGGATTTAGGATTCGGATATATAAATCCTAATTCCTAAATATCTATGTAAAATAGGTTTTAGGATTTAATTTAGGATTTAGGATGTTTAGACTGCAAATCCAAAAATCCTGAATCCGGAAATCAGCTCAGAATCTGATAAATTTGATTCTATTTGACGGATTCCAAGCAACACCTACTGTGAGTGCCACTTAATCCTGGCCTTTAATGTGCATTGTGTCCTTAAGTTCACCCATTTTGTTGGGTGTGCTTCACACACTGGCCTGCACGCAAGTGAGGATACAGTACAGTTTCCCTTCTGTGCTTGTTCACTCGCTCAGGATCTCCTCTCATGGAGTTACGCTGGGATACATTTTTTTGTTAATTGCAAATTTTGCTTTCCAGAGTTTCTAACACATCTTGGTACTGCAGTCTAAGCTTTGATTGACTGCCCCAAACTTAAATGCCTTTGTTTTTTATCATGTAACACTTTACTTGCCTCTGGTGCAGAGCAGGCCACAATAACCGCCGGCCACCGTGCCCCGGTCCAGGTCTGGCATATGCTGCTGCGCCTGACTCACACAGGCCCTGATGAAATTAACAGGACACCCACCCCCCTCTGGGGGGCCTGTGACCAGGAACCAGGTGGCCATGCCTCTCATGTCCAGGGACTGGGGCTTGACCATGAACCGCTGTGATGGCTCTGCAATTTTCTGCCTTTTACTTCCCCAGCAGGAGCCGGACTTGCAATGACGCCTGATGCACCTATGTGTAGGTGTCCATTGAACTCCCTTCCCTTTGTATGCTTGCCACTGACAGTCCACCTAGCCTCCGCTAGGCGCTACCTCAGCGCCACACATGCCCCAAACCCACCCTAGAGGTAGGAGAGCAGCCGTGGGATGCTCAATCTTACCTCTTCCCTGCCAGCTCCTGGCGGCCCGAGTCCATTCCCAAACCCGGATCGCCGGTGTGTCATGAGGTGTGGCTTCCAGCGCCACCGGGCAGGCTTAAATGTCTTTGTTTATTATAGATCAAGCTAACAGACAGACATCCTCTCCAAAATCTGGGTGGTCTGCACAGCAAAATGCACTGCCACTGGGTTGTTGTTTTATTTTTATTTAACATACATTTCTTGTTTATCTATATCAGTCCCTTGTTTACTTTTTCAGTATTTTGTTTCTTGTTTCTCTGTATTACTCCCTCGTTCACTTTCTCCAGGATGGATCTGAAGATGGGCAGCATGTTTTATGATGAAAATCTTTAACTCGTAAATAACTAAAAAGGGGAGTAGTCTGTATGTAGCACAGCAGCAGGTGTTCTGTTTCATATGCTAGGGACCCAGGTTCAAGCCTGGGGGTGTTGCGATGGGTTGGTCTGGGAAATATGAATGCACCATCAGGCTACTCTCCTTCTCAGGAAGGGTGGGGACATCTGCTCCATGCTCTCTCTGTACCCAAACATTCCTAAGTGTGGGGAGGAGGTCAGAATAGCGAGGCAGAGAGCGGCATTGTGCAAGAGCAGGTGTCCGCCTAGCATCCAACAGAATCTTCCCTGTTGACATTGCCAGGGATGGGAAGTTGTGAGGGATGGAAAGTGGAAAACAGAGCTGTGATTGGGAAGATGATGTGATGCCTGCTGCCCACATAGTCAGTGAAGGTCATTTCAGGGTTGAGATTCCTAGTGCCTGACATGGATTCTAGTTCCCCTGGCCACACCACTCACATTAAGGCACCTCATTCTGGGCAGTAATCCTTTTGGTGAAATAGTGGCAGCAGTGGTGTGGCACCTACATGAATCACAGAGCAGATAGATGGACTTGCAGTGCAAAAGGAGATCCTGAAAATGAAGGAAGATGGGGACAACAATGTTTGTTAAAAAAACAAACAAAAAAATGTAAAATCGGGCTGGGGTGGGAATACATAGAGTAATTAATGGAGGGAGGCACTGTTCCAAATCCAAATTAGCTCAAATAGCAGAAATATTTGGGATTTGGATTCAGTCTTGAATATCCCAATATTTGGTCATGTGACATTCAGGATTTAGATTGGTGCTTACCCCTGTATGTGATGCCTGAAGGTGTTGTAAAGCCCTAAACCATTCTGTTCTGTGCATGTTCATTCCTAGATGAAAACATGCAGCCTGCTGTGGCAGTACTGTGTAGAGTCTCACATGGCCTGCTGTGCTAAAAAATGTAACACATTTTATATTTAGCTGCTTCACGATAGAGGAGCCCTGAGGGCAGCAGCAGAAAGGGGAGGGAAGGAGAGCTGCAGGTTGGTAGAAATGGCAAGGATAATTTTAACTCTAGGGGTGCATTTTCTGTTTATCAACAGTATCTAATTATCTTTCTACAGTATCTGTCTATCTATCTGACAGATTATCTATCTACGGTATCTAGCCAGCTAGCCATATGACAATATGTACATGCTGTCTATCTATCTGACAGTACATATGTATCTATGTATCTGTCTGTCTATATCTACAGCATCTATCTCTCTGTCGCTTTAGCTATGTGATCTCTGTCTGTCTGTTTGTATATCTATCTGTCTATCTGATCTCTATCTCTTTCTATCTGTCTGTTTGTCTGCCTGTCTGCCTATCTGTCTGTCTGCCTGTCTATCTATGTATCTATCTCTCTGTCCGTCTCTCTAGCTCTCTGTCTGTCTTTCTGTCTAGCTCACTATATGTCTCTGTGTCTCTCTGTCTGTCTGTCTGTCTATCTATCTATCTAGCTAGCTATCTACCTATGACAGTGCAATACAAATACAGTACAAGCACACACAAACTGTGCACTATTTATAAATATGAATTTATACAACAGGTGTGTGGAGAAATCCCACAGAATAAAACTGATATCTTTGGACCCACTTTTCAAGATATCATGGGCCTGATTCAATTAAACCCCTTGGAGACTGATGCAAGCTGCGGCAAACTGCCGCTTCTGTCAATCCCTGATGCGCCAGAGACCCTGAACCCAATTCACGATCAGGAAGGGTCCCGGTGCCAAACTCCTGCAGCTTGCAGCAACTGTTCCTGTGCGCCAAAGGCAAGGTGAATGATAGAGGCTTGCTGTAAGCTGCAGCGTGGTCAAGCAGCATCGGCATCCATTGCTGGAGAACCGCTTGGAGGCTGATGGGGTCATGAGGGCAGGGACAGGGGATGAGTAGGGCAGGTAAGAGACAGATGGGTGGCAGGGGTGGCAACAGCTCCCAAATGGGGACACTGCACAGTCACTGCCATGCATGTACACTCCTTGGGGGAAATGCCTCCTGGTGGGCCCCGTGGGCACCAAACCATGAATGTCTCTGAGTGCTGTGGGGGTGCAGTATACCACAGGCAGGTGGCAGCACAGGTACCTCCTAGACAGTGATGGCTCGGGGGGGGGGAGTCGCACAGGCCATTTAATCAGCCACGCATTGCACTATCAAGGGCCGTGCATCCTGTGGGGGGGGGTTCCTGAATCCCTCCATAGTGAATACTGCAGCTTGTGTCTGCAGTAAGCCTCCTAGCAGCATGGTGCACCCCCCGAATGGATACAGGGCCAGTGCAGGCCCTGTTCACCACAAGGGGTCCAGAGGTTACCACAGCCTGTGTGTTCCTGAATCACGGGCGGTACAGTTTTTGACGCAAGGTGCCCCTACCCTGACATTTTTTAATTAAAATAAAGGTCCTGCTCCTGACACTGTGCCAGGTGCTGACTGAGTTTAAAATAAAAACTGAATGGAGGAACAAGGGACGATGAAAGAGGGTGGGATTGACTGAGTAAGTGAGGAGAGTTATTAGCCTGCTAGACTCCCATAACAAGGACCAGAAGTGTTTCTGGCTGAAGTGGAGGCTAGTCAGTGGAAACTTCAGAAGGGATGTAAGGAAGAGGGCAGTGGAGCCATGGAACAGATTACTTGTGGAAGTGGTGGGGGCAGAGACTATACATGGCTTCGAGTATGGCTGGGATAGATTTAAAGGGCTGATTATTCCAGGAGGAGCTAGGGAGGTTGGGGAGGTGTTAGAAAGTGAGAGGGAGGGTTTGGGGTAGAAAACCTCTTCGAGCTATTAGATTAGAGGGATAGGTAGGAAAGTCTTTATAGGCAGACTGGATGAGCCCTTGGGATGAGATTTTTCAGACAGTCGAGCCCATTTTACAGACACAGACGCTGACATCTGCCTAGATATTGAGACCACCTACAAGGTGGTCTAACTTCTGGACATGATTGCCAGGACTTGCATCCCCAAAAAGATGCATGTGTCTAAATTAGAGGCATGCATCTGTAACCCCTAGATGGCGCTATCCCAGGGGCTACTACCCCTGCCTGATTTGCCACTAACAGGTTGAGGGGCCTGGATCCAATGGCGGGTGCCTCCACCCAGAGGTCAGGGTTTGCAATAGTTAAACTTACTTGGTCACAGCCCTCTGGGACACTGCAACCCCCCTTTCTTCCCACTAGTGGCCCACACAATATATCAGAATTACCTTCACCATATACACTTACCCCCAGGACTAGTTCCGGCACTGGGACCTCCTGTGGAATAAGATACAGTGCAACAATCACAGTACAGTACTTTAACATAGACAAATACCTCAGGCAGCATAACTTTGCCAAAACAAGCAGCTCTGATTTATTTAGGGGGATATAACAAGGACAGGGGGAAATCAGGTTAATTAGCTTATCACTTTACTATCATTTATGGCTCTGTGCACAGGCTATCCTACCAGTTACTGTCCCTGGGTACCCAAGCCCTAGTGTTAGTCCAAACTGCGGCAGCTGGTAGGGCCCTTTCACACAGAGAAAAGGAAAATTAAACAGTCAGCAGTACAGTAATTCCATTTGGATTTAATGTGGCAATTCAACAGGAGCGACCCAATTAGTACTCACGACCTCCAAACAAGATAGGGTCCTTCAACGTCAGCAGGGCTACTCTTGAGCTCCAAGAGACTCCTCACACATTTATATAGTAAAAAAGAAAGTACTATACCAGGCAGGCTGCTTCTCTATCCCGATCGCAATTACTGCACAATACCCGGGAGAACACACAGCAGATTCAGTTCCTGACAGACCGAGTGCAATTCAACAATTTCTCCAGTCTTCTACAGGGTGAGCCTGGTTTCTACTCTTCAGAGATCCTTTGATTCTTTTCACAGGACGGATTCAGTCCTAACAAGCAGTTACACAAGCTGCAGACCGGAACTCTGGGCCTTGCACACGTTTTTTGACTGAAACTGTGCACTGAAGGAGCACAGGGTTTCTTTCCCCTTCACTTCCAGATCTCAAACTGAAACTACAACAGACAAAACCGGGCATTTCCTTTGAGTTCCTCCCAGTTCTTGACTGGATTGGCTGTCACTCACAATAGACTGCTGCTGTTGGTCCAAAAAGGCGCCAAAGTCTAAACTACATCTCCCAGAGTCACTGCCCATACAATCCTCTTGTGGCTGGCTCAGATTATGAGTCCAAGTTCTGATTCGTCCAAGGCACCATTTTAGAGCTAGCTTACCCCACACTGATTGGTCCAGTTCAGCAGTTCAAAACCAGAATGGGGAACTAGGCAAACACAGTTCTGACTGCAAAGAAAGCAAGTTAGACAAACTGTATTTTCATTATTACTCTAAATTATTTCTGGCAAACAGTTACATCTTTCAGATAGGTTCCCTTTGTACTCCTAGTGACTGCAAAAATGGAGTGAATTGGCAGCAGTTCGAGTAGTACTCAAACAGAGAAACACACAGTCCCCCCATATAAACTAATTATGTCTGCAAGCAGACAGCTCTTAAAGAGACAGTACCAGAGGCTCTAAAAACACTCACTGATAAATGGCTTAAATGCCAAACACCATTCAGGCTTGGAGCATTCAAGCAAGCTCCTGGAAGTCTTTTGGGAACCCCCATTTGCAGAGGGGTTACACATCAATTTTCCTTTTGCCATAAGGTAAGGTAAGGTAAACTTTATTTATATGATGCCCAATCCCAGAGGCTCTAGGTGCCTTACAAGATCAACAGTCAGGGTAGACACATCAACATACAAATAAAAGCTGCACAACGGTTATATAAAAACAAAATCTGAAATAATACAATAAATAAGCACTAGTAAATAATACTATAATAATAAATGCACCATTAAAATCATCTGTAATTAATCTGGGAATGCTTCTTTAAAAAGATATATTTTTAGACCCTCTTAAATGCCTCCACTAATGGGGCCTCCCTCAGAGATCTGGGGAGTGAGTTCCAGAGGACTGGGTCAGCCACCTCAAATGAGCGGTCACCTGAGGTTTTCAGCCTGGCCCATGGAATCACTAGAAGGCCCCCAGTGGAGGAGCGGAGGGAGTGGACTGGGATGGCAGGTGTAAGGAGGTCAGTCAGGTAGCTTGGGCCCAAGCCATATAGGGCCTTACAGGTGAACAAGCCGAAGATGATCCCCCACCTGACAGGCAGCCAATGCAGATCGCGCAGGACTGAGGTCACATGACAAGACCTAAGTAGGCCCATCAGTAACCTGGCCGCTGTGTTCTGCACTAGCTGCATTCGGCTGCAGTTCCCTCCACTGACCCCAAAATAAAGAGCATTACAGTAGTCCAACCTGAGTGTAACAAAGGCATGTACAAGTGAGGGTAGGTCCTCGGGCAGAACTAAGGGTTTAATCCGGACGACATTCCTTAAGTGGTAGAAACCACTTTGGATGACAGATGATATCTGAGCATCAAGTGTCAACCCATCATCAAGGAAGATGCACAGATTTCTCACCCTAGAGGATGCCATCAACGGGGTAGATCCCAGGTCAAGTCCTGTTCCCACCCTGGAGGTATTCCCATCATGTCCATGACCAGGCTTGATCACCAGCACCTCCATCTTGCATGGGTTCAGTCTCTGCCAGTTAGAGGACATCCAATCCTGGATCTCAGCCAGGAAATTATTTAGCACTTCAGTGGCGTCAATGGTTCAGGGCCAAAAGACATATACAGCTGGGTATCATCTGCATAGCAGTGAAAACCCTGACTGTAACATCTAGTGAGCTCTCCCAGGGACAGCATGTACACTGCGAACAACATTGGCAGTAGGATCCAACCCTGAGGAACTCCACATGGTAGGGGCTTTGGAGAGGAGGAGAAATTCCCCATCATTACCCGTTGCTTCCTATATGAGAGATAGGACTTAAACCAGTTGATGACCATACCAATGAGTCCATAATACTCTTTAAGGTGATCCAAAACTACAATGTGGTCAATGGTGTCAAACACTCAACAGAGAGAGAGAGAGAGAGATCAAGGAGAGCGAGAATTATTTGGTATCCTCTGTCCGTTGCCCTGAGGAGGTCATTTTGCACCCTAACCAATGCTGTCTCAGCGCTATGCCTTGCCCTAAATCTGGACTGGAATGGCTCATAGATGTCAAAGGCTGCAAGATACTCCTCGAGCTGCAGTGACACCACATTCTCCACAACCTTCTCTAGAAATGGGAGGTTGGAGATACGATGATAATTGATCAGGACATCAAGGTTGAGTGATGGTTTCTTCAAGAGGAATCTCGCCAATGCCTCCTTCAAGGTGTCAGGAAAATTCCCCTCTGAGAGCGAGCACCAGATTATCCTTTGCAAACACTGGACCAATGATCTTGGCACATCCCACTAAGAGATGTGTCAGAGCTGGGTGCAGTTCACAAAAGGTGGGACACAGCTTCGAGATCACCTCAACAACCTCAGCCACCACCACTGGCCAAAACTCCTCCCAGACAATAGGAGTGCCCATGCTCCTACCAGGCCCCCTACTACAGGGCTGATCTTGCCCCGCTGGTGAGATTCCAGACTGGATAGAGGACACCCTGTCAGAAAAGAACTTAGCAAACTCTTCACACAACGCAACTAAAAATGCTCCTTTCAGATGCAGACAGACAGGATGAAGTAGTCTGTCTACAGTCCCAAAAAGCTAAGCCAGTCTGTTCTTCCCTGTAGCAATCTTCCTGGACAGGAACTCTGCCTTCTTATGGTCGATTGCTCCTTGATACTCATGATAGTGAGTTCTCAAGGCCAGTTCTCCTTGGACCAGGTTCTCTGCCAGCAATGCTCCAACTTCTGACCCTTGATCTTCATCTCCTTGAGAGCCCCGTCAAACCATGGGGCTATCAAGAAAGAAGATCTGGGTCATACATGAACCAGTGTGATGGCATAGAGCGATTCAGAGACAGTCGTATTATAGGCCACCACCATCTCGCCCATGCCAACCACACATACAGCACTCACACCGACAAATCAGCTATTGCCAAAAGTTCCTCTGGGGACAAACTCCTTAAAAGGCGACAGCTGACTATCTCAACAGGGAGGGACTATCGAGGGGGGCCCAACAAGAACTCTGCTGTGCAATGATCAGATCAAATGACCTGATTAATCCTGAGGTTCATAACCTCAAGCCCCACTGAAATCACCATGTTCAAAGTGTGGTTGTGATGATGGGTCAGAGAAGCAACTGCTTGTGATAGGCCCAGTGATGTCATCAACTGGAGGAGGTCATGTCCAAACTGTGAGGATTCGTCATTGATCCAAGCATTGGAAGTCCCCCACAATTAACCATCTAGGGAACTCCAACACTCTGTTAACAACGAAATCCATGGCCTCCTGCAGGAAGTCTTCTCCCCCACTCCAGAGGGCGGTACAAGGAGAATCCTGCAACTGCACCTGGACCCCACGCACACTGACACACATTCAAAGGATGAGGTCAAACCCACTGAGTGCATGGCAAAGTTCTAGCTGGATCTAAAACAGCCACACCCAACCCCTTCATTTCCTCCTTGGGCAGTGCACTACAGAATACCCGGTTGGTACAGATACCTCCAGAATTGGCCCAGCGTTGTCTCCCAGCCAGAACTCTGTGATACAAGACAGACTGACTGAAGAGATCAAGTCCACCATAATTGTGGTCTTTTTTCTCATTGATCTGGCATTGCATAGCACAGCCAGAAGGGCGACTGGTGGAGACTGCAGACCCACCGGCTACCTGCCCACTCAGTTTGGTGGGAACCCTGGGGATGGGTACTAAACACATTAGGCCTCTCTCCTGGCTCAGTTTGGCCCCAGGGCACCTCATTCTCCTGACCATCCCAAAACTGCTCACCTCCGCTATACCCACGGCACCCCTCTGCCAACCAACTCACCCAGTATTAATGCCTACCTCCTGAAAGTGCCTCACTACTGTAGCTGGAGTAAGAATGTCAGCAAAGGGGCAGACGTCATGTAGCAGGGATGCTATGTAGGTAATACGGAGGGGTCTATAATCCCAGCACATCATGTAGCAACTAACTACTAAATAAAATCCCTGCTACAGCCTTAGCTAATAGGTTAAAACCAAACCAGTAACAAAATAAAAACATAACCCTAGACATGCATCCATCATTCACATAAAATACAAGATAACAACCTAACAAAACACACTCATACACTGTCTAAACCCACACACCACCCCAAAGAAAATAACCCCTAATTAAATTAAATTAAACACACTAAATTACACTAAACAGTAACCCAAGTAAATATAGAGGAATCACACCAAGATGCTGAGGAGAAATAAAATATAAAAGATTAGCTCCTTTTAGGGAACAATGTCCAGATAATTAACTGCAGGCAGGTATCATGAGGTTATAACCAAAAAAGGCCTCTTAACAGTCTTGGCAGTTATTCACAATTTCTTCAGAAACGTTCTCACCAGAACTGAAGAAGGAAAGTAACCCAGAAGAAACAGTGCTCTCACCACCCTAGTCTAAGGGTACCAGTGAAGATTTGAAGCCGCCAAAACTGGAAGTTTAATACAAGATTTCAGAAGCCATTGCCGACACTACCCTCTGTACTACTCTCACCATTACTGGAGTGCACGGTTTACAGCAAAAAAGTTATCAAATGCACGGAAAGCTTTCACCCTTAGGATCCTTGATCCAGTGGCATCACCGAAGGGTTCTCAACACTGCACTCACCAGTGTCACACAGAAAACCAACAAGAATGGAAAGTGGCTAAATTCCCAATCGGACAATGTTCTTCCAATCAAATCCACGAGAGTTACTGAACAATTGAAAGCCGTCAGTTCAGTTGCAATCCTATATCCACTTAATTGGTTTCTGCGTTGGCTTCCAAACCAAATCAGCCTGTTGGCGTTTCACAGGTAGTCCATAGATTTAGTGTTCCAAATGGCTCTCCCTTTTGATGAGTCCCAGTGAAGTAACAGGTAGTGGAATCAGTGAAGGGAGAACACTAAAACTGTGTCAGGCTCCTCAATCCTCCATAACCCTGCAATTCCTCCACAACACTAGATGCGGTCCTCTCTGAAAATAAAAATGTTAACTCTTAACCTAAAATCACTGCCCAACACTATTTGACCTTAGACCCTACTCCTTATTATTAACTACAGCAAATGAAAACTTAATTTAAAAAACACTCTGGATGTAGCAAGAAGTCTCAGAGTTTGGGATTCTCCTAATTAAACAAGATTTTGAAAGGTGAGCAGAAAAATGAGGAAAAGTTGGGCTCTATTCAGAGCCCTTATAGATGGCAGCCCAGCCTGGCCGTCATCTTGCTCCCAGCCCCATCCACCCAAAAAGCAGGAAGTGTAGCAAATGCATCGAGGTGTTTGAAAATTGGCCACAAGCATCTCAACCCATTTCCATGGATGTTGCACATATCCAAAATACAGATGCAAGTACTGTGTTCCCACCTTTGAGAATTCAGCTCCTGGTCTTTATCTGCTGACTATGTCTATCTTGCTATTTGTCAGATACAAACTGAAGATATGGGGTCAGAATCAAAGATGAACTGAAGCTGCCAATTTTTACATTCACTCATCTTTACCTTAGGCACTGGTGACATACCAGTCCCATGACTACAGGTTCTTCTCAGAGGATCACTCTGGTTGGTATGGGGTGCAAAAGTAGCAGATTGCCATAACTCAGTTGGCTTATCTTTTTTTTTTTCACCATTTTTCCTTTGCATCCCTCCCACCTCCCTCTGTTGAAGTCATGCTGTGTCAGGATGCCTTCTCAACACACAGTGAGTCAACTGCGTAGAAGGGCAACCCACCCTATGGCACACTGCATGGGTTTTGGAGCTGGACCTCAACCTCCCCAGTCACGTGAAGCACTGTCACTGGCATCAGCTACCCCATCACTGGCACTCATGCAATCTCCAGAACCTGGCTTACACATGTTGGAGTGCAATGTACTATCAGTGAGCTATTTGGTGGCCCTACCATCCAAACTTTATAGACACTTGATGAGGTAAAGAAAGGTTGAAGTCCCACTGGTCTTTGGCTGTTGGATAGTTTTGCACCTTCATTGGCCAAACATGAGCTTATGTTGGGAGAACAAATTCAAGATTCACATTAAGAGCCACCCCAAACTGACTCTGATCACCCAAGGCAAATTCTCAGAGATCTGGGATCTAAATGGGAGCTGTGCTACTAAAAGGTTGAATAATTGAATTCCACTCCCCCCCAGTGGTGGCAGGTGACGTAGGGCCTTCCCATTAGTTAGAAGGGGCCATCCAGAACTCCTCACAAAGAAAAAGAAAATTTGGGAACATTGAGCACTAGCACCATTTGTGTAATTTATAAATCACTCTATAGACCAAGTCTCAATGGACCTTCAGTCTCCTTCTGGCATCCGAGTCTATGTTTCTTTTTTTGTTAGTAATTTATGCTCCTGTTGCTGTGGCCCCTACCTCTGGAGGGAGCCCCCAGCCCCATCCCCTGGTGTCCACCAGCCGACGCTGATCCATACCCCCAGATCTAACCCCCCCGGTGGGGCTGGTGGAGTTCCCCATCCCCTGCT
Organism: Neoceratodus forsteri; assembly: GCA_016271365.2. Lineage (NCBI taxonomy): Eukaryota > Metazoa > Chordata > Ceratodontiformes > Ceratodontidae > Neoceratodus > Neoceratodus forsteri. Next base: position 561,882,610 of record CM028130.1, on the reverse strand, counting down.
GGAGACTGGATCCACTGCAGCCATCGCTGTGGCTAGCCAGAAGCAGGACCTGCTAGGCTCCCTCCTTCATGCACCATAGCAACTATTTTCTCTTACATTTTTTGTCCCTTGGAGATGGGGCATGCAATGTGGCCGAAGGGGGAGTGTGATGCCGCACACACTCCTTCCCGCATCGGCACCATCTCACCCACTTCTGCAGCATCGCTGAGCTGCCCCCCAGCCTCCGCTAGGGGCCAGTCATACACTGACCACTGGCACCCCCCTCCCCAGAGAAGGAGAGCAGTCTCTTTGAAACTTGATTCTTCTTCTCCTCGGTTGACCCCCAGCAGCCCCTGCTCATTCCTGAACATGGGTCGTTGGCGTAGTGTAAGGTAAGGTGTCCAGTGCCTCAGCCCTCAGTGCCACCAGGCTGGCACCGAATCTATGTTTCTAGGTAGAGTCCAGCAATCATGTTTTTTGAATACACAGCTCTCTCTTCACAGGCAACATTCTGGTGTCACTTCCAGTCCATGTGCAGGTCAGTGTTATTCAGGTCTACTCACAAGCATTCAAATTACATTAACATTTGTCAGTCTTCAGGTTGCACTGACTTTCTGCAGAAGAGCCAAGGACCTGTGGGCATTTCTCTGGATACTTGAGAGGCCAACTGGGTAATTATGCATGCACAAGTCCCTCAGACCTGATCGAGTTCTTTGACTATGGGACCAGTGAAATAGATCAGGGCTGTGCAGTGGGTGTGGCCTACCTAAACTTCAGCAAGACCTTCAATACTATACCACATATGAGGCTCATAAGGAAACTGAGCAGTTTTGGGGGGGTGGTTCCCAAGATGGTAAACTGGGTACAAAGTTGGTTGATGAATAGGTGACAGAGGGTGGTAGTAAATGGCACTCACACTGTGGAGAGGAGAATAACCAGTGGGATACCTCAGGGCTCAGTACTGGGACCAGTCCTCTCTAATATCTTTACCAGTGACATTGCAGAAGAACTAGAAGGGGAGGTATGCCTCTGCAGATGATGCCAAAATCTGCAATAGGGCACTCTGAAGGGGGTGGAGAGAATGTATAGAGACCAGAGAAAATGTGAGGAGTGGCCAAGAGTATGGCAGCTGGGTTTCATTGTGAAAAAGTGCAAAATCAGGCAGCTATGGCACAGAAACCCAATGGCAGAGTATAAAATGGGGGAAGAGGTTTTGTCGGCCTTGAAACAGGAAAGGGATACTAGGGTAATCATATCTGATTACCTCAAAGTTGTGGGGAAGTGCAATAAAGCAGTAGGCAGGGCCAGCAGGATGCTGGGATGCATAGGGAGGGATATCACTAGCAGAAAAAGAGAGGTAGTGTTACCACTGCTCGCTAAGCTCATTGTGGACAAGGCAATGGGTCCTGATGGCATACATCCTAGGGTACTTAAGGAGCTAAGGGTGGAACTAGCAGAGCCATTAGCAGAACTGTTTAGTGAGTCTCTGAGCACAGGAGAGGTCCCAGAAGACTGGAGAAGGGCTCATGTGATCCCGCTCCACAAGAGTGGTAGCAGGGAGGAGGCAAGGAACTACAGACCAGTCAGTCTTACCTCAGTAGTGGGCAAGATTATGGAGGCACTCCTTAAGGAGAGGATAGTGCAACACCTGGAATCCACAGGGACACAAGGTCCAAGACAGCATGGGTTTACAAAAAGGAAGGTCCTGTCAAACTAATCTCATAGATTTCTTTGACTGGGTAACCAGAGTGGTGGACCAAGGGGGAGCAGTTGATGTCACCTACCTTGACTTCAGCAAAGCTTTCGACACTGTTCCCACATAGAAGATTGATAAATAAGCTGGGGAGGCTCGGGGTGGGTCAGAAGTTGGTCAACTGGGTGGCAAACTGGTTGACGGGCAGAAAACAGAGAGTGGTGGTGAATGGTATACAGTCAGAAGAGATGCAAGTTACAAGTGGGGTACCTCAGGTATCTGTCCTGGGGCCAGTCCTCTTCAACATCTTCATTAGTGACATTGCAGATGGGCTAGAGGGTAAGGCTTGTCTGTTTGCAGATGACACCAAGATCTGCAACAGAGTAGATGATCCAGATGGGGTGGGCAGAATGAGAAGAGATCTGGATAAACTAGCAAAATGGTCAGAACAGTGGCAACTGGGATTTAATGCAAAAAAGTGCAAGATCATGCACATAGGGAAGAGAAACCCTGAAGCCACCTATAGTCTGGGAGGGGAGTTGCTGGCGGTCACAAAGGAAGAAAGAGACTTGGGCATCATCATCACCGATGACCTGAAATCATCCAAGCAGACCTCTAAAGCAGTAGGTAAGGCTGGGGATGTTAGGTGTATTAGTAGGGGTATCACAAGTCAGAGAGGAGGTAATAATCCCTCTTTACAAGACACTGGTTAGGCCCCATCTGAATTACTGCATGCAGTACTGGAGGCCACACCTTCACAAGGACATTAACCAAATTGAGGCAGTCCAGAGAAGGGCAACCAAAATGGTGCAGGGACTGCATCAGAAGACATATGAGGACAGATTAATGGAGCTCAATATCTATACCCTTGAGCAAAGGATGGAAAGAGGTGATATAATCAAACCATTCAAATGCCTTAAGGGCATTAACAAGGTGAAAGAGTCTAATATGTTTAAATATAAGAAAAACAGCAGGACAAGAGGACACAGCATGAGATTAGAGGGAGGCCGATTAAGGGGGAATGTGAGGAAATTATTTTTCACAGAAAGAGTGGTGGATGCATGGAATGGCCTACCTCAGGAAGTGGTGGCTATGAATACAGTGCAGGGCTTCAAACAGGTATGGGATAGGCATAAGGGAGGAATACAGACAAGTATGAATAGATAGGCCACTGACAGAGCAAAGGCTGATGGCACATTTATAAGGTAGAGAAAGAAATGGGCAGACTGGATGGGCCTTGTGGTCCTTATCTGCCGTCAACTTCTATGTTTGTATGTTTCACTGCATAGATCATTGCTGGGAACCCACCTGGAGTACTGTGTCCAGATCTGGAGATCTGGAGACCACATTTCTGGAAGTATATAGACAGGTTAGAGACTGTTCAGAGGACAGCAACTAAAATGGCGCGGGGGCTGCATCAAAAGCCCTATGAGGAGAGATTGAGGGATCTCAATATGTATACCCTGGAAAATCGTGGGTAAGACAGAGACCTATATATGCCTCACAGGGATGAATAAGATACAGGAAGGAGGTATTTCTTAGAGGAGATGGTGCACAAAAACAAGAGGTCATGCAATGATGCTGCAAGGGGGTAATTTAGGAGGGATGTGAGGAAGTATTTCTTCACCAAAAGAGCAGTGGATGTCTAAAACAGTCTTTCAATGGAAGAGGTAGAAACATAGAAATTGTCATCAGATAAGGACTGCTGGGCCCATCCAGTCTCCCCATAAGGCCTGCACTTGTATGCGGCCTCTGACCGTACTAGGTCATTGGCTTCCCATCTCTCCTACCCACCTCTAAGGTTCCCTCATGCCTGTCCCAGGCATGTTTAAATCCCTCCACTATCCTTGCTCCCACCACCTCCTGTGACAGGCTATTCCATGTATCCACCATCTTCTCCGTGAAGAAAAACATCCTCACTGTTCCCCTCAATTTGCCCCCTTCTAATGTCATATCATGCCCCCTTGTTCTTATACTCTTCCTACAATGGAAGATGTCAACCCCCCCACACCTTGTTTATGCCTTTATGGTATTTGAATATTTCTATCATGTTCCGCGATCCCGCCTCTCTTCAAGTGAATACATATGGAGGTCCTTTACTCTCTCCTCATATGTTTACTGGTGCAAGACCTGTACCATCTTTGTCGCCCTTCTCTGGACCGCCTTCACTCTGTCGATGTCCTTGCAAAGGTGCAGCCTCCAGAACTGCACACAGTACTCCAGGTGAGGCCCCACCTGTGTTTTGAACAATGGCATCACCATCTCCCTCCTTCTGTTTGTGATACCTCTGCCTATGCACCCCAGCATGCCACTGGCCTTCCCTGCCACCTTTGTACTCTGCGTGGACACCTTTAGGTCATCTGAAATGATAACCCCCAGGTTCCTTTCTTCCTTGGTAATAGACAGCAACCCCCCCCCCCCCATATCTTGTAGTTCTCCCAAGGGTTACCTCTTCCCAGGTGCATTATTTTGCACTTCTTTGAGTTAAACCTCAGTTGCCACACCTCAGACCATTTTTCAAGCTTCCTCAGGTCCTTCCTCATTGTCTCCACCCAGTCTGGTGTATCCACCCTGTTGCAGATCTTGGTGTCATCTGCAAAGAGACAGAAGTTTCCCTCCAGCCCTTCCGCAATGTCACTAATGAAGACATTAAACAAGACTGGTCCCAGGACTGATACCTGAGGTACCCCACTGGTCACTCCCCTCTCCCCAGATTGGATCTCATTTACCACCACCCTCTGCCTCCTCTCCATTAGCCAGTTACTAACCCAGTTAGCCACCTTTTGCCCCATGCCCAGACTACTCATCTTGTTTGTTTTTTTTTCAATTTATTTCTACTGTCCCTACCTCCAGACTTTCTCCAGCGTGGGCATCTCGGTCATCGGGGTTATCCCGTCCTGCCTGAAGCACGGTTCACACCATTCTGGTTGAGGGCTATCCCCCCATTATCCACACGGCATACCCAAACCCCCCGGTTCTACGTCCTCCAGGGAAGGACTGCCATCTTCTACAGTGCCCTATCTACAGAATTGGTGGGGTAGCCTTGTGGAGGGGATCCAAGACATGCGTCCTTACACCCAGCGGTGGATGTGGGGCAGATGCCACTGGCCCTGCATTCACCTACTGGAGGGGGAGGAGGGATTTTTGCTTTGTTTTCCTCCCCAACGAGGGCTGTGCAATGTCGCCCTGCCCATTACGTATGCGCTCCCGCGCATGTCCAGATGTCGACCGTCCAACGTTGCATCCTTTCATTAGGTCCTGCAACTGTGGTACATCCAGCCATCGCTGGGTGTCACAATGTGCACTGGACAATCCCCTTATCCCTCCCCAGGACAAGGAGATCAGTCTATGGACGCTCAATCCTCTCCTTCCCCCTGCTGACCCCCAACGACCTGGGCTCATTCCCAAACCCAGGTCACCAGTGTGGCGTGAGGTGTGGCATCCAGCGCCTCAACCCTCAGCGCCACGGGGCCGGCCCGACTACTCATCTTGTTAACCAGCCTTTTATGTGGGATAGTGTTGAAGGCTTTGCTAAAATCAAGGTAAGCAATGTCCACCACACCCCCATGATTAACCTCCTTCATTACCCAATGAAAAAATATGTCAGATTTGTCTGACATGACTTTCCTGCTGTGAATCCATGCTGTCTCGGATCCTGAGCATCGATTAATTCTAAGTATGCCACTAGTCTTTCATTAAGCACTGCCTCCATGATCATACCTACTACTGAGGTGAGGCTGACTGGTCTATAGTTTTCTGCCTCCTCCCTACTACCACTTTTGTGAAGAGGGACTACATGTGCCCTCTTCCAATCCTCTGGAACCACCACTGTGTTGAATGACTCGGTGAACATGGCTGCCACAGGTGCTGCTAGCTCCCTTCACAGCTCCCTTAATATCCTTTGGTGTATGCCATCTAGCACCATTGCTTTGTCCACCTTCAGTTTCTTGAGCTCCTCCAGGACTCTCTCCTCCGTGAATGGACTTGTGTTTAGCTCCCCCCTTCCTTTGTGTTTGCTACCCAGTTGTGGTCCCTGACCTTCCCCCTCTTCAGTGAATACTGAACAGAAGTATTTGTTCAGTAGTTCTGCTTTTTCCAGGTCTCTCTCCTTACACTCCCCGGTATCCCCTCTGAGCCTTACAATCCCTTCCCCACCGGTTTTCCTTCATTTGCTGATGTACCTAAAGAAATTACTGTCTCCTTTCCTCACTGTTTGTGCTAATCTTTCCTCGGTCTGTGCCTTTGCTCTCCTAAAAGCCTTCCCTGCTTCCTTTAGATTCTTTAGCTACACCTCCCTGTCTTCCTCCCTTTAAGACTCTTTATATTTCCTGAAACTTGTCCTTTTGGCCCTTACCTTGTCAGCCACCTTGAGAACCCTCTTGTTTTGCCTTTGCTTACCATTCGAATGCATTGCTTGGTCACCTCCTCTATGGCTCCCTTTAGGTGTTCCCACTGCCCTTGAACTTTCCCTCCTGTCTCTCTCCTCACCAGGGCCTCTTTGGCATACTAACATACTAAAATGCCAGCAGAATAGGCCTAATGGTCTTTCGTGTCTGCTCGTTTGGTCAGCCTCCACCCTGGGTGCTGACCTTGCTGCCCCCCTCACCTCCTCTGGCTTCTCCCTTCCCAGTTCCGGATATTCTTGCTGCATTGGATTTTGCTTCCAGAACCCTTCCCCTGTATCTGTCCCACCCCCTCTTGAACCCCTCCACTGTCTCTGCCTCCACCAGCCCCCTAGGCAGCGCATTCCATGGCTCCACCACCCTCTCAGTGAAGTAACACCTCCTCCTTTCTCCTCCTTTCTCCCCTGAATCTTCCCCCCTCCAGCTTCCACCCATGCCCTCTAGTGGCCCCCTCCTCCTTCCTTCGAAGAACCCTGACTGTTCCTCCCCTATTTACCCTCTTCATGTACCTGAAGACCTCTATCATGTCCCCCCGATCCCTTCTCTCTTCCAATGTGTACATATTTAGCTCTTCGAGCCTCTCCTCATAGGTGCTGTCCCCCAAGCCCCAAATCATTTTGGTTGCCCTCCTCTGGACCCTCTCCAGGAGGGTAATGTCCATCTTTAAGTGTGGCCTCCAAAACTGCACGCAGTACTCAAGGTGCGGCCTCACCAAGCAGTTATACAGAGGGAGTATCACTTCCCTCTTTCTGGAGGTGATCCCCCTAGCGATGCATCCCAGCATCCTGTTGGCCTTGGCTGCAGCCCTCCTCCAAGTCTCTGAGTTGTTCATCTTAACATCCACCACCACCCCCAAGTCCTTCTCAGCCATCGAGACTTGTAGCATTCCCCCCCCCAGGGTGTACACTTGGCCTGGGTTTCTGGCCCCCAGGTGGAGTACCTTGCATTTCCCTGCATTGAACCTCAGCTTCCACTTTCTAGACCATCTTTCCAGAGCCTCCAGGTCCCCCTGTAGGGCCACCCTCCCCTACTCCCCATCCACCACCACCACCCCCAGTTTTGAGTCATCCGCAAAGAGACTCAACTCACTCCTGATTCCTGTCCTTATGTCAGAGACGTAGGCATTGAAGAGGAGGGGCCCAAGGACTGATCCTGTGGGACCTACTAATGACCCTCCTTGGGATGAGACTATCCATAACTACAACCCTCTGGGTCTGGTCCTGGAGCCAATTGCCTATCCATCTGATTATCTGGTTCCCACCTCCATTTCTCCAAGCTTATCCAACAGGCCCACGTGAGGAACAGAGTCAAATGCCTTGCTGAAGTCTAGAAGAGGGCGTCACTGGTCTACCGGGTCCAAGGCACTCATCACCCAGTCATAGAACTCCACAAGGTTTGTCTGACATGATTTCCCGGGATGAATCCATGCTGTCTATCGTCCAGGCACCCTGACTTTTCCAGGTCCCCCCCTAGCCTCTCCTTGACAATGCCCTCCATCAGCTTGCCCACCACCGATGTCAGGCTGACAGGCCTGTAGTTCCCTGCAACCTCCCTTGATCCCCCCCCTTGTGGATAGGCACTATATTCGCCACCTTCCAGTCCTTGGACACCCACCCTGTCCTCAGAGAGATGGTGAAAAGCTCCGCCAGGGGTTTCGCCAGGACATCTGCAAGTTCCTTCAGCACTCTGGGATGTAATTTATCCGGCCCCGGTGCTTTCTCTGTCTTAAGGGAGCTGAGGGCTTCCCTCACTCTCTCTGCTGTGATTTCCACTTCCGGTACCTCTTCTCCCTGCTTAGCCCTCCCCCCTCCTGCCAGTGATGCCTCCCCCTCTCCCTGGTGTCCCTTTCCACATGCCTTCCCATTTTAGCAAAATCTGATCCCCTAACATTTAAGACCCTTGCCCTAGTGTGATTAGCCTCCATCTCTGTCCCTATGTTATACCACACTATGTGATGGTCATTGAATCCCAGCTGACCTTCCAGCCTGACATCTGTGATTCTGTCCCCATTGGTCAGCACTAAGTCCAGAATTTCCCTGTCTCTGGTGGGATCGCTCACCAACCGTCTGAGGCCTGCCCCCTGAAGGGAATCCAGGATGTTTCGGCTCTTGGCTGAGGCAGATGCTTTGATGGTCCAATCAACATCTGGGATATTGAAATCCCCCAGCAGTAATACCTCACCCTTTGCTGCCATCTACTGAATTTGATCCACTAGATCCCTATCCATCTCCTCCCTCAGCACTGCAGGTCTGTAGATCACCCCTGAGTGGACTGCTCTACCATTGCCTGTCTCAAGGGTGACCCACCGTGCCTCGGTCTCCCCGTCTACCCTGCACTCTGTAGATTTGATACCTTCTCTTTTGTACAGTGCCACCCCCCACACCTTTTTACTCCCCTGTCTCTCCTACATAGACTATAACCCGGAACAATTGCCTCCCATTCATGAGTGGCGGTGTACCAGGTCTCTGTTATTGCTGCTATGTCCAGGTCTGCCCCCACTATCAAGGCCTCCAGGTCTGCGATTTTATTTCCCAGGCTGCGGGCATGTGTAACTAAGGCCTTCCATGGTTTTCTGCCTGTCTTCTCTCTAACCCTGTGTTTGCTCTGCTGCTTCTTTCCCCAACCCCCTTTTTCTTTATTATGCTGCCTTCCTGCTTCTGCCTTTACCTTTGTATCCAGTACTGGTGTCCCTTTCCACATCCTACCTTCTTGTTCCTTATTTCTGGCTACATACTTACTTGTAACCTCCATGCTGGCCACATTAACCTGTGGGGGTGGGTGGTATGATTTACCCTGCTCTTTATCTCCACCTCCCTTGGCTAGGTTAGGATGAAAACAGTGGTGGACTTCAAGTATGCATGGGACAGGCACAAAGGAATCTTGGTTGGAAAGTGCGGGGGTAGCTAGAGATCAGGCAGGGTCTGCAGTGATAATATAGGCAGAGAAAAATGGGAAGACTAGGTGGGCCAAACAGTCTTTATCGGCCGACAAATTCTATATTTCTAAATACACCCCCTCTTCCTCACAATACCTCTCAACATTTTGTCACTGAAATCAGGAACATGGACACTCAAAACAAGGGACAATGAGGGACAATGGCCCTTATAATGAGGTACACATCCTGAAACAAGGAGATACAAGCTCAGAATACTGTGGAAACCATTGTATTTACTAGTTTATCTGTTTGTTTCAAAAGTTTTGCCAGGAAAGGGTAAAAGGAGAGAACAGTAAAAATACAAAGTACAATGTTCAAAAATGCAGTAATATGGAATTGAGTATAACATGAGCAATTATGGGCAAAACTTTGGAGCAGGAATTATGCAATATAATAAACTGCAGAATAAGAAGTACGAACAATAGCGCCTATGTACGATCTTGGGCCAGGTATACGCGATAGGCATGTACCCGGCCCGTGCATGTTTATACCTGTTGGCAGGCATGTGGGGCATGGCATTTATGACTGCTGGCTACCGCATGGAGCCTGTATGCAGCCCTTCCTCCCAGGTAGGCTGGTGCACAGGTGCAGATCAGTGGGCACAGGCAGGCATCCAATCAGATACCCATCCTAGTCCAACAGTGTATCCCCTGCCCCACATGGAGCAGGGGATTGTGGAACACTGCATGTCCCTGAAAGTTGTAATTATTGGCTGAGAGCCAAAATGGCTGCCCCCAGCTCTCTCTACCTGACCAGAAGGCTAAAGCAGCACTGGGGGTCTGTCCCACTGCAACTGCAGGTGTATTTCATGGAGGGCATGCAGCAGTTATGGTAGGGTCCCTGCTCACATATCCTGTGCCCCATTCACCCAGAACTCTGCACCATAGTGAATGGCATGGAGTGTGGATGTACCTTCTGGCCACTCACCTGAACCATCTGCACACGTAGTTGTGAGAATATCTGGGTGATTGAGTGCAGATGGTCTGTGTCCACCTTTCATGCATGTCATGGGGGTCTACAGGCCCCCCCCAATGTGTGGCTTTCTGATTTATGGTTGCCCGTATGCCATATATACTGTATGTGCTGTGTATGCACCGTACCACAATGTGCATAGGGGCCAATATGCATTGAGCAACAGTGCAAATAATAAGAAGGGTGGGGGTAGGTGCTGAAACTGGGGTGACAGGGGGCTATAATAGTGACAGTGTAGTGTGGAGGGCAGCAGACAGAAATCCAGGACCCAGTGTCATGAACAACTAAAAGAGTGAGCAATGAAGTTGTGGAGGAGAGATTTATGAGCGTGAAGAGAAAGAGCAGAGTGAATGAAAGGGGGGGAGAGAGCCCCCGAGTTTAGGTAAGCAGAAAGAGAAGCAGCTTGACCAGTAGAGGATTTCTTGGGGGAGAGCAGAAGCACGAGAGAGTGAGAGCAAGAGTTGCAAAGGGAGTAAGAGGTAGTAGGGGAAGAGAGGGGGGTGCCAAAATAAGACGGGTAAGATCCAACCCAAAATTTGGAGGTAAAGGAGGCACAGTGGGCAAGGTGCCTGGCATCAAGGGAGGGGAAGGAGAGGGAGGTGTACAAAGAACAGTGGTATGTCGAGAGCAAATCGACAGAAGGAGTAAAAGATGGGGTCCAATCTGGCTCAAATGTACTTGCGAGCAGCACTATAAACAATGTTACCATCGTTGAAAATGGGGACAATCATCTTTGAGAGGATTCCTCTGGGGGCAGTAAGTGGGATGCTCCTCTTATTCCAGTAGAGTGCACTAAGTTTGGGGTGGAGCTTCTTGTGGCCGGTGTCTATATGAACAGAGTGTAACCCCTAGGTGGTGCTATTCCAAGGGCTACTACCCCTGCCTATCCTTCTAAAACAAGGTTGAGGGGCCTGAGTTCCAAATGAACAATTACCAGGGTTTCCCTTACCCTCAGTAATCACAACGATTTGGTGCCTTCACCCAGAGTAAGGTATGTGGGGGTGTCTATCCAACCTGGTATAGCCCTCTGGGAAGCTATAACCACCCACCAGCCCACCTAGTGATCAAATACCTTTGCAATGGATGCAACCCTTTTCAGCAGGGAACACATATTTAGCAATGTACGTTAATAATATGCTCACATCCCTTGCACTTACCACCACGGTCTGGTCTTGTGGTGAATGCCCTGGAGCCCCTTGTAAAGCAATATCACATGCAAGCATGCACTTTCAAATACTTTTACCCAAGTCACAGTGAAGTTTAACCAGACAATAATTTGCTCTTGAGTCTGCTTAACAGTGAAACAACAAATTTGATTTATTGAGGGGATGTGAACAAGGGAGGGATGCAAATCTGGATAAATGATTGCTAAGCTGGTATTAGCTAGGATATTTAGCATGCAATTTCTTTAGTCCATTAAGTACAGTCTTACAACTGCTGGGTACCCAGAGTGTGATGCCGGCTAGTCAGAACAGTGCACAGGGTTGCAGCTGTTGTTGGGGCACTTGATGGGAAGGAAAGATGATTAAACATGTACAAACAAAGACCTTGACTAACTGCATCCTCGAACAGTTGGCCTAGTCCACTGAAACCCTGTAAAACACACTGAGTGAAATCAGATGGTACCATGGAATAATTCAAGAGCTTGTTGCAGGGAGCTACCCTGGGTTTACTCACAGCACCAGTAGGTAGAAGATGGCCTGGCGAGATGAAGGCGTGTTGCAGAGCACTGAAGAGCATAAGGAAGCTGGGCTGACACGACTCACCTCCGTTTCATGGCCTTTCCCTCCAGGTGGCCACAACCTTCGGTATTTTGCTGCACAGGGGCTAGATCCCAAAGCTGGTCTCTTGCTGAGAAAACTGTAACTGGTGCAGGAATAGACAGCTTGAGCCGGATTTGGCATGAGCCAAAGGTTAGATAAAACACTTCTGGTAAAGTTCAGTACTTTTTGCTGGTGAAAGCCTCCAGCAGGCTGACAACTTGGCCAAACAAGGCAACTGGCTCCCAGTGGCAAACAGGCATCCCTGGTTAGTAGACCTCAGCACACCTCGAGCATTCAGCACATTAAATTGAAATAGCATCCACTCATCCACTTCTCAGTTTGGCTTCAGGCTGGTTCACAATTACAGCTGCTCTGCTAAGCAAACCTTTCAACCTGCAGAAGGCAGTCTCTGGTGACCAACTCCCGAACTTGGGACCATGGACACACGCCAGAAGACACTAGGCCTTTCCTGGGCCAGAACCCTGCAAGCTTGAACAGGGCTCCTCGGTCCATGGAGTTTTGGGATGAACTGCTCACAGTTTGAAATCAGTTCTCAGATTAGTCAGTTTTTCTTGCATTCGAATTGTGAGGGGGAGCTGTCAATCACTATCTTGTGCTCCCACTGATTCCTTTAGGCGCCAAACCTTAGAGTTTACAGTTTCTCCCACAAGGCACCTGAACTAAGGATCCCTTGAGGTCCCCTGTGTCCCAGTTGGTCCAATTCCTGTAAGTCCCAGACCAAACATGCTGGCTCCCATTTGGATGCATAAGCTGCAAGAAGGTAGGTTAAAATGAGCACTCTAAATACAACAAATTAGAAGTAAATATTTGCAATACTAGTTGGGGCTCCCTCTGCACTAACAGTAACAGCAGAGTGGAGCAAATTGGGGTGATGCGTGGATGGTCAAAAGCTCTGAAGCACTCGGACCCCAGCCCAGGTCATTCACAACATATTGGAAGTGTCACTTAAAGGGACAGGCATGGAGGCACATCATGGCACTCTCACGAAGTCACCAAATAACATGTATTTATTGTTTTCAACAGATGTCTGCCTGGCAGTGGGCATTGTTGGAGCCCTGGGAAGCACTTAAGGTAAACCCCAAATTGGAGGGGTCTACAAGAAAAATTGAGGTGATGGTCCTGCCAGACCATGAGGAACTTGAGGGAAGAGATCTCTTCAATCATGGCACCATCAAGGGTATGGAAGGAGGGGAGATGGCTGAGTCTAGCAAGCCTCTGCCTGGTGCCATAAGCAGGGGCACCATTTCAGATTTCAATGGGGGGGGTCAACCACCGGTCAGAGGGGACATGGGGTGGGGCCAGGGGCTGAATGGGGGCAGGGCCAGGGGCATGTAGGCCAGCAGTGATGGCAGTGCACATGGCCGAGCACAATAACAGTGGTACACATGGCACAATGCAGTGTTGGCAGTACAAGTGGCACAGTGCAGTGACAGCTAAATACATGAAATGGTTCAGTGATAGCCAAAGACATGAAATGGTTTCCTTAGTAGTCATAGCACTGTGATGGCACTGCACATGGCACGGCAGTGCATAAGGTACAGCACACTGCTGACCAACCCCATGGTACAGTGTGGTGTCTGCAGTGCACATGGCCATCACTTCTGTGCCTCATGCACTGTTGTAATTACACTATGTTATGTGCACTGCCATTGCTGATATCAAGTGGCATACCCCATTCCCCATCATGTGGTGCATGATACCTAGTGTCCAGTGACATCTGTGTACCTCACCCCATGCAGTCATGAGCCATGGTATACAGTGGGACCCCCCCACCCAACATGATGTCAGACACTGCCCTTCTCTGTACATTTAGTATCTTTTGTGCACCAGCCAACCATGCTGCCATCAGCTGTACCCCCACCCTTCCTGCCCAACAAAGAGCTGCCAGCCACTCCTTAACTAACTACTGTCCCTGCAGCTGGATTTTGGAATGCTACCTTGTTGGCCACCCATGCTACAGCTGCCCCCACCACCTGTTACAGATGTACTTGAGGCAATGAAGGAGGGACTGGTGTGTGCTCCCCAGCTGTGATCTGCAGTCACTGAGTGGGCTGGGTAATGGAAGATTCATGCTGCAGTGCTTGTACTGCTGGCATGTGATATAGGCAGTGCTAGTTCAGTGATGACAACCACCTCCACAAGTCTGTAATACCGTTCCAGCCAGGAAACCAACCACCACCACTCTTTTTCAGTGAAGACTCTTCACTGAAAAAGAGTGATGGTGGTTGGTTGCCTGGAACAATACTCCAAACTTGTGGAGGTGGCTCTATCATCACTGAAATAGCACTGCACTGTGTCACATGCCAGCAGTAAAAGCACTGCAGCACTGAAGACAATGGTGACCGAGTACTGACATCCCCATCCCCAAAGAATTAATTTCCAACCATTCTTTCATCTTCTTACCTCCTCAGCCTGGTGCTCACCTCACCACCGATGAATTTATTCTGAACCCATTCTATTTCCTTCTCACCTTTTCTTTCCTTCTCAGCCTTGTGCTCCACCCCGACCCCACCCCCATTTACTCATTCAAACAAAAAAATCATCAGAAAAACTTTCATTTAAACTTGCCTAAAAGGTGTTGAATGTGAATCTCTGCTGCATAGTGTACTCTCTGTGCAGACTTGTCTTCACTGGTTGCCTGCACCGATAATGACCGGGAAGAGTATGCCACCACGGGTTGGGGGACAAGCGAGCAATCCTTGAGCGGCAGGGCAGGCAGGCCATGGTCTGGTTGGTGGAAGAGCCAGGCCACACGGGAAGGGACAGAGAGAGGAGATTTATGGGCGAGCAAGCCCATAATCAAGGGGGCAATTGGGCAAAATAAAATTTGGTCCATGGATCACGCTACCACTCCATCTCCTAGACAAATCCAAATGGTCGGAAACGTCTGTTGTGTCTCCTCACCGATAAATAAAATAGAGGCACATGCGCTGGCCGTGCACACACACTGATTGACTCCTCCATCCATCTCTCTCTCGAGTGAGTCACACACAGCTCAACACTGTCGGCAGCAGCACGCAGTGCGATGCAGACACACACTCCCATTGCCTAGCGTCATATACACAACGCACATCACGGAGTAGTTCATGACTAGCTGACGGGTGGCCAGCCACTGGTCCGCGGGTACGTTTTTGGGCAAAATATCTAAATAAAAACAAGCATTTGTCAATGTCAAAAGTTGTGTTGCTGGTGTTGGCATTGGTAGTGCAGGAGTTAAGAGAGATGCATAATAGGAATAGCAATGAAGTATAGAACTGACATCAACTCCACCCCACCCTGCAGAGAGTGACAGGCTTTGGGGCATGCGTTTTCGCTGGCCATAATGCTCTTGTTAGCTCATCTCACCCTACCCTGCAGAGTCTGACAAGTGTTGCGTTGTGCCTTGGGGTTGTCTGGCCTTATGCTCACCCCATTTCATAAGTATGTACATTGAGATAGGTGCAGCATAGGAGAATGGGTTGAACTTTGGGGCTTAAGAGTCCAAGACACACCTTGATGCCTGTCAGTGGCTGCAGGGTGAGGGCAGAGGACCAATGGTGTGAGCAGTACAGCAGACAATCCAAAGACACACCCCTGATGCCTGTTAGTCTGTACAGGGTGGGATGTAAAGGTGAGAAACCATAATGCCATGGGTGTGTGTTGGTATTTGCACTCCAAATTTTAAAACACGTCCTTTTTGTGACCCCCACCTCATGAAAGCATTTGGGACCTCTGCCCATGAACAGTGTCCCTGTAATTTTGTTAATCTGTCTCGAACATTGATTTCCCACAGTGACCATGCCATTCTGCACCACAATAAAATGTCAGCTGCATGACTGATAAGGAGGTGTGAAGAGATGGCAATGTTGAAAATCTGTAGTGAAAATATTAAACATTCTCGAAATTATGAGCGTGTGTTAAAACTGCGCATCGCACGCTCTTACTGTCATTTAGTGGAATTATTTCACCAAATTTTTATCATAGCCATTTTTGGGACCTCTGCTCATGAACAGTGGCACTATGATTATCTTAATCTGCCCCGAACGTTGATTTCCCACAGTGACTGCACGATTATGCACCACATGTGCAAAACTACATTTTGGGCAGGATGTGACAAATGACAGCTGTACTGTTCATAAGAAGTTGTGCAAAAAGGAGTGAAAATATTACAAATTCTCAAAGTTACGACTGTGCATGAATAATGCGTAACGCACGCTTGTAACATAGTCATTTTATGGATTGTTTGCACCAAATTTTCAACATAGGCATTTTGGGACCTCTGCTCATGAACAGTGTTACAGTGATTTTCTTACTCTATTTTGAACATTGTTTTCTACAGCGACTGCGCCACTGCGCGCCGGATGTGCAAAAACACATTTTGGACAGGATGTGAAAAATGACAGCTATACTGTTCATAAGGAGGTGTGGAAAAATGGCAATGTTGAAAATCTGGAGTGAAAATATTACAGATTTGCGAGGTTACGAGCGTGTGTGGAAACTGCGCAATGCATGCTCGTAAAGCAGTCATTTTTAAATTTTTTTCACCAAATTTGCAACATAGCCTTTTTGAGATCCACCTCATGAACAGTGGCAATGTCATTTTGTTACTCGGTCCCAAAAGGTGATTCCATGCAGTGACCGTGAAATCACCTTTTCGGGACCTAATAACGCCATGACATTGACTGAATTCATGAGGAGGGGTCCCAATAACCCCATGTTGAAAATTTGGTGCCAAAATTCCCAAAAATGCCCGCGCTATGCACCAAAGTTTAAAAAAACATATTAATACCATTATACAGCTTACTGGCATTTCTTCAGTTCGCAGTCGGCTTTGAAGAGTGCAGACGTGTTCCCGGTCCACTGAAGATGGTCACCCCGGGCTCCGGAGGTAAGTATAGGGTGTGGGGTGTGTGGGAAGGGGGTATGCAGTGGGTGGCATGGGTTGGGGGAGGGGCCACAGACAGCAAGGGACCATTTTCTACTTTACAGGGTTAAAAAAAAGAGTAATAAACATTGCAGGAAGGTTTTTTCTTTTAATAGGTACTTTAGGCATGCTGGGGTGGGCTTCCAGCGTGCCACCTGCATGTTTTGGGTTGGGGGGATTGGAGCCGATGGGGATTGGGCACCCCGTCGGCAAATAAATGGTGTTGGGGGGATGATGCCGAGTGGGATTGGGCACCCCCCCTTGGCAAACAACTGGCATGGGATATGATGCCGACAGGGACTGGGCTCCCTGCCTGCAAATGAACTCAGGAGAGAGGCATGATGATGCCAACAGGGGGATTTGGCACCCACAACGCCGGCTTTTCTGGAGACTGTGCGAGACGGATGACATAGCCGCCACCATGTCTGATTGAAATGTTATACCAGGAAAGGCACGCCCTGCAATGAGGTGGGGCTCCCTCATTGCAGCAGTTAAAATGTTTTAAGTTGGTGGCATGCTTTTGCACTGCTGTCATAGACAGCATGCATTCTAATTCTTGCCACGGAGCCCAGCCCCAAAAAGCAGTGTCGCCACTGGCCACAACACGACCTCACATCCAAAACCTGCTATTCTAAAGTTACCACAACATAAAAAGAGTGAATTATGTAGAAAAGTCATTGTTTACTCTGAATTACAGTAAACAATTACTTTTTCTAGTGCAAAACCAACCAGGACATTTGCGATGAAAACGTGCTGCATGGATCTAAAACCAGGACTTTAAATGTCCCCTGGTCTGTTTTTTATATTTCCAGGCAGGGTTCTCAAAAATGGGCAATCCTGGCAACACCGGGATGGGTGGTAACCCTAAAGGTTGTGGAAGGGGGGGGGCATTTTTTCATTAAAAAAAAAGGCAAAAAAACAACAATGGTCTGCAATGCGGGGGGGTTAGCGTCTGCCTCCCCCAAATGGCACCCCTGTCCATAAGTTATTAAAATAAAACATTTTCTTGGCATTGAAGGACCACTGATTTTCATGGAACCAGTGCTGAATATTGTTAAAGTCCAGTTCAAGTGAGCAGAGAAGCAAAAGTATAGGGTTGTATCATCTGCATCCATGGGAATGGACACAGAGGAGCAGGTAGTGCGGAGATCATTTAGAAAAATGGAGAAAAGATTTTCACCAAGGGCAGATCCTCGGAGGACACCTGAGAAGATTGGGAGGAGGAGGAGATGGAGTATAAACGAAAACAAAGAAGGTTCAGCTTCTTAAGGTATACATATAATTGTATCTTCCACTATACTTTTTGACATTTCATGGCAACACCACTTCATCAGAAAAGGTGGTTTCTCAACTAGTGTTTATCAAAAAAAAAAAATCACTGGATCAATTGTCTGTCTTATTCTTATATTTTTGCTCAGCTTTCTCGACCTCCATGGGTGTCTACTTTTTTCACTGCCACAGTATATGCTTGCTAGTAGTGTCTGCTTTCCTCATTCCTGGGCTGGCTGATTTCTCGCTGTTAGAAGCCAGAGTTTTCAATATGGACAACCTGTGACCTGCCCTTAATGTAGGAGCTGAACCACTCAACTGATAAGGCAGACAGTCCAGTTGCCTTAAGCTCATACAGGAGAATGGGGAGGCAACAGTGCTGAAGTGTTGAAACTAGAAGAGTTGTCAAGGGTATTCCAGCTGAGTTTCAATGTGAAAAAGTACAAAATAATGCACTTAAGGCACAGAAACCCAGAGGTGGAGTACAGAATGGGTGGAGTGGTATTGACAACCACCAAGCAGGAAAGATACTTGGGGGTAATCATATTGGATGACATAAGGTGATCAAGCAGTGCAACAAGGTAGTCGGGAGGGCTAGTGGGTTGCTGGGGTGCATAGGGAGAGGTATCACCAGCAGAAAGAGGGAGGTGGTGTTGCCTCTGTATAGATCACTGGTAAGCTCCCACTTAGAATACTGTGTCCACTTCTGGAGACAACATCTCCAAAAAGACATAGACAGAATGGAGGTGGTCCAGAGGAGGGCAACTAAAATGGTGCAGGGTCTGCATCAAAAGACCTACGAGGAAAGACTAAAGAATCTCAATATGTACACCATGAAACAGAGGAGAGAGAGGATGGATGTCATAGAGACCTTTAAATATCTCATGGGGTAAATATGGTAGGTACAGAAGGGAAGTATTTTTCAGAAGAAAAGATTCTCAAGAACATGCTCTGAAGTTTGGAGGGGGGTAGATTCAGGAGAGTTGTAAGAAAGCATTTCTTCACAGAAAGAGTGGTGGTTTCCTGAAACAGCCTTCCGGTGGAGGTGGTGGGGGTGAATACAGTGGCGGGGTTCAAGAATGCATGGGATAAGCACAATGGAATCATAGTAGGAAGGGAGGGAGGAGGGTGAATCATAGTGGAAAGGAAGGGGAGGGAGAAAGAGCCGTAGACAGAGTACGGTCTGTGGTAATAGAGCAGGTAGAGAGGAATGGGCAGACTAGATGGGCCAAGCGGTCCTTGTCTGCTATCAAATTCTACATTTCTATGAAAGCTAGAAGGACAACTATAAGCACTACAACTACAATATTTATTTTTGATTTTGCATTTTTATTTTATTTTTTTTTTATTTAGTGATTCGGAAAAGACCTTTGAGCACAAGCTGTTTTACAATGGTTCCACATCATAGATTGCAAAACAAAGTACAAAAGGAGAAAGCAAAGGTACATCACAATGAATGATACAGCTTGGATTCAGAACTTACAGAATAACTCAAAACATAGGTACAAGTTAAAATAACAAGAAAAACACTTTGTGAGGGTGGGGTTGGGGGGAATTAGCATCCACAAAGTGCCTTGTCAGTAGTTCAGAGGGACGGGGATAGCTGGCAGTGGGGTGGAGAAAGGAGATACGAGAGAGAGGTAGGTACTGCGGTGGAGGTGAAGGGTGGGAGAAGAAGGGCGACAAGATATAGGTAGAAATAGGGGGAGTGAGGGAGGCCCAGCGGAGAAGATGTGCTAGAGTAAATGGTGGGGTGCGAGAGGGCATGGTCAGGCAGCTTGCATTAGTAGTGATTGTTAGGGAAACTCACAGGACTGGGAGTTGGGGAAGGGGGGAAGGTGGGGTGGCAGGTGCCGAAGGAGCATGATGTGAACTGATTGCTGATGCAAGTCATGAGAAGGGACAGAGGGAGGGGTACCTGAGGCCTGCCTAGTGCTTGCTGGGGGGCAGAGAGAGTGAGTGTGGCTGAACTTAGGGGCAGGTACACTTAGAGAATGTTATTAGGTGCTGTTTGAGGTCAGTTTTGAATTGGGCCAGATAATTGGTGGCCAAGAGGTGTCTGGGGAGTTCATTCATCCACAGGGGGGCCCGGTAGGCAAACGTACGTTGCCCAAGCAATGTACGATGGAATGGGATAGCCAAGGCCCCTCTAGTCCTCCCCCTGGTGACCTGCAACGAGTTGGCCGCCTTGATCAAATTGCCTACACAAGGCAGTGTTTTACCCAGTGCAGCCTTGTTCCCTAGGATGCAAGTCTGGAATTTGACCCAGTTTCTTAATCACAACCAATTTGGCATTCGTACATAGTACAAGTGTGCATGCCACGCTTAGCATCCAGGGTGGGTCTGCAGCCTTTTTTAAATGCAGTCTGAAACCTCTTGAGAACTGTAGCCATTGCCGCCCGTCGACCACTTGTTCATAGTCAGTAGTAGATATGATGGAGCTGTGGACTGAGAGGTGGAGGGCCCCCAGAGAGAGGTATTGCTTGTGCCTGTGCAGGACACCAATCTTGGTATCGACAGTTTTGAACAGAGAGTCAATATGGTGCACAAATGTGAGGGTATCATCTATTATGATTTCCCAGATACTTGAACAAGTGGATTTGTTTCAGCAGCTCACTGCATGAGTTGGAGATGATGAGGGGGTAGTGCTTATTTTTGTTGTGGGGGCTGGATATAAGCATGGCCTTGGTCTTCTTGTAGTTTAGTAGCAACTTATGACTACAGAACTAGTCCTTCAGTTTGGAGAAGGAGTTTTGCAGTTCAGATTGTAGGGCAGCCTGACACGTGCTGCTGCTTAGGAGTACAGCATCATCTGCATATAGTATGAGTTTGGTGTCGCAGGCTGTGGGAAGGTCATTTAAGAAGAGGCTGAAGAGTAAAGGCCCCAGTATTGATCCCTGGGGTACCCCTAATGATACCTCTCATGCACTGGATACTGCTTGCCCAATTTTGACACATTGATTTCTCTATATCAGGTAGTCTTGGAACCAACAAAGGGCATTGGGTGCCACACCTATGTTTTGCAGTTGGGTCAGTAACAGGGGGTGGTTGACTGTATCAAAGGCTTTGGTGAAGTCAATAAAGACAGCCCCCACCAGCTTGCCTTCATCCAGGGCCTTATGTGCATATTCCTTGTAGTCCTAGTCCAGCAGGGCAGTGGTGGTACTGTGATTTTGTCTGAAGCCATGCTGGTTGGGGCTTATTGAGGTAGTCGATGAGTTGACCTACCACAGTCTTTTCCAGTTCCTTGGACAGAAGGCAGAGGATCAAGATGGGTCTGTAGTTGGTACCAGTGACTTGTCACCTCCTTTATGCACTGGTGTAACTAGGGCCTGCTTCCAAACTGCCAGAAATTGGGCAAAGACCAGGAACTTATTGTACAGTGTGGTAATGGGCACTACAAGAATGTCCAGGGTGAGGGATAGAAGTTTCATGTCTATCTCATCACTGTCCATTCTGGTCTTACCTAGTACTTTCTTGACCATAGTTAGGGCCACCTTTACCGTCACCCTTTTAAAGTAGATGGTCAGGTGAGAACACTCAGTAGATACGTTGTTGGAATGGTTCAAACCAGGTTGAAAATAGGCAGGTGGTAGCACTGGGGTAAGATCGGTGAAGGCCTTATTGAAGACTTCCGCAATAGCTAGAGGGTCTGTTGTGTGGGTGTTACTGATACTGAGCAGCTGAGGGTGCTTCTTGTCCTCCTTTCCAAGGATGCTTTTGATGTTATCCCAGAACCTTTTCCCATCATTTCAAGAATTGCTAAGCTAGGCCTTATGATAGTTGGTTTTGGCAAGCCGGATTAGCTTGGTGCAGCAGTTCCTGGCTGTTCTGTAACACTAGTAGTCATGCTTGCTACCTTTGTTTCTGGTCTTCTCCCAGAGTATGTCCCTTTCTTTCAGGTGGGAGAGGAGCACCCCATCAATCCAGCTATTTGCCTGCCCCCAGATTTTTCTTTTCGTGAGTGGGACATAGATGTCACAGATGGAGCTAAAGCCCTTAATGAAGTAAATGAGGGCCTGATCAAGGGTAGGCGCCAAGTCAATAGGAGTCCAGTCATGTAGGGCAAGGGCTGATTTGAGGGCTCCAAATTTGACTTTCCTCAAGACCCTGCTTTCAATGAGAATGGGTGGGCTTTTGGTAAATTTTAGAATTTTGGTAAATCTTAGAATAGTGTGAATTTCTGCTTTAAAGTCTGAATTTACAGCACATTCTCAGTGCGGGCAACACCTTTCTCAGGAGGAATGGATGAGGAACAGAGCAATTTTGAGGGGGAAAATTAGGGACTTCCCTCATAATCAGGGACAGCCGAGAGGTGAATTCCTCACTATGCCATGGGTTGAAGGCCCCACACAGAGTCATTAGGATGACTGGGTAGACACCAAAGTAATTCAAGCCCAAAAGCCAATTATTCTTACCTGGGGTCCAGCCTTAAAGACAAATTATAAAATGGGGAGAGTAAATGCTGTGATTTGATTGTTTTTTCATCTGTGAATCTGTTCAATGCACAGGTAACAAGCATTTGTCAATGCCGAATGTTTGCTTGCTGGCATTGGCAGTGGTAGTGTAGAAGTTACAGAGCTGCGTAATAGGAATGGCAGTGAAGTATTGAACTGAAGCCAACCCCACCACCACCCTGCAGAGAGTGACAGGCATTGGGGTGTGCGTTTGGGTCGTCAGGCATAATGGCCACGCCATTTCACCACACCCCACCCTGCAGACACTGACAAGTGTCACGGTGTGCCTTGGGGTCTTTGGCCCTTATGCGCACCCCATTCCATTAGGAAATACAGTGAGATGGGTACGATATAGGAGAATGGGGTGAACTTTGGGGCCGAAGAGTCCAAGGCATACCTCAATGCCTCTCACTGACTGCAGGGTGTGGAATGGTATGAGCATTACAGGCAAGAATCCCAAGTCACACCCCTGATGCCTGTCATTCTCGACAGGGTTGGGCATTATGGTTGGAAACCCTAATACCTCAGGCATTCGTTGGTATTTTCACTCCAAATTTTCAACACGGTTTTTTTGTGACCCCACCTCATGAACAGAGGGAATATCAGTTTGTTAGCCGAGCTGCTTATGCACAGCGACTACGGCATTTAGCGCCACAGGTGCAAAAACATTCCAAACAGGATGTAAAAAATGACAGCTGTACTGTTCATGGGGAGGTGTAAAAAATGGCAATGTTGCAAATCTGCAGTAAAAATATTTAAAAAAATGGTGAAATCACGAGCATACATAGAAACTGTGCAACGCACACCCGTAATATAATTAGGCTGGGGATTTTTTACAGCAGATTGTCAAGTCAGGCATTTTGGTGCCTCCGATCATGAACAGTGTCACTGTGATTTTCTTTGTCTATGCCGAACAATGATTTCCCACAGCGACCACGCATCTCTGCGCTGAAAGTGTGAAAACACACTTCGGCCATGTTGTGAAAAATGACAGCTGTACTGTTTGTTCATAAGGAAGTGTGGAAAAATGCCACTGGTGAAAATCTGGACTGAAAATATTACAAAGTCATGAACTTACAAGGGTGTGTGGAAACTGCGCAATGCTCACTCGTAACACAGTCATTTTATGGACTTTTGTCACCAAATTTTCAACATAGCCATTTAAGACCTCTGCTCATGAACAGTATAACTGTGATTTTCTTAATCTGTCCTAAACATTGCTTTCGCACCAACAGCACCATTTGTCGCTACATGTCTTGAAAACACATTTTAGGTGACATATGAAAAATGGCAGCTGTACTGTTCATAAGGAAGTGTAATAAAATGGCAATGTTGAAAATCTGGGTGAAAATATTAAATTCGCAAACCACCTGACATGCATAAGACTGCTAGCATGCGCTCGTAAAACAGTGGGTTTGAATTTTTTCACAAATTTTCAACATAGCCATTTTAAGACCTCAGCTCATGAACAGTGTCACTGCAATTTTTCTTAATTTGTCCCGTGACATTGATGTGGCGACACCGACTCATCGCCATTGGCAGCTACATGGGCGGAAACACGTTTTGGGTGAGATGTGAAAAATGACAGCAATACTACTCATAAGAAGGTGTGGTAAAATGGCAATGTTGAAAATCTGGAGTAAAAATATTGAAAATTCAGCGAACTACAGCCTCGTAAGAACTGCATAGCATGCGCTCGTAAAAACAGTCATTTTGGAATTTTTCCACCAAATTTTCAACATGGGTTTTGGGACCCCTTCTCATGACGATGTCACTATCATGGCATTATCGGGACGAAGGTGATTTTGCGCGGTGACTGCGGAATCACCCTTGAGGCCAAATATCTCATGACATGTTGTATCATTCATGAAGGGTCCCAAAACTTCATGTTAAAATTTGCAAAACCAAAATGCCTGAGATATGCAACAAAGTTGAAAAACCTATCTAGCCCATTATACAGCTTACCGGCATTTCCTCAGTTCGCGGTCGGCTTTGAAGAGTGCAGGCGTGTTCGGGTCCATCGCCAGATCGTCGCGCTGAGCTCCGGAGGCAAGTATGGGGTGGGGGTGTGTGGGGAGGCTGGGTGCACAGTGGGTGGAGTGCGGGTTGTGGGGAAGGGGCAGGAAAACTGTGTGGGACCGTTTTTCTTTACAGGGATTAAAAAAGCGACGAGGACATTTAACACGCTGGGGTGGGCTCCCAGGCGTGGCACAAGGACGGCTGGGAGGGGCATGGAGCCGACAGGGGTTGGGCACCCCTGTCAGCCATATGATCAGTTGCCGCTGGGGTGGGCTCCCAGCGTGGCATCCAGCTACTCAGGGGTGAGGACAGTGGAGCCGGCGAGTTGGGCACCCCGTCGGCTATTCTATGAGTTGCCTACTGGGGTGGGCACCCAGCGTGGCATATGGAAGGCTTTGGGGGGCGCAGCAGAAGCCGGCGAGGATTAGGCACCCGTTGGCTATACATGTGTGCTGGGGCAAGCACGCGGTATGCGTGCGTTCTGTGTGTGTGTGTGTGTGTGTGTAGAGAGCTGTGCATGAGCAGGCGATATCTTATGCTGCTCAATGAAGCATAGCTCCCCCTTTCAACTGTACGCCACTGCATTTTGGAGCTTGTCATAGACAGCTCCAGCATGCATTGGCGGACAGGGGCCGCGCCTGCCAACACACTGACTGAATTGGAAGAGGGGGTGACACACCTCTGAAATCTCGGATGATGGCACTATGTTTCTTGCACATGCGTGCAAGCAAACATAAAAAGTCCTCAAAGGCAGGTTAAGAAAACAGAATGTCAGTCACACATATGAACTCTTTAATGGCAGATAAACAAGAATAGTTACTTGTCACATTGCTGCTACTTCTCCAAGTTCCCACATGCTAACAGCTGTTAAATCTACACAGCGAAGTACTTCTGTCATGTCACTCTGCTGTGCTTAACTTTATTTTAGCCTTCAGCTGCTCATAGTCAAACAAAATATCTACACTGCCTTTTTATGTTGGCTTGCCGCGCTTGCTCGGCAGTCAACATATTGGGAGAGTGGAGATTTGGAGGCACGGCTACTGCTGGGCGAATGCAGGGCACGCATCAGTAGGTGCGTCCCTCATTCCCCAATAAGCTAGCATGCTAGCGCTGACAGCAACAGTATGCAAAGTGGACAAAACTTCTAAACAAAGTGCTGCTGCAATCAGAAACAAGCTCGTCATGCAGCGGCACAGATGACACACCTCCCTTACTTGCCTGTCCTCCTCCTCCCCGAGTACAGGGTGCCACTCTGGGAGCCCACCCCAGCGTGGCAACTGATGCCATGGCCGACGGGGGTGCCCAATCCCCCATCGGCTCCACTGTCCTCCCCCCAGTACAGGGTGCTACGCTGGGAGCCCATCCCAACGTGACAACTGATGCCATTGCCCGACGGGGTGCCCAATCCCCCGTCGGCTCTAAGCTCCACCAGCATTCTGCTGCCATGCTGGGAGCCCTCCCAGCGTGGCAAACGTCCCAGCGTCATCAATTTAAAAAAAAACTGTAAATTGAAAATGGTCCCACGCAGTCTCCCTGCCTCCCCACAACCCGCACCCACCACTCGCACCCTGCCTCCACACCCCCTCACCCCATGCCACCTCCGGTCTGGTAGCGATGATCTGCGGTGGACCGGGAACACGTCTGCACTTTCAAAGCCAACTGCGAACTGAGGAAATGCCGGTAAGCTGTATAATGGGCTAGATAGGGTTTTTTCAACTTTGTTGCATATCTCAGGCATTTTTTGGAATTTTTGCACCAAATTTTCAACATGGGTTTTTTGGGACCCCTTCTCATGAATGCTGTCACTGTCATGGCATTATTCGTGCCCGAAGGGTGATTTCGCAGTCACTGCGCAAAATCACCTTTTGGGACTGAGTAACAAAATGACACTGCCAGTGTTCATAAGGTGGGCTCTCAAGAAGCCTATTTTGAAAATTTGGTGGAAAAATTCCAAAAAAAATGACTGTTTCTAGGCTGCGTTCGCAGAGTTCCCCGCGACACTGTAAGTTCGTATTCTTCAATATTTTCACTCCAGATTTTCAACATTGCCATCTTACCACACCTTCTTATGAGCAGTACAGCTGTCATTTTACACATCTCACCCAAAATGTGTTTCTGCCCATGTAGCGCACAATGGCGCAGTCGGTGTGCAAAATCAATGTGCGGACAAATTAAGAAAATCACAGTGACACTGTTCATGAGCAGAGGTCTTAAAATGGCTATGTTGAAAATCTGGTGAAAAAATTCAAAAATGACTGTTTTATGCACGTCGTTGTATAGCTCCTACGCGCTCATAAGCTCACTTGAATTTTCAATATTTTCACTCCAGATTTTCAACATTGCCATTTTACCACACCTTCTTATGAGCAGTACAGCTGTCATTTTACACATCTCACCCAAAACGTGTTTCTGCCCATGTAGCGCACAATGGCGCAGTTGGTGTGCAAAATCTATGTACGGGTCAAATTAAGAAAATCACAGTGACACTGTTCATGAGCAGCAGTCTTAAAATGGCTATGTTGAAAATTTGGTGAAAAAATTCAAAAAATGACTGTTTTATGAGCGTGCGTTACGCAGTTCTAACACCTCGTAAGTTCATGAACTTTCAATATTTTCACTCCAGATTTTCAACATTGCCATTTACCACACCTCCTTATAAGCAGTACAGCTGTCATTTTTCACATCTTGCCCAAAATGTTTCCGCCCATGTAGCGCACAATGGCGCAGTCGATGTGCGAAATCAATGTATGGGACACATTAAGAAAATCACAGTGACACTGTTCATGAGCAGAGGTCTTAAAATGGCTATGTTGAAAATTTGGTGAAAAAATTCCTAAAAATGACTGTTTTTCGAGCGTGCGTTGTGCAGTTCCGATGCATGCTTATAAGTTTGTGAATTTAATATTTTCACTCCAGATTTTCAACATTGCCATTTTATTACACTTCGTTATGAACAGTACAGCTGCCATTTTTCATATGTCGTCCAAAATGTGTTTTCGTACATGTAGCGCACAATGGTGCTGTTGGTGTCAAAGCAATGTTTGGGACAGATTACGAAAATCACAGTTACACTGTTCATGAGCAGAGGTCTTAAAATGGCTATGTTGAAAATTTGGTGACAAAAGTCCATAAAATGGCTGTGTTCACAGTGAACATTGCACAGTTTCCACTTTTAGTGGCATTTTCCACACTTCCTTATGAACAGTACAGCTGTCATTTTTCACAACATGGCTGAAGTGTGTTTTCACACTTTCAGCGCAGAGATGCGTGGTCGCTGTGGGAAATCATTGTTCGGGACAGATAAAGAAAATCACAATGACACTATTCATGATCGGAGGCACCAAAATGCCTGACTTGACAATCTGCTGTAAAAAATCCCCAACCTAATTATATTACGGGTGTGCGTTGCACAGTTTCTATGTACGCTCGTGACTTCACCAGTTTTTTTAATATTTTTACTGCAGATTTGCAACATTGCCATTTTTTACACCTCCCCATGAACAGTACAGCTGTCATTTTTTACATCCTGTTCGGAATGTTTTTGCACCTGTGGTGCTAAATGCCATAGTCGCTGTGCATAAGCAGCTTTTGGCTAACAAACTGATATTGCCACTGTTCATGAGGTGGGGTCACAAAAAAAAAATAACATGTTGAAAATTTGGAGTGAAAATACCAACGAATGCCTGAGGTATTAGGGTTTCCAACCATAACACCCAACCCTGTAGAGAATGACAGGCATCGGGGTGTGACTTGGGATTCTTGCCTGTAATGCTCATACCATTCCACACCCTGCAGCCAGTGAGAGGTTGGACTCTTCGGCCCCAAAGTTAACCCCATTCTCCTATATCGCACCCATCTCACTGTATTTCCTAATGGAATCGAGTGCGCATAAGGGCCAAACACCCCAAGGAACACCATGACACTTGTCAGTGTCTGCAGGGTGGGGTGTGGTGAAATGGCATGGCCGTTATGCCTGATGACCCAAAGGCACACCCCAATGCCTGTCACTCTCTGCAGGGTGGTGGTGGGGTGGACTTCAGTTCAGTACTTCACTGCCATTCCTATTACACTGCTCTGTAACTTCTACACTACCACTGCCAATGCCAGCAAGCCAACATTCGGCATAGACAAATGCTTTTTTAAAAATAGATGTTAAACAACACAACAAATCTGTCCAGAAGAAGATCCACACAGCTCCACTCCCTTGCTCTCTCTCGATCAAGACATGAGTCCCTTGGTACAATAGACTGGTTGGGGTAGAGGAACCTGGCATACAGCCTGTAGCAAAAAAAAAATGTAAATAAGCCAAAAAGTTCACCCACCACATAGTAGTGACAGTATTACTTGCAGTTGTAGGCTTGTTACAAGTCCTGTATATTGTGGGTGTGTGTGTGTGTGTGTGTGTGTGTGTGTGTGTGTGTGTGTTTTGAACTTAGTATCAAAACTATGGATGCCACAATAGGACAGTTTTCCTATGGAAAAAATACAATAACATCATCAGGTAGCAGGCAGGACTATTTTACCTCAAATTAACATAATTCCTGTTTATAGACACATATAGTTTTTTAGTGTGAGAAAATATTTTAAAATAAGGGACCCATTTTATAAGTGCAATAAGACACTCTGGGGTGTGCACTGAACAATATTACCACACTTCCAAGGGCTGAAGGCACTCGGTTTGCAGCCTTGTGCCTCACTACACCCCTGGACATGCAGTAATACCCATTTAGTGCACACCCTGTTGTGTCTTATTGCTTATATATCTAATAGTACTTTCCAGGTAACAGAGCAATGTTGCTCCCACTTGAATGTCCAGAACCCCCTTGTCTGTAATGGAAGAACAAAGGACACTGCAGGTGCTACCATCAAGGTATAGGAGAGCAGAAGTCTCCTGGAGGACTGCAAGTGTGTACCAACTCCGATAGTCAACTTTAAACTTACCGGGCCTCACAAGATGAGGATCTCACAGCGACACCATTTCTGTGCACCAGGGTGCCTGAACTCAAAGTACGATGCATTGCAGATTCTCTGCAACAGTATCACTATTTAGTTCAGTCATAAACGTGCATCTTGTATACGTCCCATTGCAAACCTCCTGTCACCAGGTTGCATCTGTAAATGAGAATCCAGCAGTTTCTCAATATGTTTATCCCATAAAACAATTTCAAGAAATAACTAATCCGTTGTTCTAATTTAGCTTCCTGTCGGGGATATCGCTGTTCATGGACTTTTCCTCTTCAGGACTTACTGGGGCTTTCTTCAAGGTAATGGAACTTGCTGAGCCATACATCTGGGTGATCTGACAATCTCTTCTCCTGTCTGTGGAGCTAAGTTTTTCTCAGTACTCCCTCCAACTTGAATCTGATGTGATCTCCTACTGCAGCAGCAGCAGCAGAGACAACTAATCCAACGCCTCTTCCCTTGCATGAGGCCCCTTCCAGAACACAAGTATTAGTAGTAATCCCAAATTAGCCTATGTGTTGCCAAAATAACCATACTCCTTGGGAATCTACAGGGATCCTGGGGGGGTTACATACTCCTCCCACAAAACCCTTGCTGTCCCTAGCAAGTCTTAGGTCAACTATCTGGCCCTCCCGCCAGGTTCTATAGGAAAAGAGTGATCAGGTCTCCCCCTTCGCCTGCATTTTCACAAACAAGGAGCCACAGCTACATTTGTGCATATTATTTTGACCTTAAAAATTCAGGAAGATCAATAAACAGAGTGGGTTTTTAGACTGACTCTCATACAACAGCCTAATGCATATCAGGATAACAGGACAAGCCTCACTGGAGACGATCATCACATTGTGAGGCTATCAGACAGGTTCCTGAACTAATGGGGGACTGTCAGAAGTAAACACACAGAACTTTTATCCCTTCAGTAGTAAATTCCAGATATGTGCCCCTCACCCATGGCTCAATCAGTTCTATTCTTGGGTTCTGGTGAACATAGAATATTTAAAAATACTTTATACCTTTTATGTTACTATACCATCTTACAAGGTCACAGTTCCAGGCCTATTACTTCTAGACAGAAACATACGTAAACAACATAGGCACAATCTAAGTTAGCTCCATCTGGGAGAAATAATGACAGCACATGATAACAAACTCTGGTCCGAGCCACAATGGCTGCTGATGCATTAATGTGATAAGAGAGAGATAGAGAGAGAGAGAGAAAGCAGCCAAAGCTTCCTTAAATCAAGGAGGTTATTTAATATACTACACTGAATTGAATTATTACTTTTTGGGCCTGTGTAAGTAACTAGTTTTGATTTTCTGTTTTTGGGGTTGACTTTTCTTAATTTAACTTTTATTTGCCAGGGAGGAACTGTAGCTGGGAGATATTTGGAGTCATTTGTGACTAGATCTGTTGCTTAACCTCTGTGAAATAGGTGTCTGAAAGGAAGGAAGGAAGGCACTCCCTGGGGTGGAGGATCAGAGTTGTAGTTGATTGTTTTGGATGGCACAGGTTTACTCCCACCCTGCCCCTCACCCACCCACCCCAAGCGCATAACTTCCTTTATAGCAGGGTTTCTCACATCACTTCCCCAAAACTGCTAACAACATACACCTGTTCATATCATTAAAGGCACAGCACACTGAACAGGGGGTAGAGACACTCACAAGCTTGCACACACTAAAACAAGAACAAACAAAAAATGCATCTGTAACAGAAAGGAACACAGACATGTGGGGAGTGGTGCAATGCACTGGCTGTGGAGCAGCAGTCTTCCTGGAGACATTCTGGAGACTGTGTTGCTGCCCTATTTTCAGGCACCTCTCTGGTCAGAGGGAGGAGGTTGCTCGTCTCCATGCTGACCTGGCAAGGATTCAGAAAACCTGCTCCCTCATGCAGAGACCACCCAGGCAACTGCCACTACCTCAGAGGTTGCCAGGAAAGAGGAGTGGTTGGACCATGGTGGGCTCAGGGAGTGTGAGGGTGGTGGAACAGAGGCACATCCCTCCAGTTGGGCGTCTCCACAATTTATTCACCACTCTGGCAGAGCATGGTTCCTCTATGGAGGCACCTGCAGTGGAGACCAAGGAGGATGCTAGGAACCTCCACAATGGAGACCCACAGAAGGGTGGCACAGGACTCCACAAGGGAAGGAAACAACTCCTGGTGGGGTACTCAATTATTAGGGGGGTAGAACTGGGCAAGGAAGGGGAAAGGGAGGTAAGGTGCCTGCCCGACGCCATGGCTTGGAGGGACAGGAAATAAATCCTAAGGATCGTGGGAGCAGCTGCAAGGGGGAGTGAGCTAGATGTCATTATCCACCTAGGGACAAATGACCTGGCTGAGAATGGGATCAGAGCAGTGCAATAGGACTTTGTGGAGTTGGGGAAGGGCCTTAGACAAGTAGCACACACAGCAACGTTCTCGGAAGTGCTACATGTGTATGGCATGGATGAGGCTAGGGTACTCCACACCATGGGATTCAATGAATGGTTGAAAACTGGTGCAGAGCTCAGGGATTTGGCTTCTTTGGGGACTGGGGCTCCACTTGGAGGGATGCAGGCCTATACTGGCTCGATGGTATGCATCTATCCAGGAGGGGAACTAGGATCCTAGGTGATAGGTTTAAATGCTTCATTGGCAAGCATTTAAACTAGCCAAGGGGGGGAGGCACTGAAAAGGAGAAGGGAAATCCTAGCCTCCCAAAAAAATCAGGGTAGTTAGTGAAAGAAACACCAAGATAGAGCAGTCGACAGGGAGAAGGGCAGGGGTAAATGGAGAAAAAGATAAAGGCAGTAAGGACAGGGATGGAGCAAAAAGAAATAAAACCATAAAAAAATTGGAAGGTAATGAGTACCAATGCCCGTAGTCTAGGTAAAAAGCTTCCCAAAATGGAGGTCTTGATGGAAGAGGGGTGCCTGGATATCGTGGCAGTCACAGAAACATGGTACAAAGAGAACCATGACTGGGATGTCAACATACCAGGGTACACAATCTACAGAAAGGACAGGGAGAGAAGAAGAAGAGGAGGAGTAACTCTCTATGTAAGGGAAGGGATCAAAGCAACAGAACTAAAGGGTAAACAGAGAGAAGAGGAGGCACTGTGGGTCACCCTTGAGACTGGAAATGGAACCACAATCTGCACAGGGGTTGTATACAGACCCCCATCTCAGGGGAGGAAATGGACAAGAAAATGATAGAAGGCATCTTTAGGATGGCAGAGAAAGGGGAGATATTGCTGATGGGAGACCTGAATATGCTAGATGTTAACTGGAGCACCTTTGCTGCAGCCACATCCAAGAGAAGGGCCATTTCTGATGCCTTACAGGGGGCATGCCTCAAACAGCTAGTTTTGGAACCCACTCAGGAGGGAGCAATCTTAGACCTCGTACTCTCAAATGGGGAGAGAGAGAGAGAGGATCTCTGATCTTGAAGTGGGTAACCATCTGGGAACAAGCGACCACCAAACAGTGTGGTTCACAATAAACTTAGCTGTAGAGTCAAGCCATACAAGTAAAAGTACTGGACTTCAGGAGGGCTGATTTTGTCAAAATGGGAGAGTGCCTCAGAAAAAAACTAGCAAACAGGCAAGAAGGTGGGGTGGAGCAACAATGGGAAAACATCAAAACTGCCATCACAGAGGCAACAAGCCTTTGTGTGAAGCAAATAAACAAATCAAAACGAAAGAAAAAAAAACACTATGATTCTCAAAAGAAGTGGCGGGGAAGGTTAGGAAGAAAAATATAGCATTCAGGAAGTATAAGGAAACACAGAAGGAGCAGGACAGAGAACTGTACCAGTTACAGCAGAAGGAAGTGGGGAAGGCAGTCAGAATAGCAAAGGCCCAAACTGAGGAAAAGATAGCCAATTCGGTTAAGAAGGGGGATAAATCCTTTTATGGGTACACTAGGGAGCAAAGAATGGTTAAGGCAGGGATACTGAGGCTGAATAATAAGGAAGGTGGTTGGACACAGAACGACAATGAAAAAGCAGGGATACTGAATGAATACTTCTTCTCAGTATTCACAATGGAAGAGCAGGGGGAGATACCTAATCCAGTCAATAGAAGCACTTTAGATAGAGGGGTTGATATTAGTCCTGTCACAGAAGAAAGGGTTCTGAAAGAACTCTTAAAACTGAAGGTGGATAAAGCAATGGGGCCTGATGGGATTCATTCCAGGATTCTAAAAGAACTAAGGGAAGAACTAGTAACACCGCTGACTACCCTTTTTAATAAATCATGGGAGGATGGTGTGGTACCTGACGACTGGAGGAGGGCAGATGTGATTCCCCTTCACAAAAGTGGGAGCAAGACAGAGGCAGGAAACTACAGACCTGTCAGTTTGACCTCAGTGGTAGGGAAAATGATGGAATCACTTTTGAAGGAAAGAATCGTTGAGTACCTAGAGGCCAGTGGGGCATAGGACCCAAGGCAGCATGGATTCACAGCAGGAAGGTCATGTCAGATGAATCTAATTGATTTCTTTGACTGGGTGACCAAAGTAGTAGACCAGGGAGGGGCTGTGGACATGGCCTACCTGGACTTTAGCAAGGCATTTGACACAGTCCCACACAAAAGATTAATAGATAAATTAGCCAGCCTGGGAGTGGATCCCAGGGTGGTAGCCTGGGTAAAACACTGGCTGGACAACAGGACACAGAGGGTAATAGTAAATGGAGTCCACAGTGAAGAAAGGGGGGTTACTAGTGGGGTATCACAGATTTCAGTACTGGGGCCGATACTTTTTAATGACTTTATAAGTGACATTGCAGAGGGACTGGAAGGAAAAGTATGTCTCTTTGCAGATGACACAAAGATCTGCAACAGGGTTGATATGCAAGGTGGGGTGGAAAGGATGAGAAGGGACGTGGCAAGGTTGGAGAAATGGTCAAATGTATGGCAGCTTAGATTCAACGCAAAGAAGTGCAAAGCAATGCACCGGGAAACAAAAACCCAGGGGAAGAGTACACAAGGGGGTGTGAGATACTGACAACAAAAATGGAAGGGGACATGGGGGTGGTCATATCAGACAACCTAAAGGTGGGCCAGCAATGTGAGAAGGCAGTAAGGAGGGCTGGGGGGATACTGGGATGCATAGGGAGAGGCATCACCAGTAGAAAACAAGAAGTTGTTGGCCCTCTGTACAGACAGTTGGTAAGACCACAACTGGAGTACTGTGTACAGTTCTGGAGACCCCATCTCCTCAAAGACATACACAGGGTGGAAGCTGTCCAGAGGAGGGCAACCAAAATGGTGCAGGATCTGCACCAGAAGACATATGAAGAAAGACTAAAGGAGCTTAAGATGCATAGCCTCAAGGAAAGGAGGTAGAGTGGGGACATGATAGAAACTTTCTAATACCTCAAGAGAATCAACAAAGTTCAATAGGGTAGCATCTTTCAGAAAAAGAGATATGCAAGAACAAGGGGGGCACAATTTGAAGATAGAGGGGAATGGCTCAGAGGTAATGTGAGGAAGTATTTCTTCAAAGAGAGGGTTGTGCATACATGGAACAGCCTTCCTGAGGAGGTCATAGAGTCAAAAACAGTGGGGGAATTCAAGAATGCATGGGACAGGCGTAATGCAATTCTAGTGGGGAGTAGGAGGAAGTAGGCTGTTGGTTAACTAAGATATGCAGCTTATCGGTTAGGTAGGGAAATGTTCAATCTAGGTGGGCCAAGCGTTCCTTATCTGCCGTCAGATTCAGATCAGATTCTAAGAGATTTATTTATTTCAAAGGTTTTACAAGGAAAGACATACTGAGCTAGTAACAGCTCATTTTCAGATGTGTGCTGGGGAAAGGGGAAAAGATAACAGATACAAAAATACAGAATATAAAGTTCATAGAAATGGAATAAATGTGACAAAGATAAAGATGACAATTATGTCTTAAGAATAAATTGACAAAAATTAGTTACCAAGCAAAAAGTTGTAGAACTGACCAAAATACTGTAGCAATCCATGACCATGCTGCTTCCTCCTGTGGCTGCCCTTGAGTCACAGCCCTTCCACAATCCACAATTTACAATCTTCTCTCTTTCTTCTCCTCCTCCTTGCCCTTCCACCCACCTCACCAACCCTTCTCCCTCTCTTCTCCCTCCCTCACTTGTCTGCAAATTTCCTTCCCCCCCCCCATCTGTGTTCCTTCCTTCAGTGCCCTATCTCCTGCTGCCTTCACCACTGAAAAGTACTATTGCTTGTACCCATGGGACAGATTCCCCACCAAATCCTTGTAAAATGTTTGCCTATAATTTTATCTGTCCTATGAACCTTGAACATGTTTGTTTTGTTCTGTTTATTTTATATCTCTGTATTATGTTTCATTGTATAAGTTATTGTTCTGTGTTGTTCTTGCACCTCTCTTCCCCCTCCCTCACAGGATACATCTGGAAATGAGCTAGTTTTCAGCTTATTATGTCTTTCCTGGTGAAACTTCTGAAATAAATAAATACATACATAAATAATGTTAAAGTCTCACATTTACACCACAACAGTAGAAAAAAACAAAACCATAAACATGAAGGTAATGCAGTGAAAAGTGTTTTTAGTTCTGGACATACACACACCCTTGAAAATGCACACAAGACACACACACACACACACACACACACACACACACACCCACACATGTAGCTGTTACAACAGTTGTGCACACACATAGGGTGTGAGTGCCATTAGTAGGCTAGAGCAACTACAATATTTCATTTTCAGGGGGGTCCTGCTTTTACACATTTTTCCAGTGTATTTAATAAAGTTAGCACAAGTGAAATGCAGAATCTAATTTTTACTGGGGTTCTGCTTTTATATCTTTTTACAATGTAGTTACCCAGGACAGGTCAGTTAGCATGCAGTATCTCATTTTCAGTGAGGTCCTGATTGTACCTATTGTAACACTAACAGGTCTGGGATGCCCTAAATGAGTTGGCTCCATCACAGCCTGTATGTTTTCAGTGACCAGATACTGTATATCTCTTTGGCCAGCAGGCAGATGTGAACTGTGCTGAGTGCATGATTTAGTGCCTTAGTTTTGCACATACCTCTCAACTGTACCACATTACGAGGAACGTTCCTCATTTTAATTCACAAAAGCTCCCTGATCCACATTGTGAGGACTTGTCCCACATTTAGTATTAACATTTTAAAGCTAAAATCTATAGTAAATGATCCAAAAATTATATTATTCAAGTAATAACACACTTTCTGAACATAAATGAAAACATGTTAACAGTTTTCTGAGCTTCCTAGGTAAAGATTTGATTAAGTGTTCCACATTTTGCTCATTTATTCCACGTTTTGAGAGGCAATGTTCCACATTTGGGAGACAAAAGGTTGAGAGGTATGGTTTTGCATTAGGGGGCTATATTCAAACATGCTTGGGGCACTTGCACTTTGCTCCAAACTTGTTTCAGTACAGCACATTCACTAAGTGAACTGTGCTAATTTACAATAATTGAGCAGCAAGGGGCTGTGAACTGTGCTGTGTGCATGCTTTAGTGCCTCATTTTTGCTTTGGAGGGTGCTATATTCAAACGTGCTTGGAGCACTCACACTTTGCTCCAAACATGATTAAGTATAGCCAATTTAGTGAACTGTGTTAATTTGCACTAAGGAAAATGACTTTACAAAGGGCAGACTGATACCTTTTAGTATGGGGCCATTACTCTGTGTAGTTCTGGTTTCCAGTTCTAGGTTTGTCTACCTATTTCTGTTTCAAGCTTTTAGCCACTGACTGAACTGCTTTTAGCCATTGACTGTCATGCCAGTAACTCTGGTTCAGGAATGGACCTGGGTCGCTTGGGGACTGGCCTGGGAGGAAGAAAGCACATCTGTAGGACAGGGAAAGGAATTTAGGTGGCAGCACATGGGACAGTATGGGAAGGGACCCCACAGCTGGATGTCTGAGGTGTCTCCATGGAGGCTGAGAACACACACACACACACATATGTCTTGGCCTAATAGGGGAGAAAATAGGAGGAAAAGCCCTCCACCTGTAAAACAGTGATGGCCTGCCCTTTAGCAGGCCCCATACTGATGACTAGGCACCTCTGATCCAAGGTCCTGTGATAGGACTACCAGAAAAGGTAAGTCCCAGAAAAGGTGGGTGATAGGACTGAGAAGACTGGCCCACATGGGGGCAAGTCAGGGTGCTGAAGGAGATAAACAGCTTTGTCCCATGGACACAGTGGGGCAACAGCCACTCATCATGGTTGTGTACTGCGTGCTGGTGAACAGTAAGGGACTGCCTGCATGGACGAGCGATGTTGAGAAGCAATGTATGAACACAGTGGGGCAACATGGTACCCATCAGGGTGGCATACTGTGTGATGGTGAAATGTGAGTTACTGCCTGCACTGTGGAGTGGTGCTCAGAAGCACTCTATGGACAATGTAAGGGACTGCTTGCACAGAGAAGCGATGTTGAGAAGCAATGAGTGAACACAGTAGGGCGATACTGCACCCATCACAGTGTTGTAATGCATGCTGGTGAATGGGTAGGGTCTCCCTACACTAAGGAACAATGCTCAGAAACACTGCATGAACATAGTAGAGTGACATGGCACCAATCACGGTTGCATTCTGTGTGCTGGTGAATGGTGAGGGATTGCCTGCATTATGTAACAATGCTCAGAAGCACTGTATGAATACTGGTGTGACAAAACACACATTACAGTGGTGTACTGCTTGCTTGTGAAAGATGAAGGAATGCCTGAACAAGGCAGTTATGTCAGAAGCACTGCATGAACACAGTGGGGTGACATTGCAAGCATCAAGATTGTGTACTGTGTACTGGTGAAAGGTGAGGGAAAAATCAATCAATCAATCAATTAATCAATCAATAACTATTACACCATTAATTCTACCCTGGAAGTGGCACACAAGGACCTACAGCATGACTTTGTCACCCTTCAGAATAATCTCTTTAAGCGTAAGCATCTTCTTAATGCCAGGAAGACCGAAGCTATGATCCTCTCCCCACATGCCCTCCCAGCCCAAGGATTGTCATATAACTTCCAGATCTACACATTACTTGGTGAGTCACTGGAATATGTGGACTCTTTCAAATACTTGGAGTTCTGGTTGGACAATAGACTCAACTTTATGGTTCATCTGAATGAACTGATCAAAAAACTAAGACAACGCCTAGGCGTCTTCTTCCACATTAGGCATCTTCTCACCCTTGAAGCCAAAAAGAGACTAGTACAAGCAGCCTTTTTGCCACTGCTTGACTATGCTGACTTTCTTTATAGTCACTGCCCTAACTCGGCACTAAGTAAACTTGACACTCTTTATTATTTCACGCTGAGGTTTATCCTGAACTCACCTTTACGTACCCACCACTGCCTTCTATATGAGGCATTGGGATGGTCTTCCCTTTCATTGAGGAGGCAAAGAAATGCTCTTATCTAGTTCTACAGGGCGCTAACTGGTCAACTGTTGACCTATATCTCTAGTCTAAATGAGCGTGCCAAGGGGTTATATGGTCTGAGACACTACACTTTGATCACCTTTAACATACCTAGGATTAAAACGCGGCATGGTTCTGCTGCAATTGACTACTCACTCCCTTCCCTATGGAACACTGCACAAAGAACACTAAAGATCACCATTATCCCAGGTTTCTCCTCCTTCAAAGCTCTGATCGCAGGTTACCTGAGGGATTTCTGTAAGTGTTATAGATGACTGCTTGTTGAATACTCTCTACCTTTGGCTCTTTATGTTCTTGCCCTTACCTTTTATCTTGCAAGCACTTCTTCCCTACCATAGCTCCTCTTTTTCTCTTTTCAACTTCCTCCCTTTCAGCTTTTATCTACTCCCCTATCCCTCTTCCTATTTCTATTTCCTCCCTTGACTATTCTTTTGGGGGGGTCATCTGAATTGTTTTGGTCTGGGGTTGTTATATGGTTTGTTATCCTGGGAGGACACCTGAGACCTTGTAGACTTTCAGACTCTACCATACTAATGTATTAACTCATTGTCTCCTAGCATATGCCTGTAGTCATCAGTAAAATACACTGGTGTGTCCTGAGGACGTCTGCAGAAGTCAGCTACTGACTCCCAGTGTGCCCTTGCAACATCTGGAGAAGTCACTTATATATTTTAATATATAGTGTAACAGAATATAATATATATTTGACTGCATAGCACCATTGGAAAGGTAATTTTATGCTGAACAACTTTGTCACTGATATTTTGGGTATATTTTTTGCATTTGTTTATGGTATGGTGTGTATGGCTTATGTTGCCTGTTTTAGTGAAGAAAAATATTTTTCCTTTTGCTGTTTCAACCAGCATAAAAAAAATTATATATTATTATTTGCATATCTTCATTGGAAAGGTAATTTTGTGCTGAACAACTTTGCCACTGATATTTTGTGTATATCACGTATACTTTAGGAGTTATTCACATTTGTTTATGGTATGGTGTGTATGGCTTATGTTGCCTGTTTTGGCGAAAAAATATTTTTTTGCTGTTTCAACCAGCATAAAAAAAAAATTACATATTATTATTTGCATACCACCATTGGAAAGGTAATATTGTGCTGAATAACTTTGCCACTCATACTTTATGTCTAGCACTTACGGTTCTTGAGCTATTAGGATTTGTTTGTGGCATGCTGACTATAGCTAGATTTAGCTTAGAAAGGCCCAGGCTTTACTGTTAACAGTATACAGAAGACAAGTGGTGCAAATTCAGAGAGCTCCTGTGGAGGCAATGAGTTAAACTAGTCTTTGACTTATATATGCTCTATTCCTATGACACTATAGTTAACGTCTAATTTTTTTGATATGCCTATTATGTTGTGTATTACCTACTGTCTTATTTTGTATTTGTTCTTTCTGTCAAGGACCACTTTGGAAATGAGCTTGCTCAATGGTGTTATGCCTGGTCAAATAAAGTTTTGATTGATTGACCGACTGGTGCTATGTCACCCTACTGTGTTCAAGCTGTGTCTCTGAGCATCACTCCGAATCACGGTAGTGTACTTTGTGCTTACTCTTTGGAGTGATGCTCAGAAGCACTGCATGAACACTGTGGAGTGACATAGCACCCATCACAGTGGTATAATATGGACTGGTGAATGGGTAGGGATTGTCTGCACTGAGAAGCGATGCTCAGAAGCACTGCATGAACACAGTGGGGGCGTCGTGGCGCCCATCCATGTTGTGCAGTGTGTGCTAGTGAAAGGTAAGGGAGTGCCTGTATTGGGGAGCAAAACTCAGAAGCAATGCATGAACACAGAGGGGTAACATGACACCCATAATATCTGCATAATGC
Organism: Neoceratodus forsteri; assembly: GCA_016271365.2. Classification (NCBI taxonomy): domain Eukaryota; kingdom Metazoa; phylum Chordata; order Ceratodontiformes; family Ceratodontidae; genus Neoceratodus; species Neoceratodus forsteri. Next base: position 561,841,958 of record CM028130.1, on the reverse strand, counting down.
ATGCTGGTGAAAGGCGAGAGACTGCTTGCACTGTAGAGTGATGCACAAAAGCACTGCATGAACACAATGGGGTGACATGGCACCCATCACGGCGGCATACTGTGTGCTGGTGAAAGGTGAGGGACTGCCTGCACAGGGGAGTGATGCTCAGAAGCACAGCTTGAACACAGTGGTGTGACATGGCACAAATAACGCTGGTGTACTGCATGCTGGTGGAAGGTAAGGGACTGTCTACACTGGGGAGCGATGCTCAGAAGCACTGCATGAACACAGTGGTGCAACATGGCACCCAGCATGCTTGTGTACTCTGTGCTGGTGAAAGGTCAGGGACTGCCTGCACTGAGGAGCAGATCAAGAGGCAGGGAGAGAGGTCTGGGCAGCCAAGGCTGTGAAGGAACTAAGACTGGCACAGGGGATTAAGAAAGGGGAAAAGGATTTATTCTGATACATTAAGGAAAGAAGAAGCAGAAGGGACAGGATTGTTAAGATAAAGAGGGATGGAGGATGGGCAGAAAATTGTGAAGATCAAGCGGAGGCATTAAATGAGTAATTTTGCTCTGTCTTCACTAGCGAAGTGGACGGGCCTTTGACACAGGGGTGATTGGGAGAGTCATGGAGGTGGGGAGGAATATGATGGGGAAATTGGGGTCAACAGGGTCTTAAGAGAACTAAGGGAACTACGGGTGAGCAAGGCACTTGGCCCAAATTGAATACGCATGAGAATCCTGAGAGAGCTGGTGGAGGTACTAGCAGCCACCTTGACGGACCTGTTTAACACCTTGCTGGAGAAGGTGTGCATGCCACAGGACTGGAGGACAGCACATGTGGTACCATTCCACAAGAGTTGTCTCAGGGATGATCTGGGTAACTACACGCTGCTCAGCCTATCCTCCATAGTGGGTAAGTTAATGGAGACCATTGTAAAGAAAAGGCTGGTGTTCTTCCTTGAGGTAAATGGTCTCCAGGATGATATGCAGCAAGAGTTTGTCATGGGGAGATCTTGTCAAACAAAACATGCTAGACTTCTTCAACTGGGTTACAAGTTCACTAGACAGGGGGCAGGCAGTTAACGTCCTGCACCTTGACTTCAGCAAGGCATTCGATTCAGTGCCACATGGCAGACTGATCAGTAAGCTGGTGGATCTGGAAATGGGGACAAACTGCTGGAGTGGGTCAAGAGCTGGCTGCAGTACAGGAACCAGAAAGTGGTGGTGGAGGGGGGGAACTATCCAAACCTAGACCTGTAACCCATGGGATCCCACAGGGCTCAATACTCCAATCTATGCTGTTCAACATCATTATTGGTGACATAGCACAGGGAATAAAAAAGTAAGATCTGCCTTTTTGCATATGATACTAAGCTCTGTGGGGGGGGACACAGTGGAGGGAGGGGAGACAGGATTTAAAGGAGGATCTGATTAGGCTGGAGAAGTGATCAGGCATCTAGCAGTTGGGATTCAGTGTTAAGAAATGCAAGGTCATGCACCTGGGAGCCAGGAACCCAGGGGCTAGCTACTGGCTGGGGGGAGTACAGGTGTCCATCTCAGAGGAGGAAAAGGACCTTGGCTTGTTGGTCAGGGGTGAAATGAAACTCTCTGAGCAGTGTCGTAAGGCTGCAGCCAAAGCAATTAAAATGCAGGGCTGCATCACTAAAGGAATCACCTCTAGGAGGGAGGAAGTTATTCTGCCTCTGTACATGTCACTGGTGAGACCACACCTGGAATACTGTATTCAGTTCTGGTGATCTTACTTGAAAAAGGATATCAAACTACTGGAGGGAGTCCAGCAGATGGCAATCAAAATGATCCAGGGCATGGGGGACAGAATAAATGAGGAGCATCTGAGGGAGCTCAACATGTACCCTGGAGGACAGAAGAGAATAGGGGGACATGATAGAAACCTTCAAGTACCTTAAAGGCATAAACAGGGTTGGATCAGAGGGCATCTTCAATTTAAGAAAACCAAACAACCAACCTGACCAATTGGAGTGCTCCTTTCCCCTGTGCGTGAGACACTGTTATTCTGTAGAGAGTGTCTCACACACAGATGCCCTGGAAATGTGCACATTCCGGGAACAGTCATTTTTTTATATATATGTTTGTTTGTACTAATCAATGCTATATTAATATAGTCCCCATCACCACTCTTTGCTGTTTCACTTGCCTTCAGCTTGAGCCAGAACAGCTCAACTTCACATTGCTGCTCTTGTTTCAGCCAAATGAAACCACTCTTGCATAGCAACGAGTGGCTCTGGGGGACATATTAACATATACTAAGTACTTGCTCTTTAATGTCAGATAATTTACTGCATGGACCTTCCATTCTGTGACCTTTGACCTACTCCCTCCTATGGATTTCAGGGATGCTTCCTTATCTCTTTGCTCCTCTAATTTGTCACACTGATGTGTAAAAGGAAATTTCTGCCAAATATTGCTCTGGGTTCTTAAAAGGCAGATCTTGTAAGCAAGCTGTCATTCCACTTATTGGTCCAAGAAAAGGTATCAAATCACCTAGTTTATGGCTAGGAAAGGTTAAGTTGACATGTTTATGAGCTATGAATATTTCTTTAAAGCGAATAGTACCCAAATTCATGCTAGTAACCACAAAATAGTCCAGTGATGAATGAACACAGCAGCAGAGTGTTTACACAAAATTGCAATTTTATCTAGTCCATTAATAGTCTGGAGGGCTCCCTTTTTCTACTGTAATAGCATGACATCTGCAGGGCTATGCCCACTGCAGCCATAAAAACTGGTTCTAAATTATTTGAATGTTTTTTATATAACATTGGGGAAAGGGTGTTCCTAAAAGTTCTTTAAAGTGGAGAATAAACAAATGTCCTTTCAAGGAAGTGCAGATCTGTTGGTACAGTACTTATAGTTCTGGAAGCGCAAAATAGCAGCAACTTCTCACCATCTCCTTTGCTTTCAGCAGGTGGGTTGATGATTGTCAATCGAGCAGGAAAAGGGCCTCCACTTTAAGGAGAAGGAGGCATCAAAGGAACAATGTGTAGGTGGTGATTTGTCTCTTCTATTCAAAGAGCAGATGTTGATCACCTGTCTGTGACCCAATGGGGCAACACTGGGAACTCATCATTGGATGCACCTCACAAAGAAGTAGGTCAATATTGTGGAGTACATAGACACAATGGGCCACCTCCTTCTGCAACAGTTACCTCTCTATAGCCAGGCAGCTGCACTAGAACTAGATAGCGATGCCATGTGAATCTCAAACACAACAGGTTTCTCTTCTTCTTCCATTTCCATGATAGTCACTATACCTGAATCTGCCAGGTCTCCATACCAGACTCTCTGGTTGCTCTTCAGTGTTGTTGTTGCTTCCCATCTCCAGTTCCACATAGGCTCCATGGGTAGTGAAGATAGGTAGAGGTTCCACATGAACCAAGGTGGTGGCCTTCCCAGGGACATACCCAATAACACCCTGGTCACTGGTGGTACTCCAGCCCATCCTCCCGGTGAGATATGGAATAACAACAGAGGTTTCCTACTCTTGAAATTTGGAGTTGAGGTGCAAATGGGCAGAGAGTTGCAAAAGTTCCAAATGTCCAATAGTGCATCCAGATTCCTCTCTTAGTGACACACACTCATATCCTGTTTTGGTGCTAGTAATATAACCAACCAGATTCACTTACCAACAGCAATAGGTTATTAAGGGTCTTCTCATTAGCTGGAATGTACCAGCTGGGGTTCCTCAGAAGGAAACACAAAGGTCGGGGAGATTGAGTACAAACACCGTGCTTGGACATCATTTGTGTAATGCAATAAACCACTGCACATATCAAATACATAATCCAGCAATTTTTTATTAAGTCAGTGATGGCTCCTTCTTCATAGGCTTCATTGTGGTGTCACATTCAATTGATACTCACTTCAGTGTTATTCAAGCCAGCCACAAGCATTCACATTACTTTTACTGTACATTTGCCAGTCTCTGGGTAACCCTGATATTCCCTGGAAGAGTTGGTGAACCTGTGTACATTTCTCTGGATACTTGAGGGGACCGTTTAATGGACACGGATGATCAAAGTCATTGAGAACTACACTATTCCTATTTGACCCCTGAGATGGAGGCCCCATGTGTTCAAGGGCCTGTAACTCTTACTTGGTGGCTAGACTTGACAAATAATCCAATAGTACTTTCCTGGTAATGGAGTGATGTTTCACTCCCTTGTGTGCCAAGCGTCACCTTGTCTCCCACAAAAGAATAAATGGCTCTGCAGGCACTACCTTCTAGGTGCAGGAAATCAACACCCTCCCAGGAGACAGTGGGTGTGCATGATCTGATTGCCAAACTCAGCCTTACCCACTAGGTGAGGATCCTATAGGGACAATATTTTTGATCACCAGGGTGCCTTTACTTACAGTTCAAAGCATTTTATAAAACGGGCAAGGAAAATATCACATCTTGATTCATCAATACCTGTGCATTAGCTCTGTCTAATGCACAGATGAAACAAGTTCTGCAATCCAGGATGCAGGACAAATAAATCACTGAGCCTTAGAATTTTGAAAAAATTTACAGTTGCCATTTTGTTTCTTACCGAGATGATAGCATAGCTCCCATCTTATCACTTAGTAAACAAATTAAACATCAGCTACATAAGTCCAAAAAACAGGCTAATTTTGTTTTCTAGTACCCATTGAGATGCTTGTTAAAAACAGGTTTTGCTTTTGACAGTTACAATCAGCGGTTCTCGCAGTCCCCCCTCCTACTCCGCTTGCTTGCGCTCTTGTTCTTTGTTCACACAATACTTTCAAGCTACTGTTATCACTCACACACACCTCTGTCAATGTCTCCTCTGTCTCCAAAATCAGTGTTGTTTCAGTCCAGACTGTCCAGAAATAGTCGGTCAGTATGAACTAGCCACTTCCACCCCCACCATGATAAAGCACAGTGCCACAGCCAGACGTTGTTCCCATTGATTCCTCTGCAGTGCCTTTTCCATCTGGCTTGCTCTGTAAACCCCAGGGCAGAAAAACACAAACTCCTTATGTGCTTCCTGTGCTAACAGCAATTGCAAGCTGAAATCATTGACAGTCCAAAAGTCTGCCAGCTGTGCCCTAATGGACACTTGCATCATGTCTACTGCAGGACCAGGGCTTACTTCCTGTTTGCCTGCACCATCGAGAACTGCCATATACCAACAACCGTCATATAAAAATGAAATTTAAAAAGGACTACTGAGTCATATAGTTTTTTGAACTTGTCTTCTGAACTTTGTGTGTGGTGAGGGGCAGAGGGATATGACAACCATTATACAAAATTTCAGCCACAAAAGTCATAGCAAGACAAAATTCCTGAAGAAAAAAAAATGTATTATTGTCATGCAGACGGAGGACCTATTTTAGGTCAAAATGCATTAAAAAATTACTTTTTTTTATATTTAAACCACCCAATTTTAATTTTTATATGTATGCAAAATATAAAGTCCCATTTTATAAGCACCATAAGATACTCTGGGGATGTGCACAAGACAGTTCTAATATACAGCCCCTTACTATGCCTTTGACCGTGCATACCCTGTTGTGCCTGATTGCTTACTTAGGTTCTTGGTAACAGTATTGTCATTCTGTTCAGTCATAGTCTATTGTTATAATTTTGCTCCCAATCAGGTATATCCCTGTTCATGGCCTCCACTACTTCAAGACTCACTTGGGCTGTCTTCCATGCACAGGAACTTGGTGAGCCACAAATCTGGGTTATGTGACAGAGAGTCCTCTCTCTTGGCCCTGGAGACAACATATCAGCACTCATTCCCTATTGAATTTGATCTCCTATTGCTACAGCAGCAGAGATAACCAGTTCTGCTCCTTCCTCCTGCATGGGACCCCTTTGAGAACACAAGTGTAGGCAGGAATCACAAATTAACCCATCTGGTGCCAAAACAACCATACTCCTTGGAAACCCAAAGTGATACGGGGGTTATGGTGGTATGTTCACTAACATGTCCCAGATGGGATTTAGATCCAGACAGGGTCAGATCACTGGGGTCAACATCATGGAGATCTGGGCTGGAATCTGAACTAGGCTGCACAGTTGTCCTGCCCATCCAATATATGTACTGTACAGAAGCTTCATCTGTTCAGGCAGTGCTTGCTATAACTAGGGGTGTGCGCCAACATCTGACAAACCATCTGTGTGACTCTGAATGTTTGTGTTCCAGCATCTTTATCATTTTTTATAATCTGCAGATTATTACTCCCTCTCTGACCTTGCACCCATCAGCCCCTGGTGATCACTCAGTCACCCCCACTTACCTGTGATGTTCCTTCCAGCTCCATGGCTTGCCCTCTGCAGCAGGGATGAAGGATCAGGCCTTTCCCCTTGGAGCACTGCCCACCCTCAGTGATGTCAGTGACAAGGGCCTAAATGCACACATGTGCACCTGTTTGTCATTGTGCTGAACTGACTAACTTCCTCCCCCCGTGCTGCTGTTCCTGCCTGCAGTGCCACATGTGATCACCCAGCTGGCAGTTGTACAAAGGAGATGGGCAGCAAGCATTCTCTGTGTACACGTGGTCCTTCCTTGTTCCCCCACTCCACTGATAATCGAAGCTCGTCCCTAAACCCGTGCCACCAGCATTGCAAGCTGACATGCCAGCTGTTCGGTAACATCTTTGTGAAGCATAAATAATAAGTATCCAATGACTCTATATAAATGATAAAACTCCGAACCCTATAAGTAAAATGGAATTGCCTGTCAAACTGCAGTAGCTATTTTCTACAGTAGCTCTGCGATTTGTCATCTCAATACAGAAAAGCTAAACAAATAGAGATTTCATGAGTGACAGCTTAAACACTGGTCTGTCTCTTTCTTTCTCTCTCTGTCTGCCAATCTACTTGTCTGTCTTCTATCTTTGCAAGTTTCTTTCTTTATTTTTTTTTTATGTAAACATTTTATTGAAGCACAAGACAAAGGTCATCAAACTGAGACAGGTACAGTTTCAAATCATCGTACCACTAGATAGTTTAAGATACAGAAGAATGCTTAGCACAACTACTAGTACAGCTTTGGGTTCTACCTGCAGTAAAGCACAAAATTGAATTCTCTGGTGAGACACAGTTAAAGCTAGGTCAGCCCTGCCCTGCCCGCAGCCACCCAACCAAAATATTTTTTGGAGGAGAATTCAGCCCGGTGGACCAAAAGTTCCTTAGACACTAATATTTTAGGAAAAACTAATTGTTGTCTTCAACCCACTAGTGAAAAAGTCTGGATTCACATTCGAGATATACTGTACAACACCCAGCACTGCCGCTTGGAAATAAATTGATCAGACCTGTCATGAATAACAACAGTCATCTGTCCCATCATGTATATTTCCCCAAATATCTTAAGCAGTGTTTGTACGGTTGGGACTATGGGTGTCATCCAGAGGCACGTTAGAGCCTTTCTGGCTGCCAGGATATATATATACATCAACAATCTGGGGGGGAGGTGAAGTTCTGATGAAGGGGTTGATAACAAAATCAATGCTGGAGACAAAAGGGTCTGACAGCTTCAGATTGAAATATCCTCCCAATAGGGGGGCTAGGATAGTGCATGACCAGAATTTTCTTTCTTTCTTTCTCCTGATGTTGTACAGGGGTCAGTATCTGTATACCATAAGCAGTATATGTACCCCCTCCACCCCAACTCTGGGTTGGGGTTGGTCTTAGCATTCTGTGTCTCCCTGGTATAGGGTATTGCTCTGACATGCAGACATCAAAACATTTGGACTGTGTTGCCAGAAAAAGACCCAGCAATCTATACAGTCTGCCAGGCAATTGCTTGGCCTAACATGGTACAGCTGGGGATTACAATAGCTGTTGGTACAGTGCTGGGGGAGACACAGAGAGAAGTGAAGAGGGCAGATGCTGTTAGAAGTCCAAAACGGGTTTGCTTCTGCCTGTGGCACTGGTTGAGATTGGTCAGTGGGGGATCTGCTAGACTCAGGTTGGTGGGTGCATAGTCTAAATATGGCACAGATCTTTCACAGGGTCCAGTTTCTGGTTGGTTACAGCTACTCATATGGGAGACAGAAGAGCACCAGATGTGTGGTAATAGGTCTGAGGTTGAGGTTCCCCCTCAAAGGGTTTGGTTGTATGGCTACACTGTTGACCCAGACGTGGTCCAAAGACACTATCTGTTGTAGGCTTCAGAGTTCTTGGGACTGGGCAAAAACTGAGATGCATGCTCTGGCCGAGTCCATAAGTCTATGGATATATAAAAACTATGCTGGCAGCTGAGAGTTCGAGAGCCCTTCTGTGTCCAGGTGCGACTAGAGGTTATGTTCATATTGCAGCTACCAACTCCATTTGGGCATAATGTGGTTCGAGGCACACTGATGTCACATAGTATATATATGTTATGATTAGAGCTGTGCAGAATGGGAAAATTCTGAATCCGTGGAATTTTGATGAAATTTCACAAAATTCCGTGAAATTTCACAGAATTTCGTGGAACTGAAAAACATTTGTGATTTGGATGACTCAGCCACCATTCAAGCTAGAGCTCTGAAATTTGGAATATGTACTCTTTGGGTCAATGGCCAAATATCATGAAATTTTGAAGGATGGTTTCAAAATTATAGGTGTTCAAATGTTGTCATTTTATTGTTTGTGCAAAGTTTCATGAACATTTTTTATTTGCATATATCTTAACTATCTATTGGGTCAGGGATCTTAAATTTGGCATGATTTCTTGATGATAGGTGTTCTATCAATGTGCTAGATTTCATGACAATGTCTCAAAATTATATGTGCTCAAAATCTGTCATTTTATTTTTTTCAGGAAATTTCAAAAAAAAAAATCATCTGTGTATAACCCAGACACCTTTTGAGCTAGACATGTGTAAATTAGTACAGAAAACCTCTTTGTAATACTTTATAATAATCTAAATCTGGAGAGAATTAGATAAGAGAGTTTTAAGTTACAGGGGTTCAAAACTTTACTATGTAAATATTTGTAAAACTTAGTGAAAACTATAAAAAATGTGGATGTTTGTAACTTCTCTGCTCTTGCATGCATAGAGTTAACATTTGACATGCATATCCATAGTCCATGTATCCTGGTGTCTAACACAACTGGATAAATTGGTTAAGCAGTTTTAATTTTGCAGAAAAAAAAATAAATGATTAGTAAAATTTTCTGACATATTTATGATAGCATATTCTGTAGATGAAGTATCCAGATTTTTTTGTGTGGAACCTAGCATTTACAATGCACATATGGTATTGCTAATTCATTTGATAAGCTGGGCTGAGCTTTTTGCAGTCCTGCTGTTCCTGTCTGGTGACTATCCCCCCTTTCTCTTTTGGCATAGCCAGACTGACTCAGTAGAACTACTGATCCCACTGATATCCTCTTTGTTCTTTACAGTGACAAACTCCCTTAAAACGTGAGTCACCTACTCCTTTTCCTATCGACCTAAGACATTGTCTTCCCCCACTACATCTTTCGGAGTATCTCTAAGTCCTAGACTTGCATGTATACCAGGCTCCCCGGATCATACCTTTACTGGATGTGATCCTTTAGTATCCTGTATTCAGGTTGGAATTGTTGACAGTCTCTGCTTTCTTGCTCCAACCTGGGGGTCTACCACTGTTGAGCTACCCAGCCCAGCTGTCCATTTCTTGGTGCAACTGTGCATCTAACTCCAGAACCTGGTGTCCCCCTGTGCTACCTGTCTCTTGTACCCCTATCCTTTAATTAGAACCCCCAGATAAGGGTGCGTGAAATTAGAAAATTCCAGTTTTATGGAAGTTTTCATGAAATTCTGCAATTTTTGCAAAGACTCATGGAATTTGACTTTAAGTACAGATGTTATTCCGTAATTTCTCGCAGCAAGCAATTAACAAAATTGTCATACACAGTCTCCTTGTAAGGTTTAAGAATCTGCCAAATTTTTAATGGTATTGCATTCTGTAGTTTGAAAGTTTCAGGGGTTTATACATTTATAATTTACATTCTTGCAAAATACATTTTTTTAATATTGTGAAAGTTAGACTACTTTTAATTCAATCCCATTTAAAGCTGAAAATATGAACTTTTTCAGAAATGACCATGTGGTACAGGTATAGTAGTTTAAGTGTTTCAACTCTGTTTAAATTTGGATATGTAGTTTTAAAATGAGAGGGAACTAACCAAAATTTAAATTTTGGCAGTAGTTATAACCTGTATACCTATCATTTTTTGCAATATTTCAATGAATACTATCAAAATTATATTAAAACTATAGAAATCCAAATTTTGGCAAAATATCTAGCTACCTATAACTCAGCTCCCATTGAAGCATGAGACTTAAAACATGGTGCATATATACATTCTTTGAGCTTCCCTAAATCCTGATATTGTGGAGAAAGTTGGATAAGAAATTTTAAAATGATCTCAAAATAACTGAAAATTAAATTTTGATTAAATGTTTGACCACCCATAATCTTTCAATCTACAGCTCTGAAATTTAATATACTGATGTAAACCATGTAGTACTGTATATACTCTAAAGTTGGCATTATGTGGATATGTACTTTTAAAAGTATATTGAAATAACTGAAATTTAAAATTTTGTGAAATTCCATGGAATTTTCCTACAAATTCCACACAATTCCATGGAATCTGAATGGTCATTCCACAAGCATTCTGCGGGCAGAATTTTACTTTCCACACAGCTCTAGTTATAGAAATTTGTGTTTGAAAGGAACATAAGCTACATCACAGAGTTCTAAAATGGCACTGGCGTGCCAGTCAGACACAGTCATTAAGTTTCAGTGCTAAGCAGACAAGAGTGCTACAGAGTGGAGAATGCACAACTGATTTTCCACCCTTGTGCATGATGTGCTTCCTTGGAGGAGCATGAACTCTGAGAGGTGATGTGTTGAGTATTCTGTTTTATTGGATATGTGGTTTCACATGGGTACACCATTTTTTCCTGTTTCATTATAACTTCCTACTAGTGCATTTTGAATTGTTTACAGCTTTTACTAGTTCCTGTCAAAGAAACATGAGTTTTAGAACATCCTAACAAGAGGATTTGTTGTGGATTGTTATGCTCTAGGGGGCGTAAATAAAGGACACTGCCTGTGTAGGGAGGAAGATGAGTTGGAGGAAACTGAGTTCCAAGTTGTAGAGACAGGGCTCTCCTGGCTATGGCTCCAGTTGTGACTGGCCGGAGGGGACTTGCAAGGTGGATGGAGAAGGAGCTATAAGTCCTGAGTCTAGAGAGTGGCACCTGTCCTCTTTGGGCTTGATTTCTGGATGCCAGATTCACCAGTGTCTGAATGGAAGACTATCACCTGGATTGTGGGTGGCTCTCTGAGGTTCCCTTCAAGGAGTTCAGACTGATGGCATCCACAGGGTAACCCCTCTTTGCCAATGAGGTGGCATATAGCCAGAGCCAAGAGAAGTGAAGCACGCCATTGTTGGATCACCGTGCTGATGTCCTGTCACATACTGTGCCATCCTTCAAGAATGAAGCAGTGAAGGTAAGCTGAAAACCTTCCATCTCATGATTACTCAGTTTGGTAGTGCTAAGTGAAAGTAGATCTGTTGAGATTAGCCCCATTAGTGGGTTTCTAATGAGATGTGTTGGGGGGGGCTCTCACCAGTGAAGCAATGATAAAAGACTGCATTGCCCTCTACTGGCAAATGTACCAGTGGAGGGACTATTTTGCAGGAAAAACAACTTTACCAACATTTGTACAAATATTTTTTTATTCTCCTTACACTTTCTATGTAGTCCATTTTCTAAGTGCAATAATACCCTCCAGGTTAGGTGGTATTGGGGGGCAATATTGGACCTTCCAGGGTCTATAAGGCCCTCCACCTATGGCACTGGGCTTCATTACGGCCCTGGGCCATCCGGTATTGACCAATACCACCCACCCTGTTGGGTATTATTGCTTACATATACAGTGGTGCTTGCCACGATGTGACACAGAACCTTGCAGTAAATAACACATTGCAAAATACTGCATAAAAAAAGGGCTTACTTGCCATTGAATTACACTGTTCTGGCAGCATACTGCAGCACTCTGCAGTTATACTGCAGTAATACTGCATAGCATCCTGGCTGGCACCATTGTATACATAGTGTATTCATTGCAAAAAAACAATGTTAGTGCAGAAGTTAGGGTTTCTACTTAAAGTGACAAAAAGAAGCATATCTGATGCTAGTGTTTTTTTAACCATAACTCTGCCCACCCCAAGCACCTCCTCCTAAACCCCAATTAACTGAATGCCAAAGCATAATCCATACTTCCAATGTCTTAACAACATCAGTAAATAAGATAGTACAAGGAATTCAGTCATATAGAAGCTGAGAATTTGACAGGAGGTAAATACCACTTGGCCCACCCAGTCTTTCCATTTTCCCCTGCCTATGGTATCACCGTAGACCCTACTTGATCTGTGGCTCATTCTCCCTTCTTCCTTCATCCTTCCCCAAGATTCCCTTATGCCTATCCCATGCATTCTTGAGACCCACCACTGTTTTCCCCCATGACCTCTGCTGGAAGGCTGTTCTAGGAATCCACCACTCTTTCTGTGAAGAAGTACTTCTTCACATCTCTCCTGAATCTACCCCCCCAGCTTCATAGCATAGCCCCTTGTTCTTGAGCACCTTTTTTCTCAAAATACTTCCCTCTTCTACCTTATTTACCCCCACCATGAGGTATTTAAATGTCTCTATCATATTCCCAGTCATCCTCCTCTTTTCCAGGGTGTACATATTGAGGTCCTTCAGTCTCTCCTTGTGGGGCTTTTGATGCAGACCCTGCACCATTTTAGTTGTCCTTCTCTGGACCACCTCCACTTTGTCTATGTCTGTGGTCTCCAGAACTGGACACAGTACTCTATGTGGGGTCTTACTAGTGATCTATACAGAGGTAACCACCTCCCTCTTTCTACTGGTGATGCCCCTCCCTATGCATGCCAGCATCCCACTAGCACTCCCAACTGCCTTGGTGCACTACCTGGCCACATTTAGGTCATCTGATATGATTACGCCCTGCTCTATTTCCTGCTTGGTGATTGTCAATATCATTCCACCCATTTTGTACTCCATCCCTGGGTTTCTGTGCCGTAAGTGCATTATTTTGCACTTTTTATGTTATCTCGCATGCAAGTGCAAACAACATATTGTGGTAGCTTGGAGTAGCAGGTTTTGGAGGTGCGGTCATGTTGTGGCCAATGGTGCCACTGCTTTTTCAGGCTGGGCTTTGTGGCACCAATGAAACAGCATGCTGTCTATGATAGTGCTACAAAAATGTGCCACCAACTTGAAACAATTTCACTGCTGCAATGAGAGAGTGACCTGTCATTGCAGGGCGTGCCTTGCCTGGTGTAACATTTCAATAAACATGGCAGCGGCTGTCATCATCCACCTCCTACAGTCCAGCCTGATAGCTGACATCGGGGCTGCCCAATCCCCTTGTTGGCATGCCCCCTCTCCAGTTCATTTGCTGACGGGGAAGCCCAATCCCCATTGGCATAATGTCCCCCTATTGTAATTTGTCTGCCGAGGGTGGTGCCCAATTCCCTTTGGCATCATGCACCCAAACACAGACATTTTCTGTGCTGATGGGGGCCTAGTCCCATCGACTTCAGTCCCCTTCAAAAACACAGGTGGCACACTGGGAGCCCACCCCAGTGTGCCAAAGACAAACCTGTAAAAAAAAAAAATGCTTCAGTGATGTCATTTTTTTACCTGTAAAAGAAAAGCGTCCCTCATTGTCTCCAGTGCTCCCTCCCAACCACACCCACCCACCCTCAGTTCACCCACCTCCCCCCACCCCACCCCATACTTACCTCCGGAGCCCAAGCGATCTTGATGGAGTGGGAGCACATCTGCATTCTTCAAAGCCAACCGTGAACTGAAGAAATGCTGGTAAGCTGTATAATGGCATCAATGGGGGGGTCAACTTAGGTGGCTATCTCGACCATTTTTGTGACTTTTGCCTCCAAATTTTCAATGTGGGGTTCTTGGGACCCTACCCCATAAACTCAGTCACTGTCATGTTATTTGGTCCCTAAAGGTGATTTCATGGTCATTGCACGGAATTACCTTTCAGGACTGATTAATGAAATGACAGTGTTGCTGTTCATGAGGTGGGCTCCCAAAAAGCCTATGTTGCAAATTTGGTGAAAAATTCCAAAACATGACTGTGTTATGAGTGTGCATTGTGCAGTTTCCACGCACGCTGGTAAGTTTGAGAATTTTTAATATTTTCACTTTAATTTTTCAACATTGCCATTTTTTATGTTTGCTTGCATGCATGTGCAAGAAACATAGTGCCATCATCGGAGATTTCAGAGGTGTGTCACCTCCTCCTCCTCCAATTCAGTCAGTGTGTTGGCAGGCGGGGCCCCTGTAAGCCAATGCATTCTGGAGCTGTCTATGACAAGCTCCAAAATGCAGTGGCATACAGTTGAAAGGGGGAGCTACGCTTGAGTGAGCAGCGATAAGATATCAGAACTGCTCATGCGCAGCCCCCACACACACACAGACGCCACACGAGGCATGCTACTATAGTACAACTTGAAGTTTGTCCCAAAAACTCTCGCTTTGGGAGATCTCCTGCCCCCACCCAGAAAAAAACATTAACCTGCCATTCATACTAGATTTTAAAAGCTATTTTTTCCTTACTTTACTAATAACAGAATTACTACAGCCTGCTCCATTTTATTCACCCATATATAATCACAAATGATATATGGGCACCCAAAACAACACTCTGCATGTTTCCAGCTCAGGGTTAGGATGACATCGGGAAGCGTCGCTACTCGCTACCATCTCCACCCCTCTTTGTGTAAACACAGCCTTGTGGTGTATGGTTGCAGACATTTCTGTGTATATTATACATACAAATTATACTGTACATCTACTCGGGCCATCGCAGAAATAAAATAATGCAGCTTACAAGAAATAAATCACAGCAGTGTCAGGATGGGTCGAGGAACTTGCGTGGCACTGGCGCTGGCTATCCCGAAATCCAAAGAGACACCAAACCAATCAACCCACCCCAGTCAGCAGCCCCCAGTGCCACCCGGGTCTCATTTCAGTCCCAGGTGGAAACTGAAACCCTCCTTGTTTTTGTATTCCCATCCCCGCAAAAGTTGCAGCTTCGGAGACTCCAGAGAGAAAATTGGAAAAAAGTCACTGCTTCGATTTCCCGGAGAACATCAAAAGACCGATTTACATTCTTGTAATGTTTTTGTAGTTCACTGTTACCAATTTATTACAGTTTTCTTAATATCGCATACTGCTTTGTAGTAGTGGAAAACAAAGCTATCGCATATATTTATAATGCCTGAGCTCATGTTAGCGGTGGCTTAGCTTTAGGAAATCCAAAGGGTAATAACAGACATACAAATAGTAGTAGTTTGAGCTATGAGAAAAACAAACCGGTCTCACCTAAGCTCCGCATCGATCCCTGTCCCTGCAGTTGTGCCCGCCCTGCTGTCCGGGACTCCTCCAGTGACTCTCATTCATGTGACAATAGGAGGAGCTCCGGCTCCAGCAGCAGCGTGACCCGCTGAGCAGCGCCTCCTGGAAACAGATCGCGAAAGTACAAGCAGCAGGGCTCCTGAGAGGGTCCTCCAATTAGCCACCGAGGAGCGGAACCCCAGCCGGTGCATAATGTCGCTCTTGAGACTCGCATAGTACACTACATATAGTTGTGTCAGTCAGTCTGGTAAGGGTGTTTTTTTGGTTTTGTTTGTATATTACAGTTGAATTCTTTGGCTCGCGTTTTTGGGTGGGCTAGTTGGAAAGAGAGGAAGCTAGCCCAACCGCCTGCTGCTATGTTTTGCAGTTGTGTTTGTCTCTACTGTTGCTGTTTAGTTTTCTCGGGGATCTTCTTCACTTCTGCAGCAGCGGGTCCGAGCAAGAGGAATGTGCTGCTCATCATTGGTGAGTTTAGATGAGATAGCCAATTTGCCTCCTGGCTGGTGGCCTAGAGTCGAGCCAGCCTATATTCCAATTATCCTTATTTAGTCAGGGTTGGACTATGGTGCAGGGGGGCTACCTGGAAAGTGGACAGTGGTCCACCCTGGACGCACATATCACCTTCAGAAGATAATACTTTTAAAACGTTTTATCTTTATTCATATGCAGTGGAACATAAAAGAAAAAACTGCTTATTTCAGGGCATATTTGTGGCAATACAGTAATTCAGATACCAGGCTGTGTTGGGTGTCATACCCTGTTTGGGAGTACTTTTAATAGTTTATAGCCAGCCCTGTTCAGCATAGATTTCCATCCTTGCTGGAATGTCGTTATACCACAGTTCAAAGTCATGGCACATGGTTGTATCCTTCTGTGGTACAACCACATATCAACTGATTGGAACTCTGCAGTTACCTGGAGTTAGAACCCCGCATGCATGGTGTACAGGAGAGGAAGACGGACACAAACTCGCCACAGATAAAATACACAGATAAGCCCTTGGTTAACTTTTTTTTGTGTAACTTGCCAGTTTTATAACATTACTATTAAAACAGTTATTTCAGCGTGAATCTCCAGACAGCCTTGCTTTCCCATTCGTCACATGTGCGGGGGGGCCTAATTCTACAAATATTAAAAAAAAAAAAAAAAACTATACATACACACTATATAAGGTACTGGATGGGCAGTATCATGCTCGATCAGCCTGTGCTGCTGCCTTGGGGTTCTTAGTACCTTGGACCTCTTGAGCTTCGTTCTTAAGGTCTGATGTAATCAGAACCCGAGTTTCGCTATTGAGGTCTGATGTAATCAGAACCCCTCTGTGGCAGCACAGTCTGGTTGTGCATGGTTGCCCATCTGGTATTGTCTGTGTTTGTATTTTGTATAAAGGAGGGAAGTGATACTCCTTCTGTATAACTGCTTGGTGAAGCCGCACCTTGAGTACTGCGTGCAGTTTTGGAGGCCACACTTAAAGAGGACAT
Organism: Neoceratodus forsteri; assembly: GCA_016271365.2. Taxonomy (NCBI): domain Eukaryota; kingdom Metazoa; phylum Chordata; order Ceratodontiformes; family Ceratodontidae; genus Neoceratodus; species Neoceratodus forsteri. The sequence goes on along the minus strand of CM028130.1, from coordinate 561,825,034 downwards.
TAACCTCCTGGAGAGGGTCCAGAGGAGGGCAACCAAAATGATTTGGGGCTTGGGGGACAGGACCTATGAGGAGAGGCTTGAAGAGCTAAATATGTACACATTGGAAGAGAGAAGAGACCGGGGGGGACATGATAGAGGTCTTCAGGTACATGAAGAGGATAAATAGGGGAGGAACAGTCAGGGTGCTTCGAAGGAAGGAGGAGGGGGCCACTAGAGGGCATGGGTGGAAGCTGGAGGGGGGAAGATTCAGGGGAGAAAGAAGGAGGTGCTACTTCACTGAGAGGGTGGTGGAGCCATGGAATGCGCTGCATAGGGGGCTGGTGGAGGCAGAGACAGTGGAGGGGTTCAAGAGCGGGTGGGACAGGTACAGGGGAAGGGTTCTGGAAGCAAAATCCAATGCAGCAAGAATATCTGGAACTGGGAAGGGAGAAGCCAGAGAAGGCGAGGGGGGCAGCAAGGTCAGCACCCAGGGTGGGGACTGACCAAACGAGCAGACACGAAAGACCGTTAGGCCTATTCTGCTGGCATTTTAGTATGTTAGTAACTCCTTTGACCCCCTTTTGGGATTGCTAGTTGTGAGCTGGATGGCACCCGACAGGATTAATTTGCAGGCTCCCCCAGCTATATGTCAAGAGATGGGCACCGATGTCATGTGGGAGGGGCTTGCTGCAGTTGCATATGCAACAACAGAATGCTGCCTCTGGTAAAGCGGTTATGAGGAGCACCCCAGAGAGAGAGCTGACTTTCTGCCTTGTTAGAACCTGTTCTGAATCCTACCTGAAGGATGACTTTGGACAGATAGTGAAGTGGAGAAACATTCTTTTCTGTCACCTCCCCAACAGGATATGGGTCCCAGATTTATGCAGTCTTGCACTCTGTGAATACAGCCTTTTGATGGACTTGGTAAAATCCAGACTGCCGGCCCAGTTATTACTGCTTTGGTCTGTCCATGCTGACTGGTCCAGATTTAATCTAGGTGAGGTATGGATGAAATCTGGACCACTGGCTCAGGGACCAGACCAGTTACCGTTGGTCAGTCCAAGTCCGACTATCCAGATTTCACCTATACCCATAACCCTACATGAAATCTAGACCACCTGGAATGGACTGCCTAAACAGTAAAAACTGGACCAGCTGGAGCTGGTTCGGTTTTTACCATTGTGATCTGGTCCAGATCAGGTGGTCTGGATTTCAGCCATATCCACTTTTGACTGCTGTCATATACAGGTTCCCTGATGTTTCACTGAGAGAAAAAGGTTACAATGTGCAATAGTGGACATAGTCCCTTTGTTTAAAGCCTGTTCCTCCATGGGTTTATCTAAGCAATACTGCATGACAGGATATGTGTTGTTGTGGAATTTACCCATGCCAGGCATGGACACGAGTCACTTTAATCACACAAAAAGTGGGTAATTCCCACTACACACACCTTGAAGTGCATTTTTGTGATTATAAAATGGGTCCCTATAAAAAAGTAAAAAACAAACCAAAACAAAAAAAAAAAACATGAGTTAGGATCAAAGAAAGTAAATGTCTAATTAGTGCAATCTTTACCTGTTGTGTTTTGCAGGATTAACCCATGGTCACGTGACATGTTTTGACAATGAGGTTACAGGATATTTATAACTTATTTTATAGAGCCCCTCCCCTCCTTCCATATCCTTGATGGTGTTGTAATTGAAGGTGTCTCTTCCTTTAAAAAAATTTAGTTTCTAGTTGGATCGTCACTGCAATTTCTCTGTTCATGTTGATGCCACCCACTATGCCACCCACTAGAAGTTTAACCCAGGTATGGTGTGGTGCACTTACAGGAATAAGTGAGTATCCCACTTCCTGCTCATAGAGAGATTGTTTCAAAGATGATTCTTCCAATCTTTGATTACAGTGACATTGTTTACAGCACTGCCCGCAGGGCCACCTTAGCCAGACTGAACTTCCTCGTTCACACCATCTGCTGCTTTTCCTTGGAGTGCACCCCTAGAACCCCCACTGTTCACTCTATTCCTCCCTCTCCTTTCCTTCCCTTGATGGCATATGCCTTGCTCACTGCACTACCTTCATATCCAGATTTTGGCTTGTTTCCTTCTTATCTTTCCTCCCTCTTCACTTTCCCTCCTCCTACTCCCTTCACAACTGTGGCCCTTGCTCTCTTGCTGTAATCCTCTGCTGGCTAAGCTGCTGTCTTCCACTTCCCCAAATTTTGGGGCTCTCTCACTGCCACCATTCATACTGTCCTTTCCTATGTCTCCCTCAGATCTGTTCTCTGTGAATTCACTACTCACTTCTGCATTTGCCGCTGATTCAGGGTTTGGCCTATAATCTTCTGCCTTCCAATTCCACACTCCCCCCGTTCCTGCTCATGCCCTAACAGAGTCCCTCCCCAGGTTCCATCACTCTTCCCTGCTGAATGCAGCAGTGCCTTTTTCACCCTACACTTTGTGCAAGTAGCTGGTTCCTCCAATGGTTGATGACTCCAAGGCAGGCGCATGCCACCCTGCCAGGTAGATCTGATAGCCCCACCCATGCTCCTTCCCATTGGCGCCATTCTCTTATTGTTTAGGCATTTGTTGGACTTGCAGATGAAACACTCAAAGGTTGCCTTGTTGGATTTGCAAATGAAGCACCCAAATACATTGTGTGATTTAAAGGAGAACACTTGCCCCCCATATCCCACCCCAAATTAAAACCCTAATTAGGCTTTTCAACCCCTCCAAAATAATTTTCTCTTTATAGATAATTCCTGAAGAGCACCTGTTGTCAAAACATTGATTCTAATGTAACCACCAGCGAGGTATGCAGACTAAGCCTGGTGATGGTAAAGGGCAAAGCGTGTTTTGCCTTTGGGTGAATGGTGCCGTGGTTTGTGGTTAGTAATGGGCTTGGAAAGTGGCATGATGCCTCCACCTATGGGGATCCTTATGACAGAGTGTTGCCAGGGTGTTTCCCCACAGGAAATAAATACAACCCCAACCCTCTGTGACAGGGAACACAATAACACAATCCCCTCCCCACGTATCACTCTGAGCATGCAAATAAACAGCAAGGCTATAATGACAAAATATGTCAGAAGTTGCAAAAAATAAATAACCAGTAGGTTTATTTTGGGGTTGCAGAACAAGATAAGGGAGAAGGGGCGCAAAGGTAAAAATAAACAAAGACAGCAGTTTGCATTCACCTCCACCATAAGGCATGTCTCAGCACCTCTCCCCCACTGGTGCACCAGTTAACCCCACAGTCTCTCTGGGAGCGTCTAGTTACAGATTGAGTCTGCAAACAGATGCAGAGTTACAAGCCTATGATGCTTGAACCTTGGTGCGGTACTGTGTAAATTCAGTGGTTGGCTGCAGCTGCTGATTGGCAGATTACAGTTTGATGGACAGTGACACAGTTGCTTATGGCTGTAAGCTGTAGCTGTGGGCTTGATTCTAAGGTTGCATAGGAATGCCGAGAAAGTATCTGTCTAGCTAAACAATAGGAGTGCTATGTTTTATGGGTAAAACCTAGTATTCGTGACCTTTAGATGCCAGGCTGGGGCTGTTTCTGTGGGGACGTCTGCCCTGCTTAGGCAGATGATGGCTGGATGGTCTTTTCCATAGGCTGGATACAGGTGCAGCGGACCCAACACATCTGGTGGTGAAGGGTATGGGCTGTGATGACTTTGGATAATGAGAGGTCTTTTCTGTAAGCTGGCTCCCGGTGCAGTGGACACAACACGCTTCTGGGTGGTGAAGGGTGCGAGTCATGATGCTCTGGACGATGATGATTATCATCCTATTCACCCAATAAGGGGACTTGCCTTCACCCAGCCTGGTAGGTGGCAGTCACTCGGGACCTCAGCTGGTTCAATCCCCTGTCAGGATAAAATCCTAACAGCAGCAGAAGGCAGTGGCTCACCACCTTCCCAGATGCAGAACAGCTTTCAAGGCAACCCCTGCTCTAATTTGGTGCTAGAGCCCAGGCTTCACATTCAAGCTGCATCTGTCCCCTTTTCCATGGATCTCGAGCCTGTTTTGGGCAAATGTTTTAGATGAGATATGCAAGTGAGAGCTGTACACAAATGCTGTCCTCAGAGGTTTTGTTTCAGACAAATTTGCTTTATTTGCACAGCTCTCCCTTGTGTGGAAATCCAGGGATTACATATTGGTGGATAGCATCTTATGCATTATTCATTATGCTAACCCCAGGAAAAGCATGCATACAAGTCCTGAGCCAGTTTGTAATTCAGAGCTGTTTTGCAGAGCTGTGCTCCAAATAAATGTCAGTTTCATATGGACAGGATGTACTAATTTAGTTGTTTTGCAGAACTGAATTAGTCTCCAAATTGATGCCAGTTTCACATGGACAGGGTGTACTAATTTAGTTGTTTTACACTTCGTCCATCTTTGAGAGCTGCTTGAAGCTGAGCAACCTCCTTGTTGTGGGCTGCCTGACCCTGAAGGCAGTCTCAGGGCTGGTTGGGCGAAGAGAGGTGGTGATGCACCGGCCGTGGTGAGAAGGGTGGTGAACAAGCCCTTAGAACAAATGATGGTGTCTAGTCCAGTCCCGGGTAAGCTCCTGACTTGGAAGGGATTACACTATCTGCTTTCAAATTTCAGCATGCTTTAATATTACCCAATTGTTTTATTGTATTACGGTATATTGTGTAGTATGGTCCTCCCCAAAAAATATAAGCTTCCACTTGGGCTATCTCCAAAAATTTAAGCCTTGTGGATACCTCCAAAACAAAGCCTTTTTTGTAAATATAATCTTTTCAGCTTTTCCGGAACAACATGGTACATTGTACAGGTATATATAGGCAGTACGGTCGGCATGCAGGTCACAAAATAAAGTTTATCAGTATCCTAACATCTCCAACCTATGCATCATTATTTGTCTCTCCCATAGTACAGCAGGGAGAGTGACATTAGTGCACCAATATAATTTAAGACTTTGTAAGTTGCAGATATCCTAGGCATGATTATGTCCAATCTAAAGTGTTTAACCTGACATGTGGCTCCATCCAGATAGGGGGAGAAGGAACCCAAACTGGACCGAGTGGGGTGGCTGTCAACCACTCTTTTTAATAATAAAATAAGCAGTATAGCAGTGTTACTAGTCCAGTATCTTACAGTTTTAATGTTGGGTCCCTGCCCATGGCATGAACAAGCCAGTGAGTCCACCAGGAGGAACATGCCCCCTGATATTTATTTAAAGAGCATTTCATTTGTTCAATTCTGTAAACCTGATACCCCAGTATCGTCCATCCAGCCACATCTGGGATAGTGGGATGGGGGGAGAGGCAGCATCGGATGATTACTTTTTTGCCACTGTTTATAATATTCCTAAGAGCTAGCGAGTATTGAGATCCCTATGGCCCCTTGGGTATTGAAGCAGTAAAAATAATGGTGCTGTATGTCAGAGAGAGGGTCCAAACAGGGCCTCCAACTCCACTTCAAGAGCTTGTAAAAAGGGTTGCAGAAGAGGGCACCCCCACATCACATGGTAGTGTGTCACTGTTAATGCACCACAATATCTCCAACAGGCAGAGGAATTAGCAGGTATGTGGGGGGTTGTGGGATAACAAATGGTCTAGACACCGAACTTCAGGTTCCACACACAATCTCTGTGTGATGTTTATTCAAAATACAGCAGATAACCTTCAGCAATAGCATATCCCTTCTTCAATACATAAGTTTGTAACAACAGACTATTCATGTCCTTCCTCTGCTCTTACCTAACACGTACTAACTCACTGATCTCTGATCTAACTTAGCACTTGAGATTCAGTTTCCCCTATGCGGGCCTTGTTTGCTTGGGTGGTGGGGGCTCAAATAGACAAAAAAACAAGCTAAAGACAAAGAACCTCAGTGCAGAAGCACTGAAGCAAGGGTTACCCCAAAGAGCATTGGCAATAAGCCAAGTTTCAAAGAAACACAACATCACATACTTCCATAATGCAAAGCATCATGGGGTATATGCAAATCACCATGACATTTCAGACTTGTTCAGGTTACAGAAGGAATGCATGGTAGCAATTTACATGCATTTAACAACACAATGGGGGGGGGCCTGATATCTACCCCGGTAACTTAATTTCTATAATACAGTCACCTAGTACTTTTTACCTTTACCAAAAGCACCTAGTGCCATGGTATTTTCAACATTTATAGGTTTCATAAACATAAGGGCCCAGATATTCAAAAGGGTTGCGCCATGTGCAATGGGGTTGCGCCTGTGCAAGTCCGAACTTGCTCCATTCTGCCATATTCAGCAGGCGGCAGTTGCGCTACAGAAAACATGCTGAGCAACAGCGCAATGCAAATGAATGCATGCTGAACTGGAGGGGGAGGAACCATGCATAAACTGAACAGCCCGATATTCAGCAGGGCTGTGCAAAGTTGTGCAGGCTCAACCCCCAACCTGTGCCTGCACAACTTTGAGCCAAAAAAAAAGGCTTAAGTTGAGGGCCACCCACAGGTGAGCTGCTGCATTGCAGGGTGCAACACAACAGCTGCCACCTGTGGCTGGCCCCCAACCCAGTCCCTGTGCCCCCCCTACAGCCCGATCACGGGCAGCCGACTGTAAATCCCCACCATCATCCCCCACTGGCCCAGTGCGGGCATAGTTTAATCCCTCATCAGCCCTATCGCGGGCAGCAATGTGGCTCCCCAAACATATCCCTGGTGGTCCAGTGGACGAAAAGCCCGATCGCGGGCAGTAGTTGTTTAAGAACCCCGCATTTCATCCCTGGTGGTCCAGTGAACCGAAAAGCCTGATCGCGGTGGTGTCGTTTAAGAACCCCGAACATAGCCCTGGTGGCTGTGTCTCCCCCCACCCACCCACCAAGACCCCACCACCCCCTGGCAGCCGCGGGCTGACAACATCCTACCGCCTGCCGCCTCGCCGCCTAACTGACTGCCGTAGACTCACACTACTGGTGCAGAGCAAGAGCCACGGGCGTAGCCCATCGTACATGACAGTCCAGATTTGTGAATGAATACATTCATTCATAAACTGGACTGTCTTGTACGGTATGGGCTGCATGCCCATTGGCTCTGCTCTGCACCAATGGGCATGCAGCCTACTGAGCAGTGGGCGGGCGGCAGGTGGGTGGGATGCCGCCACCGCCAGCCGCCGGGGAGCGGGTGGTGGGGCTTCGTGGTGGTGGGGGGGACACTAGCCACCAGGGCTATGTTTGGGGGTTTGTTCAACATATACATCCAGTGATCGGATGTGCCACTGGACCACCAGGGATGAATTTGGAAGGAGGGGGTTTATTAGACAACCACTACCAGCGATTGGGCTTTTCAGTCCACTGGACCTGGGATACATTCAGGGGAGAACATTGCTGCCTACGATCGGGCCAGTGGGGTGGTGGTGGGATTGTACACTGTTTCGCCCGCAATCAAGGCTGCAGGGCATTGGTCCTCACGGGCTGCTGCCTGGCAGGCAGGGTGCCAGGCGCAAGTCCCTCGGGGATCGCGCACCTGCATGCTAATGGCATGCAAATGGGGCCATAATCAGATGCAAATGGCACCCCCTGTGCCTTGCATGAATTATGGCCCCATTTGCATGTCACCCTTTGAATATGGGGATTTTGCACATCGCAATGGTACTTGCACCACCGCAAGTTGAATGCTCCACTCTGACCACTTGCGGTGGCGCAAGTTCCATTGCACCATGCACAGTGGCTGTGGCAAGGGGGTGATATTCAAAAGAGTTGCTCAAGGGCGCAACTCCTTTGAATATCACTCTGGACACACCCCTTCGCAACTATTTTGTGCAGCGCAAGGGCTTGCGCCACAAAATAGCGCAGTTTGAATATCCAGCCCAAGGTATATACATCAAGGTATTTTATGACATGGTGCTATTATATACTAAATCCAACAATGATAAACACAGCCTGTTGTTTTACATCAGCTCAGATATCACCACAGTAACCTCCTGTACGAGAACCTGAAAGGAAAAGAAAATTAAAGAGGACAATATAGCATAGTCAAGAAAGGGGAGGGGGCCAGGTGGCCAACCTTATAGACTAGAAATGGTAAATGATAGATTAGGCTAAGAAACAGAACTGTTGCAACAGATTTAAGAAAGAGTCAGTCCTCAAGAGTGGCAGGAGCTCCCTGTCACATGGTAGATAATGAGCAGTAATCACTGGGGTGCAGAAAATGTCTAATGAGTTGCTTTCATGGATATTCTCATCATTTATGTGAACTCGTTGCCTTAGACGTGGCTTGACAAGCGTGCATCCATGTCTCTGTATCTGTGGGGGAGCCCATCTCAGATTCTCATTTCAGTGTGACTTCCATAAATGTAACTCCTGACATAGCTTGGAGAGATTGGTACAGCTGGGAAATCATATGAGGGTGTGCTCCAGTTTTAAGGAAAATAATTATGTATGAGATAATCATAGAATAATTAGCCAGAGTTTGAGCACCCAGTGTGAGGAAGTTAATATAGTGTCTAATTGAAGATAATGTTAGAAATCTGTTCTGTGCAAATTAAATGCCATCTGTAAACTGTTAAACGTTTGGACCACTTCTCCTGAAAAAAATTGATATAGGCACAGTAGTGAGTGATGTTCCCAGTCCTGAAATTCATTATCCAAGAGGGATGGGGTGAATCTTCTAGATGTGATATTCTGCAAAGGAGAGAAAGCAATTGGGTTAAGTGTCACATGTGCTTTATGGTTTAATAATATGTTTTATTTAATCTCTCAGCTATGTATTAAGCGGCTGTGTTGTTTCCGGTGAAACTTCCTGGTGGTACATCCTCCATAGTAATTGTTGATTAGGGAAGAGGGTGCGCTCCATGTCGAGCCAGGATGCACCTGGCCTCCTAGATGTCTTAACAACATAAAACGGAGATATGCTTCCCAGTAGTACATTCTAAGAAGATAAGGAAATGCTAGTCCTTCTGCACCTCTTGCTAGGTGAAGCTGCTGCAACTCAATTCATGGTTTTTGCCCAGCACAAATAAATTGTGATATCTCTCTACTCCATTGCCTCCACACCCATGGGGGGTTAACAGTACATTTTGAAACAGATATAGGGTGCGGTAATGTCACCATTCAAAACTACCTCCACACGCCTGATGAAAGGAAGTGGCAGTGTAACCCATTTAGCGAAATCCTGAGTCTTTGCCCGATAAAGTGGACATAGTTATTTTGAAAGGCTGGAACCAGAGTCAACGAGACAGTATTCATAAATGTTGCATTTTCTGCATGTTCCATCTGAAAGGAAATGCATCCTGGAGTGCTTGTGACAGGGAGAAATGAAACGCAAAGATTTCAGTTTTGTAGTATTTAAGCAGGATCTAGACATATTACCATATCGATTAAGGATATCAAACAGCCAAGGAGAGTATTGTATGGGTCCTGAATATAAAGCAGTACACTGTCAGCATAAAGAAAAGTGGAGCTCTTTCTCTCACCCAGCTTCAGTTCCGCACAGGGTAGCAGCCTCCCTAGTAGCTTGAGCTAGAGGCTCTGTATAAATGGCAAACAGCAGTGGGAACATCAGACAGCTTTGCTGGCTTCTACGCTCACAAGTTGGGAGAATGATGCCCACTGATCTTTATACATGCCTGTGGTGATTAGTGTATATTTTGCAGTAGTTGTATATATGGGGCATGAAATTCCAAACAGCCTAGGACTGAATACAGAAAAGGCCAAGAGACACAATAAAGAGCCTTCTCAGTGTCAAGGCTCAATAATACAGAGGAGTTGAATTGTTGTATCTGGTGAATGTACTCTATACGTCAAAGCGGGATCTACGAAGCTAGTCTGGTCTCTATGAATTAAGGAAGGAGTAATCTGTCGACACACTGTTACATTATAAACATAAGGGCAGGATTCACAAAGAAGATGTGCCCAGTGCATATCGACTGCCCCGTGCAGGAGATGCACTGAGTGCAAAATGAGGCGATTCACAGAGGAGGCGCAGGGAGATACCCCTGGCGCATCCTGCTCTGTAATAACTGAGTGTGTCCCGCCAGGATGCGGTGCATCCCTGGCAGCACGGCACATCCCCATGTCAGGCTGTGAACCCTTTGGGACAGGGCATCTCAGGATGCCCTGCACCCAAAAGCAGCGAGCCAGGGGCATGCAAATGAGGACATTAGGCATGCATGGTGCAGTGGGGCCATTAGCATGCCATTATGTCCCCATTTGCATTGCACCTGCAGGGATGCCCGCGCAAAATCATGCGAGCCTGTAGACACCCCACCCATCCCTGACCCGACCCCAGCCCTGTGAAATGCGCTCACATGCCGCACGCACACACACGCCACCCAAGCTCCAGTGAATGCGCTCCTTGCAGCGGTAACACTGTAATCAGACACCCCAAGCCCCCCCATACAGCTCCCCTTGCGGCAGTATCCCTGAGAACTCAGACAACCCCCCAAGCCCCGTTAGCAGCCGCTCTTGCGCGGAATGACAAAGTAACCCCTGCCCCAAGCCCCCATTTAGCAGCCGCGCCTTGTGGTGGAATGAAAGATGTCAGCACCTACCAAGCCTCCCCGTGGAAAGCCGCCCCCATGGCAGCTGAACATTCAGGACAGACCCACCCCCACCCAGACACCCCAGCCCACCTCGCCCCCACCCCAGCACAGGCCCACTGTCGGTGGGCAGCATAACCCTACCTGCATACCGCCACGGCTGCCCGTCGACAGAGCTGTCTGAGACTGACAGCTACTGGACTACCCAAAGCATCTTTGGGTGGTGTGGTAGCTGTCAGTCTCAGACTGCTCTGTTGGTGGGCAGCCGTGGTGGTATGTGGGTGGGTTACCCTGCCCGCTGACGGTGGGACCATGCTGGGGTGTGGGGCGAGAGGTGGTCTGGGGGTGTCTGGGTGGGGGTGGGTCGGTCCTGAACATCCAGCTGCCATGGAGGGTGGCTTTCACGGGGTCTGGGGGGCACTGAAATCTTCATTCCGCCGCAAGGTGTGGCTGCTAACGGGGCTTGAGGTGGGGGATTATTTATTATTCTGCCGCAAGGGGCAGCTGCTTACGGAGGCTGAGGGGTTGTCTGTGTTCTGCAGGATACTGCCGCAGATGGAGCAGCATTCACTGGGGTGGGGGCACTGGACTACTAGAGTGGTCAGGCTGCCATGTTGCTGCCTGCAGTATGGCAGCCTGCCTGTGGGTGGCCACCCACTTAAGTCTGGTTTTCCTAGACTTATCTTTCTGTCGCGCATCCCCGATTCCGCCCCAGGGATGCGCCATAATAGGGCTGTGAATGGGATGCCCGGTATGCATGGGCACGCCCCTTCACAGCCCTCCAGATGTACACATATCATTGATTGGTATGCGAGCATTGCAGATGTGTCAGCAAAGATTGGTGTTGGCTTGGCACATTGGACCCCTGCCAGAATTGCCTTTGGTGCATGTCAGGGATGCCCCAGCACATTGGGCACATCCCTTTTGTGAATCCTGCTCAAGCCATTTAAAGTCCATACTAAGGACCAAGATAGGGAGGTAGGAGGAACACTGGAGCAGATTTTTATCTGGTTTGGGAATAACAGATATAGTGACGTATGACCAAGTAGGTGGTGGTAAGGGGTTCGCCTTACAGCACTTAGTTATACACCACAAGAAGGAGAGAAACTGAAGTCTCTCATGTGAATTTATAAAATTCTGCCCCATAGCCATCAGAACTGGATGCCTTCATAATTTTAGAAAGGCCAATCACCATCTCCACTTCCTCCAACGTTACCGGTGCTAACAGTTGCTGCCCTTGATCTTCCATGAGTTTAGGTGGACGCAAGTCTCACAAGAAGGTGTCTGAATGTATTTGTGCAGGGGAGTGCTCAAGGATGTAAAGAGCCTTATGACAGGTCTGGACAGCCTGGGCAATGTCCTGGTATTGTGTGAGGTGCACTCCTATGGGGCAGTGGGAGATCGTCTGTAATAGTCAATTCCTATTGCTGTATACACAACTGGTGTACAAAAGCCATGTTGATCTGGGTCCTGTCTCATAAACCACTGACATAAAAAGGTGAAAGCTTTTCTGTTTGTTCGAGACCGAGCTTATCCAGATTGTCTTGACCTGGGCAAGTAGTGCTGTGACTGAGAGCTCACCATTTTATGTTTGCTTGCGCATGTGCAAGAAACATAGTGCCATCATCTGAGCTTTTCAGAGGTGTGTCAGCATCTTCCAATTCAGTCAGTGTGTTTTGCAGGCGTGGTCACAGTTCTCAATCACTGCTGAAGCTGTCTATGACAGCAGTTGAAAATGCAGTGGCATACAGTTGAAAGAGAGCTCCGCTTCAGTGAGCAGCTCCCCCACACACACACACACAGATCAACTGTGTCGGTTGCCTGATAGAAGGTGTAGTCTTGTCTGGCTTAGAGACAAGCCACATGTCATTACTTTAATAAACTGTTCCTGCCAAAGCAGGACCACCAAAATATGTGGGTGCCTAACAGTCTTTACACACGCCAGCTCTCCAAAGCACACCTTCATGTACTCCATGGGTTCTAATCCTCCCAAAAAAATACCTCAGCATTTGATGTGAAAACTCAGACTTCTTTGTTTGTGTAATTCCAAGCATTTTCTCTTACTAGACTCTGTCAATGTGAACTCCTCACTGCTAAAACCTATGCAAACGAACTTGAGCGTACTGTACTACCTGCAGCTGAAGCAAAGAACAGCCAGAATGCACAAAGGAGAACATACTGCTATGCATTTCAGCAGCAGCCAGTGGGGGAGGTTTTCATGACTGAAGCACTTTAATGCACCTTTTAATGCTGTCATATACACACCCCTGTGTGGTAATTCACTAAACTGCACACATAGTCTGGTAATGCAGCTTCAAAATATTTTTTTCTCTGAATTGCCGTGAGCTGGCATTTAGATAGAATCACACAGCTCTTTCTCAAATCAGATGCTCAATGAAGTCACATCACCTTGTGACCCTAAACATCTTAGGGTTGGACATGTGCCCTAACAAAATAGCGAAAACTAGGTATAGAAAAGAAACACAAATTCAGCCGTAGCTCACAATCAAATCACCACTTTTCTCCAGTGAATCTGAAGCCGCATAACAGCCCACCCCTGGGTGCTCATGCCTCCTCCTCCACCCGCACAACATATGGCCAGAGGGGTGCTGTTGCATTTATTCATAATTTCCTGATCCTGCTGCTGCCATCATACTGATACAGTAATACTTTTATGACTCAAAACTGCTTGACATTAGCTGAATTATAAATGGCATCCCTGTTTGACGCTGTGGTGCGAATATGGTGGTGCTCAAATTTTAAGCCAAGTATTACATGCAGATATGTTGTTATTGACTCATGTCACTTACCATTTTATACATCTATTGATTTTTCAATTCACTTTTGCTGACAAATGTTGATCGCAGGGATTCTGGTGTCACAATTCAGTTCAGCGACGTGTAACATCTTAGTGCAGATGCTAAGTAACTGTTTTAAAATGCTGAAAAGTTAACAGCGATGAAAGTGCATGAACTGCTTTCTTCTGTCTCTGGAGTTGTAGTGGTGTTATTGGCAAGTGCATGTCCCTTTGCTCCAGATCTATCAGTGAGATGTCTATTCTGTGCAATGGACAGTGGCTGAATGTTATCAGCTGACAGTTTTCATTTCATTATCAACAGATAAATATTCAGGGCTTTGCTAATGCAACTTTGCTGGTAGCACAGTTTCATGCCCCCAAGTGTCTCATCAGTTAGTGGTTATATCTTAACCGATGATCACAAAAAGTATGAAAAACATTTGCCGCTGAGTAATGTAAATGCCAATCCACCTAAGCACCTTTAGGCTGCAAACATAATTTAAACGTATAGGGATTCTGGACCAGTGTATCACTCCTTGGCACAGCAACGGTTAATAAGTTTAAGCACAGTCTCAGGACATTGTTTCACTTGCCCCCTCTCCCCACTATGATCCTGGTCACCTGAAATAAACCTGACATTTTAGTATCTGTTTTACATCTTGGCTCAGTTAGGCAATCAACGCTGTAAGAACATAAACGGACATATAAATGGGGACTATAAGAACATGGTCACCTGAAATAAACCTGACATTTTAGTGTCTGTTTTACATCTTGGCTCACTTAGGCAATCAGCGCTGTAAGAACATAAATGGACATATACATGGGGACTATAAGAACATGCCGTGGGTGCTTCTGCCTTAGTCCAGCTGTGCAACATCAGCCTGAAGCTCAGGTAGAGCTTACTGTCTTCCACTTTGTTCACCCCCCCATGTACCTGTACCATTTCACATCCTCCCTTGCCTTAGTCCAGCTGTGCTACATCAGCCTGAAGCTCTGGTAGGGCTTACTGTCTACCACTTTGTTCACCCTCCCCCATGTATCGCTGTGCTACATCAGCCTGAAGCTCTGGTAGGGCTTACTGTCTACCACTTTGTTCACCCCTCAATGTACCTGCACCATTTCAAATCCTCCCTTGATCTACAGTGAGTGGATCCCTCATTCATACGTCACATATGCACGCACAAAAAAGAAAAAAAACGGTCTTCAAAAATTAAGATACATTTATTATGTTTGTTATATTTGCTTGCACACATGTGCAAGAAACATAGTGACATCATCCGAGATTTCAGAGGTGTGTCACCCGCTCTTCCAATTCAATCAGTGTGTTGGCAGGCGCGGCCCCTGTAAGCCAATGCGTGCTGGAGCTGTCTATGACAAGCTCCAAAATGCAGTGGCATACAGTTCAAGGGGAGCTACACTTCAGTGAAACAACGATAAGATATCGCTTGCTCATGCACAGCTCCCCACACACATACACACACGCAGGCGTATGCCCCCACATGCACGCACACACTGTGTAGCAGCACGGGGTCCCCAATCCCCGTCAGCTGTGCTCGCTTCCCCGCCCCCAAAAGCTTTCCAAATGCCATGCTGGGTGCCCACCCCAGTGTGGCAACTCATATATAGCTGGGGGTGCCCAATCCCGTCGGCTCCACTGTCCTCACCCCAAGTACTGGGTGCCACACTGAGAGCCCACCCCAGCATGGCATCGATGCTTAGGCGGCGGGGTGCCCAATCCCCATCAGCTGAATGCCCCCAACCATCTTTGTGCCATGCTGGGAGCCCACCCCAGTGTGGCAAGCGTCGTCCATCATTGGAAACAAAAAGAACACCTGTAAGAAAAAACGGTCCCACGTAGTCTCCTGGTCCCCTCCCACAACCCGCACCCACCACTGCACACTGCCTCCCCACACCCTCCTCACCCCATACTTACCTCTGGACCTTGGCGCAATGATCTTCGTGGACCGGAACACGTCTGCACTCTTGAAAGCTGACCGCGAACTGGGGAAATGCCGTAAGCTGTATAATGGGCTAGATAGGTTTTTTCAACTTTGTTGCATATCTCAGGCATTTTTTGGAATTTTTGCACCAAATTTTCAACATGGGGTTTTTGGGACCCCTTGTCATGAATGATGTCACTGTCATGGCGTTATTCGGGCCCAAAGGGTGATTTCGCAGTCACTGCGCCGAATTACCTTTCGACTGATTAATGAAATGACACTGCCAGTGTTCATAAGGTGGACTCTCAAAAGCCTATTTTGAAAATTTGGTGGAAAATTTCAAAAAAGCATGTTTTATTGAGCGCTATGCAGTTCTTATGCATGCTCGTAAGTTCTCAAATTTCAATACTTTTCACTCCAGATTTTCAACATTGACATTTTACCACACTTTCTTATAAGTAGTACAGCTGTCATTTTTCACATCTTGCCCAAAATGTGTTTCTGCCCATGTAACGCACAATGGCGCAGTCGATGTGCGAAATCAATGTATGGGACACATTAAGAAAATGACAGTGACACTGTTCATCAGCAGAGGTCTTAAAATGGCTATGTTGAAAATTTGGTGAAAACATTCCTAAAAATGACTGTTTTACGAGCGTGCGTTGTACAGTTCCTATGCATGCTCATAAGTTTGCAAATTTAATATTTTCACTCCAGATTTTCAACATTGCCATTTTATTACACTTCGTTATGAACAGTACAGCTACCATTTTTCATATGCTGCCCAAAATGTGTTTTCGCACATGTAGCGCACAATGGTGCTGTTGGTGTGTGAAAGCAATGTTTGGGACAGATTAAGAAAATCACAGTTACACTGTTCATGAGCAGAGGTCTTGAAATGGCTATGTTGGAAATTTGGTGACAAAAGTCCATAAAATGACTGTGTTATGAGTGAGCATTGCGCAGTTTCCACGCACCCTCATAAGTTCATGACTTTGTAATATTTTAAGTCCAGATTTTCACCAGTGGCATTTTTCCACACTGCCTTATTTACAGTACAGCTGTCATTTTTCACAACGTGGCCGAAGTGTCTTTTCACACTTTCAGCGCAGAGATGCGTGGTCACTGTGGGAAATTATTGTTCAGGACAGATAAAGAAAATCACAGTGACACTGTTCATGATCGGAGGCACCAAAATGCCTGAGTTGACAATCTGCTGTAAAAAAAATCCCCAACCTAATTATATTACGGGTGTGCGTTGCACAGTTTCTATATGTGCTCATGACTTTACCATTTTTTTAAATATTTTTACTGCAGATTTACAACATTGCCATTTTTTACACCTCCCCATGAACAGTACAGCTGTCATTTTTTACATCCTGTTCGGAATGTTTTTGCACCTGTGGTGCTAAATGCCATAGTTGCTGTGCATAAGCAGCTTTCAGCTAAGAAACTGATATTCCCCCTGTTCATGAGGTGGGGTCTCAAAAAAAACATGTTGAACATTTGGAGTGAAAATACCAATGAGTGCCTGAGTTATTAGGGTTTCCAACCATAATGACCAACCCTGTGAGAATGACAGGCATGAGAGGTGTGACTTGGGATTCTTGCCTGTAATGCTTATACCATTCCACACACCCTGCAGCCAGTGAGAAGCATTGAGGTATGCCTTGGACTCTTGACCCCAAAGTTCACCCATTCTCCTATATCGCACCCATCACGTTATTTCCTAATGGAATGAGGTGCGCGCAGGACAAAGACCCCAAGGAACACCGTGACACTTGCCAGGGTCTGCAAGGTGGGTGTACTGAAATGGTGCGGCCATTATGGCTGACGACTCCAAAGGCAACACCCCAATGCCTCGTCACTCTCGCATGGTGGTGGTGGGGTTGGCTTCAGTTCAATACTTCACTGCCATTTCTATTACGCAGCTCTGTAACTTCTACACTACCACTGCCAATGCCAGCAAGCAAACATCGGCATTGACAAATGCTTGTTTCACATCTCCTTATGAGCAATAAAGCTGTCATTTTTCACAGCATGCCAGAAATGTGTTTTCACACGTCTGGCGCACAATGTCGCGGTCACTGTGGGAAATCAATGTTCGGGAAAGAGTAAGAAACTCACAGTGTCACTGTTCATGAACGGAGATCACAAAATGCCTATGTTGAAAATTTGGTTACAAAATTTCACAAAATGACTATGTTACGAGTGTGCATTGCGCAGTTTCCATGCACACTCGTATCTTTGAGAATTTTTAATATTTTCACTCCAGATTTTCAGCATTGCCATTTCTTCACACCTCATTATGAATGGTACAGCTGTCATTTTTCACATCCTGCCCAAAATGTGTTTTCGCACATCTGGCACAGAATGGCATGGTAGCTGTGGGAAATTAACATTTGGGACAGATTAACGAAATCACAGTGCCACTATTCATGAGAGGTGGTCCCAAATGCTTTCATGATTTGTTTAGGTGCTCCTGCTTCTCAGCCTGGTTCCCAATATCAGCCCCCCACATGCAGTGTGACATCATGCCACTTCACTCAACAAACCCCCCCCCACACACACTGTCTGACATCGAGGTGCCCAATTCCTGGTGTCAGCCTAGCAAACACCACCACTGCCATACACACAGCTGACATCAGGGTACCCAGCTAATTTGTAAAGGCTTATTCACATCTGAGCTGCTTAGGGCCTAATAAATGTAAATTTTCTAGATAACCTTAAAGTTTTCTTTTGCTATTGCTGTAGTTTACCCCCCACACACACACAGTCTGATACTGGAGTGCCTAATCCTGGTGTTAGCTCAACACCACCCCCCACACACACATTCCCACAGTGGGTGCCCAGTCCCTAATATGCAAATGTTCCTTTGCATCTGGACTACTTACTGCTCAACATCCATACATTTTCTAGATAACTTCAAAGTTTGCTTTTCCTATATAAACAGTAGGTTGCAATACCCATGACATTGGGGCCAGTATGTCACTTAATACCCCTTCTGAACTCCAGCCCACTACAATCAGGGTATGCAGTTCCCATTGTCATAGTCCCCGATGGCAGGGTGCCCAGTACCAGAGCTAGTCTCCTCAAACGTCTTCTCTGAAAAAAAAACTGTCCATCTTTGTTTCTATAGTCACCAGAAAAAAAGAGAACCATCCAGCATGTCTCCCAGCCCCTCACCCCATGCCAGCGCACAGCACCCCATCCCCATCCCTCACTCACCTGCATAGTGTCCCATGATCCACTCCTCTAGCAAATAGCAGTGCTATTCCTACAGTGTTTGGCTGTAAACTGAAAACAAGGAAATTGGTTACTGTTTTTAATGTGTGTTTAACTTTCACTCATAAGTTTATCCTCGTTAAAATTTAAATTTTCAACATTTTGTTTAACCCCACCTCATGAACAAGACAGGTGCCATACCATTTTTCAGATCCCTAGGGTCATATTTTTGCAGTTGTTCTGCAAACTCCCCTTTCAGACTGGATTTAAAATATGACACTTGTCTTGATGCTAAAGAGGGGTGTTAAGAAGAACATGTTGAAAATTTATAATCAAAATCTTAAAAACCCCACAAAGTTATGAATGGATATTAAAATTGTTCAACATTTACTGATAACTTGAATGAAAGCAATATCTCAACAGAGTGGGTGGTATTGGGGAATACCGGACTGCCCATGGGCAGCAGGAGACTTATAGCCCTGAGGTTGGTATTCTCTAATAGCACCCACCTGGAGGGTATTATTGTGCTTAGAAATAGGACTGTAAAAAAATAAGTTCCATAAAAATTGTTAATACAAAAATTTAGTTTAATATAAGTTTAGTAATAAAATAGTTCCTCTGCCTAGATGGCTTGAAAGCTGATTTTATGCAGTTACACCCTTCATAGCAGCCTTTATATAACCTGTGGTCAAGCAGCACCTTTGTTTCTCCATACTTTTTTTTGCATCCCTTCCCCCACTGGCAACAGAAGGTTTTTTTTTTTGTAGCTGTTGCCATAGCGATCAGGACAAGAAGAACGTTTCTTTCAGTCCATATCGCTATGGCAACAGAAAAGAGAGAATGTTAGCAGCTGGGAGAGCGTAGTTTCTGAGAGATTATTATTTTTTTTAATGATAATTTGTTATGATGAGGAGTAATGTAGTTGCTGACCAGAGAAGAAAGTGTAGTCCTGAATGGCACAAGCAAAATATTTTCGGCTCTGTACCTACGTGTCCTGAGCTGCCCCCTCAAGTCCTGAATGATGGTCACCGGTGGGAGAGTGAGTGTTGTAACTTGCAGGTGAGACTGGGAAAGTTATTTCAGTACCAAAAATAGTGGTAGTGGTGGGGGGAGTGTTTTTAAATGTTATTGGGCTAATTTCTGTGAGGACAGAGGAGGTAGTTGGTACAGGTTGATGTATAAGAGGAGCAGACTAAGAAGCAGATAAGGCAGTTTGTTACATTTGACTGCCCAGACCTGTAGACTCATCGCCGGCTAAGTCCCATTACTAGAACAGCCGGTTGTGGAAGGACCAGAACTGCGGTAACTGAATGCGCTTTATTCTATTTAAAGAACATGTTTTTTTTTTTTTTGTTTTTTAAATTGATGGTATGGCTATACCGGTTGTGAGGGACTTGACATATCTCGCTGGGGAGTGGGCCTTCCTCCATCACTAGTCTGCTTAGCAAGTGGGAAAAAAATGTTGGCTGGTTGCTGGTTAGATTGAAAATTTGAGAA
This sequence comes from Neoceratodus forsteri, assembly GCA_016271365.2. Lineage (NCBI taxonomy): Eukaryota > Metazoa > Chordata > Ceratodontiformes > Ceratodontidae > Neoceratodus > Neoceratodus forsteri. The sequence continues at coordinate 561,805,096 of CM028130.1, read as the reverse complement.
TTCCAAGGATACCCTTGATAATGGGTCACCCGAATTGGCTCTGTTTTCACGCGCTCACCTGCTACTGTTGCTGTCCTAGCCAATCAGAATGCTAGGATTTATGTAGTCATTTTCTATTTTTTTTATTTTAACCTAGGTTCTCAACAAAATCTATTTTATCCCACCACATGAACATGGCAGGTGTTATTTTCAACTCTTTCCCAAAACATGTTATTCCAGAAAATCCAATTTCAGTTAAGAATTGATAAATGACATCATGTTAATATGGTGGGGTAATTTTTTTTATTTATTGAAATGTTTCACCAGGAAAAGGCACACTGAACAACAAGTTGCTCATCTCACGGTGCATTCTGGGGAAGATGGTACAGGGAAATCATGCATATATACATCTACCCAAACATTAATACAATTTATACAGTAATGCATGACAATCCAAAGGATTACAGATGGTAATGTACATTATAAATGCAATAATGAAAGTATATATTGTTAACAATCTTGAAGGAACAGATACATGCTACCTTCTGGAGGGCCAGCTTTAGTCAAAGGGAGCCAAAAGTACGTTGGACCAGCTAGCAGGTGGTTTGAGCAGAGTAAGTAGTGGGGAGACGGGAGTTAGCTGCAGGTACAATTTACCAAGAGGAGATTTTGAAGGGCTGCAGCGATTGAGTGGGGGGGGGGGAGGATGAGTAGTGAATTTGGTGAGGAAGGGCATTCCATAGTTTAGGGAAGCGATGCAAGAAGGCCAACTGGCCTACAGCAGTTGACCTAGGAACTACCAATAAATGGGAGTCATAAGATCTAAGGAATTGTCCAGTGGGGAAGCTGAAAAGAGAAGAAGTAAGATACGGGGGGGACCATTCTGAACCAATATTTAGACACAAGTTTGGTACAATGGAGGTGGCAATGATTTTCTAGTGAGGAAAAGCCAGGAGTGATAGAGATTACAGTGATGGGTAAGAGGGGAGAAGTCCAGAGCGAAGTGACAGGAGGAGTTAATAAAGGAAGACTTGGGAGCAGCACTGCAGACTACATCACTGTAGTCAAAAATAGGTAGGATCATCTTCTGGACAAGTTCCCACCTGGACGGTAGCAGAAGGCAGCTACAGTTCCTGTATAATGTGCCAAGCTTGGGGGCACAGCTTCTTCAGGATGATGTCCACATGCCCAGAGAAGTTGAGGTGTTGGTCAAGCCAAACCACCAAGTACCTGAAAGATGAAGTTCCCTCAAGGACTGTCCCATCAAGGGTATGGAAGGAGGGCAGGGAGGGGAGCTTGGCGAGACTCTGCCTAGTGCCAAAGATCATTGAGACTGTCTTCTTAGCATTTAGGGAGAGTTGATGGGAGCTGAACCAGTGTTGAACTTTATTGAAGTCACGCTGAAGTCAAGTTACTACATCAACAGGGGACTGGCCTGCAGTGAAGAGGACCAAGTCATCAGCGTACATATGGATTGAGGTGGATAAGCAGGCTGAGGGAGGTTATTTAGAAATATGGAGAATAAGATAGGGCCCAAAATGGACCTCTGGGGTACACCAGTGTTGATGGGGAGAGGAGAGGATCTGGATTTAATGATTCTGTCCAACTGGGTCTGCCCTACTAGGTAGGCTTTACTAACATACTAACATACTAATTGCCAGCAGATTAGGCCTTATGGTCTATCGAGTCTGCTCGAACCTCAGATCCCTAGTTGGGTGCCAAGGCCCTCCCCACCCCTTGTGTTCCATAAACTCCTATCTTCCATCCCCACCCCCCTGGGCCAGGCCATCATCTGATACATCCACTTTCTGTGTCTCTCCCACCCTTTCTTGAAGCCCTCCACTGTGGATCTCTGAACCAGCTCACCAGGCAGTGCATTCCAAGGGTCCACCACCCTCTCAGTGAAAAACCTTCTCCTCTTTTCCCCCCTCACCCTTCCACCTTCCAACTTCAAACTAAGCCCTCTGGTGATACCTTCCTGCTTTAGTCTAAAGATCCCCTCCATGTTTACCCTATTTAATTCCCTTTGAGGTACTTGAAGACCTTTGTACTAGTTTGTGGCAGAGTTGGTTTGGCCAGCCGAGGAGAGGGAGGTTAACAGAAAGGTGTGGAGATGGTGTTGAGCCTTGCTATGATCAACAGATATTGCTGAGGTGATTTGTTCACTGTCCACCCCTGAGAGGATAGAGTCAGTGAGCCTAATCAGGGAGGTAGTGGTGGAATGGTTCTTCCTGAACCCAGATTGGAATGGAGTGAAACAATTAGGAATCAGAGAGACAGGAAGAAAGTTGTGAAAGAACCAGATGTTCTTGGAGCTTAGCGAGGGTAGGAAGGAAAGAAATGGGGCAGTAATTAGCAGTAGCAGAAGGATCATTGCCCTTAGGCAGCAGAAGAATAGTGACATGCTTCCAAGCAGATGGGATAGTAGCTGTAGTGAAGGAAATGTTGAAAAGGTCTGACAGAGGAGCAGAGATAGCTGGAGCTGATAGATAGAGCAACTTAGGGTCCAAACCATCAGACAAGCTGCCTTTGGAGAAATTTAGGGCATATAGTGCATCCAAGGTGTCAGAAAGTGAATTTTTTGAGAAGGAGAAGGAGTTGGAAGAAGGGAGAAGTTTGGGAGAAGAAGGGGGTCAGTTGGTAGGGGAGATAGTAAGGAGGATAGGAGAGCAAAGGCACAGGAGGTGAAATACGAGTTAAATTCAGTAGAAGCACTAAGGTGATCAGCAACTTGCATGTTTATCTTAAGGAGCGGGGGCAGAGAAAAGGGAGTGAATTACTTTCCAGAATTTGGAGCGATTAGTAATGTTGGACTGGAAGGTAGAGAAGTAGTCAGCTTTAGCTAAATGAGTAACTTTTATGCACCTATTATGTCAAGTGCAGTATATGTCATAGTCTTGAGGGAGCTTAGCAGTATTATGCATTTTCCAAGCTTGATCCTGGACTCTTTGACACACCAGGAGTTCACGGGTGATCCGTGGGAGGTGGTTGCCTCTAACCCCCGAGCACCGCAACGGGGAATGTTTGTTCCAGATCTCCAGAAACTTACCATGAAAATAGCCATACGCATCATCAATAGAATTAGATGAGGCAATTGGTTCCCAGTTGGTGTGAGCCAGGTCATGGAGGAGGGGAGCAAGGTTCAGCGAAATATGAATGAAATAGAAGTTTTTTTGGGATGGCCTTAATCCTGTATATTTTGTGAACCATAAAGGTCATATGGTTGTCACTCAGGGTATCTGGTAGAATACAAGATTTAATAACCCTGTGGGGGTGGAATGTGAGGGCCCAGTCAATTACGGAATGATTATCAGTTTTATGGTTCATATGAGTTGGCTCAAGGATGAGTTCTGATAAGTTGTGGGTGTTGATATCAATACGAGCTTTGTTAAGGGAGGGAGATAACCAGTTTTGATTGAAGTCACCCATTATATATGCTTTGCCTGAAGGTGTATGAGGCACTATGATACTAATGAGATCGGTGATATCGGAGGTGGGGTTAATAAAAATACCATGTTGAAAATTCAGTGTCACAGTCTAAAAAAACAAGAAATTTAGGTGCGAACTCTTCATTTCAGAATCATGACAATTTCACAAAAACTTATAGGTGGGCAAGCCAGAATTTTCACTTAGAGCCAAGCCAGAGTCGAGCCAGGGGTCTGGTTTGTCTCTAGGAGCCAAAACATGAGCCAAGCCTTGGCTACTGCAGGCTGTTCTCTACACAGGAACTAAACATTTCAGGCACTACACTAACTGCTCAGGCTGACAAAAATACTTACTTTGACCAGAACTGGCTTGGCTTGACATTGACTCTCAATTGCTTATGGAGGGCGAGCCGAGTTGAGCCAGACACTAAGCTCGAGTTAGGTTTGAACCTGTTCTGGCTTTCCCAGCTCTACAAAAACTTGGTTAACTTGTTTAATTTTAACTGCTACACTATCTAAGCCCAGCAACTATAAGCAAGCAAACACGTTTAGCGTTCATCAATTCTTGTTATTCTTCACTATTTTATATTAAACTAGAACATGCTAGGGCCAGCTCCGTGGTGCCGAGTGGTGCGGCATCGCTCTGGCATGCTGGCAATCCAAATTTATGCTCCGAGCCTGGATGACAGGAGTGGAGGCCAGCAGGGAGGGAGTTGATGTGTGGATGCTTCCCTCCTGGAGGGAGCATGGTGAGACATTTTTGTAGTGACTCCTGGTGGTAGATCCCGGAGGCGTACTTGCTGGCCTGAGTAACCAAATGCTGCCGTAAGTCCCTGCCTCAGAATTTTGCCATGGCTGCCCACATTGTGGGTGATGGGTGGGTGCCCCAGAAAAAGGATAATGGCTGCCAATGGCACTGGATGATGGCCGTCTAGTAGGACCCCTCCTGCCGCTGATCACCCAGTGCACCGCACCTGGCCACGACCGACATCCTAGTATAATGCTCACTTACTTCCCACTGTAACCTCTCAGGGGACCCAGTAGAGAAGGTTGACCACCGTGGGATTGTTTGGCAGTCCCCTGGGGAGCCTCAGACAGGTGTAGCAGCAAGGGTTGGGTCCACAGCACAGAGCGGGCCCCAGCATGGGAGCCTGAATGAGTGGGGCTGTGGGGGCTCAGTAGGAGCCAAAAAAAACAATAAAAAACAACATGCTAAGCTGGCCCAGTGGCATGGTGGTAGAGCTACTGCCTGCTACCCCAGTGACCCAGGTTCAGGAACGGACTTGCCCTGCTTGGCGGCTGGAAAGGGATGTAAGGATTGAGCAGCCCTTTGACAGCTCTTCTCCTGATGAGAGGGGAGTACATGCATTTCACTGGTTGACTACCACCTGTAGGAATCTATTTGGCAATGCAGCAGGACTGCATGGGAAGGGATCCCACACCTGGACACCTGAGGCATCGCATGGAGGTAGAACTACACATTGTGTCACTGCACCTGTGTAGACCAGGGATAAAGTAGAGGAAATCCACCTCCAACTGTGATAGGATGATAGCCTCAGTCCCCACAGGCCCTCAAGACTGGCTGGGCACTCTCTGACCAGGTCCTGTGGCAAGGACACTGGAATAAAGCAAGATTGAGGGATGTTGGGTGACAGGCTTGGGGGCTGGGGAACTGGTCCAGATGGGAGCAGGCTGTCGAAGAACAAGGAGAGAAATAATAGAACATAATAATGAGTATTGTAGAAATCACCTAATGTAGCATTATTTATATAATTAAATATTCATGAGATTTAGCAGGGCTCCTGAATGGCTACTGGACTCGGTCATTAACATCTTAGAAATGACCAGTCTAGTTGCCAATTGAGCTGTGTGGTACACACCACTCATGCCACCCCACTCAAAACCAAAAAGTAAGTAAACAAAAAAGGTAACAACAAAAGTTATTACGATTAGATTTATAATCACAGTAACAGCCTCGAATCCAGTCATTTCCTTGGACTAACGACTGGCTGGAAGGAGAGGCCTGCAGTAGAAGCTGCCTTCCCATCCTGAAATAAGAAATGTACTACTCTCACTTCATGTGTTTGCAAAACCGAGACATTATATACTACTGTAAAATGCATACCTTATGGAAACATTGTCTGTTTGTAGCTCTAAAAACCGCAAGAAGTCTGCACTAAAGAGCTGACAACTGCCTTAATAATTTATTGTATAAAAAAAACTTACATATAGTGCAAACAGTGAACACGCTCCTGCTCCCGTGAGCCCAGGCATGTTTGGAGCCGCTCACTTCTTCCTCTAGAAAGCGTGAGCATGCACTAATGAAGAGGTGGATATGGGTTCTGCCAGCTGCTAAATTGTTACTTAGCTTTTTCTTATGTTCAGTTGATTGTCCTCATGGACCTGATATATTGCCTCCATCTTTTGTTGTTGTTTCTTTACATTTTCATGATTTTTCTTTTCTATATGTAAGCCTCCAAATGGGCTTACCTTGTAGGGCTATGTCCTTGCTCCCTTGGCAGCACCTCATCAGTGGCTCCAGGTGGGTTCTGAACCTGGTGGTCCCGTGATTGCCTCAGCAGTTGCAAGGCCGCTTGACTTTATGTCTTGAACCCCGTGTAGATGGGAACTGAGCCCAGTAGTGCATTAATACCTCCGGCCCAAGGGAAAACTGTTTTCAACTCTCTTAAGGGCTCAAGTGTTTATAGTTGAGGACTGTTTTGCTTTAAAATTAATGTACTCCAAGATGGCCACCCACACAGGACTACAAAACATTGGGGACTGCTGGGAAAAGGTTGTAGGTGATTGAATTTGCCTGGGACTGCATCATCCAATCAGAGGAGGGCTGGATTAAGACTATAAATAGGACTGGTAGCCCACCAAAAGAGGAGATTTCCCAGGGTGGGAGTGCAGTACAGCTGGAGAGGGTTTCACCACCCCATAGCTGCACTCAGACCCCAAAGCCTAAAGAACAGAAACATAGAAACATAGACTTTGACGGCAGATAAGGACCACTTGGCCCACCCAGTCTGCCCATTTCCCTTCATATTGGATAACCTGCAGATTCTAGTTAACCAGCAGCCTACTCCCTGCAACCCCCCACTACAATAGCCTTATGTCTGTCCCATGCATGTGTAACCCCTAGATGGCGCTATCCCAGGGGCTACTACCCCTGCCTGATTTGCCACTAACAGGTTGAGGGGCCTGGATCCAATGGCGGGTGCCTCCACCCAGAGGTCAGGGTTTGCAATAGTTAAACTTACTTGGTCACAGCCCTCTGGGACACTGCAACCCCCCTTTCTTCCCACTAGTGGCCCACACAATATGTCAGAATTACCTTCACAGTATACACTTACCCCCAGGGCTGGTTCAGGCACTGGGACCCCCTGTAAAATAAGATACAGTGCAACAATCACAGTACAATACTTTAACATAGACAAATACCTCAGGCAGTATAACTTTGCTGAAACAAGCAGCTCGGTTTATTTAGGGGAATATAACAAGGACAGGGGGAAATCAGGTTAATTAGCTTATCACTTTACTCATCTACCTATGGCTCTGTGCACAGGCCTATCCCTACCAGTTACTGTCCTGGTGCAAGCCCTAGTGGCTAGTCCAAACCGTGGCAGCTGGTGGGGGCCCTTCCACAGAGAAAAGAAAAATTAGTTTAAACAGTCAGCAGTACAGTGATTCCATTTGGATTCAATGTGGCAATTCAACAGTGGCGACCCTGAATTAGTACTCACGACCTCCAAACAAGATAGGGTCCTTCAATGTCAGCAGGGCTACTCTTGAGCTCCACGAGACTCCTCACACATTTATATGGCAAACTGCAACAGGAAAAGTCCTTTAATGGCAGCAGGATTCACTTGAGCTAACCAAGCCTCTCCACACATTTATATGGTAAAACAGAAAGTACTATACCAGGCAGGCTGCTTCTCATCCTGATCGCAATTACTGCACAATACTCTGGAGAACACACAGCAGATTCAGTTCCTGACAGACCGAGTGCACTCAGCAATTTCTCCAGTCTTCTACAGGGTGAGCCTGGTTTCTACTTCAGATATCCTTTGATTCTCTTCACAGGATGGATTCAGTCCTACAAGCAGTTACAATGCTTGCAGACCGGAACCTGGGCCTTACACACGTTTCCCGACTAAAACTGCACACTGAAAAGCACAGGGCTCCTTCCTTCTTCACTGCCAGAGCTCAACTGAAACTCCAACAGACAAAACCGGGCACTTCCTTTGAGTTCCTCCCAGTTCTTGACTGGATTGGCTGTCACTCACAATAGACTGCTCCTGTTGGTCCAAAAGGCCAAGTCTAAACTACATCTCCCAGAGTCACTGCCCATACAATCCTCTTGTGGCTGGCTCAGATTATGAGTCCAAGTTCTGATTCGTCCAAGGCACCATTTTAGAGCTAGCTTACCCACACTGATTGGTCCAGTTCAGCAGTTCAAAACCAGAATGGGAACTAGGCAGACACAGTTCTGACTGCAAAGAAAGCAGGTTAAACAAACTGTAATTTCATTATTACTCTAAATGATTTCTGGCAAACAGTTACATCTTTCAGATAGGTTCCTTTGCACTCCTAGTGACTGCAAAAATGGAGTGAATTGGCAGCAGCTCGAGTGGTACTCAATCAAAGAAACACACAGTCCCCCATACAAACTAATTATGTCTGCAAGCAGACAGCTCTTAAGAGACAGTACCAGAGGTTCTAAAACACTCACTGATAAATGGCTTAACGCAAACACCATTCAGGTTTGGAGCATTCAAGCAAGCTCCTGGAAGTCTTTTGAAGACCCCCATTTGCAGAGGGTTACACCCTTCCTAGCCTGGGAAAGCTTGGCGTCAGCGTCAAACAAGTACCCCATAAGTTTCAACTGCAACCATATACATTTGCATTAGGCTCGCACATGTAATCATCAGTCAATATATCATTTTACCAAGAACACATTTCTGAAACATTGCAGTACGTCATCTTTACACAGTATTACATACACATTGTACCATAACTCAAGTTATTACCTCTTGTACATGAAACCTGAAGAGAGGGGCCCTTCCCTATCAGTTACCTTTGGGGCTGGATGGGGCAAGGGCACCATACTTAGAGGGCAACACAAGTAACTTGGAGTTAGCACTGACGCTCAGTTTGGGCAATGAGCTCTGGGGACACATACATCCTTTATGGACAACATTGAGAGGCAGATCCACTGGCGGCCCAGGGAATCATAACTGAGGTGCACCACAGGCTTTACAGCTCGACCAGTCTTTCTAGGGGGAACTGTTACAGTCTCTGCACTCTGAGCCTCATTTTCAGCATTGTCCTCACTTGTCAGGGGAGTCTCCATGGGGGTAGAGAGGCTAGAACTTTGGGCACTTTCAGCTCCAGGAGTTACAGTTTCTGAGTCCACAACATTTGGCTCACATGGAGAGCTTTCGGACACTGGCAGTGGACTGTCAGGGCACTCAAAATACTCTTCTTGTTCTGGTGTATCACCAGTCTGACCTAATCCATCATTTTCCTCCCCTGAAAGCTCAAACAGTTCAACCATGCACAATGATTCCATTTCCTCTGATGTGATGCTTTGCACTTCACTTTCTGGGAGCATTGGCTCCAGGGACGAAGCTGGGGGCTTGGACAGTCCAGAAGGCCCAGCTTCATCTCCAGTATTGACTAGGGGATTGCCTCAAACAATTGACTCAGTTCGTAAGAAGGATAGTATTCAAAGTCACTCTCACTTTCTTCCGATATGGACTGACAGTCATGCTCAACTGGGACTTGTGGAGGAACACTTTAACTTTGCTTTTGTAGGTGCAGACTTTCTTGATCTTTTCTTAGCAGCAGCTCTAGTCACTGGTCCAGAGGGCATCTTCTAGGGCTCAGACTCAATTAAGATTTGTCCAATGGGCAGTAAATGATTTCTATGCATTGTTTTACATCTTTTGAATTATTCTCAGGCCTTACTTTGTACACTGGCAGATCATCTAGTTTGCCCACTACAATGTGAGGGAGATGGTGCCATCTGTCAGCAATCTTGTGCTTGCCATGCAGTCCCAGATTTCTTAGCAATACCCGATCTCCCTCCTGGAGTTCCTGTGCTTTCACCTTTTTATCCATACCTTTCTTTGTTGGCAGATTTCTTTTGGCAGCCATGGTTTGAGCCAGTTGGTATGCATGAGTTAGCTGGGCCTTTAACTTTGCACATACTGTAAATAGTTGTCAGCTTGAACCCCATCAGGAGAGACCCCAAAACACACACATCTACTGGTAGTCGAGCTTCTCTCAAACATCAGGCGTAGGGGAGAACCCAGTGGCATCACTTTTGGTGCAGTTATAAGCATGTACCAGGGTGCTAATTTGTTGGCTCCATCTAGTCTTGTCCTTCGGGCAGGGTGCCTAGCATATCTAGCAAAGTGCGGTTGAAACGTTCAGGCTGTGGGTCCCCTGGGGTGGTAAGGAGTGGTTCTGGACTTTCTCACCCCACAGAGAAAGCATCTCTTTGATCAGACGACTCTCAAAGTCTCTCCCTTGATCAGAATGGATTCTTTGTGGAGCCCATAGTGAACAAAAAGTTTTCTACAAGTACTTGGGCTACAGTGGATGCTTTCTGGTCTTTGGTGGGAAAGCTTGGTATATCTCGTGAAATGGTCAGTGACCACCAGCACATTACTGATATTTCTTTGATCTGACTCCAAACTCAGAAAATCAATACAGACCAGCTCCATGGGTGCACTGGTGGCTATGTTAACAAGGGGCAGCCCTCTGGGGAAAGCTTTCCTCTGATAGCTGACTACAAGTTAGATGTGTTGCTCCACATCAGCCCCCATCTTAGGCCAATAGAATCTGGATCTCACCAAGTCAAGTGTTCTGTCTATACCAAGGTGCCCCATGTGGTTGTGCAAGGACCTCAATACTGAGTCTCAAAGCAGTGGGCAGCATCAGTTGTTGTTTGTCTACTTGTCCCCTCTGTCTACTGTTTCTCTGTATAACAGTTTATTGATCAGTTTCAACTTAGGACCTTCTTTGTATAACAGTGCAGTTCTCAAATCAGTGGAGCGTAATTTGGACACATCTTTTCCTGATAGAGGCTTCTAAAGCTGATTTGATCATAGGATCGCGGATTGAGCCGCATGAATACTGTCATTGTCCAGCTGAGGCAGTGCACAATGTCTATTGCAGAAAAGTGGCAATAAGCAGCAGGTATGCAATTCTCAGAGGTCCCAAGCAATCACCATGCAGTCCCTGTCGCGTGGACATTTGTTCCTCCCTGTCAAACTTCCGGCAGAGTTCCCGAATGTCAGGTTCTGCCAATCGGACCCAATCATTTTGGGGAACAAGCCTCCAGGAGAGAGCATCAGCATCTATGTGGTTCAGACCTGCCGTATTCAGAGCATAGTCATATGTAGATAATGCAGAAAGTCACCTGTGGCCAGTGGCATCCAACTTAGCTGAGGTCTGCACATAGGTCAAAGGATTGTGTGTTGTTTTTACTAGTATTTTAGCCCCATACAAGTACTCATGGAATTGGTCAACAATAGCCCACTTCAAAGCTAGGAACTCTAACTTATGTACAGGATAGTTCTTTTCGGATGGGGTCAGCTTCACTGGCAAAGGCCACTGGTCTCAGGCCATTTCGTGCTCTTGGTACAACACAGCCCCCAACCCTGCAAGCTAGCATCAGTGTGCAGGACGAAGGTTTTCTTGGATCGGCATAGGCCAGCACTGGAGCATGGGTAAGTTGATATATGATCTCATGAAAAGCAGTCTCACAATCAGGAGTCCAAGCGGGCCCCAAACTACTTCACTCGGATGAAAATACACTCTTCAGTCTTGAGGGATGCTGACTTTGGTATTTTTGTGGGTTGGGGATACCTTGAGTAAGGTTAGGCAAAGGGTTGATCACTTTGAATAGTCCTGATGAAACGTATAATAACCACAGAATCCCAGGAATCTTTGCAGTTCTTTTAGATTTTTGGGCTGGCCAGGTGGTCAAGGCCTCAACTTTACTTGGGTCGGTCTCTATTCCTGGTGGATACTATGTGTCCCACATACTTTACTGATGTTTGAAAGAATTGACACTTATCAATGGACAGTTTAAGGCCAAAGTCCTCCAGTCGGTCCAATACCTTAAATAATCTGCTCTCATGTTCCTACAGTGAGCTGCCAAACACAATAACATCATCTAGGTATACCAGGGACTCTAGTAAGTTCATGTCCCCCACTGCACGCTCCATCAATTGTTGAAAAGTGGCTGGGGCACCTGAAATCCCTTGAGGCATCCTCATGAATTCATAGAAGCCAAGTGGACAGATAAAGGCTGTCTTCTCATGGTCCTCTGGGGCCATCGGGATCTGTAGTACCCACCTGGAGATCCAACACAGAGAACCACTTGTTCCTGCTTAGGCAGTCCAAAGCATCCTGAATGCGAGGCATTGTGTACTGATCAGGATAGTCCGCCGGTTTAACTAGCGATAATCCACACACATCCTTACTGTCCTATTCTTTTTCCTCACTACCACAATGGGAAGCATAAGGGCTTCTGGATTCTTGTATTACACCAGCAGCTAACATCTCTTGCAGATGCCATCTCATCATCTATGTCAGCAGGTGCCAGGGCCGAGACCTCCTCATGAAATGGTCTTTCATCATGCAGCCGGATATTGTGCTCAGCTCCTTGCACGCATCCTACGTCCCATTCCTTTAAAGAAAACACCTGGTCTCTCTGGCAAGCTTCTCACTGATCCTCACTTTCCATTCAGCTGGCAATGGGGAGTCACCGAATCAAACAAGTCAGGCATTACTCTGTCATTCTTCCTTGAACTCTTGCTGCTGGGTAGCACTGCAGTGTCTGCACAATGCACATTAGCCAGGATGCAACCTCTATTTACCTGAATGTCTCTTTCAGACACATTATGAACTTGGACCATTACCCTTCTGGCATAAGCATGGGCTCTAGGGCAAAATACTAGGCTTGACCAGCAGTCCCTCTGGCAATTTTCCATCGCCTGTGCATCCAACATTAATATTTTATTCTTAACATCCTTTCTGATATGGACCTCCCTGTAAGGTACACTGGGCATTTGGCGCCAGGATCAGAGACTCAGGATCCTTCTTCCATACAATTCGACCGGTTCCTCTGGTTCTATTTTTCAGCATCTCTGTGCCTCATAGGCCTTCTTAATTAAAACTGAACCTTAAAGCTCTACTAGTCTTTGACCCCTGTTTTTCATAACATAACTGTGCCAGCCTTCCGAACATATGAGCATTTGTTCCAATCAACAAAGGGACACCATCATACAGTCCAGTGGGGGGACACACTAAGGCTAGGGTCTCTATTTGTTCGGCCACTCCAGCCACGGAGGTGGGGAAAGACAGCCAAATTCGGATGTACCCGGAATAGGGGTAGGCCTTCTCACTTAACCCCCATACATGCAGTCCTTCTAATGGTTGTAAGGGTACGTCTGACAAATGCTTCTGATACCAATCTTGGAACATAATTGTCACTTGGGAGCCACTGTCTAATACAGCTCTTGTAGACACTCCATTCACCTTTACAGTGGTCTCCATGGAGGGACCCACTATTCTGGACCAGTCTGAGAGGCGGTAGGGCCTGGCAACTGACCTTGCCACAAAAAGACGGAGTTAGCATTTTTGTGCCCTCACTGGGATCATTTTGTGCACCTCTTAACCACTGATTTGTTCTCCAAGCTCTCCTTGTAGCCTATATGTACACTTTGTCAGTGTCTTTTGGGACCGCATTCCCTTTTCATGTGCCCATCTTTCCCACAATTATAGCAAAACATACTTTCTGGAGTTTGAGCTGGCTGAGGCGCCACACTGGAGCCAGGGCGGGGTATTACTAACTGAAACCTTGGTGCCATCTCTGTCTGCGGCGGATAAGCATTTGGAGACATCTCGCAGTTTCTCCACTTCCATGGTCAATGAATTGAGTTAGAGCTGTTATCAGCAGGAGATACATGGTGGGTACCCCCACCCCCATAGCAGATGCAGTCGGATATAGGTCAGGGCCCATACTTGCAGGTGTGGCCTTCATAAAGGGACTGTTTTTGAATTCCCGGATCTCTCTCAACAGTTCGCCCCATTGTGACATATCTTTTTCCTTGTCAGAGCACTCCATTTACTGCCAACCTCTGCCCTGAACTTCACTTGATGGGTCACCCTCAGTCACCGGGTCGTAGCCGCAGCTATTGGTGCAGGTCCCTCCCGAGGTCGCCTTTTCTCAACTCCTAATTTCTCTCATTAACTCATCATAGGAGGGTGGGAATTCAGTCGATTTGCCAGGTGTAACTGAAGCAACAGCAGTTCTGAGAAGGGGGGCAGACTTAAGGATCCTGTCCAGCCTGGTTCGGTCTAGTTCAATCGGCTGGCAAACTACCCTTTCTGAGGCATTCTTGCAAACAATTTTTCCAGCCGAGATACATACACAGACAACAACTCCCCTTGGTACTGTTGTGCATCTCTTACTCTCCACCATAGGTCTTCATCAGAATCTGGGCTCCCATACACATTCTCCAGGGCCTCAAGATAGGCCTGTGCAGTCACTTCAGGGTTACTGGGCTTGTTTAGCACAGATGGCCAGGCTCTCACTAACCCTCTTTCACTTTTCGGCTTCCGAGCATTGCCATTCTAGCACTTGGGAGCAACATAGTCTATCCAGGTCTCCCAGTCATCCTCCCTTGGGGTGGCGAGGGTGCCAGAGAAGATCCTCAACCTTCGGAAGAGTCGGACTAATGGCAGGTGCAGAAATAGGAGTCTGCATTGGTTCAGCCACCATTACGGGCACTGGAGCGGAGAGGGTGTTGGGGAGGAACACCCCAGGTGGCAAGAATAGTTTCTTCAAGTCCTCCACAGTTTTCCCTTCTCCCAGCAACCATTTAGCAAATTTCTCCTCAAAAGTTTCAGATAGTGGTGGGGCTCATTCTCCCCGGTCTTTACTGTCCTTAGTTATCACTCAAGCAGTGAGGGCTCCTCTGGGGTAATGGTCTGTGGCACTTTGGAGCTATCTATGGGATCCTAAACCCTACTTAGGCCAGAAAAGTGTGGGTGAGCAGATTAGCATGCGATCCACCACCACAGGGTTTTGTAAACCTTCCACCTTGGAAAGTACTCCTGTACAATGTCCGATGATACCTAAGGGATGTCCAGTATAAGCATAGCATTTGGGGTCGATCTCCTCCCAGTACACCACTCCACCAGCCAGTGCACAGCCACTTCTGTCGGGGTACCCATTTTTCTAACAGTGGTTCAGAATATGGCCACTAGAGGACACACAATCCCAGCGGTGAGCTCCAAGATGTAACCCCAGATGGCGCTTATCCCAGGGGCTACTACCCTGCCTGATTTGCTACCAACAGGTTGAGGGGCCTGGATCCAATGGCGGGTGCCTCCACCCAGAGGTCAGGGTTTGCAATAGTTAAACTTACTTGGTCACAGCCCTCTGGGACACTGCAACCCCCCTTTCTTCCCACTAGTGGCCCACACAATATATCAGAATTACCTTCACAGTATACACTTACCCCCAGGGCTGGTTCAGGCACTGGGACCTCCTGTAAATAAGATACAGTGCAACAATCACAGTACAATACTTTAACATAGACAAATACCTCAGGCAGTATAACTTTGCTGAAACAAGCAGCTCGGATTTATTTGGGGGAATATAACAAGACAGAGGGGAAATCAGGTTAATTAGCTTATCACTTTACTCATCTACCTATGGCTCTGTGCATCAGGCCTATCCCTACCAGTTACTGTCCCTGGGTACCCAAGCCCTAGTGGCTAGTCCAAACCGTGGCAGCTGGTAGGGCCCTTCCCACAGAGAAAAGAAAATTAGTTTAAACAGTCAGCAGTACAGTGATTCCATTTGATCTCAATGTGGCACCAACAGTGAGCGAACCTGAATTAGTACTCACGACCTCCAAACAAGATAGGGTCTTCAATGTCAGCAGGGCTACTCTTGAGCTCCACGAGACTTCATACATTTATATGGCAAACTGCAACAGGCAAAGTCCTTTAATGGCAGCAGGATTCACTTGAGCTAACCAAGCCTCCTCACACATTTATATGGTAAAACAGAAAGTACTTTATACCAGGCAGGCTGCTTCTTATCCTGATCGCAATTACTGCACAATACCCGGAGAACACACAGTGATTCAGTTCCTGACAGACCGAAGTAAATCAGCAATTCTCCAGTCTTCACAGGGTGAGCCTGGTTTCTACTCTTCAGATATCCTTGATTCTCTTCACAGGATGGATTCAGTCCCAACAAGCAGTTACACAAGCTGCAGACCGAACTCTGGGCCTTACACACGCTTCCCGACTAAAACTGCACACTGAAAAGCACAGGGCTCCTTCCTCTTCACTGCCAGAGCTCAACTGAAACTCCAACAGACAAACCGGCACTTCCTTTGAGCCTCCAGTTCTTGACTGGATTGGCTGTCACTGCAATAGACTGCTCCTGTTGGTCCCAAAAGGCGCCAAGTCTAAACTACATCTCCCAGAGTCACTGCCCATACAACTCCTGTGGCTGGCTCCAGATTATGAGTCCAAGCTCTGATTCGTCTAAGGCACCATTTTAGAGCTAGCTACTCCCACACTGATTGGTCCAGTTCAGCAGTTCAAAACCAGAATGGGAACTAGGCAGACACAGTTCTGACTGCAAAGAAAGCAGGTTAAACAAACTGTAATTTCATTATTACTCTAAATGATTTCTGGCAAACAGTTACATCTTTCAGATAGGTTCCTTTGCACTCCTAGTGACTGCAAAATGGAGTGAATTGGCAGCAGCTCAGTGGTACTCAATCAAAGAAACACAGTCCCCCATACAACTAATTATGTCTGCAAGCAGACAGCCTCTTAAAGAGACAGTACCAGAGGTTCTAAAACACTACTGATAAATGGCTTAAACGCCAAACACCATTCAGGCTTGGAGCATTCAAGCAAGCTCCTGAAGTCTTTTGGGAACCCCCATTTGCAGGGGTTACATGTTTGAATTCCACTGTTTTAGACCCAACAACCTCCCCAGGAAGGCAATTCCATGCATCCACCACTTCTGTGAAATAAAATTTTCACATTACTGCCGAGCCGTCCCTCTATCTTTAAATTGTAGCCCTTGTTCTTACACATCTCTTTTTCTGAAAAATGCTACCTCCTGGACTTTGTTGATCTCTTGAGGTACTTGAAAGTTTTATCATTTCCTCCCAACCCCCCTTTCATCTAGGGTATACATATTAAGCTATCTCAGTCTCCCTTCATATGGTTTCTGATGCAGACCATGCACCATTTTAGTTGCCCTCCTCTGGACTTCTTCCATCCTGTCTATATCCTCACGTAGATGGGGTCTCCAAAACTGCACATAGTATTCCAGATGGGGTCTCACCAACTGTCTGTACAGAGGGATAACCACTTCCCTTTTTCTACTTGTGATGCCCCTTCCTATGCATCCCAGTATCCCTCTGGCTCTCCTTACTGACTTCTCACATTGCTTACCCCCATTTAGGTCATCTGATATGACTACCCTGAAGTTCCTTTCCACTTTTGTAGTTGTTAGTACCTCCTATGTTATTGTGTACTTCTTCTCCTGGTTTTTGTTTCAGGTGAATTACTTGCACTTCTTTGCATTGAATCTAAGTTGCTATATGTCTGACCATTCTCCAACCTTGCCAAGTCCCTTCTCATCCTTTCTACCCCCTTGTGTATCAGCTGTTACAGATCTATGTGTCATCTGCAAAGAGGCATACCTTTCCCTCCAGACCTTCTGCAATGTCACCTATAAAGATGTTAAAGAGGACTGGACCCAGTACTGAGCCCTGAGGTACTCCACTAATAACCCCCCTTTCTTCGAAATGTGTTCCATTCACTATTACCTTCTGTGTCCTGTTGTGCAGCCAGTTTTCTACCTAGGGTTACCACCCTGGAACCCAATCCTAGGCTGGCTAACTGATTATTAGTCTTTGTGCAGGACTGTGTCAAATGCCTTGCTAAAGTCTAGGTAGGCCATATCCACAGCCCCTCCCTGTCTATTACTTGGTCACCCAGTCAAAGAAATCAATTAGATTTGTCTGACATGACCTCCCTGTTGTAAACCATGCTGCTTTGGGTCCCCAGTCCTGCTGGCCTCTAGGTACTCAACAATTCTTTCTTTCAGAAGTGATTCCATAATTTTCCTACCACTGAGGTCAAACTTACAGGTCTGTAGTTTCTGCATCTGCCTTGCTCCCACTTTTGTGAAGGGACCTACATCTGCTCTCCTCCAGTCCTCAGGTACCACCCCATCCTCCCATGATTTGTTAAAAAGTGTGGTCAGTGGTGTCACTAGGTCTCCCTTAGTTCTTTTAGGATTCTGGGGTGAATCCCATCAGGCCCCATTGCTTTGTCCACCTTGGAGTTTTAGGAGTTTCTTTCAGGACTCTTTGTTCTGTAAATGTACTGGTGTCAACCCCTACCCAGAGTTCTTTCTATTGGCTGGTTTAGGTACCTCCTCATCTTCTTTTGTGAATTCTTGAGCAAAAGTATTCATTCAGTATCTCTGCCTTTTCACTGTCTCCCTCTGCCCTCCTCCCCTCTCCTTATCAATCTTCACTATTCCTCCCTTAACCTTTCTATGCTCCCTAATGTACCTATAAAAGGTTTTATCCTTCTTAACTGAGTTGCCTATTTTTCCTCGGTTTGGGCTTTTGCTATTCTGACTGCCTTCCCACTTCTTTTCTGCTTTAATTGATACAATTCTGTCATGCTCCTTCTGTGATTCCTTATACTTTTTGAATGCAGCCTTTTCTCCTTAACCTTCCCTGCCACCTCTTTGAGAACCATAGTGTTTTTTTCTCCGCTTTGTTTTCTTTTATTTGTTTCACACAAAGGCGTGTTGCCTTATATGATAGCAGTTTTGATTTTCTTCATTGTTCTTCCACCCTCCTTTTGGCCATTTGCTAGTGCATTCCTCAGTTATTCACCAATTTCGCCAAAGTCAGCCTTCTAAAGTCCAGTATCCTTGTGTTTGTATGGCTTGTCTCCATGGCTGTAGCGACAGAAGCACACTGCAGTGGTCACTTGTTGCCAGATGTCTACTGACTTCTAAATTTGTGATCCCTCTCCATTTGAGAGTACCATGCCTAGTATTGCTCCCTCCTGAGTGGGTTCCAACACTAGCTGTCTAAGGTCTGCCCCTGTAGGCATTGAGAATGACCCTGCTTTTGGACATGGCTAGTATATGTCATCCAAATAACATCTGGCATATTCAGGTCCCCCATCAACATTAACTCCCTTTTCAGCCATATTGAGAATGTCCTCTCATTTTATTGCCCATTTCCTCCTTGAGATGGGGATCTGTATACAACCCTGTGAGGACTGTGATGCCATCTCTGTTTCCAAGGTGACCCAGAGTGCCTCTTGTCCTCCCCCTTTGCTTTTTAGTTCTGTAGCTTTGATCCCTTCCCTTACGTATAGAGCTATTCCACCTCCTCTTTTACCCTCCCTATCCTTCTGTAGACTATGTACCCTGGTATGTTGACATCCCAGTCATGGTTCTCCATGTACCACATTTCTGTGACTGCCACAATATCCAATTGTTCATCTTCCATCAGTGCTACTAGCTAAGGAAGCTTGTTTCCCAGACTTCGGGCAATGGTACTAATTGCCCTCCATTTAATGTTGGCTTTATCCTTTTCTCCCCCATCCCTGCTCTTATTGCCCTTGCCTATTTTTCCATTTACCACTGTTCTGCTCTCCGTTGAGCTCTGTACCTCAGTGTTTACCTTACTACATGCCATGTTTTGTGGGGGGAGGCTTGACATTTTCTGCCTCTTATCAGCACCTCCCCTCTTGGCTAGTTTAAAAGCTTGCCAAGGAAGCATTTAAACCTGTCACTTAGGAGCTTGGTTCCCTTCGTAGACAGATGCAGACCATTGTGCCAGTATAGTTCTTCATCTCTCCAGGTGTACTCCCACTCCCCAATGAAGCCAATGGCAATACCTGGCTATGTCTGAAATTATGCAATGGTACTACCCAGAGGTAGTCTGGTAGTACAATGGTGTCAACCCAGTCAGGTTTCTGGCCTCAGTGGTAGTGCCACTGGCACAGTGGCATCCCTATGGCAATTTCAGCAGGTTGCTCGACTGGTAAATGGGTATGGTACCACAGTGGTCTTATGTAATTTGAGCTCCTTTCATGTGGGACTCTGTATTGCCCCAGAAGTTCCCAATGATAATGCAATGGTAGTTCGACAATGTTTTCTATATACCACTAAGACTTATTTGGTACCACCGTGGTGTCAGTATTTTGTAATGTCACCACACAGGTATTATGTTAGAGGAGCAGATTGGTGCATATATAAATCCCAAGCTTATTTGGTATCACTGTGGTATCAGTGCATCTAGAAATTTGATACCACCGTGTTACCAACATGGTACATATCAAAATCAAGCAAAGTTTGAAAGAAATACAAAATGAAACATGCACTGATAAACACATTATGAGCTGCACAGTATATGTACATTACAATAACAACCCTCAGTTAAGTTCCCAAATTGAATGGGATATCACTGCTTCATTGAAATCCATTCAAATTCTATTAAATTCCATTAATCTTCCATTTTCTTCACTCAATCCCAGTACTTTTTACCATTACATTTTGTATCACCTTTTTGATGGCCAGTTTTTATTCCTATTACATTTAAATTAATTGTTGTTTCATGGTATAAATCATTAATTTACTCACTCATGCCATAAATTAACCACTACAGGTATCCATTAAGTATTTAATGTGTGGTATGCTCCTTAAATTTTGTATCAGGCTATTTTAATGGCATGTTTAATAACCATTGAAACTGAGCAATGAGCTTTTCATTGCCATGAAAATGATGGTCGTCTTGTGGCAATACATTAATGTCCATTAAGGATAGTTTTATTTACTATCAGTACTACTTTTCCCTAAGAACTATGGGTCCCCTTTGACTCATGTGTAACCTTTTGTTTTACAGGTACTCCCCATCCACTCTCCAGAATCTGCATCTCCAAACAGGTTCCTCACCTGGACCATAAAGTACCCATGAATTAGTTACATGATTGGGGATGGGAGTTTGTCCATAGTTGAATCTGCATCCATCACAATGGGAGTCCAGATGGTTGTTGCCATGATGCTATATTGTAATGAGGGTCAGTTAAGAGGTATGGGATCAGTATCTCTAGATCCGTCTCCTATAGCTGGCCCCCACCTTGAAGCTGGACCCCACAGCTGAAGACTAACTTTTTGCTACAGCACATTGGCAACACCATTTACAGCGAGGGACACAGCAATGCTGAGGGATAAAATGAGGGTCATGTCACTAAGAGACTGTTGAGAGGTATGGTACAGATCCTTTCCCATGTGTGGCCACCTGACACTGTGATGCTAGAGATTTTACAGACTCACGCAAGGGTCGATACTAACTTTTTTAGCCACTAGCCATCAGGGCTAGTGATTAGAAAAATCCACTGACCCAACAGGGAGTTTCACTAGCCCAGCACAAAATGACCAGAAAAATCTCAATGGAAATAATTGATCCCATCAAAATGTATATAGGCCCATTCATTTCAATTGCATTTTGTTCTCGATATTTGCGTAGCAACAGCATACAGTCCTGGTTCAGGCCAGATACCAGGCCAATGGGAAAGGAAATCAGTGTGGGATGTGACTTCCTGCCGGAAGCTCATGAAGAGGACTGTTACTTTTGTACACAGATGAGGAAGGAGCAGTCATCAAAATGAGGGGAGCTGACAGCCTCATGTTTTAAAGGTAGTTTAATTTCTGAGTATGTTTTATTGGGCAGCAAAGGCAGGCGTATAATATCCCTAAAGACTGGGTCACCAGTAAGATCTGTTGATGCCAACAAGCCCCAGTAAGGTGACCACTGGTACCCTATAATTTAGATTGCAAGGGGGTGAACATAGTGGCAGAGCCATAAAAATAAAGTGCTTGTTACAGTTAAAAAGTTTTTTTCTTCTTTTTGCAGCCTGCCCAGTAAAGGTGGCACAAGCCAGTGTCACATCTAAGGTCCAGCTTGCACTGGACAGCTGGTTGTTATGAAGTCAGCATCCTGGATGCCATGGAGGATACAGAGAGTGGCCAGTAATGGCCACTGGGGGAGTTTGAACTGACTATGCAGGAAGAGAGTCAGGAGAGTTCAGGTGCCCCGAAGAAAAACAAATACATGAAGAAAGTGCAGCAGAATAAAGAGGGGACATAGGGAGGTAAATTCAGAGCAAAAGGCAGTGCCTGCAGTTCTCCTCTCATCCCTATGTCAGTCTCAGTGGTCCCAGCAGTATCAGTGGTCCAGTAGTTGTGGCGGTCCCCAGGATCAGCAGTTGGCAGCTGTAGCATGGGTTCTGTTTAGTCCCATTTGTGTTTTTTTTTGTAAAGAAAAAGTAAATGGCAGTTCCTTGGCAGTGGCCCCCACAAACAGGAAAGCATCATTAGATGAACGAGCATCAGGAGGAGCCAGCTACCCATCAAGGGAAGACCTCCCACCAGCCTGCAGCCATCAGGGCATCCAGCATATACTTAACCCACCTCCTGTCTCCAACTTCTCCCAGTTTGAGGCAGTGAGTCAAAGACAGTGTCATAATGCAGGCACTGTCCGCCTGAAAAAAGATGTTTTTTAATGCAGTGAGCACAATAAAGATGGCTGTGGATGTCAGTGAGGTCAGGGCAAGGCCCTGGAGCAAGGAACTGCCAAGGTGGATCTATTCAAATGTATTTAAATTGACCCAGGAAGGCAGCATACGTGAGATGGTGGCCTATTCAAAATTATATAAATTTATTTAACTCACGCCCTAAATGGAACACAGGGGTGGCAGTCATTCAAATGAAGTAGTTATCGGAGTGGGAGCAGAGGGCATGCATGCCCTGAATTAGATAGTGAACAGGGTGCTAAGAGCAAGGTTAGAGTAAAGCTCAGTTGTAGCCAAGCTAGCCAGTTGGGCTAGTGAATAACTCTAGCTGTCCCAAAGGCTTCTTTATTCAGAAATAAGAGCCGGGGAGCTAGTTGTGGGAAGTAAGTCCCAGATTATAAAGTCAGAGTGCCCCAGGGTGAAACAGGTGACTATAGTAGCCAAGTTGCCTCCAGTAGCCAGGCTAGTGCTATAGGAATCTCTAGATCTGTTACTCAGGTCACTAGTCCTTTGCTGGGGCTATAGCAACTATGCTGCTTGGGTGGTTGACAGGCTAGAGTTATGGCAACTATGCTGCTCATGTGGATAACTACCTGGTCCACTCTCTCTCCCTTACTCCGGACAGAAAATGATACCCAAGTGCACTTAAATCAGTAAATTTACTCTTTACAACACTAGCTTGGCTACTGTTTGCTACTTGGCTATAGCCACCTTTATCTCCTGGACACACTCACTTTACACTCTGGGTTTTACTTAACCTAACTGGCCATTGGTGCTTATTTCTGAATACATTTATTTATTTTATTTACTAAAAAGTTTCACCAGGAAAGGCACGCTGAACAAACAAGTTTAAAAAACTCACTGTTCCAAGATCTGTAGCATGGTTGGAACTTTGCGCGTGCATGAGACAGCCTGACTCACCACGGATGGTAAAGAGAGGGAAAGAAAGTGAAGTGGCCTGCTGCTGCTGTTGTGATTTGAGCAAGTTGCCCTTGCCTGCCTGCCTTCGATTCTGTGAGTGAGTCGTCATCGATTCATGTTTTTCAACGTGTCCATCCATGACTCCAGACCACAACCCAACCAGATCCAATACCAACAAGAGGGACTAAATAAATTTGAGGAGTTACACTATAGCTGCTGGGGAATGGCTTGCCTTACAGAACTTCTTAAGACGTGGCTTGAGGTTGATTTTGATTGACAATCGTTGGGAGCCTAGAGTCAGTAGGACAGTGCTGAGGAGGTCTGTGGATGCCAGTTTTGTTGGAGTGGGAGTCCGACTCAGCACAACCTGGAGGTGCGGATAAAGCAGAGAGATGGAGTAGGAGCTGGAGGACTGATCAAGGCCTGCTTGGGGATGAGGAGACCCTGCTGACTGGTTGGAGGCTGCACTGCTGCGAATGCTAAGACATTAAAACTGCTGTGTCAAATTGTAATGCTCTTCAAAATACAATTTTTTTTATACTACTGAATCATGAATGAAGATTAGCCAGCCAATTATTTAAATTAGCTAATTAAGGTTGGGTACATTACCATGCATTTCAGTTCTACTAAGCAAGGAGACAGATAAAACAATTGGCAACACCAATTAATTTTAGAGAAGGTAAGCAATCATAAAATGTGGGTTTTTATCTAGAAATATGATGCAAAAAAAAGTTAGCAGTGTCCCTTTAAAAGTTTTACTTAATCTAACTGGCCATTGGTGCTTGTTTCTGAACACATTTATTTATTTTGTTTATTTACTAAAAAGTTTCACCAGGAAAGGCACACTGAACAAACAAGTTTAAAAAACTCACTGTTCCAAGCTCCGTAGTGGCTGTGAACTTTTGCACGTGTGGTAATGAAAGGATATATTTCTTCACAGAGAGGGTTGTAGATGCATGGAACAGCCTTCCTGAGGAGGTCATAGAGTCAAAAACAGTGGGGGAATTAAAGAATGCATGGGACAGGCATAAGGCAATTCTAGTGGAGGGTAGGAGGAAATAGGCTATTGGTTAACCTGGATCTGCAGCTTATCTGTTAGGTAGGGAAATGGGCAGACTAGGTGGGCCAAGAGGTCTTTTTCTGCCGTCACATTCAAATTCTATGTTCTAGGTCTGTACTGAACACATCAGTGAACTAATTCCCCTGAATCACTTCCTGTCCCTGCCCAGCCTGAGGAATTGCAGGAGCACTGACTGCCCTTACCCAAGCCGACTGCTATATTAACAGTATATTAGCATGCAGATTGCCTTCTGATTGCAAAAATAGAGTTCCTTAGTAGTATTTTAGCAGTCAATCAGTTTAGCATTCAATTTAGTAAAGTAATTTGAGCTGATTCTAATGTTAAATACTGCTAACCATGTTTCTGTTATTAATAGTCATTGGGTGAGCTGGGTTGGCAGTGCTGAGGGCTGAGGCACTGGACACCGTGACCATACCTACGCCAGTGACCCATGTTCAGGAACGAGCACGGGCCATTGGGGTTCACCCGGGGAGGAGAAGGATGGAGTGCCCAGCGGCTGCTCTCCTTCTCCGGGTTATCTACACATCTGGCTGCAATACCGCCATCTGGCGGAACTTGGGTGGAAGGTGCGGTAGTTGGGGGAAGCAGTAAGGGCATTGGGCAGATGTCAGCAAAGGGGCAGAGCAGGAGGAACATCTCAGCATGCCTCCTAGCTCACTGGCCCTCATTGCATGCCAACATCTGGGGATGAACAAGGGGGAAAAACACATCTCGGTCTCTCCTAGGTGACGTCACCTCACTGCACGTCTTTGGACTCCACTGTACCGGCCGAACATCACAGTATGTATGGCTCTGGAGAGGTAAGAATGGGGGAGTTGCTCCTCACCCTACCTGGGGGAGGTTAACTGGACACTTAGGTTAGTGGAACTGTGTACTCTAGGGGCAGACCACGATGAGGGTGGATCGTGCAAGAAAGGCTGTCTGAGAGAGTGGAGAGAGGAGGCAGTAGGGCCCATAAATACAAGGTTAAAAACAAAGTCATTAGCAATCAGAAGCAGTATAAAGATTCCACAGAATAACCCATACAGAACTGCAGTCACCAGCACTTTTTGAGTCCTAGGTGTTGAGCACTTAAACTAAACCAGCACTCAACAAAAGCTCAACTTATGCAATTGAATGTTTTCTGAGTATTTACATAGAAACATAGAAGTTGACAGCAGATAAGGACCGCAAGGCCCATCCAGTCTGCCCATTTCTTTTTCTACCTTATAAATGTGCCATCGGCCTTTGCTCTGTCAGTGGCCTATCTATTCATAGTCATTTGTATTGCTCCCTTATGCCTATCCCATGCCTGTTTGAAGCCCTGCACTGTATTCATAGCCACCACTTTGTGGTAAGCCATTCCATGCATCCACCGCCTTTCTGTGAAAAGAATTTCCTCACATTCCCCTTAATCAGCCCCCTCTAATCTCATGCTGTGTCCTCTTGTCCTGCTATTTTCTTATATTTAAACATGTTAGACTCTTTCACCTTGTTAATGCCCTTAAGGTGTTTGAATGCTCGATCATATCACCTCTCCCTCCTTTGCTCAAGGGTATACATATTGAGCCTGTTAATCTGTCCTCATATGTCTTCTGATGCAGTCCCTGCACCATTTTGTTGCCCTTCTCTGGACTGCCTCAATTTGGTTAATGTCCTTGTGAAGGTGTGGCCTCCAATACTGCATGCAGTACTCCAGATGGGGCCTAACTAGTCTTGTAAAGAGGGATTATACTCCTCTTACGACTTGTGATACCCCTACTAATACACCCTAACACCCCCTAGCCTTACTCTACTGCTTTAGAGGTCTGCTTGGATGATTTCAGGTCATCAGTGATGATGATGCCCAAGTCTCTTTCTTCCTTTGTGACTGCTAGCAACTCCCTCCCAGCCTATAGGTGGCTTCAGGTTTCTCTTCCCTATGTGCATGATTTTGCACTTCTTGTATTAAATCCCAGTTGTCACTCTTCTGACCATTTTGCTAGTTTATCCAGATCTCTTCTCACTCTGCCCACCCCATCTGGATCATCTACTCTGTTGCAGATCTTGGTGTCATCTGCAAACAGACAAGCCTTACCTCTAGTTCATCTGCAAGGTCACTAATGAAGATGTTGAAGAGGACTGGCCCCAGGACTAATCCTCAGTGCACCCCACTTGTGACTTGCATCTCTTCTGACTGTATACCATTTACCACCACTCTCTGTTTTGTGCCCGTCAACCAGTTTGCCACCCAGTTGACCAACTTCTGACCAAGCCTACCCAGCTTATTTATCAATCTTCTATGTGGAACAGTGTCAAAAGCTTTGCTGAAGTCAAGGTAGGCGACATCAACTGCTCCCCCTTGGTCCACCACTCTGGTTACCCAGTCAAAGAAATCTATGAGATTAGTTTGACAGGACCTTCCTTTGTAAACCCATGCTGTCTTGGATCCTGTGCCCCATGGATTCCAGGTGTTGTACTATCCTTTCCTTAAGGAGTGCCTCCATAATCTTGCCCACTACTGAGGTAAGACTGACTGGTCTGTAGTCTCAGCCTCCTCCTGCTACCACTCTTGTGGAGGATCACATGAGCCCTTCTCCAGTCTTCTGGGACCTCTTCTGTGCTCAGAGACTCACTAAACAGTTCTGCTAATGGCTCTGCTAGTTCCATCTTTAGCTCCTTATGTACCCTGGGATGTATGCCATCAGGTCCCATTGCCTTATCCACCTGAGCTTAGCAAGCTCTTGTAGGACCTTTCTTTGTGAAGGGAGTAGCTCACCTCCCTCTCCTGTGTCCATGATGCTGCGCTGTGGGCCCTGCCCTACCTTCTCTTCAGTAAATACTGAGCAAAACTATCTATTTAGGATAGATGCCTTTACAGGGTCCTCCTCACATACTTCTTTTCTCCATTGTTTAGCACTTCTCTGGACTTTCTCCGTTCACTAATGTATCTATAGAAAGTCTTGTCACCTTCTTTTACTGTTCGTGCTAGTGTTTCCTCAGTTTGGGACTTTGCCTGCCTTACTGCCTTCCCTGCTTTCCTTAGGTAGTTTGGTATGCCTCCTATCTTCATCCCACTGTGTTCCTTATATTTCCTGAAGGCCAGCCTTTTGGCTCTGATCTTTTCTGCTACTGTATTTGAGAACCAAAGTGGTTTCCTTCTTCTTTTGCACTTCCTTTTCTGTCTAACACAATGGGATGTTGCTTCAAGTATTGTATCCTTAATGCTTGCCCACTTTGCCTGTACCCCCTCACCTGTGTTTTTTTTTGCCAGGGCTAGCTTAATTCTGTTGGCCATCTTATCAAAGATAATTTAAATTAGTAACTGAGTACTTGTTCAGGATTTTAGTTTCAGAATATGTTAATTAGAGATGCATTTGAGCACAGATTGAGATCTTAAACTTTCAGAAAGCACTCAACAAAAACTCAACTTGCCAGATTGCAGGCTCATATAGTCCCCATCCTCCAACAACTGCAGCTGTATACTGATTCCACTCAGCCTTGGCTCTTAGTACCTGAAGACCCACCAAGCCAATTCATGGAATCTGGTTTGCTCCTTCCCCAGCTGCAGGCTCCCAGACCCATCCCCAAGCCCATGCTGGGACTCCGTACACTGCCCACTACACGTGGGTGTCAGAGTGATCACTTCTGGCTCTAACAGTTACAAGAAGTTGGCCCATCATTCATCAATGTTCATCAAATGCAAAAGGACATTGCTGTGTTGCAGGACAGTCATTACCTTTATTGAATTCATTGTACGTTATACACTCTCACGGCTCATACTTCACAGATGCCCTATGCATTTTTTCAAGCTGTGATGTCAGGAATGCAAAACCCTGTATTTATAGTGCTTAACGGTAAGACATTTAAAGGAGCAATGCAATTTCCCATCAAGATGCTTATATACAGTAAATACTGTGTGTTTATATAAATATAAATTTATATAAGCAAATAACTCTGTTTAATGCATCAGTTAGGATTGTTCCACAGTGCCAAAAGTAAGGAAATTTGATATTAGGGTTGAAACCCCCTTTGAACACTATCTGCTCCTCAGCCGGCATCGGGTGCACAGTCGTCAGGCCCCAACTCGCATCCCATCACATGTGTAAAGAAGCAGAGGTATAGGAGAATGAGGTGAGAGGTAGGACTGATGACCCCAACACTCACCCCGATGCCAGCTGGGGAACGGGCTGAGGTGTCCGGGGTTTTCAACCCCACACCAAATTTCTTTACTTTTGTCGCTGTGAAACAACCCTAACTGTTGCATTAAATGGAGTTTTTTGTCTCAATTTCTTCTTTTGAGAATGATGATGAGAAATATTGAATGTACTGCAGCTGCGGGAGCACAGGGCCCTTCGGGGCCCGCGCTTCCACCACGTGATGTCTTGTGACATAGTAACAGGAACAGCAATGCAAACACAAGGTGGAAATGCAAATGGTAACAGTAACAAAAATGCAAGGGCATATGACAATGCAAAGGGTAACACACATGGTGGCTCACATGGGAACAGTAACAGTAACACTAGCAGGTACATAAATGCAAGGGGAAACAGTAACTGTTACAGTAACAGAAGTGCATACCCTCTTTGCTGGAGAACTGCATAGAGAAACACAGTGTGTACAAAGAATGTATGCATTGTAATGGCAATGGAAGCTTAAAATGAGCATTGGTGAACCGTTTATCTGGAGGATTATGGCCAATACAGAAATCCAGGGCATAAGTATCCAGCAACAAACTGTCAAAGTGTTGGCCTACGCGGACGACCTACTCCTTCAAATATCTAAACCCGTCATATCTATACTGGCCCTACTTATCACATTGAGAGAATTTAGCTCCATGTCTAATTATAAATTAAATGAGAATAAGATGGTTGTTTTCCCCTTGAATCATAAGGGGTTAAAGACCGTGGCAGCCTCAGTGGGTTTCTCTTGGCAGACCAACGCATTGAAATATCTGGGCTTGTATTTGTTCAGGGAGCCGAGAAGGTTTATGAAATTAAATTTGGATCTTTTAATATCCACCATTAGACAATATCTCAAAAGATGGGTGTTACTCCCCCTATCTCTTTGGAGTAAAATTAATGTCATCAACATGAATGTTTTCCCACGGTTTTTTTACCCATTAAATCTTTCGAACACCTGGTTACCGTTGAGGTGGTTTAAAAAATGCATCTGATGTTCTCAGCCTTCATTTGGTCTGAAAAGAAACCTGCTAGCTTATGACAAGCTTTCAACATTGAAATTGAAAGGGGATTGTGTCTTCCTCATTTAGGATCTACTACTGGGCCAGTCATGTAAATAAGTACCTGCAATGGCTTAGGGGAGATCAGCCCCAATTGCAGCAGTCCTACACTCCCATTTGGCTCAAAATAGAGAGGAGTTTAATACAAACTCATGGGATATCCCCTGCTGCGTTATTACATGTTAACCCAAGATCTCTGCCTTCTGCTCTTAAAAATACTCCCATTGCATTATCCACTCATATCCATTCGCAGCTCTGCTCGTTCCTAAAGTATAAGCATACTTCGGACCCATCACAACTTTGGTGGGTAAACCCAATCTTATAATTGACGGTAGGCTACTTAGTTGAGACGGATCCCCAGATAGGGGATTGTTCTCTCTAGGTTCCGGAGACTGATGGCCTATGGTTAACTTCACCTGAAATTCTTTGCCAAATTTCACGTTTCAAATTCTGAGATTTTAGAATATTTTAATTCTGACACCTAATAATAAAATCACTTTGGTAATGTGCCATTGACACCCCGAGCTCACCCTTGTCGGATTTAATCCCCAGGTGGGTCTCCTGCATGCCGTTTCCAGACTGTATGAGGTGCTGTAGAACTGGAAATTGCTAGACTGCCTGGGAGCGTCCTCATATTGGTCCACACTCTTTCCTGAATGTGATTTGCATTGGCCCTCTTTCCGGAAGACGTGTCACAAGTTTGTAACACAAGACAGACTCCGATTAGTACAATTTAAACTACTGCACAATCTTTATTATTCACCCCAGAAGATGGCTAAATTAGGCTTGCTCTCCTCACCCGTATGTACCAGGTGCTGTCAGAGTGAGGGTAACCTTCTGCACATCTTTTGGGAATGTCCCAAAGTAGCCCCCCTTTGGGCCATCATTAAATAGAAGGCTGACCCCCTTTTGGGTTTATCAGAGCTTTTTACAGCGGAAATTTGTATTTTGGGAGATCTTTCTTCGGTTACTGTTATCAATAGAAAATATCACATGACCCTCATTGTGATGTCGGTTAAGAGACTGGTCTTGCGGCATTGGAAAGATGTGATTGAAATTTCTTACAGTGTGTGGTTACAGGAATTGTTGGCCAGTCTTCACCTAGAGAAGACAATTGCTAGTTTACATAATCAATCGCAGAAATTTCTCAAACACTGGGGTCCTCTGGTTACTCTGTACTCACTTCAGAATGCATAAAAGTTTCTGTACCTCACAATGGGGACTCTGTTGCCAGATAGATTTTCCTCTGTGTTAACGGAGGGAGAGATGGGGGAGAGGGGAGAGTGATCTATTCCTCAAGTTTATATTGTAACATTGTATACTTGTTATATAAATTTAACAGGAGGTCCTCTGTCTGTATTTGAATAATACTGAATAAACTTTGAATTGAAAAAATAAACGAGTATTGGAAGTATGTGTATCTCACATTGTTTTCGAGATACGAGCCCCGAAAGGCATGGCATACGCCACCATGTTAGTCTATGGGAAAAAACACCAACTTTGGAGTACCATAACTTTATAGCTATGCAATATTTTTTCACCAAACCACAAAAAAGGCACATCTGTGAGATGTTGGCTGTGCTCCCTCCAAGTATCAGGCCAAAAGACCTTACCATTCTTTTGTAGCAAGGTGGCAAAGAACTCCTGTCATTTTGGCCATAGTGTTGCAAAGTACTGTCGTGATTTGTGAAAGCTTTCGCACAGATTTGCGAAAGTGTCATGAGCATGAAAGTACTTTACAAAAGTACTTTTTCCAGAACTTTGAAAAACATATTTATGGGGTGTTTAACCCCAAAATAAAGACATGGCTAGCATCCTCAGGTCTGACTAGGTGAACACAAAAAGAATTGTGTCCCTAGATGGTCCCAATTTTAAATGCCAAGCATTTCTCTGATCACCAACTGAAAACAAAATGATGGATCTGCGAAAATACTAGGGACATTTGTGACAGTAAAAAGCGCATTTGCAAAATCTTCAAAAGGCACATTGGGGACCCTGGCCACATGTTCCCTGAAGTTTTTGGACCAGTTGTACACACCGTGTGACCTGTAGGCGAGAGCAAAGAAAGCTCAAAAAGCATAATTGTGCAATTGGTTGTCACTTAATAACTCCGTAGCTGTATATACGACAGATACAAAACTTGACAGATCCTAAGATCTATCATGCCCAACTGTGCATACCAAATTTCAGGCAAATCCATTGAGTGATGGCAAAGTTATTAAGGTACAAAATTTGACCCTTTAACCTTAAAAGTGCTACTCAACCCTAACTATGGTAGCACTACCGTGCTATCATAATATATATATGTATATGTATATATATATATATTTTAATCATATTAAGGGGCTGTACCAGTGGTGCTGAGGGATTGAGTTGCTGGATGCCACATGTCACTCTGCGTTGATTACCTGAGTTTGGAAGTGGATTCCAGTTGCTGGGGC
Source organism: Neoceratodus forsteri (assembly GCA_016271365.2). NCBI lineage: Eukaryota > Metazoa > Chordata > Ceratodontiformes > Ceratodontidae > Neoceratodus > Neoceratodus forsteri. Next base: position 561,773,377 of record CM028130.1, on the reverse strand, counting down.
CAACTTGGAAGGGGAGAGACTGAGCTTGGGACTGCCTCCCTTTCCAGGGAGGACAGCTTGTATGCCCCAACCTATGACTGGTAATAACACAGGCTAGGTGGTGCAGATGAGAGGTACAGTGGGCTGGTGATGCTTGCATGCCTCAACATGAATGCCTCACACTGGCTGCAGAAGGATGGGAGAAACTGGAAAATGGAAGCTGGCATTTCAGTGAAGCACTGCATGTTTGTCTGTGGACCCATACTGCCACTCCTAACCATGGTCTGAACTAGACCATCTCAGGTGGGGGTGGGAGTATGGCTCTTCCTCACTCCCTTGGCCCTGCTATTGGGGAATCTATGGTGGCACCCCTCCATGAGGTGACCCTGGGTCACACAAGCACTGATCTGTAGGGAGAGGAAAAGTGCTGAGAAGCCCCACAAATCATCCTGCTCAGTAGGAAAAAAATGTGCAAAATGTAATGAGCTGCAAAGTGCTTTCTTTGCCATTGTCCGGTCACCATCTGTCCTACCTTGCCACCTAGCCCCCTCTCTCCAGGGATTTACCCACCACACTGGAATACATCTTGACTTACCCACAGAGTGGGGCTACAGAGGGACTTTCATAGAAATATAGAAGTTGTCAGCAGAAAAAGGACATCTTGGCCCACCTACAGTGGCCTAAAATGCCTTCCTACTGTGCTATTGTAGACCCTACTCTCCCAAATGGATGCTTCCTTCGTGATCCTGGGGATGTGGGAGTGCCTAAGTTGGTTGCATGGGTCTAGTAGAGGTGGACATCCTGCTGCATGGCCGATGTTGTCTTTTCTGAATATGCATCCCCAGGGAGGCATGGCATGCAATGACATAGTGGTGCAAAGAGTGTTGGATGTCTGACAGACCTCACGAAGATCTCAAGCACCATCTGTCAGACCCCCACTCTCCACCAGTGGTTGGTCAAAAGCTGGATGCATCCCTCACCCCTCTAGAGGAGAGCACTCTATGAGTCATTCAATCCTCCTCCTCTCCCCAGCTAGCCCTCTGACATTCTGGGCTCACTTCCAAACCCAGAATGTCAGGTCACAAGTGAAAGCTATACTGCTGCATTGGCAGGCCGGCAAAGTTAAACTGTAAAGTGCTCAGCTGTGCTCTTCATTCATTTCACCTGTCAATACTGACACAAACATAATAATAAAATAAGGCAAATAACACAAGTGATTTTTTTGTAGCATTTTAATGTGTGCTCCTCACACGCCATATTTTGCCACTCGTATGCATGAATATTTGGTTTTACTCACCAGTGTTCAAAAGTGAGCAGTACCCACTCTGGATATATCTTATCAGGAGCCCTACATGGCACAGCACAATGTTAGTATCACATGTGACACAGTACAGTGTCACATGTGATACAGTACAGTGTCAGCATTGCATGAGGTAAAGTGCTGAGTCAGCATCACCATGGCACAACATAGTGTTAAACAGTAGTATGCCACATGGCAGTATTGTGTCAGCATTGCCTGTGGCACAGTGATGTGCAAGCAGTGCAAGTGGCACAGTTACTGATGACAATGCACAGTGTGGTGTTGGCAGTGTATGTAGCACCACACAGTATCTGCATGTCATCCAGCAAAACACAATGCCTGCATAGAATGGGGCACCGTGACTGACAGCAGTGCACATGGCACTGTGCGATGTTAGCAGTGCATACTGAACTGTAGAAAGTCAACCCTGCAACTGTCACATCGCTGTGAGAGCACTGTTTGTGACACACTGTGGTATCTGCACTGCATGTGGCCTAATACGGGGCTGCCACTGCACATGGCCCAGCAGTGTCTGCACTTCATATTACAGAGCACATCTTTTTTCAGTGCATGTGGCACAGGGAAGTGACAGCAGTTCTCATGGCACAGCAAAGTATCAGTAACACATGTTGCAGAGTAAAGTAATAGTACTGCACATGGCACAGTATGGTACCGGCACAGCATGTGCAGGGACAGTGCAGTGACACTGGTTGGGAGCATATGCGGTACAACCACAGCAAAATGCCATGTGTAGTGTCTGCCACCAGGGTGGGTTGTCTCAGGAGCCTGCCATCTGTACCGAGTGGAATCAGAAGGGAATGGCCATTCCATATGCTGGGAAGAGTGGTTGCAGGTGAGATAAGCCTGAGGTACATGTGTCACTCAAGGATGGTTTCTACTCCCTTAAGCTGCCTGCATCTGTTCCCATGAGCTACTTTTGCTAGACACATAGCATCCTTCAGTAAAAGCATAGTCTGTGGGTCTGGACACCCCAACAGCCTCTTTCCCCCACCAAGCAGCACCTCCTCCCAGTACACAAAGCTGAGCAGCACTTCGTTGTGGGATCTTCCACTCCCAGAGAGGGAGTGGCAGCTGCAGGGGTTAGCTTGTCTGTGGGAGAGGGGTTCCTGCTGTTGGGTGGGGCAGAATGCAGTAGTGTCTCCAAGTAGCAGTGTCCAGGATCCCTACCAAAAGAAACTGCTGTCACCAGGCATCTCAGGCAGGGCATGATAGTGAGCTTGTGATCCCCTTTGGACCAATTTAGTTTGCCTGCAGGAGAGAAAAACATGTTTACTTTAGGCATATTTTGCCCAAACAAGTTGCCAGTAGCCTCAGTAGTCCCCATTAGCAACTACTGTGCCCAGTAAATTCTCCCACAGCTTGAACATCATCTGTGGCAGATTGGTGATGGCCGTGACATTGTGGGTAACCATACAACATCATGTGTCCCTACACAGCAACCTGAACTGTAGGTGGCAATTGAAAGAAGCTGGGAGGGTGAAAAAGCTAGAGAAAATGCTTCAGTTGGATGGCACTCAGCCCCCCCAACCCCAGGAGGATTACTGTGGTTGCTGTCCTAGATCTCATGCCCCTATTCCCATTTTCCTTTGTAGTCCCAGCTTAATTTCTTTTACTTCCCTCTCCATTACAAGAAGTCCTCACTTCTTGTTCATTACTGTAGCCTCCTATTAATATCATCCCTTTCACTGTTGCACCCTCTCTCAAGTCCCCCTTTAGCCACATAATCATGTTTTTTTTTTTTTTTTTTTGTGCTGCACCTCCTTTTGCCATCATCTCCTTTGTTATTTCCAGTAGCTGAAAATAACTTTACAGCCACTAGCAGGCAGGGCTAAAAGTCCTTCTGCCTGACAAGATTTTCCGTAGCCCAGAACAATTCATTCCAACAATGTTGTTTTGTCATGCACATAGCTTTTCTACCTTTTAGTTGTTCCTACTTTTTTTCTGTTGGGGGCTTATTTAGATTCCTTCTAACAAACAAAGTAAAATGTATTAAAAATATCAAACAGCAAAAAAACTGTGAGGAAAAGAAATAAAACAGAGTGAATGAGTACATTTCTCTGGATGGGGTTGCATGAAAAAATGCCAGCTTGGAAACAGCAACACAAATTTTAGGTCCAGTAGGAATGTTCCACAGGCACATTGTGCACCTGGGGACCCTTTTCATTGTGGCACTAAACGAGAAGGGTTCAGGATGGAATGTGCACAACTCAGTCATTAGAACAGGCATGCTTCAGTGAGTAATCGGAGACCAGCTACTATCCAGACAGACTTCAAAGCATTCTTTCACCAAGCAACAAGAAATCAAGGGTGTAGGCAGTCATACTCCAAGCACTCCATGGTGTGTAATTTTATTTTAGGGGATAGCAAATAGGCTCTGAACTGCTTCCTTTTTCGATGAAAACTAACCAAAAAAATACTGAACCATTCTGTAATTTTATTCATAGGAGTCGAAACTAGAAGGACAGGTCACTAATACTCCCTTTGCATCCCAAGGACAATACAACTTTACAGGCTCTAGGTTGGAATGTGGGTGTCTAGGGGAACAATGCATGGCAATTGTATTTACCCATGCATGGCAACAACCACTGTCATGAGATACAAAAGTTGTATTTATTGTGCCAAATGGGGCAAAAAACATGGTCCTGGTGTACATTTGTATATTGTCTGGCTATACCGAGGTGGGGTGGTAGCAGTGAGTCCACCTGGTGTGCAGATCTGCAATCCCTGGCTACACCCCTGCAAGAAATGGTCTACAAACAGAAGGGAAAAAGTTGGAGCAAGCTGAGGAAAAGGTAGAATTTTCTTGTTTATTGTTTAATCAGTAATTTGATGAAAAACATTTAGGCCAAACTGTACCTACAGAGCAAGATCTGTCAGATCTGAAGGAGTGGGCCAAAAAAGTTTGAAAATAATATACAAGTAAAAGTCAAGGGGTCTTGATCCACAGTCCCAGCCATTAGCTCTGAAGAGGCTGCTGCATCTCTGCAAATTCAAACCTGAGTGAGGAGGAAGGGAGTCTTGGTTAGTGCAGTAAATTAAACTTTGAGCTATGGAGGATTGAGGGGTCTGTACTGTAACCTATGAATTCAAACCTGAGATTAAGTAAGGGAGAAGAAAAGACTTAGCTCTTTGAGAGGGCAGCTGTTCTATTAAAATTTAAACTTGAAAGGAGTATTTAATTACTGCAGTATTGGAATTAAACTTTGAGCTATGACTCTGTAGATCTACTGTATCTTCCCATTTAAAGTGATGTGTCGGCTACAGGAGTTCACTACAGAGTTTGGGAGGTTGGAGGGAGACAGGGGGTTTAAATGGTGGGGGGGCTGCAAGTAGTAGTTGCTGAAGGGAAAGAGGGTCAAAGGAGCCAGTAGCTGGGGGCTTTTGACCATGCATCTGGGCAAATGATTGTGTCACAGTCTGCAGGACATGATTACATATGGACAAGGGTTTAAGTTTTTCACACAGCGCATGGATTTCACGATTACCGTAAAAACCAGGTGTCTCCGTGACATATAAGTCCTAACTTGTCATGTTTGTTAACTAATAAGGTGTCAGTGTGGCTCAGTTGGTAGCACATCTGCCTCTGGACCAGAAGGTTGTGGGTTCTTTTCCCACACTGAGATTGGACTTGCACCTAAAAATCTCTGGCATCCGAGTGCAGTATTGGGGGGTGCTGTATTGTTGGGGGGTGCTGTCCTTCAGATGAGACATTAAACCGAGGTCCCTTCTGCCCATCCTGGTGTTGTCCAGATGGAAGTAAAAGAACCCAGGGCACTCTTCGCAAAGAGCAGGAAACATTCCCGGTGTCCTGGCCAACATTTCCCTTCCCATAAACCAGTTCATGCAATTATCCAGGCTGTCTGTGGGTGATGATGTGCAATATGGGGGCCACCACACATTCAGTCACTTCACTACCAGTCTAGCATCGCTTGTAAAGCGCTTTGGGATACTGTGTATGAAACACGCTATATAAATGCTGATTCTTCTTCTTCTTCTAATATGCTTGTTGCAGCTAAAAAAACAAGGTTATTTCTCTGTCCTGCAGCCTTGCTTCGTGGAACCGCTTAACCTCCTATTGCTGGAAGGGTGGGTGGTGTTGATCCACGTCCCGTTCTGCTGATGACTGTGTTCAAAAAAGAATGCATCCTTGCATTGTGGAGCTGCCAAACCTCAGATTGCTGGAAGGGTACGGTATGTTGCTCCAAGTTCCGTTTGGCTGCCAGCTGTGCTAAAAAAGGAATGCAGTCTTGCATCGTGGAACCCCTTGGCCTCAAGTTGCTGGATGGATGGGAGCGCAGGCATCCAGTTGCTGTAAGGGGTGATGGCTGTTGCACCAAGTCCTGTTTGGCTGCCGATTGTGCTAAAAAAGGAATGCAGTCTTGCATCGTGGAACCTCTTGGCCTCCAGTTGCTGGATAGATGGGGGCCCAGGCATCAGGTTGCTGTAAGGGGTGGGGCTGTTGCTCCTAGTTGTTTGGCTGCTGACTGTGCTAAAATAGGAATGCAGTCCAAATATTTGCTGTGTCACATCTGTCCTAGATGGGAAAGGGGCTAATTTGCTCCGTGCACCAATTGGCTGCCAACTGTGCATAAAATCAAAAGCAGACTTGCTTCTGTGAAAACTAATTTAGCTGAACCCCTTCCCAAATGCCTTCTCTTTTATTTCCTGTATTATTTGATTTCCTTGCTCTATGTGTCTTTTTTTCCTACTTTGACCCAACTATTCCTTTAATTCTAAATGTATCCTTTTCCTTACTTCTGTGCTGTTCTATACCTGTTGCATTTCTTGCCTCTCTGTTTCTGCTCTTGCTACAGTATTTTCTCCATATTAACCTTATTTTATTTTATAGGTCTGACAGGGCACAAATTGTTCTTCCTCATCAGATAAGTATCATCTATCTTTAACTTGTTCTTTCCACCCTATTTACTAAGAACTGTAGATCCTTTGTGATCCTTTTTTGTGTTTTATTTTACAGGGTCCTGTGGACATCATCCCTTTAAAGACCTGCTTCTAGCTTGCTATTCCTCAGGCTAGAGACTCAGATTCTATGTATATGTGGGTTGGCTGTAATGCTGTGGATATGCCCATTACAGTGTGTGTCAGAGGAAGGCAAGAGAGAGGATGAGAATGGACTTTGGAGGGAGAGGGATAGTACTGTGGCTGTGGAGGAAACAGGGTCATTTTGTGGGACAGTGGAGGTCAGGATATTGGTGGTGGTCATCAGGGAGGAAGAGTGTTGTCTGGGACAATGGAGGAAGGGGGCTAGTTCAGGTTTTTTTTTTTTTAGGTGGGGCCTGATGTCTGGGCAACTGTCTTGTGTTGTGGAGGAAGGGGCTAGTGCTGGAGCATGGTGGTAGGGAGACTATTGTCCAAAGCTGTGGAGTGAGGATCATTTGAATTGGGGCTGTGGAGGGAAGAAGCTAGTATGGTGGGGGACATTGGGGGAGGTGGCAGGTGGGTGCTTTGGATGGAGGTGGTCTGGTGTAGGGTGCTTTGGACAGAGGTGGCCTGACATAAGGTTCTGTTGATGGAGGTGGGCTGGTGAAGAGTGCTGTAGACAGATGTCACAAAATGTCCGAACGTGGGGGTGTGGTCAGCAGACTGGGAAGTGGAACGGATCAGCTGGCCAGTAGTTCAGCCGGAGTTACGATCCCTTGCAGCTTTTACAGGACAGCATTAACATTTATAATTTTGACAAGGAGGGACTATCACTGCAGCAGAGTAATGGGCTAGTAAGCCCAAAAATTGGACACCTTTACTTCAACAGACGTGTGTTATATGGTCATATTAAGCTCCAAAATACACCACTGTGCATCTAAAACCCATGAGCTCTTAACTATTTCTTCCAGCAAAACAACTCAAATTATCCAACAAACTTAAGGGTTCCTTCTATTTGCTGCTATGAGTTCTTTATTATGGGCACTTCTGGCTGTTATGCTTTTTTCTTGCAGCCAATCCTTTAGCGCACTCGGGGCTAACTAATCAGCCACTGCACAAGTCTACGGTATGTGGTGCTTACTGCTTTCATGCTCCTCTCAGGGAGTCCACTGATTTCCCCTGACTACTTCCCACAACTACTTTTAAGCCCATTTTGGGCACTGGCATTTAGCTGCAGTGTGGCTTTTCCATTGTGGCCCCCATCTTCTTTCCTTTTTTTTTTTTTGTAGACTCTATTTTTGCATTCTGGATACCCAGGTCATCCTTCCAGAATTCCCACTCAACTCTGTTTCTACTTCCAGCCTACCCCCCCCACACACACACACATTGATCTCCCTTCTGATCCATGGCAAGTCCAGCTCCCAAGATCACCCCCCTGTGGAGGGTTTGCCCACCCTTGGAGGCCTGGTCTTGAATTAGAGGGACCTACTGTGCGATCAGGTTGCCCGTGGGAGATCTTGATGCGAGTGGGTCTAACGTCGGGATGCTGGCAGGTTACCAGGGTCACATTCATTTCCGCTGGTCACCAGAGGGTTTTTCTTACATGGTTGCCCCTCAGAGTTACAAATGTGCATTTGCGACCAGTGGCACTACATGCTGACGTACACTAGAACTCTGCTCCCTGCAGCTGCAATGCTGCTTGTTCCTTACACTGCCCCTGACCACCATCAGGGGCTGCCCAGAGCAGCGAGTTCCCTGGATCCCAGCCTGGGAAGGGAGATCAGTTCTCCGGATGCTTGATCCCTTCCCTCCCCTGCCAACTCTCAACTGCCTGAGCTCGCTTCTGAACCTGGGTCGCCATTGTGGCATCCAGTGCCTCAACCCAGTTGGAGTGAAACCCAGCAGAAGGAAACAGGCAGTTGGAGGTAAAAGATAAGTACTTTCTCTGTGCTGTTTGTTTTCCTTTAGGGTTGAGCTAGCATTTCATAAGATGGCAATGTGTGCTGTGTGATTACTGATTTCAACAGTACAAGTTCCAAACAAATGATTTTGTCTTGGCTGGGAGGAGGGTGGAGGGCATTTAACTGAGGGAGAGAGGTTGGAAATACACAGAAGGGGGAAGGGTGGTCACGTGACTCAGACCAGTCAATAATGGGGCTGGGATCCACTTACATTTCAAGCGGACCAAGTGACCCTGAAACTTTGAGTGCCACAAAGTGGAAGTATAGCATCTTGAGTAGCGTCTGCAGGGCATCAGCAGGGAGGAGAGCAAGCAATAGAACATGCTGGTAGACAGTAAGAGCCTAACTGGGAGCGCCATATATATCCATTACAGACATGGGGAGTTCAAGGTGGGGGAAGAGGTCCATGGAGTGGGGCAGGACCAGGTTAAGGGAGGAGATGATGTGCAGTTGCAGTCAATTAGGGTGGGAGATGGGAAGGGTTGTATGTTGCCAAGGATGTGGAGCAACCATATTCCTGGGAGTGGCTTGTAGGGCAGGGGGCTGCAGAGTGTGTTGGCAGATGGGCCAGTTCAGGCAGGAAATAGGGTGGTTGATAAGGGAACTGGAGGCATGGAGGAGACAGGACGGGGGAACACAACCGGGGGGATCTAATGAGGCATTCAAAAGGGCTCATAACAGGCACAGATAAGGGAGAACTAGGTAGGACAGCAGGAGGGCCTCACAAGTGGCTGCAGCCTAGGGAAGGAAGTGACCACTGGAGGTGGGTCTGGCACGGGGGCATGACTAAGACTGGGTCGGAGCAAAGATATTGGCCTGGGGGAAGGGGAACTGGACTCATTAATGGAAAGGAGATTAGCACTGCAACCAGATTCTCAGGGTTGTCTAGTCCAGAAGACTAGGAAGCAGAGAGGAGGAAAGTTACAGTGAAGGAGCAGGGAGAGGTCACTACAGGGGAAACATTACATAGCAGGGAGGCAGTAGGCAGTACACCAAGAAGACTCTGTGGCATGGGTGGCTCAGTGAGGCGATGGTGATGCAGTCTCTCTGGAGAGAAGTTAGGAGCAAGGAGACAGGAGGACAAGGGAAGCAGCAGGCAGCCTGGAGAAGGCTAAGGATAGGGGCAGGAGGGGAGTCAGAGTGGGGAAGGGCCACATTTGAGTGAAGACACGGGGAAGTAATAGTAGAGGAGGTGGTAGCATGGTGGACGGAGCAACAAGTGAGTGCAAAGGGGAGGTTCCACTGACAGAAAATAATTCAGAGGTGGAGGTCAGTACCCCGGTCATATTTGCCAAGGGGGAGAGGACAGGACAAAGGTTAGAGGAGGCGAAGGGGAGGCTGGACAGGGGGGATGATCAGAGAGCTTCACAAGTTGGGGGGCAGGGGAGTGATGGTCAACAAGAGAGCAGGGTAAGCGTCAGTGAGTCCTAATTCTGGGGGATTCTATACTTAATGGTATAAAATGGGGGGAATGAGTGCCAGAAAAGTAACATCTGGGTAGAATGCATGCCAGGCATGACAGCAAGTAGAGTGGGGCAGAATATGGTCAGATATGTGGGAAAGGTGGAGGGGAAGCCTCACATTGTGATGTACCTGGGAACAAATTATCTGGAAGGGAGAAGGATAGAGGAGGTACAAGACAGCTTCAGGGAAGTGGGGAAACTATACAGCAAAGAGGGAACAACGGTAGCCTTCTCAGAAATTCTGCCAGTGCCAAGGGCTAGTACAGACAGGAAGAGAAGAATTGGTGACTTCAACAAGTGGCTGAGGGAATGGTGTGTGTCCAAGGGGTATGGACTGGTGGGGGACTGGGGTAGCACATGGGATAACACAGATCTTTATGCAGGGAATAGGTTACACCTCAGCAGGGCAGAGTCACAGGTGTTGAAACAGAAGCTGGGGGATTTCATCAATGTGTATCAATTAAACTAGACAGGGGAAGGTATTGGAGATGGGAATCACCAGTAGAGGAGGTACAATGGACCTCCTCCCACCACTGGGATAGATACGAGCTTAGGTGACATAGGAGTTGAAGTGAAGAGTAAAGAAGCTGGAAGGCTAGGAGCAGTGTGGAGAATGGTTTCACTAAATGCTAGGAGCCTGGGGAATAAGTTGACACAGTTGCAGGCATTGATGGCAGAGGGGAGGTGGACATAGCTGCCATGACTGAGACATGGGCAACCAGGCACCATGACTGGGACCTAACCATCCCAGGGTACAAACTATTCTGGAGGGATAGAGATAAAGGGAAGGCTAGGGGGGCTGCCATTTACATCAGGGAAGGGATCGGATGTAACTGGGAGGAAGGGGAGAAGGACAGGTCAGAAGTAATCTGGCTGCAATTACACAACCAGAAAGAGACCAAGATTTGTCTGGGGGTCATTTATAGACCTCCAGCCAAGAAGGAGGACATTGACAGGGAACTGGGTGAGCAGATAAGGAGGCATAGTGGCAAAGGGAGCACAGTGGTGGTGGGAGATTTTAATCTACCAGGGGTGGATTGGAGCATTCCAGCAACCACTTGCACCAGTTCATTCTAGAAGCATTCCAGTATGGCTTCCTTACCCAGAGAGTAATGGAACCAATGAGGGAGAGAAATATACTAGACCTGGTACTGGAGGATGGTGAATAGGTTGGGGATGTACAGGTGGAGGAACCTCTAACAAGCAGTGACCACTGCACAGTGTGGTTCTCAATCAATCTGGGTAGGGAAGTAGCCACTACAAAAACTAGGGTCCTGGACTTCAAAAGGGTGGACTTTGGCAGGATGGGACGAATACTGGAAAGTCATATGGCAAGCATCCATCCAGAAATGGACACGGAACAAAAATGAGCAGTCATCAAGGCAGGACTGGCTGAAGCCACTAAAACATGTGTCAAGACAAGAAAGCCAGGACCGAGAAACCAACTTGGATGAGTAGAGAGGTAGTGGAGAAGGTGAGGGAGAAGAGAAATGCATTTAGGATCTACAAGGGATCCAACAGGGCAGAAGACAGAGAAGAGTATGTGAAGAAATCCAGAGAAGTGAGCAGAGTGGTAAGGCAGCAAAGGTATAGAGAATGGAGGTTAGTGCAGGGGATCGAAGAAGGAGAAAAGGATTTCTTCAGATATATCAGAGAGAAGAGGAAGAGCAAGGATCTAATTGTTAGGATCAGGAGGGGAAATGGATGGGTAGAAAAGGGGGCTGAGCATGCAGAAGTACTTAATGAATACTTCTGTTCAGTCTTCACCAAGGAAAGGGATGGGCCCATACCTGAGTAGAAGGGTGAGGTGGGAGATGGTGGAGGAGAAGCAACCATAGATCGGGAAATCATGGTGAAAGGGTGAGGAGGCCAAAGTCCCTGAAGGTGACAAGGCACATGGCCCAGATGGAGGTTCACCCCAGGTGCTGATCTAGTTGGCAGAGGTCCTGGCAAGGTCATTGGTGAACCTATTCAATGCCTCTCTGAACTCAGTGTACATGCCCAGGGACTGGAGCGAAGCACATGTGGTACCTCTGCATAAGAGTGGGCACAAGGAGAAACCGGGAAATTAGATAGGGAAGCCTTACTGCAATTGTGGGAAAACTGATCGAGACAATCCTCAGGGAAAGACTGTTGCAATTTCTTGAGGATAACAATCTCCAGCACAGTAGGCAGCACAGATTTGTCTCAAGCAGATCCTGCCAGATGAACGTGGTTGTTTTTTACAATTTGGTTATGAGGGCACTAGACAGGGGACATGCAGTGAATGTTCTGTACCTGGATTTCAGCAAGGCCTTTGACTTGGTGCCACATGATAGGCTGACCTGCAAGTTGAGGAGCCTGGGAGCAGGGAGGAAAATGGTGTAAGATGGGTCAAGAACTGGCTGCAGGTTAGACAGCAGAAGGTTGTAGTGGGGGGAGGGACATCTGAACCCAGGGCAGTAACAAGTGGTGTACCACAGGGCTCAGTGCTGGGACTGGTTCTGTTTAACATCTTCATAGCCGACATTGCAGTGGGGATTAAGAGTAAGATCAGTCTTTTTGCAGATGACACAAAGATTTGTGCTGAAGTAGATGGAGAGGAGGGAGAAAAAGTACTTCAGGAGGATTTGATGAAACTGGAGGAATAGTCTCACATTTGGCAGCTTGTTTTCAATGCCAAGAAGTGCAAAGTGGTGCATTTAGGAAGCAAGAACCCAGGGCACAATTACTGGCTGGAGGGTGTCCCATTAACAAAATCCGAGGAGGAGAAGGATCTGGGCATGCTGGTAACTGGGGAGATGAACCACTCTGCTCAGTTCAGGAAGGCAGCAGCGAAGGCATACCGGATGCTAGGGTGTATAGCAAGGGGGATTACTTGTAGGAGTAGGGAGGTCATCTTGCCCCTGTAGAGGTCCCTGGTGAGACCGCACCTAGAGTACTGTGTGCAATTCTAGTGCCCCTACTTGAAAATGGACATCAGACTACTAGAGGGGGTACAGTGCAGGGCAACAAAAATTATCCTGGGGCTGGAGGACAGACCATATGAGGAGAGACTGAGAGAGCTCAATATGTATTCCTTGGAGGAAAGAAGGGAGAGAGGGGATATGATTGAGATCTTCAAGTACCTGAAAGGTTTGAACAAAGTAGACACCAGGTGTATCTTCAATCTGACAGGTGGAAGCACCAGGGGACACTCTAGGTTCAAGAGGGAACTTCGGAGGCCCTATTTCACAGAAAGGATGGTGACAGGGTGAAATGCTCTGCCAGAGGAAGTTGTATCATTGCAGAGTGTTGGGGGCTTCAAGAAGGGTTGGGACGATTCGAGGGGAGGGCACAAATCTGGAGGGGGTGAGAGATGGGGGCATATGAGGGAGGTGGGAGCAGCTGCAGTCTAATGGACTGAAGTGCTGCACACTCGAGCAGACTAGATAGACCGAATGTCCTTTATCTGTTGTCAATTTTGTATATTCGTAACCCCTTAGTGCCACTGGGCCAGCCTTGTGGCCCCCATCTTGTGATTTTATTGTACCAGTTCCTTCCTACCAAGCCCCTCAGAACACTTACACTTGGCTGCCATGCAGCTTAACTAGTGCTTTTTGCCACTTCCTGCTGGCTTCCCTCCAGACCCTCATAGCAAGCCCCTTGGTGGTCTTCACAAAGGCACCGTGTGGCTAATCAGTAGAGTGAGGCATATTTGCCCTGGCCCCTTCCACCTCCCAAAAATTCCCAACTTTTTTCCCCCACCTACAAGTTTCAGGCCACAGTGTGAACTCTGCGTGGGCTGAGACTCGAAAGCACCTGCCGGCATTGTCACTGTAGCGAAGTAGCACTAAACTGATGGCTGCATAGCCACATCATTTCTGATTGGCAGTTTTCTGACCAACCTACCTGCCTGCTTCATACAGTCGGAGCCCACAGACCCCTCTCCCAGCTATATGCCAGGGAAATGTTAAATATAATTAAAAATCACCATTTACCACCAGTGTCCCATTTCTTAAATAATATAGGGGCCACTTGTCCAAAAGCCTCCGCACCTGCCTATCTGGACTACTAGTAAATTTACTGGCTACCTGCAGATCACCTAGGGGCGCTAAGGGGGTTATGCTGAGCCCCAAATATCACTTTATTCTCTGTTCTTAGTCTTCTGCATTTTTTTTCTATCTTTAGTTTCCTTACTTTGATCTAGTTTTATCTTTTCCTCTAAAACTCCTTTACTCCTATGCTGTACTGTGCCCTTTTTGTATCTCTCTCTACTCTCGCTATTATAAGTTCCCAATACTGATCAATTTTTCCCTTTATTTCTACAGGTCTGGCCAAACTGTATGCCAATCAGATAAGTATCTTTGTTTAATTGTAACACCCTAATCTGTCCTCTAGCACCTCTGACCCTTTGTGTCCCCTTAACCTTCTCTGTTCTTCCCTTTCAGGTCCTACCAGAATACCCCGAACCAAAGACACCCCAACTCTGATACAGCAGGTAAGTCATAATTACTTAACAGCTTTAGAATCCTAGAAATCTGGTGACAGAAAAGGACCATTTTGGCCAGTTGAGTCTGCCCCTTAACCCCCCCCAGCTCATCTTCTTTGTCAAGAGACACCCCACGCCTACGACTGGTCAACTCCTGGTGTCTGTCCCATGCCCTCTTAAATCTTTTCACCATTTTTGCCCCTACCACCTCTTCCAGTAGTCTGTTCCAGGACTCCACCACACTTTCAGTGAAGTAATGCCCCCTTACATTGCCCCTAAACCTTCCTTCTTCTAATCTTAGATTATGATCCTTAGTTCTAGTACTTACATTCCTTGTAAATAAGCTTCACATTCTCACCTTAATAGTCTCCAGCAGGTACAGATCCAATTCCCTCCACCTTTCCTCATAGGGCTTCCTATACAAAGTATGCACCATCTTGGTTGCCCTTCTCTGAACCCTTATAATCTTGTCTGTCCTTGTGTAGATGAGGCCTCCAAAACTAAACCCCATACTCCAGGTGACGCCTCACCATGGATTTATAAAGGAGCATCAGCACCTCCCTCTTTCTATTTTATACCCCTCCCTATGCATATCGGCATTTGGCCACCACCATGCTGCATTGTCTCTTTGCAGATAACACAAAGATCTGCAACAGGGTTGATACAGAAGGTGGGGTGGAGAGGATGCAAAGGGACTTGGCAAGTTTGGAGGAATGGTCAAATATATGGCAGCTTAGATTCAATGCAAAAAAAGTGCAAAGTAATGCACCTGGGAAATAAACATCCAGGGGAAGAGTACATAATGGGGGGTGAGATAATAACAACAGAAATGGAAAGGGACCTGAGGGTAGTCATATCAGATGACCTTAAGGTGGGCAAGCAATGTGAGTAGGCAGTAAGGAGGGCTGGAGGGATACTGGGATGCACAGGGAGAGGCAACACCAGTAGAAAACAGGAAGTTGTTATCCCTCCGTACAGACAGTTGGTGAGACCCCATCTGGAGTTCTTCGCTCAGTTCTGGAGACCCCATCTCCACAAGGACATAGACAGGATGGAGGCTGTTCAGAGGAGGGCAACTAAAATGGTGCAGGGTCTACACCAGAAGACATACAAAGAGAGATTAAAGAAGCTTAATATGTATACACTCGAGGAGAGGAGGGAGAGGGGGAACATGATAGAAACTTTCAAGTACCTCAAGGGAATCAACTGAGTCCAAGAGGGTAGCATCTTTCAGAAAAAGAGATGTGCAAGAACAAGGGGGAACAATTTAAAGATAGAGGGAGGACAGTGCAAGGGTGATGTGAGGAAGTATTTTTTTCACGGAGAAGGTTGTGGATACATGGAACAGCCTTCCTGAGGAGGTAGTGGACTCAAAAACAGTGGGAGAATTCAAGAATGCATGGGACAGACATATGGTAATTCTACTGGGGGGTAGGAGGCAGTAGGCTGTTGGTTAACTAGGATCTGCAGCCTGTGCATTAGGTAGGGAAATGGGCAGACTAGGTGGGCCAAGCGGTCCTTATCTGCCATCAAATTCTATGTTTCTGTTGGTTCCCCACCTTAATGTTATTTGAAATTATAATCCCAAGATCTGTCACCTGCTCAGTTTTCTTTACCCCCCCAGTAAGTAAATGGTTTGTGGGTTATTACACCCCATGTGCATTACTGTACACTTTTTGGCATTGAATTTCAGCTGCCAAGTTTCCAACCACCCCTCCAGAATCTTTAGGACCTCCCTCATTGCCTCCCCCCCGGGTGTCCACCCTATTGCAGATCTTCGTACTATCTACAAATAGGCACACTTTCCCCTGCAATCCCTCCACTATATCATTGCTACAGATATTAAAAAAGGATGGGTCCCAGCATCGACCCCTGGGGCACACCACTCATCACCTCTTCCACCCTGGAATGCACCCCATTTACCACCACCTTCTGGCTTCGGTCCTTCAACCAGTTCTCCACCCACTTTATTTTCTGTCCCACCCCTAAGTCTTCCAGCTCATTTCTCAGCCTTCTGTGCAGCAAGGTGTCAAAGACCTTGCTGAAATTCAAGTAGGCCACGTACACCCCCCCCAAAATCCACCTCCCTGGTTACCCAGTCAAAAAACTCAATTAGGTTCGTCTAGCACAACCTTCCTCCCAGAAAACCAAGCTGCCTTGGGTCCTGGAGGTAGTATAGCGCAGTGGTTAAGGGTCTGAGCTACAGATCTGGAGAACTGGGTTTGAATCCCACAGCCGCCTAGGTGCATACTGTGTGATCTTGAGCAAGTCACTTAACTTCCTTGTGCTCCTAGGTTTCATCTGGAAACAAGCTTCAGCTTTGTGTGCTACTCCTGGTTAAACAGTGTTCCCTACCCCTTCCCCTGTAGACCATTGACAACCAGGTGTTCTTCTAGTCTTTCCTCTAGTAGTATTTCCATGGCTTGTCACACTGTTGAGGTCAGGCTGACCAGTATGTAGTTCCCTGCATCTTCCCTGTTAACACTTTTGTATAGAGAGGGACCACATCAGCCCTCCTCCAATCCCTGGGCACATCACCTGTTTACAATGACAGGTTGAACAGGGTAGTCGGAGGCTTTGCTAGCACCTCCTTTAGCTTCCTCGGTGTCTTGGGGTGAACCCTATCTGGCCCAATAGCCTTATTGCTGCCAGTTCCGTGAGGATCCTTTATTTTGCAAAGGGACCTGTGTCCATTTCTGTGATCTCCCTATCGTTATTACTGGCCCATTTCCTGCCCCCTCCTTTGTAAAAGCTGAACAGAAGTATTCAGTATTTCTGCTTTTTGGTGGTCATCATCGTTTACCCTCACGCCATCCTCCCCTTTCAGACTCACAATCCCACCCCTTGCCTCCCTTTTCTCACTGATGTACCTACATGTAAAAGGTTTTGTCCCTCCTTACCACTACACCAACTGGCTGGCTTGTGCCAGAGATCCCACACAAGTGTGGGTCTGGTCCCAATGTGCACTTTGCACGTGGAGCCATTTTGGCTTGCCTGCTGTTTGCTGTAGTGTAGTGGATTATGGTGAACTGGTTTTGTTTGATTCTGCACTGACGGCTTCATTTGCAGCAGACCGTCCGGACCGTCGACAGACTGTGCAATCCAGCCTGTCTGCAGAATCGGAGAGCTTTTTCACAAATACAGTGTGATGAGTTTGCTCAGTTCTTTGATGATAAGGTGTCGTCAATCAGATCGGAGATCCGCGGCATGTGTTCAAACGAGCATTGCAGTGACCAACATGGGGTTACATGTCCTCGGCCTGTCTGGATGGATTTCGACCAGCCAGCGATCATGGATATCATGAAGATTGTCCAAGGACTGCGACCGACTTGCTGTAGTTTGGATCCTGGTCCTAAGCGCCTCCTTGTGGGATGCATGGATGCGATTGGACCAATCCTTGCGAGGATAGTCTGGGGTTCTTTGGATCAAGGGGTGTTTCCGGAGTCCTTGAAAGAGGCTGTTGTGACACCCCTTTTGAAGAAACCTTCCCTTGACCCCGACTGCCTTGCTAACTACAGACCGATCTCTAACCTGCCCTTTTTGGGCAAGGTTATTGAGAAAGTAGTTGCGTTACAGCTTGATGACTTTCTTACCACCCATGAAGTCTATGATCCTCTCCAGTCCAGTTTCAGGAAGAGGCATAGTACCAAGACTGCATTAGTTCGGGTACTTAATGATCTCCTAATAGCAAGAGATCAGAAGAGCGTTCGATCTTGGTTCTTCTTGATCTCTCTGCAGCGTTTGACAATCGTGGGACCATGGGATGTTGCTGGATCGCCTGATGTTACTTTGTGGACTGTCAGGACAGTCCTCAGATGGTTCCATTCTTTCCTCACAGGAAGAAGTCAACGGTAGTTTCAGGGATTTTTCTTCTGCCCCTTTGCTCTGTCTTGTGGGGTGCCGCAGGGCTCTGTGCTTTCTCCCATGTTGTTCACGGTGTACATGCTACCGTTGGGAGACATTATAAGGCGTTATGGGCTGAGTTTTCACTGCTATGCAGATGACACTCAGCTCTATATGTCCTTTGTACCCGAACAAAATGATGCTGTCTCGGTTTTTAATAACTGCCTCGCTGAGATTCAGGATTGGATGAGTGCAAACTGGTTGAGGTTAAATCCAGATAAGACTGAGGTATTAGTTGTTGACTCCTGGGGTCCCCTCTGGTCTTTTATTAGGGGATACACAGTTGAGACCTTCTGAACAGGTGCGAAATCTGGGCATTATTTTTGACAGTGCGCTGACACTAAAGATGCAGGTGTCCGCCACTGTCAAATCTTCCTTTTACCATCTGAGGAATAGCGCCCAAATAAAACACCTTGTTCCACATGATGACCTTCCTGTGCTGGTTCACGCTTTTGTTTCTTCCCGTCTTGATTACTGTAATGCTTTATATCTAGGGTTGCCGGGGGTAGATCTCCGTCGCCTGCAGCTGGTGCAGAACACGGCAGCTAGGTTGCTGACAGGGCTACCAAGAACTTGTCATGTCACACCTGTGTTATGCGAACTGCACTGGCTGCCAGTGCATGGAGAATCACCTTCAAGGTCGCATTGCTGACCTATAAGACCCTACATGGCCAGGGACCAGGTTACCTGCAAGATCTCCTTTGTCCCTATCATCCTCTCCGCCCACTCCGCTCTACTGGCGAGGGATTGCTAGAGATTCCCAGGGTCTGTTATAAATCATCTGGGGCAAGGGCTTTTTCCTTTATGGCCCCGACCCTGTGGAATTCTCTACCTCGTCAGATTAGAGAGTGCCTGTCCGTGGAAGCATTTAAGAGATCCCTGAAAAGTCATCTATTTTTGCTGGCATGTGGTTAGTTTATTTTATGGTTATTTTATGGTTCTTACGTTTTTATTTATTAGTGTTGATGTTTTATCTCTGCTTTGTATTAGTGCTTTGATTTTTTTGAAAAGCGCTTTATAAATAAATTTTGATTGATTGATTGATTGAGATCCTGGAGTCCTGTGCAGCTGGCTTTGGTGCGGTGGGAGATTGTGTCCTACAGTGCATGTTAAGAGTTTATATAAGCTCTCATCTTTTGTTTACTGGCCCCACTGTACTCCCTGGGCTAAGTTCTGTCACTGAGGACTGAATTTAGCCCCTGGAGAAAAGCAGAAGTGGAAAACATCTGATCAGAGATTGTGGAAGCTCGAATGTGCACTGCGGGCTATTGGAGCTTCAGTTGCTGCCTGTTGCTCTGGTGCCAGCTGCAGAAATTTATGGGACTGGTTGTGGCTGGGGATATTGGCCTAGAGATAGTCACATTTGGCCTGCTATGGTCTGCTATACTGCAATGGATGGTGGTTGGAAATTCCAAATCAAGGGGGAAATTTAGAGGAAAC
The DNA here is from genome assembly GCA_016271365.2 of Neoceratodus forsteri. Classification (NCBI taxonomy): domain Eukaryota; kingdom Metazoa; phylum Chordata; order Ceratodontiformes; family Ceratodontidae; genus Neoceratodus; species Neoceratodus forsteri. Next base: position 561,753,982 of record CM028130.1, on the reverse strand, counting down.
ATTAGGAAGTACTTCTTTACTGAGAGAGTGGTGGACAACTGGAATGGGCTGCTGAGGGAAGTCATGGGGGAGAGGACGGTTGGAGGGTTCAAGAGGGCATGGGATAAGCACAGAGGGCAATTGCCAAGGGGAGGGGGGATACTACAGAAAAGGCCTAGTGGATATAGGCAAACTAGGCAGACTAGATGGGCCTGTGGCCTTTTCTGCTGTCACATACATGTGTTTCCATGTATTCTACAGGCAGGTTAAGAAAAGGGAGGGGGATCCACTGCACCACCAGGGAAGCATACTGTATATTTTGCCTGGGCAAAGTTTTTGAATATTTGTCTCTCTGTGTCTTTATCCTGCCCTGTGTTGGTCAATGTGTGGAGCAATATGGCTTCCTACCCCCAAAAACGATCAGTTCTAGGGGCACAGGGGCAATTAATTTTCCTCCCTCCCCAAACCATGGCATCCCCTGAGTGACCAAGTCCATTCTAAAAGCCAGGTTGATGGTGTGGTGCAGGTTTGGTGTCCCCCCCAGCCCCCAAAACACACAACCCACTTTTTATTTTCTTTTTCATACTGACCCGTTTTCCCTTTTATATCTACAGGTCTAACATGGCGTTGACCAGGTGTAGGTGGACACTGACCATACGTATTAGCAAGTATTACTTTTGTGTTTACCCTACACTGTTTGTCATAGTTCATAAAGAGATGCAGATCCTTTGTAAGCCCATTGCTGTTCTTGTTTTACAGGTACGAATGGCTGCTATATGAGGCACTGGGTTGGAGCTGTACCTTGTGCTTTAGAAAGGAGATGATGGGGTGGGGGATGGGCATTAAGGTTGGCATTCCAAAGAACACCACATAACTAATTTGCCAAGACTTGTGAGGCTCAAACCCTGTTTTTCATTTTCTTGTTTTGTGTACTTTGCATAATACCTGCATTAATGTAGTGTTTTTGTTTTGCAACAAGTACTGTATATACTGTATGTATATGTGGTGGGGGCATTATGTGCTGTTTTTGAGGCACTTGGGCACTGTATGCTTGAAGGCAGAGCACTGAGCAGGAAACATGGATGGAGACACAAGTTTGAACCCCCAGCCCCTACCCACTTACACACTGTATAACCAAGAACAAGTAAGTTAACTTTTCCTTTTACCAGGAAATGCAGTTAAAGACTTCCAAAGATGGAGGATTGCCTCAGGGATGCCCTGGAAGGGAGGGAAACTAGGGAGAAACACAGGAATAGTGGGTGAAATTAAAAAGAATTATAGTGAAAGGTGTTAGACATGTAAACAGAAGCAAGAGGGAAAAAAAGACCACTATGGTTTTCGGAGGAGGCGTTGAGGAAGGTTAAGGCAAAAACATCAGCATTCAGGAGGGTCCCTATTAGTTGAGCAGTGGCTTTCACTTTCTATCAAAGTTTGATTAAATGTCTATAAAACCATTCTTAAAATGAGCCCCATAGACTTGTAGGGGGCGTTCCCCGTGCCCTCTCTGGAGACATGTAAAGTCAGAATGTGTGGGCAGAGCAGGCAGACCGGGAAGTGGAAAGGGGTCGGCTGGACAGCAGTTCACCAGAGTTACCATCCATTCCTCCCTTACAGGACAGCAGTACATTTTAATTTCTGCACTGACAGATTATCACCACGACAGCATGGGCTTAATGAAGCCCAGTACAGAATGTCACACCTTTATTTTAAAAGGTAATGACTGATCGGGTCAGGGAATACATTTACGAGTGGATTAACATTTTACAGTGATAGCCCACAAAGGAATCATTTGTGGAAAAGACTCCTGGCCAGGTGAGTTGCCATATACGTGTCAGTGGGGGGCTAGTTGAGAGCTGCTCTTTAATCATGGCCAAATACTACAAGCCTATTTATTTATTTTATTTTATTACATTTTGTTGACCCAGTAAGCCCATCGAGACTAGATGTCCCTTTTTCACGGGTGACCAGGAGGAGGGGGGATACAAATGGTAACTAACTTAAACTGAACCAGATTAAGCTGTTGGTGGTATTTGTTTTAGTGAATGCCTATGACCAAGCATGATCTGTGAAGCAGATGCTGATTAGCTGCCAATAACCTGCATCAGGTATTAATTAACTATGATGATAAAAGAAAACACCGTCAGCAGTGAAAGAAAACTTATTGTTTATGGCAGCTTTGGGTATTGATCTATAATGATAGATAATGATTTAGCATCACCAAAAGTACTGATTAAAAATTATTATGACTAAGCAAAACTGTTGCATGTGTGGTCCTTATCGTGCAGCTGCAGATCTAAGTTCGGTGAGAACTGGTGAGGGGGAGATAGGCATGGTGAGCCAAAGTGGAGGGTGTGAGAGGCATGCGGGGAGGGGTGGCACTGGGGGGGAGGATCTGATGTCAAGTCTGATGGGGGGGGGACTAGCAGGAGGACCTGGAGTGGTCGATGTCACACCACATGAGAACCACTGTATTAACAAGTGCTACCCCCTGATTACCAATAGCAGTGGTAGTGCAATGTCATCATTGAGCTACCAGCATCCCCTTAGAGAACCACGGCACTACCGTTGCACACAGATGGTACCACAGTGTCACCAATGGTATGGCAATGGAATTGAAACAAATCCATTGTGAGACCTGTTTCAATGGTTTTGCAATGGCAGCTCATTGTGGTACCATTCTATATGGAAATCACCCCAGTGTTACCACCATGGTACATGGTACCACAGTGGCAGCAGTGGTAATACACTGGAATTGAAACAAATCCACTGTGTTACCAAAACAGCAGTGGGAATACAGAGGTGTGTGTTTGAGCCATTGTAGTACCATCCATGCACACATTCTCATTGTGATACTACTGTCCATGTGGTACCACAATGGCAACAATGGTTTCACAATGGAATTGAAACAAATCCAATGTGTTACCAGTCAAGGGGATGCAGTGGTACTGCAGTGGAATTTACAATGGTATGGAAATGGTGGACAAATGGTAATGCTACGGTTTCCGAGGAAATTTTCATAAGGGTAAGCTGAAAGCTGTTTAAGTTTAGAACTGAGGACTGGGTAAAGGCAGTTGAATTTAGAGCTCAGAGAAGTACTTACTGCAGTTCAAGCTTCTGGGTGAAACCATTGTGTTAGGGTCCAACCTTCTTCTCCTCAGAGAGTGTTTTAGAAAGGGGAGTAATGCTGGTGTTAGAGACTTTGGATGGGACAGCCTGCCTATGAGAACAAGAAGAGCCTAGAGCTGGGTCGAGAGACTGATTAAAGTACAATCTGAAGTTATTTGCCTGGTTCATGTGTGATTGAGAGGACTCAGAGGACCAAGTTTAGCACCCCCTGGATTGAAGACACGGGCAACAGCTGCAGTGTGGGATGCAGAGAGGCCAGTTTAGTGAACATCATTTATAAAAGCCATCAGACAGAGAGTTAAAGGCTAGGCTGGCGAATGTTATCTGTCTCCAGTTCTTTTGGCATTGTCACTGGTGCAGCATTCTTCCGGGACCTCCACGGTACCATGCCACTGCTACTGCAACTACCTTTCAGCCAGCTGCAATGCTCCTGTACGGACATCAAAACTGTGAGTACCCAAAGCTGTGGCTGTGGGGAGTTTCTTGTGGCTAGCTAGCTATAGAGTCTGGAGCACCTCCATCAGGACTGTTGGGGAAACAAATATACAAGGTGGGACAAAGCAAACGGTTTAAGGTGTTATAAGTGAAAGTGAAAGTAGAGACAAAGCAAGTTGAATGCATCACAAGGGGAAAGTGGAAGTTGGGACAAGCCAGGTTTAAAGTGTTTCAAGCGAATATAAAAGTTGAGCCAGAACAAGGTTTAAAGTGCTGCAAGTATTTAACAAGTTGTTGGGCCCCAACGAACATTCTCAGGCCTACATCTTTATTTAGTGTGGTACACACCGCAGCAAGGACATTAAGGGTGCTCCCTGGGTTGGAAAGCCCAGAGACTAAGGATAACTGTGTGGGAAGCGTTTAAAAAAAGGTTGTTGCCATTTACATCCCTTTTCTCCTTTTCCTAAATGAATTGTTATTTTGTTTGCATGTTAATACTTGTGGTTGTAAATTTATGCGCTCAAGTTACTGTGTGTGTGGGGGGTTGTTATTGAGGTGGGAAGTGTACTAGGGGGAAAATACTATTATTTCCTGGGGGGTGGTAACCTGCAAGTTTTCCAGAGGTATTCCCTGCCACTGCCCCAGGTGGAGGCACCGCGCCAGCAGATTGTCCAGTTGCAGAACCCAGGCCTGGCCCCTCGAAGGTGTGTTTCAGGTAAAGACCGAGGGCCCCGGAGCAGCCTAGGTGAGTCAATTGCATATACATTCCTTGTTGTTTTTTAGAGTATGCATAGAATAATACTTTGTTTCATTTGTTTTATTTTTTTTTTTTTTTTAATACTTGCCCGGATTCTCGGCTTCAGAGAGGGCCTCGTACCCCTTCTACTCCATCTGCCAGATCCTGCCACCAGGCTTCCCTGATTTCACATTGCTTGTTCGGCCAGGGATGTATTAATTTTTTCCCCATTTTCCTCCCTATCCCCTGAGGATGCCGGCGCAGAGGATGTTCATCCACACAAATGATGTGCTGATGCACACCATCATCAAGTGCCTGACAGTGTCCTCCCTCCCGACTCTGGAGAGCCGTGTGCCTCTACAGCCCATACTTCAACCAGCAGAGGAGTTACCAGTGCATAGAGCAACCCAGTAACCCACTCTGGAGGAGGGGGAGAGCATCCGTTGGGATGCTCAATCCTCCTCCTCCCTCATCTGATCCCCGCAGCCCGGTTCGCTCCAGAACCTGGGCCGCCGAGGAGACAAGATTCAAGCCCAGTGCCTCAGCCTCAGCGCACCAGGCTGGCATCATTTGTTTTATTTGATGTGATATATGTAATGTAATTTTCCTTTTTTTAAATAAAATTCCTCTATTCTTCATCTCATACTCATCATACTCTTGGCAGGGAGTGCTGTTGGCCTGCTGTCCAAGATGAAGGATCCTAGAGGAGTTGAAGAGGAGGATGGAGAGCTAGTGTTGCAGGTTATGGAGTTGTCCTCCCTCCCAGCCTGTATCTCAAAAGGAGGAAACATCCAATCTTTCTGTGGAGAAAGACATGGAAACATAATGAACACTTACCTGTTACTGATATTTCTGATACTCTGGAAGCTGAAGAACAACTTAAGCTGGAAATGATGGAATGCAGGCAGTCTCTCCTGAGAATGATTGTTGAGGATGAAGACAGGTATAGCCATGTGAAAGGGTCACTGAACCAACATCATGCAGCTTCTAAACAATCTTCTCACTCAGTTGGTTTCATCAACAAAAGCTATCCAGGTGGTGTTAACTTCTGACAATCAGTTGCATCCCCAAGATCAAAGGGAACATTGGCAGTTGTGGGGAGGCCTGAATGAGCTGAGTCACAAAGATCAAAATAAGCCACCCGACAGTCTGAAGATCCAAAGGGTGAGTAGGCAAGGAAAAAGGTCACTGCACAGGAAAGTTTATCTGCTGTCTTCTATATTAACTGCTATCCAAATTAAAACTGTTGGTCAGCTGAAGCTGCCTTGTGGAATGGTAGAAAATGAGAACGGAGAATGTATCACTGACCCCCAACTGAGATCCAGTTAGCCCTGTCAGCCCAAGGACTAGGAGACCTACACCAGTTGAGAGAAGAGGATCACAGACAAGTTCCAAAACTGCCCAACTTAAACTGCCAACCCTGACTTCAAGGGCAGAAGGTGAGCTGCTGATTGACTCCACCATGATTGCAGCAACTGACGCTGCAGCTGACCTTCCCTCCACATGGACCGCGAAGCCGATGGCTGCAGGTACATCCACTGTTATTGTAACTGTATAAAACTCCCTGATATTGTCAGTTTGCCCCTGGGAGATTTATTGACTGTTAACTTTCCTGAAGGTACTCTGCTCTGTGCTGGTGACCCAGCTCAGGCTCCCAGTAACCCCAGGGATGTTAATCAGTAGGTACTGGGTGTAAACAGTGCTTACAGCGCTGAATACTCTACTGTCCTAATGCTGATGCAAACACAGAACATCTCTTCAGGGTCAGCAGTTACTGCCAGTCACTTACAAACTACTTCATTACCCTCTACTTCTGCAGACTCTTAAGTAAAGCACCTCTCCCCATTGACGCTATTTCTCCAGATGTTGTGTGAGGGTTCAAGCCTGCCTAAAGCATTATCCCCAACTCACAGTAACCTGGAGATTATCGACTAAAGTTCACAGGGCACTGCAGAAAAAAACTTATGACTATGCCCGTTAGCCCTGCCCAGACCTCTGCCAGTAAAATGGTGATTGGACAGCCTGAAGTACAGGCAAACCAGCTAGATGGGGATACTGCTCAGCACTCTTCTCATTTAACAGGGAGGCAATCTATTCATAATAATTGTTCAGGATTAAAGCAGACTGTGGTTCTCATTGCTGATTCTGCTATGAGGATTGAGACTACTGGCACTGGTACTGGTCCCTCTGCCTCCACCTCAGGTATGCAGTATGCAGAATTGATTTAGAAACATATAAGTTGTTGAAAGATATAGACCACTTGGCCCACCCAGTCTGCCCTATCTTATCTACCTACAGTGTCACCACAGACCCTATTTGGTCTTCGATCCTCACCCCCCCCGCCTTACTGCTAAGATCCCTTTATGTCTATCCCATGCATTCTTGAATCCTGTAACCGCTATAGCCTCCACCATCTCTGCTGGGAGGCTATTCCATGCATCACTACCCTCTCTGTGAAGAAGTATTTCCTCTGACTCTCCCCCTTCCATCTTCAAAGTGTGAACACTTGTCCTCAAGCATCTTTTTCTTTGGATAATGCTACCTTCCTGTACCTTGTTTTTACATGTGAGGTATCTGAATGCTTCTATCATATCCCCCCTTTCCCTTCTTTACTCCAGTAAGTACATATTTCATTCTTTAAGCCTATCTTCGCAGGACTTTTAATGCAGGCCCTGCACCATCTTGGTTGTCCTCCTTTGCACCACCCCCCAATCTGTGGCCTTTCTGAGATATGGCCTCTAGAACTGGACACAGTACTCGAGGTCTAGTCTCACCAGTGATCTATACAGGGGTATTATTACCTCCCTCTTTCTGCTGATGATTCCCCTGCCTATGCATGCCAGCATCCTGCTAGCCTTCCCCACAGTCTCGTCACACTGTTTCTACCTTTAGGTCCTCAGGAATGATTACCTCAGGTCCCTTTCCTGCTTTGTGACTGCTAATACCTCTCCTCCCAGTTAGTACATTGCCCCCGGGTTTCTGTGCCCCAAATGCATGATTTTGCACTTTTTTGCATTGAAACCCAGCTGCCAGAACCGTGAGTGTGACCATTCTTCCAGCTTTTTTAGATCCTCCCTCATTCTTTCCACCCCCACACACCCCAGTGTTTCTACTCTGTTGCAGAGTTTTGTGTCATTTGTGATCAGACATACTGTTCAAATACAGTAAGGTGCTCTCGGACACCACTTCAGTGTCCTCGGGTGTTCCCCAAGGTTCAGCTCTGGGGCTCCTGCTCTTTTCCAAATTTGTCAACAATCTACCCGCTACCTCTTACTACTATAGGTTCATTCTATATGCTGACCACCTGGTCATCCTCACCCATTCTCGGGACATTGAGGTCATAAACCACCAGTTGAGTGAGGACTTTATGAGTATCCAATCCTGGATAATGTCCCACAAGCTGGTCCTCAACCTCAAAAAAAACCCAGGCCATGCTCTTTGGGTCCCTGGACAAGATAAAGGCCTCACCTGCCCCTTTGTGTATCACTGGGCTTGATGGTGCTCCTGTCCTCATCACCGACTCCATCAAATACCTTGAGGTGACGCTTGACCCTCAGCTCGACCTTGGACTCCATATCCAGAATGTATGCAGAGCCGTTAACTGCAAACTGGGTCTGGCCTATCGAGCAAAGTGCAATCTCATTTCCGCTACTAGCCTTGTGCTGTCAACAGGCATGTTTCTCCCCTCCCTCTGCTATGGGCTCCTCCTGTTTGCTCGTACCTCCAAAGCCCACCTCTCTAGGTGGACCATCGCCTACAACAACATTTGCCATTTTGCCCTTGCTGCCCCTCGTCTCACCCACCACTGTGACCTGTATAGTAAGCTTAATTGTCTCTCCCCACACAATTACTTAAATTTTGTGCTGGGCTGTTTCACGGGCAAGGTCCTTGGCACTGGCACCCCCCTGGACTGGCAGAGCTCCTCATGCTGGCTGCCTCCTACTCGTACTCCTTCAGATCCCTGAGCCCTGCTGTTCTTAGGATTCCTGCTACTTGCATTCAAATGGGGGACAGAGATTTTTCCTTATGCACCCCCAGATTATAGAACTGCCTTCCTGCCCAGGTCTGCTCCTCCTCTTCCTCCCATGAATGCCTCCGAACCTCCCTGTGGAATCATTTGACGCTTTCCTCAGCATGTGGTTGTCCCAAACCTCCATAATCTCACCTGGTCCCCTGCACTGAACATCCTTCCTAAGATATAGCCTGCCTACATAGTTTTTGTCCAGCACACAATGTATACACCCTATGTATTAAGTATTGCTCTGACTGTGACACTTTTTTGGGGTCCTATACTGTACATAATTTGTACATAATGCGCTGCTTGCAACCTTGGTGACTTGATGTATATGCTCAGACCATTTGTGTGTACCTACTGACTATGTGATGCTTCTGTTTTCCCTGACTCTGTGTAACTGCCTAAAGTGTATCATGTTGTCCTATGTTGTATTTCCTTGTACTTTCCTGGGTCATACCTGAAAATAGGCAAATGTCTTGTCTCGTGTACTTGCCTGGTTAACAAAAGCTAAATAAAAATAACTTTCCCTTCCAGTCTTTTTGTAATGTCACTAATAAAGACATGGAAGAAAACTAGGCCTAGTACTGATCCTTGCGGCACCCCATTGGTCACTTTGCCTAGTCCAGAGTGGATGCAATTTACCATCACCCTCTGACTCCTATTGACTAGCCAACTCTCTACCCATTTTACTACTTTAGGACCTACTCCTAGGCTTCCCAGCGTGCTTAACAGTCTTCCATGTGGAACGGTGTCGAAGGCCTTGCTGAAATCAAGGTAGGCCATGTCCACTGCTCCTCCCTGATCCACTTCCTTGGTTACCCAGTCAAAGAACATAATCAGGTTTGTCTGGCAAGACCTCCCCTCTGAGAAACCATGTTGCCTCGGAGTCTGTAGACCACTGGCAACAAGATATTCCCCAGTACTTTCCTGCAGTAGTGATTCCATTATCTTGCCCATCACCAATGTTAGGCTGACAGGCCTGTAATTTCCTGCTTTCTCCCTATTTCCACTTTTGTGGAGTGGGACTACATCTGCCCTCCCCCAGTTCCACGGTACCTCCTCTGTTTCTAATGACAGGTTGAACAGGGCTGTCAGATGTGCACCCAGCTCCTCCTTGAGTTCCCTCAGTATCCTGGGCACTCCCATTCTGGTCCCATTGCCTTGTCTACTTTTAAGTATGTTATTTCCTTAAGGACTCTTTCCTTTGTAAAAGGACTAGTGTCCAACTCCGGTCCCGTAATGATCTTGTCCTTTATCACTGGCCTGTTACCTACACCCTCCTCCATAAGTACTAAACAGAAGTAATTGTTTAATATGTCTGCTTTTTGGCAGTTCTCTTCCACCCAGACCCCTCCTTACCCTTTTGGCCTTACTGTTCCTTTCTTGGTCTTTCTTTTTTTGCCTGTGTATCTAAAAAAATGTTTTATCCCCTTTTTTTAATCGATTTGGCTATATTTTCCTCTGTTTGTGTGTTTGCACTCCAAACTGTCTTCCCTGCCTCCATTTGTTTCTCCTGGTAACTCTCCCTGTCCTCTTTCTGTGTTCTTTTGTACTGTCTAAATGTCATTTTTTTGCTCTTACTTTTTCCACTACCTCGTTGGAGAACCATAATGGTCTCTTTTTTTTTCGCTTGCCCTTGCCAAACTGCCTCACACAGAGGTAGCTTTTTCAATGCCCTGTTTTATTTTTTCCTACTGTTCCTCAACTCCCCCAGTTTCCCTATCCCTGCTAGGGTGCCTATATTAAACCACACTGTACAGTGATCACTGGTCCCCAGGTGGTCTCCCACTATGATGTCAACAACCCTGTCCCTGTTTGTTAGTATCAGGTCCAGTAATGCCCTCTCACAAATATTTGCAGAGTGCTTCTTTGCATTAGCGCTCATAATGCAGACAGTTGGTGGCTGTCCGTGGAGGTGAGAGGTGGGCTGTGCCAGTCGCCAGCTGGGGAAGGGTGGGGGTGCTAGGTGGGCTGGCACAGCTGGGTGGGGGCATGGGGGTCCACTAGACTACCAGGAAATATGAAATGATGATTTATTTTATTATGATGGAGGGGGGGCGCTAGACTACCAGGGATATGTACAATGACAATGAATATTATTTCATACTGATTGGGGGGCCACTAGACTACCAGGGATATTAACAGTAATAATTATTGTATACAATTCAGGGGACCACTAGACTACCAGAGATGTAAAAAAATACACATTGGGGGGGGGCACTAGACTACCAGGACATTACACATGATAATATTTTTTATTATGATGGGGCGGGGGCCACTAGACTATCAGGGATATTTAATACATTATTATTGTTATTCAGATGGGGAAGAACGAAGCCCCTGAGCAAAACTTAGCCTCATTTAAGTTTGTAGGGCACCCCTGGGCTGAGAAATCTAATTTCAAAATCTGGCCATCTCGTCCCTTACTCTCGATGCACGATCATGATCAAAGAATCTCGTGATCAAAGAATTTGCAGGCTCGCGATCAAAGATTGTTAGCGAACCATGAATGAAGATTTTAAAATGCTTGAAACTCTATTTTTGGACTGATTTGGATAAAACCAAAGGCATGGCTCAACAAATCGGGATCTCCTGAGTAAAACCCATCCAAGTTTTACTTCAGAAGTGACCCCTGAACTGAGATATTTGTGTTTTCACGACTGGAAATTTCAAAACAAGATGGCGGATGTCACGATTAAAGAATTTTGAAAATCCTCAAGGACAAAGATTCTTGAACCAAGAGGCTGCAAATTCTTTGATCACCAGGTGGGACTAGATGTCCAAAACCGCATTCTTTGTTTGCAAAATAAACATATACATTTTCCCATTGACTTATAATGGGGACTTGAAAGTGGCATAACTTTTGAATGCCCTAATATTTTTTCACCCAATGAAAAGCACCATGTTTGTCCACCAAAGCTCTTTCAAATGAGTCATCTCTCAGAGTGGCACACCACATGACGGCCGTGCAGGGATACATCCAAAATCCCAAAAGCTGCCTCCAAAAATGGATAATTTTGCATTTTCTAGCGCTTTCGTATGCAAAGATCGTAATTTGACCAAAACGCAATTTGGCAAATCAAGAGAGCTACCATGCCCCCCCACGTGTACCAAATTTCAGAAAAATCAGTTGAATGGGTCCAACGTTATTAACATCCAAACTTTTGACTTTCGTATGTAAGTGACCGCTGAACCCTAACTATAGTGATGTGACCACTCCACTAATATATATATATATATATATATACATATACATATATATAGAGAGAGAGATAATATTATATATATATATATATATATATATATTTAAGCAATGGGTTGGAGATAGAGTGTGATAAATCCATTTATCTGAGTAACTGTGTACATAAATTTCATTTATGTATACAGTGCTTATGTCATCAGCCATTTGTCTATAGAATGCGTATGTCATTTAGAATGTTTGGCCTCAGTAGCAGTGTTAATCATATTCAAATGCAAATAACTTTAAAATGAAAAATTATAGCATGGTACTGTGAGTATGAAAGTTGTTCAGCACAGAAATATCTACAAAATGAGTGGTGTTTCATTTATTATTAGCTTTTAGATTGTTTGCTAATTAGCAAAAAACAGCAGAAAATTCATTTTCTTTTTAATTTTGTCACCAAACAGTGGATTAGGGCTCTGAGCTGCAAATCTGGAGACCTGGGTTTGAATCCCACAGCCCTCACTTGCATATACTGTGTGACCCAGAGCAAGTCACTTAACTTTCCTGTGCTCCCAGATTGCACCTGTTAAAAAGCTTTCAGCTTAGTATGTCTCACCTGGTTAAACAATTGAAAAAAAAAATTAAATGATAGCTTAGTACTATGAACACAAAGTTTATTCAGCACAGAACTATTTACAAAATGAGTGTTTCATTTATAGATACTTTTTAGTTTTTTCATAATTAGCGAAAAAACAGCAGAACATTCCATTTTATTTTTGTGCACTTTTTCATTAAACAAATGCAAATAACTTAAAAGCAAAAAATGATAGTATGGTACTTTGAGCACAAAAGTTGTTCAGCATAAAATTATCTACAAAATGAGAGGTGTTTCATTTCTAGATTCCTTTCAGATTGTCTATAATCAGCAAAAAATTGCAGAAAATTACATTTTTATTCACTTTTTTGACTAACAAATGCCCCAACAAAACAAAAACAAAATAATTGCATAAATGGAATATGCAGTGGAAAACTTGCATAATAAATGATTTATCTGAACTTGAGCAGTTTGATCTCGGACACCTCACTCGTAGCTTACGCCACTCGTGAGGTTACCCGAGGTCAAACTGCTTTTGTGCAGATAAATCATTTATTACACTTGCTTCCACTGCATATCCCAAATATATATGTATATGTGTGGGTGTGTACATATAGGGGATACATGGTGGGCGCAAGTGGAATATGGAAAATATTTTCACTCCTGTGGAGTGAGCCTGGATATTTCACAAGTGCCGAAGGCACAAGTGGAATATACAGTGCTCATGAGGCAGAAGTGAAAATATTTTTCATATTCCATGATGTGCACATCATGTGTCCTATTTATACAATGGAGCACTGTTGCAAAATGTACAATTTGCATAGGATTAGCGTGGGTTTAGCATGGCTTAGTGCAGTTTTGCACAATTGCATGGCATTGCGTGGCTTTGCACGGGTTTAGCATGGGTTTTGGGGTGTAATAAATGGTATTTATTTTAACTCTGCTGACGTCATCAGGATTTATTTCACTGCAGTGAACATAACATGGTTTATTTCACTGGAATATGTCTCACTCCCATTGTATAAATATACAGTGTGTGTATATGTATGTATGTATGTATATATATATATATATATATATATATATATATATATACACTGTGTGTGTGTGTATATATATATATATATATATATATATATATTTATACAACATATGTTTGGGAATAAATTCATGGATAAAAAGTAGTATCTGAGAACAGGTCATGGAGATATCACTATGGCCATGAAGATATCATTGATATCTCCATGTTCCTATACGTCATAGTGATATCTCCACATTCCCATACATCATTGAATTGAAACTGAAAGTCTGTTCACTGTAGCATTGCCCCGCCTCCTGTTTGAAAACTTGTCCCCCAAACCTCTCCCCACATCATTCCCTCATTTGGGAGTTTATTGATCTCTGCTTAAAATGATTGAAGATTATCTGGTTGATCTCACATCAGATATCAGTTGAGCATATTTCACAGATCGAGTGAGGTGAAGATCATTCTCATATAGTAGTTGATATTATTGAAGAGTTTTGTCTATTTGTTAAATTGTGTAATTTCTGTTTTTGTTTAAAGCAGGGATTGCTGCTATAGCAACACGCTTGACTTCCTCCTGCTTCTATGACGCTGCCGACTCACACTCTGTCTTCTGAACATAGTCGGTAATTTCTCGAAGTAAGTGATAGAATTGCACAGTTTTTTTAACTAAATGGGTGCAGAGCTCTTTATTATTAACTACTGTAATGTCCTAAGGGGTCGATCTTCCACAGCCGGTCACGCTACTTTGAAGGGGGAAAGTGAAAGTAATATGCTCGCTGATCTATCACAGTGGCAGGATCAACCAGATAAGTGCTTAAATTACATTTTAGAAAAAATAATTGCAGGATCAACCAAATAACATTATTTATATTTTGAAACTGGTAGAATCTACCATACATATGTTTTTATTTTTGAGAACATTATCCCTTGTGTTCTGGGTTGTGGGTGTGTTTTGATTTGTGTTCAGGGAGGGGTTCCATTACAATTCAGCCCAAACATATGTTTGTATAAACAGAATATGACATGGTCTGAGTGAAGATATCATATTTATCTTCACTCGAGGCCAATGACATCAAGATATCTCACTCGTGGCTTCACCACTTGTGAGCTATCATGATATCATTGGCCTCTTGTGAAGATAAATATGATATCTTCACTCAGGCCATGTCATATCCCTTATATATATATATATATATATATATATATATATATATATATATAAATACACATATGTGTGTGTGTGTATATGTATGTATGTTTAGGACTGCTAGCCCTTTCCAAACCCTTTAACTGGTAAATAATTGCAGCCTCATCTCAGGATATCAGGATTATCCAGTTTACTAATGATGTCAAAGTGCCCATGGATAGGGGTATGTACATAGGGGCTATCTTCGTAGACCTTACAGTGGCTTTTGACCTCTAAAATCAAAACTAAACTGTCTGCCCTTGGTTCTTCGTCCTCTGCTATTACCTGATTTTCAAGTTGCCTCCATGATCAACAGCAATTTGTTAAATTCAACCAATCTAGATCTGACCTTTCTACCATTAATATTGGTGTTCCACAAGGCTCCATACTGTGCCCTCAGCTTTTTACCCTCTTTATCAATAACTTGCCCAGGCTGACAACTCCCTGATCCACTCTCCTTCATGTAGCTGATATGGTGCTATATACCAGCTCTAGGAAAACTACTGAAATTAACTTACAGCTTAATGCTGACTTTGGGAGTGTTCAGTCTTGGCTACATCAAAACAGGCTTCTCCTGAACACTAACAAAACAGACTCTGTGCTCCTTGGTTCAGCACCGAAGCTAAAGAATTGTTCCCCTGCCTTAGCAATTCACTGATGGAGATGGTTCTCCCCTTACTGCTTTTGGCTCCTTCAAATACTTTGGCTTGACTCTTGAGCCAGCCCTTGACTTTAGCCTGCACATATCTAATGCCTGCAAGCCCATTAATTAGAAGCCTGCACTCGCTTATAAGGGCAGACGTGCCCCGATTCATACTGCCACACTGGATATTTCTCAAGGTGTTTTGTTGCTTAGCCTCATTATGGTCTTATACCTTATTCTGAGGCCAAAACAAATGTACCATAAATAAATGGAATGCCAGTTACAGCAACATCATCTGTCACTTTGCCTTGTCTGTGCCCAGGCTCACTCACAACTTCTCTCTTTACTCGAGCCAAAGATGGCTTTCCTCAACCTCATGTCAGCTTTATACCTTAAGCTGTACAATCAACAATATTATCAAATCAGATAATTTACAGTTCCAGATGATTGGAAACAAGCAGTCATTACTCCAATCCACAAAAAAGGAAATAAAACTAGTCCAGAAAACTACAGACCAGTAAGTCTGACGTGTGTGTCTCTGGAAAGATCATGGAAAGACTGGTAAAAGTGAGATCTGAGGGGGAATCATATACACTGGGATTACAGGATACATCTCGACATGGGTTCAAGAAGAGTCGATTGTGTACAACTAAACTGATCACCTTCTATGAATGAGTTAGCTACAGTTTGGACTCTGGTAGACTATGACACGTGGTTTTCCTAGATTTCAAAAAAGTATCTGATACAGTACCACACTGTGAGCTACTACATAAACTGCTAAAAATGGGGTACAGCCCAAACTTAACTGGGTGCATTCTTGGCTATCAAATAGCACCCAACAGGTTAGAATCCAAAGAAAAGTGTCCTCTAATTTTTTATTTATTTATTTAGTTTTTGTTGACCAGGTAAGTGCACTAGACAAATCCTGCCTATTTTCAGGCACGACCCGGCGGATTGCAGTGTGATGAGTGGGGTACCCCAAGGGTCAGTCTTAGGCCCACTTCTATTTAGCTGCTTCATACATGACCTTCATTTTGGGCTACACAATCATGTAACCAAGCTTGCCAATGGCACCAAAATCACAGGTGAAGTTGACACTGACACTAAATATTTGTCATTGCTCACTGACTTGAACCTAATTACAAAATGGACTAAAGTCAACAAATGGAGTTAAACATGGACAAATGCACCATTTTGCATTTGGGTCATAACAATCCCCTGAGCCCCGACTATATAATGGAACATCTATTGCCAGTAGTAGAAAATGCAAGGGACCTAAGCATCTATGTTGACAGTGCTTTTACAATGCAAACACAAATAAGAAAAGCAACTCAGACTATCAATAAGTTTATTAATATTATTAAGAAATCATTTGTAACAAGGGACAAACACTTCTTATGGGTCTATATAAATCTTATATGTGTCCCCACACTGACTATGGGTCACCTTTTTAGTCTCCGCACCTGAAGCAGTACATAAAACTATTGTAAGGTACACAAAGAAGGACCACCAAGCTAATTCCTGGACCAATGCACAAACCATATGAGACAAGCCAAAAGGAACTAAACCTAATGTCACTTCATGACAGAAAGTCAAGAGGTGATTACCTACAATTGTTCAGTATAATTAACAACCTGAAACTTAGGATGGATTGTGGACCTCAACCTTTAAAGAGAGAACTGAACATAAGATCCCACAACAAACCGTTTGAAGTAAAAAAAAAAAACTAAAAAAAAAAGGGATACTTACTTTACCATTAGAGTACCAATACTATGGAATAAACTTCCACAGGACTTAGTAAACATCATGTCTTTTGATACTTTTAGGAATGAACTGGACAAGTACATGGGTTACTAAAATTCAATCTGCCTACTTCTGTCACAAATTACCAAGTTACCAAGCTAAACCTGCTGCTCTGGTCGATATGTTCACTAAACTTGATCAGGCTTACAGTACACCCTGAGATATAATGATCTGTCACTTCTGTCTGTGCCCAAATGCATTACAAATATGGGTGGGCAGGTTTTTTCCATCTTTGTCCATAAGCTTTGGAACTAGTGCTGTGTGGAATATGGAATTCCGCAGGCACTATGTTTCTATGTTTCACTACAGCCTGCCTGTTGGAGAACTTTAATCGTCTTGGGGCCCTGAAGCAGCCCTCTCCCTTCACAACTCTGCCCAGCAGCAGAGCCTGAACTCGGGGATTGCCAGAGCTTTTAAGAGTTAAAGCCTCCTGTACTACAGCCTGCCTGTTGTGTAGCGCTTCCCACCCAGGGGTGGCACTTTATTTATTGCTGCTGGCAGGTCACGTGTCATATCACGTGACCTACCCTTCATTTTACTAAATGTCCACTTTCCCATTTGCAGCTTATACACTTCAACCACTAGGGGTTGCTGTACTTTCCACTCTGGCACCTCTATCCACTCTCTACTCCTTCCTAGCAACTATTGCAATCCCTGTCCACTAGAGGTCTCTGCAGTTCCCTCCTAATCCTTTCTACTATCTTCTTTCCTCACTCCTTCCCATCAGCCCACCACTAGGCCCCCTGCAAGCCTCAAACCTTGCACCCCTTACTCCAAAGTCTGCAGCCTAACCACCAAGCCAACATCTTCCTCTACTTTCAAGCTCTTAACCCTTCCTTCCTCCAAACAAAAATTTCTGTCCTCTGTCCCAAAGCTGTTCTCAAACCCAGTACCCTTGCTATCAGAATCAGCATCTCTACCTCTTAACCATTTTATTTGGTTATTTTATTTCTACTTTCTAAGACTTTCATAGCCTCTTACCCCCCCCCCACTCTGCCAAAACATTTAACCACTTTTCTCTTGCTGTCACTGCAGGTATTGAACGCTGCATCTTTACTATTTCAGTCAGCAGCTCCACCACTCAGCTATCACATCAGACTATTATTTGTGATAGGTTTTAAGACTCTAAAACCCTCTAACCCTCATAGTCTGCTAAAATATTTTCTGAGTGTTACTGCAGGCTTTGAGCCCTGCTCCCTACAGCCACTGTCTTGGGTCCGTTTCTATCACTCTAGACAAGCCTTGAACCTGGTGCTCTGTGCACTTGAGGCAGGGGCGCTGCCACTGTACCAAGGTGGCAACTACACTAAGAGGCAGACCTTTCACTACCATCTTCCCCTCTATCATCCAAGTTCCCCCATCTTTCTTCACTTCAGCTCTCACACCCTTACCAATCATGCATGCACACCTCCTGCCTACCTGTCTCTCTCTCCTCCTCCTCCTCCTTTTGCCTTCCGCTAACCCTAATGTCCCTGTTAACCCTCAGCCTCACTACTCTAGTGCTCCTACCTGCCCTCCCCTCCTCCTATGCCACTGCCCCTCCCCCTCCCTCCTCCTCCACTCAGCCCATATGCTCCTCTCCACCTCACCCCCCATCTAGACACTACCTTTTCCTCCCCCTTGCTCCCTCGGCATCTTATCACTCAAGCCTTCAGCCTGTGCTGCCCTACCCACCCCCTGTGCTACGAAACCCCCCTTCTCTTCCTATCGCTCCCGGCGTAAACTCTCCTTCTGCCACCCTCTGTCCAGAGCAGCTCTCCTCCTTCTGCTCCTGACTGGTAACATACATCCCAATCCTGGTCCAGCTTGCAAAGGCTCCTCAAAGGAATCCACTGGGCTTCATATTGCTTCCATGAACATATGTAGCCTCTTTAAAAAATTCGACTCTCTCAATTGCTGGGTTGCGGTTCATAAACCTGATGTTATCTCAATAGTTGAAACTTGGCTGTCAGACTCTACCCCTGACTCCCTGGTCTCACTCCCTGGCTACTCCCTCTATCGGGAGGACCGTGTTGGTAGGTGAGATGGGGGCTGTGCCATTTATGTCAAAGACTCTCTCGTTGGACTAGCCCTCCCAGCCCTGGTCCTTGACTTCAGGGCTCAGGCCCTAACCCTAAAACTATCTCCTGATCCCTCTAGGGGTCCCATCTACCTGACTACAGCGTACATACCCCCAAAAAATCAAGCACAAGCACTAGGCCCACTAATCGATTATCTTACCTCCCTACCCCACTCCTCTGACCAAATCCTTGTGGGGGACTTGAACATCAATTGGCTCAGACCTTCATCCACTTCCTCCCGTGACGCCTTTACAGCCATCAACCTAACCCAACTAGTCTCCCAACCCACTAGAGTGAATCCTAGAATGGGCTCTAGCACACTCCTGTATGTAGTCCTCACAAACCGCCCTAACCGCATCCGCAATATCCAAATCCTCCCAGACTGCCTTAGCTACCACTCCCCGGTTCTCTTCTACTGGTCAACCTCCTTGCCCAAACCCACAGCAAAAAACTACCCTTCGGCGACGTCTTAGACCTGGTGGGCTGAAAGGCCTTAAGCAACTCCTAGCCCTCATAGACTGGTCCTCTATACTAAACGCTCCGGATATTGACACGGCCCTTACCTTCTTTATCCACACCTTCAACTCTGCTTGCGACATTTTTGAACCCATAACTGCACGCTGGTCCAAAGTAAGGCATGCCCCCTGGATTACCCCCACCCTGCGCCAACTTCTTAAGCACAGGGACAATCTATGGCACATTGCCACGGAAACAGGCTGCCCAGCTGACAGGCTGGCCTATGCTGCTGCCCGGAACAAATGTACATGGGCCATCCGCAAAGCGAAGGCTGAGCACTATCAAGCCTCCCTCACTTCCTCATGGGGGAATGCTAGGATCTTCTGGGACAACATTAAGCAGTTGAATGGTGGCACACGTTCCCCCCCACCTTCGCTTATCAACATTAATGGTTCAGTCTCCTCAGACCCTGTCCTTATTGCCAACCACCTCAACAAATCTTTCACAGACCTTAGCCCGGTGCTCCCTGATAATTTCTTCACTCCCCCTTCCTCCAGGTCTGTCCCTATTCTCCCACGCCCCTTGTTCTACCTGCACCGAGTCACTGCCCAGGAAGTCAGACCTTACCTACTCAAGGCCTTAAAGAGTAACACAATTGGCAATGACTACCTTGATCACAGTCTTCTCCGTCAGGTTCTGGATCTGGTTATCTCACCAATCACGAGCCTCTTTAACAAATCTCTCTGCCTAGGGCAAGTCCCCTCTGCCTGGAAGATAGTTACTGTCACCCCAATACACAAGGGTGGTGATAGGACCCTCCCTAGCAATTATCGACCTATCTCAATCCTCTCTCCTCTCTCCTCTCTCTAAGGCCTTAGAAAAAATTGTGGCCACCCAAATCTCTGAATACCTCGATAAATATAGCATCCTCTGCCCAGAACAACATGGTTTCAGAGCAGGCCACAGCACCAATACTGCCCTCCTGGAGTTCTCTAACTTTCTTCACACCTCACTGGACTCTGGCTTCCTAGCAGGTGCAGTGTTCATTGACTTATCAAAAGCCTTTGATACTGTCTCCCACCCCCTCCTGCTAACTACCCTTAGTCACTTAGGCTTTGCCACTGGGCCTGTTTCCTGGCGCTCCAGCTACTTGTCAGCCCGCTCACAACGTGTGAAAATCAACGGGAAACTTTCCAGCACCTGCCCTATCTGCTCCGGAGTCCCTCAGGGCTCCATTCTTGGGCCCTTGCTCTTTTCCCTTTTTCTCAACTCCCTGCCCAGTGTATGTACTGGTAAAATCCTTCTTTACGCAGATGATGCTGTACTCTTTGCCTCTGACCGTAATCCCATCTCACTTTAGGATTCTCTGCAGGAATCCTACAATGACGCAGAAGCCTGGTTTACTGAGCACAGGTTCGTAATTAATCTAAAGAAAACCAAAACCATGCTCTTTTCCCACCCCCAAAATAAATCCAGTAACTATCCTCTCACAGTCCACTCCACCTCTAAACTCCCTATTGAGCTAGTTCACTCTTATAAATACCTAGGTATAACCTTTGACCCTGCCCTCTCTTTTCATGCCCACATCTCTGCCCTTGCCTCAGCATCTAACACTCGGCTCAGTATCCTCTATCGATCATAAAACTGCCTCCCCACGGATGCCCTCCGACTTGCAGTCACATCCTCTGTTCTATCTCTGGTAGACTATGGCCTACCTGTGTATGATGCAGCAGACCAGACTGCCCTGCACAAGATCCGCCTCACCTTAAGCAAGGCCTGCAGGCTCATAACTGGGACTCCTAGTCTAACCCACACTTGTCATCTTTACACCATGGCTAAACTACTCAACCTAGATGAGCGCCTCAAATACCAAACCTGCCTCCTAACAAAAAAATCACTTCCTGGGCTATCCCCACCTGGTCTGTCAACCACTATCCACCGTGCAAACCCTACAGTGCATACCGGATATCCCGCAAAACTGCACTGGTTATACCGGTACGAGAACCTTGAAGGTCAAAGGCTTACCCTACAGAGAGCCCTGTTGCATAACGCTCTCCCCGCCGTAGTCACTGATGCCGGCCTATCTTATTTTAAAACTAGTCTTAGAAATCACCTGCTGTCAACACACAGCTGTACCTGCCTCTAAGCCTCCTCCTATCCTCCCAGACAAGGCTCACTGGGCACTCTCTGACCTTCTGTCCAGCTCTACCTTTACTTGCTACTATCTTCCCCACACTCCTCTTCTGATACCTCCCACCCAGCCTTACCTTTATTCTTCCCACTGAATCAATCTCCATCTAACTACTGTATATTGTCTACTCTGTAAAGCGCACATGTAAGCCTGTTGTATACTGTGTTTGACAAATGCCTGTATTTTTTGGCTGATTCCTAAATGTACTCAGATTTTTTGTCTGCCTTGATGTTTGTTTCTTGCACTGTTTTGTCCTCACTGTGACGAGGTACCTTTGTAAATGAGCCTCTGGCTCAAAGGTTGTTAAACTGATGTTCTAATAAATAAATAAATAAATTCCACCAGTGGAATTTCTGTCAGAATTTTACTGGTTCTTCTGTGGAATTCTGCCTGCTGTGAGCCTCAGAATAATATTCTGCAGAATAGCATTTTTCAGTGGAAAATCATTCCTCAACCATTTCTGTAGAAAATATTGAGATCCACAGAATAATATTCTGTGGAATAGCATTTTTTCCATGGAAAAAGTATTACACAACCATTTCTGCAGAAAATATTGAGATCTGTGGAATACAATTCCACAACAATGTTGCAGAAAAACTCATTCTGTATTTGTCTGCTGTGGAATTCTGCCATTCAATTTCCTGAGAAATTCAATGGAATTTCAAAAATTACACAAAATTTCATTCTGCTGGAATTAAATTCCACACAGCACTATTTGGAACTCACTTCTACCTTAGCTTAGGGTCTCTTAGACACATCTAGTTGTCAAGAATGAGCTTTGCAAGTTCCTATGGACCTCTGATAAGTACTCATGTACCTGATGCTTTGTACCACTACTAGTACGGGCCTTCTGTTTACCTGGATGTACCTTACTCTTAAGGTTCTGGACTACAGTATTGTTTGACATCTGCTGGTGATGTGTGTAAGATTGTCTTATTCTCTTGTGCCGCTGTGCTACTGTTATTTATTATTGTACTTCTCCCCTGGGTTTTGCCTAAAAATAGGCATTGTATTGTCTAGTGCACCTACCTGGCAAACACAAACTAAATATGTAAATCTACGAAGATTGATTTGTTCAAGATAGTACAACTGTATTTACATGCAATGGACAGTTTGTTGTTTGGAGAGGATTTTAATTGCATGCATGTCTCAGAGATGTGTGATCAGGGAAAAAAGGTCTATTGCAATACTAACTCTCTGAAGTAGATTCTAGTGACCTCAGGCTGCTATGCTTATAAGTCTATTTACAATACAGGGGATGCTACATACTTTAGAGGTTTGTTGTCATCTAGGAATGACTACCTTTTTGTTTCCCCTAATTTAGTAGTTGTAGTGCTAATCATACAAAAGTTGACTGGTAATTACAAGATGGACCTGGGTACAGTTCATAACAAAACAACAACAGAACGCAGTATATATACTAGAAATAAGTAGTAAATAAGGAGCTTCAAATAGCTAAGTAGTTGACATAAACAAGGCAATGGCTGGACACGTTTACATAGCAGTGAGGGCAATAATTACAGAAACTCATGCAGTTTATGTTTGATACATTCAAGAGAACTTATATACAAAATTCACAATAAGGAGCAAGGAGTTGGAGGGCACGGAAGTAAGGGTAAGTGAATTTTAGAACAGCAATGGGGGGAAACTAGTGGGGTGGGTAGTAGCAGAAGGAATAAGGTTAGGGACTCTATGGAAAACCGTATTGGGGAGGGAGAGATAAAGGAGCAACAGGAGGGGGCATAGGAATTAGGGATCTAGCGACAGTAGGTACAGGACTCCTTAGTGTGACGCAGGAACAGTGCTTTGAAGATGGTAAACTTGACAGGAGATGCAAGCCTCAGCATTTTCTGCACATTGTTCCAGAGAACAGGGAGGCCATGACTTATAGCTGCCCTGCCAAAGCGCATTCTGACCTTGGGGATGACAAGGGAAATGTTAGTGAGGCTTCAAAGAGGGTAGTTTCCAACAGAGCAGACAGGGAAACATTCAGAAATATACTGGGGGAGCTTATGAGTAATGGCTCTAAAGGTCCACAGGATTGCATTTTTGAATCTCCAGTAACTGAGAGAACTCCAGTCTACAGAAGTATAGAGTGAGCAATGGTGAGTGAAAAACAGAGCACTCATAATAAATCTAAGTGCCTGGTGGTATAGGGTATTAGGTTTGGAGAGAGCCATACTTGTGGCTTGCCCATACAAGAAAGCCACATAGTCCAGGAGAGGCATAAAGGTAGTTTGAACTAATCATTTTTTGGCCTCTAAGGTAAGCAAGTGCCTGATTCAAAAAAATATATCAAGCCTCTGTTTTAACTGTTTTGATAATTCTTCTATGTGATCAGTGAAGGACAGTGTAGTATCAATCCACATATCCAAGTATTTGAAATTTTCAGCATATTCCAAAGGCTCACCTAACAATGTATTTACATTCGGGAGCATCCCCAAGGTGCAACGTTTGAATGCATTCACTGAAGGGGCGAATAGCATAGCGTTCATCTTTTTTGTGTTTAAGAGACGTTTTAGATGTAACAGATTCTCCTGAAGCAGGTCAAATTCAGTTTAGAGGTCTCTGCAAGCCATCTCTGGGGTGGGCCTGTCCAGGTGGAGGCTTAACACTACACTGTTGGAATCCCCTGAGCTTCAAGCTCAAGTTAGGCAGCTTTTATTAGCACTGAAATCTGTTTTAATGCTGGTATGGTGATACACTGAGCTGATGGGAAGATACTAAATGTGGCCTAAAGAAATTGTTTTAGGATTCTGGCAAGCAGAAAGTCATATCTGATTATCTGTACAACCTGTTACGCAGGCAACAACTGTATCGGGTGATGTATTTAGCCATACTAACGCAGGGAATTTTCAGACTCAAATCTAATACTTAAAATCAAAAATGCAAAAACTTCAGTATAATTGTGATTTATCCCTATTTGCAGAAATGAAATTCAGCACAAGCAAACCTCACAGTGACTTGTTTTCTGCTTACCAAGATAATGTCTTGCACACAGACTTTTCCATCTCCATGGTCCATAGTGCATAATATTCCAGATATGATGCATGTGGTAGATGAGTTTATAGGGAATACTTTTGGGAAGGAATGTTTTCCTGAAATGAATATTTCAGAATTTCTACCAGGTATGACATTTTCTCTAACTGCTTCTATGACTACATCTTTACAGGTTTCCTTACCTCCAGATGAATTAACCCAGGTTATAGGATCCCTGAAGAATGGGTATCCCTGGTATAGCTGGTCTGACAAATGAATTTTACGAAACTTTAAGGACTGGATTTTGGAGTTTCTTCTCCTGGCCTTTCAGTTTATATTGGACTATACGGCCTGCTCTCCTTCATTTGGGGAAGCATTCTTGATTGTCTTGTACAGAAAATGGAATAAATAGGATATACAGGTTGCACCTTGAAACAAGCTCCGGCTTAGCGTGCCTTTCTTGGATAAACAATTTCCACTTTCCCATACATAATTGGAGACCCATCAGCATTTTAAATTCTGATTACAAAATTCTCTCTATTATATAAATGTTTATCAGCTGTGGCAGAACATATTATTCACCCTGTGCACACCTGTTCAGTCCCAGGACGTTCCATTTATAAGAAATTGCATATCCTCTGAGAAGTGATAGAATTAGGATCTCAATACAAGATATGGGGTTTTGTTCTATCCTTAGATCATTTGATAAGGTTGCTCATACATACCTCTTTTCAGTATTAGGTGCATATGGTATACCCCAAAAGTTCATTTCCTAGATCAAGATCCTGCATAATAATGCTTGTGTTACTCCTCTGATCAATGGTTTCCATGGTTCTGCTTTGTCGATTAAAGTTGGTGTCTGACAAGGCTGCCCTTTCAGTCCTATTTTGTATATTTTTCCCTTGGAACCCCTCCTTAAGGCTTTACTTACTCATAATAGAGTTGTGGGGCTCTCTCCATCTCTTGGAGCATGCCAGCTGAAGGCAGTAGCCTACACTAATGACGTGTCTGTTTGTTTCGGACAATGCCTCAGGCTTTTTTGCCATGCAGACCCTGGATTCCTTTCCTAAAGCTTCTGGCTCTTAAATTAACCATTCTAAATGTACTGGACTTCATATCAGAAAGGTACCTTCAGATATAGAGTCTGTTGGAGGAATTGCTTTATCAGATTCTCTGATTAAGATTCTTTGGCTCAGATCTGGACCTGGAGATTTATCTAATATTAGTTAGTCTTAAAAACTGGACTTCTGTACCCAAAAAATAAATTGCTGGAAATCTGGACTTTTCCAAGGTAAAATGGCGCAGATTATCAAACAAAGTCTGGCCCCCTTACTCCCCTATTTGTGTTTTATTTCTCTGCCCCCTGAAAAAATGAATGCCAGATTATTTAACATTTTTTCCAGTTACTCTGGGGAAGCCATCTCAATCCAGTGAAATGTGAGGTAGCTTATCTGCCTATATCTAAATGTAGCCTTAATATGCCAATCCCTTCCCCTTTTCATTCCATTTTTTTGGCATCATACTATTAACACCAGTCTTTCAGCCCTCTGTCATCCTTGGCATGAATGGCTGTAGAGTGTTTTTCATCACCTTTTGGCTCTTTGGACAATGGCAGTTTCCACAGTTTAGAAGGCCGTATTCTTTCCTAGTTATGCCATCCCACATACAAAGCTTCTTCCTCAATGGAAACTTTCTAAGCTTCAAATAACCTCCTTATCAAAGTCTCAGTTGTTAATTTATTTGATGCCAGGTAGGTGCATTGGTCCTAGGGACCATTTCCAGGAACAACCTGGGCCATCTAGATGACACATACAGTAAACGAAAATACAATACATGAGAGTCTGCATACAGTACATAAGTAATAACAATTCAATTGGAGGCGATACTTGTAGTCAGACAGTTCAATCAGATAATCAACATACAAGTGGAAGTGATCCACGCAGTCCAATAATACATGCAAAATAAATGCCACCACATGGCAAGTGGATTGACTGGCCCAGTCAGTTAGAATGAGAAAGCAAACTATAAGTAACCTTGCCCCGCCCCATGTCAGGAAGGGCACTTGCAAGCCGAGGTGGATAGGAGGATATTTTTAAAATGTGATTTGAAGTGGTGGGAAGTGCTTAATGAGTGTGGCTGGTAAACCATTCCAGAGCCTGTGGGCAGGATGAAGCAGACTTTCTGGCCCATTTTGATTGCAGTCCAGGGACAGTTGAGGAGACCTTGAGAGGAGGACCTCAGTTCACGTGTGCCGCACTTAATACTAAGGAGTCTAGTTAGAGGGGAGCTAACCCACATCAAGAAGAAATTTATCGATAAGGGTACCCATGAGGTAGTCACAGTGGGCCTGAGGGGACATCTAACTAAGTATCATGTAAAGGGAGCAGTGGTGGGTGTAGAACAGGGTGAGTGCGAGAAACCTTGGGCTGTTACCACTCCTGTACAAAAGGAAATTTTCCACATAACTAATCATGTGGCAGTCTGTACTGTCCCTGAAGAGGTGCTTGACAATGAGAGAGAACAGTATGGGTCCCCCCGGAATGGACCCTTGTGGGACTCCACTATACATCCCTAGGGTTCCTGGATATGCCCCCCCAGTACATACCTTTTGGGATCTACTGGTGAGGTAGTTCCTGAACCATGCCATGGTTCCTGTTGGGAAGCTATAGGAGCAGAGTTTACCAAGGAGGATGTCATGATCAACTAAGTCAAGTCAAAGGGCTTAGACAGATCTACAAAGATGGCACCAGTGAGCTTGCTTACATCTGAGTTCCTTAGGACATGGTCTGTGAAACAGGCCAGAGCCATGGTTGTACTGTGGCCCTTTCTAAAGTCATGCTGGTGGGGGAATAACAGACTATATTTTGAGACATGGTCTGAGATTTTCTGGAAGACAATTTTTTGCTAGGATTTGTCTTAAGTGAGAGAGGATGGACACTGATCTGTAATTATCCAGGAGTTTAGGGTCACCTGATTTTAATATGAGGGTGACTCTGGTCTGCTTCTATAATGAAGGGTGGGATGAGAAAGAAAGGGGCAGAGTAAATAAGGTAGCAAGGGGCCTAGCAATGAGGTCAGCTGTTAGTTTAAGGAACTGAGGGCAGAGACCATTGCTACTGGCACCACTGGAATTAGGGAGGGTCCTGGGAAGATGCTGGACCTCCATAGGGGAAGATGTTTTAACTCTGTAGGGAAGTTGTTTTAAACTAGAATGCAGGAACACCTTACACATCCACTTTCCCCTCCTCAGGGGCAGGTGTGGCACCCTTGGGTGGGAGTTTACAGGTGATCAGCTACATTAGTGAACTGAAATTTTGGTGCGAAGATACCCACAAGAACCTGCTTTTGTTCTCCTGGGAAAACTCAGCTGGTAATTGCCCAACTTTTAGATTCTAGAATTCCCAACATATGTAGGATGTTTTTTGGCTGTCTTATTGTCATGGGAGGCTTGGTGTAGAAGAGAAAAATAAGCATTAAAGTCCTTCCAAATTTTATCCTAGACATAAATGTATGGACCAGGTCAAAACCCTGATCATTTTCTCCTAGAATGTGTGCATACCAATTATTTTTGGTTGTTTTATTCATTACGTTTTTTGACCAGGTAAGTGCACTAGGCAAACAAATGCCTATTTTCAGGCCCAACCCAGCTGATTACATATATGAAGTGCAATAACAAGGAAATGTACAAAGCAAAAACAAGTCAGGCAGAGAAAAATCTTTGTGCAATACAGCATAAGTGCAAGAAAAGTATATACATTGTTAAAACATAAGAACAGTGAAACGCGTCTACCAATCCACTGGAGACCAGGAGAGATAAGATACATAATAAAGACGAGCAGCTATAGCAACAAAACTTATCTAGGATTAAATATGATTCAGGAACAGGAACACTTAGACATTTTGTGTAGATGTTCATGATATGTACTGCGAAATGAGGATCTAGCTCATTGGTGGTCTCTTCCCTTGGATGGACAGACTCACATACTATATGAGAATGTAGTCTTGGGTGAGGACTCTATGCATTGCAAGCAATTTAACACCAGCACAATGACTGTTATTTTTGTATGCATAAAGTTATCTGTGGCAGGTAAGCCATCAGTTCATGCTGCAAGAGATACAATCTATTCATATTTCCATAGTTCAACAGGTGGAGAAGGTGCTTTGTGACATTTATCATAAGAAACAAACTGCACTTCCTGTTAAAAAGTTTAATTCTCTCTGGAAAGGAGTTACCTGGATTCCTAGAGGAGAGAGTCCTGAAAGTGGACAAAGCTATGGGGCCAGATGGAGTACACCCAAGGGTACTAAGGGAGCACAGGAAGATACAGTTTACTGGTCCCCAGTAGTTCACCATTTCCTGTGGATTTGATTATTTTTCATCATTTGACTCCTGGTACCTGGACAAGGTTACTATATTACATATCCCTGAACATAACTATCTGTATGGTTTAATAGTACTACATCAAGAATGCAACTTAACTCCATGAGCAGGCCAGGGTATACCGGGCCAAAGGGAAATGGCTTGAAACTCACTACGATGAATATCTGCAGCCTAATTCCAAAAATGCCTCAACTGCAGGTGTGGGCCACCCTACATAACCCTGATATACTTTGCCTGACTGAGACCTGGCTATCCACCCGGGTCAGGGATAATGAGATAGTGCTCCCAGGTTACGATACTTTTAGATGTGATAGGAATGGGAAAAGAGGTGGCAGCTGTCTCATTTATTTATGGAACACCCTACAAGGCGTTCTGCTCCCCATCACAACCTGCAGCGTTGACCATGAGCTCCTTGCAGTTAGAATTATTTTTGGTGAACATAAAAAGTCTCTGGTCATTGCATGCATCTACCTCCCACTGAAAATGGGCAAGGACAGTTTAATTAAACTACTAGGGTCCTTGGCTGGCATTAACAACAACTGTGAGCTCATTGTGATTGGGGACTTCAACATCAATTGGCTCAGTAATGAATCGACCAACCAGAAGGATACCATAGCCAGCTCTCTCCACATTCAATTAGTCACAGAGCCCACTAGAATGAACCGTAAGACCGGTAAGCACATGCTTCTGGACTGGATCCTGGCGAGCTCACCTGACAGGACTACCGATGTCTTGGTACTACCGGATTCGCTAAGCGACCACTCCCCTATCACCTGTCTGTGGTCCAATAAATTCAAAAAAGCACCACCTGTCTTTGTGAACAGCAGAATTCTCAGGAAAGGGCAGCTCTCAGCTTTCAAGGAGGCACTTTCTCAGATTGATTGGTCTCCCCTTAAGGTACTGCATGACCTTGATGTAACACTCCAGTACTTTATTGATAACTTTAATAGCATTTGTGACAAATTTGCTACCCTTCAAAAAAGAAAAACATGCGGCCATAACAATTGGTGGATTTCTAGTGACCTTCTAGATCACATGAGGGCAAGGGACAACCTTTGGTATCAAGCCAGGGCCTCCAGTAAACACAGTGACCTTCAAAGATACAGGGCAGCCAGAAACAAATGCACACATCTCATCAGGAATGCTAAGGCTAATTTCTACAAGGTTCAATTGGAAAGAACCTGGGGTGATGGGAGGCAGTTTTGGGATAATATAAGGGCACTCACAGGGAAGGATGACAAAACACAGCCATCACTGCTAAACATTTATGGCACAAATACCATGGACCCCCACACCATTGCCGAAGAGTTCAACTCCACCTTCACGGATCTTAGCTCTTTTCTACCAGCTGAATACCTCAAGCCTATCAAAACTGATAATAGATGCCCACTGGACATCAACTTGCACCCTCAATTTTACTTCAAGAGAGTCACTGTCAAAGAAGCGTTGGGTTATGTTAAAAAGGTCCTGGGGAAAACCAGAATGGGGTCTGACAACACTGACACGAGGCTGCTGGCACTGGCAATCAATGAAGTCATCGCTCCTATCTCTATGATTTTCAATAAGTCCCTCCAGTTCGCCAAATTCCCTTCTCCACGGAAACAAGCGCTGGTGAACCCGGTGCATAAGAGAGGTGATAGGTCACTGACAGCAAACTACAGGCCCATCTCTATCGTCTCCCCCCCCCTCTCTAAAGCACTGGAAAGGATTGTGGCAGTCCAATTTACTGACTATATTCACAACTAACCAGCTGCAATGTCCCCAGCAGCATGGCTTTAGGAAACTCCACGGCACGAACACTGCACTGGTGGACTTCACTGAGTATGTCCATAAGGCATTGGATGAGGGAAAACTGGTTGGGTCCATCTTCATTGACCTAAGAAAGGCATTCAACACAGTCTGCCACCCACTCCTCTTGTCTCAACGACATGCCCTTGGTGTTTCCCCAAATGCCACTCTATGGTTCTAGGACTATCTAACCTCCTGGTCTCAAAGGGTCAAGATAGGTCACTACATATCTGCATCCAAGGAAGTCTCACTAGGGGTGCCTCACGGGTCCATCCTGGATCCACTGCTCTTCAGCATGTTCCTGAATGACCTACCTGATGCCTGCACTAGCAAAGTCATTCTATACGCCGATGATGCTGGCCTACTTAGCTGTCAGTCTCACTTAGAGCACCTACAGGCTGAGCTACAATCATCCTTCCAACAACTGGAGACCTGGTTCTACTCCCAAAGGTTGCTACTAAACTACAAAAAAATAAATCAAGGCGATGCTCCTCTCTAGCCCCCAACTAAAAAGGAGATGCCCAGAACTAACAATCACAAATTACCTGACTGCCCCCACTGGAACAGGTTCACTCCTTCAAGTACAGTACATGGGTGTCACTGTGGATGATACCCTCTCATATGTTCAGCACATTGACATGGCAGTGAAAGCTGTGAACCCTAATTTAGGGATCCTATTTAGGCACAAGAAAAGCCTAACTGCTGAAGCCCTCCGGCTCTCAGTCTCCAGCTCTGTCCCCTCCCTGGTCAACTACGGGCTGGTGGCTTACGGCGCTGCAGCTGATACGGCCCTCAAAAGGATTATCACTGTCCTTAACAAGGTTTGCAGACTATTGCTAAATGCTGACCGCTTCATGCACACTTGTACCCTGTTTGGACTGGCCCACATACTACTGCTTCAATCCAGAATCAGATACCAAACTTGCCTGCTAGGGAGAAAAGCCATGCTCTCCCTAACCCCTACCTGCATTGCAGACCTGGTAAAGGAAGCAAGCTCCAAATACAACACAAGAAGAACAGTGACAACACAGCTTGATGTCTCATTTCGTAGAACTTCCCTAGGACAAAGTTCCTTCATGTACCGAGCTCCACTATGGCTAAATGAGATCCCTGCTGCAGCTCTTAATACAACAAATGTTCGGTCCTTTAAAAGAGAACTGAAGCAATACTTGCTGAACTCAAATGCCTGCGACTGCCTTACCTGAATCCATATTTTCAACCTGGATACCCCCTCTTAAACACCTCTGACTCCCTTATCTGAGTCCATATCCTCAACCCGGAGACCCCCCTCTTCTGTCTGAGCTTTCCTCCCGTTTTACCTACTCTGGACCCCCACCTGCCATTCCTTGCCACCCCCTCAGCTCCCTCCAACTCCCTCCCCTCCATACTCCCCAATACCTCCCCTTTCCACCCACTCTTCCCACCAAATATTCTCCTTCTCCCAATCCCTTTCTCTCTCTCTCTCTCTCTGTCTGTCTGTCTCTCTCTCTCCGCCTTTCTTTCTCTCTCTCTGTAATCTACCCTTCGTCCCCTCTCTCCCCCATTTCTTTCTCCTACCCTTTCCAATACTCTTCCTTGATAGGCCCCCCTGGGGCAGTGATGCCACATGTTGCTAATTGGGAAATCTTGTTGGCACTCTCCCCCCTTTCTTTCTCCTCCCCTTTCCGATACTCTAACTTGACAGGCCCCCCCCCCGGGGCAGCTATGCCGTGCGTTGCTAATTGGTCATCTTCTCCCGCTGCTTAATTTCAGTTATCTGGGTTACTCAAATGTATTATTTATCTGTTTTCTGTATCACATAGCAATCTTAGGTTTTGTGTTAACTGTCAAGTTTTTATTATGTCTCTGCTGTTTTACATCCTGATGTGGAACCTTTGTAAAAGAGTGTATACTCAAGCGTTGTTTCCGAATATAAAAATAAATATCGGTTGCACCTCTGACAGTCGTTTTTAACAGCTCATTGGATACAGCCCATGTTGGAAGTAAGCTGTTGGTTAACTAGGATCTGCAGCATATCTATTCGGTAGGGAAATGAGCAGACTTGGTGGGCCAAGCAGTCCTTATCTGCCATCAAATTCTATGTTTCTATGTTTGAGATTTTCATAGCAGACATCTCAATAGGCATCAAAAGCAAGATCAATCTGTTTGCAGACAACACCAAGATGAGAGCAGTAGTGGATGACTTAGAAGGGTGGCAGGGGTTGCAAGATGATCTGGTAAAATTGGAGGCCTGGTCAGACACTTGGCAGCTGCTGTTCAATGCCAAGAAATACAAGATGCTACATTTCAGCCCAAAAAACACAAGGAAAAGCTACCAGCTAGGGGAATTCAACTAGCCAAGACAGAAGAGGAGAAGGATCTGAGGGTGACCATAACAGGAGCAATGAACAACTCAGCACAGTGTAGAAAGGCAGCTGCAAAGGCCAACAGGATGTTGGGTTGTATTTCCGGAGGCATATCCTCAAGGAGAGGAGAGGTAATCCTACCTCTATACATGTCACTGGTTAGACCACACCTGGAGTACTGCGTGCAGTTCTGGTGACTGTACCTGAAGAAGGACATTAGGTTACTGGATAGGGTGAAGCGCAGGGCAACAAAAATGATCCAGAGGCTAAGGGACTTATCCTACAGGAGCAGGCTGAGGGATTTGAACATGTACTCCTTGGAGGAGAGGAGGGGTGGAGGGGCATGACTGAAATCTTCAAGTACATGAAAGGAATAAATAAGACAGGCGCAGAGGGGCTTTTCAAATTAAGGAGGGGAGGGACACTCAAGGGCACAGTCTGAGATTGGAAGGGGAAGGTTTGGGGGAATGAGGAGACACTTTTACAGAGATGGTGTTGTCTGGGTGGAATGCATTGCCAGAGGAAGTGGTATCCTGTAGAACGGTGGGCTGCTTCAAAAGGGGGGTGGGACAGGGTAAGGGGGAAGGTCACTGGAGGGAGGAGGAGAGGGGATGGAGGGGCAGCTGCAGTATGATGGCTGCTAGCTGCACAATTGAGCAGACTTGATGGATCATAAGGCCTTTATCTGCTGGCAATTTCATATGTTCATAGAAATGGTACTAGAGGACTGGAGGTGGGCAGATGTGGTCCGCTTGGCAAAAGTGGTGCCAGGGAGGAGGCTGGAAACCATAGGCCAGTCAGACATGTCGTCAGTGGTGGGGAAGCTAATACTGGTAAAGAAAAAAATTGTGTAGTATCTTGAATCCAGTGGGTTACAAGACCCAAGGCAACACAGATTCACAGCGTGAGGTAATGTCGGACAAATCTGATAGATTTCTTTGACTGGTGACCAGGGAAATAGATCAGGGAGGGGCGGTGGACATGGCTGACTTAGATTCCAGTAACCACGCTGATATTGGAGCGCTCATCCTGGCGACAATCTTTCTGATACCATACCACATAAGAGGCGTATAAAGAAACTGAGCAGGAAGAGGGTGGTTCCAGAGGTGGTAAACTGGGTAACAAATTGGATAAGGGATAGACGACAGAGAATGGTGGTAAATGGAGTTCACTCTGGGGAAGGGAGTGTGAACAGTGTGGTGCCACAGGGCTTTGCACTGGGACCAGTTCTTTTTAATGTCTTTACTGTATAAGTGACATTGCACATGAGCTGGAAGATGAGGTCTGCCTCTTTGCAGATGGCACCAAAATATGCAACAGGGTGAACACTCCAGAGGGATGGCAAGAATATGCAGAGACCTGAGAAAACTCAAGAAGTGGTCAAGGACATGACAGCATGCAAAATCATGCACTTAGGGCACAGAAACCTGGAAGTGGAATACAAAACTGGAGAAGAGGTATTGAAGATCACCAAATAGGATGGGGACCTGGGAGTAATCATATCTGATGATCTCATGGTGGTGAGGCAGTGAGACAAGGCAGTGGGTAGGGCAAGTGGGATATTGGGATGCCTACGGAGGGGTATCACCAGCAGAAGGAGGGAGGTGGTGTTGCCACTATATAGATCACTGGTGAGACCCCACCTAGAATACTGTGTCCAGTTCTGAAAACCACATCTCTGGAAGGATATAGACAGAGTGGAGGCAATCTATAGGAGGGCAACTAAATTGGTGTAGGGTCTGCATTAGAAGTCTTACAAGGAGAGACTGAAGGACCTCAATATGTACACACTAAAAGAAAGAAGGAAGGAAGGGATATGATAGAGACCTATAAATACCTCACGGTGTAAATAAGGTACAGGAGGGGAGTATTTTTCAGAGGAAAAGATGCATTAGAACAAGGGGACGTGCAATGAAACTGGAAGGGGGTAAATTCAGGAGAGATGTGAGGAAGTACATTTTCCCTGAAAGAGTGGTGGATGCCAGGAACAGTCTTCCAGTGGAGGTGGTGGGGCAAAAACAGTGGTGGGCTTCAAGTATGCATGGATAGGCACAAAGGAGTCTTATTGGGAAATGGGGGGAGGCAGATAGCCAAAAGGTCAGCAGTGATAGTATAAGCAGGGAAAAATGGGAAAACTGGGTAGACCAAGTGGTCTTTTTTGAACCTTCAAGTTTTTTTTAACAACTTTGGTAGAGTACATTAAAATGTGGTACAGATGTCCAATATCACTTCATACATTCAGGTTCAAGGCAATGTAGTGCAGGTATGCATTTGATCAATCATTACACAGAGGAAGATATGGATAGATTCTCTTTCTTCTATCTCAGTTGTCTTTATTGATTCTCTTTCCCTAATGTTACCTTTTGACCTTCTGTAGCTTTAGCTTTTACAGTTTTCTGTATGCCCTCAAAGCTATCTGTATGTGCCCCTGGTCAGTGACTATGGTATGCAGTGTGGGTCCCACTGCCCTTAGATAGCATTCACCTGAGCCATTTGGTCATAAAGCTGTCCACTCTGATTTACCTGAAGCATCATCTGTTCCATCTTGTACATCTCTCACGCTACCTTTAGCCACTGTGGGCTCACTGGTGGGTCTGGCCTTAACCAACACCTGGTTATGGCCTTTTGTACGGCCACTTTCAGTACCCGCCATAGGTATACTGTGTCTTTGCCCTATACCCAACAGGAAGGAGCCTAGGATAGCTTGCAGTGGTGTCTGTTGAGTGTCCAAGCCAAATAGCTCCATCAGGACTATTTCAACCTCCCCTCAGTACTCTGCTATTTTTTGGGCAGGACCAGAAAATATGCAAGTGATGCACTCTATCATCTGTACACTGACTCCAGCACCTCTGAGATTTATCTGATGGCCACTTCCCTTGTATGACTGGTGTGTAAAAGAAGCATGTTTTATT
This sequence comes from Neoceratodus forsteri, assembly GCA_016271365.2. Taxonomy (NCBI): domain Eukaryota; kingdom Metazoa; phylum Chordata; order Ceratodontiformes; family Ceratodontidae; genus Neoceratodus; species Neoceratodus forsteri. Next base: position 561,718,141 of record CM028130.1, on the reverse strand, counting down.
TTACTGTTATACTCCTGTCTTTTTATTTGCCATCAGATTCTACTGTATGTTTTTATGGTTCATTAGCACCTTTATCCTTCACTTTCACTTACTTGTAGTTCTGTAGTTCTTTTTTATGTTAGATTTCTTATTATTTTGAAGATGTCTGGGATTGAGCAGGGTCACGAGATTAAGAGACAGTTACTCTTTCTTGGTATCACATCAAGTCAGCGATGGAACTTGAGTGACAGTAAATTCAGCGACAGCATTGCAGTGAACGTTAAAATGGCAATGGTGCATCTCTGCACAATTGTTTGCCCCCCTCCCCAAGGTGCTCTGACCTCAGAGTTAGTTCATATGAGGCAGTGGAGGGAAAGACCACCACAATGGGGGGGGGTGCAGGGGGTGAAGCCCACTGCAGAAACACAGTAATTGAATTGTTGTCCTTACAGTAGTATGCCAAAATCTGCCATCGCCATTTTAACATTCATTGCAATGCCGTCACTGAAATCACCATCGCTAAAATTCCATCGCTGATTTGACATGGAACCTTCCTTTTTTTCATTGTTTCACATTTGAGCAGGTTTGTTAATTGCTTTAGTTTCAGTTACTTTTATTTTTCCTTTTTGTATGATCATTTATTCAATATGTCATATTCTTGTGTGGCTTATAGCATGTTATGTAATTGTTTTTGGTCTGTATTGCTTTTTTATATTTCTTTTAATAAAATGCCCCTGCTTTTCTTCAGTAAGTGCCATGGGATCTTTTGCTTCCACTTGGACAGTGATCAGAGATGGGCAGAAGGGACTCTAGTTTAACAGCTCATCTGAAAGACAGTTTATACACACTGGGCCAGAAATTCAGACTTGTGCCCAAGGAGTGCGCAGTGATGGCGCAGTGCAACACAGATGCATCATACGGCAAAAGATGCCATATTCAGAAGATGCACCACTGACATGCGGTGGTGCAAGGCAGGCTGAATATAGCAAGGACACATCAAAGCACAACCACAGATGCTCCAGTGCAACCAGGAATGTGCGGAAGCAGGACAGAACACACAATCCAGCTGGCTGAGCAAGGGCATCAGGGACACACAGGTAGAGATGCACAGAGGCATAGTACCCCACCAGCATGACCAACCACAGTGAACAGGGGTACACAGTCCCAGAGGCACCACAGGGCACCAGGGGATGTCAGAAACAGGACCCTGGGACACCAACCATGGCACAAGCACCAGGACAACACACCGGCACTGCTGGCACACCACCGGCATAGCCATGCAAGACATACCCAACAGGTCGTGCAGCAGGGGGCCATAGCCACGGGGCCAGGAGAACACACAAACACAGAGGACCATCGGATAGCGGCGAGGGAGGCACAGGCCACCCAGGGGCACATGGGCCACCACCCTGAGTGGAGAAGGGCACAGCACTGCAGGGCACACCGGTGGTGGGCAGCACGACAGGCAGACAGAAGGGCAGTGCAGGCAGGTAAGGGTACAAGGTGCAGGGGCAGGCACAGGTCACTGTGAGACCCACCACATGGGGACACACACAGGATAGGGACATGGCACACATGCCCATACACACATGTGCAGTGCCCCAAGGGGGCAGCAGTGAAACACCAGGGACACACCTAAGCACAGCACAACAGACACCTGCAGCATGGCTCCACACGCCACCTGCAAAAGAAACACAGACACAGAAGATGTAGCAAAGAAAAGGGTGTAATACAAAAAAAAGAAAAGTGAGCCAACAGGACAACTATTTACATTACTCAAAACAAGGGAATGGTGAGGGGTCACAGGAGGCAGGACATAGGATCCTGGGGCTGTAAAATGGGATGTGGGGATGGACAGGCAACAGGGGAAGGGTAGGGCACACAGGCACTGCGGCTCAGTAGATTCAGGCTAACGTCTGCAGCACACAGTAGCCTCCAGCTGGTGTATGTCCCTCCTCAGTGCCACCGTTCCGGCAGCTGGCACCCCATCGTGGCCGTCATCCTCCTCTGTTGGCACAGGATAGAATACAGGGCCCTCACCAGCTGCCCCATCCTCCTCTGTGGCAGTACCCTGGCCTGACCTAGGAGAAGGGACAGAAAAGGCACTAAGCAACATGCCAGGATGAGCCCCATCCCACCCACATTCTGCACTGCACAGCAGAGGCACACACCAGTGGATGGACACCAAGGTCCCGTACATGGATGGCCACACTAGCCGTCCACACAGCACACCACACCAGTGCAGACAGGCACACAGGGCCGTGTAGTTGGCACAGCGGTGCACATGCAGGTCACACAATGTGGACTGCAGGCACCCGTGGCCGCACACACAGTGAAGGCCATGCGCACAACCCCCCTCCATGGGCAGAACAGTGGATATGGGCATGGTACATGCACATGCAATGCAACACTGGCATGTCCCCTGGCCCTTGCGCCTACCCAGACAGTGCACACACATGGCAGTGGTGACCATGTCCGGAACCCTGTGACCTACAGTAACCAACACATACACAGTACAGTAGCATGAACATGACTACCTGGCTGTCGCTATCCTGCAGCCCCAGCAGCCGTCCCATCACCATTCCCACCTGCCATGGCGGCCCTGGCCCTCCTGCAGTCCTCTGAACCTGTGGATGGATGAGAGAGAGGTGGACATGGGAGGACAGTCATGCACAGATATTCCCCCGGCACACAGCTGGCATGGTGTAGGTTGGGACACCGCCTGCCCTGTGATCCTGGTGCCTGCATGACTGTGTTGCACATGTCACCCATGCAGAACATGCAGTGACTGCCAGGACCGTGTCCACCTCTCAGCAATGGCACACGCTGCACATCTGGATGCCCAGTACAGGTACACCACAGGCATGCGTGACACATGGTTATACTAACCTGGCTGTGGCACAGTGCCATGTTGTACATGTGCCTGGTGCCATTGCAGCCATTCTGGATCCCTCTGGCAGGTCACCATAGTGGCGCCTGCACTGCTCAGTGGTACGCTGCACCCCCGTGTGGCATTCCAAGGCTGTGGCCACATGGTCCCACATGTCGGTCCTCGGTTGCTGCAAGGGCACCTGCCCGAACAACTGGGGTGCATAAGGCTCCACCACTGCAATTAGGTTGCACATTTCCACTTCGGTCCAATTTACTACCCGATGTGCTGTACCATTGCCAAGCATGGCTGCAGTTCAACACACCGTAGGATATGTTATGGCCTACAGACCATGCATGTGGTGCAGTGCATGGACGTTGTGCAATAGCCGCATCGTCATGCGACCGCGAGTACGCGGATGCGCAATTGCTGTGTGCTGTGGCAGAGCATTGCACAGCACCATGCATGCGCACAGCAGCATGGCCTGGCGGGTGCATAGGGCCACGTCTGTAACCCTGATGGCACAGGGCGTGACCCTGTGCAACATCGCACATGACCCCAGCCTGCGCTGTATGCAGCATAGCGCATGCTGTGCAGCTGCGCCATGGGCCATTGCACCATGATGTGCACGGCCACATGATAGGTGTCCAGCACCGCATGCACAATGTGGGCATATCACATACTGCATACGGTCACATGATAGGCCACTGCGCATGCACTGCAGGCCTGCACACCACGCATGTGCTGGACTTGCACTGCACAATTGCTTCAGTGCATCCTGCTTGAGCATGGCGCAAAACAGTGATATTCAGTCGCCATATGAAATCACCTCATTAGGCTATGCACGGTGTAACAGGGCTCATTAGCAGCTCATTACCATTGCACACAAGCTCATTTTCATGCGTTGCACTTGAAAAAGCACCACACCACAGCACAAGCCATGGACCGGTATTGCAGACAGTTTGGTAAGGGGAACATAACGCTGGCCATGAGAGGCCTATGCCTACAGTGCAAGGGAGCAATCTTCTGTGCCATGCTGCCACTGTCACTGACCACAGGTAGCATAATGTCTCAGGCTGAGGGAGAGGAGGAGCGTGGGCCTGCATGGAAGTGCAGGCCCAGTTACATGAAGGAGGAGCAGCAGGCCCTGCTCGAGGCCTACCTTGACAGGGAGGCCCTGCTGAGTGGTGCCACGGGCACACCACAGGACAGGTCATCCGGGTGGGATGATGTGGCCACCTATGTAAATGCAAATGACAGGCACCAGCGGAGTGCCCAGGAGTGCTGTAAGAAGGTGGGGATGGACAAACGCCATATAAAGGAGAAGGTGGCAGCCATCAGGGCATCCCACACCAGGACGGGCAGTAGATCTCCCACCTCACTGGCACTGATGGTGACAGATAGAAACATAGAATTTGATGGCAGATAAGGACCGCTTGGCCCACCCAGTCTGCCCATTTCCCTACCTACTGGATAAGCTGCGGATCCTAGTTAACCAGCAGCCTACTTCTTCCTACCCCCACCCCCTAGAATGACCTTATGACTGTCCCATGCATGCTTGAATTCCACCACTGTTTTTGACTCTACAACCTCCTCCGGAAGGTTGTTCCATGCATCTACAACCCTCTCTGTGAACAAAATACTTCCTTAAATTACCTCTGAGCCGCCCCCCCTCTATCTTCAAATTGTGCGCCCTTGTTCTTGCAAACCTCTTTTTTTGAAAGATGCTACCCTCTTGGACTTTGTTGATTCCCTTGAGGTACTTGAAAGTTTCTATCATGTCCCCCCACTCCCTCCTTTCCTCGAGGCTATACATATTAAGCTCCTTTAGTCTCTCTTCATATGTCTTCCGGTGCAGACCCTGCACCATTTTAGTTGCCCTCCTCTGGACAGCTTCCATCCTGTCTATGTCTTTGCGGAGACTGGGTCTCCAGAACTGCATGCAGTACTCCAGATGGGGTCTGACCAGCTGTCTGTACAGAGGAATAATAACTTTCTGTTTTCTACTGGTGATGCCTCTTCCTATGCATCCCAGCATCCCCCCAGCCCTCCTTGCTGCCCTCTCACATTGCTTGCCCACCTTTAGGTCATCTGATATGACTACCCCCAGGTCCCTTTCCATTTTTATTGTTGTTAGTCTCTCACCCCCCATTGTGTACTCTTCCCCTGGGTTTTTGTTTCCCAGGTGCATTACCTTGCACTTCTTAACACTGAATCTATGAGCTTGTGGCAGCAACCATCAGCCGTGCCACCATAAAGTGCATTTCTGGTGGTGGTTTTCAGATGGGTGGCAGCCTCTCACAAGATGGTGAGTCAACACACACCACGCATGGAGCGGGAAATTGGGCAGCACCATGCAGGCGATCCTGCCGCCATGCTGTGTGGCCCATGTGGGTGCAGCATGCAGCTCTGTATGGCACACCGGTGGATGGGGACCATGGCAGCATGCACCCCTGGGTGCAGGACCTACCTGCATGGGTGCTACACCTATGCTGACTCTGTGCTTCTGTTTTCCAGCATCATCACATCTCCATGGAGAGGAACATGTGGAGGAGAACACCAACATGGGACATGTAGAGGTGGTGCCATTGACGTCAATGGGCATCCAGCACAGGGACCGACCATGCTGTGACAGTGTGGGGCTGCTGGATGTCCTGGGGCTGGAGTCAGACGGTGCGCTGTCTCAGCTCCTGATGTGTGAGAGCCTGCCTGTGCTGTGCACAGGCACCCAGCTGAGTGGTGTGTCTGACTCTGATGATGATATGACACTGATCCTGGACAGTGCCAGGCATGTGGTGCCAGACAGTGTCCAGGGAGAGTCACAGTCACTGTTGGGATCCAGTGTTGTGCCCATGGCAGCGCAGCTGTCCCCTGTCCATGCCAACACAGTGGTGTGTGGTGCCACCACTTTGCCTGGTGAGGAGGGGTGCTGTTGCAGGTGCAGCCAAACTGGACACAGACCAGCAGATGGAGGGACAGTGGCAGCAGGACCACCGGACAGCACACACAGGGGCTGCCTCTGGTGTGCCTCTAGTCACATTGCCCCCTGTGCAGTCCCCTGTGCAGCGTCCACCAGAGAGGGTGTTGACCAACGTGCCGCGGCACCCCCAGCAGGCCGGTGTCTGCCCAAGGATGCTCAGGACACTGGCAGGCTGGCTGAGTACACCCGGCTGCTGTGGGCATCCGTAGACAACCAGACACTGCTCGGTATGGAGATCCATGCACTACGGGCTGAGGTGCATCAGCTGGCTGAGCGGCAGGATGGTGGACGTGCACAGCTCATTGATGAGATCCGCCAGCTGTGGGAGGCCATGACTGCATCGCTGGACCGCATCACCGGTACTATTGCGGCTGGGTTTGCATCGCTGGCATCCACTAGGCACAGCCGTGCATGTAGGACTCCCCACAGTGCTACTTCCACTCCATGGTCCCGGTGTCTGGCAACCCCTGCATGGCTGGCTCTTGGCTTTGATGTGGGCATCCCCAACACTCCCGGCGCAACCCTGTTTGGCCGGCTCTATACCCCAGTGAGGACCCGGTCGTGTTCTCAGGCCTCCACCCCTGCAGTGTTGGACACTCCCCCAGTGGCTGTTGCGCAGCCCATGGCTGCCAAACGGCCTGGGTGTGGCTGCCCACATTGCCATGGTGGCCATGACACTGTGCGGTAGGCCTGCTGGGCATGCTTCCCTGTCCTGCTGTCTGCTGCTGCTGCCTAATGCACACAGGTGTGGTGTTTCCCTGTGCATGTGGTGGTGTGCTTGTGTGGTGTGGTGCATGGCCTCTGCCTGTGCTGGCTGGGATGCTGGGCCTTGTGTCGTGGGTGTGACGAGGGCAGACCTGTGCCGGTTGTGCCTGTGCATCGGTGTCCTGCGTCTGATCCATGCCATGTCCTGTAGCCCGTGTGTGTGTGCCCATGCCTCTGCTGTGGACTGTGTGTGTCTGTGTGGTTTGCTCCTACCATGTAATCTGTGTGTGCCCATGTCATTGCATGCATGCATCCCTATGTGCCCGTCCAGCCCTGTGGGTGGGGTGGTGGTCCATGCAGGCCCTGCACATGTGTCGTTGCACTTACAGTACCTGCGTTCTCCATAGTGCTTCTGTGTGATGGTGGCCCTGTGCCTCCTGGCCTCCACTGCCAGCCTGGGGACCTGCCTCCCAAGGGGTGGCTGTACATCCCCTTCCAGCCCGTCATCCCCATCATCCCCACTGCTGTCACCCTCATCCACCTGGACTGCTATCCCATGGTCAATGGCCATGTTGTGTAGCATGCAGCAGGCCAGGAATAGGCCACAGGCTTTCAATGGGCTGTACTGTAGGGCACCACCTGATCTGTGTAGGCAACGGAACCACATCTTGAGCATGCCAAAGACACGCTCAATGACATTGCGTGTGGAGGTGTGTACCTCATTGTATCTCTCCTCCGTGGGTGTAGACAGTCACTGGTAGGGGGTAAGCAGCCAGGGCCTGAGCGGGTATACGCTGTCACCTATGTGGGGACAGGATATGGTTATCTCTGTGCTGTGCTTGTGCTCCCCCTCACCCCTGCTGCCCTCTGCCTCCTGCACCCCCTTCCCTGTATCGTCACCATCCTCCCCCAGCATTGCTGCACCTGCATCCATCCCTGTGCCTTGCTCACCTAATAGGTGCCCCATGGGTATATCCCTACACTTGAATCTCTGGCACAGGATGGAACTGTGCCAGATGTAGGCATCGTGTGCACTCCCAAGATATGTGGGGCAGACATTGATGATGTTCCCTGTGGCATTACACATCACCTGGCATTTCATGGGGGTACCCCTTCCTGTTCATGTATACCACCTCCTCCGGGCCAGGTGGTGTGTGTATAGCCATGTGGGTGCAGTCTATGGCCCCTATCATGCCTGGCATGCGTGCCACCCTGTGGAAGTCCTGCATGTTTGCTGTACACTCTGCCTGTGTGCTTGGGAATCATATGAACTCTGAAGCATGTGGCAGCGGAGCGTTGAGGAACTGTGAGAGGAGGTGGGACGTGGCCAACTGGGTGATACCTGTGGTGGCACCTGTTGGTCTTTGGAAGGTGGCCATGGTGAGCAAGTACATCACTGCTGTCAACTTGGTCTCCACAGACAGGGCATGACTCTGTCTAGTGGGTGCCTGCAGCTCATCACTGCACAGCTCACAGAGCTGCCACAGAATTGCCCTGTTCAGGTGGTACCAGCCCACAATCTCCACATCACTGCAGTCCTCAAAGGTGAGGCGGGCATGGTACCATCTGTGTTGGGCATACTGCTGACAGGTCCTTCATCAGCCACAGCACTGTTCCTCCCTCCTTCTCACACCCCTCATAACCTGCTCCATTAGAAATGGACTGGCATCCATGGTGTTCTGGTTTGTGCTCCAGGTTGCGCATCTGTTGTGTGTGTATTTGAGCCTGTTTTTATAGGCTCAGGTCTGACGGGTGCATCCTGTGGTTTGCTCCCGACTTGCGTCATGGTTTTCAGTTGAATATGCCATTGTGCCACATATTCATGGGTACACCCCCTTGCATTTGTGCTGCATACATTACATTTGTGCCACAGCAGAATGAGACTTGCACTGTGCAGCCATGATCGTTGAATATGGCTCTGCAGTCTGTAGTTGCGCCGGCGTAACAATATCTGGGCCACCATATCCCAAAGAACCTTACAAAGCAATAAGCAAGACAGTGGTAGTGCGGGCACTGTATGGGCAATACATACAGCAGTCATTTAGCACACCTATACTGCACACAGAATTGTTTTGTAATAGAATCTGCATTATTAGGAGATGCATATTCTAAATTTAATCAAGATTTATATTGGCCCATTACAAAAATGGGACAGGTTGGCCACATTCAAGGATAACCCTGCTACATCAAAGAATTCTAGGGGATCTTTAAAGAGCACCTTTTCTGCTCTTTATTACACTGTTCCTCAAGAAGCATGACTGACCCTTACCTTCCCCCCCCCCCAAGTCATCTGATGCTAGTAGCAGTGTTTTTATTTTCTTCTATTTTGGAAGTGAAGGGATCGTATTTTGGTTCCGTGGAGCTGAGCCACCGATCCCTTTCTGCTTCCTGATAGTGTGAACCACCCACTTCTCTGATGTCATTATATAGAGAGTGCGGAGGCACGCTCCATAGACATGAATGGGACTTAAGTTTTGTGGAATTCCTAAAAGCATTTCCTTGAAATCCATGAACTAATGTTCCACAGATCACATCATCTGTAGAATAATGCTCCACATTTTGCGGAACAGGAATCAAGGGCTTACATCAATTGCAGAATACGATATCACAGTTAGCGATTCACTTTCAGAATTTCGTAATTCTGCTTCCGATGGAATTCTGTGGAATTAGACGGAATTTCTGAAATTCTGCAGAACCCTGGTGGAAGAAAAACATTTTGCATGGTTCTAGCACTACCAGCTGTGCAAAAAACTGCCCCCAGTGCAGCACTGCAGTGCATTAGCCCAAGTGCTTGTAGCTCTTGAATTCTTCTCCAGCCTCAGAGGCGAGATTTCTAACAGCCTGGCCACAGCTGCCACTTTAAAGTGCTGCTGACGCTCTGGGAGAACTTCAGAAATCATAATATTTCATTCTGCTTCTATTTAATATATTTTTGTATATAGCTTTTTTTCTCCCCACAACAGGCTACTGCCTCCCTTGGCTCCCAGTTCTTAAGTCCCTCATGGATTACCCCCCTCCCACGATGGGGCTAGAGAAGGGTGGGCCATCCTCCCCCACCCTCCAGTGCTCAAATCCAGAAGTACCTTGGGGACCGAATGGGGGTGCAAGCTAGGAGAGAACAGGCAGGGCTTCATTAAACCCATCTGGCTCCATTTCCATTGTCACCGCATTCCCCTGGCTGCAGCAGCCCAAAAGTGCATGCGCATGGAGTTGCACATGCATTGTGGAACCGTAGCCCCACCTACCAGAGTTGCTTGGAGCCTGCACCACCCCCAGGCCTCCTCTTGGTGGCAGACAAAGGCCAAGACAGCTTAACCACCCCTCTCAGAAGAGGAGAGTAGTCCCTGAGAAACTCAAACTCCCCCCCATGACCCTCAACAACCCAAGGTCATTCTCGAACCCAGGTCACCAGTGTGGCAGTAAGTGAGGCACAGGCACCTCAGCTCTCCGCACCATTGAGCCAGCTTATAGTTCATATATCTTGTATAGATTTCTCCCCCTCCCCTTATATATTACTGAGGGAATTAGCACAAAAATGGGGCACTTTATCCTATAGAGTTTGTCTGCTTCTACAGCTTTTTCTCCACTTAAAGTAATAATACTCAGTTGTGACATCATCGTCTGTTGCCATGGGAATAACTGCTGTCAGAAGCAGAGTAGTATAACATCAGGATGGGAATAAGCAACAAAAGTAAATTAACTCTCAAGGAACAAAGATCTAGTTTTCATGCCTATGACCTCAGTAATAAAGAACATGGAGGAGAAATACAGAGCTAATGTGGGAGAGAAGCAAAACTGTACCCAAATATGAAATTTTTCAAAGTTATCCTGGAGACATCAGTTGTTATAAATATTATACAAGAATGGTGTCCAGCATCAGGAGTGACACTGGATGCACTATAGATCAAATGTGGGGGCTGAATGTGTGCATGTGTTTGGGGCAGGGGACTTTATAAAGAAGGCTCAGAAAATGGCAGGAAAATGGGTCTAACAATGGGACTGTCTTGCTAGATTTAAGCTGGCTGGTGAATATCTGAGTCAGACAGACGGTTCCCTTGTTCCTCTGAACTTCTCAGCAAAATGAGTATTTTCCTTTGGCCTTGAATAATACTCAAGCACATGGAGAAAATGTTGCACCACCTGTGTCCCTTAAACCTTGATGAATACTTCAGGGAATGCTTGTTAAAAAAAATGATTAAAATCCCAAACTCCCCACCCACCCCACCACACTGACTAAAAGGCCCACAGGGCTATTCATTTTTCTTTTGTCAGAGCCCTCAGCTCAACATCTTGGCTTTTCATTCTGGTGTCATCATCAGGTTCAAGTGGGAATTACTTTTCTGAATAAAGATTAGGCTGTCAGAGGAAGGGAGAAGAGAATACAGAATGCAAATCAATCCCATATGATGTCTCTCCTTCTCTGCAAGGCTGGAGCAAACCATGTCAATTTTTTCATTACTGTAGTTTGACCCCCCTTTCCCTGCCAGTCCCTATCTGGAACACCCTCACCAGAACAGTCACTGACCATCTCTGGGAATTACCCTTGCACAACCATGACTTGCCCCTCATGGCAGGGAGAAGATGGTCCCCCCCACCAGAAGAAGGATCTAGTGAGGGACCCTGTCAGTGGTGCCAGGCCTGCGGGAGGGCCATCCTTCATCCTACTAAGCGGGGATGCTTTCTTCCATATTTCTGACTTGGGGCCATTGGTGCGCAATGATACTGAACATGTTGCCAACATCCAGCACCCTCCTGGTTGACCTGACTGCCATGACACCTAGACTCCACTAGGTGTCAGGTGCATTGCATGAGGTGCAACCCTCCATCCCTGGGAGATAACAGTCCTCCAGATGTTTGATCCTCTCCCCCTCTGGCTGACCCCCACGACTCAAATGTGCTCCCAAATTGGGGTCACCAGCATAGTAGGCAGTGGCACTACCACCATGCCATCAGGCCATCATCATTTTTTTCATCATTTCTTCTATTCTTATTGGTCCACCTTGGTTGCCCACACTCTCATCGCCAGCAGTGATCCTGCCTCAACCGTACCCCTCCTTCGGCCTGGAGGGTGGGCGAGCATCTACCTTCACTGCTGACATCAATACCACTTAAGGCTCGACCAGTCTGGGGGGAAGAGAATACTGGGCAACCTGCTCCTACTCTCCTCAACAACTGACCCCTCACCTTAGCACAATGTGGCCGGCTGCTGAAGGCTTCAGCCTCATAGGTCATTTTAAACTGTGAATTCTGAGCCCCCTATTGGTGCAGCAGTAGTAGAAACATAGAAAAATACAATTTGTTAGTAGATAAGGACCATTTGGCGCACCTAGTCTGCCCATTTGCTGGTAACACCAGTGACCTGGGAACACACTTGGGTATTCTGGGATTGACCGGGGGAGGGAAGATGAAGCATCCCAGGTACTGCTTTCTTTCTTTGGGGTTGGGGGGGAGCACTGCATCTCACTGCTTCACTGCCACCTGGTGGTAGCTCAAGTGAGTACACACTACTGGGAAGGAACTGTGGCTGGATGCCATGCACGCATGCATGCCACCACACATGTGTACCCATCATAGCATGCTGGCACCCCAGGGTGAAAACTGGAGGATAATGCCTAGGACCAATTCCAGCATTGACAAGAACCAGTGCACAGCTCTGCAGAAAGGGAAAAAATAAAATTGATTATATCAGTGTGTGAGATGCACAAGATTTATTGCAAATTGCAAATAGGTAAATTAACAAACACAACAATGGGACTGGTGGGCAGAGGGCAGGCTGGAAAGGGGCCAAGTGAATCTTCCTGGAGGGGTTACAGGCAGACTGGATGGACCTAGGGGTCCTTTTCTGCCAGCAGATTTCTATGATTCTATGAACAGTGGGAGACCGCCGTTGTATAGCCGCAGTACTTCGACCTATTTGTCTTCATCAAGAGGCGGAGCTCCAAGGAAACTGACAGCCCTTAAAACCACTGACAGCTGTAAACATCATCATCAACTGACAGTGATGTGTTACAGTATTTTGAAAAACAGCCAGTGTGGAGCTGGTTAAACTTACAAAATTAAAATATTAATTGCATCAGCTCAGTTGCATGTAATAACAAAACTACATTACATTCATTTTTTTTCACAATAGTAGAAAGAAAATTAGAGAAGGGAACAAACCTTGTGGTTTTGGGAGAAGAAAAAAATATAGAATATAGACTTATCAGATTTACAGAAACACAGGTTCAGGCCCAAATATTTTCCTGCGGTAGAGACTCGAGTTGCACATCAAAAGACCCTGGTAATCTCGTGAAGATAAATTTTTCAGGGAAAGGTCCCAGTGCTTTCTCAAGTCCTCTGCCATCTGCTGCAATCTCCCTAGTGCTGTTGCTAGATTGGGGATCTGCTACAGACTCAGACCCAGATAACTCTGTAAAAAAGAATAGATAGAGAGATTACTTATTTGATTTACAATGTTATAAGGATAAGTAGGTATATATCAGAAGAAATGTCATAATTTTTCAATTTTTCCTTATATTCACTCTATTGCTAAGATTACCGATCTGTGTCTAAGTCTGTGGGAGGGCAGATATCGCTCAGCTAGCTGTGAAAGGCCATCTCTCAGCTAGGAGTGAAAAATGAGCATTATCAGTAGGCCACAGCTACTCTCTCTCTTGGGTCAGCCTACAGGGGAGGCAGCTGGTAGAGATTTCAGTGGTAAGTATATAGTCACACCTAGTTTAGCAGTGGGCCTCAGTTACTCTCTATCTAGGGTCAGCCTAGGGAGGAGTTAGGAAAGAAACTAAGTAGGAAGGCTGACAGTGCAGATATAGAGGTGACTAGGCAGCAGAGCTGTTATCGCATTAGTCAACTGGAAAGGAGGGGAGTGCAGCTTTTTAGCCACCTCCATCCAAATCAATTAAATGGGGGAAGGGGTCACTGCTTCTAAACCACCCTTATCCAGGTCCAGGGTTTAAGCTCCAAAAGGATAAAGGGGATAGCTGGTGCATTTCTGAGGAGTGCCAGGGCATGCAGTGGGGGCAAGGGGAGGCAAGTAGGGTTGTAGGGTGCAGTAGGTGTGAGGCAGCAGTGTTTCTGGGAGCTGTCTAAGAGATGTGGGGATGCCTGGTTTGCAGGCGTATTGGACAGCTGAGTGTGGAAGAGTGCCATCGGAGGCAGGAGATGAGTGGGCTGGTGGGTGGGATTTCATTGGGTAAGGATGGGAGGGACAGAGGGGCCACAGGGCCTGGAGGCAGGTAGGGAGAGAGAGCAGGAGTGAAGCAAAGGTGAGGGTAATGATGGAAGGGGCAGAAGGGCCACAAGGCCTGAAGGTTTGCAGAGGGGAGAGAACAGGATGGGTGCCATGGTGGGGTGAGGTACCATGTGTGGGGGAGAAGGAAGGAGGAAGGGAGTCAATAGGTCCCCAGGGTTCATCTCCCCCAGTAAGAAAGAAGGCCAAGGCCGGGGGGGTGAATAATGGTAAGGGGAAAGGGCAAGGCAGGGTGAGGAAGGTGTCCAGTGGAAGCACCTCCAGAGGTGCCAGTGCAGAACAGATTTCTCCTGCTGGACAGAGAGGAAGAGGTGTAACTTGGAGAGACAAGGAAGGGCAGCAAGATAGGGGGGAGGAGGCAGTAAGAGGCAGGACTGTAGGGATGGTAAGGACAGGGGGTGAGAGAGAAAAAGTTCAAGTGAGGAGGGTGGGAGAAGTAGGGAAGGGGAGTGGAGAAGGATGAGGGAAGGAACAGGCTGGAGGACCTGCAGAAGGGGATGGTAGGGGGAGTGCCAGGGGGTACTGAGAGACTGGTGAAGGGAGATGAAATGGGGGTAGCTGGTATGAGGGGTCAAGGGGAAGTGCATGATGGGCAGGAGGAGCAGGAGGTGACAGGCAGGAGTGGGCAGTAGCAGGGATGCAGGGGGAAGTACCCAGGAAGGTGGGGAAGAATGAGAATCTTGGGTGATTTAATAGTAAAGTGGTGGGGAGAAGGAGTCCAGGGTAAACGGTAGGAGCGTAGAATGTATGCCAGAGATGATGGCATGGAGAGTGGGATGTCTGACAGCTAAGCACATGGGGCAGGAGGGTAGGAAGCCTCATATAATAGTGTGCCAGGGTATGAACTACCTTGCAGGATGTGAGGAGGGGTGGTGCAAGAAAGGTACAGGGAGGCAGAAAAAATCTGTAGTGAGACTGGGAGTTCAGTAGCCTTCTTGGATGCCAGTCCTGAGGGATAGCATGGCAAGAAAAGTTGTAATTGAGGAATTCAATGTATGTCTCAGAGGGTGGTGTGAGGTGGAGGGGTATGGGATAGTTGGTGACTAGGGAGGAACCTGGGAGAACAAGGACCTGTGTGCACCAGATAGGTTATATGTAAGTAAAAGGGGCATAAGAGTCCTGAAGGGCAAGCTGGAGGAATTTATGGGAAAAAAACTAATTTAAACTGATAGAGAGGGCAGCAGGCACAAAGTACCCTCAGGCACATGATGGAGGAGGCCAATAGGCCTTCCCTCCAAGCAGAATGGATTAGTTAGGAGCTAACAGAGAGGTGGGGAGACGGAAGAAGGGACAGGAAGGGGGTGGGACAGGAATAAAAGGGGGCCAAGCTACAATGGAGGGTGGTGTCTCTGAACACCAGAAGCCTGGGAAACAAAATAGCTGAGATGCAGGCATTGATGGCCAATGGAGAGGTGGACATAGCAGCCATCACAAAGACATGACATGAGCCACACTGAACCATGACTGGGACCTCTCAATCCCTGGGTATAAAAAATGTAGGTGAGATAGAGAAAAGGGAAGGGGGCAGTGGCTCTATATTTGAAGGAGGAGGTAATGTGGATAACCTGCACCAGAAAGGAAAGGGTGGATGGAAAGACAGAAACATGGGTATTAGTACAATCCGCTAAGGGATAGAAACTAAGGATTGGGGTGATTTACAGCCCACCTTTACAAGATGATGAGCTAGAAAAGGTACTGGGGTGCCAAATCATAAAAATGGCATGCAAGGGTGAGGTAGTAATAATGGGGAACTTCAATCTGCCAGGTGTGGACTGGACAATCGCAGCTACCTCCAGAAACAGGGAGCAAGAACTGCTGGATGAATTCCAGAGTGGATTACTGACACAAGGTGTCATGGAGCCCACTAGGGGAGATGGCTGTACTGGACCTGGTACTGGAGCTGGTCCTGTCCAACTGTGAGCATGTTCAGGTTATAAAGGTGGAAGTGCCACTTGCAGGAAGTGACCACCATGCGATGTAGTTCCACCTGGACATGGGCAGAGGGATGGTCAGGACCAAGACAAACATAGAACATGGAATTTGTCGGCAGACAAGGACCATACGGCCCACTTAGTCTGCCCAGACAAGGGTTGTGGACTTCAGGAAGGTTGACTTTAATAAGAAGGGATAAATTCTGAAAGGACACAATGCTGGGATCAGAAAGGAGGTCGAGGTGGAGAGCAAAAAAAAGGTCATTATTAAGCAAGGACTGAGGAAGGCCACTAGTAGTGCTGTGCGTAATGTGGAATTTTGCCAGCAGAATTAGCGTGGAATGACCATTCCACCGGCAGAATTTCCACCAGAATTTATTGGTTCTTCGGTGGAATTCTGTCTACTGTGATCAGCGGAATAACATTCCGTGGAACAGCATTTTTTCTGTGGAAAATCATTCCACAACTATTTTTTGCTACAGAATTGCAGCATTCTGTTTCTGGCAGAATTTCAGCAGAATTTTGAAAATTCCATGGAATTTTATTCCACCGGAATTTGAAAATTCCTCACAGCACTAGCCACTAGTGAGTGTGCCAAAATCAAAAGCAAGGAATCTAATGCCAAAAATCCCAGCAGGTTTGGAAAAAAAGTGGCAAGTGCGATAAGGGAAAAGCAGGCAGCCTTCTGGACATTCAAGTGTATGCAGAAGGAGGAGGACATGGAGGCATCCTGTGCTTAATCAAGGATGGCAAGCAGAGCAGTTAGAGAGGCAAAGGTTGCAAAAGAAGTATGACTAGCACAGGGAGTAGAATCTGGTGAGAAGGCCTGCTTCAAATATGTAAGGGAGAAGAGGGATATTAAAGATGAGATTGTCAGGTTAAAAAAGGAGGAGCGATAGGCAGAAGGAAGTGAAGAGAAAGTGGAGGTGCTTAACAAGTGCTTCCATTCCAACTTTACTAGAGAAAAGGGCAGACCAGATGGGGTTGGGGATGGGGAAAGTGGGAATCAAGGATGAAGTAATATAGGCAGACAGGGTGAATAAGGGCCTAAAGGCCCTGAAGGTGGACAAATCCCAGGGCTAGATGGTGTGGCACACAAGGGTCCTGAGGGAACTAGCGGAGGTGCTGGAAGGCCCCCTGGCAGACCTGTTTAACACCTCTCTGGAGTCTGGGTGTGTGCCCCAGGACTGGAGAATGGCACATGTGGTGCCTCTCCATAAAAGGAATTCAAGGGATGAACCAGGGGATTACAGGCCAGTCAGTCTGAGGTGAATAGTGGGGAAACTGATGAAGACTATCCTGAAGGAAAGACTGGAGAGCTTTCTTGAGAAAAACAGACTGCAAGATGGGAGACAGTATAGGTTTGTGTCAGGGAGGTCCTGGCAGACTAATCTGACTTTTTCAAGTGGGTGACCAGGATAGTGGACAGAGGTCAAGTGGTTTATGTTGTGTATCTGGACTTCAGCAAGGCCTTCGACTCTGTAGCTCATAGGATGCTGCTCAATAACCTGAAAGACCTGGGAGTGGGGACCAAGCTTGCAAGATGGGTCAAAAACTGGTTGCAGGACAGAAGCCAAAAGGTGGTGGTTGGGGGGGGGATTCTTGGAAGGTAGGCCAGTAACCAGTGGTGTCCCAGAGGGCTCAGAGCTAGGTCCAGTGTTGTTTAACATCTTCATCAGTGACATAGCAATGGGACCAATGGTAAAATCTGTTGTTCACAGATAACACAAAGCTCTGTAGGAGGGTGGACATGGAGGAGAAGAGACAGGAACTTAGAGAAGACCTGGCTAGATTAGAAAAGTGGTCTGGCATGTGGTAACTGGGGTTCAAAGCATAAAAGTACAAAGTTATGCACTTGGGGGCAAAAACAGAGATCGAATACCGGTTGGGTGGTGTGCAGGTTACCAAGTCAGAGGAAGAAATACTGCCCAGCTGAGGAGCCTGTAACAGGGGACTGCAGAGAGCCTTAAAACACATTCCTTCCTGATGATGCCATATGACGTCATAAAAAACATATCTGTTTTTCCTGATGACGCTGTATGGCTTCCTAAATTTTGTGCTGTAGTGCCTGACGCCAATTGGCGTCCATGTCTTTCTCTTGGTGCAGCTCAAGCATTTGTTTACATTTAATGAATTGAGTTGGACCAGCCAATAGGGACATCGCATCCTTACTGATTTTACTCTAACATAATATGCGTTCCCATTAGCTATTTTTGAGAAAACACACCTTAATAAATAAATAAATACATTTACTATTTTTTGCACGTACTGTGAAAAATGTTTATTATGTTCGTTCTGCCATTAGTTTGTCTTATAACAACAAATCATCTTGTTTTAGTGTAACATGTTAAGCTGATCAGGTTGACACTATAAATAATTTCATAACTTATATATTTTTTTTATTCGAGCAATCCGATTGGCCGTCACCAATTTTGGTGTATTTTTTAATGTCTTTTGGAGTATTTTTCGACAGTAACATGTTATCACTGATATCATGATTGTTATAACTATTAGTCCATTTATACCACTAAGTGAGCTGAATATTTCTGTATTTAAAAATCGAGCTCTGTGATTGGTCAGATTTTCTGACATCACCAATTCTGATTTTAATTGGTATAAACTATAAAGGGATTGTCTTAGATGCAGGCACCATCCCCCTGATGAAGCCTTAATTGTTGAAGCACATGGGAACCTGCACGCAGATCTTTTTGTTGTGCCTTCCACTATTCTGTTCAATGTGTGTGCCTGAAACATTAGACTAAATCCTTATTTAGCATTCAAGCAAGGACTTGTATTTTTTTTAGAACTGTCACTGGAGGGAAAGTGGCTCTCCAGGCTCTGGAGTGTACAGTGATTTTTTTTTTTTTTGATGTTTCAGTTAGGGCTCGCAGCCCTCACCTGCACCCACCCACCCTAACTCTGTAGTGCGGCACCATTGGGTCATATTGATTCTCACTGTTGCCATGCTTCCTCTATGCTTATTGTACATGTCACTGCTTCCATTAACCAGTCAGAGCGCACACTGGTGCAGGAACAGCATGGTGACTGGAAAATTAGTTTCAAGATGGAGGTGCAGCTCTTATCCTAAAATACTCACTTCAATTTGGTGCCAAAACCTTGATTTGTAATCTGTATTTACTTTATTTGTTTTAATTTTTATTTATGATAAAAGTTTTCATAGTTGTCACTTTGTTCATTTTGGGATAATTTCTGGTCATCCTGTGTGATCGCATCTTATGGATCCGGCTAGCATTTTTGGTGGGAGAGAGCGTTTCTTGTGCATGTACTACATGAGGTCACATGAATTCAGCACCTTTTGTTACTTTTTAAAGAGTTTATGTTCGGATTATGGCTATGTTAAAATATATGTGGCATGTTGCTCCCTGCGTTATGGATGATAAGTGGGTTAGGGTCGCTAGCATGTTTGTCTCATGCTCTGCACTTGAGTTTTCTCCCTAATACACAGTCGCTGATTGTTTAAAATGAAAAAATAATGGTGTTTCCTTCAACTCATCTGATGCGCTGTAAAGGTCTAATCAGTTTTGAATCCCTCAACAGTCACTGGTGTTGTCCATCGACTTGTATGACATCAGTCCAGACCCAACCTCTGATACACTGTAAAGTGTTCTTCAGGTTAAAATCCCTCCGCAGTCACTGGTAAGATCTAGCTCCTTACCAAGCATCAGTCGAACCACAAACAGTAGTGAATAGTGAAGTACACTTCAGGTTCAGATCCCTCCACAGCTGATGGTGTTCTCCATTGACTTACCATGCATCAATCCAGACCAATCCCACAATGTATTGTGAAGTGCATTTCATGTGCAAAACTATCCACATCCACTGGTGTAGTCCATCAATTCATAAGACATCAGTTCAGCCCCAATCTCTGATGCACTATAAAGTATTCTTCAGGTTCATATCCCTTCACAGTCACTTGTAAGCTCTATCTCCATATCATGCGTCAGTCGAGCCCCAAACTGTAGTGAACAGTGAAGTGCATTTCAGGTTCATATCCCTCCACAGCTGATGGTGTTCTCCATTGACTTACCATGTGTCAATCCAGACCAATCCCACAATGCACAGTGAAGTGCATTTCATGTTCAAAACCCTCCACATCCACTGGTGTAGTCCATCAATTCATATGACATCAGTTCAGCCCCAATCTCTGATGCACTGTAAAGTATTCTTCAGGTTCAAATCCCTCTACAGCCACTTGTAAGATCTATCTCCTTATCATGCGTTCATCGAGCCCCAAACTGTAGTGAAGAGTGAAGTGCATTTCAGGTTCAGATCCCTCCACAGCCAATGGTGTTGTCCATTGACTGATCTGGTGTCATTCCAGCCCCAACCTCTATTGCACTGTAAAGTGCTGTTCAGGTTCAAATCCCACCAGAGTCACTGATTTAGTCCATCTGTTCATCAGTCTTCAGTCCAACCTTTATCTCTGGTGCTCTGTGATGTTTATTACTGATGTGGATCCCTCCTCAATCATCATGGTGTAGTCCATTGTACACATCAGGATTCATTCCAACACTACCCTCATATGCACTGTAATGTTATATTCAAGTTTGAATCACTCCACAACCACTTGTTTAATCCCTTGTGCTCATAATGCTTCAGACCAGCCCTTACCTCTGATGTACTGTGATGTGATCAGTGCCAATATATGACTTATACAGTCCATTCAAATGAAACATAGCACATAGTACACATGTGTGCCAATGAGCATCACTCCATGGTGCAGGCATACCCGCACTCCTTCCCACCCACACAGTGTGCCATACTAAATGCTGCAACATATCACATGTGTATGCAGGCAATCCATGTGACACAGCACATAGTACACAACCTTTACAGGTGCCCATGTTATCACCCTGTATGTATACCCACAATGTCTCTGCTTGGCATATGAACACCATTTATTTATTTATTAAATTTTGGTGACCGGGTTAGCCCACTGAGCCCCGGAGGTCCCTTTTTTCAGGGGTGACCCGGGAATTACATAAGACAAGAAGCAAAATAGAGTGTTAGTTCGGGTTACAGGAGTCACAGCAACACAGTTGAGATGTCAGAGCAGAAGTATAGCAGTACAAATGTAATAAGTAGGTTGTTTAACAGTAATAACATCGTGCAAATATTAGCAGATTGCGATATGGTTAGGGCAGTGGTGGAGGATAGGAACCTGGTTTGTCATTTATCTCTGGGTTCCTATCAGGAGCCAGTGCAGTGACAGGAACTGGTGACCGCTGGGTGGACCTTAAGCCTAGTGCAGAAGTTTATGATAGTAGGGGCTTCCTGCACCCCAGGTGGGAGCTGGTTCCACAGTGTGGGAGCGGTAAGGGCAAATGACATATCACCCACTTTGGTTCTGACCCTGGGGACGTCTAGGAGAGTTCGGCCAGATGTGCAGAGGTGTCAGTGATTGGCCTTTAGAGCAACGAGACCAGAGACATTTGGGGGGGTAGGTTCGACTAACTTGTACACTAGGCAGAGCAGTGGTTACTGGAGGTGTGCATCCAGTGAGGGCCAGTTTAGGGAGGATAGGGAGTCACAGTGGTGATCCCTAGGGTTGGCCTGGGATGTGAAGCGCACCACCTTGTTGTGAAGCACCTGAAGTCTGTACTTCTCCAGATTTCCCAACCCTTGCATGACTGGGATGGTGTATGTGATTGTCGGGAGGAGGACGCTGGTGGCGATTGTCATTCTGGCTTCAGGCACAAGCTGGTCTTTCAGCCGATAAAGGATGCCTAGTTTCCTGAGTAAGGTTTTGCTAACTGAATCCATGTGGTTCTTCAGGGTCAGACCTTGGTCCAGGGTTAGGCCAAGGTATTTCAGGGAGAGCACTACTTCTAGGCTGTTGCCAGATGCATTACCAGGTACAGGCAGCCCCACCTGCCTCCCTACAACTGAGTATGTCCAAGGCCCCTGGAATTCTGCGGTTCTGCGGTTGCAGAATTTGCGTCATGCTGCAGAATATATATAGTGCCGCAGAATTCATTATTTTTGGTGAATTTTCATATAAATATACTGTTTTTCCATATTGTCAGGCTTTCTTTCCCATCTCGTTTATCCTGAAGCCCCTCCTCTATGCTCAGCATATGATGTCATCGATGACATCACATCATATTTAGCCAATGACAGGACTGCATTCTGACAGAGAAGTGAATAAATCATGTCACAGAAATCAGAAAATGCTGCCGCAGAAGTCAAGGAGCCCTGCCGCAGAAATCAGAAAATTCTGCCGCAGAACACCTGGGGCTCTGAGTATATCTGAAGGATGGGTGCCAATTCATGACACAAAATAATTGCAGTGCCTATGAGCATCATTCCTTGGTACAGACAGAACCACCCCCTTCCCCATAACACAGTATACCCCAAATTACTAGTGCCTTTTCAGCAATTTTATCATCCTATACGTATATCCATAATGTATCTACAGTGTCTGTTAGCACCATTATTACATGCATACAGCCCCTTTCATTTCCCCAGAACATATGAAGTGCATCTGAGCATGTATTATGAATGCAGAACC
This sequence comes from Neoceratodus forsteri, assembly GCA_016271365.2. Lineage (NCBI taxonomy): Eukaryota > Metazoa > Chordata > Ceratodontiformes > Ceratodontidae > Neoceratodus > Neoceratodus forsteri. The sequence goes on along the minus strand of CM028130.1, from coordinate 561,695,896 downwards.
CCCCCACACACACACACTAACACACAGTGCTTCATCATACAGTTATTCCCTCACCTTAAACCATCCCATAATATAACCCATGAAAAATAAACTATGCCAGGAAATTAAATAATACACACATTTATGTAATATGATGTTTACTGAAAGACTGTGAACCTTTACATGAACAACATCATGCTTCATTTACAGTATGATACGTCGAACAGCACAAATAAAATACAGTTTCCTATACTTATTATGGGATTTTATTACAAAAATACAATGTAATAGTTTATTTCAATGAAATTATACATTTTAACTACAACAAATATTCAATTAATCATAGAGAAACCTCCAGCACTAACAAATTTATCCATTTCCTTTGTAAGCTCACTGACCTACACTGGAAGTGTTCTTCCTATTTACATCACTTGACCTCACAAAGCACTTCCTTCTTGCATCACTTCCTGATATGTCCTTCTAAGGTAATGTGTAAATATCTTCTTACTAAACTAGGGGAAAACCAAAAAACTTGATAATCAAATTCATAAACTAAAATTTTGGGTAAGAAGAATTAAACACTGCAAAAATTCCAACCAGTGGAATGGAACAAAAAACTCAAACTGTAATAACAATAGATGCAGATATTGATTTCTGACTAAAGAAATAGTAAAAACCTTGAAAAATTTCTATTTAGACAATGACAGATGTTTATTGTATATTTTTAACAATTGTAACCAACAGTTTTACAGAAATTTTATATTTTTGCATGACTAAGTAAACAGAGCATAATTATATTTAGTTAGAAAATGGGCTTTTTATTTCCTGGCACCTGATTGGCTAGTACCCTTGCCAGAGGGGTACATTAACTTTCAATAGATGCCCAGGAAACAAAAAGTACCAGTCTACAATGCCCCTTCACCCAGGATGTCTCCTGGTACTCACCATGCTTCCTAATTGGCTGCAACACCTCATTAAAAATGTAAAAATGCCGCCATTTTCTTCCCTCGCTTAGCGAGAGAGCCAGTTCAGATGGTACCGCTGAGTGATGACAAAAAGCACACACGCCAACAAACTGTCACTTTTTCAAACGGGTGCAGTTAAATTCAGAATCTAGTACCCCATTCAGCAATTGTAATCTACATTTAGGTGAAACGGGCTCCTTTCGGTCAGGCAAATCTGACATAGTAGCCGTTTGTGCTCTCGCGCCCCTCCTCCACTCCTCATTTCTAATTCATTCAGGCACCCTCCTCAGGAACACAGCTCAAAACACTCGGTGCGGTGTTGAAGTTCCCCGTGGTCGCTGCTGCTACTGATCAGAAACGAAACAAGCAAGGCAAACCATGCCTGTATTTTAAAAAAAGACCCCAAAGAAATTTTAAACGCAAGCCGTGTATGCCAGTAGCAGGCGGGGGGGGTGAACTCCCACTCGGTGAGGTGTTGAAGTTCCCCGTGGTCACTGCCGCTACTCAAAGAAATGAAAGAAGCAAGGCAAACCTTGCCTGTATTTTAAAAAGACCCCAAAAATTTCAAACGAAGTCTCTATATGCCAGTAGCGGTGGGGTGAGGTTGCCATGACAACCAATAAAAAAAAGCAGGTGGAGAAACTATTTTATTAACTCTACAAATAAAATACTTAATATATTAAAAGTCTTGTTTTGCAAATTTGTTTATTTAAAGCACATAAAACGCAGTGCCATTTTCTAAGCGCAATAATGCCCTCCAGGGTGGGCGGTATGGGCCTCATTACGCCCCTGGCCGGTCCGGTATTGCCCAATACCGCCCACCCTGTCGGGCATTATTGCTTACATAAAATCATCAGAACTTATGAAAATATGAAAACAACCTTACACAACATTAAATTCAGTTAAATAGGCATTACCAAACTTCACTAATTTTCAAAAACTTTTTGTCCTGAAAAACTTTTTTTTTACTGTTTTTAAATTGGATGTTCGGTTTTTAAGATGTGTAGGTTTAAGCACAGTGTGTTTGTATGAATGCTGCAGATCTAGAACCCCTTTAGGAACACAGGTGTTCTAGCAGCAGGCAAAGGGTACCTGGACATTCTAAGTGACAATTAAGCAATAAGGCATGATCAGGGGTTAGATTAACAGTCTGTTAATCACCCCCTAGGGGTGTAATGTGGCACGAGGCACAGCCGAGTGCCATATTGCCCCAGGGGGTGATTAACTGACTGTTAATCTAACTTCTGGGAGTGCCTTATTGCTATTATAAAAAATGGTTCCAAAAGAAATGTGTTAAAAGTATACTTTTTGAATGTTTTCCTCATTTAGAGGGAGATTTTTAATAGAATAGTTCTTCCACCAACAGTTTAAGTCTGCTGGTTCAAAATCAGAATGCATCATTCCACACATTCAGCAGTGCTAGAGGATAGAATGCTGACAGGAAGAATCCATGTGCCATGGTGATCAGGCCGTACATGACAGTATAACATGGATTAATGTAAGGCTGTTGGAATTCTAACAGCCAGTCAGATTGCAGCATTTCTGAGAGCCTTTTTATAATAGGATAGAATGAATGAGTTGAGAGGTAAAGCCTCCTGTTTGTGGAGGGTGTTACCCCATCAGTACTGTGTGCCAACTTCCCACCCACCCACCCACCTACCTACCTACCTACCCACCCAGGGTTGGCTCTACATTTAGTGTCCACTTTCCTGTTTTCAGCTCACACTCACTGAGCACTAGGGGTTGCTGCACTTCCCTGCTGGTACCACTGCATCCTCTCTCCTCATTTCCACATCCTAGCTCTTGCTAATATCAGTTTCCATTCACTACTGTCCCCAAGAGGTCTCACGTCTTGTACCTCTGACTCCAGAGTCAGCAGCTATCCCGCCAAGCCAATTAATCAGGCCAACATTTATCTGAATTTCAAAGCTCTTAAGCCTTTTGTCTCCACACTCAGCAAAAATACTAATGTGCTCTCCCACCCTGTATCCTTACCACCAGAAGCAGCAACTCTACCAGTAAACCACCTAATCAGGCTAAATCACTTATTGTTTTCAAAGCTCTTAATACCTCTGACCCCATAGTCTGCTGCAATAAAGTTTTGTCAGTCCCACTGCAGGTCTCAAACACTGTACCTCTGTTTCCAAAGCCAGCAGCTCTGCCAAAAAGCCAACAAATCAGGCTAAACTACTCAACATTTTTAAGGCTCTCGAAGCCTCTGACTCCATAATCTGCTACAATAAATTTTCCTCAATCCCATTGCAGGTCACAAACCCTGTACTCTTGCCACTAAAGACAGCAACTCAACCAGTAAACCTACAAATCCAACTAAATTACTCACTGTTTTTAAGGCTCTCAAAGCCTCTGATCCCATAGTCTGCTACAATAAATTTCCTTCAGTCCCCCTGCAAGTCTCAAACACTGAGCCTCTGCCACCAGTATCAGCAGCTCTATCCCCTAGGGTTTGAACCTGGTACCTTCTATACCAAACTTCAGCACCCTACCACTGCACTACTGAAACCACCACAATGATGACTGTCAGTCTGCTCCCCTTAAACTGGAACTGGTATAGCAGTGCCCACAGCCCACTGCTACCGATTACACTTATGCTCCTGACCAGGTTAGATAGCCATCCCCCCACCCAACCACACACCTCACCCCTTACCCTCTCTACCTATTACCACCGTCCACCCACCCTGTCAACGCCTGACAAACATCCATCCCCCCGCTTGACCTGTCACCTACCCACGCACCCCCAACCCCCCCTACCGACTCATCTGTCTTACCTTTCCTGCCCTCCTCAACTTACCCATTCCTGTGCTACTCTCTAAACATGTACCTCACCTGCGCCCAACCACCAAACGGCAGTCCCTCACTCTCCTCAGGGTCCTAGCCCTACTACTTCTCATATCCAGAAATACTCACCCCAACCCAGGCCCCACCACCAATAGTCAACAGAAGCTACACCAAGGGCTGTGCATAGCTGCCATGAATATCTGCAGCCTTCCAAAAAAAACAGCATCTCTCCAAAGCTGGCTAGCGCAACACCAGCCAGATGTCCTTGCACTCACTGAAACATGGCTCTCAAAAAAAAAAAAAACAGATTCATTCGTCAGCTTCTCAGGCCTCGCTCTACACAGAGCTGACAGAGTGGGAAAACGGGTTGGGGGATGTGCCTTCTATGTTTGAGACTCCCTACTGAACCAAGCTCTCCTGATCCCCTTACTAGATCACGGCACCCAAGCCTTATCCATAAAACTTACCTTGGACCCAACTAGGGCTCCCCTAACCATCACAGAGTCATATGTTCCCCCACGCAACCAAGCTATGGCCATACAATCCCTCACAAACTATATTTTCAACCTCCCTCCAAAAATGGAGCATATTCTGCTTGGTGATCTAAATGTAAACTGGCTCACCAATTTGGCAGCTGCCATCAAGGATGCTTTTGCTGCGCTGGATCATAGTTAGCTGATCCACCAACCCACTAGGGTAAACACTGCAAATGGCTCCCAGACCCTACTAGACATACTATTAACTAACCGACCACATAGAATCTCTGACCTAGTGGTCCTCCCAGACTTCTCTGAGTGACCACTCCCCTATCCTCTGCTCTTGGTCATGTCACCTGCCCAAACCCCAACCTAGTGTATCCACCCACAGGCGCTCACGACCAGGTGGCCTTCACAAAATCAAACACTATCGTGCTCAGTGGGACTGGGCCTCTATAACTCAGGCCCCTAACATTGACCTAGCCCTTGATTACTTCACATGCTCTTTCAACAAAGCATGTGACATTTTTCCCCCCCAACTAAAATGAAAACTGTAAAATATAATGTCTCTTGGATCACACCCTTATTACGGCAGCAAGTAAAACAAAGGGATGCCGTTGAATCTGGCTCCCAAGCAGACAGACTAGCCTACAGAGCAGAACGCAATAGGTGCACCTAGGCCATACTCAAGGCCAAGGCTGACTACTATAAAGACACCCTGGCTTCTTCCTGGAGGAGTGCACGAAAGTTTTGGGACAACATTAAAGAACTTAATGGCAAGTCCCGCCTCCCCCCACCCTCCCAGCTCTGCATCAACAATGCCACCTCAACCGACCCACAGGCTATCGCTAACTGCCTTAACTCAACCTTTCTGATCTTAGTACAGTCCTCTCGAGTGACTTTTTTGACCCTATCCCAGCCCCCTCTGAGCCAAACCTCCAGCGCCCCCCTTTCAACCTTAGGGTCATTACAAAGCAGGAAACCAAATCCTAGCTCTCCAAAGCTCTCAGTGGCTCCAACTATTGCAAAGACTCCTTTGACATGAAAATCCTCTACCAGGTTCTTGACACTGTCCTTTCCCCCCTGACCAAACTCCTTAACCATTCCCTATGCTTGGGGCAGTTCTCAACAGCCTAGAAAACTGCTACAATTACCCCAACACTAAAAAGTGGAGACAATACCAACCCAAACAACTATCGGCCCATATTCATCCTTCCCCCTCTCTCAAAAGCACTTGAAAAAAATCATTTCCGACCAACTCACTGAGTATCTGAGAGCCCACAATCTATTATGTAGTGAACAATATGGCTTCAGATCAGGCCATAGCACAACCACCGCCCTAATCGAATTCTCCAATTTCATTCACTCTGCCCTTGACCATAAACATCTGGCCAGAGCCATCTTCATTGGACCTCTCTAAGGCCTTTGACACGGTCTCTGACCCCCTCCTCTTGGACACACTCCACCACACTGGTCTATCATGCAGACCACTCTCTTGGTTCAATAGCTACCTTACTTCCAGATCTCAATGTGTTAAGATAAATGATACCCTATCTTCCACCCTGCCTGTCCACTCAGGGTTCCCCCAGGGATCCATATTGGGCCCCCTACTCTTCAGTATCTACTTAAATGCACTACCCAAATCCTGCTCCGGTAACTTACTGCTATATGCTGATGATGCGGTTCTCTATGCTGCACACCCTTGCCCTGACAACGTACAGTCCTCCCTCCAAGACTCGTTCAATCAGATCAAAAATTGGTTCACCAGTCACAGATTTGTGATCAACATCAAAAAAACAAAAGTCATGCTATTTACCCACCAGCAGAGCAAGGCCAAGGACACCGAACTAAAAATCCTCTCCCCGCTCACCTCCCCCCGGAACAAGTACTCACTTATAAATACCTCGGACTTATCTTTGACACCTCCCTATCCTTCCATGCCCACATTAACATCCTGACCTCTGCCATTGATACCCGCATCGGCCTCCTATGCCGTCACAAAGACTGCCTGATGCCAGAGGCTCTCAATCTGGCTGTCACCTCTTCTATCCTCTCTCTCGTTGACTATGGGCTCCCTATCTACTCTACTGTGGACAACAACACCCTAAACAAAATTCACATAGCCATTAATAAAGTGTGCCAACTCCTCCTAGGTGCAGATAAATGCTTCTATACTTGCGTCCTCTATGCTGTAATGAACATTCTCACCCTGGAGGAAAGACTACAATATCAATCCTGTCTTCTCACCAAAAAAATCCACCTAAGGTTAACCCCACTGGGGGTCTCGGCCTCACTGCTCTCATTTTCCCTCACTGCATCCACTCGTTCTGCCAACAAACATCTGTGGACTGTGCCCAGAGTCAGAACCTCCCTAGCTCAGAGATCATTCCTCTATAGAGCTCCCGCCTGGTACAATGAGCTCCCCCAGCCATAATCTCCATTCCCAATTTAGGACACTTCAAGACCATCCTAGAAAAACACATTCTCTCCTTGCGTCAATGCCAATTCAACTGCTAATCCTCCTAACTGACCTGCACGGAGCTGCACTAGGCCGCTCCATATTGACATGGCTACCAATTGTGTAGGACTAACTGTATAGGACATCTTTGCTGCTGATCTCTGTCTCTGCTATATGACAATGCCCTAGAGGCTGCACCCACACTGTAACTATGTCTCCTGTACCAATACCAATACCAATTACCCTAGCTACTAAATGTATAGGTCAACAGTCACCTAGGCTATTACTTTGCCTAAACTGTGTTGTCTCACTAATGTATTGATCACTGTTCCTACTTTACTACAATGCCCCAGAGGCTGCACTTGCTTTATAATTGTTCCACTGTAATAATATCAATACCCTAGCTACTACATGTATAGATTTTCAGCCACCTTGGCTATTGTATGTAAATACTTGAAATGTGATGTCCCACTAATGTACTACCTCTGAATGTATGACTATGCTGACGTGGAGCCTTTGTAAATGAGTCTATGACTCAAAGGGTTGTAATTCCTATGACTGACTAAATAAAATAAAATAAAGAAAGAAAAGGCCTGGAGGTAATCATCATGAGTGACCTGAAGCACTCAGCACACTGCAGGAGAGCAGCAGCAAAAGCAAATCAGATGCTAGGCTGCATTGCCAGGGGGATTGCTATCAGGAAGGTGGAGCTCATACTGCCGTTGTTCAAGTCACTGGTAAGACCGCACCTAGAGTAGAGTGTGTAGTATTAGCACCCTTATAGAAACATAGAAATTGCTAGCAGATAAGGACCGCTAGGCCCATCCAGTCTGCCTATAGGCCCTATATATGTATGCATCCACTCACCCTAAGTGGTCAATGACTTTTTATCACTCCCTTCCTGTTCAAGGTTCCCCTATGCTTGTTCCAGGTGTGCTTAAACCCTCCACTGTGCTTGCCCCTACCACCTCTTGTGGCAGACTATTCCAAGCGTTCTCCACCCTCTCTGTGTAGAAAAACTTCCTCACGTTACCTCTTAATCTACCCCCCCTCCAATTTCATATTGTGCTCCCTCATTCTGGTATCTTTCCTACATTGGAAAAGATCCCCCACCTGCACTTTGTTTATGCCCTCGAGGTACTTAAAAGTTTCTATTTTGTCACCCTTTTCTCTCCTCTCCTCCAGTGAGTACATATTGAAGTCTATTAGTCTCTTCTCATATGTTTTGTGGTGCAAACCATGTACCATCTTTGTCGCCCTTCTCTGTACAGCCTCCACCTTGTTTATGTCCTTACACATGTGTGGTCTCCAGTACTGCATGCAGTACTCCAGGTGAGGCCTTTCCAGTGTTTTATACAATGGCATCACCACTTCCCACCTCCTGCTAGTAATACCTGCAACTCAAGCAGACCAGATAGACCATGAGGCCTTTATCTGCTGGCATATTTGTATGTTGTTATTTACCGTATTTCACGGAATGGGCATCAGACAAAAAAGTCACTGACTACTATCTACTATAGCCAAAAATATCTACTTTTCTTCAGAAACTGAACAAAAAAAGGGGGTTGTGACTCACAATGAACTTTAAGAATAATGTTAAGACATTTGGGAGCAGTAGTTGGCAAGTACATAAAGTTATAATTTGAAAAAAGGTTTCAAGTCCCAGTTCTTCTTTAAACCACCTGGATTTAGAGAGTTAAGTGAAAAAGGGGAAGGGGAACTTGTTTAACCAGGAAAGGTACACAAAGCCAGAGCTTGTTTTCAGGTGCAACCTGGGAGCACAAGGAAGTTAAGTAATTTGCTTAGGGTCACACATTATGCAAGTGGAGGCTGATGGAATTCAAACCCAGGTCTTCAGGTTTGCCACTCAGTGCCCTTAACCACTATGCTATACTGCAGCATATTTCACTGTGAAGTAAACACTGTAATCTAGTGCCACCTCTCCTGCCTAGCCTAACACTGTAGAGCCATGAATTTGAAATCTTTTAGGTCACTGTTGTGGAAATCTTGAAAATGATTACTCATTGGGGGTACCGCTTAAAGAGTTTGTTGTACCCCTCACATGTTCCTGAATGCATTGATGCAATGGTCTTATGGTTCTTCCCATATGCCTTGCTGCAACAGCACCATATAATGTAAACTACAAACGTAGAACTACAGTATTTCCCTAACATTAAATATGTTGCTAATGTGTGGAAGTTCAAATTGGGGGGTTTGTGAAAACAGGTACATATATTGCACCTTCCACATTTAAACATTCCCTCTGTGTGTGGTGGGAGCCAATAAAGGTAAAACCTGTTATAACATTGTAAATCAACTAGGTAATCTCTCTCTACCTCTACTTTTTTTCCAGAATTACCTGGGTATGAGTTAATAGCAAATCCCTGATCTGGCAACAGTACAAGGGGGACTACAGCAGATGACAGAGGACACAAGAAGGCACTGGAAAAAATTATTTTCACAAGATTACTGGTGTTTTTTGATTTGTAACTTGAGTCTTTACCATAGTAAAATGTTTGGGATGGAACCTGTGATTTTTGTAAATCTGATAAGTCTGTTTTCTATCTTTTTTCTCCCCTCCAAACAGAGAGGTTTGTTCCCTTCTCTAATTTTCTTTCTACTTCCATGAAAAAAATGTATGTCAATGACATTGTTTTTATGACATGCAAGTGAGCTGATGCAATGAATGTTTCAAGTTTTAATTTTGTAAGTTTCACCAGCTTCACATCAACTGTTTTTCAAAGTATTATAAAATGTCACTGTCAGCTGATGATGACATTTATAGCTGTGTGAGGTTTTATGGGTGTCAGTTTCTTTGGAGCTCCACTTCTTCATGAAGACCAGTAGGTCAAAATGCCAGGGCTAAACTCCAGTGGTCTCCCATTGTTGTGTTTGTTAATTTACCCTTTTGCAATTTGCAATAGAACTTGTGCATCTAGCATATTGACATAGTTTTTTTTTTTCTCTCTGCCGAGTTGTGCACTGATTCTTATCGTTATCAATTATATAGGGTTAGCCAAACCCTCAGCAACACTACTGACCTGCACCGGGGAGTGCAGACCTTCCTTGTAGTTTGTTACATGGTTCAGCACCAGGTCCAGCAGTCATAGGCAGACTTGGCAGGGTCTGCTCTGGTCAGAGAAGAGAGGCAGTCTTAACTATGGTTACAAGAAAGCAGTACCTGGGACTGTGACTGAAACACTGTTGCAATTTCTCCAACCTCACTCAAGCTGACAGAAACGTAATAGAAGTGTATCAAGCTCCAACAATAGTGGTGAGAATGATCAATAAATCTTTGCTTCAGTGACACCACTGGGTTTCGGTTACAGAAAATCACAAGCAAAATTCAGAATGACTGGGGGTACGAATCACACAACAGAACACCAAGACCATCAGGACCTAAAACTATTGTTTATTAAGCTAGAAAGACTTCTCCTTTCAGAAAGCAGTGTCACATGTAATGTGAAAGCTTTAGAAACCTATCTAAAAGAGATCAAATACCAAGAGGACTCAGAGTTTTGAAAGTTCCCCTTGCGTACTTGAAAAATTTTGGAACAGAGAAGAGTGGAAGAAAGCAGTGGCCATATATGGCAAACATTTTATGGAATTAGTCATTAAGAAAGATTCTGAGAAACATACAGAACTGACAGAAAACATTACTAGAATTAAACATGCTGGTGCCAATAGTGTATTGCACCAGCAAAAACAACAAATTAAACAGGAAATTGTTGATCTGACTAACAGGTTATCAGAACTAGGATGTGAGTTTGCCTTTTCAGAAATATTACCAATTCCAAAGGCTACTAACCAGTAGGCAAGTAAAATCAAACACATTAATAACTGGATGAGACAATGGTGTCTGAAGCAGGAGGTTAGTTGTGTTACTCACTGGGAAGAATTTGCAACTAACAAGCATCTCTTCATATGGGATGGATTACATTTAAGCAAACAAGGAAGTATAACTTCTAGGACAACATTTAAACTCCTGTATTGATAAACATTTAAACTAAGTCAGAGGTGGGAGGGATGTATGTTAATGCATTACTAGCTGACTGTACATTCACAAATACAAAAACATGACATTTCAGTTAAAAATAATAATGAAATAAAAAACATAAACTGAGTAAGAGAAAATGCCCTATCAAGGAAAGACTGGCCGTAAAGCCAAACAAACATAATTAAAAATATTGTTGGTAAATGCAAGAAGTCTAAAATAAAATGGACACACTTGCATCCAATATCATTGATATATGTGGCGTCACTGAGACATGGTTCTCAGATAATGACTGGTGTACAGATATACCAGGATACATAAAGTTATTTAAAAATAGGAAAGACAAAACAGGTGGAGGCATTGCTCTATATGCCACAGAAAAAGATAAATGTTATCAAATAGGACAACAGGAAACTAACACTGAAATTTTATGGACAAAAATACATCTTCGCAATAAAATATTAACAATAGGCTTAGGATATTGCTCTTCAAATTTAGGAACAGAAGAAAACAGAATATTTATAGATGAAATAGAAAATTTAGAGGTGACTAAGGATTACATCCTAATGGGTGACTTTAATTTACTAAATATTAATTGGTCAACAGCAGAGGTTAAGGGTCAGTTGGAGAAAAGATTTCTGGAAGTTACTCTCCAACATAATTTGGAACAATTTGTGACAGAACCAACTAGAAATAATAATACACTTGACCTTATACTAACTAACTAACATCAAGGATGTAGAATCATTACCATTCATATTATCACCACTTGGTAACAGTGACCACAATATGGTCCAGTTTAATGTAAAAAGATTTGCTAACATCAACAGAGGAATTACAAAAATAAGGGACTATCAAAAAGCAGATTATTCCAGTATGAAATATTACTTGGCAACATGGAACTGGAGTGATGTACTCAAAACCTTGAACTCGAACAAATTTGGGAAAAAATAAACAATAAAATTGAACATTGTATAAGTAAATGGTTCCAGAACATGTCACATACAATAATAACAAACAAAGAATCCCACTGTGGTGGAACACTGAAATAAAATGAAATATTAACAAAAAACATAGCGTATATTGTAAATCTAAAAAAAATCAGACACTACCACACTGGAATAGATTTAAATTATTGGCTAATAAAACAAAAAATCTTATACACTCTTCTAAACAGAAACTAGAACTACAATTAGCTGAGAACTCGAAAGACAATAAGACAATAAAAAAGGATTTTACAATTATATAGGATCTTTAAAAGATAACCCAATTGGTGTAGGGCCCTTGAAATCAGACAACTTAGTCATAAGTGATGAGACCAAGATGGCTAAAGAACTACACTCTTATTTTATGAATGTCTTCAAACCAAAGGAGAATATCGATATAAAGGATTTACCAAATAGTGACATGATAACCCTGTTTACTGAACAAAATATTGCAGCAGCAATTAGTCAAATCAAGGCAAGTTCATCGCCAGGCCCTGATGGGATCATGATGAAATTTTTAAAAGAGCTAACTAAAGAAATATCTGGGCCATTGACTATTCTATTTAATGCATCCTTGAAAGAAGGGAAAACACTAAAATCAAGGAGGATAGCAAACATTACATCAATACACAAAGGTAGAAGTAGACAACTGGTGAGTAATTACAGACCTATTAGCCTGACATCAGCAGTTTGTAAGTGTATGAAAAGGCTTCTACAACATAAAATTATTGATCATATTAATAAAATAGGTTTTATAGATATATCTCAGCAAGGTTTAACTCCTGGGATGTCCTGTCTGACTTATCTTAATAATTTTTTCGAGCCAGTTAGTGAGGCATTGGATAATGGAATGTCTGTAGATATTATTTTTTTAGACTATGCAAAGGCGTTCAATACAGTTTTGCATAAAGTTCTAATTGATCAACTAGTTAAAATAAAATTGCACCCAAACATCATAAGATGGATAGCATCTTGGCTTCATGATAGACAGCAGAGGGTAGTCATAGCAGAATACAAGTCTATGTGGGGAGGCGTTACAAGCGGAGTCCCTCAAGACTCTGTATTGGGACCACTATTATTTAATATACTCATTTCCAATATGCAAACTACTAAAAGCATCTGGATTAATAAGTACGCAGATGACTGTAAAATAGGACAGATCCAGAAGCAAATGATTTGATACCTTTTAATGGACCAACATAGATGTAACAACAAGAACAAAGTGCTCTAGCTTTCGGACCAACCAGTCGTTTGTCAGAAGCCTAATGGCAGTTGTTTAGAAAAAACAATACTTTTAACAGCTAGATCATGCAGAAAAAAAACAGAAAAAATCCCCATTGGTTTAAAATACTCATTTAAAAAATACAGCAAATGATGTCAGAGTAATTTAACAGCACCATACTACCTTCAGCCAGGAATGTCCAAGGGTCAAAGGTGCTTGGTGGAACACACATACAAAGAATCCTACTGCATATAAATTTAATTGACATAAGATAGGGTGTATCATTTGTGTGAAGAGGAGGAGGAGAGAAATTACATTTTTATCTAGACTGGTATGTTATAGGACTTAATTTTGTGTGGGATGTGGGTGCGTGTGTGTATGTATGTGTATGGGTATGTGTTGTGAGGTACGTGATATAACAGGTTGTGAGGCTTGCTGTCACATTGAGGTAGGCCTCTATTTAGATACATGGAGTTACAGTGTGTTACTACTCTTACTTCATGCACATAATGAATATTAATCCCTCCTTACTTTTTATCCTTGCCCGGGAGTGGGGTTGATTCCGTTACACCATATTTAGATTACCTAGCTTGTCACTGTACATACAGGAGTGTTATCATAGGCTGTCATATATATATATTTTTTTTTTAACTCTGTACATATTGGGGTGCAAGATCTCATTTACATGGGGGTCCTGGACAGATCTTTTTACATTAGGCTAATATTGTAGTGATTTGAGGAAATGTAGCTATGTTAGACCTCTGGTCTTTACACACATACTTTATATTTACTTCTAGTTACCTTATCCTGAGGAGGGTGGCAGGTTTATTTCATTGTAGTTGTATCCAGAATCCTTGGAAATGTGTGTGTGTGAGTGTGTGTGTGTGTGAGCATCTCTTTAAAGCTAGTTATTCCCCCCACACACACATTATGGGGATGTGGGGTGGAGTAGGGTGTATTGTTTGTGTGAAGAGGAGGAGGAGAGAAATTACATTTTTATCTCTTTTTCAGATTCCTTAGACACTTCTGGTACATCAAGTTGTTACATTCTCAGTGTATATTGACATCAGTACATATCAGGCTACATGGACTTAACTCCTTGGTCGTCCACGACTAGAATTTTTTGTTTGACACTAATACTGCCAATTTATATTTAAATTATCATTTATAAAGTCCTGTCACTACACTAGAGGTTTTTTGAAATGTATGGGACATGATATCTAGCTGGAGAGTACAGCAGGGTGACAGGTCCAGCTAAGTTTTACACATCATAGAATGTGCACTGATATTTTTAAGACAACTTTATTGGTAATTTCTTGTCTATAATGCATGCACTGAAACTTCTTAGAGTACTAAGACAATCTTAGTATGTCTTTAATCTGGGTGGAGGCTGCTTTTCAGTAATCACATCCTTATACACACTGTGACACCCATAGCTTGATTTAGGAGTCATCTGCTCCAGCAGTGTTATCTTATGTCAATTAAATTTATATGCAGTAGGATTCTTTGTATGTGTGTTCCACCAAGCACCTTTGACCCTTGGACACTCCTGGCTGAAGGTAGTATGGTGCTGTTAAATTACTCTAACATCATTTTCTGTATTTTTTAAATGAGTATGTTAAACCAATGGGGATTTTTTCTGTTTTTTCTGCGTGATCTAGCTGTTAAACTTATTGTTTTTTCTAAACAACTGCCATTAGGCTTCTGACAAAGGACTGATTGGTTCGGAAAGCTAGAGCACTTTGTTCTTGTTGTTACATCTATGTTGATCCATTAAAAGGTATCAAATCATTTGCTTCTGGATCTGTTCTTGCAAGGACCAATACGGCAACTACTAAATCTAGATTGTAAAATAGGATGCATGGTAAATGATGCACAATCATTTACAAGCTAACTTCAATATATTATGCAACTGGGCAGAGGAAAACAAAATGACATTCAATGAGTCTAAGCTAAAATGATGCACATGGGCAAAAATAACATCAGGCAAGTTACGTGATGAATAACGTACAACTAGAGGTAACATCTGAGGAAAAAGACCTTGGTGTTACAATCTCAGATTATTTAAAATTCGATACGCACATAAAAAGGACTGTAAAAAAATGCTATGGAATTGTAGGTCATATCCATAAACATATCAAAAGCAGGAAGCCTGAGGTTATTCTTCCTCTCTACTCAAACCTTGTGCAACCTGTGATAGATATCCCTTTCTCATACCTGAATTTTTTTTTCAGTCTGTTGCAACAGCACCCTCTCTTTACCTTTTTCTTTATTTTTTTCCTTTAGCCACTTATAGGTAGGCCACCTATCAGTGTTCTGTATATCTCTGTCGCACCCTTTTTCTTTCCTGGTATGAGAGAAAGTATCTGTACATTTTCTGTTTCTCCCATTTAGGAAATTAACGAGTGAGCAAAAACAGGACCCTGTTTGTAAAAGCAAAAGCGCCTTTGGTTCTTTGCACTGTATAAGATAAGGGTATGAAGGCTGTGTTTAGTTAGAGGGTTTAAATTTAATCCCTCATGGTTAGTGTTTGTAAGAAATATATAATCCTAGATTTCAATAAACAATATATTTTTTTCATTTCAAATCTCCTTGATGCGCATTTGTTTGTGCTGGAATGTCAAAAGTAAAATCAGAATTCCTTACAGCTCAGCAGTAAAAGCTGTTCCCCTGTAGTGAAAGAGAAATGTTTCTGCTTTAGTATTGCGAGTGATGTTGTTTTTAGAAACACTCGCAAAATGGAGCTTTTAAATAGATTTTATTCTGATGTGCTGAATCCATCCGTTGCACGAAGGGAATCATTTTTCACACACCCCTTCTTGCGCCGTGTAAGATTATCAGAATCAGATGTATATTGACAAAATATAGTATATGTAGACGAGTATTTATAGTATCCTTAAAATAAATAGGAGAAAGCTATTTAAATCAACCCCTTTAGCCAGCACTTGGACAGCGCTAGTGAACCAGTACATTTTCTTTACTTTTATATCTTTAATATCCACACTAGAAAGTGGATTATTTATCTGGAGTACTATTTTTTTTTTCATCTAAGAAAGTAACCCATGTGGTGTTGAAAGCATTTAAGGTAGTACGAGCTGATAAATATTTCGAGTGAACTTCCGTTTTAAGACAGCATGTCTCTCCCTGTTAAAACGCTCTCATATCTGAGCCTCAGATTATAGAAACATAGAAACATAGACTTTGATGGCAGATAAGGACCACTTGGCCCACTCAGTCTGCCCATTTTCCTACCTACTGGATAAGCTGAAGATTCTAGTTAACCAACAGCCTATTTCCTTCAACCCCCCCACTATAATTGCCTTATGTCTGTCCCATGCATGTTTGAATTCCTCCACTGTTTTAGACCCCACAACCTCTCCAGGAAGGTGGTTCCATGCGTCCACCCCTCTCTCCATGAAAAGAATTTCCTCACATTACCCCTGAGCCGTCCCCCCTCTAACTTTAAATTGTGCCCCTTGTTCTTACACATCTCTTTTTCTGAAAGATGCTACCCTCCTGGACTTTGTTGATTCCCTTGAGGTACTTAAATGTTTCTATCATGTCCCCCTGTCCGTCCTTTCATCAAGGGTATACATATTAAGCTCTCTCAGTCTCTCTTCATATGGTTTCTGATGTAGACCCTGCACCATTTTAGTTGCCTTCCTCTGGACTGCTTCCATCCTGTCTATGTCCTTGCGTAGATGAGGTCTCCAAAACTGCACGCAGTACTCCAGATGGGGTCTCACCAACTGTCTGTATAGAGGGATAACCACTTCCCTTTTTCTACTTGTGATGCCCCTCCCTATGCATCCCAGTATCCCCCTGGCTTTTCCTACTGACTTCTCACATTGCATACCCACCTTTAGGTCATCTGCTATGACTACACCCAGATCCCTTTCCATTATTGTTGTTGTTAGTACCTCCCCTGCTATTGTGTACTCTTCTCCTGGATTTTTATTTCCCAGGTGCATTACTTTGCACTTCTTTGCATTGAATCTAAATTGCCATATGTCTGACCATTCCTCCAACCTTGCCAAGTCCCCTTCTCATCCTTTCTACCCCCCCTTGTGTATCAACTCTGTTACAGATCTTTGTGTCATCTGCAAAGAGGCATACCTTTCCTTCCAGACCCTCTGCAATGTCACCTATAAAGATGTTAAAGAGGACTGGACCCAGTACTGAGCCCTGAGGTACTCCACTTGTAACCCCCCTTTCTTCAGAATGTGTTCCATTCACTATTACCTTCTGTGTCCTGTTGTGCGGCCAATTTTCTACCCAGGCTACCACCCTGGGACCCACTCCCAGGCTGGCTAACTTGATTATTAATCTTTTGTGCAAGACTGTGTAAAATGCCTTGCATTATGCTTTTGTTTAATCGAATGGTCAGAGATATTGCTGTATTTTTATTTTTTTTGTCTAATTGTATCAGCCCATACACTCTTTAGTTCAAAAGTGTTTGTAAAATAAAAATGCTAAACAAAGCGGGGCTAAGGGTAACACCCTGTACGCCAGGAATAACTTACAAGGACTTAACGCTTGTAAGCCAGACTTCTCGTTTGTTTTGTTCTTTGACTATATAAGCTTAGTTATTCATTTTGTGATTTATTTCTTTGCAGCAATATGTGCAACAAGCAAAACTGTACCTTCTTAATGCAGACTTGTAAGGCTTCAGTATGGTTCTTTCCTTTCTGTGTTTTCTCATAGGCTGGGAGGGGAGTTGCTGGCAGTCACAAAGGAAGAAAGAGACTTGGGCATCATCACCACTGATTACCTGAAATCATCCAAGCAGACCTCTAAAGTAGTAGGTAAGGCTAGGGGGATGTTAGGGCGTATTAGTAGGGGTATCACAAGTTGTAAGAGGGAGATAATAATCCTTCTTTACAAGACACTGGTTAGGCCCCATCTGGAGTACTGCGTGTAGTACTGGAGGCCACACCTTCACAAGGACATTAACCAAATTGAGGCATTCCAGAGAAGGGCAACCAAAATGGTGCAGGGACTGCATCAGAAGACGTATGAGGACAGATTAACGGAGCTCAATATGTATACCCTTGAGCAAAGGAGGGAGAGAGGTGTTATAATCGAAACATTCAAACACCTTAAGGGCATTAACAAGGTGAAAGAGTCTAAGATGTTTAAATATAAGAAAAATAGCAGGACAAGAGGACACAGCATGAGATTAGAGGGAGGCCGATTAAGGGGGAATGTGAGGAAATTATTTTTCACAGAAAGAGTGGTGGATGCATGGAACGGCCTACCTCAGGAAGTGGTGGCTATGAATATGGTGCAGGGCTTCAAACAGGCATGGGATAGGCATAAGGGAGCAATACAGATGACTATGACTAGATAGACCACTGACAGAGCAAAGGCTGATGGCAAATTTATAAGGTAGAAAAAGAAATGGGCAGACTGGATGGGCCTTGTGGTCCTTATCTGACCTCAGCTTCTATGTTTCTATGTTTTTCTATAGAGCTGGCTGGCCTATTTTCTTCTATCTTTATAGGATTGATATAGAAGGGGCGGAGCTATCTCTGCAAGCTGTTCAAAATCTTTGTTTTTGTTTATTATTATTATTATATATAGAAATCATATAATGAACCCAGACATTGTTAAAATGGATTATTAATTATAGTATACAAGAAAAAGTATTATCTTCTGTGAATTTAGGAATGAATTATATTAATGGGAGGAGTTTTGGCTATCACGTGATATTGCAGGTATATAAGGTGGACTCCCTCTCACTCAGAGAGATAGCTTCGTGAGGAGGAGATGTATTCTGACCTCAGAAATAGGAGCACTAGTGCCTTCTAGTATTCAGTATTTATACTGCTTTCTTTGTATATTCTGTTTTATTTTTGCTGCTTAGTCGGACAAGTCCGTTTATGTTTTATTTTGCCTGTAATACATTTTGCCTTGAGTTACTTCATCTTCTGGCTGAACTTCTCCTTCATAACCCACACCTTACACAACCCCACTTAGAATACTGTGCCCCATTCTGTGCACCCACCACTATTGGCAGTAAATCAATAGTAGAAAAGGTACAGCATAAAGTCACAAGGAGAATCAAAAATATGACTAATATAAACTATGACTATAGGCTTAAAACACTTGGATTATATACCATGGAATACAGAACCAAAAGAGGAGATCTAGTTTATATTTTCAAAGCCTTCAAAAAAGATTCATTACTAGACACAATTTGTCTAGAAAAAACAGCTAACAAATAATACTACAAGGTCACATAACTTGAAACTAAAATGCTCAGTATGTAAAACAACAAGGTGGTATAATTTCTTTACACAGAGAATCCCTCTCGTCTGGAATTCTTTACCACACAATATTGTAATGAGTGAAAATGTGGAAGAGTTTAAAAGAAAACCTGATCAATATATGGGGGAAAAATACTCTCTCCACTGTTAGAGATAAATGGCAGCAAGTTCATCATGGGCTGCAGCCTTCAGAACTTTTATTTTAGTAACTGGGTAAGGCCCACATGCCTGTTTTCAGGGGCAACCTGGGAGCACTGGGCAGTTAAGTGATTTGCTCAGAGTCACACAATATGCAAGTGGAAGTTGTGAGAATCAAACTCAGATCTGGTCTGTTGGATGTATCAAGCTCGTTCACACCTCATTCCTCTAACCTCTAGGCTATACTGCCAGCCCAGAACTTGTACTTATCTGTAAAACTATGAAACTATGAAAGGGTTGCAGAAATTTAGAAACCGTCCCAACTTCTCCGAACTGGACAAAGAACTTATGCAGAAAGTAACAAAGTGCAAGGTGTTGCATCTTGGTCGGGGAAACCCTAAACACAGGAACACCCTGGGAGGTGAGGCGCTGGAGGCCTCAATAGGGGAAAAAGACCTAGGGGTCATGGTGGATGCATGTATGAATAACTCTGAGCAGTGCAGGAGAGCGGCTAGCAAGGCAAACAGGATGTTGGGACGCATCGTAAGGGGGATCACCTCTAGGAGCAAGGAAGTGATTCTGCCGCTGTACAATGGACTGGTTAGACACACCTTGAGTACTGTGTACAGTACTGGAGACCACACTTGAAGAGGGACATACAGCTCCTGGAGAGGGTACAGAGGAGGGCAACAAAGATGATCACGAGGGCTAGGATTTGACGTATGAGGACAGACTTAAGGAGCTCTGCCTGTTTTCATTGGAGGAGAGGAGAGACAGGGGACATGATTGAGGTCTCAAGTACCTCAAGGAATAAATAGGGTAAACATGGAGGGGATCTTTAGACTAAAGCAGGGAGGTATCACCAGAGGGCATGGTTTGAAGTTGGAAGGTGGAAGGGTGAGGGAGGAAAAGAGGAGGAGGTTTTCATTGAGAGGGTGGTGGACCCTTGGAATGCACTGCCTGGTGAGCTGGTTCAGAGATCCACAGTGGAGGGCTTCAAGAGAGGGTGGGACAGACACAGAAAGTGGATGTATCAGATGATGGCCTGTCCCAGGGGGGTGGGGATGGATGACATGGGTTTCTGGAGCACAAGGGATGGGAGGGTCTCGGCACCCAACTAAGGATCTAAGGTTCGAGCAGACTCGATAGACCGTAAGGCCTAATCTGCTGGCAAATAGTATGTTAGTATGTTAGTATATATAGAGACTTATTTTCCACTAACATCTTTCAGCCACCATTTATTTTCCCTAAAGTATGTTTGCATCTGTACACATTTAATTTATTTTTCATTGTCACCATAAGTCTCCATCTCTGTCTCCTTCCCACACATTTGTCACCTTTCAGCCTTCTTACGAGGCCCTGTTAATTAGTCCCCACCTGGGGACTTCTCTAGCCCTTTCACTCCTACTATGCATTATCTTCCCATCATCACCTCTTTGTTTCACAGATTCTCTCTTAATCTTGCCATTTATCACTTCTTCTCCCTAAGCCTCCCATTTTTTCTTTATGTGTATAAAGATATATATATATCCCTCATTTTACCTCCTCTGTACACTAACTTTGTTTTTTCTCTTTTAGATATTTCCTGAAGAAAACCTAAGGTCGAAACATAGATTTTTAACTCTATTTTCAGCGTGCATTTAATATAACCATTTTGTTTTGCTTTTAGATTACATGCTGACGCAACACAGTGCCTTGTTTTACACACACACACATATATATATATATATATATATGTGTGTGTGTGTGTGTGTGTGTGTGTGTATAAATTCATACGTTTTATATGATTCATCAGGTCAATAAACCTATTATTAACTCGCCACTAGTTGGTGGAAAAACCAACATTTCTTTTCCCCCAGATACTTGTCCAGAGCCCTTTCAAATAGGTGCATTGTGTCACTAGTTACTACCCTAATAGGAAGGTTATTCCAAATTGATAAACTTCTTTGGTTAAACCATTTGACTCTTTTATCCATCCTGGGTACTTCCCCCCTGGAGCTGCAACTTGTGCGCTCTTGTTGTTTTATCTTTAGATTTCTTGCTGAGCCCTATGCTCTCACAGAGTGCTTCATCTTTTAGTGCCTTGTATACCAGGCAGAGATCTCCTCTCACTCTCCTGTAGTATAGTGAATACAGATTTAATGCTCCTAATCTGTCCTGGCATGATCTATTTTTCAAGGTGAATATATGCGTATACCAGGCAGAGATCTCCTCTTACTCTCCTGTAGTATAGCGAATACAGATTTAATGCTCCTAATCTGTCCTGGTATGATCTATTTTTCAAGGTGAAAATTTTTTTTTGTTGCACAACTCTGGACTCCCTTGAGTAATTTTTGACTTCTTTTATTCTGTGGCGCACACAATGCAGAGTTATACTTCAAATGGGGTCTTACCAGGGATGTATACAGGGCCATGATCACCTCTGGCTCTCTGCTTTTAAAATTTTTTATATAGTGGCTAGGATCCTATCGCCTTTTTGAGCTGCTTTTCTGGCATTTGTATCAAACTTGAGGTCATTCGTAATCATCACTCCCAGGTCTCTTTCTCCTGTTGTATCTTCTATAATTGTGTTATTCAGAGTATACTGATGGTCGCCATTATTTTAATGCAGGTGCATATTCCTACACTTCCCCTCATTGAAGCTCAGCCTATTCCTTTTTGCCCATGCTTCCAATTCATCCAGATCCTTTTGAAATTTAGTGGTTGAATCTTTATTATTTATGATTGCACCTGTTTTACTATCATCAGCGTATTTGACTAACCATGAGTGTTCAGAAGTTTGTATAGTAGAAATTAATATATTAAATAAGGTTGGTCCTAGGACTGAACCCTGGGGCACACCACTTGTTACCTCTCCCCAGGCTGTAAAGTGTCCCAGTATTCCCACTCTCTGCCTCCTATTATGAAGCCAGGATTCTATCCAGCAAACTATATGAGGATATATACCCATTTGCCAAAGTAAATTTATCAATACAGCATGTGTCATGGTGTCAAACACTTTGGAATAATCGAGGCATATGATATAGTCATTGCAAAAAACTTTGTTAATGCATCAGTTAAGGCTGAAGTAACAAAAGTAGGGAAATCAGGCATTAGGCTTGACACTCTAACACCCCGCCATGCCCTACCACCCAACCCTCACACCACAGACCAACAGGTGGTGGGGTGTGCTAGGCCTATCTCACTCCATTCTCCTATACTGCATCATGTAAGCTTTGTTACACATGGAATTGGGTGAGAGTTAGGCCTGATGACCCCAAGGCACACCCTGTCACCTGTTGATCTGTGGTGTGTTGGAGTGGGGTGATAGGGCATGGGGGTGTTAGGGTGTCAACCCTAATACCTCATTTCCCAACTTTTGTCATTTCAACCCTAACCGGTGCACTAACAATTTTTTTTGCAATGAATATACAGTATATATATATGTATATATATATTCATTGCAAAAATCTCTGTTAATGCATCAGTTAGGGTTGTTTCCACAGTGACAAAAGTGTGGAAATGTGATGGTAGGGTTACCAGACTCTGACTTTCCAACCCCCTACCACCCCACCACCCCTCGTCCAGAGACCAGCAGATGCCGAGGTCTGCCATAGGGTTGTGCAGCGCAACTCTCACCCCATTCCACATGTAAACAAGTTGACATGGAATAGTAAAGTAGAATGGGGTGAGAGTTAGGCCACATGACACTATGGCAGACCTCGGCATCTGTTGGTCTAGTCTGTAAAGGGGGCTGGGGTGATTGGGGGATCAGGGTCTGGTAACCCTAACATCACATTTCCACACTTTTGTCACTGTGGAAACAACCCTAATTGATGCATTAATGGAGGTTTTTTTGCAATGAATTTCCCTTATTTTTGAGAAAGTGTAATATAAATAGTAAATGGTATGTGGTGGTGGGAGTGTGGAGCCCCACCAAGTTGCTCATTTCTGCGTAATGATATGTGTTTGTAGGAGCATGGGCCCTCCGGGCCCTGTGCTCCCACTTACACATAAGCACAGAGCCATACAGCAGCCCTATAGGTCATGGAAGGCTTGTAACATTAATTTGTCCATATCTAGGGAACTGTAGCAGCTAGTGTAAAAAATGGAAGTGTGGTTGTAATCATGAGAGTGAGTAGTTTCCACAACATAAAGTTGATGGAATCCATATTGTGCATTGTATCTGAGATAGGGGCAGCAGAAAGCACTGTGGATACGAAGTCTGTGGCCGTAATAGTGGCCCTTGGACATGAAAATGAGCAGTTGGAACAGTAAATCGCAAATATCTCAGGAACCGTACAAGGTAGAAAAGAAAAATTTACATTTCATGGGTTTCAGGACCTTCCAACCTAGTTCTGAAAGGGGGACTAAGAATTTTTGCAATGAAAAGTCCATATCTCGAACCATTTTTGAGATACGGGCTCCGAAAGGTGCCATGGACGCGGCAATGTTATCCTATGGGGAAATTGCAAAACTTCAGAATGCTGTAACTTTGGGCCCCTGTAATGTGTTCATACCAAACCACCAAAAGGCACATCTGTGGGACCAGGGCTTGCCACCCTGCAAATTTCAGCCCAAAAGACCAAACTGTTTTGTTGCAGGAGAGTGGCAAAGATTTGCAGTTATTTTGAGCATACTTTGGCAAAATACTTTCACAAATTATGAAAGTTTTGCAAAAAAAATCATGAAACGTTCACATTTGTGAAAGTATTTTGCAGAACATTTTAAAAATGCATTTCTGGGGGTTTAAACCCCAAAAAAGTATATGTCTAGCATCCTCAGGACTTGACTAGGTGAACATAACAAGCAGTGTGTTCCTAGAGGGTCACAATTTTAAACGGCAGGCATTTTTCTGTGCAGTAACTGAAAAAAAAAAAGACTGACCCATGAATGTAAAAGGGCCATTTGCGACAGTGAAAATGGCCATTTGCAAAAGTTTTGTTATTTTTGTTAACTTTTCCCATTGACTATAATGGGAAATTTGTTTTTTGAATAACATTTGAATGGTTTAATATTTCTTCACCAAATCTTCAAAAGGCACATTGGTGACCAAGGTTGCATTGTTCCTGAAGTCTTTGGACCAACCGGAGAAACCATGTGGGCTGTGGATGCGAGCAAAGAAACGTGCAAAAAGTCAATTATTCTGCATTTTTTGGCATTCCATAGCTCTTTAACTGTATATCCAACCATAACGCAACTTTGCAGATCCAGGGATATGTGGTACCACACTCTGCATGCAAAATTTCAGGCAAATCCTTGCTACGGTGGCAAAGTTATTAACGTGAAAAATGTTAGGTTTTGCAATAAAGTGGCTACTCAACCCTAACTAAAGTGCCACTACTGTGGCACTATTATATATGTATATACTGTATGTGTATATATATATATATATATATACGCATATATATCTCTCTATATACATATATATTTATACGTGTGTGTGTGTGTGTATGTACTGTATATGTGTGTATATATGTTCATTGCAAAAAACTTTGTTAATGCATCAATTAAAGTTGAAGTGACAAAGGAAGGCAAATGAGATGTTAAGGTTGAGCCCCTAACCCCCCACACTACCATGCCATCCCCCATCCTCCACATACCAACAGGCATAGGGGCATGCCATGAGGTCATTAGGCCCAACTCTCACCCATTCCATGTGTAAAGAGGCTGAAATGGTACAGCATAGGAGAATGGGATGAGAGTTAGGCCTAATGACCCCATGGCACACCCCGATGCCTGTTGGGGTATGGAGGATGGGGGGTGAGGTGGTACGGTGGGGGGTTTGGGGCTCAACCCTTATGTCTCATTATCCTACTTTTGTCACTTCAATCCTAAGTGATACATTATTAAAGTTTTTTGCAATGAATTTCCTTACTTTTTGAGAAAGTGTAATGTAACTGGTAAGTGGTATGTGTTGGTGGGATCAAGGGCCCTCTGGGCCCCACACTCCCACCAAGCTACCCATTTGTGCATAACAATATGCATCTGTGGGAGCATGGGCCCTCCAGGCCCTGCACTTCCACTTACACATAACAATGGAGCCATACAGTAGCCCTATAGGGTTGAAAAGGAACCCTTGTAACACTAATTTGCCAATATCTCAGTAACCGTACAAGCTATGAAAAAAATTCCACTGCAGTTGTAATCCTGACTTCAAAACCTCCACACATGCTAAAGGTGGACTAAGCTGCAGGTAGCAAAAAATCTGTATCTCGCATCATTTCCGAGATACAGGCACCAAAAGTTGCTGTGGGCACTGCAATGTTATTCTATGGGAAAAATCTTAAGTTTGTGATAGCATATCTATGGAATTGATTAACCTTTTTACACCTAAACAGCATAATTCACATCTCTGGGACACCCGCTTTATATCCTGCAAATTTCAAGACGAAAGACCAAACTGTTTATTTACAGTGCACTGGCAAGATTTTTAAATTCCTGGTTTGTGAGGTGGCAGAATCCCCATTTGCAAGGTCAATCCCTGTTTGCAAGCTGCCAAAATTGCCATTCGTGAGAAATCCTTGGCCATCAGATTTTGGCCATCTGGTCTGGGAAGTCACAATCAAGGACTTTGTCAGCTCACGAAAGGGGATTGGCTTGCAAAAAGGGATTTTGACAGCTCGCGAATGGGGATTTTGTCACCTCGCAACCGAGAAATAAAAAAAAAATCCCCTTTTACAAGCTGTCAAAATCCCCTTTCGTGAGTCAATCCTCTTTCACTAGGTGTCAAAATCCCCTTTCGCAAGCCAATTGTTGTTTGTGAGAAGGGCCATCTTTTCCGGAAATGACGATCAAGGTTTTTGTCAGCTCGCAAAAGGGGATTTTGTCAGCTCACAAAAGGAGATTTTGTCAGTTTGCAAAAGAGGATTCAGAAACCCAATACCCTTTCATGAGCTGACAAAATCCCCTTTCATGATCGCATCCCCTTTTGTGAGCTGACAAAATCCCCTTTCGTAATCTGATTCCTGTTCACAAGATAGGGCCATCTGGTCCCTAAGTCACGATCAAGGATTTTGTTACCTCGCGAAAAGGGATCGGCTCGCGAAAGGGGATTTTGTTACCTCGTAAATGAGGATTGGAAGCGAGTCATGAGCGACGAATTTCAAAGTTTTAAATGTCCGTTTTTTGGCCAAAAAGAAGGAAACCAAAGGCATGAGTTTGTAAAGGGTGTCACCCTGAATAGAACCTATGCTTCATTTGCAAAAGAAGTCAGCCGTGGGGCAAGCTACAACATTTTGTTTGGGGGAAAAATGAAAACAAGAGGGTGGCTCGTGAAAAGGGGAATTTTTCCTCACGAATGGGGATTTTATAAATCCCCATTCATGAGGTGAAAAAATCCTTGATCACAAGCCCAATCCCCTTTCGCAAAACATACATAGAAATCTTAGACTGAACTGAGCATGCTCAGAACCCGAAAATTCTAAATTAAATAACTTTGGAAAGCATTAATATTTTTTTCACCAAATCAAATACTGGATTGTTCATTGACCAAACCACCTTCTACCCTGAAAATTTCAGACCAAAATACCAAACAGTGTGGCCGCAGCGTGATGGGCAAATTCAGCAAAAAAGTGCAAAAAAAAAAACAACCCGTAAAATGCATTTTTTGGCGCTTTGCTGCACGAACACCGCAAGTCCTATCAAAACATAACTCGGGAAGTTAAGAGAGCTACCATATGACAATGCGCATTCCAAATTTTGTGCAAATCCATTGAATGGTTGCAAGGATATTAAGGTGCAAAATTTAGGGTTTAACATTAAACTGCCTACTCAACCCTAACTATACTGGTGCAACTGCACCAGTATAAGCTATATATAAAGAAATTATAAAAAGGAAGCAGTCCAAACTTGATAGGGATGCTGCTGATTATATGAATGGTCACATATTTTTTTGGGGGGGTAAAAGCAAGATATCTCAACGTACAGGAAGATCAAAAGTTCCGATCTAGGAAAAAAATAAGAAAACACCATCAAAACCCAGGAACACTGTAATGGGTGTGGTTGACTCAAATGAACGTTTGCAACAGAAAAGTACAGTTTCAAAAAACCCGTAAATTTTTCAGAAAAGGACAAGACAACAAAAAAGAACAACAACAAAACAAACACAACAGGAAAACAAGGTGGGGTTGTAGGGGCAGAAGGGCTTCATTTCAACCTATGCAGATGAGAGAAGAGATCCGCTAAAAAAAAAATCTTACAGAATACACCTTATTACCTGCACAAATAATTTTACTGTTTAAGGTACTCTCATGTGTACCTGAAAATGGTTCTGACATCTTTAAATTGAAAATTGATGTTTATAAGTTTTTTTAGGAAACTGCATCTGAAGGATCACTTTAAACATCATGGGCATTAACACCAATTTTGAGGACGGACTTTCAAACATGGATTTTCCTATTCCAGCAATTTAAGTGGAATCATATTTGGATGAAAATGTGCCATCTTCGACAACAGAGTACGTAAGGGAGAATATTCATAATCTTGCCACCGACAAGAGAGGAGAAAGTGATTGGACTGTTTTAGACAGAGTTAATCTATGTATTTTGGAAGAACTTCTAAATGAGAATTTGGGAACTGAAAACGCTGAGTAAGTTGCATCTGCTTCTGATTTCTATTATTTTATCTCAAACTTAGGAGGTATGCAGTTTGAACAAAGTAGAAAAGTGGCTGTTAAACCACCTCTGTTTTCAGTCCCTCTTGTAACAATCAGAATATCAAATCTTATGAAAAAGAAGTTATGACCCAGGTTGACAGACTGACTTCCACAATTGTGCCCCCTAACTGAAGGAACCTTACCAGATGTGAAAAACTGGCACTGGATGAGCTGTCAAAAATTCCAAACTTAGTCATAAAACTAAGGATCCCTAACAGACAAATGAAGTCAATTTGTTGATTTCTTTCTAAAACCATGTGTAATGTCATTACCTTCATACACCAAACATAAAATGAATTTGTTAAACTTGAGAATGTGATGTGGGCCCTTGGGGTGCCTGGTTAAAATGTCAAATGCATAATAGCACAGTTGAAAACCACAAAGTCAAAACAGCTAAAAGAAAACATCTACAGGGACTTAATAGCTAAGGTCAATAATAGCAAAGCTATACTTAGTGCTGTACCTGTAGCTGTTTGGGGGATAGGGAGAAGATTTTTGCTGTGGGGTATTTTGTTTAAACAGCTGCCGTGGTTCAGTGGATAGAGTCACATGCAGTGGAGAAATGGTAAACTGGGGTTTGATTCCCAGTCCCAGAACAATTTTTTTTTTATATGTAGTTTCTGGGTTTTTGCTGGTTTTCTCCCAGGCCCTACTCTCATGCATCCCTGACATAGTGCGTGTGTGTGGAGGCACGCGTACGTACACCATTCAGGATGCTCTTCCCTTCCAGTTGCACCATTGACTGCCTACGCCAGCACCAAATCTCCATTTGGTGACAGCAGGAATACGGGTGAGTGACCCCACCCTTTACCCAGGAGAAGAGAGCCAATGCTTGATCCTGCTCCCACCCTCCCCCGGTGCTGGCACCCCTGTGACCCAAGGTCATTCCCAAACCCGGGTCACCAGCTTAGCACAAGGTGTGGCATCCAGTGCCTTGACCCTCAGCATCACAAGGCCACAGAACAATTTTTGTTTTTTTTGTTTGTGTATTCTCCCCCCTCCCAATGTACCCTCTGTGTTTCTCCCACCCTACACCTTTTGCCCCCCGTCCCCTTCAGAACAATTTTCCTTCCCCCAAGGTTTCTCCCTGTCCCCGAGTTTCATCCCTCCCCGGAGTTAGTTATCTTAAAATGGGGAAGTTCAGGGATGGGGTGGAGCTCCCCCTCAAACATACAGTCTGTGTGTTCTGTGCCATTTTAGAGAAGGTAGTGCTAGCTGTTTTTGCAGAGTGCTAGCTTTGATTTTGACAATTTGGGTTAGCAGTTTTTAACTGTGCTGTTTTTTTCTTTTGACTTTATGACCCCATGCCGGACCCTGGTTACCTTTTTATTGGAACTGATGTGGATGTCGCTTTACATGTCTATAGAGCATCTGAAAGATATTAGTGGTTGTGAGTACTTCTTGCAAGAGTCCCAACAGTGAAAAAAATTCCAATTAATTTTATTTTGGAAGTACTTCTTTTCATTCTAATACATAATGTGCTTGAATTTAATTTAATTTATTACTTACAAGTCTGTCAACCTTGATGGATGTCTCAGTGGCCCCATTGTTTGCAAATTTATTTCTTGGCAACTGGGAGCAGACTGTCATTTTTGATGTGAACAAAAACCCACACAAAGAACACGTCAAGCACTGATTTCATTACATTGATAATGTGGTCTAGGTGTGAGGTGTTTCCGAATCCGAAGCCAAAGAGTTCATGGATTGGCTGAACTCAAACATACTGAACCTGAGGTTCACACATACCATAAGTCCCTCTAAGCACAATTTTTTGGATGTTGTTTTGAATGTTAATGAAAAAACAAAAGTCACCAAAGATTATAGGAAATCTACTGCCACCAGCACATTACTGAGGTATGATAGCTTCCATCCCAGGAAACTAGCGAACTTGATCCCGTTCAGTCAATGCCTTAGGCTGAAATGGAATTGTTCAAATCAGGAATATTTTGAAACAGATGCAAAAGGAGGCTACAGGAAAAAGGTACTGTAGGAAATGCTAGTAAAAACTAGATTGGTCAATCGTAATTCTCTTCTAACACCCAAACAAAAGTCAAATGATAATAGTTCAGATCAACTATCTGTTTTGTTACAGATTTCAGTAGCCTTAGTGGAGGAGTGGGCACCAACATAAGACAATTGTAGCCAGTTCTACAGAATGGTGTCTCAGGGGCTTTTGTAGAACTGCCAAGAATTGATTTTCAGAAGGAATAAACCTAAATGACAGTCTAGTTTCATTAAGATTCACTAAAAAATTAGGAGCAATAAAAGGTGAGCAATAAAAGGTCAAGGCCCATGTAGTAGCTCCTTTATGACATAATGAAGTAATTCATGTTTCCTCCCGTATTTATATAGTTATCTAGATTTCTTTTAAAGTTTTCTTTATTTTTAATAATGATCACACTTTCAGGTAATCTATTCCATAGGTTAGTTACTCTGATTGTGTAAAAGTTTTTTCTTTTACAGGTATTTGATTTATACTTTTTAGATTTGATCTGTAAGGGGTGTCCTCTTACTTCAAATCTATCAGGTTTATACTGTATGTTTAATTCAGTCATTAACTCAAGGTTGTTCATCAGGTCAAAATAAAATAACATATCACCCTGCATTCTTCGCAGTTCTAAGCTGTGAAATACTAGCAAGTCTAGTCATTTTTCATTTGATTTATCTTTCAGATTTTTTATTGATTTAGTAAACGGGTGTTGTACTTTCTGTATTCTATTTATATCTCCTTTCTTATAAGGATTCCACAACTGGCTTCCATAGTCAACGAGTGGCCTAACATATCAAAGATATAATGGGAGAAGAATGGTTTTAGATCTATTTGTTATGTTTCTATTTATTGCTCTAATAGTTCTATTGGCGTTTGAGATACCATTTGTACATTACTGTTTAAATTCAAACTTTTTGTTTATTAATATGACTAAATCCCTCTCAGATAATTTATTCTGAATATTTTTGTTTAATATATATCTGTGTTTTTGATTCTTGTTACCCATGTGTAATACACAACATTTTTCAGCATTTAATGGCATCCCCCATTGTGCTGTCCAAGTGGTGATAGAGGTTATATCATTTTGTAATGATAATATCTCTTGTTCACTTTTGCATGGGCTGCTAAGTTTAGTGTTGTCTGCATATTTTATGATGTTATTCTTAATCCCATCATCTAGATCTGTAATAAAAATGTGAAAAATTATTAGACTTAACACCAAACCCTGGGACACTTCACTTGTTATCTCACCCTCTCTTGACAAATGACCTCTGACCGATACTCTTTGCTTTCTATTAGCCACCCAATTGTTTATCCATAACATAATTCCCTTGTCTATACCATATTTAAGAATCTTTCAAGTTATTGTCCCATGTCGGACTATATCAAAGGCTTTACTGAAATCAAACAATATTATGTCCATAGAGTTATTATTGTCCAGTTTTTAGCTTATGTTTTCATAAAAACTAAATTTGTCATGCAGAATTTGATTTTTTTAAAACCATGCTGATTAGAATCAAATGTGCTTGTGTTGTTAAATTTGTCCAGAATTTTATTTTAATTATAGTTTCAAACATTTTACATACAAATGAGGTTAAACTGATGAGTCTATAATTGGATGTACATATTTTAGATCCTTTTTTATAAATGGGGATGATATTCGAGATTTTCCAATCTGTAGGAACTAATCCTGTATTTAGTGACTTTTCATATAGTATTGTTAATGGGACACATATATAATTTTTCATGATTTTTAGCATTTCAGTAGTTATGTTGTCAGGTCCCGGTGAGCTATGATCTTTTAATTTTATGATTTACTCTGTTATTTCTTCTATTGTCACCTCATATGTCTCTCTTTCCCAATCTACTGTTGTGTTTCCATGAGATGTATTTATTGATTAATTATATACTGAATAAAAATATTCATTAAATTTATTGGCTATCTCTACTGGGTCTGTGAAGTTTTTCCCAGCCATTATTATTGATGTTAATTCTTTGTTTATTTATTTATTGAAATATTTCACCAGGAAGGCACACTGAGCAATAAGTCACTCGTTTCCCGGTATGACCTGGGGGAAGGGGTATAATAGGAATGAGACATTAAACATTCAAGTTACAAGAACAACATTAACATTAACATACAGTTGTAAGGCAGGTGTTGATTTTTTCATTGAGTTAATATAGGCTTAAAAATGTTTGCTATTAAATTTTTATGCTTGTTTTGCCAATTTAAGTTTGAAGTTTTTATTTGCCTTGTTTATTTTGTTTTTACATTTTCTTTGTAAGTTTTTAAAAATGCTCCATGTAGCTTCTGTAATATGTATGTTATGTAATCCATAAGCCTTATTTTTATTTTTTATTTTCTTTTGAATCTTTTTTTGTGAACCATTTAGGTGATTTTCTGTTGTTATTGTATTTTTTAACCTTTTTACATTTCTAGCCATAATATTGTGCATTGTAGTTTTTATATATTCCCAACATTCTTCCACTGGTTTGTTTTCCAGAAGTTGTTGCCAGTTAATGGCCGATAGTTCATTGCTAATTGCTGTAATGTTAATAGTTTTATATTGATATATTTCTGTACTTCCTTTGACATGACTTACTGTGTTAACAACATTAAATATGACCAAAGCATGATCACTGTTTCCAATGGGAGCATGAACCTCACCATTTTGGATAGTAATGTCTTCAATGATTATAACAAGACCTAATATATTATTTTGTCTAGTAGGTCAGTGTACATTTGAATTCAATTATTTTCCTGGCATAGTTCTAGGAATTGACTACCGGGATTTGACTGACAGATGTTATTTTTCCAGTCAATATCTAGGAAGTTAAAATCTTCAGTTAACATTAGATTGCCCATGTCAGCAGTTTTTTGTATTTCCTGAAATAGTTTATCATTTATTTCTGTGGTAGAATCAGTGGGCCTATAACATGTATCCAAAATATAATCATTTGTTTAACTAGTATTAAACTTAAGCCACACAGTCTCTGTTTTACCTGATTGCATTTTTATTTGTGACATAATATCACTATGTTTTAAATTAATGGTTAATGGTAGATTCTTTTCCTCCTCCTTTTTTGTTTATTCGGTGAGCCCTAATTGTGTGATAACCCAGGATATCTTTATTCCAACTATCTTTGTTGTCAAGCCATGTTTCTGTAATCTTGTTGATATCTATATTATATGTTTTCAGTGTTGCCTGGAGTTCAGAAAATTTGTTATTCAGACTTTGTACATTAATTAGCAGACATCTGAGCATTTGATCTTTATTTGTTAATCTTTCTTAATTTGTTTTGGGACTATATCATTCTTTTTATCCCCAACCCCCACCATGATTAGTTTAAATGAACTCTTTCCATTTTTTCTTTAATTAAGGTTCCTAGAATTTTTGTTCCTTCCGTATTGAGATGTAAGCCATCA
Organism: Neoceratodus forsteri; assembly: GCA_016271365.2. Classification (NCBI taxonomy): domain Eukaryota; kingdom Metazoa; phylum Chordata; order Ceratodontiformes; family Ceratodontidae; genus Neoceratodus; species Neoceratodus forsteri. The sequence goes on along the minus strand of CM028130.1, from coordinate 561,662,561 downwards.
CAACAATATAGGGAAGTTTTACCATAAAAATATTTCTAAGAATCTAAAAAATCAATGTCACTGTTGATGCACCAGTTATGCAATATCAAATGTATTCTCTGTATTGTAAGGTTTTTCTCATGTGGTGCATTCTGAACAGGTAACAAACTGGATCTGATGATATGAGCACCTTTGTCCTTCACATTATTAGTGGTCTCTATAAACTCATGACAGATGTTTTTCTCATGATTCTACTGACATAATGTATTCCCACATGAATAGTAGCAATTGGTGTTTTGCTAGTTGTTGCTTTGAAAACTTTAGGTATCTGTTTTTGAAGATCGGTTATTTTGGCCCCTGGGTAGCACAATACCATCTGGTTTTCCTTATCCCCCTGGCAGATAATACTGTTCCATTTCCTTATGATGGAATCACCCATTACAATGAATTTTTTATCTGGTGTAGGCCTAGGGTGGGATATTCAGACTGCGTCAAGCTGTGGTGCAAGCCTGGGAGTAGCACAACTGGGATGCGTCAGGGCGCTGACAGAATGATATTCAATGGTGCTGCACCATGGCTCAGCACTGTTGAATATCACTCCATGGCCACACACATTGTGCATGGTGCAGTGGCACTGCACCAGCACAAGTGGCCAGAGAGGAGCAGGGGGATGCACTAGAACAAGTGCCGTTGTACTAGGTGCATCAACCGCGATATTCAAAAGTGCACATGCAAATGGGGCCATAATGCATGTAAGGTGCAAATGGGTCCATTTGCATGTCATTATGGCCCCATTTGCATGCAGGTGCACTGATCCCCAGTGACTTGTGCCTGGCGCCGTGCCAGGTTGCAGCCGTTGGGGACCGACACCCCCTGCACAAGCGGCAAAGTGCCCCACTGCCCGATCATGGGCATAGGGATTGTAATTGAGATTCCCATATCACTGGTAGTCCAGTGGACCGCTCCCAGCCCGATCACGGGCATATGTTACAAATTAATAAGTCCAATATCCCTGGTGGTCCAGTGGACCGCTCCCAGCCCAATCACGGGTGTACGTTGTACAATAGAACACACCAATCCATCCCTGATGGTCCAGCGGTACCCCCCCTCCCCACCTGCCACTGAGCCCCAGCACCCCACTCCCCTGGTCAGCGGCGGGCAGCAGCTCCCCACCCGCCAGCCGCCCTGCCACCCACTGACTGACTGCGTATGGTAGGGCTGTACACCCTTTGGTCCACAGCATTGGCCAATGGGCGTACAGACCATACCGTACTACACAGTTCATATATGTGAATGGATCATTCACATATCTGGACTGTATAGTATGGTAGTCTGTATGCCCATTGTATTGGACAAATAGATATACAGTCCAATAACAATCAGTCGATGCCAGCGAGAACGTGACACTGGCAAACAACCGCCGCCGCTGACGAAAGTGAGATGGCGGCTTCAGTGGCAGTGAGGAGGGTACGCTGGACCTCGAGAATGGACTGATGTTCTGATAACAATGTACACCTGCGTCGAGCTGGACACGATCCACTGGACCACCAGGGTTATTGGACTTTGTATTTAATTACATATGCCCATGACTGGGCTGGGAGCAGTCCACTGGACAACCAGGGATATTGGACTTATGAATTCATTACATATGCCTGTGATTGGGCAGGGAGTGGTCCACTGGACCACCAGGGATATTGGACCTTGTATTTTATTACATATGGCTGCGATTAGGCATGGGGGGTCGCTACCACGATGGTGCCACCGGAGCTTGGGTGGCCACCTACAGCTGGCAGCTGCCGTGTTGCACCCTGCACTACGGCAACTCACCTGTGGGTGGCCAGCTGTTGCTCCTTTTTTTGGCTCAACTGTGTGCAGCACAAGTAGGGGTTATGCCTGAATGAGCTCAGCACACCTCGGGCAGAATATCGGGATGTGTGGAGCATGAATGGGCACGCCCCCCCTACTTGCGCCGCGTACATTAATGATGCACTCCGGGGATCGGGATTTGTGCCAGGCACATTCCCCTTTTGAATATCGCGCCGGGGCGCATCAGTGGGTTGCGCCATGCACAACCCTTTTGAATATCCCACCCCAAGTGTCTGGTAGTGAGTTTTCATCGTTCTTCAGTAATACACTAAATCTTTTATATCACAAGATGAGAGAGCTCTTCTACCTTTTTTTCAATTTACTTTCCATGCTAACAGTGTACCACTCAGTACTGCTCTCTGTTCCTTTGTGTTTTGATTTTTTAGAGTCTGTATGCCACCTGATGTACTCGGTAATTTACAGTCTAAGTCCTACTCCTCCCTAGTTCTCTTCCTAGTGAGTAGTGATTGGGGGAGATTTGTTTCAGGATACAGGGGTGCCACAGTAGGAACACTATTGTGTAAGCCACATTCTTGTTCAATATTCATTATATATTTGAGATTTTAAGTTTAGTTCATAGTCAGTTTTTCTAAGCACTCAACCCCACAATCTTACCACCTTAATTGGCTCCCACCATGCCCCCAGGGAATGTTTCTCTCCCTCTTCTGTTCCAGGGTATATATATTGAGGTCCTATAGTTTGTCCTTGTAGGGTCTATATCGAAAGCCCTAAAAGGAGAGACTAAAGGATCACGATTTGTACACCCTGTGACAGAGGAGTGAGAGGTGGGATATGATAGAGATCTTTTAATACCTCACACGGGAAAATAAGGTACAGGAGGGAAGTATTTTTCACAAGAAAAGGTGCTCAAGAACAAGGGGACATTCTATAAAGCTGGAGGTGGTAGATTCAGGAGAGATGTGAAGAAAATACTTCTTCACAGAAAGAGTAGTGGATTCCTGGAACAACCTTCCAGTGGAGGCGGTGGGGTGAATACAGTGGTGGGGTTCAAGAATGAGTAGGATAAGCACAAGGGAATCATAGTAGAGTGGAAGGAGGGAAGGATGAAAGAGCTGTAGATCAGGCATGTTCCACGGTAATAATGTAGGCAGGGAGAAATGGACAGACTGGATGGGCCAAACAGGTCTGAGGTCAAATTCTATGTTTCTATATTAAATGTGAAAGGTCCAACATATGTACCTACTGTCACCAATCCCCCCAATTTGAACTTCCACACATTAACAATATAGTTAATGATAGGGAATTCCTGAACTGTAGTTCTAAGTTTGTAGTTTGCATCATATAGGTGCTGTTACATCAAGATATATATGTAGAGAACCAAAAGACCATTGTGAGAATGCATTCAGGAACATGTGAAGGGTATAAAAACCTTTTTAAGCAATACCCCAGTGGGAAACCCTTTCTGAGATTTTCCCAACAGCGACCTGAAAGATTTCAAGTTCATGGCTTCAGAGTGTGTTAGGGTAGGCAGGAAGGCTGGCAATAGACTACAGCATTTACTTCAAAGAGAAACATACTGGATTGTTTCACTCAAGTCTCTAAATCCAGCTGGTTTAAATGAGAACTGGGACTTGAAACCTTTTTCAGAATAATAATTTTATATACTTAGGCCCAGATATTCAAAAAGGTTGCACATGGCGCAACAGTGTTGCACCAGGCGAACCCAATACTGATGCCCCAGCATATCTGGGTGCGGGAAAAGGCATTGAAACCCGGCCGCACCAGAGTGCATCAGTAATGTATGCAGGAGCAGGTAGCGTGGCTCATGCATACCCTGCACAGCCTGATATTCAGCCTGGGATGTGCAGAGCCATGCATGTGCAACCCCTACCTGCGCCAGCACAAAGTTGATCCAAAAAAAAGGAACAACTGATGGCCACCCACAGGTGAGCTGCCACATTGCAGGGTGCAACACAGCAGCTGCCACCTGTGGGTGGCCACCTGAGTTCTGGCTGCATCTGGCGGGGCCCCCTCATGCCCGATCATGGGCATTTGTAATAAAAAAATGAATTCCCCGATATCCGTGGTGGTCCAGTGGACTGCTATCTGCCCGATCGCAGGCATCTGTATAAATAAAAGCAGAATTCATCCTATATCCCTGGTGGTCCAGTGGACTGCTATCTGCCGGATCGCGGGCATCTGTAGAAATAAATAAATCCAATATCCCTGGTGGTCCAGTGGACCGCTGTCTGCCCGATCGTGGGCATCTGTATAAAGAATTAAAAGTTCCAATATCCCTGGTGGTCCAGTGGACCACTTTCTGCCTGATCATGGGCATCTGAATAAATAAATAAATCCAATATCCCTGGTGGTCTAGGGTACCCCAACCCGTCCACTGAGCCCCACCACCCGCTTCCCCAGTCTGCGGCCGAACGCTCTGTACCACCTTCCTGCCGCCCACCGCCCACCGACTGACACCATCGGTAGGGCTGCATGCCCATTGGTTCACAGGGTGAATCATTCACATATCTGGAATGTGTAGCACAGTATGGGCTGCATGCCCATTAGCTCATGCTGTGAACTAATGGGCATGCAGCCCTACCAGCAGTGTCAGCTAGCGGGTGGCTGGGCGGCAGACGGGTGGGGTGCTGCCACCACCGGCCCCTGACGAAGGAGAGGCGAGGCAGCATTTCAGCTCACCCTATCCTGCAGACTCTGACAAGTATCGTGTTGTGCCTTGGGGTCCTCGGGCCTTACGCTCACCCCATTCCATAACGAAATACATTGAGATGGGCACAGTATAGGAGACTGGGGTGAACTTTAGGGCCAAAGAGTCCAAGGCACACCTTGATGCCTGTCAGTGGCTGCAGGGTGGGGGTGGAATGGTGTAGGTATTACAGCTGACAATCCAAAGTCACACCCCTGAAGCTGGTCATTCTCTACAGGGTGGGACGTTATGGTTAGAAACCCTAATGCCCCAGGTGTTTGTTAGTATTTATTCTGCAAATTGTCAACATGGGCTTTTCGTGACCCCACCTCATGAAAGCATTTGGGACCTCTGCTTATAAACAATGGCACTGTGATTTATCTGTACCGAATGTTGATGTCCCACAGTGACCACACCATCCTGCACCAGATGTGCAAAACCACATTTTGGGCAGGATGTGAAAAATTACAGCTGTACTGTTCATAACAAGGTGTGAAGAAATGGCAATGTTGAAAATCTGGAGTGAAAATATAAAGAATTCTCTAAGTTTCGACCGTGTGTGGAAACTGTGCAATGCACATTCGTAACACAGTCATTGTGTGGAATTTTGTCACCACATTTTCAACCTAGGCATTTTGGGACCTCTGCTCATGAACAGTGTCACTGAGATTTTCTTACTCTGTCCCAAACATTGATTTCCCACAGCGACCGCACCATTGCGCACCACAGGTGCAAAAACACATTTCTGGCAGGATGTGAAAAGTGGCAGCTGTACTGTTCATAAGGAGGTGTAAAAATGGCAGTGTTGAAAATCTGGAATGAAAATATTAAAAATTCTCAAAGTTAGGAGCGTGCATAGAAACTGCGCAATGCACGCTTGTAATACAGTCATTTCTTGGATTTTTTCACCAAATTTGCAACACAGGCTTTTTGGGATCCAGCCTCATGAACAGTGACACTGTCATTTTATTAATTGGTCCCAAAAGGTGATTCCACACAGTGACTGCGAAATCACCTTTTGGGACCAAATAACCAAATAACAGTCACTGAATTCATGAGATGGGGTCCCAAGAACCCCATGTTGAAAGTTTGGTGCAAAAATTCGTGAAAATGGCCAAGATATCCACATAAATTGAAAAAAAAACAACAACATTTATGCCATTATACAGCTTACCGGCATTTTTTCAGTTCGTGGTCAGCTTTGAAGAGTGCAGACATGTTCCTGGTCCACTGAAGATCACCGCGCCGGGCTCCAGAGGTAAGTATTGGGTGAGGAGGGGTGTGGGGAGGTGGGGTGCGCAGAGAGGTGCGGGTTGGTTGAGGGGAACTGGACACAATGAGGGACATTTTGTTTTCTTTTACAGGGAACAACAAAAAAAAAAAGTATGGGAATGTTGTCTTTTTTTACAGGTACTTTTGCACACTGGGGTGGGCTCCCAGTGTGCCACCTGAGTGTTTGTTAGGGGGAGTCTGTAGCCAATGGGGATTGGGTATCCCATCAGCACATACAGAGTGTTTGGGGGGGTGCATGAGCAGAGGGGTATTGGGCACCCCCCTCGGCACACAACAAATGGGGGGGGGCATTATGCCGATGGGGATTGGGCACCACAGTCGGCAAATGAACTTGGGAGAGGCATGCTGACAGGAGGATTGGGCACCCCTGTTGGCTTTCATAGAGACTGTGAGAGGCGGACAGCGATAGCCGCCACCATGTTAATGTGAAACAAATGCAGGGACATTATGCCGATGGGGATTGGGCTAGCCCGTTGGCAAATGAACTGGGAAGAGAACATGCCGACAGGGGGATTGGGCACCCCCGTTGGCTTTCACGGGGACTGTGAGAGGCGGCGTCTGTCTGTCGGCTTCTGTGGGGACTGTGAGAGGCAGACGGGGAAGCCATGTTTATTGAAATGGGACACCAGACAAGGCAAACTGTAATTCACTGCTGCAATCAGGAACCACCCCAGCAGCAAAAGCAGCGAATTCTCCAATTAAAGGGTGCTCTCTGATTGCAAAGGAGAATTTCTTTCAAGTTGGTGGCAGGCTTCTCAACTGCTGTCATAGTCAGCATGCTATGCCATTGGTGCCACAGAGCCCAGCCAGAAAAAGCAGTGGCGCCACTGACCACAGCAGGATCGCACCTCCAAAACCTGCTTCTCCACCTCAAGCTACCACAATATGTTGTCTGCGCTGCACGCGCAAGACAACATAATAATGACAGTAATAACTAATTCTGTTAACATACAGTTTCTTTTGCTTACCTGTACATACACACTGAATTCATTTTAAGTCACTCACTCAAGTAGAGATAGCTATCTACTATAGGGACTCTAGACGCCATCCTTGGGCACCCCCCCCCCCAGTCGGCCTTACTATAGGCCCTCCTGTAAGGCTGCAGCCTCTCCCGGTGATAAATATACAAGTAGGGGTTCCCATGTATTTTTAATAGAATATGACAAGCATTCCAGTGCAAGGATCTGTATGGTCAGGGTGCACCATTGTCGAATCATTGGAGCTGATGCTGTCACCCACAAGTTAAGGATGCAATGCCTGGCCAATACCAACAACACCGGAACCCACCTTGGGAAAGGATCCCACTCTTCAGGTCCCATCTCATCGACTCCAAATAAAAGTCTCAGTGGGGCAAGCCCCAATTGTCTGCCCCAAATATTCCCTTCCTCCTGAGCTATCTCCCCCAAAACTCTGCAAGATCAGGCAGGTCCAAAAATAATGACAGTAGGTACCCACCTCAGTCCTACACCATCTGCATATAAGAGAGACTGCAGGCTTAAATTTATGAACAATTGCCGGAGAGCAGTACAGTCTGTGGATAAACTTATAAAAGAACTCCTGGTATTTATTGCATATCAGGATCCCCCTATGGAGCTGCAGTAATGTAAACCAGTTCTCTTCTGAGATGTCCCTGTCCAGATCTGCCTCCCACTGCCTTTTGGTCTTCTGCATGTAGTCTGGAAAAGACTGTCTCCCCAGGTGGGCTGCCCTTCCAATCAATCATCTTGAGGCCACCCTGGTGCTTATAACCAGATGTTCCACTTGCACCAGGGGTAGTCAGCACATCTCATTCTGCCCAGGGTGTTTACATAGGCTCTAACCTGTAAAAAGCGAAAAAAGTGCACCCTGGGTATATCAAATCCTGTCCTTACATCCTCAAAGGAGCTAAGCTGACCTCCTCTCCACATGTTCCTGATACATTTGACTCCGGCAGCCTCCCACATTTTGAATCCCTTATCTTTGAGTCCAGCTAGGAAATATGGGTTGCCAGCCACAGGAAGCAGCAAGGTTTCCTTCTGCCCCACTCCTATTAACTTTAAAATCTGTGTCCACCCATCTAGGACTGCTGCAACCAAGGAGTTTCCATTAGGGTTTCCATTACCTAGTCTGTGGTAGGCCCTATGGCCTCCTTTCACCAGATAGGCCGAAAGTCTGCCCAAGTCAGCTCTCTCCTCCAGGTCCAGCCAACCTGCTGCCTTAGACCGAGTGACCCAGTCACTCAGATATCTGTATTGTATGGTCAGATAATAATTCTGGAGGTCCAGAAGGTTTAATCCACCCCTAGAACTATCCACCTAAAGTCTTCAAAGACTTGCCCTTGGGCATCCTCCCCATCACAGAAAGCCAGAAAAGGCTCTTTCCATCCTTTTGAGATCTGCTCCGACTAGTCCCACATGCAGCATCCGCATTATATACAGTATCCGTGGCAGTACATTCATCTTTAACAGACTGATATGGCCCAGCCAGGACACAGGGAGCTCCCTCCAATGCCTCAGCTCCTCCTCTATAGTTTTAATAAGCAGAACATAATTTAGTAGATATAAAGAGCCTAAATCCCTTCCTGCTTGGATGCCCAAATACTTAAAGGAGGTTATGATCCTTTTAAGGGCCCAAGTCCTTTGTCTAGATTCCCCTCCAGTATCTCCCCACAGCATAATCTCAGACTTACCAAACTTTCTTTTATAGCCTGAAAAGGCTGCAAAAATCTTTATCAGGTTAAGGGGTGGTGGGATAGAATCAGATGGTTCCACTACATATAGGAGCATATCGTCCATGTACAGTGTGACCTTATGGGGCTTACCTGATTTACCCAATAACCCCATTATACCCAGATACTTCCGGATCCCCACCATCAACGGCTCAATAGCCAAGGTGAACAGCAGAGTGGAGAGGGGGCACCCCTGCCTCATTCCCCTGAACAATGAGAATTGCTCAGTAAGTGAGCCATTTACCAGGACTCTAGCAGTTGGCTCCCGATATATCTTCTTGACCAGTCCCACAAAGCCGTCCCCCAGACCAAACCGTGGTAGCACCTCGATGAGGTACTTCCATTCAATGCGGTCAAAAGCCTTCTCGGTGTCCATGGACAGTACCGCCATGCAGCCCACACGCCAAGAAGCCAGCCACATAACATTCAATAATTTGCGCATGTTGTGATAGGAGTATCTGCCACAAATGAATCCAGTCTGGTCTGGGTGGACTAGCCCCGGAGGGAGCAGGTCAAGTTGCCTTGCTAATACCTTTGCCAGGATCTTGGCATTGCAGTTTAATAATGACATCAGTCTATAGAACGAGCATTCCTGTGGATCCTTCCTGGTTTAGGAACCAGACATCTGAGCGCTTCATTAAAAGAGGCAGAAAGGGCCCCTCCCCGGACATCTGAAAACCCTCCAAAAAGTCTCAGCTACCTGATCCTGCATGGCTTTATAATATTCTGAGGGAAATTCATCTGGGCCACTTGATTTTCCCTTCTTTAGGCTCTGTATGGCCTGTTTAATTTCAGTCCTGGAGATTTTCCCTCCCAACTGTTCCCTCTGCTGCTCCGTAATCCTTGGCAAAGCAATTCCATTCAAAAAATTCCTAGCCTTATCCAACATACTTTCACATTCAGCCTGATACAACTGCTGGTAGAACTGCTTAAATTGCACCTCAATTAATTTTTTATCTTGGGTTAAAGTCCCTTTGTTATTCTTAATCTCTGAGATATGTGTATAGGTCCTCCTTTCCTTTACCAACTGGACCAATAATGGCCGAGGTTTGTTACCCCATTCAAAATATTTATTTTTGGCAAAGAAACAGATTGTGCAGGCCTCATCCAGGAGAAAAGCATTAAGTGCTTCTCTAGCTGCTGTTAACTCCTTCATTGTACCCTCTGAAAAACTGCTGGCTATGGTCCTCTCCAATATTTTTACCTGCTGTTCTAACTCCTCCCTCCTAAGTCACCTTTCCTTCTTATACTTTGTCACAAAACTTATAATGGCCCCTCTAATGTAGGCCTTACCGGTGTCCCAAAACAACCCAGCAGACTACACTGACCCCTCATTCAGCTCCCGATATAGCCCCCACTGCTCTTTAATATATTCCAGAAACTCCTTGTTGCCTAATAAGTATTTGGGGAATTTCCATGGTGGTGGTTCCTCCCTATTGTCCCCCATCTGTCACGTTAATATAACCATGGCATGGTCCGATATAAAGATAGGGCTGAGTTGCACTTTCTGTATCCTGTCAGTCCATACCTAAGGCATGTATATATAGTCCAGCCTGGACCGTGACTTGTGGGGGTTAGAAAAGAATGTGAATTCCTTCGCCCCAGGATAGGCCGATCTCCAGTAATCAATCATGTCCATCTCTGCCATTCCCTTTAACCAAGGTTTCAACCCCCCGACATTCCCACCCTTGGCCTCTGAATGATCCAATTTCAGATTCATTGTGGTATTAAAATACCTCCCCCCATGATTAGCCCTCCAAATTGTTCTCTAACTGGGGCATATATGCTTACCACTGTTACAGTCTCATCATACAGGGTTCCCTCCACAAAAATATATCTACCTTCTGCTGGATCCAAGACCATCTGGAAAGCAACAAACGGCAGATGTTTATTCACTAACACAGCTACCCCTCTCCTATACAAATTGTAAGATGAAGCATAATATGGCCCCCAACCACACACCAATTTTTGATGTTCCTGAGGGGTCAAATGCATCTCTTGCAAGAGAGCCACCTGTGTCCCTTGCCTATGCATAGCTGATAGTAGGCTGGTCCTTTTAATAGGCAAAGAAACCCCCCCTTACATTCTAAGAGACTATATTTGTACTTTTAGTAGTAGCCATAATATCTCCCCAATTTACTCCTTCATGTCCTTTCTGCTTTTATCAGTATTGCATACAATAACAATGTGTATTCACTCATACTGCAGCTTCTGGCAGCTAGGCTAGTTGTGCAACACTCTTCAATCTTCAGTGATGTTAGATTCAATAAGGCACATGAAGACAGTACAAACATTTGAACTATTACAGCTTTGAGAACACAACCTCAACATGTATACAAATATCCGTCCTCCCCCTCAGCCATCCCTCCCGCATCCCCACTTACATCTTGGTAACTCAATAGAGTACCTCATTTCTGCCATTTAAAAGGAATAGCCAACCCCTCTTCATAGTAGACGTTCCTCTCTCCCCAACCCCCACTCATATTTTCAGCCATTAAACAGCATCCTTCTGTCTCCAGAGAAACTAAAATAAAGGTCCCTCCCATTTATCTAGTGCACTCATTGTACCCCCTTGGTTATCCCAATACAGTTCCCCTGCTCTTCCAAAGCTCAGTCCGGAGCTTTACTTGCCTGTCTGGTTCTGAGACCAACCCCGACACAGTGAGGTCCCCCTCACAACAGGCCGCCATTGCGCAAAGCCAAGCCCCAGACCCTAGAAGGCCTACCATGATCAAACTCCCATGCTGACCCCAAAACCGGGTGTGTGAGTGAAAAACGCACCAGCATTAGCCACTAGGAAACCATTGTGCTCTCCTTCTCTCCCCCCACCCCTGCTAGAACATACAGAGTTTGGACCAAGGTCACTGTAGGCCCCAAAAACATGGCCTAGCCTTCGAGAGATCACAAGAGCAGCACAGAAGAGGGCAGTACAAATCACGTACCACGTGTCTGCCCATCACCCACACCACTCCTTGACTCACCTTATGCACAGTACAGCAATCTCAGGGCCATATTTATTCCATTTTGTGAGAATGTCTATACACCGTCATAACCTTGTGCAGCTAGTATCTCCACAGGGGGAGTGGGAGCTCTGGGATATCTCCATCACAATCCTCTCGCAAGGACCATGTTCAGGCCGGGTGAAGTCCAGCAAAGTCCACCTCTTACTCTCACCGCCAGTCCCTCCAGGTTGGGGGTGCCACCAAGAAACAACATTAATAAAGGGCCACAGGTGCCAACACAACAGAAGGGGGTCCTCGAATCATGTCCAATGTCCCAGTCTTTTTAAAATTCATGTCTTCTGTAATCATCACAACAAATGGCCAGCCAACTCTCTATTAATCGGGACACGATCCTTCCATCACTCAGCTGATCTTCTTTCTAAGGTCCTTCATGAAGCTTGTAGCTCTTTCCGGATCCCAAAAGGAGTATGAGGTGCCTTCACCTTTTATTTTAAGCACCGCATGGTAAGTCAGGAAGCTTTCAACTTTCACTTCCCGGAGTTGGGCCAGCACACGATTGAAGGCTCGACATTTTTTCAATAGTTGTGTAGAATAGTCTTGGAATATATAAAGTCTGGCTCTTTCATATATTAGTTCCTTCATCCCGTGATAAGCCTTAAGGACTGCCTCCCGATCCTGATAATTGTGGAAACGGAAGATGATTTGTCTGGGAGGCTGCCTCGCCAGCAGTTTTGGGGTAACCTCTCTATGGGCCCATTCCAGCTTGATGCAACCACTTTTCAGATTAAGCCCAAGCAGAGCCGGGAGTGTCACTGATCAGAAATTGAGGATGTCTGGTCCTTTCTTACCCTACGGCAGCCCTCTAATCTGTAAGTTTAGACAACGGTGGTAATTTTCTTGGTAATCAAACAATTCTTTAAATTCAGCTACTTCCTTCTCAAGTGCTGCTGTCTTCCCCGGGATTGGGTCCACCATATCCTCAAGGCTTGATATCTGCTCCTCAGTCTCCTCAATCCTAGCTGCTTGAGTCGCTGACTGGTCTATTATGGCCTGCAAATGGGCATCCAGTTTTTGTTCTCTCTTGTCCAGTTTCAAAGCTAGTGCTTCCATGACTTGCAAAGTGACCTCTCTGCCCAGTGAGGATATTTCAGAAGCAGACAGCGAAATTGGGCTCAACACCTCAGGCTGCTTGGCGGCCGTCTGCTTCTTTGGATTTTTAGCTGCCACCCGCTGTCCTTTCCCAGGATTTTTTGGGGCCAAAAACTCATCCATGATGATTATACTTCTCTATTTAGTTAATCACTTTTGATTTAGTAGTAGGATGCCGTAGATATTATGTAGATTTTTATCGTAGAGTTGGGAGCTGTGGGAAACCACGTCTTCACTCGTCACTGCTCATTAGTGTGCCTCCCCTCGGCTTTTCTTTTTTTTTAAGGTACTTTGTATTGGTATTGTAAAACATCACTCTCAGCTAATGACGATATTTACAGCCATGAGAGGTTCCAAGGGCTGTCAGTTTAATTGGAGCTCCATCTACTGACAGAGACCAGTAGGTCAAAGCACCGGGGCTATACAATGGCAGTCTCCCTCTGTTGTGTTTGTTAATTTACCCATTTGCAATTCGCAATACAACTTGTGCATCTAGCATACTGATACAGTCAGTTTTATTTTTTCTCTCTTCATGGTATTGCATGTTGGTTCTTGTCATTGTCACTTACATAGGGTTAGTCAAACCCTCAGCAGCACCATCAGTCTGCACCAAGGAGCATGGACCTTCCTTTTAGTTTGTTCCAATTCCTGTATCCCCGCAGGCCCATAAATGACAAACATAGCAGGCCACTCACCACAACATGGAGTCCTGGGTAACTGGTGAATAATTTGTAAGTCCATGAGATGGTCAGTAATGGGGCTTGTGGGGTTTCACAAGACAGGGGACTGGAAGTGCAGAAACCAAGAATGTGACAACCTAGTAGTGCAAAAGGAGGGGTGTGTGACATGGATGGGATTAACTTTGCTGGACTCTTCTGTTTAGAATCCCAAAAGGTTTTAGAAGATGATCATGATGCTGCTCCGATCCTCGCAGCTCTGTGTTAGAGGTGTCGTTTGTAAGTTTCTTAAGACTTCCTTATTTTGCTTTTTTTCCAAATCAGCTAAATTAAACTTGTGCTATTTTAGCACACAGTTTGATGTATTGATCTATTTACTTTTGTCAAGTGTTGACAAAGAGGAGTTGTTTATTTGAGCTATACCCCACTAGTAAAGACTGCTGCTATGCTCCTCAATAGGCTGCTGGAATTGGTTAGCACATTTTGTGCTGACAGACTCTCACTTTAACTTAAAAAGATATGATAATGTTGTCTTGGGGCTGGAGTGGTTAGCAGTCAATTAAACCCCTGAAGTTATTGCACTCAGAGGAGCGCTCTCTCTGTTTATTTTTCTTCCACAGAAATAAATTCTGTGAGGGCTGGAGAAGTGAGGTTGAAGATGATGAAGTGAGTGGAGAGAGGAGAGATTGTTGGAAGTTGTTGGAGGAGTGCGCAGGATGCTGGACCGTGAAGGAGTTGCAAAAGCCGACTTGGGTTCCAACACTTAGGGGCAGCACATGGTGAAGGAATAGAAAACAAAGCCTGCTCAAGGACTTTCTATGTGTAGGTATTCCCCAAATTTCATGTATGTGCTGCTCTGCATGTTGAAGGCTTCGGATGGCTTCTGGGGTTATAATATTGAATGGAGCTAATGGAAATTATGAACTCCTGTGTACAAAAGTAAAAATGATGTGCCTACTAGATCTGAGGTTCAGAATGGACCTGGAAGGTGTTATGAAATACATTCTGAAGCTCCAATAGGTATTTTGTTTTACACATTCTCTCAATATTAAGTGCACTACTACTACTCCGAAGCACTTACTGTGACTTCTTTATGTAGACTGTATCCAAAGGTTTTTCTGCAGAAAATACAAGCACATAGAATTTTGTTGACGTACGAAAGAAAGGGGGATGTATCCTTGTTTTCTTTATGTGATTAAACAAGTGTACTCCTTTTGAATTCAGTTGTAATTAATTTAAAAAGGCTGAAGCAATTGCCCTGATATTAAGTTAGCTAAATGATATAGACTCTTGGAGCACTATTATTTTTACATGTGTTGTAACTGTGTGTTTTTAAACTTTTTTGGCATAAAGAAAAATGTAAATATTCCATTGGTTGCTGTAATTGAATCTGGATCCCTGAATTCTAAATGGACATTACTGTACTTTCAAATCTATGGAATGTTTTAATGTTAATTAAAATGGAAAGACTCCTAGCTGTACTGGAGCCTCTAAATCAGTGCTCAGTTTCATTTTATCCTCATTAGCATGTTTTATAAATTGCTTAAGTGTTTATGTTTGTTTACATGTTACTGGATGTCTGCTTTTGGAGCACATCATCTTAGTTTATGGGAATATGTAGCTTTCTAGAACATTTTTCTTTGTGATAAATGTTATAATTGAAAGTAAATTAGGCTTCGTAGGCCCATTGGAGGCCAAATATGAGATTGGGAGATAACAGAGAGCATTTCCTTTGTATGAATCAAGGCTTTATTTAAATTAAATCAATGTATTTGATTGACAGGATTAACAGAAATATAGCAGTAAGCTCACAGGTGAATAGTTAATTGAACAGTGGGACCTCAGTTTTGATATTCATGATGCTAGACAAGCAAAGTGAAGTATGATAGAATTCAAGAAGAATAGAGTAAAATTAACACTTGCTAATACAAACCAGGACAGACTCATGAGACATCTGGCATTCATTTGGCAGCTGAATGACAAGATAAAGACTCTAATTAACCTTCAGGTGCAATGGGACCTAAATGGCCTTTGTAGCCTAAAAGGAAGGCTTTCCTCATTGAGGGAGCCAGTAAACAGGCCTGTTTTTGTAGTACAGTGTCTGCTTTCATGAATAGAATGCCATAGTAAATTTGAAAATGAGATTTCTTAACATTTCACATAAGCCTTGAGTACCTGCAGGTTATGGTAGAATTGTTAAATTTCATCTTATGATTATAAGAGGCTGAATTAAATTAACGTATATCCTTTGCATATTTTTGCATGCTTTACTTGTCTTAAGATTGCAAAATGTTTTTCTGTATTGCATTGTTTCATAATAACTTAAAGTCGATCCAATAAATACTGTAAGCTTGTCTTGAAAAAGATTTAAAATGGTTCTGTTTTTCAACACTCTTCTCAACGCATAATAAGACATGGTAGGGAGTTGGTTGGTGTGTGACTACCGCATGCCCAGCTGCATGGAAAGGCATGAGACTCCTGTGCTGAGTGCCTTCAGCACCTGTAAGTGAGGTATCATATATTAGCCAACACCCTGGAGTATCCTATTACACTTATAAAATTGGTAACATGCATACATTTTAACAATAAAATAAAATGTTAAGTTTCAAATACAGGCTGTTTTTTTTCTTTTTGAATAACATTTAAACAAGTGTGAAAGCATCCCCTTCATATGTGAGGCATGCCATCAGAGGGTGCAAATATGAACTTTTGTATTTGAATGGCCTTTCTCTATTTGTTTATTGTTTCTCAAATTTTTCTTTAAAAGAAAAATAATTGTGGCCTTTTAGAGACTGCTAACTCGGCAGTTGCTTGCCTGTTTTTTGCTAGAGTTGGTCTGCTAAAGAAAATGATTGCTGTATGTGTGTTTACTGTGATCTCTATGTGTGGGTCCAGTAGTGTATGTTGCTGTGGACTGCTCTGCATGCTGTCATTAGAAGAAGCAAGACTGGTTTGGCAGGCTTTTGAGGTCTCATCCAAGGGAGGGGATCTGCAGTTCTAAGGGATTGCGCTGTGCTGTGTACAAGATAGAGGGAGAGACAATGGCAAATGAATTTGTGAGTTCTCTTCAAGGGAGTATGATTAATTTCAATACATAAAACAGAAAGAGGTGTTGGTGGTAACAGTGAGTGGAAGCAGGAGATGGGGATGGAGAATCATAAAGGATTGGGAAGTGTGCTGCAGCTGGAGAGAGAGAGAGAGGAGGGAGGAGAGAGAGAGAGAGGAGAGAGAGAGAGAGAGAGAGAGAGAGAGGAGAGGAGGGAGAGAGGAGAGAGAGAGAGAGGAGGAGAGAGAGAGAGAGAGAGAGAGAGAGACAGAAAGAGAGAAAGAGAGAGAAAGAGAGAGAATTGATGTCAGAGTTCCATGACCTGTTAGTGGAGGTCAGAATAAAAGATGAGAGAAGTGGTTTATTTTTAATTAGAAAATGGGCTTTTGATTTCCTGGTACCTGACTGGCTATTGTACCCTTGCTAGAGGGGTACATTAACTTTCAATAGATACCCAGGAAATAAAAAGCACCAGCCTACAGAACCCCTTCACCCACTGAAGTATTAAAATGCCCACCCTGCTTCCTAATTGGATAAAACAACTAATTTCCATTTGAAACCACCGCCATTGTTTCCATCGCTTAGCGAGAGACCGCCTCCCCATTGAGTCTTTAGCCTGAGTGATACTATACCCAGCTACGTAAAAAAAATAAAAGCGCAGCAGTATAAAGTGTAACTGCATCAGCATCTCTTCACTCCGTTTGGATGAGAGCAGCACAAAGGAGCATGGATGGGACACTCTGCCTACCGTCACTCATACAGCACACTGTCACAATGGCAGATGTTTTCCAGGCGTGTCCCTGATGGCTCGCTCATCTCAAAAGCCACCTACTGTATTAATGCTGTCCCTCTGTTGTCCTCCAGTAGATTTTATGAAGCTGCACTCACTCCACCCCACTACAATCTGCCACGTCTGTCACAAAAAAAAGAAGTCTTCTTTTTTAAATTTCTAAGCTAACACATCACATGCCAGTGCTATAGCTGACACTTCCTGAAACCCCTGAATTACCCTGGCTCCACTCCTACCCACTCCTACCCCACAAAACAATCTTTTTTTAAATGTATTTATTTTATGAATAAAATACAACTCCAACTGCATATCTGGTTCTCTCTTTCTCTCTTTCAGTTTCTCACTCGCTCATCTCAGTATGCGATTTGAAAGCCAAGATAAAATTACATACTGAACTGTTAAGTGAGCAAGTCCTCTTAGGGCTGTTGTCTCATCTTGTAGTTCTTCATGCCATCTCATAGCCACAAGAACCCCATGGCACTTTACTGTTATCATTAGTTCGCTCTGCCAAGGTATACGGAAAAAAAGAAAGGGCAGTTCAAAGAGCAGCACTTAAAAAAATGTTGACTGAATACTGTACATAAATTGGTTGGCAATGTCGCATCTTCCAAGTGGCAAAAAAAAGGGCTCCTCCAGGATGGACAGAAAATGTTGTTGCTGTTCTTGTTGTTTTGTTAAAAACACCAACGACAGAGACAGATGTACACAAACTCCACATCTTGATCTAGAGGTGGTGGAGTTGTGTGTGAGGGGGTGTAGAAGAGAATGGTTCTTTTGGGGGGGGCAACAGATTATGGAAGAGCACAGGGAGGGACTTCTTTGCAGCATAAAGACTTACTTCATCTATACACTCTTTTATTAACTGTTCTTTTTATTTTATTAATATCCGTATTAAAATGCCACAGGTAGGTAGTCCATTTTCTAAGCCCAATAATACCCTCCAGGGTGGACAGTATTTTTTTTTTTTTTATTTAGTTGTTTAACCAGGTATAGCACACTAAGCTGAAAGCTTTTTTACAGGAGCGACCTGGGAGCAATGGGCAATACCGGACCTTCCAGGGGCTATAAGGTCCTCTGCCTGCGGCATTAGGCCTCATTACACCCCTGGGTGGTCTGGTATTGCCCAGTACCACCCACCCTGCCGGGTATTATTGCTTGCTTATAAAATGGGTACCTTATAAAATAGAGAGCCATGACTGGATAAGATCAATCACAATATTGTGCGGCAATATTGCTTATAAAATGAGGCTAAAAATACCATAAACTTAATTAGCTAAACACTGTCAGGTGACTGTAATACACCCTCATATCTTGTAAATGTTACTTGTTTCCTTGTCAACAGATAACTCTTTCATGTAACTGATGGGGATATATGTGTTTACTTTAGTTTGTTTTCACTGTTTACACCAGCCCCTGTAGCTAGTCTGGGGGGTCTCAATTTTCTGGTTGTTGAAACCCCACTGTCCCAGACAGCTGCATTAGCATATAAGAACGTGATGCCACAGCACCCATTTACACCATGTACCTCTATGCTGAAAGTACACATTTTATTTATTTATTTTTCTTGGATAATTTCTTTGTGCTAGCAGCTTGTTTGCAAAGGTCCCACATCATACAAAGCATAATTCGTACAAGACAGTACACAACAGGTAACAGGTTACAATACAGTATGTGCATAGCGCACAACTGAAGAAGTTATGTACAGTTTTACAGTAATTATATACATTTTTACAGTCAGATATGAATCAGTCAAAGATGACCTTGTCAGACTGCATGGTGAGTGGGGGGGGTGAACAGGGTAAGTAGGAGAAGATGGAGGTGAAGGAGGAGGCATGGGGTTGGGGGGTAAGTGGATGGAGTAGTCAGGACAAGAGTGTCAGCAGGAGGTGGGGGAGAAGGGGTAGTTAGGGTTGGCAGTCACAGCTACAGAGAGCAGTGAGGTGTTGGCAGTGTTTTCTCTTGAATGGTCAAAGCTTGGGTTCAGTTATTAAGTCAGAGGAGAGGTCATTTAGCCAGTTGGGAGCACGGTAGGCAAAAGACTGATGTCATTTGAGATGTATGGCAGAAGGGGACTAGGGAGGCCTGCCTAGACATGCTGCGCATCCAGTGGGGATTAGTAGCAGGACTGAGGAGGTTCTGGATAGCAGGGAGAGTTAGGCCTAGGCAACTTTTCTTTCCCAGAAGGCAGACCTGGTATTTTATCCTGCCCTGCAGGTGCAGCCAGTAGATCTGGGCTTACAAGTTGCAGGTATAGGTAAGTTGGTGTGCTCCAGTGATTAGCCTACAGGACTTATATAATGCAGTGTTGCTTCTTTTAAGAGTAGTGTCAGAGGCAGCACCATACACCACCAACCCATAATCGATAATAGAGAGAATTGTGTTGTTCTCAGTGATCTTAAGTGCATCAGGGGTCATGCAATGACAGTACCTATAGGAGGCCAATCCCAGTGTTGACAGTCTTCATAATCTGAAAAACTCTCTAGAAACACACAGACTGAATGCAGTTTAAAGGATAAAAACTGCATTACATCTATGATAGTTTGTAAAGCTAACTGAAGCTAAATGTGGCATTTCACACCCTGCTGTAACTCGTTTTGTTAAATTCAAAATAAGTAGACAGGCATATTGTGGAGTCTTAATACTGACACTGTAATGCAGCATGAGGGGGGTGCTGCACTCCTGAGGTACCGTCTTTCAGATGAGATGTTAAACTGAGGTCCCATCTGCCTGTTCTAGTGGTAGCTCAGGTGGATGTTAAAGATCCCATGGCACTTCTTGAAAAGAGTAGGGGAACTTTTTATTGATAAATTATATAACAACAAGAAATACAAAGAATCAAACATCAAATCCTTGTTCCCATTTTAGACATCACAAACAGATTTGACAAAACTTAAATATCTGCCTAGCATGGTTCTTTAAACTCCTTATTTTAAAAGTTCCACAAACATTTAAACTCATAAAACAAGCAGTCCTTCATCTTGCCCCCCCCTTTCCTATTGTAAAGAAAAAACAGGTATATATCTATATTCAATTTACTTATATCACAACCTCCTCTGAACTTATGATCTTTATATACATTGCTCTTCTAAAACCATTAACTTATTGGTTTAATTCTGTTCTAAACTAAGGTGCCAAGACATGTCCCTTCTCTAACTG
This sequence comes from Neoceratodus forsteri, assembly GCA_016271365.2. Classification (NCBI taxonomy): domain Eukaryota; kingdom Metazoa; phylum Chordata; order Ceratodontiformes; family Ceratodontidae; genus Neoceratodus; species Neoceratodus forsteri. The sequence goes on along the minus strand of CM028130.1, from coordinate 561,642,267 downwards.
TATATTCAGAGTCCTCTTTCAAAGTACTTGGTAGGAAGGCCTCTCCACCAGGTGTTCACTACTGGTAGAGGAAATTTATGCAGTTCCTGTTTATATACTGACACTGTTTCCATAGTCACTTTCTCTAACAGTTCCACTAAACAGACTTGCTTTTGTTGTGAAACAAACAGGCACTTGTGCTGCCATATAGACCATCTGAAAACTGAAAAAAGCATCCTTAAAGTACCTGGGTGAAATTGATTCCATTCTACTCCAAATTTCCCAAACACTAATTCTGTGTATGTAATTTTCTTTATCTCGGGCATTGCCCATTTTTTTGCTAAGAGCTCCCAGAACTGTGATATGTATGGGCAGTCAAAAAATAAATGTTGCATTGTCTCCACTTGAGTTACACAGCTAACTCTAGTGCATTATCTCTCCTCCGTTGTCTTATGTGCATGGTTACCTTTCACGTTCAGTCTTTCATGACAGCACATCCAAAGTGTGTCCCACATTTTGAGGGGCATTCTGTCTTCTGTCAATTGTTTTGTAAAGCATTGATTTTCTATGTGTGGTGGACATTTAAAGCATGGTCCTATTAAGAAAATACTACTCAAGATAGTGGCATATAGTGCCTTTCTTTTCTGAAGTAGCATCATTTGAGTGGTTATGCCCCATTGTTTAACTTTTTTAAAGACTTCAATCAAGTATAGGGGGGGTCCCTGGCGGTATCTGTTTAAATGTTCCGCAGTTTGGGGCCTGCCATTTATTTACAAAGTACTGGTTCCTGATTTTTAAACATGCTGCTCATTCCTGTTGGTTGTCTACTATGACAGGGAGAATATTTGAGTGTAAAAAAATGGAGAAGAAAAGCAAGACTGGGTTAAGCATATTTAGCCCACCTTGTTTTATATGTCAATACATAATGCTTCCTTTTACAGGGTTCAGGTGGCTTCCCCAAAGAAGCTGGAAGCATATATTGTATAGTCAGGATTCTAGTTTAACCAGTAAAGGGAAGATATAATTTACTGTTGAAAAAATGCGGACTATATATGTTTTAAGCATATAGATCCTTTTTTTCCTAGACATAGGGAAGCATTTCCATTTGGAAATTTTTCCTTCTGTGATAATCAATTTCTCTGTCCAGTTTGTTTCTGCTGGATGCTTGTACCAAAACAGTATCCCTAGGAGTCTGATTTCTCCAACATGGATCCTAATCCCTTCTATTTCCTGAGTCTGGTTGTGGTCGGGGCCTGCTAAGTTAGTTCCTACACACTTTGCTATATTTAAGCTGGACCCTGAGGTTTGGGAAAATAATAGAACTGTATTTAGGGCCTGGATGACTGATTCCTGATCTGCTACTATTAAGCAGATATCATCTGCATATGCCGATATGCATGGGAAATTTGTGTTACCTGGACCTGATAAGTGTCTAATAGATTGCTGGTTGTTCAGTCTCTGAAGCAAAGGCTATATTGTAAATACGTATAACAACGGGCTCATTGGGCAACCCTGTCTGACCCCTTTCCTAATCTTTATATGCGAGCCCATACAACCATTGACCAATGGTGTCACATATGCGTGGTTGTACAAAGTTTGAATTCATTTGATAAACATGCTCGGAATACCATAATGTTGTAATACTTCAAAGAGGTATTTATGCAAGACTGAGTCGAAAGTCTTTGACTGATCAAGAGATATTACAAATCCTTCTGTCTGTGGGTGGTTAAAAATGTCTCTAAATAGTTTTAAATTATCTAACATAGACCTCTGGGGTACTGCACATGTTTGTATCAAGCTTATCAGAGTATTAGCAATTTTTGTCAGTCTGATACTTATAATTTTGCATAACATTTTCAGAATTTATCAAGCCGATAGGCCTCCAATTATGTAAATTCTCTCTCTCCCTCATTTTTCTTATGGAGATAAATGAAAAAACTATCCGTCAATGTCAGGGGAAATGGGTGTTGGCCTTGGATGATATAGTTAAACACCAAGGTCAGATATTTTGTTAAAATATGCTTGTATTTTTTTATAGAACTCATTAGGAATCCTATCTGGCCCTGGTGTTACCTCTTTTTTAACTGATTGATTACTGAACTTACTTCTTCTTCCCTAATAGGGTGCACTAGTTCTGAATTAATATCTTGGGGTAGCTGTGGAATATTGAGGCCTTTTAAAAACTCACTGCTATCCCCAGGGGAGAGTACTGGTTTGCCAAATAGCACTTTAGTGTGCTCGCTTACTACCTGTAGAATTTCCTGATCATCTTCTACTTGAGTCCTCTCTTTGTTTAAAAGTGAGGACATATATTTTGACTCTATTCATTGCTGACAATTGGCATATGGATTTACTGTCTGGGCCTTGCCTTTTGTCCCATACTTTTGTTCTACAAACAGTGAAGCGCTTGATCATATTGATAAGAAGTCATTTCTTTTTTGGTCTGAGCTATTTGTTCAGAGTAATCCAGGCTAAATTCTTTTTTAGGGAAAATAATTTCTGGAGATGTCTCCATTTTTCCAAATATTGGAGATATCTCTCTTGGTGATATGATTTAGAAGTCACTCTACAATGCTTTTTTATTTCAAGTTTAGCCTCCTGCCACCATTGGGCTGGGTTGTCAAAAAGTTCAAATACTGATACTTTGTCTTTTATTACCTCTAGGAGATCTTCCCATTTATTTTCTTCATGTAACACCATAGTGTTCATTTTCCAGTGGTTGTGGGCCTCTGGGTTATTTATTGGTAACCCTAAGCAGATTGTCAAGAGACAGTGATCAGATATCTCTGTAGGGGTGACTACACTTTTCTGACAGGGGATCCACTCTGAGATAAAAAAAAATGGTTGATTCTAGTGGAAAGTCTCCTTCTATGTTATGTGTGTTCTGGAGGGTGAGACCCAGAAGCTGCCCCATCTTTTAGTCTTGCTGTTTTATATGCAGTATTTAAAAAATTAGTGTCGGAATAAAGTTTCTGGGTTGTCCCTGTTTTATCTGCCATGTTGAGGATGCAATTAAAATCCCTTCCAAAAATAATAGATCTAGATGAATGTAAATATGGTTGTATTTTCCGCATTACCTCAATTCTCTGTATTTTGACTTGGGGATTGTATATATTAATAATTCTCCATTCTTGTCTATGGATAGATACATCAAGTATTAGGACCCTACCTGGAACTAAATCTATCAATTTTGTAACTGTACATTGTTGATTATTAAAAAGAATTGCAACCCCTGAACATGCATCCTCCCCTAGAGACCAGAAGGATGCCCCCTATGCCATTCCCTGGATGCTTAGTTAACTTCCCTTAAAGTATGAATTCTGGTGTCCTGTAATAAGATAATCTGAGGGTTCAAGTCCCTGAGAATAGAAAAAATAGTCTGTCTTCTTTTTAAGTTCTTGATACTGTTCATATTAAGGGTGCAGCATGCTAAGGAAAAAGCCATGAGTGGTTAGAGATTAAGGGGCATTCTTAACTTCTTTTGCCTTTCCCAGGGGACTTCATTTTACATCTTTTCTTTTTGGATGTTCTTGAATCACTAGAAACTTGTTCTGTATCTGTCGTAGGGTCTGGCTGAGATAAGGCAATGGAAGAAACGTCTGAGTCATCCTCTGTGTCTGCCCACTGCTTCCTCTTTGATAATGTTGCATACATATTCCTTGTAGGTATTCCTTTCTCCATTGTTAAACTAGTAGCATTGGCTCCTCTGTTAGATTTGCTCCTAGTTCACCTTCCTTTACCAACCTGAGACCAGGAATTTTCTTCTGGAGGGGGCATTATCTGATCCTGTTCCATTTCTATGGCATTCACAACCTCCCTTGACCCGTCCTGAGACTGGGCGCCACTCGTCTCCTCCCTTGAGTGCCCTGCTGGTGTATCCTGAGGTTGTGCTGTACCATTCACCTCCAAGATGGGTTGGCTGTCTGTGTGGTCAACAGCATTTTGTTGTTCGGGTTCCACCAGGATGTTAGGCCCATGGGTGTTTAAGCTGAGAGATTGGAGGTTACCCCTTTCCGTTCTTGAATCTGAATGAGGGGTTTTAGCTGCATTGTTCTGAGCCCTGGAAACAGTTTCTTCCTGTGAATCTTGAACATCAGATGTGTTATTATGAGAGGCCCAAGGGCAATTCTTGAAGGAGTCAGAGGATTCGTCGCACGTGTTGCAATAAACTGGTTTCTGACAATTAATGCTTGCATGTCCAGTCCCTCCACAGAGGGAACATTTTAGCCTATCGCATGCACTACTGAGATGTGTGTGTGCACCACATCTGAAACATGATTTGGGCTGTCCTGAGTAGAAGATGAATCCTCTGTCTCTACCTAGGTAGAAGCAACTGGGTAAGTGGTGAATTACTCCATTTACATGGGGAAGCCGAACTTGTATTCTCCAACCCCCAGTCCATAACTGTTCTGAGTCAATGATAGGTTCTGGTGGGCTTAGAACAGAACACTTTAACTTAAGCCATCTCAAAATGTTTGACACTGCCACCCCCTCATTCTTAAATAAAACTGTAATGGTTCTGATTGCTGGTTTTGTTAAAGGGATAGCAATGAAGGGCGACCAGAGTGGGGTATATTTAACTTGTTGGTATCAGTGCCAGAAAGCTTCCAGAACAACAGGAGTCTTAAAACTTAAATCAAAGTTAGCATCACCTGATGTGTGTATCAGAGCATATATTTCTGATGCGAGAAATTGCATGCTCTTTTTTATTAAAGTTTTCCCCTCATACACATGATCTGGAAAAACTTCTAGGCCTCCTCTGTATCTAATACGAACAGCGTTTCTCCTTTTAGCTGGTTGAGGTGGAGTGTGAAACAGACCTGCATAGGTCCTATTGCTGGAGGTAGACCCTTGGGCACCCTGCTGGTTCCATCCCTGGGGACCTGTATTGTTCTGGTGGGCTCTGTTTGGCTGTGGAGGGGGGCACTGCTCTCTCCTGTAGGTCGACTAGGGGATTCTGTATAAGTTCCCCTATCTCCTGGAGTTTCTATCACATCTTTGTTTCCTTCCTGATGTTCATTTGAACTTCCTTTCAGTCCATGTGGCCTTTTAAATTCCAGTACAGGGTTCTGAGTTAGCTGAAGGGGAGAAGGAATTTCAAAAGGGTCTATGGTTTCCTCTGCAGTGTTTGAAGTGTGTGCAGGTGAGGACCAAACTTGGGAACCTTGTTGTTTGTCCCATCCTGCATTCCTTAGGGCTTCAGCAATAGTAACTCCTGTTGCTGAAATATTGTTATCATAATTAGGGACTCCAGCATTTGAATCATCATAACCATTACTCTGTGCTTGTATAAGCTCAGGAGAGCTCCCACCTCCAGGTCTTTCTTCTGCTGCAATGTTACTTTGTGTACCACTTTCAACCCCAGTTAGATTAACCACATCTGACTGTTTTACATTTATAACAGAATTATTTAAATTTGTACCTTCATTCTCAATCTCTGGTCCCACTTTTCTGTTTAATTCTTTTCCCGGTAGCTTCTCTGACTCAATGCACCCTTTTTCACCTTCTGCATTCCCTGTTTGTCTATTCTTTGTTGAAACCGACATCCCAGGAGCTAGGTCCCATTCAGCTCTACGCTTTAGACCCTTGTCCATTCTTGGCATTTTGCCTGCTACTCCCTGCAAGTATGCTGTAAGGTCGCGACTTTAGGCACCTGCTATTACTCGCAATTCCACTGCCAGTCGCTTTTCCCTCAGAGCTAGGAGTTTGCTGGACCTCGCTGATAACTCAGTTTGCTCCACTCTTTGCTGTGAGCACATCTGCTGCAGTTGCATCCTCACACAGCTGTAAGTTGACTAAATCCATCTGCTTTGCTTTGGAGCCTTTTAAAACACTTATCTTCTCCTGCAAAGCTTTTTGCCTCCAGGCTAAGTTTAATTCTTCTTCCTCCAGCTTTTTTAGTGCTTGTTCCTCATTTTCTGAAGAACATTGTGCTTCTTCAGAAAAACCAGAAGCTTTTAGATCCATATCTTCCAAATTAGCTGGATCCATAGTATCTCCTTCAACTTCAATTTCAATTTCCATTTTGAATTCAGCATCAAAGGCCTCTTGTAAAGGTTGGGCAGAGAAGAAGGCCATCTCCCCTGCCACATCAGCATTTCCTCCTCCTCCTCTGTCCGGCTGCCAACTGGGTCCCTCCATTCTGCTTCTAGGAAGTCAAGCCCCCTGCTGGCAGAGTAGGGGAGTTTCCCTGGAGTCCTGGCCAAATTTCCCCCCATTCATTAAAAACACCACCAACAGCTTAATCTGGTTCAAGGTCAGTTGGCATCCATCTGTATCCCCTTCCCCCCCAGGATCGTGCCTGAAAATAGGCAAGAATTTGTCTAGTGCACTTACACAGTCAACAAAAACTAAATAAATAAATAAAGAGTGCTGACACATCATATTCTCATATGCTAAAGCAGCTCTCAGTGACAATGAGATGTCAACAACCACCAAATGGACCCCCCCCCCCAGGATAGTTACAGGGACTGGTGTGAACAGCGAAAACAAACGAAAGCAAACACACATATCCCCAACAGCTACATGAAAAGAGTTGTCTGTTGACAAGGAAACAAATAACATTTGAAAGATATGAGGGTGTACTACTCATTTACTGTAATACAGCACAGTGCATTGTCATCCTCATACCTGGTCTACTCACAAATCAGCCTGCTTGCCAACATTCTAAAAAAAATTTGCAGCCATGTTTTCCCACCTTATCGATGATAAATTACTGCTAAGTACAACCTGTAAACAAGTTACTAAAAAGGCCTTCTGCAGTTCAGTTTTATTATATTTGGATACTGGCTGCTGCCAGCAGTTTGTTTTTTTTTTAACAGGAGAGCCATTCTACCTCTACTGGCCACTCAATAGTGGCCAAACGTGTCACCAGCACAGACTATCTGTCTCATAGCCTCATCTCCTCTGTTATGCCACCAGACTGCACTTGCTCTGAAAAAAAAAAACATTCTTTAAATACGTGCAATAACATAGAAACATAGAATTTGACGGCAGATAAGGACCGCCTGGCCCACCCAGTCTGCCCATTTCCCTACCTACTGGATAAGCTGCAGATCCTAGTTAACCAGCAGCCTACTTCTTCCTACCCCCACCCCCCAGAACTGCCTTATGACTATCCCATGCATGCTTGAATTCCACCACTGATTTTGACTCCACAACCTCCTTCGGAAGGCCGTTCCATGCATCCACAACCCTCTCTGTAAAAAAATACTTCCTTAAATTACCTCTGAGCCGCCCCCCTCTATTTTCAAATTGTGCCCTCTTGTTCTTGCACACCTCTTTTTTTGAAAGATGCTACCCTCTTGGACTTTGTTGATTCCCTTGAGGTACTTGAACGTTTCTATCATGTCCCCCCTCTCCCTTCTTTCCTCGAGGCTATACATATTAAGCACCTTAAGTCTCTCTTCATATGTCTTCCGGTGCAGACCCTGCACCATTTTAGTTGCCCTCCTCTGGACAGCTTCCATCCTGTCTATGTCTTTGCGGAGATTGGGTCTCCAGAACTGCACACAATACTCCAGATGGGGTCTCACCAGCTGTCTGTACAGAGGGATAATAACTTCCTGTTTTCTACTGGTGATGCCTCTCCCTATGCATCCCAGTATCCCCCCAGCCCTCCTTGCTGCCCTCTCACATTGCTTGCCCGTCTTTAGGTCATCTGATATGACTACCCCAGGTCCCTTTCCATTTTTGTTGTTGTTAGTATCTCACCCCCATTGTGTACTCTTCCCCTGGGTTTTTGTTTCCCAGGTGCATTACCTTGCACTTCTTAGCATTGATAGTTCCACAATCCAAGTCCTTATCAGACCACACACTACTTCTGATACTGTCACACTGCATTGAGTGGGGGGGGGATTGAGAAAGAGACACTGCAAGTGTAAAGAGTGCTGTCAGCTGTATTTAAGTCTTTCTGCACAATATGGCTTGCTGACTACTACACTGAAACTGTCCAGAACACCATCAAATAAACAGATTTATTTAAAAAAAAAGTCTGGTTTGTCCCTGGGTTTTGTCTTACTGCTGCTCTGCACATTTTTACTAGTAAAATGGAAAAAGCAACCTCTTTCACTTTCTCACCGACACTTGAACCTGTCTCTGTCTCTCCTGCAGTGCTCTCTCTCTCTCTCTCTCTCTCTCTCTCACTCTGTCTCTCTCTCTCACACTCATGCAGCACATATAAAGCCATCAGTTTTACTTAAAACCAGCAAGGGACTACAAAAACAGAAAAAAAAATGAGAGCCCAAAATACCTGATGAACAACATTTCCTATATCTCATTTGACAAGTACATTCATTGGCATGGGGAGGCGGGGAGGGAGACAGCCGAACTACAAAACTACAACTGTGGAATCTACATTAGGTCAAAAGACTTGAAGCAGTAAACTGAATCATGTCCCTGTAGATGGAAGGACTAGTTTACCTAAAAACTACACATTTATTTGAACTTTTAACTGTTAAAAAATATGTACTGTAATAATGAGAACTAATTTAAAAACAACAACCCACTTGGGTTAGGTACAAAACCTTGACTCTAACATGACTAATAACCAAAATACCAGCACTGAAATCCTGACTCGATTATAATCCCGCTACACTAGTCACTGACGCCTAAATAGCCGACGATCAAAACCCCAACACCCCCTCTACAAATAGTTGCCCACTGTCCATTGTGCACTCCTCTCTTGTATGTTAGAGAACAAAACACCTCTTTTTTTCTCTTTTTCTATCAGCATTGGAGAAATGGTCACAGTGTGCACTCTGGCTTCACTGTCAGTGTGGCAGTGAAGCAGGTTCTCAACCGTTTCATCCAGAGGAAGCCGCACACAGCAGTTGACTAAACAAAACAAAACATACACAATAAAGCCCCTGATCCAATTCAGTAGCAGACCGGACTTGGAGAAATGAAACAACAGACCTGTTCCGCCTGACCCAGCATGGCAGTGGTGCCATAAGCAAACCACTACTTGCAGCAACAACATGCACCACTTATTCATCATTTTCCTTGCCTTTCTGCTTCCCCCACCCATGGTAATCATTTTCACTTTAAAAATACAGGCATAGACAGGCTGGTAGTATTTTATTTTATCCCTTAGGCTGCCAATAGAATTAGAATGCATAGAAATTCTGGACTGATATATCAGTCCGCAGCACAGCAAGGGTTAAACTGTGTTTGATGTTGTAATTGTTTATTTACTGCAGTGAGTGCTTGTATGCCAGACTCTGATAATACCATGAATAAGCAAAAAGTCTCAGCATTTTCTGGTCCTGTAGTTATAAAGTAAAGTACTATTTTATTTTGGCAAGCTGCCTGGTTCAAAACCCCTACAGCACCGTGCCAAAATAAAATAGTACTTTACTTTATAACTTCAGAACCAGAGAGTGCTGAGTCTTTTAGCTTATTCATTGTTTCATTTGTAGCAGGCAGCTACCCGACTCTAGCACCACCGACCTGTGTGCACCATTTGCCTTTTTTCCAGTCTGATAATACCACATTGGGATGTTAAAATGTGCACTGCTCATCCATCTGTGATGTTGTAATTGTTGGTTGATAATACTGCTTTGGGATTTTAACAGTCGGTATTAGTAGAGTCAGCCATTCAAGTCTTGGGATAACAGACGTGTCAGGCTTTAGGAGTCAGGCAATAGATAGTCAGGATTGTGAGATTCAGGATTTAGTACAGAGCCCACCCATTTCATAAGCACAATAAAACATTCAGGGGTTGTGCACTGTGATGAGGTAACTGCACTTCCAGGGATTAAAGTCACGCTGTCTGTGGCCTCATGCCTCACTATGCCTGTGGGCAAGTGACTATCTCAGCACAATGCACACCCTGTAGTGTCTTACTGCTTACTTAATGCACATTGCAGTTTTTCCTTTTTTGTGTTTTATTTCATAAAACACCTGGGGGGAAGTGGTCATGTCAGATGAACCTGATCAATTTCTTTGACTGAGTGACTAGGAAATATATTAGGGAGGGGTGGTGGATGTGGCCTACTTAAATTTCAACAAGCCCTTTGACACTGTACCACATAGGAGACTTATATGAAAACTGGTCAATTTAGGAGTGAACCCAATGTGGCAAACCGAGTATGGAACTGGTTGATGGATAGCTGGCAGAGGGTGGTGGTAAATGGCACTCACTTTAATAAGTGAAGAGTGACCAGCAAGGCACCTCAGGGCTCAGTGCTGGGACCAGTCCTCTTCATCATCTTCTTAAGTGACATTGCAGAAGAGCTTGAAGGAGAGTTATGCCTCTTTGCAAAAGATCCGGCCAGGAACATTGCGGGACAAAACATTGTGGCACAAAACAAAGCCAGCAAAACATCACAGCCTGTAATGTGGGCAAATAAATCCATCGCTTGACATAACTATGCAGGCTACAGACAGCAGGCAGTATGATGTAAAGACTTCCTGGAGTCCAGTGGGTCCCCTATCCCACCCGCCGATACTCAACTCCAGCAAAAGTAGGTGCATCACACCCTGTTATGATTGCGATCCCCAGTGCCGCCCCGTCCCCGCCATCACTGATTACGGTTCGCTGATTGTTGGCACCACAGTCACAGTATTTCAGTTTCCAGTTTAAGTTTATTTATTCGACATATATTGTCATTACATACAAAAAGTTCAAAGCAATATCAGTTCAGATGTACAAAATAGTTTATACATTAATATTTAAAAACAAGACAAAGAAAATAAATATACAACACATTCATGGTTTCAAATATACATTGCTTGACACTGTAGCAAGAATCCTTTTCATGAGTTTAGAACCCAAAAGACATTAACATAAAGTGCGTCAAACTTTGACCCTGACAATCTCCTAATGACGGATATAGGTAAAGGATAGTATTGTTGTATGATACAATGTTTCAAACAAATATGCCCTGATACTAGGTTCATACATAAATACCTTGGACATGAAGGACACAGCAAATTTAGGCCCTAACAAACTCTCAAATCCTTAAAAAGGGGTCAGGAGTGTAAAGGGAATAAACAGGTTCCGGTCTGGTTACCTACACCCCCAAATTAAGCTGTAATCCCAAATCTCATGAAGAGAAAGAGGGTCCTACTAAGGGATCTGTTAGGGTCCCTTAGTTACAATCTTGATTGGACAATTTTCAGTCTTATTTTTTTTTTTTGCAGCAATAAAAAATTCTGCTAAATCAGTAAGAATTTGAGGGTTTTCTGAATTTAACAGAAGATCCAGAAAATAATGTGAGGGTATAATATATGAGGAGAAATATTTAGCTAAGTATTTCTTCCTTATTTTTGCGTACCATTGACATTTCATGAGTATGTGATGTAAGTCTTCCGGTTCATTTAGATAGCATAAACAACTGGAAGAAGTAGATGTTTGTCTGAAATATCTGGCAGTTAGAATACTGCTGGGAAATAACTCAGATCTATAGAGGGTCAGAATCTGTTTATGAGCAGGATTAGTTGTCAGCAGTAAATACTCTTTAAAAGAGTGTTCCTGTAAATTATTAGTTAACCACTGTGAAACTTTTAATTGTTAAATTTTTTATAAAGCAATTTCCCTATCTTTTCTTGTGACCACTACAGAGACTAGTTTAGCATAGTTTTTATGTATTTTTATTGCATGATCAGCCCAATATCATAATCAAGTGAGCTTGTATCTCTCAAGTATGGAGTATACGGTCAACAGCCACCCATCGCTTATCAAATCAAGATATGCTATTTTTTCTTTTATACACAATGTAATAATAGAGCCTGTTGGTTCATGCATCATAGTGATCCAGAAAAGTATTTTTCTTGTATGATTTTTTGCTGTGAAGGTAATTTGGCCATGGTGGGCCCTTACCAATGCATTAGCTGCTGAAGTAGGTAGTCCTAAGGTTTTCTTATATACTGTATTGATAATGGATTCTAAGATATGGAGACTAGCAACTCCCCAATTTTCTATAGCATAATGCGCTTGATTTATTAGTTTACTGTCAGTAGTCCTAATCATTGGCTCTATAGTCATATCACCATAGGTTCTATTAAATCAAAGGAGTGTGGAAAATGTGATTCTCATTTTTGCCTCTACAGTCCTAATTTGCTTATTCCAAGAAATTGTATTTGATATTGTGACCCCCAGATAAGTATATTGACTAACAAATTCCAACAGCTGATTGACCAGAAACAAATATCTACATTTCTTTCTAGAACCTATGACCATAACTTTAGTTTTTGTTTTATTAATTGTTAATTTCAAAATAGTACAAAGTTCTTGTAGTTTACATAAACTTCTTTGTAAACCTAATCTTGAGGATGCAATAAGCGTAAGATCCTCTGCATATGCCAAAACCAGAATAAGGTGTTCAAGAACTTTGGGCATGTGATGTGAAAAGTTAAATAATTCTACCAAAATATGTTTAATATAAAGATTGAATAATGTCAGTGCCAGCACACACCCTTGGCGAACACCAACATCAGTAAAAATTTTGTCCAAGAGGCTGCCATTGTTGTTATATCTTATGTACTGCAGTACTTTTCAATGATATGTAAGAGTACAAAAATCTGTTTAATTGTCCCATTATTTTTTTGAAAACATGCCTGTAAAGGAGATATTATCGTACTGTGTGAGACCCATAACTGTAATCAATTTAGTAAAGTTTTAGAATAGATTTTAGCCATATTATCTATTACATTTATTGGGTGATAATTCACAGGGTTACCTCTATCTCCTTTTTTGAAAATTGGAATAACATGGCTACCCCTCCAGGGATCTGGGGTGAAGCCGTACATTATGAATTTGTTAAACAAGTCCATAACAATAATCACCCACCACTCTGGTGCAGCTTAGTAAAAATTGATATTTGATTTGGGCCTGGTGATTTGTTTGGCTTACTGCTATTAATAGCAGAGATAGTTTCTTCAGCTCTGATCGAGATATTTTCATTGTTAATTAGACTCATGTGATAAATAGATGTTTCACTTGACTTGTAAAAGATATTTTTGTAAAAATGTACCTGCATTGTTATGGTAATAGAAGCCTCATAGGACTTTTTGTGATTATTTGTCCCATTGGCAACTAACTTCCAGAAGGCTCAATCATTTTTTCACTGTATTGCAGCTAGCATTTTCTTCCACAAGTCTAGCTGATGATTTTGTGTTTGTTTCTGAACATGGTCTCTAAATAGCTTCCTACTTTTATTTAGCTTCTTAATATTCTCTCATGTTGGGTACTTTCTTACAGATCTGACCTGGTTGGTCAGCTGCTTTTTCTGAGTATGACAGGTTTTTTAAAACCAAGTATAGTATCTTAACTTGTCTGAATGATAATTTAATCTGTGTCCAGCTAGAAGGTAATCACACTGCTGAACTATTTCATGGTGGATATTCTCAGGGTCGGGGTCAGTAGAGATCAAATCATCAATTATTTTGGAAATTGTTTTTATATTTTTTCCAGTTTATCCTTAGGAATCTGATTCCATAAAATGATTTTCTTATTCTTGTAAATTTCCACCTGATATGTTTGATTTCTACTCAACTTGCCTCCAAGCTTCCTACTTAAATAAAGAGGGAAATGATCACTCACAGACCTAGTGATTATTTTTAGATCAAGATATTTATAATAATTATACGGTGAGGAAAAAAAATGTAATCTAGTGTAGAATGACCATTATGAGTGAAGCATGTACAACCACCTGACCTATCCAAAGGTATTCTACCATTTAGGGCAATTAAATTTAATGAATTTAGAAATGTAGTTCAATAGTTGTTGATGTCTGCGAATCTTGTGAATTTCTAGGGTGAATTCCGTAAGTCTCTTCTTGTAGTTGGACAGCTGAGTTATCCACTTCACCGTCTAGACCTAATCTGACATTAAGATCACCTATGACCACTATTTCCAAATCATTAGAAAGGTTACTTATCTCTTCTATAGACTATGCAAGTTTAGACAACACATTATCATCACAAAAATGAGAATTTCTTTGCCAGGTTATGGAGATTTACAAAAAAGGACCCTATCATTCCAAATTTCCACTACACCCATGGTATTCAGTATATTGCAATATATGCCTGGTGTCTAGTGGACCCCCATCCCTGCAGGTAGTCCCCCACCACCCCACTCCCATCCCCACCCCAACCCCTAGCGGGTAACTAAGTACAGCCCTCCACTATCCACCACAGGTGGCTTCTCAGCTGAGCTGCAATGAATGAGCATGTGTGCATGTGTACATGCTCATTCATTGCAACTCAGTTAGGCAGCCAGTCATGGTGGAGAGTGGAGGGCTGTGTGGGTCACCTGCTAGGGGTCGGTGCTGGGTGGTGGGGGACTACCTGCAGGGGTGGGAGGTGGGGATCCACTAGACACCAGGTATATATTGCAACATACTGAATACCATGACAGTGGTGCCCATGATCAGTGATGGTGGGGGGCAGTGGCACTGGAGATCACAACAGGATGTGATGCACCTACTGTTGCTGGAGCTGGGCATTGACTGGTGGGATGGGGGGACCCACTGGACACTGGGAGTCTTCACATCATACTATCTGCCACCTACCTGTGTGGTTCTGTCCATGATGGATTTGTTTGCCAGCATTGCAGGCTGCGATGTTTTGTCAGCTTTGTTTTGCACTGCAATGTTTTGTCCCGTGATGTTCCTGGCCGGATCCTTTGCAGATGACACTAAAATTTGCAACAGAGTAGATACTCTGGATGGGGTGAAAAGAATGAGTAGGGACTTGAGAAAACTCAAGGAGTAGTCCAGGGTATGGCAGCTGGGTTTCAATAAAAAGTGCAAAACCATGCACCTAGGGCACAGTAACTCAGGGGCAGTATATAAAATGGGGTGAGGGAGGAAAAGGTACTGACAGTCGCAAAGCAGGAAAGAGACCTTGGGGTTATCATATCTGATAATCTCCAGGTTTTGGGGCAGAGCGACAAGGCAGCAGGCAGCACCAATGGAATGCTGGGGTGCATAGGAAGGGGAATCACTCACAGAAGGAGTGAGGTGCTTCTACTATATGGTTTATTGGTGAGATCCCACGTGGAGTACTGCATCCAGTTCTGGAGACCGCATCTTGGGAAGGACATAAACAGGGTAGGGGATGTACACAGGAGGGCAGCTAAAATGGTGTAGAGGTTGCATCATAAGCCCTATGAGCAGAGAATGAGAGATCGTAATCCATACGCCCTGGAAAGGGGGGACATGACAGAGACCTATATCTCACCAGGGTACAGGAGGGTAGTATTTCTATTTCCTGATGGGGAGATCCTATGCCATTCAGTACAGGAGGCCAGATAAGACTTGGAATGCCGAGGGTTTGAGATTCCACAACCACCGTGACCTTCTGATGATGGCGGAGATCAGAAAGCCAAGGGAATGCAGCGCTGTCACCGGAGGAAACAGCCTGACGTGTTATGCATTCAAAAGATGCTCTGAAGACTATCAAAGAACTGCTAAAACAATTCAGAGACAGACAAAATAGTTTCACATTTTCTTTTGGACTAAGCCATTGAGGCTTTGACCAGACATCAGTTCTCATAAGAACTCAGTTATGTGGTGACTATAATTCACTTATATTTGCTTTTCAGTGCCAGTATATATTTTTTCTGGGCTTTATTATGAGCATCATTTCATCCTAAGGCCCAATATACCAAACCACAACAACAAATACCAGATATGGTCTTGGGGAGAGGGCTGAGTTGGTGTCTGGGGGGTTACGCTCCCTTTACCCTCACTGTTCATACTTCATGATACCTTGCATTATCTAACCAGGGTCTGACCAAGTAGTTTAGGTACTTTGGAGAAATGGGCAGTGATCGAGCCCATTACAGTAATGAATGGAGAGATGCATGCAGCAGTACCAGAGCTTTGCATTGACAAGAAAATCTGCAGGGTGAAAGTTACTCACATGGAGCCGCAGTGCCAGGAAGTCCTATCAAGAGTCAACCGGCACAAACCACTACATGGTAGTAGTAATGATTAATCCTGGCCCCTCACCATCATGCCCTGCAAAGCAGCCCTTTTTCTTAGACAGATTTAACTCTCTGGAGTGAGCCCTATTGCAGAGATCCCTAGCTGGGAGCCAGCTGCCATTGATGCCATGTGGTGTATTGCTCCAGACTACACCTTTTTCTTAGCTCTCTTTACTTCCAGCCTCTGCTGTTGCAGGAGGGAGTTCACCATTTTAGGAAGCCATTCCACCAGATGTAGTTCAGTGTTAGGCTATTCTTTAGTGGGTGTGTGGTGGTCGGAGGGATGTGCTTTTGGCATGGGGGTCACTCAGCTGCCTCTCCTTGACTGGACTCTTTCTCTCGTGGTCTCTTGTTAGACCATTTTGTGGTTACTGCTATAACCACCATATGAATATTGATTTTGCAGATAAATATCTGCAATTATCAGCCATACTGGACTTTCTAAATAGCTATAGTCACTTGCATGTTATAGATCTTTGCCTTTTTGCTGCTCTACCTATGCCTTGAGGGGTGGTGAACATACTCTAATTATATGGTCTTATATAACTTACAGTAGCCCTGTGCCAGCAATTTAATAAGGTATCTTTATATGTCATGCACTCCCATTTATTCCCCCTCATTACTGAGTTTGAGGAAAGGGGGTTGGAGTAGAGTGGACACCATATGTGACTGTTTTGTTTTTCAGAGGCACTTGCATAACTAACAGGGTTACCTGTTTGGAGGGACTTCCTGCTGTAGAGGTTCACATCACTGGGGGCTACTCAGCAGGAACCTTTGCTCCCAAATGTTCATTGTCAGCAGACTTCTCTAGGGGTGTGTCTAGATACAGGCTGCTAGCCTAGGAAGCACAAGGATTGGCTCTGTTGGCCACAAACATTTCTTACTATGCATTTCAAAATTTCTTATTGGTTTCTCTGTTGTTTAGTATATATTGTAAAAATGAATATCTATGTCTACATATTAGTGAGGCACACCTTGGCATGGGGTAATTCTGCAGTGTCTGTTTATCTGGGGCTATTATTTCTCCTGTGAATCAGCAGTCCCAGCATGACCCCCACCCCCAAGGTCCTCATGGTGGTAGCACCAATCAAATTTTTGTCATTCAGTATTAATGGCATACAGAATCCAATTTGGCACACTAGAATTATACAGTAGATAAAGAGCGATCTCCCAGATGTGACCTTTTTACAAGAGACACATGTAAATGCAGTAGAACATGCCAAACTGGAAAAATATGTATTTTCTATGGTAGAGGTGTTGACTTGTGGTGCTGAAAAGCAGAGAGGGTGGGCACTCTACTCCCTCACTCAACTAGGTTCCATCTGCAGGAGACTATGTGGACCCGGAGGGTAGGTATGTCATCATGGTAGGCATCTTATATGATGTCCAGGTGTCTTTGGTCAACATACACTTACAGTACCACCACAGTCAGATAAAAGGGTGATACAGACCTTCATTGACAAGGTACTGTCTCTCTGCTGCAAGGGTAGATCATTATGGGTGGAAACATTAATCTGACTTTAAGTCCAGACCTGGTTGCAATGCATCCTATTCACTTTAGAATGACCCTGGCCCAGAAGTATTTTAAAGCCTCAGTGGGTCAATTAGGGACTGCAGATGTTTGGTGTATCTTGTTTCCTATAGGCCAGCAGTACACTCATTATGCAGGCCACTATTATAGTCACGTGTGGCAGACTGGTCTCCCCAGACTCAGCCTGTACACTGTTACCACCTTTCTCATACCCTTTAGTAGCTGCAACCCCTCAACATAGACACTATTTCAAGGTATCTCTAGGTCTGAATCCTACCTGAGCCACTGCTCACACAGTACAGTGCTCCACCAAAACAGCAAGTGACCCACCCCGCTCTGTCACAGCTGAGAACAACTTACTTTAGACAGAAAATATGGCAACTGCAGCCTTCTCTTCAGAAGCTGAAACACATTTTTTGTCAGTTATAAACCAGTTATCTGTACCTCAGAGGACTGGGTCACAGCAACATGAAGTATGTAAAAAATAATATTTTAGTACTTCAAGATATTTAAACATACAATACAGGATACCACACTAAGACAATAGGAAACATCATTTCTAAAGAGGTAAACAGAAAATGTTTTATACATAGCAGAAAGAAACACACAGAAAAATCTTACTGCACTTACTAAACTTTCCCAATGTACAGTAGAAAGATCTAATCCACACAGGACACTTTAGTGAATTAGGGCAGACTCAAAACTTGGATCTTAAGTATTCAAAGTCTCAAACTTAACTAACTTGTCTCCCACAAAACTCAGGTGAACTCAGTCATGTCTGGGTAGCCATTTTGTATCGAGGTTAAAAAATGGAAAGCTTGAACTTCAAAAAGCATTTCTAGGTAATAATGAGTTGGTTAACAAGGTCCTCGAAAACAGTCTCCACCCACCCTTGGCATACTTGTCCTATGACATCACTTCCAGGCCATGTCTTTGTGTCTTGAGAGCTGGATCCTCTTGGGAAACTGGTCTAATCTGGACTTTGGTAGTTTGTGTATTCAAATACATCTTCTTTTGTCCCGAATGTTGTCTAGCCTAGCAGGAGTGGCTGCATTAGTCATTAGCTAGAAGCAGTTTCCTGACATGAAAAGACACATGTTTTCTTTGAAGCTCTCCTATTAATTGCCCAGCAGCAGATGAGAGGTCTTATCTGTGGTGGATGTGGACTTGAGGGGGAACCAGAATACTTGTCTGTTTGGAGGTAGGGTGAAAAAATGCAACTGGACTGCTGCATGAGAGAGCACACCCAATTGGCTATAGTGCACTCCTCATGTCAGATGCACAAATGCATATATTCCACAATAGAAAATGCAGAACTTCACTGTTCTGAATGAAATGAGAAATACCATGTAACTGTCCTATAGTGGTATGGAATCAAACTCTAATGAATAGCTGTGTGCGATGATTTTCAGCAACCTCTGGTCCTGACAAGTAGGGTCCCATCTGTTGGCAAACTGTGTTGATCTTGATCTGATCTGGTGCCACAATGGACAGGCCAGCCACATCTCTGAAACAAAGAAGCCTTGTATTCCACTCCTCCTCATGATCATCACCTTTGTCAGCCACAAAAGGGCCATAAAGAACTCTGCCAAGCAAAAGAGGAATAATTCTTAGGCTGGAAGTTTGACCTCCTGCTTGGGTAATACTGCCTGACCTTCTTGAGCAATTGTCTGGGACTTTGATTACCAGGACCAGAAACAGTCTAGGGATGTGGGACTCCCATTTTGTGGTCTGCCAGCTCTTTCAGTGCCTTGTCTGGCTCTGACCAAAAAGGGTGTCACCTTGAAGTGGCAAGTTCATGGAGTGAGCTTTGGAGGGTGGTACCTGGTTAAATGACCACTACCAGAATAGCACCAGTCAATGGAGAGATAGTCTGGATAGCGCTACCATGGACAGCGAGAAGGGCTTTACAGCACTTGCAATAAGTGCTCCCTTGGTCACTGTCCATGATGCTGACAGTAGACAAAAGCACCAGGATGCAGGAGGCTGGCCAAGCTGCTCCTGTGGCATGGAGGGCTAGGGTATTGAGCAGCTTGGCCAGTGCTAGTGGTGACCAGGGTTCTAATCCTGGTCGCCCAACCTTTTTTATGCACTCTGGACTTAGAATCATTTATGTGAAGCTGTGGAAACAGTATTCCATGGCCGCACAATTTTTAACTTTCCCCATTATCTGCTCCCCCTGGAGTGAGAATCCTTCAGTCCGGGGAGTCTGGGGAACAGAGCACCCCACATTGGGGGATACACCCCCCAAAAAAGACACTGTTATTGCTGCGTGGTTCTTGACCATTCTATTCTTGTAGGCACTCGCCTGACCCAGTGCCTTGGAGGGCACATTAGCCTAACAAGGACCAATCCAAAAGACCTGGCTGGCTAAGACTGAGGAAGTCATGGATCTTTCTGCTCATTTCATCAAGTCATAGGTAGTGTCCTTGAGGAAACTAACTGCCAGCATTAGCAAAGGTATAACTGAAGCCACCACTGAACCTATAGGGATGTCTTGGCAGACATTTTCCAGTCAGTAAATTAGTGCCCTGATTATGAAGGTAGAGACCACAACCATCCTAAGCATAACTCTTGCCTGTTTATAAGACTTTCTGAGGATGCCTTTCAGTTCCTTATTAATGGTTTTTTTGAGCACTCCTGCACCACCACCAGGATCAGTCTTTTTTTATCAACTCTTTATCCCTCCTATGCCACTGGCTGGGACCTCCTTCAGCCATATCACACCAACTGATCCCACCCCACTAAGATCCTCCCTGGCCTGTGATACTGACTCACACTGATCCACCTTTGACTCCTCCACTTGAGTAACCTCTTGACTTGCACCCCCATGAGGTGGGGCCACCTTCAGCTCCTTGGTGCCCCCGTACATCAACCTAGTTATTTCCTGCATGTGGAGGTGCAGGCCAGTGAAATGGTGGGGTCCAGAACAGCAGGGTCTGGTTGTAGGAGTGGTGACAGAGAGTGGCATCACCTGCCCAGCCAATGGGGTTATCTGCTTTTTTCTTGGTTGCCCTGAAGGGAGCAGACGTGCAATGATGTCATGGGATATTAGCATGCATGCTCCTGTTTGCGATGTGCAAATATCTACCATGTCCTTCCAATCCCAGAACTCATTGGTGCTCCAGGCTCAGTACTCCTGGGCTGCCACAAGGAGGTACACCATTGCTGGAGTCCTGCACCCACCCACCCTGCAAGAGGAAAGCTGTCTATTAGATGGTTGAGCCTCCCCCCTGGCTGGCCCTCCAATGCTCTGGGCTTGTTCCTGAACTCAGGTCATCCCTATTACAAGCAGAAGTGCTTTCACTGCACCAGCGGGCCAGCTCAGGATCACAGTCTTGTTAAAAATTGCACTTGCTGCCATGTCCACTCATGGGGCAGCAACTCAGGTTTTTTAGCCAGGAACATGGCCACCAGGTAATGCTTGTTCTGAACATGAAGAGAGTTTGACCTGGGCTCCAAAGCCCTCATTCCCCATCCATCATATTCTGTATGGTGGACAGACAGGAAAGTTGTGGTGATGCTGCAATGGCCCCATGAGTAGAAGACCCCCTGTTTAAGGAATCATAGGCTGATGGTCCTTGCGCCTAAGCATGAGAGACACCTGATTAATGAGGAATGATAAGCCCTCATGAACAAAAAGATGCTGTTTAGGTTTCCAGTTATTCTCTTTCATCTTGGGAGCCCCCCTCCTCTATTCCCAAATCGTTCCTCAAAAGAAATGCAGATTGGAGAAGGCCATATTGTTGGAGTGGTGTCACAAACCCTGCAGGGAACTGGGGAGGTGCCAGTCATGTTGAAGCTGGAAGAGACCCTGTAGAGGGTGTACAGGCATCCAGGGGAGGGCTGAAAGTGGAGGTTGGGCTCAAGAGGAGTCATCTTCAGAAGCAGGCGAGAAGGAAGGTTGAGCACTAGGCATCTTATCAGAGCCACCAGGCTTCAGCCCTGTGACTATCACAGAGTCACACTTCCAGTTTGGACCTGGGCCTAAGTACTGAAAGCTGTGTTTAGCAGGTAAACGTTTTCATCTCCTGGCTCCTACAATGTGTCCTTTCCATCCCCAGTGACAGAGCCACCTTTCCTGATACTGGAGACAAGGTCAAGAGGTCGCCTCTCCAGGAAGAGGCTGGTTAAACCAACGCATCACATTCAGCAGAAGGAGTCTGTGATCAAGAAATGAAGTGACTATTTGCATGTCTTTCTGATGGAAGCCTTGTTTAGGAGAGGCTTTGTGCTTGCTTCCTGTGAGGGCCCAGGATCACAGTTTACTTTTCAGTGCATGGCCAGAATCAAAATGAGAAGGCAAGCATTGAACAACACAGCTGCCACAAATGGCCACTCTCCCCATAAACCATAACCTAAAAATACCTATCCTACTGTCTTTTGGGGTACTAGGTGGCCACAGTATTCATCAGAGAAATTCAAGTATTTTGAAGTTGAAGGAGTACCAAATGCTGGCTGCTTCCCTTCCATGGGGGTGACCTCTCCCATATTTTTTTTTACTTAATGTTTAAGGGTAAAGGGAACTGAGATTATAAATGTGTGTCTTACCTGGGTAAGGTTCATGAGTTTTCCATATGGAATATTAATAATTGGGGAGCCGTAAATTCTAACTAGGGCTATGAGATAGCAGTAGTTGATAACGTGGACATTTGAATATCCTGTGGGTGCTTAAATGTGCTGGGACAGCAGTAGTTGCTAAATTTGACTGTGGGCATTGAAATACCTATATTGAATGTTAATTAAGAAAGGGGGTATTTCTTCTAATTTTAGATGATGTGGAGGTACTTGGGACAATTGCGGAACATTAGAGGTGGGAGAGAGGTGGCAGGGTAAGAAACTGGGTTGCCAGGAGGGGCCAACAAGGAGAGACAGAGTGATGGACTGTAATGGATGTGGGGCAGCTGTGTTTCTAAACGCAATGTGGAAGGTAGGTGGGCGTCAGATATGCAGGGAGCTGGGCCAGTTAGGAGAGGAGATCACCTGGCTGAAAGGGAAATTAGAGGACAAAGAGGGACCAGAACAGGGACTAGGGAGCAGTGGGGACAAAAATCAGATAGGAGGGTCAGAAACCTCTCAAGGAAGGAATGAAATGGGGGGGATTCAGAAAGGAAGCTATGGAGATGCCCAATGGAAGGGAGAACTGGGCACTCAGAGGCAGGACACAGGAATGGAAGGGGGTTAAGTAAACCAGGAGGAGAGTGCAGTCACAAAGCGGGGGTGAGCACAAGAGTAGGAATGAAAAGATGGACCAGGGGGTCAAACAGGTTCACACCGCTGGAGGGTTTGGAAGAAGGAGCTCTTGAGGCACAGAGCGAGGTCCATCTTCTTCCAAGTTGTGTGCTTTGAAACAACTGAGAAGCTGCGTGGGATATACTATATTGGACTAAATATCTGTAACTAATCTCTCTCTCTCTTACTTACAGTACATCTGAGAGTAGTTTTCCTCACTTTTACAGAGGTATTGCTTTTGTTTAATTATTTTAGTTTTTAATTCAGGAAGGGGTTTTTCAAAACTGCTTATCTTGTCAGCATCTTCAGAAGGGCTGAAAAAAATGCATATTTGATTTTCCTTTGTGGCTAACAAACCACCAGGCTGTTTTGGGGCTGGAGAGGTTTACCTGTGTCTGACTTGGATGTCTGGATTTTTCTCTGATTGATTAGCAGGGTATTTTCTCTGTCAAATTGTTGTGTAGGGTATCTTGCTGACAGGAAGGCACTCATCGCAGCGGTGGGTGAGAGCTTTTAGCTGATTGTTTTGTGAGGCACAGTTTAGCCCAACCCCTTCCCACCCCTGGAAATAGTTCCTTTATACCTGAGGTTCTGACATCATTTCTCAAGAGTGCAAGGTGCATATCACTGTCATATCCTCTCTAGCACACTGCACTGACAATATAAACATGCGATTGTATAATATATATATTTCTATATAACCAATCACACACGCACACACACACAAAACAAACAAACAAAAAAGTAGATAAACATGTGGGGAGTAGTGCAATGTAATGGCTGTGGGGCAGCAGTCTTCCGGGAGTCTTTCTGGAGGCTGAGATGCTGCCCTATTTGCAGACAACTCTCTGCCCTGAGGGAGGAAGTTGCCCGTCTTCAGGCCGCACTGGACAGTAGTAAGGAAACCTTCCCCCAGGCCACACTGGACAGTAGGAAGGGAACCTCCCCCATCCAGGGAGCACTAGGACCACCACCACTTCCTCAGAGGTTGCAAAGAAAGCACAGCAGTTGGACCACAGTGGGCTCAGGGAGGGTGAGGATGGTGGAACAGAGGCACACCCAGTCAGTTGTTCCACTCCACAATCCATACACCATTCTGGGGAGCTAGCTCCCATGGCTGCACCCACAGAGAAGACTGATGACAACTGTCACAAGGAGGCCCACAGGAAGGAGGCAGGCAGAGGACACCACAAGGAAAGGAAGCAGCTCCTGGTGGGGGACTCAATTATTAGGGGGATAGAACTGGGGGGAGCTGGGAAAACTGAACTAAGGTGCCTGCCTGGTGCCATGGCTTGGAGAGACAGGAAGCGCATCCTCAGGATCACGAGAACAGCTGCACGGGAATCTGAGCTGGATGTCATTGTCCACCTAGGGACAAATGACTTGGCTAATTATGAGATTAGAACAGTGCAGGAGGACATTGCAGAGTTGGGGAGGGGCCTAAGACAAGTAGCACACACATCTCCTTCTCTGAGGTGCTGCCTGTCAAAGGCATGGGGGAGGCGAGGGTAATTAGCACCATGCAGTTTAATGAATGGTTGAAAAAATGGTGTGGGGCACAGGGGTTTGGCTTCATTGGGGACTGGGGTTCCACCTGGAGGGACACCAGCCTATACTGGCAGGATGGTCTGGAACTGTCCAGGAAGGGAACAAGTCTTTTGAGCAATCCGTTTAAATGCTTCATTGGCAAGCTTTTAAACTAGTCAAAGGAGGCACTGACAAACGCAGGAAAATCCAGCCTCTCCCTACAAAACAGGGTACTAAATGAGAAAAAGACCAAGGTAAGAACGGTCAGTGGGATGCTGCAACAGAAGGTAAAGTCATCAAAAAATGGAGAGCAATGAGTACCAATGCCCGTAGTCTGGGTAACAAGCTTCCTGAATTAGTGGCCTTGATGGAGGAGGAATATCTGGATATCGGCAGTCACAGAAACATGGTACACACAAAACCATGACTGGGACGTAAACATACCAGGATACACTATCTACAGGAGGGACAGGGAGGGTAAAGAGGAGGAGGAGTAGCTCTTTACATAAGGGAAGGAATAAAAGCAACAGAACAAAAGGGTAAACAGGGAGGAGAAGAAGCACTGTGGGTAAATTTGGAGACAGGCAATGGCACCACAACCGCACAGGTTAGAGTACAGACCTCTTCTCAGGGGAGGAAATGGACAAGGAAATGATAGAAAGTATACTTAGAATGGCAGAAAAGGGAGATATTGCTGATGGGTGATCTGAATATGCCAGATGTTAACTGGAGTGCAGTGCAGCTGCCACTCAAAGTGGAGTTATTCTAGATGCTCTACAGGGGTCATGCCTAGACAACTAGTATTGGAGCCCACTCAGAGGGAGCAATATTAGACTTGCTTCTCTCAAATGGAGATGGAGAGAGGATCACAGATGTAGAAGTGGGTAGCCATCTGGGAACTAGCGATCATCGAACAGTATGATTCACAATAAACACAGCAATAGAGTCAAGCCATACAAAGACAAAAGAACTGGACTTTAGGAGGGCTGACTTTGCCAAAATGGGTGAGTGCCTAAGGAATGCACTAGCAAATGGGCAGGAAGGAGGGGTGGAAGAACAATGGGGAATAATAAAAACTACCATCACAGAGGTAACGAGCCTTTGTGAAGCAAATAAACAAAACAAAACGATGTAAGAAACCACTATGGTTCCTCAAAGGAAGTGGCAGTGAAGGTTTAAGAGAAAAGAAAGCATTCAGGAAGTACAAGGAATCACAGAAGGAGCAGGACAGAGAACTGTATCAGTTAAAGCAAAAGGAGGCTGGGAAGGCAGTCAGAACAGCAAAGGCTCAAACCGAGGAAAAGATAGCCAACTCAGTTAAGAAAGGGGATAAACCTTTATAGGTACATCAGGGAGCAAGGAAGACCAAGGGAGGATAGTGAGGCTTAATAAAGGGAGGGAGGGTGGGCAGAGGAGACTGTGAAAAGGCAGAGATACTAAACCAATATTTTTGCTCAGTATTTACAAATGAAGAGGGGGGAGATGCATAAAACAAACAGTACAAACACTCTGGATACAGAAGTAGATACCAGCCCATTTACAGAATAAAGGGTTCTGAAAGAACTCTTAAAACTGAAGGTGGACAAAGCAATGGGGCCTGATGGGATTCATCCCAGAATTCTAAAAGAACTAAGGGTAGAACTAGTGACACCACTGACTACCCTTTTTAACAAATCATGGGAGGATGGGGTGGTACCCGAGGACTGGAGGAGGGCAGATGTGATTCCCCTTCACAAAAGTGGGAGCAAGGCAGAAGCAGGAAACTACAGACCTGTTAGTTTAACCTCAGTGATAGGAAAATGATGGAATCACTTCTGAAGGAAAGAATTGTTGAGTATCTAGAGGCCAGAGGGCACAGGACCCTAGGCAGCATGGATTCACAGCGGAAGGTCATGCCAGACGAATCTGATAGATTTCTTTGACTGGGTGACCAAAGTAGTAGATCAGGGAGGGGCTGTGGACATGGCCTACCTAGACTTTAGCAAGGCATTTGACACAGTCCCACACAAAAGATTAATATAAAGTTAGCCAGCCTGGGAGTGGGTCCCAAGATGACAGTCTGGGTAAAGAATTGGCTGGAGAATAGGACACAGAGAATAGTAAATGGAGTCCACTCAGAAGAAAGGAAGGTTACTAGTGGGGTACATGGGGTTCAGTATTAGGACCGGGTCCTCTTCAATGTCTTTATAAGCGACATTGCAGAGGGACTGGAAGGAAAAGTATGTCTCTTTGCAGATGACACAAAGATCTGCAACAGAGTTGGTGCACAGGGTGGGGTGGAAAGGATGAGAAGGGACTTGGCAAGGTTAGAGGAATGGTCAAATGTATGGCAGCTTAGATTCAGTGCTAAGAAGTGCAAGGTAATGCACCTGGGAAACAAAAACCCAGGGGAAGAGTACACAATGGGGGGTGAGATACTAACAACAACAAAAATGGAAAGGGACCTGGGGGTAGTCATATCAGATGACCTAAAGGTGGGCAAGCAATGTGAGAGGGCAGCAAGGAGGGCTGGGGGGATACTGGGATGCATAGGGAGAGGCATCACCAGTAGAAAACAGGAAGTTATTATCCCTCTGTACAGACAGCTGGTGAGACCCCATCTGGAGTACTGTGTTCAGTTCTGGAGACCCAATCTCCGCAAAGACATAGACAGGATGGAAGCTGTCCAGAGGAGGGCAACTAAAATGGTGCAGGGTCTGCACCGGAAGACATATGAAGAGAGACGAAAGGAGCTTAATATGTATAGCCTCGAGGAAAGGAGGGAGAGGGAGGACATGATAGAAACGTTCAAGTACCTCAAGGGAATCAACAAAGTCCAAGAGGGTAGCATCTTTCAAAAAAAGAGGTGTGCAAGAACAAGAGGGCACAATTTGAAGATAGAGGGGCGGCTCAGAGGTAATTTAAGGAAGTATTTTTTCACAGAGAGGGTTGTGGATACGTGGAACAGCCTTCCGGAGGAGGTTGTGGAGTCAAAATCAGTGGTGGAATTCAAGCATGCATGGGACAGTCATAAGGCAATTCTAGGGGGTGGGGGTAGGAAGAAGTAGGCTGCTGGTTAACTAGGATCTGCAGCTTATCCAGTAGGTAGGGAAATGGGCAGACTGGGTGGGCCAAGCGGTCCTTATCTGACGTCAAATTCTATGTTTCTATGAGGTGGGACTGGGAGACAAGGGAGCTCAGGTAGGAGACAGGGGATCACTAGGAGTACAGCAAGTTGTGGAGAACCCTGGTAGGTGATGGGGATCAAATGGAGAGGTACAAGATGGATGAAGGCAGGGGGGTAATGAGGAAGGAGGTCAGAAATCTCTACCAGCTTGGACAGGCACAGGAAGGAGGTCAGAAGAGGAGGTGGGAGGACATGTGGACTTAATGTAATTGGGGCAGTGGGCTGAGGGGGGCAAGGCCAGGGAGGGAAAGCATGACACAAGGAGGAGAAGACCAAGAAGGGATGGGCAGAAGGGTGGTAGCCTATCAACCAAAAAATGTGTAGGGGAGGAGGGAAACAGACTGTTAAGGTCAAGAGGTGTACAGCAACAAAGGGAATGAAGAGTATTAGTCTTCTCATTAAGGTTATACACTGGAAAAAAGTTGGGACCCTCATAATAGGAAGATAGTGGTAGGCATTCTTGGAATGGAGGCAGGAAGGGCAGGGTCAAGTCAGGCAAGAAGCGGGTAGCACTGGGGGAAAACCACATGTCATACTTCACTTAGGGACCAATGACCTAGCTGGAAATGAGGTTCCAGAGGTCCAGTAATATTTTAAAGAACTGGGTGAACATTGTAGGTTGGTGGCTAGCTCAATGGTTATTTCGGTCCCCTGTGCCAGCATGCACAGACAAAACAGAATGTTCAGGTTTAATACTTGGTTAGAGGGATGGTGTAAGGTAGAGGGTTTTGGATAAATAGGGAGGTGGGCAAACAAATTGCAGGATGAGGGTATGAGTGCCAAAGACAGACAACACCTGAGTGCAGAGGGTACCATGATACTTAGGGAAAGATTGAGGGGGTATATGGAAAAAGTGCTGATTTTAAACTGCTGGGGTGTATGTAGCTAGGGCAGGAGGGGGGATAGGAAGGCAGAGGTCCTAGCTAGTGCTCCTCAACAGATAAGAACAGGCAAAAGAGCAGGGGGTCAGACGGATGGGGGGATGTGTAAGTGGAGGGCGTTGTGTGCGAATGCGCAGAGCCAGGGGAATAAGACCACTTACTTGGAGGTGACCATAGCAACAGAGAATTTAGACCTCATAGCAATCACAGAAACCTGGTACACAGAGCACCAAAACAGAGACCTAGCCATTCCAAGATTCACCATATTCAGACGGTATAGGGTAGGGAAAAAGTAGGGGGGGGGATGCCCTCTATGTAAAACAAAACATTATTGTCACAGAGCTGCAGGGAGCGAAAAGGGGAAATAAGGTACTATGGGTAAATCTGGAAAGAGGGAAAGTGTTAATACTGTGGTTGGGGGTAGTATACAGATCTCCTATGTAGAGTGAGTAGTTTGACAAGGTCTTGCTTCAGGATATCCTCAGGATGGCAAACAAGGGAGAGTTGCTGCTGCTGGGAGACTTCAACCTCCCGGACATGCGCTGGGACCTCCCAGCAGCAGCAGCCCCGAAGGGCAGGTACTTCTTGGATGCAATCCAGGGAGTCTGTCTACAGCAACTAGTGGATCAGCCAACTGGGGGGGACAATTCTGGACCTCATTTTTACAAATGGGGACAGTGTTGAAGTGGTGGAAGTGACCACAAGGCAGTGGTTTTTGATGTTAAAACCAGATTGGAGCAGGGCCACACAAAAACTAGGGGCCTGGATTATAGAGGGACTGCCTTTATGAGCATGAGGACATACCTAAGGGAAGCTCTAGCAACACTAGGGGATGCAAGGGGGGGTGGAAGAGACATGTAATGTGATCAGAGAAGCTACTGGAAAGGCAACCAAAATTGGAATTAGGAGGGTTAGTAAAGGCAGAAAAAGGAGAAGAACTATGTGGCTCATGAGGGAGGTAGTGGAAAGGATGAGGGCCAAAAAGAAGATGTTCTTAGTCTACAGAACAACGCAGAGTGGGTGGGACAGGGAACGATACCTGGAATTGCAGAGGGAGGTGGGGAAGGGTGTTAGAAGGGCTAAAGCACAGACGGAGTTAAATATTGCTAGTAAAATCAGGAAAGAGGATAAAGTGTTTTAGATATATCTTGGAATTAAGAAAAATAGGGGCCGATATAACAAGACTGGGGGGTGGGGGAGCTAGTGTAGAAGAGGATGGCCTTAAGCAGATATACTGAACAGGTATTTCTGTTCAGTGTTCAACAGGGAGGATGAGGACGGGGGCTAAGACAGAGAGCGGGTGGGGGGCTAGGGATAGTTACCCAACCCTTCATGGCAGATAGGGTCTTTAGGGAATTAGGCAGTCGTCGGGTAATAAGGCCATGGGTCCAGATGGGATGCATCCCAGTATCCTGAAAGACCTCAGGACTGAATTAGCAGAACCACTGGTGGAACTGTCCACCATGTCTCTGGAAACAGGAGAGGTTCCAGAGGACTAGAGGAGGGCAACCCTGGTACTGCATCATAAGGGAGGTTGACAGGGAGGAGGTGGGAAACTACAGGCCTGTGAGCCTGACGTCAGTGGTTGGGAAGATCATGGAGTCACTCCTAAAGGAAAGTCTGGTGGACTACCTGGAAGGGAAGGGGCTGGTTGATCATAGACAGCATGGTTTTGTTAGGGGAAGATCCTGTCAGATGACCTTAATAGGGTTTTTCAACTGGATGATGGGAGTGGTGGACTGGGGAGGGGCAGTAGACTTCGCCTATATGAACTTCAGAAAGGCTTTCGACACTGTTCTCCAGAAAAGATTATTAAACAAGATGGAGGGTCTAGAAGTGAGTCAGGCCACAATGAAGTGAGTGGGAAACTGGCTCTCAGGTAGAATCCAAAGGGTGATGGTAAATGGGGTGCTCTCTGTGAAAGGGAGGGTCATGAGTGGGGTGCCACAGGGGTCTTTACTGGGCCCAGTCCTTTTCAACATATTCATTGGGGACCTTGCTGTAGGTCTAGAGGGGAGGGTATGTTTGTTCACTGATGATACTAGAATACGTAATAAAGTGGACACCCCAAGGGGGGTTGAAAGAATGAAAGAGGACCTTGTAAGGCTAGAGAGGTGGTCCAAGGTCTGGAAGCTAGGTTAAAATGCAGGAAAATGCAAAATTATGCATATGGGGCATGGAAATCTGAGAGCAAAGTATGTGATTAACAGGGAAGAAACAGCAGCTGTGGAACAAGAGAGGGACTCAGGTGCCATTATCTCATCTGACCTGAAGGTGGCAAATCAGTGCCAGGCAGTGGTGGGGAGGGCAAACAGAATGCTGGGATGTATAAGTTGTGGCATTGCTACTAGAAGGAGGGAAGTCATCATGCCCCTGTATGTGGCCATGGTCAGACCTAATCTGGAGTTCTCTGTTTTACTGTATTCTGGAGACCACACCTGAGGAGGGATATTGGGAGGGTGGAGAAGGTCCAGAGGAGGGCTACTTGGATAGTTCAGGGGATGCAAGGCAAGGCATACAACAAAAGGTTGAGGGAGCTGGATATGTACTCCATGGAGGATAGGAGAGACAGGGAGATATGATCAAGATGTTCAAATATCTAAAAGCTATTAACAGGACACAAAGGGGGAGTCTATTTCAAATGAAAGGATGTTCAGCAACTAGGGGCCACAGTATGAAGCTGGAAGGTGGGCTTTTTAAGGATAACGTGAGGAAGTACTTTTTCACGGAGAGGGTGGTGGATAATTGGAATGACCTGCTGGATGAGGTGGTAGAGACAGAAATGGTATCAGGTTTCAAGCACACATGGAATAAGCACATGGAAATTCTCAGGGGACAGGAATGGGTAAGATCTGGGGGGGAGCTTAGTATCAGGGGTAATACTGGGCAGACTAGCTGGGCCATATAGGTCCTTATCTACCGACATTATGTATGTTTGTACATACGTATGTATGTATGTTTATCTTCTGGAATCCCACCATCCTTTTCCCCCCACTCAGACCCCACTGCACCTCAACCCCATAACCTCACCTTTTCCTGGGACTTACCATGTAACCCCATGGCTTGTCCCACACAGCAGGGCCCTTCGGCTGGGTCAAGTGCTGATTTGGGCACATTAATCTAGTCATCAGGGAAAGTGCTAAAAAGTAAGATAGTCCCCTAGGTATCCTCAGTGCCAGATCAATATGCCACTGCTAGAATAGAGTGACAAGAACCACGCTGTGTAAAGTGCAAACGGGCTGTGTAAAGTGCGAAAACATTTAGAGCGACAGGGTATAATAGCAGTAGTAAATTACTGCTAGCTCTGTCACTGTGTGCTGAAGGTAGGGAGGGATCAAGCTGCTGTTGGTGTGTACCTGGTTGAGACACCCTTTTGTGGTGGAGTGGCTAAGGCACCAGCACACGACAGCGCTGGAGACCTGGGACAACAGTTCGGTTCCCCCAGGTCTCCTGGTGTTGCAACGTTTTTTTTAATTGTTAAATAAACAAATGTTCCCCTCTCCCAAGTTTCTCCCCATCCCCGAAGTCCACACCCCTCAGGTTTATTATTTTAAGCCCGAGGGTGTGGGGTAAACCCCATGTCAAGGGTTGTGCGAGGCTCTGCCCCCCCATAAAACAAAAAGTCAAATTATGTTCTATGGTGTGTGCTGTGTTTGTGACGGTCTGATTTTTACTGACCTTATTTCAGCACATGGCATTTTGCATGCGGCATTGATTGGCATGCTTTTTGTTTGCAGGGTTTTGACCTCGTGCCAGTACCCTCCAAGTATTTGTAGCAGCTGTTCAATATTGTGATGAGGCTGGGGGCTGGTGTGGACGTGAACTTGTGAAGAAGTATGCAGAAAACCAGCCAACTCCAAAGCAAATATCTTTGCTTTGCTTTTATTTCATCGAATGTTGCACACAGATCCCCATGTCATGGACAAGGATCCCTGATGTTTCACCCTCTATAGGGGCTTCAGGGTGACACCTAAGGAAAGAACACAGAGCAGACATGCTGACTATGTATGAATAAAAGTCAATAAGGAGAATATTAGAGAAAACAGAAAAATGAAACAAGACAGATTGCTGATACAAGAAATACATCAGAATTGCATTTTTTATACATGAAAACTATTTTGCACACCATGTCACCCTGCAGAAGCCCGTATAGAGGGCAAAATGTTGGGGGTCCTTGTCCATGATATGGTAATCTATGTGCAATATTCGATGAAACAAAAGAAAATCAAAGATATTTGCTTTGGAGTTGGCTGCTTTTATGCATACTTCCTCATTAGGGAAAGTGCCCAGATCAGTTAGTGTGAGGTCTGCAGGTGTGGCTGGAGACTGCCAAGCTGTACAGTGGGGGAATCATCCTATGTTTACTCCCCTGAGGAAGCCTCACACTAGGACATCAAGTGCTGCATGCATAAACATGTGTGCAATGAGTTCAGAAGGGTCCTCCCATCTGATCTGGTACCCATTGCACCTCCCATGTCACCCAGGGGATGGCAAAGCAGCAGGAATTAGTATCCCTGCCTTGGA
The DNA here is from genome assembly GCA_016271365.2 of Neoceratodus forsteri. NCBI lineage: Eukaryota > Metazoa > Chordata > Ceratodontiformes > Ceratodontidae > Neoceratodus > Neoceratodus forsteri. The sequence continues at coordinate 561,609,493 of CM028130.1, read as the reverse complement.
AGAGAGAAGCATCAACTGGGATGCATGACTTTCCTCTCCCCTGGCATGCCGGCGTCTAATGACATACTCTCATTCCTGAATCTAGGTAGATAACTGCTCTTTAATTTTTAATCATGGGCTACAAGAGATGACATTACAGACACAGGTTCTGCAAGACTTTTATCCAGGGTACAACTAGAGGAAAAACACTTTGTTTATATGGATATAATGCTGCAGAATCAATATTAAGATGCTGGAGTTAAAAAGGAGCCAAAAGGAACCACTTCTTCTGATCAAAAGTTTCAAGCAAAACTGGTTCAGTGGCATGGTGGCAGTGTCAGAAAGCAAAACTGACTCAATGGTGTGGCTGCCAGGAAGCAAAATCAGCTGTTTGGCATGGCAGCAGTACCAAGAAGTAAAACTGGCTCACTGGTGTGACAGCAGGGCCAGGAAGCAAACCCAGTTCAGTGGTGTGTCAACAGCACCAGGAAGCAAAACCAGCTCACTGGTGTGACAGCAGGACCAGGAAGAAAAACCAGCTCAGTGGTGTGACAGCAGGCCAGGAAGCAAAACCAGTTCAGTAGTGTGACAGCAGGACCAGGAAGAAAAACCAGCTCAGTGGTGTGACAGCAGGGCCAGGAAGAAAAACCAGCTCAGTGGTGTGACAGCAGGGCCACGAAGCAAAACCAGTTCAGTAGTGTGACAAGTAGGGCCACGAAGCAAAACCAGCTCAGAGGTGTGACAGCAGGGCCAGGAAGAAAAACCAGTTCAGTAGTGTGACAAGTAGGGCCAGGAAGCAAAACCAGCTTAGTGGTGTGACAGCAGGCCAGGAAGCAAAACCAGTTCAGTAGTGTGACAGCAGGACCAGGAAGCAAAACCAGCTCAGTGGTGTGACAGCAGGGCCAGGAAGCAAAACCAGTTCAGTAGTGTGACAAGTAGGGCCAGGAAGCAAATCCAGCTCAGAGGTGTGACAGCAGGGCCAGGAAGAAAAACCAGCTCAGTGGTGTGACAGCAGGACCAGGAAGCAAAACCAGTTCAGCAGTGTGACAAGCAGGGCCAGGAAGCAAAACCAGCTCAGAGGTGTGACAGCAGGGCCAAGAAGCAAAACCAGCTCAGTGGTGTGACAGCAGGGCCAGGAAGCAAAAGCAGCTCAGAAGTGTGACAGCAGGGCCAAGAAGCAAAAGCAGCTCAGAGGTGTGACAGCAGAGCCAGGAAGCAAAAGTAGCTCAGAGGTGTGACAGCAGGGCCAAGAAGCAAAAGCAGCTCAGAGGTGTGACAGCAGGGCCAGGAAGCAAAAGCAGCTCAGAGGTGTGACAAGTAGGTCCAGGAAGCAAAACCAGCTCAGAGGTGTGACAGCAGGGCCAGGAAGCAAAACCAGCTCAGTGGTGTGACAGCAGGGCCAGGAAGCAAAACCAGCTCAGAGGTGTGACAGCAGGGCCAGGAAGCAAAACCAGCTCAGAGGTGTGACAGCAGCGCCAGGAAGCAAAACCAGTTCAGTAGTGTGACAAGTAGGGCCAGGAAGCAAAACCAGCTCAGTGGTGTGACAGCAGGGCTAGGAAGCAAAACCAGTTCAGCAGAGTGACAAGTAGGGCCAGGAAGAAAACCAGCTCAGTGGTGTGACAGCAGGGCCAGGAAGCAAAACCAGTTCAGTAGTGTGACAAGTAGGGCCAGGAAGCAAAACCAGTTCAGTAGTGTGACAAGTAGGGCCAGGAAGCAAAACCAGCTCAGTGGTGTGACAGCAGGGCCAGGAAGCAAAACCAGTTCAGTAGTGTGACAGCAGGACCAGGAAGCAAAACCAGCTCAGGGGTGTGACACAAAATAAAAATGTTGCAGCGCTCACTCAAAGAAACCAAAACCACCATAAATTCAACTGATTTTCTGATTTATTTTAAGCTCACAGTGCGAGCCCCTAGTGCCTCGGCTACTAGCCTGATGCCCCCTGGTAGGCTAGTAGCCAAGGCACTAGGGGCACACACTGCGAGCTTAAAATAATTCAGCAAATCAGTTGAATTTATGGTGGTTTTGGTTTCTTTGAGTGAGCGCTGCAACATTTTTATTTTGTTTTACACATTAGCTGGGTGTTAATTTTGCAAGCAAACCACCGTGGACTGAGTGCAGGACAGTCTCTCTTTTTCTTTCAGTGGTGTGACAGCAGGGCCAGGAAGCAAAACCAGCTCAGTGGTGTGACAGCAGGGCCAGGAAGCAAAACCAGTTCAGTAGTGTGACAGCAGGCCCAGGAAGCAAAACCAGTTCAGTAGTGTGACAGGCAGGGCCAGGAAGCAAAACCAGCTCAGTGGTATGGCAGCAACACCAGGAAGCAAAACCAGCTCAGTAGTGTGACGGCAGTGTCAGGAAACAAAACCAGCTCAGTGGTGTGGTGGCAGCACCAGGAAACAAACCCTGCTCAGTGGTGTGATGGCAGTACCATGAAGCAAAACCAACTTTGTGATGTGACTGCATCACCAGAAAGCTGAATCAACTCAGTGCTGTGACAATAGTGCCAGGACGTATGCCAACCGAACAGCGACACCTGTACCACGAATGACAGTACAGTGACACAGTGACGGGTCACTGTACTGTCACTGCGGGACCCCAGCACTGTTTTCTTAGGGTCTTGCACACTGTCCCCAAATTAACTCCGACTCAGAGTTGATTATATGAATTATGGGGGGTTCGGAGGAGAAACAAAGTTTTTCAGACAGACTTATGCCGACCGCAATTGCAGTCAACATAAATCCGTTGCTGTAACATCGGTTGACAACTTTGTTGTTGAACCGGCATCATGTATTTATGACAGGAGATAGGGGCTTGAGTTCCAACCAGAGACTCCCTCACTGAAGCTGTTTGGGTCCTGGGTGCATCATGGAGGTGAGGTGTTTGATTTCTGGGAGGAGGTTGGGCTGATGCTTCCCTGCAGTCAATCTCACCCCCAGAGGACTGATCTGGAAGCATCACTGAAGTTAGCTGTGAAGGCAGCAGCTCACTCATTGTCTGGCTAAAGAAAGGGTGCACCCTTGGAGGCTTCAATTATTAGGGTGGGGATGGGGAACACAAGGGCAAAAACAGTGGGATAAACTGAGAATTGAACAATACACTGGGGGTTCAGGACCCATAACTATGGGGAAAGTGGATGCTCTGGTACTATTAAGATGTAATGGTAGTAGAATGTGGCTAATAGAAACATAGAAACATAGAATTTTATGGCAGACAAGGACCACTTGGCCCACTGAGTCTGCCCATTTCCCTACCTACTGGATAAGCTGCAGATCCTAGTTAACCAGCAGCCTACTTCTTCCTACCCCCACCCCCTAGAAATGCCTTATGACTGTCCCATGCATGCTTGAATTCCACCACTGATTTTGACTCCACAACCTCCTCCGGAAGGGCGGTTCATGCATCCACAACCCTCTCTGTGAAAAATACTTCCTTAAATTACCTCTGGTCACCCCCCATCTTCAAATTGTGCCCTCTTGTTCTTGCACACCTCTTATTTTGAAAGATGCTACCCTCTTGGACTTTGTTGATTCCCTTGAGGTACTTGAGCTAATAGCTGCAATAACCCAGGACTGGGTGCAGCATTATGTTAAACATGAAAACATGACAAGGTACAGTATTTTATAGTGCCAAAAACTACAGATTAATTGCTGTTTTTTACTAAAAGAAAAACACAATATTTCTTGTTGTGAAAAGCAGCTGTTTTTGTGATGTTTTGACATTTTGCTTGAAAAAGCTTTGGGAAAACATTTGCCCAATAGTCCAGTGGACCAACACTATGACGGGGAAGACAACTCAAGGAACCCTGTTTGGGTAACTTACTGATTTATATATTTCAAAAGTTTTACCTGGAAAGACATACTGAGCTGACAACAGCTCATTTCCAGATGTGTCCTTAAGGAGAGGGAAGGAAGCAAGGGAAAAAGGAGGTAGGAGAGGGTCCAGGACACACCTGGCAGTGTTGTTCAGTTAGCTATGGTCAAAAAATAAATGAATGCAAGATTATCAACAAGTTTAACCACAACATCTGATCTCTCCAAAGTTTATCTCTGAACCACCATCCCCTTTGCCACTGAGTTGGCAACACTGCTCTGCTTCATGGTGACCAAGTCCAAACTCATTCCTTACTGCCAAAGCCCATAGCCCAGGAAGACCAGAATATCATAATATAACACAGAAACATAGACAATGATGGCAGAAAAAGACCAAAGGTCCATCCAGTCTGAGCAAGTTCCCTATTTAGCCCTGGGGCCTGCTGTTCCTCCAGGGTCCACCATGCCTGAATGTGCCCCGATGTAGTGCCACTACTAGTGGTGGTTTTTGTTGCAAGACCAACAAGCAGCAGTGGTACATGGCTTGACCGCAAGCAGCAGCCAGGGTGGGATTGGGAGGAATAGAAGCTCAGTGGTGGTGGGTGTTCAAAGGAACAGCAAACAATAAGCTCTAGAGAAGCGTGCACACGCAGGGCCTAATAGAAATGGATGGGAACACTGTAGAAACACTGTAGAGGTGCAGGTCAGTTTACTTGGTGGGTGGGTAAGCGGCTGAGATGGCTTGTCAGGGGAAGATGTTCTTAGTTTAATGGGCAGTGATAGGAGTGGCTAACTCTTTTAAACAGTGAGAAGTTTCCACCCAGCAAGCAGACAGCACTGTCACGATCAACTTGACTAATCATTGGCATCAGTGCTGAGCCCACTGCAGCTTGAGCTGCACTGGACCCAGCAGTGACACACCTCTAAAATGACCTTATTGTAACAAGATATTTGCTTCACACACAACCAAACATAAGCATAAACATTGACCCTCTTTAGCCTGGGATTTAGAAAAGGAACAAAAACTGTAAACATTTCTGATTTTTGTCTAATTTTAACAACCTCTTTCTCAGCAGCTCAGATGTCTGTGTCTTTTGCATGTAGCTTCTGCGAGTGCTGGGTCACATGAGTTGCCTTCAGTGAGCTTTTAAAGTGGCCTCTGATTGGATAAGAAGTCTTGGGAGATCATGAACTCCCACTGAATAGCCACGAATAGTGCTGATAATTCATTGTTCTTACCAAGTAACACATTTTAAATAAATAAAATAAATAAATACATAAATAAGTAAACAAATGAGTGAATAAATAAATAAAGGTGCATCATATCAAGTGGTGTGGTATAGCTCGGGATCTAGCATATCATGTGCTGTAATTATCATATAGGTATAGTATATCATGTGGTGTGGTATATCATATAGATATACTACACCACATGACATGCTGTATCCATATAACATAAATCACCACATGATATGCTGTACCAAGATGATATACAACACCACATGACATGCTATACCCATATGACATACCAAATCATGCAATATGCAATACCAATGTGATATTCTACAACACAAGATAGGCTGTAACCATGTGATATACCCCATCACTTGATATGTTGTGCATATATGATATTCTACATCATGATATGAAGTACCACTAAGCTATAACTCAACATGATATCCTGCATCAATTTGATATAGTACACCACATGATATACTGTACCCATATGATATGTCACACCAACACCACAATATGCTGTACCCCTAAGATATATGCTAAATATATGCTATACCATATGAGTATAGCATTATCATGTGTTGTGGTATATCTTAGGGGTACAGCATATTGTGGTGTGGCTTTTATTTTTTTTAGTTGTTTTATGTGGTACTGTCTTGACTTTGTACAGCACCCATTTACTTACATTACTTACTTACCGTATATTGTGGTGTTGTATGTTACACCATATACCATGTCATACCACCTCGCCTGGCAAACTTTTAGGAAGCAATGTACACATTCTGCTTTGGCTCAATATAAAACACTAAGGAATAAATGTAAACAACTGGTTAAAATGCAAAAAAGGAATATCATTTAAACTCCCAATTTCAGTTCTCAAATGGGCAACCGGCAAATTGACAAATACTTAATAATCTCATGGGAAAAAACAGCTTTACAGCAATACCACTTCTGACCACTGAACATGGTAATTTGACAGATCTGATAGAAATTGCCACAGATTTCAATGCTACATTTTGTGGAGCCACAAAAATTACCCCATTGGTTGTTTATCAGACCTTGAGCAGCGTGTATCTAGTTATGGTGGTCCTGACACTGTTTTTAAATTTAGATTACTAATGGCAATTAACTCCCTAAATCTGGGCTAACTGTACTCCTGGCCTTCAGTCTGCTCTCTGCTAGTGTGGTGCATAGTTTATGCACTCTAGCACGCATTGTTCAGTGTATCTACACTATGCATGAATCTACACACTGTTCATTTTATTCAGTGGAAGTTTCCATGCTGATAACTTCTCACTTAATCTCCTCATTTGGATAGCCTATATATTTTGTACATTTGTACTTCATATGCTTGTAATGTTTTAAGTTTGTTATTCCATTCACACACCCCCCCCGGATTGTACCTGGAAACTAGCCTTAGCTCAATGTGCCTTTCCCAGTTACCAAAATTTTAAATGAAATAAATGGTAGCTGAAACTCTAAAGTACCTTATGAACATGAACCTAAAAACAAGAAAAACAAGAATGGGGTTGGACAATATTGATCAACAACTATCTTTCTTTGTTTTTTATGTACTGGCCCATCCTTTGAGCACCTTGTACAACCATTCATTAGCTACTGGTGAAGTCCTGAGGTTATGAAAGGAGGCTACCGTGATCCCTATTTTTAAATCCAAAGCGCACTCTGGCAAAAAATTGTCAAACTATTTCCCTACTTGCTCCACTGTCTATGGTCCTTGAGAAGATTACTTTTGACAAATTTAAGGAGTTCCTGGATACTGGCAATTTGCTAACATCTTACCAGCATGGTTTTCAAGGTAATCACAGCATGCTTGCAGCTGTGCTTGAAGTCACCAGCGAGCTTCACAGGGCCTAGGACAATGGAGACATGGTCGATGCACTCTTCTTGTACCTTTCCAAAGAATTCAGTCTGGTGTAACAGAGTCACCTGCTCACCAATCTATGGGCCCCCTGATTTATTCGTATCTGCCATGCTATGGTTCCAGAATTACCTGACTGGCAGAACTCAGTCTCCTTGAATTCCATTTCTCCTCCACTCATCAAAATCACTACCAGAGTAAACTAGTTATCAGTCCTGAAGCCTATACTGTTTAGCGTCTTTTTGAATGATCTAGCTGATATACCGTGTAGCTCTGAATCCCATATTATCGTGTACACAGATGATATTGCTTTGCACAGAAGGGCATCTAATGTCAGTGACATGACCAGATACTTGTAGCCTAACTGTGATCTGGTGCAGAAATGTTTGTTAAAAAATTGCCTTCTATTGAATTTTGGTAAAACCAAGTACACGCACTTTGGAACTAAATAAAAACTAAAGACTTTACTCCCCTCTAAGTTAATTAAAATTGTAAGTAGCATATACAGGGAGAGAGTGGAAAATTTCAAGTACCTTGTTTTTATTATAGACTAGACTAGGGGTGTGCGGAAAAAAATTCTGCCGGTGGAATTTCAGCAAAAGTCAGATTTTTGCTTCCGTGAAAGTTTGGAAATCATTTTACCAACTTTTATGGAAATTCAACTGAAAAACTGCAGAATAAATGTGATAAATGTGGGTTAATGTATTAAACTGTGGTAAAAAACTGTAGAAGTAATGCAAACCGCTGATAACTACATGATATATGCCGAAATACTAAGCAAGAGACTTTATTTCCGCAGGTCATGTAAAAAGTCCACAGTTCATAATTAAATGCCACAGTACTAGGTGGAAATCCCCAGATATCTGGTGAAAGTTGAATATTCCGCCACAGGCAAAAGAGTGGAAAATTCCACAAAATTTTCGAAATTTCGCAGAACTTCCACGACGGCGGAAATCCGCACTTTCAACCACCCCTAGACCAGGCTCTGTCCTTCAAAGAACATATTTCCATGCTGCAGTTCACTCTCACCTTGTTCTGCTTTATAGGCTAAAAAATTGTTTGTCCACTCACTCTAAGAAAGTCCCTGCTCAGTCCCTTCTCCTGTCCTTAGTGAACTATGGACTCTCAGTCTCTGCCACTGCAAATGTCACGGACATGCAAAGAGTTAATATCTTATATAATTCCATATGCAGATTTGCTGCCTCCAGACCCAGATTTTCACATCATCACACTCTTTACAAACACCTTGGCTGGCCTTCTTTTGATTTCTGCATCATTTATTTCACCCTCAACAGTTTTAGGTATTTCCTAAAAGATCCTATTAGATTTTTATTCTTGGCTGATGCTAGCCCCAACATTGGTTTTTAATGTACTAGAGCTGCTCACACTCAATTCATAAGACCCCCACTCTTCCATTCCTCCCTGGGCCAACACTGTTCGATATATATGTAGAGTCATTACATGCTAGAATAACTTACCTGCTTCACTACACTCTATTTGCAGAATATGTTTAAAATGGTGTTAAAAAAACTATATGGATCTGTCAAATGTGCAAGTGTAATGCTACCTGATTACTATGTACAGTGATGTATTGTATTGTCAATGTGCAAGTGTATTGCTTCCTGATTATGGTGTACTGTGATGTATTGTGTTGTCACTCTGCAAGTGTTTTGCTTCTGCTAACTGTGTACTCTGATATATTGCATATTTATCCTGAACTGTTGCTTTTGTCTACATCTCTGGGTCATCCCAGAAAATGGGCATTTCATTCTCTTAGGTTCAACTCGGTCAAAAATTTCAAATAAATAAATACCATGTGGTGGGGTATATCATACAGTATGCGCCGCTTGTAATGGACTAGTTTTACATGTGGTATTGCCTCCATTACAAGAGGCATCCATTACATTAATAAGGCTGCGATAAGGGATCTCTGACTGCTGCAAGCGACAGACAACCATAGACAATGATAGCTACATACAAAACATAAACAAAGGATGTCCCAGTGGTGCTGAGTGCTGAGGCGCTGGTCACCACACCTTGCTCCACGCTGGCTACCGGTGTTCAGGAATGAGCATGGGTTGCCGGGGGTTGACTGGGGAGGAGAACGATTGAGTGTCTGTAGGACTGCTCTCCTTCTCTGGGGATGGGGGTCCACGGCAGTCAGTGCATGGTTGCCTCCTAGTGGAGGCTGGGAGACTACATGCTCCTTTGAACACAGGGGTGGAGCAGAGGGCAGATGTCTGGAGGGAGTACTTGCAGACATGTGCATGCCCCTCTACAGTGATGTCATTGCATGTCTTCGGCTCTGGGGGTGAAAACAGATGCCTAGTTGAGCGGCTTGAAGGCCGTCCACCAGCTTCACCTGGTGGCTGGGCACCCAGGCTGGATCTGTGTTCCATAGGGAGTTGGGGTGCTCCCTGCAGCTTTGCTGTGGAGGGTACAACTGCAGGGGCATATGGGTGCCTGGGACCAACTGGGTAGAGGTTGACATCAGTCAGAATCCCCGGACCAGATGCAGAGACAAGAGGAGAGCAGACTGAGGTGGCCAGAAAAAGGTGGTAGAAAAATCAGTGGCAAAACATAAATAAATAAGGTAAGTACCTTCTGTGCAATACTCATCCCTGTGGCCTGCTGAGCTTTCTTCCCTCTACCATCACCTGTTTGTTTATTAGTGGTCCCATGTCTGACAGCACCCAAACATCCTCTGTAGCCACCGAGCATAGCTTAGTCAGGTTTTTGCTGAAATAAAAAGACTATTTACGACAAAAAGTTAGAGTCCCAGCAGGAGTTGAAGCAGGTGCAGTTCATGCACCCCCCCAAACTATCTGGTCACCACTTACAGTAATCAAGGTGCAAGAGGTGATGAATTCCTGCCTCAGGGTTTTCAGATCCACAGGCTCAGCAAAGTTCAACAAAAGTAAAACAAAGGAAATTAAACTGCCAGTAGGGGAGGCATTAAGTACTGCTGTAAACTGCTAGAACTGGATGAACTAGTTGAAATTTAACAGGAGTACATTAAAGGCTGCTGAATACACTGCTAATTGACATCCTCAGAGGTGTCAAAGGAGCTGTTAATGAGATACTCGTCAGCTGCTAAATGTGGAATTAAAGGTCCGTTTATTCGGGTGTCTTTATTATTGAGCCATATAGGAAATGACTTTTGGCAATGGGAATTCATCGGTTAGAAGTGGACGTCTGCTACAAGCGTGTCCATTAAATTTGGCACATACTGTATTTATTTTTTTATTGAAAGTTTCAGAGAATACTTTTGAGCACAAGTGCTCTTTTACAAAGGTTCCACATCAATAACAGGAATTACAAAGCAACGTAACAAATACAGTAAGTGAGTTCCAGTGGAATGAAGTCAAACAAGTACAGTATAGTCGAACAAGTACAAATGAAAAGGCTAGATCAATTACATTCAGTTTTACAGTAAGTCAGGTAAACCGAAACAGTGTAAAAGAAATATAGTAATGGTACTGTACATGGCCACAGAGCCAGAGTCTGACACAGTTCAAGGTGTGTACCAGGAGGGACTTAGGATGATTAGCAGTTACAGTTGCATTGAACTGTTAGGATTGCCCATAGTGTTCCCTTAAACTTGTCAATCTTAAATAGATTAAGCAAGGTGTCAGGCAAGTCATTTAACCAGACAGTGAACCTAACAGTGAATGAACACCTGCCCAGCAGAGTACAGTGGAAAAGCATATAGGTGCAGCAAACTAAAAACGTCTAAAAACAAGCACACAAAGCACCTGCTTGGAGGCCCCTTTTTAGCTGAGTTTTAAACTGCTGAATAAGAAAAGCCCCCAGTATACAGCAGTTTAAAACTCAACTGAAAAGAAAAATCCATGCTGGGGCTCTATGTGCTTGTTTTGCTCGATTGTTTTTCCAGAAAACCTACCTACTTTCAAAAAACTTACATTTTCTACATTGAGAATGGGTAGGGCAGGTTTCTGGGGCTGGGACCTCCTCTAAGAGGGCAGGAGTTGTCACTGATATTGCAAGATCTGTTTCTTTTACTTTGCTACAAGACTTCCAGTCATACTAGCTGGAGAATGGAATGTCACCATGGGCCCAGATGTGGACAAGTCTGGTAGGAAGAACTTGGGTTTAACAGCAGCCCACAGGGCTTTGCAGGAATTTAGGGATACTTTGTATTTAGTGGATCACTGGAGGGCACTTCATCCTCTTGAATGAGATTACACTTTTCATTCGATACCCCATGATGCATGCTGTTGACTAGATTATTTTCTAGTAAGCTAGGAATTGTTATCTGGGCTTTATCTAGCGGAGAGTTTATCTCAGATTATTTCTAAACATGCCCCATTTGAAATGGATCTTGCTGTAGACCACAGGAAGAGACTTATTCCCTCTGGTGGGTTAATAACTTTTTGAAGTGAGATGATACTGTTCAGCATCTCAAGTACTTCACTTCCAACTCTGGATACCGATGCTCAGGAGGTTTTACTGTGCCCTTTGTTTCTAGAGGAACATGGCACAGCTCTAGACTCTATGAGTCTTGACAAAACTCCAAGGCCAGATGGCGTCTCCACCAACTTGAGGAGGAGCTTTTGCCACCCTTAAAGATCAAACAGTTTTTTTCCCATATTTTTGATAAAAGTATGAATTCAAGTCCCTGTGTCATGATTAGTGTTTCCTGAAAATATCATGCTGTTTGGTTTTGTGGTGTGATGTATTGTCACACAGAAACCCTCAAAGAACTGAATTTTGTAAGTTCATACAGTACATGTTCCTGAAATAGTTGAGTGTGGCAGACACCTGTTTGTCAATCTGACATAAAAACAAAATTGTTCTCACAAGAACCTATTTATGGAGGCTACATCAAAGACACACTGCTTCTATGAATTAACAAAACTTAGATTTATGTTATATCCATTAAACAACCCTGTGTCATATAGCCAGAACACAATTTAGAGTTTTGATGAGAAAGAACTAACAGCTGTGATGCAGAGAAGGTAATTTCTCACAGACATTCTTTCATACCACTTCAGTTAAGCAACAGCTTCTTCAGTCAATCAGGGACTTAATTGCTAAAGCAACAGGCTAAACAAAAATGATGTCATCACTCATTGATAGGGACAGAAAAATCTTCATTGTTTTCAGTTACTGTATAGCACATTAACATGCTGATTTAAAGAAAACCACAAAACCAAATAGCATGATATTTTCAGGAAACACTAATCATGACACAGGGACTTAAATTCAAGTGAATTCAAGCTTTTCTTAAATATATGCATTTGATTTTTAGGGGAATTATATTTGGAGGCCTACCATACTGAGAAGTTAAATTCCTCCTTACAGCATGCTATAATTTCAGTAATGGCCAAACCTGGAAAGGATGGTCAGTGTCTAGAGAACTACTGTCCGATATCCTTGCTTAATATGAATTTGAAAATCTTAGCAAAGGCTCTTGTTTTTTTTACAACAGGTATGGTTGAAGTTGATAAGGGAGGAACAGGTGAATTTTATGAGTGGAAGGCATTCTTCTGATAAATTCCTGAAGCTTCAGCATATTATTTCTGCATCCTGGGAGGGCTCTTACCCAGTAGTTTTGGCCTCCCTGAATGCAGAAAAACTTTTGACTGGATTCACTAGGCTTTGTTCTGAGTCCTTGAGAAGTATAATATCCTCCGGGAATATATTCAATGGATCTGCTTGCTCTATTCTAATCCAACTGTGCAGGTATGATATAACAAGGTCTTGTGGCCCACCTTTCAGTTGAGGAATGGAACCAGATAGGGATGCCCCCTCTCTCCATTTATATGTAATCATTATCTGGATCCCTTGGTGGTGAAAATTAACAGTAATCCCAAGGTGCAGGTGTTCGGTTCAGTGCTCATCAATAAAAGCTTTAAGTATATGCCAATGATATCCTTTTGCATGTGTGGAACCTGGCTATGTCTCTCCCCGACGCTTTACACAAGGTCTCTGAATTTAGTGAAGTATCCTTTTACAAATTAAATGTAAAGAAAATCTTGTTACTTCTCCTCAAATACAGGGTACGGCAACAGGATCTTGATTTCATTAATTTGAAATGGCCTACTAAACCTTTTACCTATTTAGTTATTAAGGTGTCAAGCTCTCTTCAACAGATGGTTAAATATAACACATATGATCAATATTCTGTACAGAACCAGGATCTGGAATGTTGGAAGAACCTCCCCTTTATTGTGGGGCTGGGTCCAGAAAATTAAGATGACCTGCACCTGTTTCAACTCCTCCTGGGACTCTAACTTTTTGTCATAAATAATCTCTTTTTTGTGCAAAAACCTGACTAAGCTAGGCTCAGTGGCTAAAGAGGATGTTTGGGTGCTGTCAGACATGGGACCTTTAATAAACAAATTGGTGATGGTAGAGGGAAGAAAGCTCAGCAGGCCACAGGGTTGGGTATTGCACAGAAGGTACAGAACTTATCTTGATCATTTATGTTTTGTTGGTCACTGTCGTCTATGGTTGTCTGTCGCTTGCAGCAGTCAGAGAACCCTTATCACAGCCTCATTAATGTAATGGACGCCGCTTGTAATGGATGCAATGCCACATGTAAAACTAGTCCATTACAAGTGGTGCATACTGTATGATATACCCACCATATGATATTTATTTATTTGAATTTTTTGACCGAGTTGGACCTAAGAGAATTAAATGTCCATTTTCCAGGATGACCCAGAGATGTAGACAAAAGCAACAGCTCAGGATAAATATGCAATATATCAGAGTACACAGTTAGCAGAAGCAAAACACTTGCAGAGTGACAACACAATACATCACAGTACACCATAAACAGGAAGCAATGTGGTTGCACATTGACAATACAATACATCACTGTACATAGTAATCAGGTAGCATTACACTTGCACATTTGACAGATCCGTACAGTTTTTTTAACACCATTTTAAATATATTCTGCAAATAGAGTGTAGTGAAGCAGGTAAGTTATTCTAGCATGTAATGACTCTACATATATATCGAACAGTGTTGGCCCAGGGAGGAATGGAAGAGTGGGGGTCTTATGAATTGAGTGTGAGCAGCTTTAGTATGTTGAAAACCAGTGTTGGGGATAGCATCAGCGAAGAATGAGAATCTGTTGACGGTAAAACAAATGATGCATAAATCAAAAGAAGGCCAGCCAAGGTGTTTGTAAAGAGTGTGGTGATGTGAAAATCTGGGTCTGGAGGCAGCAAATCTGCATATGGAATTATATAAGATATTAACTCTTTGCACGTCCATGACATTCGCAGTGGCAGAGACTGAAAGTCCATAGTTCACTAAGGGCAGGAGAAGGGACTGAGCAGGGACTTTCTTAAAGTGAGTGGACAAACAATTTTTTAGCCTATAAAGCAGAACAAGGTGAGAGTGAACTGCAGCATGGAGATATGATATTTAAAGAAGAGAGTATGCTCTAGGGGTGGCTGAAAGTGTGGATTTCCGCTGTTGCTGAAGTTCTGCGAAATTTAGAAAATTTTGTGGAATTTTCTGCTCTTTAGCCTGTGGCAGAATTCCAAACTATCACCAGATATCTGTGGATTTCTGCCTAGTACTGTGGCATTCAGTTATGAACTGTGGACTTTTTACATGACCTTTCTAAATAAAGTCTCTTGCTTAGTATTTTGGTGTATATCATGTAATTATCCGCGGTTTGCATTACTTCTACAGGTTTTTTTCCCCACAGTTTAATATATTAACCCACATTTCTTACATTTATTTTGCAGTTTTTCAGTGGAATTTCAGCAAAAGTTGGTGAAATGATTTCTGAACTTTTGTGGAAGCATAAATCCGACTTTTGCCGAAAGTCCACTGGCAGAATTTTTTTTTCGCACACCTCTAATCTGATCTATAATAAAAATGAGGTACTCTCTCCCTGTATATGCTACTTACAATTTTAATTAACTTAGAGGGGAGTAAAGCCTTTAGTTTTTATTTAGTTCCAAAGTGCATGTACTTGGTGTTACCAAAATTCAATAGAAGACAATTTTTAACAAACATTTCTGCACCATATCAGAGTCAGGCTGGAAGTATCTGGTCATGTCACTGACATTAGATGCCCTTCTGTGCAAAGCAATATCACCTGTGTACATGATAATATGGGATTCAGAGCTATGCAGTATATCAGCTAGATCATTCAAAAAGACACTAAACAGTATAGGCTTCAGGACTGATAACTAGTTTACTCTGGTAGTGATTTTGATGAGTGGAGGAGAAATGGAATTCAAGGAGACTGAGTTCTGCCAGTCAGGTAATTCTGGAACCACAGCATGGCAGATATGAATAGATCAGGGGCCCATAGATTGGTGAGCAGGTGACTCTGTTACACCAGACTGAATTCTTTGGAAAGGTCCAAGAAGAGTGCATCAACCATGTCTCCATTGTCCTAGGCCCTGTGAAGCTCGCTGGTGACTTCAGGCACAGTTATAAGCATGCTGTGATTACCTTGAAAACCATGCTGGTAAGATGTTAGCAAGTTTCCAATATCCAGGAACTCCTTAAATTTTTCAAATGTAATCTTCTCAAGGACCTTAGACAATGGAACAAGTAGGGAAATAGATTGATAATTTTTTGTCAGCATGCACTTTGAGCCAGCCTGGGGGCACTGAGGGTTGAAGTGCTGGATGCCTTACCTCGTGGCATGCCGGCGACTCGGGTTCGGGAACGAGCTCGGGTCAGCGAGGGGGGGAGGACGGAGCTGGATAGAGCTGCCGACAGGCAGGCTGTTCTCTCCAGGGAGGGCATACGGCACCCCTTGGCAAATGGTGACCCCCTAGTGGAGGCTACCTTTCCCAGTTACCAAAGTACAAATCCTCTTTAACCGGTCTTTGGCTTATGGCTCTTCCACAGAACTCTACATACCACAGTGGTTATATATTGAAGAGGTTTAGTATACCATCCATGGGATTAGTTTGGGTCTTTCTCTAAACTACCAGTGACTTTGAAGTAAATTCTCTAGTTATTTCCTTACTCACATTTGCTTAGTTCTGTTGCTTACTGAAATGTTCCCTGGACAATCCCTTGGAGCAACCTATTTTTTGTAATCAAATTTTTAAAACTGATGGGTAGCCAGTTTGCTTTGAGCATTAGAAAATCCAGGAGTTTCTTTGGTTACGCTTCCCCAGAGACTGAATGGATGAATGGCTTTCTTTTCAAGATATATCAGAGCAGTTCCTGCTCACCCCTAAGGATACATTTTTGTATTTACAGTTACACCATATGTTAATTACTAGTTTAGACTCTTCAGAGCATAACAACCCTTCATCTTATACCTTGCTTGACTGAGGTGGGTTACCCCAGTAAAAGTATACACTTTCTCTCTTACATGCAACTTTCTGGGAACAAAGCAAAATTGTTATGGTCTACATTCTTCCAATTGGCTTTAGGCCCTGGGAACTGAGTTTGCACAACAGCAGTGGGATACTATTTGGCTGGCCATGCATAGGTATCTTTTTTTTTCTATCTATTTTTGTCCCCAATTTTTGCCACTAGCTGCTGGGACCTCCTTCCACCTACTCAAGCCCTTATACTCACCACAGAAGTCCTTTGGTGGTCCTACTGACCACCAGCCTTTGCTGGACAACCTTCTACAGTTACCCTGACCACAATCCATGGCTTAGCTCCCATGAGCAGGACCCATTGGTTTCTACAAGTCAGAAGGAGATACTTCACTGCACAGTCGGGGCCTGTGAAGAGGAGCCATCAAGGTGTGGGAGGAGCTGAAGTTACCCCACTGTGGCATGGAGGGCAGGGTGGTTTCATCTGCCCAGTGTTGCAAGGGGTATTTTATCCTCTTATCCAACCCCAGGGTGTGGTCCTGAGAGGTGACCAATCATCTGCCTATTAGGGCCATTAGAAGGATGGGTAAGCCCTTCCCTTCCCTACCTTCAGAACTCCCCGGTTGGCCCCACTCTGGGCAGGCAATGCCTCCATGTCATTTGCCAGGAGAGTGGATGAATGCCAATGTGAGGTCATTCCAGAGTGACCACTTATCCTTACTGCATGACACCCCCCTCCTCCTGGGTCACCAAGGGATGGTTGTACAACAGAAGGAGGTGCCCTTCCTCCCTTAGGCAGAAGGAGTCTGAAGGATGCCTGACCTTACCTCACTGGTTGGCACCAGACATCCTAGACTCAGGACATGAACCTGGATCATCTCTATGGCAAATGGTAACTCTACCAATGTGCTACCTGGCTAGCCTACACATAGATATCTTAAAGATTAATAGTTGTCATTTGATGAAGGTTAAGAGTTTGCAAAATATATACCATACACTGCAAAAAATGCATAACTGAGGAATATTGGTATAACCCCCCTCCACTACTTTGCACAGTAAGCTACCCCTTGGTATACTTGATTGGGAACTCAAACTACTTCAGGCACTTTTTTGGTACCATCCCTAGCTTTGGGAATGCATACCAGGCTTGTTACCTCTAGAGGTAAGAAAAGTGGTGGGGGTGTACAAAAGCAAATTACACACAAATGACCATTATACCCAGGTCCTGAGGAGAGAATTTTGCCTAGGGCTAGGCTAGGTCTGTACTTCTGGAGGGTTACCCAGTAATTCCACACAGGAAGCAGTAATAAGAATGTCCATACCAGGCTGGGGTTCTAGAGTGTGACTTTATTCCAAAGATGGTACACTAAAGCAAAGGTGGACCCCCAAGGGTTTATACTTTGTGGCACAAGGCAATGCAGAACAACAACATATATAGTGTACAGAAACTCTAAACATCCCATATTGCATAGGACCTTGAACTCTCTTCAGTGGTAAATCATCAGCTGAAACACACTTCTTCTAGTGGCACTGGACACAACACAGCACACAACTTCTTCTAGTGGCACTGGCCACAACTTTGAACATTTGTGATATGTCATAGGGTTTAAACTTAGCAATGTGGCAACTGGCCATGACAGAGCACACTGGTGCTCAAATTAGCACAATCCACACCAGGGGGTAAACTTTCACTTCAGGCATTGGCCACCATGTCCTGAACAAGCAGGCGCCCTTACGGAACCTGTAGTGCTGAGGTGTAACTTCTTTCAGAGTTACACCTCAAACTTTTAGTAAAACAGTAGAACAATGCATCTTGGAATGATTTTCACATTCAGCATTTGAAACACACTACTTCTGAGTGTAAACTAAAGTCCTGAACAATGTATCAGGTCTCACTGGGGACTCCACCATTGTCAGCCAACTTTAAGAAAGGATGAGAACAGTCTCAAACTAGATCAGAACTTGTTGTACAATTCATTTTGTCAGAGTACACTCCAAAAGAAAACACAGGTACATTCCTCCTGGGATACCCAAAGTCGGATTACTCACTGTAGTATTAAAAAAACAGTCTGCTTCAATGTCCTGGATCAAAGCAGGGGATTGCCCCTCAGATCCATTCTGCAGTCCTTCTCATAGCACTGGGGATGAGAAAAAAATCAGGAACTCCTGCTAGATGGTTTAGACCACTTCAACTGGCAGGCAGATGGTTCTTAGCACTAGGGTGAGAAAAATGGGCTCTCCTTAGAGCCCACACTGCAGCTCTTCACTCCTCCAACTGCTCACACTGAGCTCCACTCAGAACTAACTGAAAATTCTAAAGTTCCCAACTCATAGTTAGCTACCGTGGCTTAAGCTGCTGTGAGTGTTCTAAATGACATCACCTCTCTCCTCTCAGCTGAGACCAAGTAAACAAAGCAGGTGAAAAATCATTTAACCAGTTATTCAACAGCTGCCTTCCCTACCTAACACTGACACTGACGGGATTCTAGTAACCCCAGGGGACCAGTGGGTTACTTTGGCTTCCCCCGTGTACCCAGTGTGGTGCACAGGAAGGATCCTTATTACATATTTTATGGGATTGCCCAAAGGCATAGCCTTTATGGGGGATGATTCTAAGGATCTTAGTCCCCATTCTGGGTTTGGAGGGTGCCTTTATGAAGGAGAGATGTTTATTAGGACTGAGTATACACTATCTCGGGGGAGTCATCTTTGTCATTTTGTTTTATTTTTTATTTTAGTATTTGGCAACTAGGTGAAGCCCACTAGGTACAACACAACTGCCTGTTTTGGGGGGTGACCTGGGAGCACTGGGTGGTTAAGTGTCTTGCTCAGAGTCACACAGTATGCAAGTGGAGATTGTGAGAATCAAACCAAGGTTTGGTCTGCTGGATGTACCAAGCTCATTCACAGCTCATTACTCTATCCTCTAGGCTATACTGCCAGCCCATTTTTCATTTCTATGGTTACAAAATGTCTAATTCTTCATCACTGGATGAATAAAGATCTCCCCTTTCTGCTTAAATAACCCCTGCTATTTTAGCTGGGATGGCCTTCATTTAAGCGGGAGAGGCAGTACAGTCCTGGGGAAATGATTTGTACATTATATTGATAAGTCTTTAAACTGATTTGCAAGGGGGCTCAGGAAAGTGTAAGCAACCTAGCAGGGGGGAAATTCTTCTCAATTTTCATGCCTGATTGCAAACGTTTAATATCGAATGCAAGAAGTTTAAATTTAAATGAAGAAATCAGAACTAGAAATAATTAACCATAAAGACAATGTTGATATAGCAGCAATATCAGAAACATAGTGGGACTTGTCATGTAACTAGTTGAGTGAAATACCTGGATTTCAACTTTACTATAAAAACAGAAATAATAAGAAAGGTGGAGGAATGTGCCTATATGTCAAAAACAATTTTTATAGTAAACAAATACAAATCGTAAATAATACAAATGTTGAAACCAAGAGCATTTGGATTCAGCTAAATCAAAAAAATAAATCTAAATTAATAACAGGAAACTGTTATAGGCCCCCCATCAAGCAACATGGAATACAATGAACATTTAATGAGTGAACTAAAGCCAGCATCTGGTCTAGGTGATATAAATATTTATTTAATAAAAATTTGTCTAAATATTAAATTTAAACATCTTGCATTCAATATTGAATGTTTGCAGTCAGGCATGAAAATTGATAAGAATTTCCCCTCCTGCTAGGTTGTTTACACTTTCCTGAGCCCCCCTGTAAATCAGTTTAAAGACTTATCAATATAATGTACAAATCATTTTACCAGGACTGTACTGCGTCTCCTGCTTAAATACAGGCCATCCCAGCTATAATAGCTGGGGTTATTTAAGCAGAAAGGGGAGATCTTTATCCATCCATGCTTTTAAACAAACTGAAGATTGGTTCAGAGCCCACAAGATGGTTCTGAACTATAAAAAGACAAAAGTAATGCTTTTTAGCGGTGCAAGAAGCAACCACAAAGCAGCATCCCTTAACATCACTAACTGCACAGGGGTTTCACTTGAACAAGTGAAGCAATTCAGATACCTGGGAGTTATGCTTGACTGTTCCCTCTCCTATGCAGAACACATTGAGAATGTGGCCAAAACAGTCAACATAAGAATTGGGCTCCTGCACAGGCACAAGAAATGCCTAACACCTGATGCACTCCAAACTGCAATCCATAGCACAGTTGTCTCTGTCATCGACTATGGATTGGTCATATACAGCTCAGCCACTCCCACCTCACTACATAGGATAGCAGTAGTCCTAAACAAAGCCTGCAGACTGCTCACCAATTCCCCCTGACTAACGCACACATGTGACCTTATGAGCAAGCCGGGAGGCTACAACTTGAAAACAGGATACGATACCAAACCTGCCTCTTAGCTAAAAAATCACTACTAGGACTTCAGCCTCCTGGCGTCACAAGCCTATTAAGCTTATTCACAGGCCCACACTGCAGCAGGAACTCTGACCATCAGGTGCTAACCATCCGTCGCTGCAGAACCTCCCAAGGGCAGAGATCGTATGCCTACCGGGCACCACTTTGGTTCAATAACCTCGGCACTGAACATAACACCACACAGAGATTGGGGCTTTTCAAGACCAAGCTAAGACAACACCTGCTGAAGAAAAGCTCCTGTGACTGTACTTTCTAATTACTCCACACCCACCTACTTCTGACCCCAGTCTTATTCACCTTTCAGGTCATTACCATCTCCTCGCTACTCCTACTTAGTCCTTCTACCCTGAATTGTCCCCATTTTTTGCCCTGCAATACCCTTCACTCTCCTCTCCCACCTCCCCTAAATAGTCATCATGCCCCCCCCACTCAATGCCCCCTACTCTTCTTTCTGGATAGCTGCTTACTGTCTTTTACCTGACAATGCCACCTAGGCTGCTACTGTTACTTAAATTATCCTAGTGTTAAAACCATCTCTGTTTTCTATTTACAATGTATTTTTGTCTATGTTTACTCACCTAGCTAGATGCTCCTAAACCTACAATGTATGTATACCCACCCTTTATGATGTGGAACCTTTGTAAAAGAATGGTCTCCCACTCAAAGGTATTGTAAAAGATTGAATAAATAATCATCATTGGTGACTTTAACTTGCTGGAGAAAGACTGGAAGTCCCCTAATAATTTCAACTCCTTTAGAAAATGAGTTTATTAATCTATTAATAGGTGGATAAACTTTTATTGTTCAATCATAAAAGATCATTACACATACATACAAACAGACATAAAATCATAATCTTTAAGTTTACAGCATAAATCGTTTGTACAATAATGTTTTTACATCCACATAATAAAATCAAACTCTTATTGTTTTTACTCTCTTTTTCCTTATTTGTTTATGGTTACTAGAAAATGTGCAGTTCTCCTAATTGTAAATTCATCTTCCATTGTTAACAATATATTAATTTGTAAATATTCATCACAACATTCCAAATAAAACAAAATATCCCCAACCACTTTTTTTCTAGCCCCTTCATACCAGGGGCACTTTAAAATAGTAGGTGATAAATTCTCTATCTCTTCCACTCCACAAAAACAATAAAGGTGTAGGGGATCCTTTATTTTTTTGAACTTTGCAGTTAGCACAATTGAGTCTTGAAACTCCACTCTGAACTTTGCATATGGTTTTCTTTGTTTTGGATCTTCTAGACCATCTAAGTAGTATCCATATTTATTTATTAGAATATTACTACTATATCACGCACAGAATCTTGAGTTTCTACTTTTTTCCATATCTTATTTCTTATATTTGCTAATCAATAATGTTTTATATATATATATATATATATATATATATATATATATATATATTTTATACTATGGTGATATCATAATGTGTTTAAATGTTAAATCCAGTAATGCTTCTAATCCTACAGAACTTTTAGTAACCATGGAGACTGACAATAACCATTTATCTGCCAGAATTTTTTTTCTCTTCTAAACATTTTTTTTGGCAGTTCTATTTCTTTGTAAACCATTCACTCTAATTCAAAAATGTATTATGTGCGCTTCTGCCAATGCATTCAAGTTAGCCAACCCAGTTTCTGCATGTACATACACAGCTGGAATTGTCATTGGAAAACCCAAAGTAGATCTCAATAGACATATTACTGTTTTTTTCTAAAGATATGATATGTTTATGATCCCATAACTCCACTCCCATATGGAATTTGGAAATTGTATTTTGATTCAATTGCATCTAGTAGAGGCCTAATATAGTGTCCTCCAAACCTTAAATCTTGCAAGTGCCAATGATGTATTTGTGAATAGGAAGTACCATGCTTAGGGATTTTGCTAAAGCAGATTTTAATGACCTTCATGCCCACTTAAATTCCTTTAATTGGGAAAGCGACCTGTCTTCTTTGTTGGTTGAAGATAGCTGGTTAATATTAAAGGGCAGGATTCAGGAAGCTGAAATTATGTTTGTCTCCCCTAAGAAAAAGTATAATAAGAATGGAAAAATTCCAGTATGGTACAACTCAGCTATTAAGAAACAAATTAGGATGAAAAAGAAGTCATATGTATATTACAAAAAGCATCCATCTGACATAAACTGGGAAAAATACAGACATGAATTATGGGTATTGAAAACTACTGTATAAGGAAAGAAAAGAAAAAAATAGAGTTTTGCATTATTCACTCAAAAGACCATCACAAATCATTCTACAGCAATATAAATAACAACAGAAAAAAAAAAAAAACTCAAGGGTAATAAGTTCCATAATGGAAAATGGGACTATCAAAGAGAATTCAATTGAGATAGAAAATCTGATTAATGTTTATTTTTGTTCACTTTTTGGGGAAAAGGGGAGATATAAATTAGAAAGTCATCTCTCTTCTGGTAAAATAGATTATGTAACACCTCTTGAGGTAGAAAATGCATTGAGATCATGCAAAATTAATACCTCCCCTGGCCCTGATGATGCACAGTACATCCGGGGCTTCTTCAAGAACTGGCAGCATTTAAGTATCCCTTTGACCATCCTTATTATCAAATCCTTCATAACTAGTGATGTCCCTCATGATTGGAGGACTGCTGTAGTCATTCCACTTTATAAAAAAAAGATGATAGAAACAGTGTAACAAATTATGGACCCATTAATCTTATTTCATTGATATGTAAAACCTTAGAAAGACTACTTAAAATTAGCCTTGAGGAAGAAACTGAGTATATGGGTTTAAAGGATTGGACACGATATGGCTTCACAAAAGGTCAGTTGTGTACAACTTAATCACATTCTACGAAAAAGTTAGTAGAAGTCTTGATTTCAGTATTCCAGTGGATGTCATTCTTTTGGATTTTAGCATAGCGTTTGACATAGTGCCCCACAGACAATTAGTGGAAAAACTGGCAAGCATGGGATTTAGTGTGTATCTGGTGATATGGGTCAGCAATTGACTGTTAGATCGAAATCATTGTGTAAGGATTGGTGGCCACTGTTCTGAAAGTGGAATAGTGACAAGTGGTGTTCCTCAGGGTTCGGTGCTGGGACCAACTTTGTTTGTTTGTTCATTGGTGATATGCACCATAATATAAGAAACAGCATATTGAAATTTGAGGATGACACCAAGCTAAGTGGGGAAGTAGGCAATATCAATTAGTACCAATCTCTTGTACTGGCTCTGAAACTGATTGAAACATTGGCAATCACAAATGAAATGATATTTAAATACACAAAGGGTGGGATATACAGAAGGGTTGCGCATGGCACAACACAGTTGCACCATGCGCAACCCACTGATGCACCCAGGTGCGATATTCAAAGGGGGAAAGTGCATGGCACAAATCCCGATGCGCCGGGGTGCATCAGTAATGTATGTGGTGCAAGTGGGGGGGGCGTGCCCATGCATACCCCCGCACATCCCGATATTCAGCCTGGGATGTGCGGAGTCCATGCAGGCGCAACCCCTACATGCGCTGCATACAGTTGTTCCAAAAAATAAAGGAGCAACAGCTGGCAACCCATAGATGAGTTGCCATATTGCAGGGTGCAACACGTCAGCTGCCAGCTGTGGGTGGCTACCCGAGCTCCAGCAGCACCCTCCGTCGGGTAGCACCCCCCCATGCCCAATGGCAGGCAGAAGTATAAATATAGTAATCTCCTATATCCCTGGTGGTCCAGTGGACAGCTTGCAGCCTGATCGTGGGCAAAGTATTTAAAATAATGATCTTCTATATCCCTGGTGGTCCAGTGGACGCTTGCAGCCCGATCGTGGGCAGAAGTCTAAACAAAGATTAGAACCCATCCCTGGTGGTCCAGCGGTACCCCCCTTCCCACCCTCCCACTGAGCCCCGCCACCCTGCTCCACCTGGTCAGCGGCGGGTGCCTGCTCCCAACCACAAGCCGCCCAGCCACCGCTGACTGACTGCATAGACAGCTGTATGCCCATTGGTCCACAGTGTGGGTCATGGGCATGCAGACCATACTGTATTACACAGTACAGATATGTGAATGGATTCATTCACATATCTGGACCATGTAGTATGGTACAGTCTGAATGCTCATTGGCCCACGCTGTGGACCAACGGGTGTACAGCTGTACTGTATGCAGTCAGTTGGCGGGCGGCTGGGTGGCTTGCGGGTGGGGAGCTGCTACCTGCTGCTGACTGGGGAGGAGTGGAGTGGTGGAGCTTGGTGGAAGGGTGAGGAGGGGGGTACTGCTGGACCACCAGGGATGGGTTCTAATCTTTGTTTAGACTTCTGCCCACAATTGGGCTGCGAGCAATCCACTGGACCACCAGGGATATAGGAGATAATATCTTAAATACTTCTGCTCATGATCGGGCTGCGAGCGGTCCACTGGACCACCAGGGATATAAGAGATCATTTTTTAAATACTTCTGCCTGCGATCGGGCTGCGAGCGGTCCACTAGACCACCAGGGATATAGGAGATCATTATTTAAATACTTATGCCTGCGATCGGGCTGTGGGGCACTTTGCCACTTGTGCAGGGGGCATCGGTCCCCGACGGCTGCAGCCTGGCAGGGCGCCAGGTGCAAGTCACCGGGGATGGGTGTACCTGCATGCAAATGGGGACATAATGACATGCAAATGGACCCATTTGTGCCTTGCATGCATTATGGCCCCATTTGCATGTGCACCTTTGAATATCGCGGTTGATGCACCTAGCGCAATGGCACTTGTGCTAGCGCATCCCCCTGCCTCTCTCTGGCCACTTGCACTGGTGCAGTGCCACTGCGCCATGCACATTGCGGGTGGCCACAAAGCGATATTCAGTGGTGCTGAGCCATGGTGCAGCACCGTTGAATATCGCCCTGTCAGTGCCCTGGCACATCCCAGTTGCGCAGCGCCCAGGCTTGCACAACAGCCTGGCGCAGTCTGAATATCCCACCCAAAGTGTATAGTTTTACATTTAGGGAAAAACAATCCTAAGTGTGTGTATACCTTAAATAATACCATATTAAAACCAGTAACTAATGAAGGTGATCTAGGTGTCATCACCAATCATGCATCCTCTTCAAACCAATGAAAGAAAGTAATGCAGACTGTGAACTGTATATTAAGAACCATAAAAAGTGCTCTGTGTCTAGGAGTGAACAATGTCTATTACCCCTCTATAGAACATAAATTAGACCTCATTTGGATTTTTGTTCCCCATTCTGGTCCTCATCTCTGAAAAGTGACAGAAAGATGATAGAGGGAGTCCAGAGTCATTTAACTAAACTGATCCCAATATTAAAATATAGGACATATGAGGAAAGACTGAAGGAGACTGGTCTATTTAGCTTGAAGGATAGAAGATTGAGAGGTGATCTATTGATGCTTTTTAACATACTCCAGAATTCACAATTGATGTCCCAGTGGGGTATTACTTTCTGTGAGAGATCATTTAATCTTAGATCCCATAATAAACAAATTAAGTTAGCAAAAGCAAACACCAATAAAAGGGAAAACTACTTCACCATTAGAGCACCTTGAGTGTGAAACTCTCTCCTGCAATAGATGGTAAATACATCATCTTTCAATCTATTTAAGGCAGGACTTGATAAGATACTAACTCTACCAGCTGGGTAAAGCAAATCACCTACTAGGAGTGGGAGACAGTCCAGATGGGCTAGCAGCCTTCTACTGTCTTATAAAACTGAGTAAACTGAGTGGCAAAAAGAAATACTAGAAGTGTTATGAATAAAGAAAATGTTTACTTCTATGAGACATACTCTGAAGGCATATCAGGAGAGGTGGGAATCTTTTGAGGCCCTATTAGATGGCACAGTTTTTGAAATAGTTGTCTGGCCTTTTGTTCCCTTTTTTTTTTACTTTGTTTTGTAAGGTTGGGCCTACGTTTCTGAGTTTCCTGGCTGTAAATCTGTCCTATCTGATTTTTATGTTTCTTTTGTTCTTCTTATGTACTGTATGTTTTATATTATATTCCAGGTAACTCTGGGAGGGAAGGGGGCAGGTTGGGGATGTTTGGGGTTTGTTGGATGTTGTATATTGTTTGGTTGTTGGTTGTTATTATAAAACTCAATAAATCACACTTATTCACACAAACAAGTAATTACATATTGCTGCCCATGATGTTTTGCTCTGGGTTTGGGGTTGCAGAGTATATGCATGTGATTACATACTACTACTTACAATGCCTTGCACTGGGTTTGGTACTTTAGAGTGTACCTGAGTAATTACATACTACTACCCATGATGCATTGTTCTGGGTTTGGGGTTTAGAGTGTATGTGAATAATTACATACTGCTTCCCATAATACTTTGCTCTGGGTTTGGGGTTTAGAGTGTATGTGAGTAATTACATACCACTACCCATGATGCCTTGCACTGGGTTTAGGACTATAGAGTGCATGCATGTGACTGCATACTGCTACCCATGATGCATTGCACTGGGGTTGGGACTTTAGTGTGTATGTGAGTAATTACATACTGCTATACATGATGCTTTGCACTGGGCTTGGGACTTTAGAGTGTATGCATGTAATTACGTACTGACTCCCATGATGCTTTGCATTGGGTTTAGGGTTTTAGAGTGTATGTGACTAAATACATACTAAGGATCATACTAAGGATGAAATAGAGCAAGGAGATGGTTAGGCCCATACATGCTGTAATATTTAATTATAATAATAAGCTAATCTATGCTCTGATAATAAGAATTTGTCTAGTTTGTTTTTAATTTTTTTTTTGTTTTGCTAATGATTAAGTCTAAAGATAGAGTGTTCCAAGAATTAATTGTCTGCAGTGTAAAAAAATATTTCCTGTTAAGATGATTGAATCTTCTGCCTATCAGTTGTAATGGATGGCCTCGAGTATTGTGAATCGAATCCTTAAATTCCAGACCTAGTTCCACCATTAAATGTGGATCCTGGATAATGTTGAAGAGAAAAAGCAGATCACCTCTCAATCTTCTTATCTGGAGTGTCATGAGGTTAAGAGTATTTAATCTATGCTGATATGATTAATTTTTTAGACCAGCTATGTATTTGGTGAATTTACTTTGTATGTTTTCTAAATTTTTACAGTCGATACATTCTGACCGATGATGCTTTGCACTGGGTTTGGGGCTTATAAGTGTATGTGAGTAATTCCATACTGCTACCCATAATAATTTGCATTGGGTTTGGTTCTTTTGGTTGTATATACATTGCACATTGAGTTTAAAAATGTTTAAAAAATGTTTTTAACCAGTCCCTAGCATGGTTGTTGGAGAGTCCACACAGCACTCTGACAACCATGCTTGCCCACGTGAGTTCCCAGGCACAAATGTGGCACCTGCACAAAGCACTGCGGGTGCCGCAATGCCTGATGTGATATTTGTGATCTGGAACCTTAATGGATCGGGATGGAAAGTAAATGGATAGAATCAGGAATGCAGTGTGAGCATAGCTCTGTGTGTAATGTATTTGTTTTTATGTTGGCTCCCGCATGCGCAGCCAACATATTGCGGTAGTAGCAGATTTGGAGGCGTGGTCACTGTTGGGCGTAAATGCAGGGCATGCATCAGTAAGTGCATCCCTCATTCCCCAATAAGCCTGCATGCTGGCGCCACTCCATGCATACATAATGTGGCAAGCACATCTAGGAAAAAGGTCCACTGCAATGTGAGCAAAGCTTGTTAAATGCAGCGGACCTCCTGACGTGCTTTTCCTGGCCAGAAAAAATTTTTTACATGGCGACACACTGCCTGCCATAATGCCGACTTTGGGGGTGCCCAATCCCCCTGTTGGCATGCCCTGCCCCAATGTATGTGCTGATGGGGGAGCCCACTTCCTATTGGCATAATGCACCCCCCCATTTGTTATGTGCCAAAGGGATGCCCAATCCCCCTTGGCTCTTGCCCCCCCTGCTTTCATTGTGTGCCGATGGAGGTGCCTAATCCCCCGTTGGCTACAGCATCTCACCCAAAACATTTAGGTGGTATGCTGGGAGACCAACCCAGCGTGCCAAATCCCCTGAAAAAAAAAACCAACCCGCAATGTTTTTTTTTTGTAACCTGTAAAAAGAAAATGTCCTCGGTCCCCCTGCCCCTCCACAACCCGCCACCCTCTGAACAGTCTGCTCTCCACACACCCTCACCCCATATTTACCTCTGCAGTCCAGTGCGACAATCTTCGGTGGACTGGGAACACATCTACACTCTTCAAAGCTGACCGCAAACTGAAGAAATACCGGTAAGCTGTATAATGGCATAAATAGGGTTTTTTCAACTTTGGTGCATATCTTGGGCATTTTGGGGAATTTTTGCACCAAATTTTCAACATGGGGTTATTCGGACCCCTCCTCATGAATTCAATCACTGTCATGGTGCTATTCAGTCCAGAAAGGTGATTTTGTGGTCACTGTGCAGAATCACCTTTCGGGGTTGAGTAACAAAAAACGACAGTGCCACTGTTCATAAGGGGGGCTCTCAAAAAGCCTATGCTGCAAATCTGGTGAAAAAAATCCCCAAAATGACTGTCTTACGCGTGCATGTTGTACTGTTTCCACGCATGCTCGTAACTTTGTGAATTTGCAATATTTTCACTCCAGTTTTTCAAAATTGCCATTTTTATACACCTTTTGATGAACAGTGCAGCTGTCATTTTACATATCCTGGCCAAAATGTGTTTTCACACATCTGGCGCAGAATAGCAGGTTGCTGTGTGAAATCAGTTTTCATGACAGTTTGAGGAAATGCCTATGTTGAAAATTTGGTGCCGAAAGTCCATAAAATGACTGTGTTACAAGCGTGCATTGTGCAGTTTCCACGCACCCTTATAACCTCGCAAATTTGCAATATTTCCATGCCAGATTTTCAACATTGGCATTTTTTCACACCTCCTTAATAACAGTTCAGCTGTCATTTTTCACATACTGCCCAAAATGTGTTTCCGTACCTGTAGGCGCACAATGGCATGGTCGCCTTGGGAAATTAACTTTTGGAACAGATTAACAAAATCACAGTGTCACTGTTCATGAGGGGTGGTCCCAAAATGCATACGTTAAAAATGTGGCTAACAAACTCCCAAAAATAATTGGGTCATGGACGTGTGTTGCACAGTTTCTATGCATGCTCATGACTTCCCCAATTTTTCATATTTTTACTCCAGATTCTCAACGTTGCCATTTTTTTATGCCTCCTCATGAACAATACAGTTGTCATTTTCCACATCCTGCCCGAAATGTGTTTTCATCCCTGTGTTGCCAAATGGCATAGCTGCTGTGCAAAACCACCATTCAGCTAACAAACTGATTGTGCCATTTTTCATGAGGTGGGCTCACAAAAAGCCCATGTTGAAAATTTGGAGTGAAAATACCAACACACACCTACGGTGTTAGGGTTTCCAACTGTAGCACCCCACCCTATAGAGACTGACAGGCATTACGGGTGTGACTTGGGATCATCGGCTATAATGCTCATGCCATTCCACCCCCACTCCCACCCTGCAGCCAGTGACAGGCATCGTGGTGTGTCTTGCACTGTTCAGACACAAAGTTTACCCCATTCTCCTATATTTCACCCACCTCAGTGTATTTCCTTATGGAATGGGGTAAGTATAATGCCCAAAGACCCCAAAGCACAACACGACACTTGTCAGTGTCTACAGGGTAGGGTGAGGTACAATGGCATGAGCATTATAGCTGACGACACAAAGGCACACCTCAATGCCTGACGGTCTCTACAGGGTGGGGGTGGGGTTGGTGTCACTTCAATACTTCACTGCCATTCCTATTATGTGTCTCTAAGTCCGGCACCACCAATGCCAGCGAGACAAAATTAGGCATTGACAAATGCTTGTTACTATAGTGAGGGTGAAAATCTAGTTTTGGTTAAACATGGTTGCCTTAACCCGTGTTACAGCATGGATTGTTTCCACAGTGCTGTTAACATGGATTAAGGGAACCATGTTTGTCTAAAGCCATGCTAAAAACTACTTCTCTAGCAGGGTTTTATCACGGCTTGAGAACACCGATTTTAACCATGTTACAGTGTGGCCTCAAACCGTGTTTGAAGGGCTTAAAATGGTTTAAGGCAGTTATATAGTTTTAAGTTCCCTAGTGCGTACAGGACATTAAAGACTATGTAATAATTACACACTGTTACCAATGATACCTTGCACTGGGTTTGGGACTTCAGAGTGTATGTATGTGTTACAGACTAGTCCTTCCCAGACTCAGCTAATACAACGTTACCAGCTTTTGCAATACTTCAGTAGTTACCATCACTCAGCTTAGAAGGTATCTCCAGGTTCGCATCCCTTCAGGGCCACTGCTCACACTGTACAGTGCTCTCTGCTCAAGGACACAAGACCTACTTCTCTCTGTCACAGCTGAGAATACTTTGCTTTACAAATAGGCTATGGTAACAGTCACCTTCTCTTCAGACGTGGAAATACTGTTATTGTCAGTTATAAATTCACTGTCTACACCCCCAAAAGATTTAGTCACAGAAATGTGAAATTTATAAAAATAATATTTTTAATATTTCAAGACAATTACACAGATACTACAGCATATTACAACCATACTATTGGTAACAGTCATTCTACAGAAATGGAAAGAAACTTACTTTGAACATTAGGTTACAAAAAGAATCACTCTTATTCTCCCTCTCTGTAACATGGTAGACTGGCTTACCACAAGACACTTGAATCAGGGCAAACATGAACTCTAGATGGTAGTTTGTTTGTAGTCCCAAGCCTGACTGACTCTGATAGAACCCATTAGACCTTCAAACCCGTTTGTTGTCTGCCCCCTCACCTGCCCCCCCCCATGACACATCATCCAGGATGTCATTCTGACATTACAGATTCAAAATCTCTTGTCTGGAGCTGCAGTTGGAAGAACCAGCTTGTACCAGCTGCTGAATATTTATCATGAGTCTCCTAACAGGAATGTTTGTGTTAGCTAGCTGCATCCTGACATCAGACACTTCTAATGCTCACTCATATTTTAGAGGTCTGAAACTGGATAGCTTAAAGTAATACATTTACTACCAGGCCCCATCTGCTCTGTTTCGCTTCTCAGAGACATTGATAAGAAAGCTTGACTGTTTCTAGCATCTGCTAAATCCAAGCTGCTATCCTTGCAGAAAGAATTACATGTGTAAAAAATAAAAGGGAATATAGTACAGGTACCTAGCAAACTGTTATAGTGAGCAGTTACATACTGCTACCCGTGATGTCTTGCTCTGAGAAGGAGACTTTAGAGTGTATTTGAGTAATTACATACTACTACCCATAATGCCTTGCACAGATTTTGATACCTTAGAGTGTATGTGAGTGTAACCCCTAGGTGGCACTATTCTAAGGGCTACTACCACTACCTGTATGACTATACACAGGTTGAGGGGTCTGAATTCTCTAATAAGATGCCTCCACCCAAAGAAATGGTATTGGGGTTTGTGGAGGAGTTGTGTGATAACAGATGGACCAGACACCAAACTTCAGGCTCAACACACAATTCCTGTGTGATGTTTATTTAAAATACAAGAAATAAGCTTCTGCAATGCCATATTCTTTCTTCAGTACATCAGTTTGCAGCAACAGACTATGAATGTCCTTTCTCTGCACTTAGCCAGCACCTACTGACACTGATTTCTGATCCCATTCACTAGTTGAGCTGTAGCCATAACTCTTATGCAGACTTCGTTTGCTTACATAGTGGGGGCCCAAAAGAAGGAAAACAAAACAAGCTATAAACAAAGAAACTCAATGCAGAATCACTGAAAGAACGGTTACTCCAAAGGGCATTGACAACAAATCAAGTTTCAAAGAAATACAACATCATGCATACTTCCATAATGCAGTGCATCATGGGATATATGCAAATCACTATGACATTTCTGGCTTGTTCAGTTTACAACAATTTACATGCATTTTAAATAGCACAACTAGCTTAATTTCTATAATAGTCACCTAATACTTTTTACCATTATCAAAACACCAAGTGCCATGGTATTTTAAACATTTACAGGTTTCATAAACATAAGGTATATACATTAAGGTATTTTATAACATAGTGCTATTACATACTAAATCCAACAATAAACACAACCTTTTTTACATACACTCTGAAGTCACTACAACAAACTCCCTGTATGAAGACCTGAGAGGGAAAAGGAAAATCAAAGAGGACACTATAGCATAATCAAGAGAGGGAGAAGGTGATGCCCACAGGTGGCCAACCTTATGGACTAGAAATAGTACAGGATAGATTAGGCCTAGAAACAGAAGAGCTGTTGCAACAGATTTAAGAAAAGGTCAGTCCTCAAGAGTGGCAGGAGCTTCTGGTGACAGGGTTGCCTATTTGCTCTGGTATAGAACTCTGGGAAACTATAACCCCCCATCAACCCTCCTAGTGGCCCAAAATATAACACAGTGGCAGATTCACAATCAATAGGCAGCAGTAATAGGGTGCTCACACCCTTCTCACTTACCACCATGGCTGGACCTGCAGCAGCTACCCTGGAGACCCCCTGGAAAATAAGGTTAGCAATGCAGCAGTACAATCTTAACACTGTAACCCAACAAATAATATGCACACTAGCCAGGTTAAACATGAAAAAGACAATCAGGCTTTTTTAGGGGCAGTAAACAAGGGAGGGGCATGAATCTAGCCAAATGATTAGTAATCTGATTTAAATCAGGGTTTTCTGGCACTTTAAGTCCCAATTATACAGTGCAACTGTTCAACAATCCTGGGTAACCAGCTGGTAATACAGGCTAACCTGAAGCGTTGCCTGGGGGTGGCTGGCATTGTAGCTGATGTTGGGGCCCTTGGTGGAAAGAAAAGGCAGTTAGACATGCACACAACCCAATTATTTGTAATCCAAGCTGGTTGTCTCAGTCCATTGCAAAAACTCAGTAAATGAAAGCAATTAGATGGTACCACAATGATTTAAGCTTTCGTTGCAGAGAGTTACCCTGATTTGTACTCATGCTACAATGAACTTGCTGCACTGCAGGTGATATGTAGACCTCGTGGTGATGATCAAGGGGCAGGGGGAAGCTGGGCCAACATGACGCACCTCCAGATGGTTGCAACCTGCTCAATGGTGTTGTGCAGGTGGCCGAATTCCCAAGCCGGTCTCACTGAAATGTCTCTGGTGCAGGAGTAGCAGCATAGGCTGAGATGGCAGGGCCCATCCAGAGTGAACAGTTCTGGCAGAGTTCATGATCTTCTACTGGTGAAGTCTCCAGCTGGTGTAACAGAGTAGGTAGTGGGGAACCAAATTGCAACCCACAAAACACATTCAGCACATTAAAATCAATAACTACTTTGGAAAACAGTTTGGATTCAGTCCAGTTGCTAATCAACAGATTTACTGCGCAAACCTTTCGATCCGAGTCTATTTCTCAAACAAGCTGGGCTGATCACTTCAGGAGCAAGTCTTCAGTCCAAATCACAAGCTGCACTAACAACCTTCTTCTTCTCTTCTGCCGCAGTTCAGGGTGGAAATCAGACAGGTCCGACTTCTGCAACAGGCAGTCGATGCAGGAGAAGTTGGCAGGAAGGCCAGTCTAGCCTCTTCCCACTGATTCTCCTACATGCCTTCTGGGAGCAGCTGCTCGAAAAGCTCAAGCTGTTCACACTTCAACCTCCAGCTCTTACTGATCCACTGTCTCTTGGCACACAGGGCATTTCCCTTGTAAATCCAATGATTCGGTTGGCTAAAAGGAGCTGTCAGTCACAGTAAGAGCTCCCCCTCCAGGTCCATTTATGTGCCAACTGGATAAAACTACAAGACTACATAATTTCCTGCCCACAAGACCCCTGGGGACAGGATCCATTTTAGGTCCCCAGTGGTTCAAGTTGGTCCAGTTACTGGAAGTCCAGGACCTAACATGGTGGCTCCCATACAAATGTTCGAGCTGCAATCAAAACAGGTTAGACAAACTTCTTTATCTTTAATATAATAGCAGATATTAAACAGTAAATAATCACATTTCCTATATAAGCTCCCTCTGCGCAAGTAGTGACTGCAGAATGGAGCAAATTAAATCACTGTCTGACCAGTCACAAGCCCTAAATCACTCGAACCCAGCACAGACCAATTCCTAAACACAGATTAGCTATTCTCTTAAAGGGACAGGCGCTGAGGCTCGATATGGCACTCTCACGCAAAGACACAGAACTGCTTAAGACAGGACACCAGCCTGACAGTGGGCATTAAGGAGCTCAGAAATACATTATAGTGAACCCCAATTTGTAGGGGGGTTATATGAGTAATTATACATAGCTACCCATGATGTCTTGCACTAAGTTTGAGACTTTAGAGTGTATGTGAGTAATTACATATTGCGACCCATGATTCCTTGCACTGGATTTGGGGCTTTAGAGTGTATGTGTGTAATTGCAAACATACACTCTAAAACCCCAAACCTGATGCAAGGCATCATGGGTAGCAGTATATAATTACTCACATAGCATGTTGCTTTGCAATAGGATTGATGCTTTAGAATGTATATGGGTAACCACATACTGCTACCTATGTTGCCTTGCACTGGGCCTGTGGTTTCACAGTGTATGGGAGTAATTACACACTGTTACCATAATGCTCAGCACTATGTTTGAGGCTTTAGCGTGTATGTGAGTAATTACATATTGCTACCCATGATGCCTTGCACTGGGTTTGAGGCTTTAGCGTGCGCATGAGCAATTACATACTCCTACCCATGATGCATTGCATTGGGTTTAGGGTTTTAGAGTGTGTACATGCAATTACATACTGTTACCCAAGATGCCTTGCTTTGGGTTTGGGACTTTAGAGTGTATGTGAGCATTTACATACTGCTACCCATAATGCCTTGCACTGGGTTTGGCTCTTTAGAGTGTACATACTGCTACCCATGATGCCTTGGTCTGGGCTTGTGCCTTTAGAGAGCATGCATGTAATTGCATACTGCTACCAATGATGCCATGCATTGGGTTTGGTGATTTAGCGTGTACTGTATGTGAGTAATAATATATTGCAACCCATGATGCCTTGCAGTAGGTTTGGGGGTTAGAGTGTATGCATGCAATTGCAAACTGCTACCCATGATGCCTTGCACTGGTTTGGTGGCTTTAGAGTATATGCATGTAATTACATATGGCTACCCATGATGCTTTGCACTGGGTTTCATGTTTTAGAGTGTATGTGAGCACAGCTCCGTGCTCCTCTGAGCCCCTGGAGGTCGTGAGGGCTCCTGAAGCTGCCTTCCCCTGAAACCAAGGAGCAACAAGGTACGGCCTGTAGCAGCACTACAGATGTCTGTGTGGAGTGGAAGGAGAAAGGAAGGCTGCTTCATGCCTTTTTCAGATTTAAATTGGACTATTTCAGACTGCTCCCCTACTTTTAAAAGTCGCTAGACAAATGCTGATACTTTATTTTCCTAGGATATCTGGCCAAATTACCACTTGCTTTACTGATTCAGCAGGGTACTTTAATTTAATTTAGTATGGTATTAGCAAGGTATTTTAAAATTTAGTTCATTTCTGCAACATACCTGTTGCGTTACTGTTGATAGAAGGGTACTTTAATTTAATTCCTACTGCATTGCAAGAATGAAATAGCTAAACAAATGAACCAAGTTTCCACATATTTACAGCCTATTTTTGGGCAGTTACTTTCCTTGAATTTCTGGCAAAATCAGTTTGCTTTTCTCTACTTTCAGCAAAGTATTTAATTAACTGTTGTCTTGTAAGTTATCGAGCAGCATACCTAGAAAATTAATTTAAGCAGTGTTCCTTCTCTCTACTGAGAGACTGTATTGTTTTAAATCCTGTTTGACCACCCCTCCAAAACTGCAGTCTGACTTTTAAATTAAATTTGAGTCAGAGCCCCGGGACCAGCCTGCCAAAACACAGTCCGACTTTTAAAATAAATCTGAGTCGGAGCCCCGGGACCAGCCTGCTAAAACTACAGTCCTACTTTAAATTGAATCTGAGTAGGAGTTCTGGGACCAGCCTGCTAAAAGTGCTCTGCGGACTGCTAAATAAAATCATTAGTCAACTGGCCCGTGATCAGAGATAACAGGATGAAAGCTAGGCATTTTTAGCTCTTGGCACAAGCACCATTGTCTAGGGTATATTCGCTGGTTAGCAGGGAATCTAACAGAATCCCACCCCCTGTTTATTACACCAGCCACCGCCTGCAAATATATTCTTACCTCTCCCATTTCTGTTTTCCACAGCTCCGTGCTTCTCTGAGCCCCTGGAGGTTGTGACGACTTCTAAAGCTGCCCTCCCCCGAAACCAAGGAGCAACAAGGTATGGCCTCTAGCAGCACTACAGACATCTGTGTTGAGTGCCCCACCAATGCTGCATGTTGACTACCCCATCACCCCACCATCACCCTTGGTGGACCTTTCCCTATATAGTGATTGTCACGTGTTTGAAAATAACCTATCAGCCCTTTTTCCCACCTGCAACCTATCAATTCACCCCACTAGTGGCCGTTAGTACTTAATCCTGCACTAGCCACCAAACCACTATCTGTACAACCCTTATCTACTACTCTCCCAGCTCTACTACCCTCTATACTTTTCAGAGCGTCTCTTTTTTTTTTGAAATTCAACTTCTTTATTGATTTTCTAAAGTTGACACAATAGTAACTATACCAGGTAAGTTACGTAAGTAATAATACCCAACAGGGTGGGCGTTATTGGGATATAACGGACCGCCATGGGGCGTAATGAGGCCCGACACCATAGGCGGAGGGCCCTATAGCCCCTGGAAGGTCTGTTATATCCCATAATGCCCACCCTGGAGGGTATTATTACACTTAGATAATGGGGTTACATTAATGTTTTTTAATAATGTTTTTATTTTAAAAAAAATTCAAATATTATTAAAAGGAAAGAGAAATGTGGGCTTGTAAAATAGTCCCTTGCCACCAGAGGGTGCTGTCATTTTTTTTATATGTAGGAAGGGACGTGACTGTGAGTGTGGTCGACCGAGTGACTAACATGGCACTTAGTAATCAGAAGTGGAGCGCAACTACGAGGTGTTAGGAGCTGCAGTAAAGTTTTGTTTTTTATTTAACAGAGAAAAAAGAAAGGGAGTTAGGTGTTTGCGGATGAACATTGTAATAATGAAGGCGAGCTGGGAAGTGAGTGGGTGGTGAAAGGACGTAATGTACATACAGTAAGTAAAAGCAGAGTCGATGGACTACCCGAAATGCTGTTGGCAGTGAAAAACAGAGCAGAGCTGTGAGGCAGGAATGTTTTTGTTAAATATTTAATTATTTAGTTTTTGGTGCTGTGGAGCGGTTTGTGTTGAAGGCGAGCGAGTGGAATGAATGCGGTTCGGGTTGCGACTGCCATCTCAGTCACTGGAGAATACAATGGCGGCTGGCAAGTTTCTGTTGCAAATGATCGATAGCACTTTTCTGTTGGAGTGCGTTGTTAGAAATATGACCCGGTGCAGCTCTTTCAGCCAATCAGGGCAGTTTAGAATTACCCATTATCTAAAAGGTATAACAGCCCAATAAAAGGAAAAACAAAGAAAAAAAAAAGACCCAACCCCTCCCTCATCCAATACCCGAGTGTGCCATTAGGGAAAATACAAAGTGTAAATACATTGTTGAATACATAGATACATCTTGAAATATACATGGGGAATCCATAGGTTAACAACTATCAGTGTAGGTATAAGGCATACAGTTTGCCTCATTTTTTATCAAATATTGCAAGGTTATTATGGGAGCCAGCAATTAAGTGTTCAACCCTGAAGTAGGCTGAGAGGTAATTTAGCCATTCATTATAGGATATAGGTAGTTGGTCCAACCAGTGTTTAAGCACTAGTTTCTTGACCACCATGGAAATTAAAGCCATATGGAATTTATGTTCCCTAACCCGGATGTTAGTATATATTCCTAGAATACAGATCTCTGCAGTAAAGAGGTCACCTAGACCAAGTAAGGGATCCAAACCAGACTGAATTGAATGCCACAAGGGGGAAATTTTGTCACAATACCAAAAAATATGTAGCAAGTCCCCTTCATCCTTGCCGCATCTAGAGCAAATAGAATTAGATAGGTGGACAATTTTAGCTAATTTTACAGGCGTGTAGTACAGGTTATGCAAGCTATGGTATTGGGTAAGTCAGAGGTTATCCTGGGAGATATATATATATATAT
This sequence comes from Neoceratodus forsteri, assembly GCA_016271365.2. Classification (NCBI taxonomy): domain Eukaryota; kingdom Metazoa; phylum Chordata; order Ceratodontiformes; family Ceratodontidae; genus Neoceratodus; species Neoceratodus forsteri. The sequence continues at coordinate 561,570,702 of CM028130.1, read as the reverse complement.
ATATATATATATATATATATATATTTACATTATATATATATATATATATATATATATATACAGTATATATATATATATGTCTAGCCAAACTCTGGACCAGTCAATGGCTGTTTCTGGTAAGAGAGAGGTCCATATTTTAGAACCAGGTATAGGATCTGGGTGGCCTATGAAGAGGAGATAGTTATATAAGAGGGATAAACAATGTGGTTTGGAGGATAAATCGTGGAAGCTGTCTAAAATAGGTTGTAACCTGGATTCTTGGGGAGAAGTGCTGAATGCTTGGCCAATTGAATGTCTCAGCTGGAAGACTTTAAAGGTATGAATGCAGGTTGGCTATATTTGACTCGGATATCAGGAGAGGAAAGAAGAGAATCGGAAGAGTAAGGATCTGCTATTCTTGCATTCTGTAATGGAAATAACCAGTTGCGAGTAAGGTGGGTGCCACCTATCTTAATGTTGGGGTTGGAGACAAGAGGTTGTGCAAAGTCTTGATGTGGGGAGAGTTTATAAGAGGAACAAAATTGAGAGAAAACCTTTAGGGAGGTCCCGATTACTGAGTGACAGATTGGGTCCAGCAACTTCTTCGGAGGAATATAGTAGAGGACAGGGGAGTGGAGATGGTGTTGTTTTAACATCTGAGTTTCCAATTCTAACCAAGTGGGTGTATGTTCATTCATGGGGTTGGATGAGCCATCTGCCAATCCTGGAAAAGTGGCCAGCCCAGTAGTAAAGAAGAAAGTTAGGAAGACGAAGACCACCTGCTGTTTTAGGTAGGCTCAATTTGGTATAGGATTTCCTGGGTTGTTTATGCAGCCATATAAAACCAGAAATAAGAGAATGGACCTTCTGAAAGAAAGAGAGGGGAAGCCAAATGTTCAACATAAATAAAGGACAGAAAAACCAAGGAAGAACATTCATCTTTATTATGTTAATGCGTCCCCAAAGAGATATTGGAAGAGACTCCCATCTTTGAAGTCTAGTTGAAGGGTTGCCACCAGGTTATCCAAGTTCAATTTCCTGATGAGGGAAGGGTCTGTAGTTAGGTAGATGCCCAGATATTTGAGTGAATGAGGGAACCACTTAATATCATAATGGCTGAAGTCAGCTCTATGGGTGAAGTGGTTTAAAGGGAAAATTTCAGTTTTGGTAAGGTTAAGTTTATAATTGGATAGAGAGCTATATTGGGTTACCACATCTAATAAGTGTTTCAGAGAGGCAGCAGGATTCTCTAAATGAAGGAGGATGGCATTTGCATATGCAGAGAGGATAAGGGTGTGGTTGAGTATTGAGATCCCTCGTATTTGGGGTGTCATTTTGATGTGGTGTAAAAGGGTCTCTAAGTAAAGATTAAACAAGAAGGGTGAGAGAGGGCATCCCTGTCTCATGCCTGAGTAAAGGGGGAACCAAGAGGAGATAACTCTGTTGCAGTAAACCTTTGCAGAGGGAGAGGAATATATGGCCTGAATCCACTGAATGAAGAGGAGAGGGAAGCCCATCTTGCGCAATGTCAGCCAGAGGAATTCCCAATTCACTCTGTCAAAAGCCTTCTCAGCGTCCATTGAGATTAGGGCCATGGGAGTTTGAGACAAACGAGCTGTCTGGAAATTGTGGGTGAGTTTCCAAAGATGATCTGTGGAAGACCGTCCTGGGACAAATCCCACCTGCTCCGGGCTCAAGAGTTGGGACCATACATTCTGTATACATAGAGCGAGTATTTTGGTCAAAATCTTAATATCACTGTTTAAAAGGGAAATCGGATGATAACTCATCGGGATCAAGTGGGGTTTGTCGGGTTTTAAGAGAAGGATTATGGTCACCTCCAATAAGGGAGGATCTAGGAGTTCAGCCTTAAGCAAGTGTTGGTATAATTTGAGCAATAGAGGTGCCAGTTCTTTGACAAATGTTTTATAAAAGTTGGTGGGGAAGCCATCAGGGCTGAGAGCTTTATCTAAGGTCAGGTCTTGTATTGCATCCACCACCTCTTTCAAGGTGATAGGTGCCGTCAAGGAGAGTTGGTGGTAGTCAGGCAGGAAGGGGAGGGCAAGAGAGTCTAGATAGCTTTCTATATCTTGAGGAGATGCTGAAGAGGATCTTTCCCCATATAGGGAGTGATAAAAATTTTCAAAGATCAAAGCAATGTCCCTAGGGTCAGTTTTGATGGAACCGTCTGAAGCCTGAATGGAAGGTATGAGTCTTGAGCTTTCCAGTCTGCGAAGCTGGACAGCTAAAAGTCTATCAGCTTTTTCTCCTTGGTTTATATAGGTAGATTTAGTTTTCAAGAGCTCATAGTCAGCTTTCTCTCTCTCAAGAGATCTGCATATTTATTCCTGAGATCCAGAAGCTCTGATATGTAGTCAGGAGCTGTTGAGGATGAGGGGAAAGCTCAGCTGCTCTTATTTGAGCTAACAGAGATAAGGCCTCCATTTCTCTCCTTTTCTTCCTCCTGGAAGCTAACTCTATGAATTCACCACGAAGATAGCATTTGAGTGTACACCATATTAGGTCTTCCCTTTGGATTGTGCCCATATTAGTGTCTATGAAAGTTTGAATGGTGGTTTGGATTCTGGAAATAATATTTTTATCTTTTAAAAGTTGAGTATTCAGCTTCCATGACCTATCTTTGGGTCTGTCAGGGGAAGGGGATAGGTCCACCCAAACCAATGAGTGGTCTGAGAGTACTATTGGCTTAATGCCTGTTTGACATAGACCGGACAGGAGAGGGATGCTAATTAAAACATAGTCTAATCTGGACCAGGATTGGTGAACAGTAGAATAAAAAAGAGAACAACTGGTGTGATGGGTTAAGTAAGGTCCATGCATCACAAAGCCCAAGCATGTCCATTAAATCATTTAGTGCCCGTTGGGATGCAGAAGGGGGTTTTAAGGGTCAATGGGTCCTATCTAGATCCTGAGTGGGGGGAACATTCCAGTCACCCCCAGGATCAGAGAAATAGGAAGGAGTGGGGCAATCTTACTGACAAGCTCCATGAAAAATGATGGTTCACCACCCGGTGGATCATATATTGAACCTAGTACTACTGTAGTACCCAGGAGGGTGCCTTTAACAAGGGTATATCTACCATTAGAATCAATTACTGTGAAGTTTGCTTGAAAGAGGATCATATTTTTAATTAGAATAGCTACCCCTTTACTCGATAAGGAAACCCCTGAGGCAAGTAATTGGGATATCCAAAGTCTACGCAGCCAAACAGCCTCTCTTGCCAGTAGGTGAGTTTCTTGTAATAGGATTATATCTGCATTAAGTAGGGCACAATGTTTTAACACTTGATATCTCTTTGTGGGGTCCCTGACTCCCCTAACATTCCAGGTAACAATTTTACAGGAGTTTATAGCCATACCTATCAAGAAACCAAATAATCTTTCTAAGGGAATAAAAAACAAGTAGCAGTAGCTGGTCATTAGGCACACTCCAACCCCACCTCCCCCATCCGTCCCCAACTGCATTATAGACCGTGGAGGCTGGCAATAACAGGGGCAATTCGAGTGAAAAAGCAACCTTACTAGGATAAAGTGTGGAAAATGATGAGGTTGCTCTCCCCCCCCACCCTCCTGCTGCCCATAAACTATGAATTACCCTCTCCCAAATACTAATAAGCTCAGGACTCAAAATCAGTCCAGCGAGAAAAAAAAAAAGCACATAGAGGAAAATGCCCCCCAACCCTCCCTGAAACACCCCAACAACTATTTACGACAGCCTCCCTTAGTAAGAAAAAGCCAAAATTACAGATAGACAAACCCCAATAAGGGAGACCCCCCATAAGGCTTCTAAACACAAAACCCAGGGAATTAAGCGGCAGAATATTGTTAGGGTCTGCTGGCACTGCTCAGACCGAGAAATCACCAGACAAAGGAGCCAAAACCAGAAGAACCCATATAATGAGACTGTGAAGGAGCCAAACCCCCCATATACTGGTGGGTTGTGCAGTTAACTACGAGCTTGCTCGAGCCAGGGCAATCCCATCCCCCACCCACTACACTGTCATTTGAAGATGTAAACAAATAATGGCACCATAATCCTCAGCATGTTTAAGCAACGATCTGACCCAAAATAACATCCTGGAGCATAGAAAAGGTAACCAAACAAGTTTAAACACGTGCATCAGGACCTGATTATGGGTCATCAACCTTACAAATTAAATAACCGAATCCCCTGGGAGAATCAAGTGGCCCAATGAGACCAATGGCCAAAAGTTCAGGCCATGCATCCCCTCGAGGTAGAAACAACAAGAAAGAGAGTTATCGTACCCTCCCCCCGGATGGCAGCAGTTCGCCAACATAACCACCGGGAAGTCATGAACTAGCAGTTGAAATACAACATGAAATGAAGAAAAAGGAAGGAAACAGTACTTGAAATGGTTAGGGTCCTGGTATTTCCTCGAGATTGGGGTAAGGAAGTGAAGGGGGGAAACATCAAACACACGGACCAACAACAGTCCCAGATGAAAATAACCTTCCCTTCCCACACCCAGATTAAGCAGTTCCTTCTCAGTCTTATGGTTCCATACAGACGACTGCCCTCTGTGTTGAAAAACAGGAATTGCTGTTGGAGAGTACAGGCCCAACCACCAGAAGTGTGTTGAGTCCTGGATAGGAAAGGAGATCAGCGATGGGTAAGCAAAACGCTAATTCCCGCAAAGACTTTATTCAGAGAGATTACACTCTCACAGGACTCTAGGTGCAGCCAGAAAGATCAGCCATCCTTAAACAATTTTGGCAGCCTAATCTTCAGGTCGGCCATGGCTAAGGTCGGTGAGTCATAACAGATCCAGGAACCAGATATTAACACCTGAAGTTTGGCAGGGTATAGCATCTCAAACAGTATACTTGCAGCTATGAGCTTAGTAACTGTGGGGTGAAAGGCTGAGCGTTTCTGACGTGTTTCAAATAGCAAGTCCTGAGTGAAACGGAGCTTGGAGCCTTCCCACATGATTGCTTGAAGCTCCTTCACTTTGTTTAAGATGTGTTGTCTTTCCTCATAGCTCAGGAATTTTAATATTAGGGGTCTTGGAGGAGATCCAGGCTGGGGTCGAGGTCGAAGTGACTGGTGAGCTCTCTCGATTTGATACCTGTCACCAAGGGGGGAAGGGCCCACTACGTTCTGTAGTAGCTTCTGGATGAATGTTATAACATTGGGGTTCTCCTCTGACTCAGGGAGACCCATAATCAGAATATTGTTCCTCCTACTCCTTCCTTAAAGATCCTCCGTTTTTAGCTGTAACTTATGTTTTTGCTGACAGAGCTGGGTTATCTCTGGGTCCATTTTGTCCCTCCACCTTTCCAAGGAGGAGGATCTGGTTTCCGTGTCTCCGACTCTTTTAGCTAATTCAGCCATATCACTCTGAATGGATTTGATCTACGTTGAAATTTCAAGTGAGGTCTCCTGGAACGGTAGCAGTTCCTGTAAAAAATGATCCTCAGTGAGTGGAACTGATTGTGCAGTTGTAAGGCTTTTAGAGGTGGAGGCTCCCGATTGTGCAGTTGTAAGGCTTTTAGTGGTGGAGGCTCCCTCTTGAGGTCTGACTTTTTGGGGCATTTTTTCAGGGAAGGGAGGAGGCATGTGTTTGAGCTGGGCCATCTTCATATCGGCATCCGTCGCAGAAGAAAAACTCCAAATTACGATGTAAATTGTGGTAATATCAAATGCTGAAGATGCCCTTTCCTCGCTGTGTTAGTTATTTGAGAGATTCCAGTTGAAAGCAGGTGGAAAAAGATGACGATGTGAGGTTGAGGATAGGAGCCCTGGACTTCTGTTGCCACTAGGTTGCCTGCATCATGTGACCTCTCTTCAGAGCTTCTCTAACTCTTTTCTCTGCTGCGATCCTCTTCTTCCACTGTAGTGCCGACATTTCTATCTGCAAGGTTATGCTCAAAACCAAACTATGTCAGGAGGTGTACTGCCATTATTAACAATCGGGCTTGTGCTCTCTCTACTTGCGACTCTCACAACAGCTCGTACTGTAGTTCCAAGTATAATGCCAATATAATTGGCACACTGGATGTCTTTACTTTCTCTAACCTACTTGTGACACAGTATAAGTACTACGATGCATCTCCTCTACTACTCCCTAAATTTTTCCTCTTACTGGTTGCTGACTATACCCAAACAGGCAGCTGGCTATCTATGCTGCTGGTACCCCCTTTTCTCCCATGAAAACTATGGTATCTGGTGCTTCTAGTTTTACTTCTATCAGGGGACATTGAGACAAACCCAGGGCCCCACTCCCTTCACACAGCCCAGGGCAGGTTCAATACAAAGGGCCTATGCATTGCTTAACTGAATATTAGAAGTCTTCTCTGCAACTATGCTGAACTAGCGACTTAGATCAGCACCTATAATCCTGATGTTCTATGTCTGTCAGAAACCTGTCTCAAGCCCACCACTCCTGATTCTGCATGCCATGTTCCCAACTATACGCTCCTAAGAGATGACAGGTCGTCAGGCAGAAGTGGAGGTGGAGTTGGGCTGTACTTTAAAAACCACCTAAATTTATCTCTTGTGCCACTTTCAGTGAAATCTACCTGTGAATTCCTACATGGCCTTACTCTCCTTGGCACTAAGAAACTGCACATTATATGTGCCTACAACCCTCCAAAAGGTGGTCTAACAGGCTGCAGAGATGTACTTGAGCACACTACGTTGGCTGCCAGCCAAAATTAAGTGTTAATTCTCGGTGACCTAAACCTTAACTGCAAGGAAAAATCAACAACTCTATAGTATCCCTAGTACATAGCTACAGTATGCACCAGATGATTCATGATTTGAGCAGAAGGGCTCAAGCTAGACTATTGGAACGCTGATTGATTGGATTCTCACTAATCATCCAGGAAAGATTACTGCCTTGGGTGTTCTACCTGATTCAATTAATGACCACTCTTCTGTTTTCTGCATCTGGGGGTCCTCGGTTATCATGGCCCCATCGCCCCTCTATATAACCTTTCTTTGATTTCGCCAAGCTGGATCATGCAAGTTTCTTAGCAGACTTGTCTGCCATAGACTAGGCCCCTGTTTTCCATGTCCATGATGTTGAGATTGCCATAAATCACTTTATCTCACTCTTCCTGTCCCTCCAGGACATACACATGCCCAAACATACTAGACAAGTTCGGATCAGGCAGACAAGGTGGTTGCGCAAGGATCTTCTTTCCTCCTTATGGTCGCATGACATGTGCTGGAGCCACTTTAAAAACTCAGGTCATCAAGCTGACTATAATACTTACAGAGTACAGTGAAATCTGTGTAAAAAACTAATCCATCAAGCAAAGAGCTCATATTGTAAAGGCCTACTCAACAAAGCTGCTGGTGACCCCAAGAAATTCTGGGCTCCTGTCAAATCCTTTCTGGGGACCAACAAATCTTACCATAATAATGACATGGTCCTTGATGGAGTCCATTGCAATGACCCTCAAACTCTTTTAATAACTTCTTTGCTGACTTATCAAAATACACGGCCTCTTTTCCATCACATCAAAGCTCACCACCTTTTGCTGAAACACATACGTCAAAATACCCACCTTTCCATTTTAAGGGTATATCTAAGGCTCTAGTCCTAAAACATCTCAGATCAATCTCAGACAACACCAGTGTTGGCTCTGATTGCCTTGAACCAAAGCTACTGAAGCTAGCCACTCCTCTCATTGCTGCCCCCGTAGCCAAAATCTTTACCATGTCTCTCTGTCATGGACATGTCCCAGATGTCTGGAAAATTGCCAAAGTTACCCCCCATTCTCAAGAGGGGGGACAAAAAGGACATTGCCAATTATAGACCTATAGCCATTCTATCAGTGCTAAATAAGATCTTGGAGAAAATAGTGGCCACCCAGGTCACAGAGTATCTCTCAAAACACAATCTGTTATCGTACATGCAGCATGGTTTCCAGAAAGGTCATGGCACCTCCACTGCGCTGCTAAAGCTCACAAATGATATCCTGACTGCTATGGATCAAGGACTTATGACTGGGGCAGTGTTCATAGACTTCTCCAAGGCATTTGATCTGGTGGACCACCCTCTCCTGTTCGCCTGCCTCTTGGCTCTCGGTTTCTCCCCACAGTCTGTTAAATGGTCCCACAGCTATCTAACCAATAGATGCCAGCATGTGAAATTTAACTCTGCAGTATCTGACCCAGCTCCCATAAATGCTGGCATTCCTCAGGGGTCCATCTTGAGCCCTCTTCTCTTCTCAGTCTTCAAAAATAGCATATCCCACAACTCACCATCATGCCAGACAATTCTATATGCTGACGATCTTGCGCTATATACCTCATCAGCAGATATGCTAGCTATAAACAGTTGCATGGCCTCTGCGCTTATCTCCATTTAAGACTGGATCTGTAAACACAGGCTTGTTCTAAACGTAAACAAGATGTAGGGCATGCTCTTTGGGCCCATCACCAGACTCAGCTTAAACCGTAGCCTTTATGATGTTCTCTGTGCTGATGGCTTATCCCTCACGATAGTAACCTCTTGTAGGTGTCTAGGGGTCCTACTTGATGAAGCTCTTAGCTTTGATGAGCACATTGCGGTCACATGCAAGGCAGTAAACATGAAACTTGGGGTCACCTACAGGACCAGTTGAGTGATCACTCCCTCAGCCAGGCTCACCATAGCTAGGGGCATCCTCCTTCCATCTCTGGTGTACGGCGCAGTGACCTATATAAATGCCTCAGAAAGCACCCTAGGAAAATGGGACACCACATACAATAACATTTGCTGCTATGCCTCGGCCTCCCCTCGACTAAAGCACCACTGATTACTATACACAGACCTAAACTGGCCCTCCCCATCTTCTAACAGACATCTGGACTTTGGGTCTCTGCTAACAACATTATTAGATCCAACCTACCCTCCTCACTGGCCTCCATGTTGGTGCCACAGTCCTTCTCCTCCTATGGCCTTCGTTCTAATGAACTCTCATTTTTCTGCACCCCAAGGTGTAGAACACAGAAAAGAACCCTTGCTTTCTCTAGCATGGCACCAAGATTTTGGAACTCACTACCACATGAAGTACGCTCTGCACCCACTCATGCTACCTTCAAAAGATTGCACTATAATTGTCTTATAAATCATACCCAATGTACTTGCTTTAACCTCCTTTAGATCACCCTCCCCTGCTTATCACTCGCTCTCTATTAATTTCAGAAACTATTTATCCTCCACGGCACTTATTGTTTGACTGTAATGTTTGAAAACCTACTACCACCATATGAATTTTCGAATCATGCCTACATGTATCTAAATTGTATGTGCTCACTACATGACTGTACTTTTTCACTCATTATTATCTTTTGTACATGCTTTTTCTCTTATCACCTGTAAATATGTTTTTTGTCCCTTACACTACTTTGTCACATTTGTATTTCCCTGATCGGTATAACAAATGTCTTATTTGTTTGTAACCTCCCGGGTCGCACCTGAAAATAGTCGCTTTGTGGCTACGGCACCTACCCAGTTAACAAAAACAAAATAAATAAATTACATGTGGGATATGTGTTGGGCTGAGGTGGAATACACTATGTGTCTGCATGAGCAGACACTGACCTTGGGTAACCTCACCAGTGGCAGAACGTAGTGGAGCCATGAGTGATGGTTCCCAGGATCAGTCTACATGAGTGCAGATACCGCCCAACGCGTATTTGATTTATACAATGGGGTACTGTGTTGATTGTTTTTCTATTTGATTTTTTTTTTAGGTAAGTTAGTTTTCCACTGTGTTTTCCTCTGGTGACTGGGCTTTTTCTTCCGCATTTCTTGTTGAGTATATAATTGCTTGGTGGTGCCATCAGGATGGTTGAACATAGTGTTTGATAGGCTGTGCAATGGGTGTGGGAGGGCTGTAGAGTGATTTCAGTATGGTGGGTTTGTTTGATGGTGACACGGTGGCAGTGGTTCTTTTTGTAGCGGGAGTATGTTATTTTTTCTGGTGGTGTTCTGTTGCATAGAAGACTGTGGGGCTTTTGGAGAGGTGCTGCAGTGTGTTTTTTCCAGAGTGAAAGAGGCATGTTGTGGTCAGGTTGGTGGGTGGATGGAGTGAGGTAGGGTTTGCTGTGTGAGGGTGGTGGAGAGGAGACAGTGACATAATAACTGTGTGGATAAATGTCACAGACATCTGTTTATCCACACAGTCATGAGGATACATGCATTTATCCAATGCTGAATCTGCTCACCTCTATTGTAAAAATACTGCTACCCATGATGCCTTGCACTGGGTTTGCGGCTTTAGAGTATATGCAAGTAATTACATACTGCTACTCATGATGCCTTGTTCTGGGTTTGGAACTTTGGAGTACAGGAGGGTAAGTGCACACTGCTGCTCATGATGACTTACTGGATTTGGGGCTTTAGAGTGTGTGTATGTGAGTAATTACTTACTGCTACTCATGGTGCTTTGTACTGGGTTTGAAGCTTTAGTGTGTACATAGATACATAGATACTGATGGCAGATAAGAGCATTTGGCTCACCTAGTCTGCCTAATTGCACATGTAATTTTGCCTCTTCAAGCTTCTCTTGAACTGGATTGTCCCCTTCCCCCAACTGCTAAAATCTCTGATGCGTATTCCATGTATTCTTGAATCCCGTAATCATTTTAGCCCCCACCACCTTCTCTGGCAGGGCGTTCCACTTGTCCGCCATCCTTTTCATGAAGAAATACTTCCTCACATTACTTCTGAACCTTCCTCCCTCCAATTTCATTCCATGATCCCTAGTACTGGAACATCTCTTCCTCTGAAAAATTGTGTTGTCCTGCACCTTGTTCCTCACTGTGAGGTACTTGTATGTCTCTGTCATATCCCCCCTCTCCCTCCCTGCCTCCAGGCAGTATGTATTCAAGTCCTTCAGCCTGTCCTTGTAGGACCTGTAATGTAAACCCTGTACCATCTTGGTTGTCCTCCTCCGAACTGTCTCCACCATGTCTATATGCTTACATAGGTAAGGTCTCCAGAACTGGACACTGTACTCCAGGTGTGGCCTCACTAATGTCTTGTACAGTGGAATTATTACCTCCCTTTTCCTGCTGGTGATGCCCCTGCCTATGCATCCCAGCATCCTATTTGCTTTACCCACCAACTTGTCGCACTGACTCCCAACCTTTAGATCATCAGAGATGAAAACCACAAGATCCCTTTCCTGCTCAGAGCATGCTGTATCCCCCCCCCCAGCTGATATGTTGTTCCAGGGTTTTTGTGTCCCATGTGCATTACTCTGCACTTTTCCGCATTAAATCTCAACTGCCATAAGAAGTATAAAAAAATAAATAAATCTCTAGTGCCACACCCTTGACCATTTCTCAAGCCTCTGCAGGTCTCTCCTCATTCTATCCACTCCCTCCGGCATGTCCACTCTGTCACAGAGTTTTGTGTCATCAGCAACAGGGAATTCTCCCTTTTATGTTATCCGTAATGTCACTGATAAAGATGTTGAAAGGGACTGCACCCAGTACTGATCCCTGTGGCACTCCACTGGTCACCCTCCCCTCTGCGGAGTAACAGCCATTTATCACCACCCACTGTGTTCTGCCATCCAGCCAATTCCCTGCCCACCGCACTAGTGTTCTAACCATTCCCATATTGCCTAGCTTGTTTAACAGCCTCCTATGGGGCACAGTGTCAAAGGCATTACTGAAGTCTAGATATTCCACATCCCCTGCCCCTCCAATCCACCTCCCTTGTCACCCAGTCAAAAAGTTCAATGAGGTTAGTCTGGCATGACCTCCCCCCAGTAAAACCATGCTGCCTTGGGTCCTGTAGACCACTGGCCACAAGGTGTTCCACTAATCTCTCCTTCAGTAGTGCTTCCATAATCTTCTCCACTACTATGGTGAGGCTGACTGGTCTGTAGTTTCCAGCTTCCTCTCTGTTCCCACTCTTGTATAAGGGGACTACATCAGCTGTTCCCCAGTCTTTGGGCACCTCACCTGTTTCCAGTGATCAGCTAAAAAGGGTCGCCAAAGGTTCAGTCACCACTTCTCTGAGCTCCCTCTGCACCCTGGGGTGCACCACATCCAGACCCATAGCTTTATAGACTCTTATGCCTTCCAGTTCCTTTAGGACCCTTTCCCGTGGAAAGGGATTTGTATCCATTTCTGTGCCCTTCCCCTCACTTTGTACTCCCTTCTGGTCTGCTACCTACCCCTTCTACTATAAAGACTGAGCAGAAATATCTGTTCAATATGTCTGCTTTACTGTTGTTATCCTCAACACTACTTTCACCCTCACCCTTTAGCCTCACTATCCCTCCCTTTGCCTTCCTTTTTTCATTTATGTACCTATACAAGGTTTTGTCCCCTCTAACCACTGTTTTCACAATGTGCTCCTCTGTCTGAGTTTTGGCTTCCCTTACTGCCCTCCCCGCTTCCTTTTGCTTCTCCTAGTACCGCTCCCTATCCCCTTCTGCCTGTGTCTTTTTGTATTGCTTGAATGCAATCCTTTTGGCTTTCACTTTCTCTGCTACCTTCTTAGAGTACCATAAGGGTTTCCTCTTCCTTTCCCTCTTGCTAACCTGCTTAATGCATAATTGTATTGCCCTTGCTATCCCTGTTTTAAATACTGCCCACTGTTCCTCCACCCCTAATTCCTTCCCCATTTCAGCTAGTGTTTCTTCCAAACATTTCCCCATTCTCCCAAAATCTGTCCTCGTAAAGTCTAAGATACGTGCTTTAGTGTGCAGGTATCTGCCCATTCAGTTATTTCAAACCACAGTGTCCAGTGGTCACTGTTCCCCAGGTGCTTCCCCACTGTGACCTCCGTTACACTGTCTCTGTTTGTGAGCAACAGGTCCAGTATTGCCTCCTGCAGAGTTGGTTCCATGACCAATTTTTAAGGAAGGATCCCTGAAGGGAGTCCAGGATAAATCTGCTTCTGGTTGATGCTGCTGCTGGGAGGCTCCAGTCCATGTCTGGCATGTTGACATCTCCAACCAGCATCACCATTCTTTGGATGGCAAACATCAATTCCATGTCTCTTCCACCAGGTTGGTGGTGTATAGACTATGTATGTGAGTAACCAGCTCCAGGAGGTCGTGAGGGCAGTCAAGTTCTCCTGCCTTCCCCCGAGCCCGCCGATTGCCAAAAATCACTGAGCAGCTCCAGGAGGTCATGAGGGCAGTCAGGATCTCCTGCCCTCCCCTGAGCCCACCAATCGCCGAATATCACTGAGCAGCTCCAGGAGGTTGTGAGGGCAGTCAGGATCTCCTGCCCTCCCCCGAGCCCGCCAATCACTGAAAATCACTGAGCAGATAGTGACACGCTGCCCAAACGCATAGCTGCAGCTTGCTTGTTTTCTCCGTGTAAGCGTTTTGAACTTTGGCGCCTTTTTGACAAAAGAATCTTGCTTTTCAGTCGGCAGAACAATGGAGATAGTTTTCTTTCTGCCTTTCCACCTCTGTGCCTTACAGTATTATAAACCAGGCAGGAGGGAACTTTAAGGGAATCATTTTTCTACTACAGTGTTTGAACTTGGCAAAAGGGAACTTAAAAGGAACACTTTATTGCTGCTGCATTGACCGGAGCTTAAAGGGCTTCATGCCTGGGTTGTTCATTTAAATTCTGCCTTCCTGTGCTTTAAATGAAGTATTAAGACTAGTAATGAACTTTATCTGCCTAATGTGCAGCAGGCTCTGTTACAATAGTGCTGCATATTTATACAAATAAGTTCACTTTAATCTGAATCAATCCCCCTGCTGTAAATCGAAGTTAACAAAAATCAAAGTAAGGCAACTCATGATTGACGCCTTGTACTGCACATAATTACTCAGCTCCTCCTCTCCCTACCTGATATAATTATCCCTGTTTTCTCTTCTTTTCCCAGCTGCAGGAGGTCGTGAGGGCAGTCAGGATCTCCTGCCCTCCCCCGAGTCCGCCGATCACCAAAAATCACTGAGCAGGTAGTGACATGCTGCCCAAACGCATAGCTGCAGCTTGCTTGTTTGCTCCGTGTGAGCAGTCCCCGCCCTTAGCTTTATAGACTGTCCCACGTGATGCCAGAACCAATCAGCCCACTTTCCCCTTTGCTCTTTATACATTTCCAATGCCAGTGGCCGCCCTTGAGCAGCTGCCGTCCAACTCACTTCAAAATACAGCCACTGTAACTAGCTATAGTCTCTCTGCTCATAACCATATCATCCCTCCCGCCCTCCTCCTACCCAAATCAACAAATCACACTAGCTCTCCTCACTGAGATTGCCAAACAACCTCCCCACTCTTCCTCTGCCCTTGCGCACCACTCTCAATATTGCTGGCAGAACTGGGTACTGGGAGCTGCCATCCTCTCTCCCTCCTTCCATGCTGCGTTGTCAGCCTTAAATGTCTCCACACTCGACCCAATGTCAATCTCGAGTACTCCTCACCACCTCCCTATCTGCCGCAAGCCACAAAGGTCCATGCGCCTAGTAAAACAACTCTTGTCTCTCCTGCTTCTCATAGCCGGAGATGTGGAACGTAACCCTGGTCCAACCCCCACCATAAATGGACCCCTCCCCCCCCGGGCAATCCACCTACCAAGAGGTTTCAAAATAGCATACCTAAATATATGCAACATTCTGAACAAACTCGCGGCCCTACAAACATGCATCCTATCCCTATGCCCTGATATCTTAATCATTACAGAAACCTGGCTGAAGCCCCACAACCTCGATACTGAGTTCTCAATACCCGGCTACTCCCTCATTAGGCAGGACCGTCAGGGTAAAAAGAAGGGTGGTGGTACTGCCATGTTCATCTCCTCCAACCTCTAGTACTCCACTATCAGGCTTTCCATACCCACATTGTCAATAGACTCCCTACTAATCAAAATCTCTCTCCCTCACTCAATTCCCATGTACGCAGCAGGGTCTTACTGCTCCCCAGACACACTGCTACCTGCCGTCCTAGACCACTTGGGCACCCTGAGATCCCTCGCGACTGGGGGCGAGCTACATATCCTTGGGGATTTCAACCTGAACTGGCTAGTCAGTGCAAACTCTAAATTACGTAGCCAAGTAAATGCGCTAAACCTGTCCCAACAAACAACTGAACCCACTCGCCTAAACCACAAATCCAAGAAACATACTCTATTGGACTGGGCCCTTACCTCCCACCCCCATCGTATTATTGACGCGGGCCTACTGCCGGACTCTCTCAGTGATCACCACATGATTTATGTGGTACGGAAGATATTCAGACCTAAGGCCCCACCACCCCGTACACTGAATACTAGATCTTACAAATCCCTGGACCAGACCATGCTCCTAAATGACCTGTCTAACATTGATTGGCCCTACATCCCCCGGGCTCCTTCCATGGACGAGGCCCTCGATTTCTTCACGTCCAGATTCCTCGCTATCTGGGACTCCCATGTGCCACTCAGAAGATCCAGAGTAAGGGGTGCTCACCTACCCTAGGTGACTGCTAAGCTCCTAGAGCAACTTCTAGTCAGGAACAGAGCCTGGAAAACCTATAAGGTAACAGGTTCTCAAATGGCTCTGCAACACTACCGCTCACTACGGAATGCCTGCACAAGACTTATCCAGCAGGCCAAATCTAATTATTTCAAGTCTGCCTTCGACAATAACTTTACAAAACCAGCCCAATTCTGGAAGTCAATTGAATCCCTCTTCTCCTGTCCGGCCCAACCGCCTACACAAACCCTCAATATAGCAGGTATCACTACCACTAAACCATGAGCTGTAGCCACAGAGCTAAACTCTTTTTTCACAAGCTGTATGTCCTCTCTCTTATCCTCTCACCCCAAGCACCCTCCCCCAGACACCCCAGCCTTTTCCCCACCCGCCAACTTCTCCTTTCACCTTGTTACTCCAACAGAGGTATTAAAAACACTTTGGTCACTCAAACCCTCCAAAGGTAAATGCCCCTCAGGACTAGACTCCAAAATGCTCCTTCTGTCTGTCATAGCCAGTCCTCTGGCCAATCTATTTAACCTGTCATTCAGACTTGGCTCTATCCCATCTTACTGGAAGCATGCCACAGTCATCCCCCTCCTCAAAGGGGGGCGACCCCTCCTCCCCGGGCAACTACCGACCTATCTCGCTGCTCCACAACCTAGCCAAAATTCAGGAGCACCTTGTACTCTCACAGCTCTCCAATTTTCTCGACTCCACCTCCTTCTTCACTCCATACCAGGCTGGTTTTAGTAAAACTCACTCCACCATCACCTCTCTCCTCCATCTCACTGACACCATCCTATCAGGAATGGATAAAGGGGAAATCACTGCGGCCATCTTCATTGACCTGGCTAAGGCTTTTGACACGGTCTCTCACGCCCTGTTACTGTCTAAGCTTGCCCAAGCTGGACTGACTGGTCCTGCCACCAGCTGGTTCCAGTCTTACTTGGCGGGCAGGTCCCAGTCGGTCCGTATTGGCTCTGACATTTCCACCTCACTCCCTGTTACCACCGGGGTCCCATGAGGCTCCATCCTAGGCCTATTGTTGTTTTCCATCTTCCTCAATGGTCTTCCTGCGGCCTGCCCTCACACGTCCATTCACATGTATGCAGACGACACAGTTCTGTATGCCTCTGGGCCATCTCCCTCCACAGTAGCTGCCTATCTACAGCAGGATTTCGACAATGTCCAACTCTGGTTTAGCTCTCATCAGCTATTCCGAAACCCCAAGAAAACAGTCTCCCTAACTTTCGACACTAGGGAAAAACTTTCCCACCTCCCCCACTTTCCACACACTAGATGGCTCCCCCTTGGAGGTTTGTACTTCCTTCAGATACCTTGGGGTCTGGTTAGACCAGCATCTTGACTTCACTGAGTAAATTGATGCTATACATAAGAAGCTGCACCCCATGTTGGGTGCCTTATACCATAATAAAAGTTGCATCCTCTTGCCTACGTGCCTGGCAATCATTCAAAAAATGATCGTCCCAATACTGGACTACAGGGATGTAGTCTACTGTGTAGCCCCTAAGTCCTCCCTGGCTAGACTAGATCCTCTCTTCCACTCTTTCTGCCATTTCTCCCTGGGCTGCCCTCCCCTTACCCATCACTGTGACCTCTACCACTCCTTAGACCTCCCATCTCTCCACAATCGGAGATTGATACACTGTGTTAGAACTACTGCGAAATTCTGGTCCCAGTCACTCCCCTCCTACCTTGCAGATGCCATAGCAGTACTGCCCCCACCGGCTTACTCGCTCAGGAACATTGATTCCTGGCTTCTTCACATCCCCACATGGCCACCGCGTCTGGCCAGGCTGCTTTCAGCTACCGGATGCCAAACTTATGGAATTCCTTGCCAGTTGATGTTCGACACTCCACCAGCACACCTCACCTCAACGCACTACTCAAGACACACTTTGCCACTACTTGCCCATGCAACTTGCACTGCTGAAGCCCAAGCAGGCATGTCATCTGCTGACCGTCTCATCTGTATATTTACTCCTGCTGTTGACTACTCTGTATAAATGTGTGCTGCTGTTACTCTGCAAAAATGTATGTATTGCTAGCTATTTCGCCTGTATATTGTTTTTACTTCTGATGTTAGCTACTCTGTATATAAGAATGCTGTTATCAACGCTGGTCATATGAATGTATCAAAAATGTATTGAAATATGTATCCTCCCTATCCCCCACACCCCCAGGGTGCATCTGAAATCGAGTGGTAGCCTGCTCAGAATGCTTTCCTGGTAAAACTCCTAAATAAATAAGTAAGTAAATTATGTACTGCTACCTATGATGTCTTGCTCTGGGTTTTGGACTTTAGAATGTAAATGTATATGTATAATGAGGGGTCCTTTGGTTAGACTGAGGGCACGAAGACTCAGTGAGTCTGGTGTGGTAACTGGAGGATCATAGGTGTCAGTTTGCTGTCACGTGTGGGGATCCAGAGAGAGAACGTTCAGTGGTGCACGGGTGGTTGGAAGTGTGGAACCCGTGATGCTGAACGTGGGTCGTCTGTGCGACTGCACTCTTCGGGGGTTCAGGGAGCTGAGCTTCACCCTCGTCGGACTAAGGGACATCAGCACGTTGCAGAGTCTGCTGTCCATGTGAAAGCAAGGGTCGTGAGGGTGTTCCACAGCCGAGGCCCTCCTGAACCCCCCAACAGAGCGCGGTTCTCTTGAGGATAGCCCGCGGCTGTCCATGTGAAAGCAAGGATCGCGGTGTTCCACAGCTGAGGGCCTCCCTGAACCCCCAACAGAGCGCAGTTCTCCTCGGATAGCCGCGGCTGTCCGTAAAGCAAGAGATGCGTGAGGGTGTTCCACAGCCAAGGGCCCTCCCGAACCCCAACAGGCGCAGTTCTCCTGGATAGCCCTTGGCTGTCCGTGGCAGAAGCAAGGGTTGCGGTGTTCCACAACCGAGGCCTCCCGAATCCCCCAGCAAGCGGGTCTCCTCCGATAACCCGCGGCTGTCCACACTGAAAGCAAGGGTCGCGAAGGTGTTCCACAGCCGAGAGCCTCCCGAACCCCCAACAGAAGCACAGTTCTCCTCAGATGAGCCGCAGCTGTCCATGTGGAAGCAAGGGTGCGAGGGTGTTCCACAGCCGAGGAGCCCTCCCCAAACCCCCCCAAACAGAAGCGCAGTTCTCCTCGGATAGCCCGCAGGTAATCACCAGTAACAATGGCTCCAATGGCTCCATGTGAAAGTTCTGAATTCTGGATTTTGGCGCCAAAAACAACAACCCTTTATGTCGGCACAGAAATGCTAATAGTTTTTCGTTAGTCTTGCACACTGTTTCCAAAGCCTTTCTCCCCAACTACTTTAATACCTGACTTGCATCCTTTAAGCCTTCTCCTTACTTTAAATTATTAAACCAAGACTGCATATGTTCTTAAGGGAGCCTTTCTCCGCAGCTTGAGTTAAGTTAAAAAATAGGACTGCAAATGTATTAAGGGAGCCTTTCTCCACAGCTTGAGTTAAGTTAAAAAAGGACTGCAAATGTATTAAGGGAGCCTTTCTCCTCAGCTTGAGTTAAGTTTAAATGACTTTAATACCTGACTGACCTGAAATGTATTTTTGAAGCACTGTGCTAGAGTCAGCCCCCTCCTCCCCCTTTCTTTGTTTCTCTCAGTCCCTCCTCCACCTACCTCCTTAAATTGAATCTGTGTTCTTTCCTCCGCAGCTGTCCATGTGAAAGCAAGGGTCACGAGGATGTTCCACAGCCGAGGAGCCCTCCCCGAACCACCCCCCAACAGAAGCGCAGTTCTCTTCGGATAGCCCGTAGGTAATCACCAGTAACAACGGCTCCAATAGCTCTGTGTGAAAGTTTTACCCCACCGCCCCCGCCACCACCCTTGGTCGACATCGCAATTTATACCTCGTGTCACGTGAGCGCAAAAACCAATTAGTGGCTTTTCCCATTTGCAGGTTATCAGAAACCACCACCAGTCGCCAGTGTTTCAATTCCTTGCACTTCTCCATCCCTCCACCTCACCTAACATCACATTCTGCTCGCATAGGAACTACTCCTTAGGAATATGGCTATCTGTTTTGTCCTCTTCCACGTAACTCCTCCAAACTCTAAATACCTTTCCTCATCAATGCCCCAAATCAATGGAAGTCTTTTCCTGCTGCCTACATCCGCGTTGTTCAGGCTACTGCTCACAACAGATTCAGTTGCATCATTTCTAGCTACTGAACAAAAATTCCTTCATCACTGCACCCCTACTCTCAGCCTGCCCAACATGGCCCCAAAAAAGATCACTCCACTAGTGTCATTAGTTCTGTCGTCCCTATCAAACAAACAACAAAGACAACTAGGCTATCTGATTCATTCCGCCATGATCAAAAAACACCACTGGCATCCCCCAACCTGCCCCCTCCTGTCCCTCCTTCTGCTAGCCCTGCTAGCAGGTGACATTGAAACCAACCCAGGACCTACAAACTAACAGATTGACCACACTAATGCCACGTGGGCTGGATGCCATGGTATCAAGATCGCTCACCTAAATGTATGTAGCCTTCCTTCCAAGTTCACTGAGATAGAGGCCTGGGTGACCCTATACAAGCCCCATGTGCTAGGTATCTCGGAGACCTGGCTAAAACCATACCACAACAACGCCTTGTACCAACTCCAAGGATATTCCTTCCTCTGGCTAGATAGGCCGGGCAGGAAGAGAAGAGGTGGCATTGCACTGCATGCCTAGGACCATATATCAGCTGCCACTGTCACCTGCTCCACTGCCATCTCACTTAGTGAGTGGATTATTACTGAGCTAACCATTAGCACCTCAAAAAAACTGTACATTGGCTGTTGTTACAACCCCCCTCCAGCTTCTACCCAGGGACTATCTAGCTTACTGTCTGGTCTAGCAGGCGCCACCCCATCTAGAGATGTCTTCCTACTGGGGGATTTCAATCTCAATTGGACAGCAAACTCAATCCCAGAAACACAGCCCTACTAAAGCCACAAAACCTAGAGCAAGTAATCTCAACCACAACAAGATTCAACCAACACACACCAAACCACTCTATCCTTGATTGGATTCTAACTAACCGGTCTGACCTACTCCTCCTAACAGACTAACAGGCACCATGTCAGACGCAATTAGCAACCACTCCCCCACCTACATCGTTGTGAACAATAAGTCAGCTCGACCACCAGCAAAATTACTGTCCTTTAGAAATTTCAGCAGCCAGAATCATGAACCTATGACTACGGAAGCAATGTCCTTAAACTGGTCCTCCCTATACCAGCTTGAAAATGTCTCCGCTGCTGTCTAATACCTCACCAGCACCCTTCAGAAACTTCAGGACCAGTATTTTCCCACCAAAACCAGAAGGGTTATGTGAGGCTGCACACACTGGATAACAAAAGAACTGTTACTGCAAATGAAGGTCAGGGACTCTAAATGGAGAGCATTCAAAGAGTCTCCATCCCCACAACTATGGAACGCCTACAGGCAACTGCAAAGTACCTGTAAGCAGCTGGCAAAGTCACTAAAAAAGAAATACTTCACTGAGCTCCAAAAAAATACCCTAGGGAACCCACGTAGTTTCTGCTTTCATCGCTGACTTCCTCAATAATATGTTTACCAACCTGACCCCTTATCTTAGCAAGCTCCCTCCTTACCCTCCCTCCAACCCAAACAGGAACAATAGCCCCCCCACTCCCGCAAACACCGAAGCTTCCACCCCTCCTTTCTATTTCAGGGCCATTACTCACAAGACCATTATAAAACTTCTAAAAACTCTCCCTTCTAGCGGCAGCCCTGGAAGTGACAGGCTGTATCCAGCTTTCCTGGGGATCATCTCCCCTGCCCTTGTCAAACCACTAACACACATTTTTATGTTTGCTTGCATGCATGTGCAAGAAACATAGTGCCATCATATGAGTTTTCTAGAAGTGTGTCAGCCTCTTCCAATTCAGTCTGTGTGTTTGCAGGCGCGGCCGCAGTGCGTCAATCACTGCTGCAGCTGTCTATGACAGCAGGAAAATGCAGTGGCATACAGTTGAAAGGGAGAGCTCTGCTTGAGTGAGCAGAGCTCTCCTCCCCCACGCACACACACACACATGCAAACACGCATATGCGTGCTGATGCGCTCCCTCCCCCTCCCCATGCACACACTGTGTGGACGACGGGGGTGCTCAATCCCTGTCAGCTCCATGCCCCCCAACAACAGCTGCCCAGGTGCCACGCTGAGCCACCCCAGCGTGGCAAGAACTGTCATACCAACAGGGTGCCCAATCCCCCATCGGCTCCACGGCTGCCGCCCCCAAAAAGCTTTCCATGTGCCATGCTGGGGCCCACCCCAGCGTGGTAAAGCATGTTATGGCCGGCAGGGGTGCCCAATCCCCCATCGGCTCCAGCCCCTAACAACCTTTCCAGCTGCCGCGCTGAGCCCACCAAGCGTGGCAAATGTCCCGTGTCGTCTAAAAACCTGTAAGAAGAAAACTTTCCCTGCAGTCTCCCCACCCCCCACAACCGCACCCACCCTCGCACCCTGCCTCCCACCCTCCCACCCCATGACCTCTGGAGCTCGGTCGGCGATCATCGGTGGACCGGGAACACGTCTGCACTCTTCAAAGCCAACCGCGAACTGAGGAAATGCCGGTAAGCTGTATAATGGAATAAGTAAGGTTTTTTCAACTTTGTTGCGTATCTCAGGCATTTTTGGGAATTTTGGGCCCAAATTTTCAACATGGGTTTTTTGGGACCCCTCCTCATGAGTTCTTGCACTGTCATGGCATTAATCGGGCCTGAAGGGTGATTTCGCAGTCACTACACGAAATCACCTTTTGGGACCCATTAATGAAATGACACTGCCAGTGTTCATAAGGTGGGCTCTCAAAAAGCCTATGCTGAAAAGTTGGTGAAAAAATTCCTAAAAATGACTGTTTTACGAGCGTGCATTGCGCAGTTCCTACGCACGCTTCGTAAGTTCTGATTTTCAATATTTTCACTCCAGATTTTCAACATTGCCATTTTACCACACCTCCTTATGATCAGTACAGCTGTCATTTTCACATCTCACCCAAAGCGTGTTTCCGCCCGTATGGCGCACAATGGCGATCGGTGTGTGAGAAATCAATGTATGGGACACATTAAGAAAATCACAGTGACACTGTTCATGAGCAGAAGGTTAAAATAGCTATGTTGAAAATCTGAGTAAAAAATTCAAAAATGACTGTTTGACGGCGTGCGTTGCAGAGTTCCTGCGCGCTCGTAAGTTATAAATTTTCAATATTTTCACTCCAGATTTTCAACATTGCCATTTTAACACACCTCCTTATGAGCAGTACGGCTGTCATTTTCACACCTCACCCACAGCGTGTTTCTCTGCCATGTGGCGCACAATGGTTGCAGTCGATTGTCGCGAAATCAATGTATGGGACACATTAAGAAAATCACAGTGACACTGGTCATGAGCAGAGGTGTTAAAATGGCTATGTTGAAAATTTGGTGAAAAATTCCCAAAATGACTGTTTTAGGAGCGCAGGTTGCGCAGTTCCTACGCACGCTGGCAAGTTTGCGAATTTGTAATATTTGCACACCAGATTTTCGACAGTGCCATTTTACCGCACTTCCTTATGAGCAGTACAGCTACCATTTTTCACATCTCGCCCAAAATGTGTTTCCGCACATGTAGCGCACAGTGGTACAGTCGGTGTGCGAAAACAATGTTTGGGACAGATTAAGAAAATCACAGTGACACTGGTCATGAGCAGAGGTCTTAAAATGGCTATGTTAAAAATTTGGTGACAAAACTCCATAAAATGACTGTGTTATGAGTGAGCATTGCACAGTTTCCACGCACCCTCGCAAGTTCATGAATTTGTAATATTTTCAGTCCAGATTTTCACCAGGGGCATTTTTCCACACCTCCTTAGGAACAGTACAGCTGTCATTTTCCACGACATGGCCGAAATGTGTTTTCACACTTTCAGCGCAGAAATGCGTGGTTGCTGTGGGAAATCATTGTTCAGGACAGATAAAGAAAATCACACTGACACTGTTCATGATTGGAGGTCCCAAAATGGCTGTTAACAATCTGCTGTAAAAAAATTCCCAAACTAGTTACATTACGGGTGTGCGTTGCCCAGTTTCTACACACGCTCGTGACTTCACCAGTTTTTTTAAGATTTTCACAGCAGATTTTCAACATTGCCATTTTTTACACCTCCCCATGAACGGTACAGCTGTCATTTTTCACATCCTGTTCGGAATGTGTTTTTGCACCTGTGGTGCCAAATGCCGTAGTCGCTGTGCAAAAGCTTCTGCCTAACAAACTGATATTGCCACTGTTCATGAGGTGGGGGTCACAAAAAACATGTTGAAAATTTGGAGTGAAAATACCAGCGAATGCCTGAAGGTTAGGGTTTCCGACCATAGCACCACCCTGTGAAAATGACGGGCATCAGGGGTGTGACTTGCGATTCTTGCCTGTAATGCTCTACCATTCCACCCCCACCCACACCCTGCAGCCAGTGATAGGCACCAAGGTGTGTCTCGGACTCTTCGGGCCCAAACTTCACCCCATTCTCCTATACCGCACCCATCTCATCATATTTCCTGATGGAATGGGGTGCGCATAAGAGCCAAAGACCCCAAGGCACAGTGACACTTGTCAGTGTCTGCAGGGTAGGGTGTGGTGAAATGGTGTGGTCGTTATGCCTGACGACCCAAAGGCACACCCCAATGCCTGTCACTCTCTGCAGGGTGGTGGTGGTGGTGTAGTTGGCTTCAGTTCAATACTTCGCTGCCATTCCTATAATGCAGCTCTGTAACTTCTACACTACCAATGCCAATGCCAGCAAGCAAACATTCGGCATTGACAAATGCTTGTTAACCTTGCTCTGTCTACATCAACAGGGCCTGACACCTGGAAACATGCAAGTGTGATTCCCATCTTCAAGGCGGGAGACCCCAGTTGCCCAGAAAACTATCGGCCCATCTCCCTACTACCACACCTCAGCAAACTACTTGAGAAAGTAGTCCATTCCCAACTAACTGAACATCTCAATAAATATAACCTCCTGTGTCCTTTTCAACACGGCTTCCGCGAACACCACAGCACCTCCTCTGCCCTGGCAGCCTTCTCAAACCATGTCCTCAGAAATATGGACAAGGGTATGGCCACGGGTGCAGTCTTTGTTGATTTATCAAAGGCATTTGACCTTGTTGACTATCAACTTCTCCTCTCCACACTTCAACATTTTGGTTGTGCCCCTGGACCTGCAGCCTGGTTTCATAGCTACCTCACAAACAGGTCCCAGTCCGTGCTTATAGGCAAAGTAGCCTCAACTTCCCTTCCCACCAGCACTGGAGTTCCTCAGGGATCAATCCTTGTCCCCCTACTTTTCTCCATGTTTATAAATGTGCTACCGGTATATAGCCTAAACTGCAACACTCTCCTCTATGCGGACGACCTAGTCCTATACCACAGCAACAAGTCCCTAGAAGCCATCTCCTCCACTCTCACCGACAACTATGCAGCGGCTGTTCACTGGTTCACATCCAGAAAACTCCTTGTAGATGGGAAAAAGATGAAGGCCATGCTCTTCGGATCAAATCCTTTCCTAAACAAGTCAGCTAAGTTAAACTCCTCCCTCACCGTATATACATCTGCCGGACTTCCACTGGAATAGGTCAACTCTTTCAAATATCTCGGTGTTACCCTTGACCCATCTCTCACCTATAATGATCACATAACCCTGACTATCAATAGGATAAACCTGAAGCTAGGAGCGGCATACCGAGCAAACCACCTGCTATCAACTGAAGCTCGTCTCGCCATTGCACAGGAAAACCTCGTACCGCTCCTTGACTACTGCTCCCCATTCTACTCCCAAGTGTCCATAAAGCAGCACTCCGGCATCAATATGACATACAATGCCATCTGTCACTTTGTTCTCAAAACTCCCTCCATAACTCATCACTGTACACTCTACCAGTCCCTTGGTTGGCTCCCTCTCCAGGCACGCTTTAACTATACCGCAGGCTGCCTAGTCAACAATGCCCTCAGAAGTAACCAGCTGTCCCCATATGCCCCCCTACTCATATATACAGAGCATCCATGAGGCCACTTAGGGCATCCTCCACCCAATCCTTGGAAGTTCCCCGTGTCTCTACAGTAATGGGCAGTAAGGCCTTCTCTGTCTCTGCCCCCTTCCTCTAGAATCGTTTTCCCATGCCCGTCCGTACATCTACATCCCATGCATCTTTCAGATCTAACCTAAAGGCCTGGTTAATGATAGGCTCCACCTGCAAATGCACACAGGGCAGCGCAGGAGACTGAAAGCCACCATAATCCTACCACAGTCAGGCGCTTTCTGCCTATCCTAAAGCACTAACCCACTCACTTGACTCTCATACTGCCTCTCAAAACCTACCCGTGTGAGACCTCCTCCTACATCTCTGTATCTGGATCAGGCAGACCATGGCTCAAGGTTACACCAAGACTTAGTGAGGCATAACACAAATTACCCTGCTCTCCAGTTTACTCGGACTATGCTCCCTCAGTGCCTAGACTCAGCGCACTGTCTGGAAGCCATGCCCTAATTTTTACCACAAGCTCTCAGGTCAACCTGCTCTCTTTCTCAGGACAGGCGTGTTAACTAGACTAGATATTGTTAAGTCTGTTATGTTAAACTACTCCTTGTGAATCTGTAACTTTTCTCCCATTGTACTGCTGCAGGTATCCCTATGGTACCTCACTTACCACTGTTTCTTTAGCACAAGTAAGCTTTTGTCTATTGTTATCTATTGATGCTTGTACAGTATATGTAAATTGCATATTATATCTACTGCTTGTATCCATGTACCGCCACCTTATGGCCCAGGTCGTGACTGAAAATGGTCCACTCGATCAGCGCAGTTACCTGGTTACCAAAAACGTAAATAAATAAATAAAATAATTATATAACACTTCCAATGATGCCTTGCTCTGGAACTGGAGCTTTGGAGTACATGCAAGTAACTGCATATTGCTACTTATTATACCTTACTGGCTTTGTAGCTTTTGAGTGTATGTGTGTAATTGCATACTGCTGCACAAGACTCCTTGCACTAGTTCAGGGGCTTTTATGTGCTTAATTACATACTGCTACCCATGATGCTTTGCTCTGGGTTTGGATCTTTAGAGTGTATGCATGTAATTACATACTGTTACCCATGATGCCTTGCTCTGGGCATGATGCTTTAGAATGTATAGTATTCGAGTAATTTTATATACAGCTACCGATGATGCTGTGCACTGCATTTGGTGCTGTTGAGTGTATGTGAGTAGTTACATACTGCTACCCATGATGCCTTGCTCTGGGTTTGAGTCTTTAGAGTATGTGGAAGTAACTACATACTGCTACCTATGATGCCTTGCACTGGGTTTGGTGCTTTAGAGTGTATGTGAATAATTTCATACTGCCACCCATGATGCTTTGCTCTGGGTTTGAGGCTTTAGAGTATATGGAAGTAACTACATACTGCTACCCATGATGCCTTGCTCTGGGTTTGGGTCTTTAGAGTGTATGCATGTACAGTGGCATCCACCAGGATGAAACACATTTTTTAACACACTCTGCAGTATGCTGCAGCAGACCTACTGAATAAAGCAATGTAATTTCAATGGCAACTGGTCCCCTTTGTCATGCAGGAAACTGTGGCATTCACTTCATTTTGGCAGCATCACATTTTCCTGAATGACAAAGGGGACTAATTGCCATTGAAATTACATTGCTTTATTCAGTGGGTCTTCTGAAGCAGTTTTACCATAGCACATTGACAGTGCTAGCACCGGCATCCCCTACAGCGACAGCTACCATGCCAACTGTTGGCATTGTAGCCTCGGGGATGTCGATGCACACAGACAGGGAGCTGTGCCCCCGAACCTCCCCCTTGCGGGGGGCTCCAACTCCCACACACCCTGGTCTCTAAGATTCCTACTCCAAGTCGGAGCTGGACCGGGGGGGGGGGGGGGGCAAAACACCCTGCAAGGCTGTCCCGGTCACTGCACAGGCCATCACAGCAATGTGCGGGTTTTGCCCACTTCCTGTCGCCGTGATGGTCCTTGCAGTGCCAGAATCGTTGCGGTGATGGTATACCTTCTGAAGCATTCTGCAGAGTGCTGCAAAATGCTACAGAATTTTGTTTCATCCTGGTGAATGCCACTGTAATTATATACTGCTATCCCTAATGCCTTGCACTGGTTTTGATACTTTAGAGTGTATGTCTATAACTGCAAACTGCTACCCATGATGCCTTGCACTGGGTTTTTGTAGTTTAGAGTGTATGTGAGTAATTATATACTGCTACCCATGATGCCTTGCACTGGGTCTTTGTAGTTTAGAGTGTTTGTATGTAACTACACACAGCTATCCATGATGCCTTGCACTGGGTTTTTGTAGTTGAGAGTGTATGTGAGTAACTACATACTGCTAACCATGATGCCTTGCACTGGGTCTTTGTAGTTTAGAGTGTATGTATGTAACTACATACTGTTACCCATGATGCCTTGCACTGGGTTTTTGTAGTTGAGAGTGTATTTGAGTAATTACATACTGCTACCCATGATGCCGTCCTCTGGGCTTGGGGCTTCAGCATGTATGCATGAAGTTGGGCAAGACAAAGAACCCAGCCTGTCAGGATATTTCAATACTGTAGACACACACATAGATACATAGAAGTTGACATCAGATAAGGACCTCTTGGCCCACCTAGTCTGCTCTATCCATCCCCTACCTATTGTGAGACCCTATGCTATACCTGAACTCCAGAACACCACCCTCTGGCTTTCAGGATACCCGTGTGCCTATGGCCTACATATTTGTTCTCCCACTGTATTAGGGTTGTTCAGATAATCCATTATAAAAAGAGGTACCATGGATAATAGCAAAATAGCTATAGATACCTTGGATAATAGCAAAAAAAATCTGAATTTTGGATTTTTGGATACATTTATTTATTTATTTACCAAAATTCAATAAATAAACAAATACATTTACTGTTTTATAATTCTTTATTGTGACTGGGAGGTTCTGTAAATGAGGCACTTCTCTTGGAAGCTATCCTGTATTTTTGCAACTTTTAAATAAAAAAAATCAGTATTAGTTATTACTTCCTCCCCTCCACCCTGTGACAGACAGCCTCCCCCCCCCCCCAAGCTCACTGATACTGAGGTTGTGTTGCTGGCCCTAGCAACTCTTATAGTGCATAAAATTCATTAATACAGAAGTAAGTACCAGAATTACCGGTACCTCCCCTCCAAACCAAGCTGCTGTCCCCACCTTACACAAGCCATGTTACCTGTCTCTGTCCCCACATTTCAATGGAAAACCCCCCAACCAGCACAGCAACTATCCTCCATCTCCGTCTCTCCCCCGATAGCTCCACAGATTGCACAAGATCTGAGTCAGATTGACAATCAGCCAATCTGGTATTACTAGTGAAGGATGACATCATTCATTCATATATTGGCATGAAAAGACAAGTGCAAGCAGCTTCACCATGGGACCTGATAAAAGTGATTGATCTGAGCACCTGACTTGGATTTTGTGCAATTTTGTAGAGCTTATGGGGGGAGGCGGGAGGTGTGGGGGTGCTAGTGGGTGTGTTGGGTGGAGGGCTTCTCTGTCGAACTAGGTGGAATCAGGGTATCATGGCTTGTGCCAGGGTGAGAGGAACAGCTTGATTTGGAGGAGGTAACCAGTAATTGCTTCTGTATTAACATATTTTATTTATTATAAAAGCAGGTACGGCCAGCAACAGTTTAAATATCAATGGGTTTAGGGGGAGATTTCACTGGACAGACTGGGTGGAGGTCTGGGGGGTTAAGAGTGTTAAAAGGGAGAGTGAAGTAACTTAGGGTACTAGGATAGTTAGATAATAGGATATCTGACATCCGTTACAATCCAAGACTAGGATTGCATGTCTGATTTGGATATGGATTAGGACTATCTGTCTGTCCTAGCTCAGATTAGGTTTTAAGGTATCTGAGCAGGCCTACCCTGTATCCCTTTTACAGGACCCACATACTTCACTTTTTGCAAATTGCCTTTCCTGTATACAACCTCCGAGTGTGTTATCTGTTACAGAGCTTTCTGTGCTGCCAAGTACTTTCTAGTGCAGTGTGTGTGTGTGTGTGTGTGTGTGTGTGTTAAAGGGTCGTTACTGCAAGAGCTGATTGACTGGCATCAGAATTAATGCCAGCAGCAGCACTCAGTGCCTGTCACTGAGAGATGTCGGGCAAAGGAAGAACTTTACCCACACCGACAGGCCTAACCGTTGTTGTCAGCTAATGGCATTTCTGGGCTTCGTAGCTCCCTTCAAGACGTGAAGGCTGAACTTTGTGATCTCAGAGAAAGAAAGGTCTCTTGCTTCTAAATCATGCCGTCTGTGAAGGATTGACTGAGGGCTTTCATTCCATTCTGAAGCCCAGTTCCTCCTGCAGTGCAGAGAGACTGTCAGTGCTTTGGATGACATTCAGGACTGCAATGGGGGTGGGGGAGTAGTGGGGTGGGAATGGCTCTGGGGTGAGGCAGGCAGAACTTTTCTTGTTCTAATTTAAACCAAGTAAAAATATTTATTTCAACCTTCTTTGTAAACCTAGCAAATGTCCATATATTTGCAAATGCACACTGTTAATGTTGTTCATGACTTGCACTGAAGCAGTGTCAGTGGCTCAGCAGGTTGCACACATGCCTCGAAGGAAGGTTAGAAAGTTGTGGGTTCTAGCCCTACACCAAACACTTAAGTAAAACCCAGTATAGATCCTCCAGTTCAGAAGAAGGGGAATGCTGTACTCCTGAGGTGCCGGCTTTTGGATGAGATATTAAAATGGAGGTCCCGTCTTCCTGTTCAGGTGGATGTTAAAGATCCCATGGCACTTCTCGAAAAGAGCTGGGGTATTTTTTTATTAAAAAGATCAAAACACATACAGCACAAAATAAAACAGAACTCACATCAGGCTGTAACCCCACCTGCCAAAAGGGGGGCTTAGCTTAGTGAGCAGCTCCAGTTCTAGCTGCTCACCTTGGCACAACCCGAAGTGCCTGCATAGTTTTTTCTTCTGTCCCCCTAGTCCTTTCACCTCCTGGTACCCCAGTCTAGCCCCCAAAAGTAAAATCCAGCCCTCTGGGGCTTGAGAGGCCACAACCATGATCACTTACCTCAGCAATGCCCAAGGGGCAGCGGGAACCATGCAGGCGCGAGTGGCTCCATTGATCTTGTAACTGCCAGTGTTACAGTCAAACCGGAGAGTGTCCTGTCGGTCCTGGGATCCCCATGTGGTAAGTGGGACCCGGTGACCACAGGCAGGGTCCTGATCACCTGCTTTCTTGAAACTTTAAAGAAAGCCACAAACTGTTTTTGATCAGGGCTCATGAATATTAATGAGCCAGAGACCTGATCAGCTATGAATATTCATGATGGTCTGTCTGCCCTCAGGAAAGCTTGTTCTTGGCTGTGGCCGATGGGGGAAGAAAAGGGAAAGAAAGGTTTTAAATAAACAATAATTGTGACTGCAGGGCATGTTTAGGAACTAATGTTGCCAAGGGGAAAATGTTTAAAATGAATAAATACTTCAACCTGGCTGCACCAGACAACTACTGGGACTCGCATAAAAACAGCGTGTCTGCTGCTGCATATCAGGGAGCTAAAATATTGGCAGCAGCGACTGGCAAACAGATGGAGCAATGTCCTTTATCTTGCAGCAACAGCAAGTACATATTCAGGGCTAATGGACTGTGGGGCATTTGGGCAAAAATATGATTTGTTCTGGCTGCACCAGGACTTTGATTTGGGACTGTCACTAATCTGCTTAAAGGACAATGGGTTAAGCAGCTATTGCAAGCACCCACAGCCAATTGGATAGCTAGAATAACAAAGCCAGGACTTGTGGGACATAGAAACATAGAATTTGACAGCAGATAAGGACCGCTCGGCCCACCCAGTCTGTCCATTTCCCTACCTAATGGATAAGCTGCAGATCCTAGTTAACCAGCAGCCTACTTCTTTCTACCTCCAACCCCTAGAATTGCCTTATGACTGTCCCATGCATGCTTGAATTCAACCATTGTTTTTGACTCCACAACCTCCTCTGGAAGGCCGTTCCATGCATCCACAACCCTCTCTGTGAAAAATACTTCTACATTACCTCTGAGCCACCCCCATCTTCAAATTGTGCCCCCTTGTTCTTGCACACCTCTTTTTTTGAAAGATGCTACCCTCTTGGACTTTATTGATTCCCTTGAGGTACTTGAATGTTTCTATCATATCCCCTCTCTCCCTTCTTTCCTCGAGGCTATACATATTAAGCTCCTTTAGTCTCTCTTCATATGTCTTCTGGTGCAGACCCTGCACCATTTTAGTTGCCCTCCTCTGGACAGCTTCCATCTTGTCTACGTCCTTGCAGAGATTGGGTCTCCAGAACTGCACACAGTACTCCAGATGGGGTCTCACCAGCTGTCTGTACAGAGGGATAACAACTTCCTGTTTTCTACTGGTGGTGCCTCTCCCTATGCATCCCAGTATTCCCCCAGCCCTCCTTACTGCCCTCTCACATTGCTTGCCCACCTTTAAGTCATCTGATATGACTACCCCAGGTCTCTTTCCATTTTTGTTGTTGTTAGTATCTCACCCCCATTGTGTACTCTTCCCTGGGTTTTTGTTTCCCAGGTGCATTACCTTCACTTCTTAGCATTGAATCTAAGCTGCCATACATTTGACCATTCCTCTAACCTTGCCAAGTCCCTTCCATCCTTTCCACCCCACCTTGTGCATCAACTCTGTTGCAGATCTTTGTGTCATCTGTAAAGAGACATACTTTTCCTTCCAGTCCCTCTGCAATGTCGCTTATAAATACTAATACTGAACCCTGCGGTACCCCACTAGTAGCCCCCCTTTCTTCAGAGTGGACTCCATTTACTATTACCCTCTGTGTCCTATTCTCCAGCCAATTCTTTACCTAGCATATCATCTTGGGACCCACTCCCAGGCTGGCTAACTTGTATATTAATCTTTTGTGTGGGACCGAGTCAAATGCCTTGCTAAAGTCTAGGTAGGCCATGTCCAGCCCTCCTGATCTACTACTTTGGTCACCCAGTCAAAGAAATCTATTAGATTCATCTGGCATGACCTTCCCACTGTGAATCCATGCTGCCTTGGTCCTGTGCCCCTCTGGCCTCTAGGGTACTGACAATTCTTTCCTTCAGAAGTGATTCCATCATTTTCCCTATCACTGAGGTTAAACTAACAGGTCTGTAGTTTCCTGCTTCTGCCCTGCTCCCACTTTTGTGAAGGGAATCACATCTGCCCTCCTCCAGTCCTCAGGTACCACCCCATCCTCCCATGATTTGTTAAAGAGGGTAGTCAGTGGTGTCACCAGTTCTACCCTTAGTTCTTTTAGAATTCTGGGATGAATCCCATCAGGCCCCATTGCTTTGTCCACCTTCAGTTTTAAGAGTTCTTACAGAACCCTTTCTTCTGTAAATGGGCTGGTATCAACTGCTGCATCCATAGTGTTTCTATTGTTTATTTTAGGTACCTCCCCCTGTTTATTTGTAAATACTGAGCAAAAATATTTGTTTAGTATCTCTGCCTTTTCACTGTCACCCTCTGCCCACTCCCCCTCCCCTTTATTAAGCCTCACTATCCCTCCCTTAGTCTTCCTTCGCTCCCTGATGTACCTAAAAAAGGTTTTATCCCCTTTCTTAACTGAGTTGGCTATCTTTTCCTCGGTTTGGGCCTTTGCTGTTCTGACTGCCTTCCCAGCTTCCTTTTGCTTTAACTGCCAAAGCTCATGGGAAAATACCAAGTACTCATGGGGACTTGCAGGGACTTAATTTCAGGTGCCAAAATAGCAAACCAACTGCGCATTGAGTGAGGTTCATGCATACTTCATTTTCTTGATTGACAGGCCCTCCAGCCAATCGAAGACCAGTCACCCAAAAACTTCAGCCAATCAGGAGCCTCAGGAGAGCCCTATAAGAGATTGTGTTTTTCAGCCTTTTGCCAGATTTAAGCGGGAGCCCCACACAGGGGTGCAGGCTCAGGCCCCAAACAGAGTAAATGGGTCTGGTAATCCAGCTAAGCCCCTCCACCAAGGAGGGGGTTTTCTTGTTTTCTTGCAGTTTAAGTTTCAAGTAATTTAGTTGATGTTGAACCTGCTAGCCTGGAGGTTGCCAGAATGTCCTCCAGGTGTTAGCCCTCCCTCTCATGTCGGGGAAAGATGTGGACCTGCAAACCAGATGACATCAAGCCAGCTGTGAGAGAGCTAAACAACCTCAGTTGTGAGAGAACCAAGGATCATCAGAACCCTTGATTGCACAGAATCTATTGTGAGGAGCCTGAGTGAGTACTCTTGTACCCCCCCCCGGTATAAGAAAGAAAGTAACCATGCTAAATTACTGAATTCGGACAGCCTTGCCACAGAGACTACACTATGTGAGATTGTTCTTTAGCCTGCACCCTATAGCTGCATATAACCATAGCCCAGCGCAGGTGGATCTCTATTGAATTGTTTCTGCTGATTTGTGACAGCCCATTGGGTTGACACCCTACTGCTGCATATAAACTTAGCCCAATGGGGATGATAGTAAAACTGTTTGCTGACCGTGTCTGTTCTGGGGGTACCCACTGAGAGCCCAGGACAGACTATGTGGCCAGGGTGGCCCTCCTGGCCCCTGGTGAAGGGTGTGCCCTTTCTGTGACTGTACTTGATGTTGTCTTGAAGTATAAATGTACCGGATGTGACAAACATATAAATGTGACGAATATTCAGGATTGCCAATCTAAGTTCCACCTAACGTAACCAGCTGGTTACCTCCACCTGAATTGTTCAGTCTGCTACATGCAGGGCAATCCCTGCTCTACTGCCAACCGCAGGGCAACCCCTGCGCTTCTGCTAGAACCTAAAAGTTGTTGCTTGTTAAGTTGTCTTCCAAGTTAAACCTCCTTTCCTCTTTAAAATCAAAGCCAGCTAACACCAAAACTGCAACATCCACCAGGCCTGCAACCTTCCAGTACTTTGGTAACTGGGTACTCAGGGTATAGTGTGAGATTGCAGGGTTTCATACATGTCTGGAAACTGGTACCAGTGGTGGGGAAATGAAATGTGCTCCATCTGACTTAATGCCGTCTAGACAGCCAGGGCTCTGGGTGTCATTCCCGTTGGTGTATTGTGATTCTTTTTCTGCTTAGAATAGTATCTACCCAGCTGGAGGGTTTTCACTAGCACAATCCAATCAAACCAAACCAATCAGTTGTAGATTTTGTAAATAGTAATCAGTGCATAACCTCTACTGTACTCCTCTTCCTGTTTCCCATTCCTAACTCCTATGCCCCCAAATAAATAATATTGTTACTGTTTTTGCAAATGGTTTTCATGAGCATGTTATTAGGGAGAGTCTTTAATTACAAAAGTGTCTGAAATGTGGGGAATTGTCTATTGGGTCATGTGTTGGGGTGGTAAATGGTAATAGTGGATGGAATAACATCTCAGGGGTTTGTACCAGGTAACAGCTAGCTCACTTAAAACATATGCCTGAGTGGAGTGCGCATTATGTAACAGCATAGAAAATGAACCAGCCTAATGCAAGTTTGGGAACCTAGACTCCTTAACCTACATCTTGAGTGGTAGGTAGGGGTGTAACTCTAGGAGTAGCACTGCCTAGGGGTAACAAGACTAGCATAATATAATTCCTACACACCCCCACCTCCAAATTTATTTACTGTATATAAACCTATTACATATAAATTCCTACACAGTAAATAGCAAAATGAAAAAAATAAAAAAACTTACCTTGTAGGCCTGCTCCATTTCAATTCATCCAATGAATTCCCTGCCACAAATCATCAAACTGTAAATGAGTTAAACTAACAAATTCTCTTTGGTAAATCAAAGTTAATTCATACTGGGGCCTAGTGGACGCTGCGCCCCCTGTGCCCAATTCTCCAAAGGGGCACGCGGGGCTGAAACGCACCGATACCCCACCCAACGGCGAGATTCCTGCAAGGGGGTCCAGGGGTGGTCCGGGGTCTCTACAGGTATTCTTGAAAACTGAGTGCTGGGCTTAAGGGGGGAGCACAGATTACACATCCCAAGGGCAGACATAGCGGGGTAGGGTCACGGATGGGTGGGGTCACGGATAGGGGCTGCACGATTGTCAGTGGCTGTGAATGCAACCACCATGCATTGTTACATGTGTTCGGTACTGTGCAAGTAGGATATATGCCTCTGGCACGTTATTCCTGCCTCATGGAGAATCCCAGCCGATGTACTTTATGAAACAAGTCCAGCATAGTTAGGCATTTCTACTGTAATGTCCATTGGCATCTTCCTTGCCAGATAATCCATTTTTGGCATGCAAAAATGACATAAACAGTCTCTGGGTTCTAGATGCGCCAGGCAGCATTTAAGTTACACAACACTAAGGTGTCATATGTAATGTTTTCAAAACAAGGTTCCTTCCAGCAAGCTGCCAGGAGGGACTTGCCAGGAGGAGCCAACAGTGTATAATGAAAAAAAATTGCAGAAAACGTCATTAATGCATCAGTTACGGTTAAACCGACAAAAGTAAAGAAGTGTGGCATTAGGTTTTCAACCCTAATGCCACATTCCCCACCCTGCACTGACCCACAGGCTGGGGGGGGGGCTGTCTTGGGGCCGTCAACCCTAATGCTCACCCCAGTCCATTAGAAAAGAAGGTTACATGGGTACAGCATAGCAGCATGGGGTGAGCATTAGGGTTGACGGCCACAAGACATACCCCCCACCTGTGGGTCTGTGCAGGGTGGGAAATTGGCAGTTCTGTTACCCAAGTTCATTCTACCATAAAAAATCCAAACAAAATTCCACACCATCTGGGCACAAGGTGATGAGGAAAAAACTCCCTTTTTACTTTTTTTCACTATCCTGATCTCATAATCTGCACATCTGACCAGAACAAAACTTATCACATCAAGAGACCAACCCCATAGGATAGTGCATATCAAATTTTGTGCAAATCTGTTGAACAATTGCAAAGTTATTGAGGTGCAGAATGTGAGGTTTAACATTAAACAGGCTACCACCATGAGCCCTACTTTGCTTTGTTATTTGTTGTCCCTCAAATACTGCCACCATGTACTGCCAAATGTAACAACTGTAAACTTTCACTATGTATTACCTACTCTTGTTATGTTCTTGTTATTCTGATGTTTCTACTCTGTACTGCCTTACACTGCTGACCTGAGTCGTGCCTGAAAACGGTCCCTGGGATAAGTGCACCTACCCGGTTAACAAAGTCAAAAATAAATAAATAAATAAAATGATTGTGCCCCCATAATACAATCAAAACAAGCATTTGTCAATGCCGAATGTTTGCTTGTTGGCATTGGCATTGGTAGTGTAGGAGTTAGAGAGCTGCATAATAGGAATGGCAGTGAAGTATTGAACTCAAACCAACCCCGCCACCACCCTGCAGAGACTGACAGGCATTGGGGTGTGCCTTTGGGTCATCAGGCATAACGGCCATGCCATTTCACCACACCCTACCCTGCAGACACCGACAAGTGTCATGGTGTGCCTTGGGGTCTTTGGCCCTTATGCTCACCTCATTCCATCAGGAAATATGGTGAGATGGGTGCTGTATAGGAGAATAGGGTGAACTTTGTGGCCGAAGAGTCCAAGGCACATCTCGATGACTGTCACTGGCTGCAGGGTGTGGAATGGTATGAGCATTACAGGCGAGAATCCCAAGTCACACCCGTGATGCCTGTCAATCTCTACAGGGTGGGGTGTTATGGTTGGAAACCCTAACATCTCAGGAGTTCGTTGGCATTTTCATTCCAAATTTTCAACATGGGTTTTTTGTGACCCCCCACCTTATGAAGAGTGGCAATATCAGTTTGTTAGCCGAAAGCTGATTTTGCACAGCAACTACGCCATTTGGCACCACAGGTGCGAAAACACATTTCGAACAGGATGTGAAAAATGACAGCTGTACTGTTCATGGGGAGGTGGAAAAAATGGCAATGTTGAAAATCTGCAGTGAAAATATAAAAAACAGGTGAAGTCACGAGCGTGTGTAGAAACTGCGCAACACACACCCATAATGCAATTAGTTTGGGGATTTTTTACAGCAGATTGTCAACACAGGCATTTTGGAACCTCCGCTCATGAACAGTGTCACTCTGATTTTCTTAGTCTGTCCCGAACAGTGATTTCCCACAGCGACCACGCATTTCTGCGCTGGAAGTGTGAAAACACGTTTCGGCCATGGTGTGAAAAATGACAGCTGTACTGTTCATAAGGAAGTGTGGAAAAATGCCAGTGGTGAAAGTTTGGACTGAAAATATAGAAATCCATGAACTTACGAGGATGCGTGGAAACTGCGCAATGGTAGCTTGTAACAGTCATTTTATGGACTTTTTTCACCAAATTTTTAACATAGCCATGTAACACCTCTGCTCATGAACAGTATCACTGTGATTTTCTTAATCTGTCCCGAACATTGATTTCACACACCGACTGCGCCATTGTGCGCTACATGTGCGGAAACACGTTTTGGGTGAGATGTGAAAAATGACAGCTGTACTGCTCATAAGGAGGTGTGGTAAAATGGTAATGTTGAGAATCTGGAGTGAAAATATTGAAAATTCATGAACCTACGAGCGTGCATAGAAACAGGGCAACGCATGCTCGTAAAACAGTTATTTTGGGGAATTTTTTCACCAAATTTTCAACATAGGGTTTTGTGGGCCTACCTCATGAACTGTGATACTGTCATTTCATAATCGGTACAAAAGGTGGTTCTGCGAGTGACTGCAAAATCACCTTTAGGGGCCGATTAACAAACACAGTGACAGAATTCATGAGGTGGGTCTAAAACCCATGTTAAAGTTCCAGTGAAAATATTCCCAAAATACTGAGACTATGCATCAAAGTTGAAAAAACCTATTTATTACATTATACAGCTTGCCAGCATTTCCTCAGTTGCGTCGGCTTTGAAGAGTGCAGAGCGTGTTCCCGTCCACTAAGATTGTCGCCCGGACTCGGAGGTAAGTATGGTGTGAGGGTGGTGTGGGAGGCAGGATGCATGAAGGGTAGGCGCGGGTGGGGCGCGGGGCTCAGGACAGTCAGTGAGGGAAGGTTTTCTCTTTCAGGTTTCTTTTTTTTTTCTTGGACGACGCGGGACTTGTGCCACACTGGGGTGGGCTCCCAGCGTGGCAGTTGGAAGGCTGTTTGGGGGGGCAGTGGAGCCGACGGGGGACTGGGCACCCCCATTGGCCATATGGACTGTTGCCACGCTGGGGTGGGCTTCCAGCGTGGCACCCTTTCGTCTGTTGGGGGGGGCATTGGACCCAATGGGGGACTGGGCACCCCTGTCCTCCTTACAGTGTGTGGGGGCGCATTGCTTACGCAATATGCGTGCGTGTGTGTGTGTGTGTGTGTGGGAGGCGCATGCACAGGCAGTAACTTCTGGCTGCTCACTGAAGCAGAGCTCTGCCTTTCAACTGTACGGCACTGCATTTTCAACGGCTGTCATAGACAGCTGAAGCATTCATTGGCGAACTGTGGCCACTCCTGCAAACACACTGACTGCATTGGAAGACGGGTGCCACACCTACGAAAACTCGGATGATGGCACTATGTTTCTTGCACATGCGTGCAAGCAAACATAAAAATAGATGATGTATTGTTTCAAAACATCCGGCACAATGTGGCTAGGGACAAAGCCTGTCTGCTACTGCCTTGTGTTTTTCAACACTGAGGTTCTTTGACTACACAGCCATACCATGTCCTACATTTGGTATCTCGTTAGTAGGGCGACTCAATATTGTCGCCATGATGTTAGTGAAGAAATGCTGTCGCAGGCTTCTTTTTCAAGTTAGATTTTTTGGTGTGTTGTGTTTTGGGCATTAGCTCAGAGTCATAACCCTATCTCTAAGATGCCAGGACCTGGAGTTGTTTATATTAATAGATGGGTAAAGCTACCAACAGTCCCTGTTTTCGCAGGACAGTCCCTATTTTAGACAGCATGTCCCAGTGTCCCCACAGGTTTTGCGAAATGTCACTTTTGTCCCTTTTTTTGCTTACTTGTCCCAGTTTTGTCCCTTTTTATGTTGCTTGCACGCATGTGCAAGAAACATAGTGCCATCATCGGAGATTTCGGAGGTGTGTCACCTCCTCCTCCAATTCAGTCAGTGTGCTGGCAGGCGCGGTCCCTGTAAGCCAATGCATTTGGAGCTGTCCATGACACACTCCAAAATGCAGTGGCACTCTGATTGAAAGGGGAGCTATGCTTCAGTGAGCACCGATAGATATCAGCTGCTCGCGGCAGGCTCCCCAGACATGAGCAGGCATGCGTGCCCCGC
This sequence comes from Neoceratodus forsteri, assembly GCA_016271365.2. Lineage (NCBI taxonomy): Eukaryota > Metazoa > Chordata > Ceratodontiformes > Ceratodontidae > Neoceratodus > Neoceratodus forsteri. Next base: position 561,530,959 of record CM028130.1, on the reverse strand, counting down.
ATGCACTGTAAGCCTGACGGGGTGCCCAATCCCGTCGGCTGAGCTCGTCCCCGTAGTAGGTGCCGCTGGAGCCCACCCCAGCGTGGCAAGCGTCCTGGCCGACGGGGTGCCTAATCCCCGTCGGGCTGAACACCCCCATTCTGTGCCATGCTGGGAGCTCACCCCAGCATGGCAGTGGTCCTGGTCACTGGGGTGCCCAATACCCCGTCGGCTGAACGCCCCATCCTTGTGCCCGCTGGGAACCCACCCCAGCGTGGCAACAAAATCCATGGCCGACGGGGTGCCCAATCCCCGTTGGCTGAATGCCCCCAACATCCTTGTGCCATGCTGGGAGCCCACCCCAGCGTGGCAAACGTCCCATGTAGTCATTTTTTTTAAACCAGTAAAACGAAAACAGTCCCTCGGCGCGTCTCCAACCCCCACAACCCGCACCCACCCACTGCACCCAGCCTCCCACACCCCCTCACCCCATGCCTACCTCGGACCTCGGCGCGACGATCTTTGGTGGACGGGAACCGTCTGCACTCTTCAAAGCCGACCGCGAACAGAGGAAATGCCGGTAAGCTGTATAATGGGCTAGATAGGGGGTTTCAACTTTGTTGCATATCTCAGGCATTTTGGGAATTTTTGCACCAAATTTTCAACATGGGGTTTTGGGACCCTTCTCATGAATGATGTCACTGTCATCCAGCGTTAGCCGGGCCGAAGGGTGATTCGTGCAGTGACTGCCAAATCCCCACGACTGAATACCGCCATGACAGTGACATCATTCATGAGAAGGTCCTAAAACCCATGTTGAAAATTTGGTGCCAAAATTCCAAAAATGATTGTTTTGACGAGTGTGCTGTTTCCAGTTCCTACGCGAGGCTCGTAAGTTCGTGAAATTTCAATATTTTCACTCCAGATTTTCAACATTGCCATTTTACCACACCTTCTTATGAGGAAGTACAGCTGTCATTTTTCACATCTCACCCAAATATGTTTCCACCCATGTAGCGCAGAATGGCGCAGTCGATGTGGAGAAATCAATGTACGGACAAATTAAGAAAATCACAGTGACACTGTTCATGAGCAGAGGTCTTAAAATAGCTATGTTGAAAAATAATTGAAAAAAATTCTAAAATGACTGTTTCTGGCGTGCATTGCGCAGTTCCTATACTTGCCTACAATGGTCGCTAATTTCAATATTTTCACTCCTGATTTCCAACATTGCCATTTTATCACACCTTCTTATGAGTAGTACAGCTGCCATTTTTCACATCTTACCCAAAATGTGTTTCTGTCCATGTAGCACACAATGGCGCAGTCGGTGTGCGAGATCAATGTACGGGACAAATTAAGAAAATCACAGTGATGTTCATGAACAGAGGTCTTAAAATGGCTATGTTGAAAATTTGGTGAAAAAATTCCCTTCAGATGTTCTGCAATATTACTAATGGAGACATTGAATAGAACTGGCCCCAGGACCGATCCCTGCAGCACCCCACTGGTCTCCCCCTCTCCCTAGACTGCATACCATTTACCACCACTCTCTGCCTCCTGTCTGTTAGCCAGTTTCTAACCCAGTTTACCACCCTTTCTCCCATGTCCAGCCTACCCAGCTAGTTTATCAGCCTCCTATATGGGATGGTGTCAAAGGCTTTGCTGAAATCAAGGTGAGCGTTGTCCGCTGCCCCACCCTGATTCACTTCCTTTGTCACCCAGTCAAATAAATCAACCAGATTTATCTGACATGATGTCCCCACTGTGAATCCATGTTGTCTATGGTCCTGGGTTCCAATGGCATCTAGATGCCCCACTATCCTTTCTTTAAGCAATGTCTCCATGATCTTCCCCACTACTGAGGTGAGGCTGAATGGCCTATTGTTCCCTGCCTCCTCCCTGCTGCCGGACTTGTGTAGAGGAACCACATGTGCCCTCCTCCAATTCACTCATGTTGAATGAGTCAGTGAACGTGGCTGCCAGAGGTACTGCTATCTCCCTTCGCAGTTCTGTTAATATCCTTGGCTGTATGCCATCTGGTTCCATCGCTTTGTCTACCTTCAATTTAGTGAGCTCCTGCAGGACTCTTTTGTCCACCTCTTCACCCCCTTGGCAACTGCTGTACTGCTGTGGCCCTTGCCCCTCCCACTCTTCTGTGAATACTGAACGGAAAGACACAGTGGATGTCTTGGGAGGAAGGCATGAAACTGTCACTTCCAAATACCTAAACAGCACATACAAGCAAGCAACATTTGGCATTGACAAATGCTTGTTCTTTTTGCTGACTGCTAAACCGTGAGTGACAGTTATTTCAGCACCACTGCAGCGCTGCTCAGGCTGGACAGCAGTTTGCAACTTCAATCTCTGCACCTATGTTGCACTGCAAGCATGTCAGTGGGAGCACAGTAAAGCATGTTTTTCCTGTTAAGTTAGACTGGGTAGTGGTGCAAACAGCACATGTGGACATCTGCCTGCCAGCAGCTGAGAGGGACTCCAGGCAGAGAAGAGACTGGCAGCAGGGAACTAAGGTACCTGAACCTGATCAGCTATAGGGAAGTGTGTGAAAACAATCTGGTGTGGTGATGGGAGTCACTGAAGTGAAGTTTGCTCAACAAATGAGGTGCGTGTAAGCGGGTTGGATGGGACTGTCAGGAGGAGCAATACATGCAGCGTGAATGTCTGATCACAATTTAACGCAGGATTGCTTCCAATTAACTTTCTGTACATTGCGATTTGTTACTTGCTGCAGCAGAATGCTGTATTGTTCTAATCTGAATGTTTGCTACTGTGTTACTGTGGTGCGGCATGGCCAGAGCAAGCAGCAAAATGTAATTGATTGTATGCAGCGTTGTCTGCAGTGGTGCCCATGAGGTGACACAGTGGGGGCGGGGTCATGGTCAGGATGGAAGGATGGAGCGTCACAGTTTTAGGCCTTGGAGAGTTGGTAGCTTTATAGATGGGGTTGGGGGTGCAGTGGGCGGAACTCCTCGCAATATAGGTCGCTCATGCTGCCGGATGGAAAACTGTCATAACGCCATAGCTGCTGTAGGCAGATTGTTTGTGCTGTGATTTACATTGGCAGATTGAATGTTGCTGTGGCATGGGTGAACCCCTACATTTTACCTGGGATGGGAGATTCAATGATAGCTTTCAAAATACTTTGATTAGGGACTCTTTTACTACTTGGAAATATCGGATTTTCAAAACAGAAACTGTGAATAATTGTAGACTATATCTGTTTCCTATGAAGTTATTCAATCTGGACCACAGTAAGTTTCCATTGTTTTACCTGAACCAAAAAATTAGCCTCGCTGGGAGAGGGGTGGGGGGTGGGGGGTTGTCACATTTCAGAAACCTGTTTTCCTCTTTCCCATACTGGAATCAATGTTTCACACCACTCTGCAATTAGGGCTGTCCATGGCAACACTTTTTTGTGCAATACTGGTGTTAAATTAAATTTAAGAAACGCACAAAAGAAAAATAACAAGGGGATTTATCATCCTGAGGCCACCCTCTTTCAAAGGCCTGTAGGTATGGTATCTCTTGACAGGATTTAACCTACTTCCCCATACCAGTCTAACAACAAATACTATATAAACAGGCTTGCAGTAGTAAAGGAGGGGGGAAATTTAAGATATACGCAAAAAAATAAGAATTACAAATGTTTTGATTAAAAAAAAAAATCCTCTTTTCTTATGCTATATGCAAGATGCCCATCAGGCAACAGTCCGTTCTGCTGTATCAAACCTAATTACACAGTTATCTGAGGCCATATCACCATACCGAAACATGACACCTTACACTTGCATATGTTCTCTGTTAGTTAAAATGCTGTCTAATCCAGGGCCATCTGTGGTCCCCAATCATAGTGCTTTACTTTTGTCTTTGTTGATGATAATACCTGTGGCATCCGAGAGTGCAGTTAACCTACTTATTGCTCTGTTCCCAGAGTCCTGGGGCCCGATATTCAAATGTTTGCACGGGCACTAACCATTGTTTGCCCGTGCAAACTGAGTTTTGTACCAGAGTCTAATACTCAAAAGGCTAGGTTGTGCCGGCAAAGAGGGTAGTGTCTGCGCAAACCAAAAAGGTGGGGTTATGAAAATGGTGGAGCGGGTACAGGCATATCAGTGCAAGCCAATTTTTAGCAGATTTGCTCCACCCAAAAGGGATTTGCATGATCCTTTTGCGCCGTGCAAATACCACTGATGAAAACCTCCTTTTACTCCATGCAATCCTTGTGTCTGCTGGCAGAAATGCTGCCAACCAGCTGGTTGGCCACTGGGGGAGCACACTTGCCTCTGTGGTCTGTGGCAACTCCCCCATAGCCAGCCCGTAATGTATGAAATAACTCCCTAGTGGTAGTGGTCCCCCCCCAATTGCCAGCCCATACTGCTTGAAATCACTCCCTGGTGGTAGTAGTCCCCCTGATAGGCAGCCCGTACTGTGTGAAAACACTCCCTGGTGGTAGTGGTCCCCCATCCCTCTGATTGTCAGCCCCTACTGTGTGAAATCACTCCCTGGTGGTAGTGTTTCCCCCATCTCCCTCCAGTCGCCAGCCCATACTATGTGAAATCACTCCCTGGTGGTAGTGGTCCCCCCTCCCTGCAGTCACCAGCCTGTAGAGTGTGTGTGAAAACATTCCCTGGTGGTAGTGTCACTCACCCCACCCAATCACCAGCCCGTAGTGTGTGAAATCACTCCCTAGTAGTAGTGCCCCCCCCCATCTGATTGCCAGCCTGTAGTGTGTGAAATCATTCCCCAGTTATAATGGTCCCCCCCACCAGTTGCCAGCCCCTACTGTGTGAAAATCACTCTTTGGTGGTAGTGGTTCCCCTTCCCTCTGATCACGAGCCCCTACTGTGTGAAATCACTCCTTGGTGGTAGTGGTCCCCCCTCCCTGCAGTCACCAGCCTGTAGAGTGTGTGTGAAAACATTCCCTGGTGGTAGTGTCACTCACCCCACCCAATCACCAGCCCGTAGTGTGTGAAATCACTCCCTAGTAGTAGTGTTCCCCCCCATCTGATTGCCAGCCTGTAGTGTGTGAAATCATTCCCCAGTTATAATGGTCCCCCCCACCAGTTGCCAGCCCCCTACTGTGTGAAATAACTTCCTGGTGGTGGTGGTCCCCCCTCCTCTGATCCCCAGCCCCTACTGTGTGAAATCACTCCCCGGTGGTAGTGGTCCCCCCCGATTGCCAGCCCATAGTGTGTTAAACCACTCCCTGGTGGTAGTGGTTCCCCACCTCCCTCTGATCACCCATCCAGTTGTCATCCTGTAGTACCACTGACAAATCTCCCTGGTGACCACTAAATCCTCTCCAGGACCAATCCACAGTACTACTGCTCACAAGTACCAAATCCTTGGTGTCTAGCAGCTTCCCTGTGGAATCAACCATCCCCCCAGTCACCGTACTGTTATCCTCGGTGCCACAGATGTATATGGTGACTGGCGCAGCCCTTCTCACATCTCCTTGGCTGGCTGCCATTTGTCCAGGCAGGGAGCATGCCCCTTTTTTATATGACAGGGCACTTCACCCTGTCCTATAAATAAGGGGTGCGCTTCCTGTCTGAACATATGGCATCTGGCCGAGGAGGTGTGAGGAGGGCTGCGCTGGTCACCGTATGCACCCGCGGCACCAAGGATAATGGTATGGTGACTGTGGGGGGGGGTTCTCATTACCAAGGGGGGCTGCTAGATGCCAAGAATGCTGTACTAGTGAGTGTCGGTACCATGGATTTGTGCCAGTGGGAACCAGTGGCCACCATGGAGATTTGCTATCCTTGGTGCCGCGGGTGCATATGGCTAGCAGAACAGCCCTCTGCACACCTCCTTGGCTGGCTGCCATATGTTCAGGCAGGAAGCACACCCTTTATTTATAGGACAGAACTTGACACCATATCCTATAAATAAGGGGGTGCACTTCCTGCCTGGACATACTGTGGCTAGCTGAGTAGGTGTGAGTAGGGCTGCACTGGTATACATTTGCAGTACTGAGGATAATGGTAAGGTGACTGGCGGGTGCTTGGTACTGTGGGCAGGGCACTAAATGCCTGGGATTTGATACTTGAGAGCAGCAGTACCATGGACTGGTGTTGAGGAGGGGAACCAGTGCCCACCAGGGAGATTTGTCAGTGGTACTACGGGCTGGCGATTGGAAGGAGGGGAACCACTACCACCAGAGAGTGATTTCACACAGTAGGGGTTGGCGATCAGAGGGAGGGGGGGAACCACTATCACCAGGGAATTATTTCACACAGTACGAGCTGGTGATCAGAGGGAGGGGGGACCATTAGCACCAGGGATATGTATTTTCATGATGGACTGGAAATGGGGAGGCCACTAGCACTAGGGATAGCTACAGTGGTCTTGGACTGGGGAAGATGACGATTTAACAGTAGTTCTGTGTCAAATGTGTAATTCTGCTGGCAGAATTAGCGCAGAATGACCATTCTACCTGCAGAATTTCCATCAGAATTTCGCTGGTCCTTCTGCAGAATTCCACCTCCTGTGATCTGCAGAAATATATTCTGCAGAACAGCGTTTTTCAGTCAAAAGTCATTCTGCAACCATTTCCACAGAAAATATTGAGATCTGCAGTATAGAATTATGCTGAAATGTAGCAGAAAAGCCATTCTGCATTTTTCTGCCGTAGATTTCCACCGTGCCGCTTCAGCACAATTCAGCGGAATTTCAGTGGAATTTCAAAAAATCCGTGAAATTTCTTTCTTCTGGATTTTAAAAACTCTGCACACCACTATTTAATAGCTTCCTTAAACTCTAAAGAACCAATTTGTGCCACACGTGCCTGTTTATCTGCCTAAGACAGGGTGGGTAGCATTGTGGAAGTCAAGACGTCCCATTTGTATTCAGGCACAAGGGTTGCTTTTTCAAATTTTTATTCTTTTTCCTAATTAGTATGCTTTTTACCCTGCCCAACTGGTCCACATTGGCCTGGCCTCCATCACGAGTCCTGTCACCCATCCTCTGGGACTTACCTCCCCAGTGTCCCTCCCCGGCTTACCCACCCAAGGCGAGGCCTTTGGGTGTGGCCCCGTTCCCCTATCAGACCTCTAGATCAGTTTCTGGGGAGTTCCATGAGATAACGGTGCAGGACCTGCATAGAATTTATTGCCTTTATTATCTGACCTAAGTATGCCTGAAGCATCTCTTAATGAGGAAAACAATCTGTTTTTAAGCCTATCCGCACAACTATCACATGGGTTAATGTGTAGCTTTGAACCCCCAATACCATACTTTTATGTTGGCACGCTTGCGCAGCCAACATCGTGGGACAGTGCAGCTTTATTATGTTGGCGCCCTTGGCAGCCAACATCGTGGGACAGTGCAACTTTAGAGACGCGGTCACTGTTGGGCGAATGCAGGGCACGCACCAGTAGATGCATCCTGCATTCCCCAATCAGCCTGCATGCCGGTGCCACACCATGCATACATAATGTGGTGAGCACATCTAAGGAAAGGTCCACTGCAATCCGAGCAAAGCTCATCAGACGCAGCGGTCCTTTTCTTGCCGTGCTCGCCGCCATTATGTACATGGCAGGACACTGGCCGTAGAACTGCCGACTTGAGGGGTGCCCAATTCCCCTGTCAGCTGCCCCTGCCCCTGTGAATGTGCCAACAGGGGAGCCCACTCCCCGTTGGCTTAAAGCACCTCCCCAATTGTTTAATGCCGAGGGGTGCCTAATCCCCTCGCTCTTACCCCACCCCCTTTCCTTTGTGGTGCCGATAGGGATCCCACTTCCCGGCCGGCAGAAATAACCCCCCAATTGTTTATGTCCAGGGGTGCCCAATCTCCCTCGGCTCTGCGCCTCTTCTTTGTGTGCCGACAGTGGTTCCAATCCCCATCGGCATAAATTCTCCCCCTTGTTGTTTGCCGACGAGGGTGCCCAATCCCCATTGGCTACAGACATCCCCCCAAACAGTTAGGTGGCACGCTGGGAGCCCACCCCAGCATGCCAAATCCCCTGGAAAAAAAAAACTGTCCCACGATGTTTTATTTTTTTTCCTTTCTGAACCTGTAAAAGGAAAACGGTCCTTCGTAGTCTCCGTGCCCCCTTCCCCCCACCTGCACCCAACCACTGTGCACCCTGCCTCCCCACACACACTCCTAACCCCATACTTACCTTCAGAGCTCAGTGCGACGATCATCGGTGGACCGGGAACACGTCTGCACTCTTCAAAGCCGACCGCAAACTGAGGAAATGCCGGTAAGCTGTATAATGGGATAGATAGTTTTTTTTTCAACTTTAGTACATATCTCAGGCATTTTTGCGAATTTTGGCCCCAAATTTTCAACATGGGGTTTTTGGGACCCCTTCTCATGAATTCTTGCACTGTCATGACGTCATTCGGTCCCGAAAGGTGATTTCACAGTCACTGCGCAGAATCACCTTCCGGGACTGCATAAGGAAATGACAGTGCCACTGTTCATGAGGGGGGCTCTCAAAAACCATATGTTGCAAATTTGGTGGGAAAAATCCAAAACATGACTGTTTTACGAGCGTGCTTTGCAACTGCGCAATGCACGCTCATAAGTTAGCGAATTCACAATATTTTCATGCCAGATTCTCAACATTGGCATTTTACTACACCTTCTTGTGAACTGTACAGCTGTCATTTTCACATCCTGGCTGAAATGTGTTTTCGCACTTTGGTGCAGAATAGCATGGTTGCTAAGCGAAATCAGTGTTCGACACATTACAAAAATAACAGTGATACTGTTCATGAGCAGAGGTCCTAAAATGCCTGTGTTGAAAATTTGGTGACAATACTCCATAAAATGACTGTGTTACGAGCGTGCGTTGAGTAGTTTGCACGCACGCTCGTACGTTCACAAACTTCTAATATTCTCACTCCAGATTTTCTACAGTGCCATTGTTCTACACCTCCTAATGAACAGTACAGCTGTCATTTTTCACATCCTGACCAAAATCTGTTTTCACAGTTCCGGCACAGAATAGCGTGGTCATTGTGGAAAGTCCGTGTTCGAGACACATGATAAAAAATGATAGTGACACTGTTCATTAGCGGATGCCCTAAAATGCCTATGTTTAACATTTGGGAACCAAAGTCAATAAAATGAGTGTTTTATGAGCGTGCGTTGCACAGTTTGCATGCACGCTCATGACTTTGTGAATTTGTAATACTTTCACTCCAGCTGTTCATCACTGGCATTTTTCCATACCTCCTTATGAACACTGCAGCCTGAAATGTGTTTTTGCACGTCCAGCACAGAATTGCACAGCCGTTGTGTGAAATCAGTTTTTTGGGACAGTTTGAGGAAATGATGGTGACACTATTCATGAGCAGAGGTCCTAAAATGCCTATGTTGAAAATTTGGTGCCGAAACTCCATACAATGGCTGTGTTGCAAGTGTGCATTGCGCAGTTTCCACGCACCCTTGTAACTTCATCAATCTGCAATATTTTCATGCCACATTTTCACCACTGGCATTTGTGCACATCTCCTTTTCAACAGTCCAGCTGCCATTTTTTCACAGCCTTCCCAAAACGTGTTTCTGCAGCTGTGGCACACAATGGCGTGCTCGCTGTGCAAAATCACCTTTTGAGACACATTCACAAAATCACAGCACTATGCATCTCTAGCTACGCCACTCCCACTGCCAATGCCAGCACGACAACATTCGGCATTGACAAATGCTTGTTTTTCTATGAACAGAGACTTGGCTCTTTCATACTGATCTTGGCACATTTGTTTCTCAATATTAGAGATTTTCTCAGATATATCCACATAGGATTCATGTGCAATGGACATTAATTCAACTAACTGGGCTCTCGGGGACATATAGGTGATGTGTTTATGTCATTCTAGCAATACAATGAACTTTTGTAGCAGCGGGATTCATTCGCCAAAAAATCTGGTCAAATACTCCATTCCTGCCTGTTACATTAATCATTTTATGATCCAATGTTCAAGTGGAAAAGTATCCACCTGCATTACATGAAATGTAGATTAATTAAACCAAAAAATCTATTTGGGAAGAATGGTGCCCTTAAAAAAAGTATGCTCGGTTTGTTTTCCAGCCATGGCATAAGTGTCTAACAAGCCCGCTTTCTGATGCATGTTTTTCAGATAGTTAGAATCACAAAACACTTAGTTTTCCTACCCTGAATCTGTGTCAGAAAGCCCACAATTGAAGTCCACCCCCCCAAAAAAAAACTCTAGATATGTAAAGATAGGGCTGAACTAGTTTAAAAAGTTCAGTCCTACTAATTTTAGACTGCATGGCATATATATTAATTTGTCAGAAGGACTGTCCCTGTACTTTTATATCCAGTAGCTGTAGTCTTTTAGGTGAATTATCAACTAGTCTGTTGACTTGGACATCCTGGTCATGAGGAGAATGCCTACCCCAGAGCACACACCCTCACCAATTGACCAAAAGGAGGGTCCCATCCTCCACTCCTTTTGTGCCCTTGTTATTTCTCCCAAGGTATGCAACCTGGTGTCTTGAAAAAATATCACATCTTTGCCTACCTGCTGTAATAAAGACAAGGTAGTCATCTTTTTTCTATGGCATACAGAGGGATCGTCACGATATCAAGTGGTCGTGGTCAATAAGTAGCAGTATAAATGTTGAAATGTCATTACATCGCCTGCATATTGGTCGCAGACCAAATATATATAATGCGACCACATTCAGTGGTGACGTAATGGTACACAGTATGCGCGACATTCTAGATATTGTGATAGTTTGTTACTCACTGTTAATTGCAGCTTATCCATGTTTATCCATGTTTTGCATCGTGTATTTCTTCCCCTTACCCATTTTCTGTGGTCCCGGCTGACAGTATTCCCCCAGGCTGGTTCTGATCCAGTGCCTGATCCAGATTTCCCCCATTCTGCTGCTGATCCAGTACTCAATTAGTTCTCCATCTGGTGGCTGCTGGTACTGCCTTGGCTGTATTTAAAGTGAACTCCACTTCATACTTTCATTCACTGAAATTCAGCTATGGAGCATGTGCCAACGCAGAAAGGGAAGAAGAAGTTGGTACTGGATAATTATCTGTACACTAAGGAGAAGGATGGGGCACAAGGCAAGGTCTTCTGGTGCTGCCAGTTGCACACCTGCCGTGCTCGCCCTCCACACAATCGGTGACACCATTACCGTGCCTCTGAGCGAGCATAACCATGCCCCTGTGCATGGTCATGCAGAGGTCATCACGGCTTGGGCAGGCAAGAGACAAAGAGCTTGAGAGTCAGGGGAGGTAACTTGCAATGTTATTCAGCAAGGGATGCAGCAGGTGTCTTTGAGCCATGCACACCTGTTGCCAACGTAGGAAACTCTGAGGCACGATGTGAGGTGCATAGACAGCACGGTGGTGTTAATGACTCCGATATAACGTAATATTCAAAAACAGTAAGTGATGAACCCTTTCTTCGCATAAATACTGATGACATCCTGATTTGTTTGCAGTGACTCAGACTTAAATTTGCTCAGTAATAGTGATCTATGGTTCTGTGATGGAAGTGGCACCGAGGGAGGATGACCAGCTCTACACCATTCATGCACTTGTGCATGGAGTTAACCGCCCATGTGTATATGGTAGAAGTGAGGCGATATATAGGAAATTTGTTATTCATCTTGAAGGATTGTTAGGCGGAAAGCTGCGAGCATCTAGTATTATGACAGACTTTGAAATTGCAGCTGTCAATGTTCTGCGTGAAATGGTACCAGAGGCAGAACTGAGTGGATGCAATTTCCATCTCGGCCAAGCAATGTGGCGAAGAGTCCAGCAGGAGGGGTTGCATCAGCGCTATGTGCAGGAGGAGTCATTTGCACATTATATGCGCTGTATTTTAGGGCTTGCTTTTGTGCCTGAGCATAATGTGGAGCAATTCTTTGAAATGCTACAAGCGGATGATGATTTTGGGGACCTGAAATGCATACTAGACTATTTTGAGATAACTATATTGGGCGGCTTACAAGAAATTAAAAAAAAAAAAGACGCAATCCTAGATTTCCAGTTCAGTTCTGGAACCAGTATGACAGAGTTATGTGTGACTTGCCCCAAAGTAATAATGCCCAGGAGGCATGGCACTGTGCTTTTTCATGAACAGTGTCAATTAGCCATCCCACAAGAGCACAACTGGCAAGAAAATTGCAAGAGAAGCAGCATGCGGTGGCTATGCAAATCTAATGTCACATCTGTTCTTTGCACATTTTAGCCTTTGTATACTTATATTCAACATTGCTTATTTTGCACATGTGTGACGTTTATAATGTGATACTTAGATTCAACACTGCTTACTTTGCACATATTTGGTTATTTGCACGTTCGATAGTTATTTGCACGTGTTTTGATATTCATTTTAACACTGCTAATTTTGCACGGTCGTAAAAGCTAATCTTTTTAAGACTTGTACTTCCCCAGGAGATTGCCGATAAAACAAAACCTTTTTATAAAACTCTGTATGTCCGATTCAACGATTAAAGTAATGAGCCGGCCTGGTGGTGCTGAGGGTTGAGGTGCTGGATGCCACACCTCGCTCCACACTGGCAACCCGGGTTCAGGAACAAGCCCAGATCATCAGGGGTTGGCAGGGGAGGACTAGGATTGGGCGTCCGACAACAGCTCTTCTAGTCCTGGGGGAATCGATGGGATCCACACTGCACTCTGGTGGTACTGCAGACACGAGGGTGTCTGGAGAGGGGGTAGCATGGCGGAGGTCTGCACGTTTGTACATGGACGTCATTGCATGCCCGTGCTCCCACTAGGGAGAAAATGAAAAAAGGCTGGGTGCCCGAACAGCTTGATGGCCGCACCCTGCCATGCGGGGAGGACTGTTGTGGAATCGTGCTGGGGGGGGGTTCAGCACTGGTCCAGCTGCCAGGGATGGGGGAGCCCTCCAGCAGATCGGCCATGGCTGTGCCGGACCCCCCCAACATGGGAGTGAGCCTGCTGCTCTCCCCATGGGCAGGACCGGTGGCTGGATGCCCCCACCGGTAGACGCTGCAGCAGGCACAAGGAAAAAGAGAAAGTTGCGATAATAAAAAAAAAAATGATTAAAGTAATGAAATAAGCTGTATTTATACCATTTGTTAATGTGTCTCTTTTTCAATAAATAAATGATTGAACTGTGCTTTTGACTACTTGTCATTTGCCTATTTCAAATGGCAACATAGTATAACATCTATCAATGTTACCTTCAGTCATTTCAACGCCGACTATTTATCCATGAGGCAAATTCACCACTCTGTTTCGTCCGGTGACTTAATGACCGCTCACATTTTTCTACTATTTTTGATACTGTTAACATTAGCAGAGAATAGTGAAATACCTCTGTAACCCCCTCCTCAAAATTGGGGGCTTACCTTAAGTAAGAAGGAGGGAAGTGATACTCCCTCTGTATAACTGCTTGGTGAGGTCACACCTCGAGTACTGCATGAAGTTTTGGAGGCCACACTTAAAAAGGGACATTGAACTCCTGGAGAGGGTCCAGAGGAAGGCAACCAAAATGATTTGGGGCTTGGGGGACATGGCCTATGGGGAGAGGCTCGAAGAGCTAAATATGTACACATTGGAAGAGAGAAGGGACTGGGGGGACTTGATAGAGGTCTTCAGGTACATGAAGGGGGTAAATAAGGGAGGAGCAGTCAGGGTGCTTTGAAGGAAGGAGGGGAGCAACTAGAGGGCATGGGTGGAAGCTGGAGGGGGATTCAGGGGAGAAAGGAGGAGGTGCTACTTCACTGAGAGGGTGGTGGAGCCATGGAATGCGCTGCCCTGGGGGCTGGTGGAGTCAGAGACAGTGAAGGGGTTCAAGAGGGGGTGGGACAGGTACAGGGGAAGGGTTCTGGAAGCAAAATCCAGTGCAGCGAGAATATCCGGAACTGGGAAGGGAGAAGCCAGAGAGGGCGAAGGGGGCAGCAAGTCAGCTCCCAGGGTGGGGGCTGACCAATCGAGCAGACATGAAACACTGTTAGGCCTATTCTGCTGGCATTTTAGTATGTTAGTGTGTTAGCAACTCCCTGGGTTCCAGTGATGCCCACTGCCAGGCAGACATTCTGCAGAGATGGTAAATCCATAATGGTTGGTGTCCTCCTATTGATCTCTGTGAGAGTGCCATGATGTGTCTCCACGCCTGTCGCTTTAAGTGCCACAGTCAGTGTAAATGCTGTAGATGGCCTGGGCTGGGTCCGAGTGTTTCAAAGCCTGTGACCAACCAGGCATCACCCCAATTTGCCCCACTCTGCTGTCGCTGATGGAGCAAAGGGAGCTCTACATAGTACTGCAGTTATGTAAGCAATAATACCTGAGAGGGTGGGCATTAGTGGGAAATACCGGACTGCCCAGGGGCGTAATGAAGCCCGACGCTGCAGGCAGAGGGCCTTATAGCCCCTGGAAGTTCTGGTATTTCCCAATAATGTCTACCCTTGAGGGTATCATTGCTCTTATAAAATGGTTATCTTTGTAAATGTTCATGAATTTGTAAAGGAACAGAGCAAATGACTGTAAAATGAGTAGAAATGTTAGAAAAAAAATTATTGATAAAGTAGTCCATAGGCTGTTTCTGCTGCTGTTGCTACTCACCACAGAGCCATTCTGGTGGATTTGCCCCCCACACACACACACAGTTACCAGAGAAAATTCTCTCTAGGAGTCTCTGGTTAGTTTCAGTTATTTTTCTTTTTGTGCAGGATCGTGTTTTGTTCTGTTTTTGCAGTCGGGAGTTGCACCTGTGAAGCGCGTGACCTTTGACCGCAATGTATGGCATGTGTGCCATGTAAGGTAAATGATTTCTTTTTTTTTTTAATTGCAAGGTAAATCATTGTCTTATCTTTTTGTTCAGCAGGCTGAGTAACTGTGGGGGAACTGTGCCTGAATGTCGTACGAGTACGTAAGCTGACTGACCACTTTGTTTCTTTTTGCGGTCAGCACAGTGGTGCGAGAGCGCGGTCAGAAGAGTGGTGCCATTTTGGAAGAAGATGGCTCTGTGTTACTCTTCCAACTGTAAGACAAGTGGAGTGTGTTTTTTTCATTTTGAGGCAGTGGAGCGGCTGCAGTTCAGTGTTTTGGGGTTTTTTGGGGGGGACGAGTAGCTCTCGTTAAGCGAGAGAAAAACATGGTGACATTTCAAATTTTCCAGTGTGCTTTCAGCCAATTAGAAAGCCAGCTAGGCACCACTGTAGGATGCTTCATGGTGAAGTGGCACTTGAACTGGCTCTTATTTTTGGCTGGGCATCTATTGAAAAATAGATGCCCAGGTTGGAAGTGGTTTTAGCCAATGAGGAAAGAGAACATATTCTTGCCATTTTCTAATTACTTCTAATTCATAGCTGTCTTTAACATATAGATTGTTGTTTAACCTGCTTTTATTGCAGCAAGCATTTTCCAGTGCAAGCCACCATGTTTGGACTGGGACTTCCCATTTCGACCAATTAGGACACAGGACCACAAGGGGTCCTTTGCTCAGGTGCCTCATGGGATAAAAATGTAGTTTTTGTAGTTTTTCAGGTTGGTGCCTAAACTGACAAATGGGAGCACCATAACTTTAATGAACAGCTCCCCTAGCCAACCAAAATCCAGAGAAACCAGACTAGTCCGAGAACTGATAAAAAAAAGAGAGTTCAGTTGCTGGTAAAATGGAGAGAGAAGGCAGCTCGAGCCATCGAGAAGTAGCTCCAGGAAAAGAGCTGAAGAGAACTGTCAGGGGAAAGGCCTGACTTGCCTCACTGTTACTATTTTCAGCATCAGACCGCCTAATAGCAGGAAAGACGGACAGTCCCAAAAGGGGATCGGTCACCAGAAACAGCCTAACTATGGATCAAGAGGTTTGCTCAGCAAGGCGGCTGACATTGCAAACTGGGCAGGCATCAAAAGAGAATTCGAAGAGTTTGATGTTTCTAGAAATAAATGTGTTGAATGCTTGTTGTGGGTTCAGGCCTATCATGCAGGTACTCCTGAGTACCTGAACAAAGCCTGCCTTTATCAGTGACCAAACTGCCTGCCAGCTGAAGGGGTCACCAACGGATAAAGTGGACTTTGTCAAAGACACTCTGTTAAGTTTGGGCCAGTGGCCGGCCCATCCACTCGCGATGCTGGCGACCTGGGTTCAGGAACGGATCCTGGACGCCTGAGGGCCGGCTGGGGGAGAAGGATTGAGCATCCCAAGGACTGCTTTCCTTCTCTGCAGGGAGGGGGAGTGGGAGTGTGTGACCAGTGCTTGATGGACCCCTGGTGGAGGCCGGGAGTACCACAGCGACCAGCACCGGAATGACACTCGAGTGGTGGGGCGGATGCTGGCTTCATTTCACATCCCCGCCCCCACCTACGGGGGAAAACCAAGCTGCCAGCCGCCCTAGATGAAGCCAGCCCTTGGCTTCAATCAGCCTCCAGAACAGCCCCTTCGACCTATCCTGTCATCTGCAGCACCATGCCGGGTTGGTGCCACAACTCTGCCCTGGTGGGTAAGCCAGGGGGTATCGAAGGGGAGCATCTAATGTGGAAGTGGAGGTGAGGGTTTGTGACCTGGCAGAGGTTCCGGGTGAATGCAAAAAGTGTAATAAATAAAATTAAAAAAAGTTTGGGTCAGTGTCTATCCTGGCCCATGCCATCTGTTATCGTGCCAGCTACAGCTTTACTGGTTAGAGACCAGCTTTGGGGATCCAGGCCCTGCACAACAAGTCATTGCAGGTTGTGGCCACCTACAGGGAAAGGCCAAGAAGTGGAGGCGAGTCATGTCGTCCCCATTTCCCCCATGTGCAGCAGCTTCCAGCATCGGGTCTTCATTTCACCAGGCCATCCTAAAACGACTGGTACCGTGAGTAAATCCAGGGTAGCTCCCTGCAACAGGCATCTTGATTTTCTTATGGTATCATCTAATTGTTCTCAGCTTAATTTCAAGGGTTTCCAATAGACTATGCCAATTAGCCATGGATACAACTAATCTAATTTGCTTTGTACAGTTAACGTGATTGATTTTTTCCTTCAAGGGCCCCAACAATAGCTGCAACCCTGGGCACTGATTCTGGCCAGCAAGCCTAGATCCTGAGTACCCAGCAGCAAAGGGACTAAAATAACTGTGTTTAATAACCTGGTTTTCCAGAACAGTAATCATGTGCCCAGATTTGCTCCCCCTCCTTGTTCACGACCCTTGAATAAAGCTGATTCACTGTGTTACTTTGAACCGAACTTGTGAGCATATTATTACCTGGTTTAAAGTGATAAGCTCTTCACTGAATGTGTTGAAAGTGCACGCTGTATTTCCAAACTTTCTTTACAAGGAGGTTTGCAGGCGTATACCAGGACCAGAGACCCTGCTGGTAAGTGGGACAACTGGGAGCGTATAGTTAATGCCTATTGCAAACTGTCTAGTGAATACTGTTAATGATTATTGTCAATATTTAGGTAATCGGTCACTAGGTGGGGTTGTGGGTGGTGACAGCTTCCCAGAAGGCTACACCAGTATACTGTAGATACCCACACAAACCATACTCTTGGTGGAGGCACCAAACTAGTGTGTTTACAGAGGGTAGGGACCCCCAGTACTTGGTAGTTTTGAACCCAGGCCCTTCAACCTGTTGTTAGAAAGACAGGCAGGGGTAGTTGCCCTTGGAATAGCACCACCTAGGGGTTACACCACCAGACACAAAGGCAAATAAAGAAAGGAAAAAAATCTGCTCCATTATTTTTTCTTTCCAGACCCCCTTTCCTTCCTCCTCTTCTTAGACATCTGAGTGTCAGTCAATATGCATTCTTAAAGGATGGGTCAGGTTGTGATGAGAGGACAGAAAAAGCATCAGTGTCTTCAGCCAAGTCTCTAGGTTCCTTAAATACTTTAAAGTAGTTGGTCAGGATCAGAACTACACTATCTCTCCTGGTTTGTTTTAATTTAGTTTGTCCTTTTCTATGTGATCTCGTAATCATCTGAAAACATTACATATTAGGGATTGGAGGGGGTAGCTTAGCTTCCTGGTTGCTAGGATGAGGTGCTGGACTTTTCTCTCCTGGGGCATCTGCAGGTACATTGACCACTACATGTTTTGCTACAGGCTCCCCCACTTGCATTGTGTGTGACCCTGAGCAATGCACTTAACTTCCTTGTGCTTCCAGGTCGCACCTGTAAACAAGATTCAGCTTAGTGTGTCTCTCCAGGTAAAAAAAAAAAAAAATATATAGTACTTGTTGAAGGGTGATGTTGATCTTGGGGTGAGCTGCTCTGTGCTCCAGTGCTCAGTACAGTAGTCTCAGCGTCACTGTGATGTTCATAGGTTCATAGGTTGAGTACAAGTTCAAGGGACTAGCCCAAAATGAACTCGCCACCTTTAACCAAGGTGGAATTTATATTTATAATCTCCCATGTATAAATCTAAATTAGTCTTAAACTGCAGTAGATTTGAGCTATGCAGTATCTCTAGAGGAAGGGTGTTCCAAAATGGAACAGCTCTCTGAGTAAAGAAACAATTTCTCTTTACTGTTTTATTAATAGATGATCTTAGTCTCCGCTTATGAGATCTAGTATTCATTACAGAAGGATACCATTCAAGACAGATAGTTTTCAAATAGGACTGGATCTAGGGGAGTCTCTGTTCTGGATGGGCCCTGTCAACTGTATGTGGAGAAGTAGTAGGAGTGCACTTTTGCCCTTCTGTCTGTATCTCTTCTTGGGCCACAGTTACAAAATATTCATGCTCAGCCTGCTCTGTTGCATCTGGACTGTTATAGGAAGCCCTGGGACAGTTTTGATAAGCGTGACCTGTGTCTTCACATAAACTGCACTTCATAGCAATTTTACATTGCAGTATCACATAACCCAGTTCAGAACACAAATGACATTTAATTTGATCATTTAGGCATTGTTCAGATGATTACGTGCCCCACATCTATAACACACCTTGAGTTGTGAAGCATAAAATATGATCCCACGATCTCTACCCAAAAAGCAGCAGTTTGGCAGAGGCACTATAACCCCTGCTGACTGCTTTAAAGTTACTTTAATATACCAATCTTCTGTCCAAATATTCTCCAAGTCAAGTATGGGCTCAGGCTGGCCTCTTACAGTGCAATGTTGTTTAAGCCAGTAAGGAGTATCTGCCACATTAACCCCTTCATTCTTAAAAAGCACTGTAATTATGTTGCTTGCATGCATGTGCAAGAAACATAGTGCCATCATCGGAGATTTCGGAGGTGTGTCACCTCCTCCTCCAATTCAGGCAGTGTCCTGACAGGCTGACCCCTGTAAACCAATGCATTTTGGAGCTGTCTATGACCGCGCTCAAATGCGGTACATCCCCCGGATGAAAGGGAGCTATGCTTGAGTGAGCAGCGATAGAAGCTGCTCACACGCAGCTCCCCCACCTGTCAGGCATGCGCCCCGCACTCACTGTATAGCCACGGGTGCCCAATTCCCCTGGCCGGGCTGAGCTGCGCTGCCTCCTCCCCAAGTAGTTGGTGCCACGCTGGGAGCCCACCCCAGCGTAGCAAAAATCCTTTGCCGATGGGGTGCCCAATCCCGTCAGCTGAACATCCCCAAAGTCCTTGTGCCACGCTGGAGCCCACCCAGCGTGGCAAACGGTCCACGACGTCTTTTTTTTTTGTGTACCTGTAGGACAAAACGGTCCCGCGATGCGCTCTCGACTCCCCACAACCCGCACCCACCAACTGCGCACCCAGCCTCCCACACCCCACACCCATACTTACCTCTGGACTCCAGCGCCGACGATCTTGCGTGGACCGGAACACGCCTGCACTCTTCAAAGCCGACCGCTAACTGAGGAAATGCCAGTAAGCTGTATAATGGGCTAGATAGGGGTTTCAACTTTATTAGATCTCAGCATTTTTGAGTTTTAGACCACTAACATGGGTTTTGACTTCTTCATGAACGATGTCACTGTCGGCAAAGAGCTTGGTTCGGCGGGATTTCGCCAGTGACTGTGCAGTGACTCCGCGAAATCACCCGGCCTGAATACCGCCAGACAGTGACATCATTCATGAGAAGGGGCCCAAACCCCATGTTGAAAAATTTGGTGCCGAAATTCCAAAAATGACTGTTTTACTTAGTGTGCGCCAGCAGTTCCTACGCAGGCTCGTAAGTCTTGCAAACTTTCAATATTTTCACTCCAGATTTTCAACATTGCCATTTTACCAGACCTTCTTATGAGCAGTATAGCTGTCATTTTTCACATCTCACCCAAAACGTGTTTCTGCCATGTAGCGCACAATGGCGCAGTCATTGTGCGAACTCAGTGTATGGGACACATTAAGAAAATCACAGTGTCACTGTTCATGAGCAGAGATCTTAAAATGGCAATGTTGAAAATTTGGTGAAAGAATTCCTAAAAATGACTGTTTTACGAGTGTGCGTTGCAGTTCCCATGCACGGCGTAGGTTTGCGAATTTTCAATATTTCCACTCCAGATTTTCAACATTGCCATTTTACCACACCTCCTTATGAGCAGTACAGCTGTCATTTTTCACATCCTGCCCAAAACGTGTTTCCGCCCATGTAGCGCACAATGGCGCAGTCGGTGTGCAAACTCAATGTATGGGACACATTAACAAAATCACAGTGATACTGTTCATGACCAGAGGTCTTAAAATGGCTATGTTGAAAATTTGGTGAAAAAAATCCTAAAAATGACTGTTTTACGAGCGTGCGTTGCGCAGTTCCTACGCACGCTCGTAAGTTCGCAAATTTTCAATATTTACACTCCAATGACTTCCAAATACCTAAACAGCACATAGAAGCAAGCAACATTCGGCATTAACAAATGCTTGTTTTATGTTGGCTTGCTGCGCTTGCGCGGCAGTCAACATATTGGGAGAGTGAAGCTTTGGGGGCACGGCTGCTGTTGGGCGAATGCAGGGCACGCATCAGTAGGTGCGTCCCTCATTCCCCAATAAGCCAGCATGCTAGCGCTGACACCAACATTATGTAAAGTGGACAAAACTTCTAAACAAAGTGCCGCTACAATCAGAGACAAGCTCGTCATGCAGCGTCACTTTGTTTAGACATTATATCCACTTTACTACGTGCCGTCCCCCCCAGTACAAGGTGCCACGCTGGGAGCCCACCAGCGTGCGGTAACTGATGCCATGGCGGAGCGGGGGTGCCCAATCCCCGTCAGCTCCATGTCCCCAGCTGTCCTTCTGCCACGCTGGGAGCCCACCCAGCGTGGCAAATGTCCCGCTGCCGTTTTTTTTTTAAACCTGCAAATTAAAACGTTCCCACAGCGCTTCTCCCTGCCCTCCCACAACCCGCCACCCACTGCGCCTCTACCTCCCACACCCCCTCACCCCATACTTACCTCCGGAGTCGGTAGCGGCGATCTTGGTGTGGACGGGAACACGTCTGCACTCTTAAAAGCCGACCAGCGGACTGAGGAAATGCCAGTAAGCTGTATAATGGGCTAGATAGGGGTTTCAACTATTGCATATCTCAGCCATTTTTGGGAATTTTTGCACCAAATTTTCAACATGGGGTTTTGGGACCTTCTCATGAATGATGTCACTGTCATGGTTATTGGGCCGAAGGGGTGATTTTGCGCAGTGACTGCGCGGTGACTGCAAAATCACCCATCGGCCACACTACCGCCATGACAATGACATCATTCATGAGAAGGGGCCAAACCCCATGTTGAAAATTTGGTGCCAAAATTCAAAAAATGACTGTTTTACGAGTGTGCTATGCAGTTCCTCACGCAGGCTCGTAAGTTCGCAAACTTTCAATATTTTCACTCCAGATTTCCAACATTGCCATTTTACCAGACCTTCTTATGAGCAGTACAGCTGTCATTTTTCACATCTCACCCAAAATGTGTTTCCGCCCATGTAGCGCACAATGGCGCAGTCGTTGCGCGAACTCAGTGTATGGGACACATTAAGAAAATCACAGTGTCACTGTTCATGAGCAGAGATCTTAAAATGGCAATGTTGAAAATTAGTGAAAGAATTCTAAAATGACTGTTTTCACGGTGTGTGCTAGCAGTTCCCATGCTGCAGCGTGGGTTTGCGAATTTTCAATATTTCCACTCCAGATTTTCAACATTGCCATTTTACCACATCTCCTTATAGAGCAGTACGGCTGTCATTTTTCACATCCTGCCCAAAGCGTGTTTTTCCATCATGTAAGCGCACAATGGGCGCGGTCGTTGTGCAAACTCAATGTATGGGACACATTAACAAAATCACAGTGATACTGTTCATGACCAGAGGTCTTAAAATGGCTATGTTGAAAATTTGGTGAAAAATCCTAAAAGTCTGAAGCCAACCGCGAACTGAGGAAATGCCGGTAAGCTGTATAATGGGCTAGATAGGGTTTTTCCAACTTTGTTGCATATCTCAGGCATTTTTTGGAATTTTTGTACCAAATTTTCAACATGGTGTTTTTGGGACCCCTCCTCATGAATTCTGTCACTGTCATGGTGTTTATCGGCCTCAAAAGGTCACCTTTCGGGGCCCATTAATGAAATGACAGCGGTGGTGTTCATGAGGTGCCCTCTTAAAAAGCCTAAGTTCCAAATTTGGTGGAAAAATTCCAACAAATGCCTGTTCTGGCGTGTGTTGCACAGTTGCTTCACTGATCTACAGTAACCGTATTCACAATATTTTACTGCCGGATTTTCAGCATTGTCATTTTGTACACCTCCTTGTGAACAGTATAGCTGTCATTTTCCGTCCTGCTTGAAATGTGTTTCCACACTTCCAGCGCAATGATCGCGAGTCACTGTGGGAAATCAGTGTTTGGGCCAGATTATGAAAATGACAGTGACACAGTTCATGAGCAGAGGACCAAATGCCTATGTTGAAAATTTGGTGATGATACTCCATAAAATAACTGTATTCCGAGCATGCGTTGGCAGATTGCGCTTGCGCTCATACCGTCGTGCATTTGTGATATTTTCAGTCTGGATTTTCACCATTGCCATTTACACACCTCTTGATGAACAGTACAGCCGTCATTTGACATACTCGTGCCCAAAATGTGTTTTGTACTTCCGGTAGCGGACTAGCATATTAAATGTAATCTTCTTAGGACACTTTGAGGGAAATAACAGTGACACTGTACATGAGCAGAGGTGCTAAAATGCCTATGTTGAAAATTTGGTGCGAACGCCCATAAAATGGCAGTGTTGCAAGCGTGCATTGCATATTTCCCACACACCCTAGTAGCTTCAAGAATTTGGTATATTTACATGCCACATTTTAACACTGGCATTTTTCACACTGTGATGAACTCTGCAGCTGTCATTTCTCACATCCTGCCCGACATGTTTTCCCGCACTGCACTACCAAACACCCAAAGGGACACCCTACTGCTTGTCACTCTCTGCAGGGTGGCGGTGGGTTGGCATCAGTTCAATACTTCATTGCCATTCCTATGATGCATCTAACTCCTGCACTACCAATGCCAATGCCAGCAAGCCAACATTCGGCATTGACAAATGCTTGTTTTAAAGCTCAGTTTGCTTAAGGGGATTGCTATGAAAGGAGTCCAAAGGAGTTTGACTTAAGTTCGTGATATTTTCCCCAGAATCTCTCAAGGCCTATAGGTGTTTTAAAACTGACATTGAAAACTAAATCCACAGCTGTGTGGATCAAAGCATAAATTACACAGGCAAAAAGATGCATGCTCTCCTTGAGCCACATATAGCCTGTCTGGGAATTCTGATAACCCTCTGCAGTATTTAAGGTACACTGCACTTTGGTGTTTTACAGGTTCGGTGGTGTTCTGAAAATAATCTGAAAACAGTATTGTAGCAGGTCATCTACCTCAGGCCAGACCAGTTGCACCAATGCCCTCAGGATTTTGATTTTTTTTTATTTAGTTGTTTAACCAGGTATAGCACACTAAGCTGAAAACTTTTTTACAGGAGCGACCTGGGAGCACAAGAAAGTTAAGTGACTTGCTTAGGGTCACACAGTATGCAAGTGGAAGCTGTGGGATTCAAACCCAGGTCAGGTCTGCTGGATGTCACCAAATTTACAGATCAGAGCCTTAGACCACTGCACTATACTGCCTCCTTAAGGGGTGAGGATTTGAGGTGTGTGTGGTGTCAGAATTCAGATCTCTTGGGGGGATTATCTTGGTTTTGTTCAAGCCTTGTCTGCTCCTGATTCTGATATTCCAGGCACTGGAGATGTGCTCCCTTCATGCAACTAATCAGGTATTGTTTCCCCTACATTACAGGCCTCCTGCACAGGATCCCCTCCTCCACCATTCCCGCTTTTCCTTTCCCCACCCCAACTCCCTTTTCCCTACTAATCCCTTTTTTTCTTCCTTTTTCCTAGTTTTTACACATTCTTTTGCTGTAAGCTAAATGTGTTCCATGTAAGCTTAGTTAATTCAAAGCAGCCATAGTAACGATAAATCATTAAATTAATGCATTAGTTATGTGGCGTATCCCATTTAGGAGATCCCCTTGGCTATTTTTAAGCAGTTTAATTACTTATTAGCTCAGTACATCTAATTCTTTATTGATTTGTTTCACAACAGTTGTCTTTTGTTATTGCTCATATGAAATTAGATGTAACACAATTTATAAGAAATCCAGGAGCTTTGACTAAGTTACTGCATAATTTAAAACAAATGTTTGAGTATGTTGTTGTTTTCTATTGTTGTTTGGTGATTGGTTAACAATGATGATGTCATTAGCTTTCTCCTGTATTTAAAACACTCATGAGTCCTATGATTTTCACTACGCCCCTTTGAAGGCACTGAGCCGAGGAGCTAAGGGCTCTCACAGAAGTGGAATAATTAACTGCAGCAATTAGTTGAATTGCATTTGTACTTGTTATTTGTCTGGTGTGCAGTATTTTTCTTTGGAGCTTTTGATTTCTGGGCTAGCCGCCTTGCGTCAGTGCACCACTCTACCCTTGAGTGCAGGTACCTCACTGTTCTTCGGAACGTTAGAACTTTCAAAGTGTTATTGTAGCTGCATCATACATACTTTTAATCCAGGCTATAAACTCAGAGGATAGGCCAAATTTGTGCAAAACCGAAAAGAGATACTCATGGGAAACCGCTTCAAAAGCTTATTCCTGGTCTAAACTTAGTAAAACGCCTTCACCTGTGCCTTGCTGGCATTTCTGGAAGGTTCTATGTCATAACGATTACCGCTGAAAGGCGATCACCATTACGGCGAAGTCACAGTGCTGAAAATCAATTTTGGCATTGTTACTCACAGCAAAAGGGCACCGGGAATTTACATTTTTAACGTTTTATGTGGGGGCTGCACCCCCTGCACCCCACTTTGCCCCCACACCCCCTACCTAAAAATTCTCAATTCCAGAGGAGGTGCATGTCAGGGGTGTGTGCAAAATGTTTATAAATAAAATTCAGGCTGGGCACAACAAAAACAAACCTGCACCCAGACCCGAACCCACCCACCACGCCACAGGGCCAGCTCAGCAGCACACCACGGCACCACCTCTCAAAACCCCTCCTACCCCTCACTGAGCGTGCTCGCTCCCACCCTCCAACCCTCGCATGTGCTTATGTGTAGTGACATCCTGTCGCTACATGTGCAAACCCACCCCATCCGGTCACCCTACCTCATTGGTAGCCCCCATGACATGCACCACAATTGAGTTGCCATTTTGTGGTTCACTCAATCGCAGTTGCGCATGTCACGGGCTACCTTCTGGAATAGCTCCCTTAGTATAACCAAGTTATCTTGAATACATCTTGCTGGGATTAAGCATGTCTGTACCTCACTAATCAGGGAGGCAGTATAGCGCAGTGGCTTAAGGCTCTGAGCTGCAAATCTGGTGACATCCAGCAGACCAGACCGAGGTGTGAATCCCACAGCTTTCACTTGCATACTGTGTGACTCTGAGCAAGTCATTTAACTTCCCTGTGCTCCCAGGTCGCTCCTGTAAAAAAGCTTTCAGTTTAGTGTGCTGCTTCCGGTTAAACAACTAAATAACAAAAAAAAAGATATCAGGTACTAAAGCCAATTGCTTGGCCAATATTTTACTAAAATTGTTATAGTCTGTGTTAAGCAGACTGATCGGTCTCCAATTTCTTAAATTGTGCTTATTCCCTTTCTTAAACAAGAAGATTAGATTTGCCATTGACATTAAGGAAGGAA
Source organism: Neoceratodus forsteri (assembly GCA_016271365.2). Lineage (NCBI taxonomy): Eukaryota > Metazoa > Chordata > Ceratodontiformes > Ceratodontidae > Neoceratodus > Neoceratodus forsteri. Next base: position 561,504,903 of record CM028130.1, on the reverse strand, counting down.
GGAAGGGAATTGCTATCCAAAATGCCATTGTATAATAGTTCTCTGACCTCAGTAGTGTTCTCCTTTTGGACTTCTTCAATGATGACCACCCTCCCTCCCCTACCCCCAGCCCACAACCCCCTCCCTCTAACCGCCCACCATTCTACTTTAAGGAAGTCAGGGCGCATGAGGTCCGTAAATATGTCTCTAATGCAATTGCCAAATCCAAACTAGTGGGGACTCACTCGACCTCAAGCTGGTGCCCCTCACCCTTGATGAAGTGCTACTTCCACTAACAAAAATTTTCAACCTCTCCCTCACCCTCAGACAGTTCCCCGACTGTTGGAAATCAGCCACAGTAAGCCCGGTCCACAAAAGTGGGGACAAGGATCTATAAGTGAACTACCGGCTTATCTCCATACTCCCCCCCCCCCAAGGCCATTGAACGTATTGTATCTGACCAGCTAACGGAATACCTGGACAAACTCAACATCCTCTGACCCCAACAACATGGCTTCCAAACAGGGCACAGTACTACATCGGCCCTCCTTGAATTCACCGGTGTTATCCGCAGCTCGTTGGACAACAGCCTCCTAACCGGGTCAGTCTTCATTGACCTGACCAAGGCTTTTGACACTGTACATCATAATCTATTAATCACACAGCTATGTTCTGCTGGGCTCTCACCTGAGTCCACTACTTGGTTCAAGAGCTACTTGGAGAATCGCTCCCAAAGAGTGAAAATAGCTGATGTTCTCTCAGATGCACATCCTGTTCACTCTGGAGTTCCTAAAGGCTCTATTCTTGGGCCACTTCTTTTTAGCCTCTTTCTGAATGATCTTCCACAGTTGTGTCCAGCACAAATCCTCCTCTATGCTGATGATGCCATCATCCTCTCCAATCACAAGGATCCGGGCCACCTTGAAAATAATCTACAGCTTGCCTTCACCTCCATTGAAACTTGGTTCAGTACACATAAATTGGTTCTCAACTACACAAAAAAACAAGTTCATGCTCTTCTGCAGCCCGCGCAACAAACACAGATTCAATCCCATCACGATGAAAAAATGCCTTGGTGCAACCTTCAAACAGGTTCAATCCTTTAAATATCTAGGTATTACCATTGATTGTAACCTATCATATGCTACACATATTGACAACATTGCCAAAGCTGCCAACACTCACATTGGCCTACTCTTCAGGCACAGACAATGCCTTACCTCAGATGCCTTAAGGATTGCAGTACAGAGCTCAGTAATCTCAATAATCGACTATGGCCTGATCGTCTATGGCTCTGCCTCTGTCACTGCCCTCAGGCGCATATCCATTGCACTAAACAAAGCTTGCCATCTCATAACAGGCGCCCATCACCTCACCCACTCATGTGATCTCTACGCACAGACTGGATGGCTTCAACTTTCAAACTGGATCAAGTACCAAACCTGCCTTATGACAAAGAAAATAGCACTAGGCCTTTCTCCCCCAGGTGTCCAAGCACTCCTCTGTCCAGCGCGGACTATTCACATCACCAGGGGCTCTGAATCCCAGCTTCTGCATATCCCGTGTTTCCACACCACACAAGGGCAAAGATCGTTTACGCACAGAGCTCCCAGCTGGTTCAATGGTCTCAACATTGATATCGCCTTAATGCCAAAGCTTGGTCCATTCAAATCTAGTCTCCATCACATCCTGTCTGCATCTAGCTCCTGTGATTGTCCTTCCTAATTGTTCTCGCCTCTCCTCTTTGCTCTTTCCACCTGGCACCTAAACCTCTCCGCCCTCAACTCCCCTCCCATACACCCATTCGTCCTCCCCTCCTCCCACCCTCCCACCCTCCTTCCCTAACCCCTGTAGTACTTTGATATTTGACAAGTGCCTATGGCTGCACCCCACTAATGTGTCTCTCCTCCATACCGTGTCAGCCCTGTTACCAGACCTCCTTCTGGCATTTGCCTCTGTATTGAATGTATAAAACTATATGTAACTGCCTGTAACCCACTGTTACACAGTTATTCAATGTCTTGTTTGAACTGTTCTAGTCGTCAACTGATGAGAAACCTTTGTAAAAGAGCCTTGGCTCAAAGGTACTTGTAATCCTAGATTCAAATAAAATAAAATAGTACCAAAGCTGGTATAAGGTTGTCTTTAAAGTGTTTGTAAAATTCCATTGTCAACCCATCTGTCCCCGGGCTGTATTATTATTATTACCCAGGGCCTGAATGGCACCATACACTTCCTCTTCTGTAATAGGTTTGACTAAGGTTTTTCTTCTGTGTCTCAGAAAGTGCCGGGATAGGAAAGTCTTCATAATATTGGGTATTACCCAACATTTCTGGTGCAGTACCAAAAGTAGTTTCAGCATACTGGTTCACAATCTTTATGATTTCTTGCCTGGAACTATGTGGCTGTCCTACCTCATCCTCTAGGGCAGTCATAATTCTATGGTCTGTCCTGTATTTACATTCTTTATAGGGATCAAAGGTATGCTTTTTGCTCTGGATCCCAAACCTCATCTCTTGTTGTAAAGATCTTGCCTGTAGCACAGAAGGCTGAGGTGCTGGTACCTTACCTTGTGCTACGCGGGCAACCCGGGTTCAGGAATGATCTTGGGTCACTGGAGTGCTGGCTGGGGCAGAGGGCTGGAGCAGGATTGAGCCATGGCTCTCCCCTCCAAGAGGTGGATGCCTGCCTGTCCATAGTTCTGCTCCCACCGGATGGTGGTCCGGGGGGTGTGTATGTGGTAACGGGTGGCGATAGTAGTCAGGGAAGGGGTAGAAGGGACCACTAGATTTTGGCGTCTATGTGCACCTCCACTCACGTACATGCTTGTGTATGCCGTGGCCCTGGGGGGGTTAGGAAATAAACAAAACCCAGAAAATATGAAAAACTGTGTATGGAAAAAAAGGAAAAAAGATCTTGCCCTGTTGTATTGTAGTCTAAACATTTATTTTTCTAATCACACAGATCTGTGGATCATAATTAACCCTGAGTGTTTCTGCCCTTGATAGTAAGAAGTGTAGTTGTTTTTGTAAATCCAAGTATGCAAGATATTTTGTAAGTGCTGCCCTTCTAGTCTGTTTTTGAAAAAAAGTGCAAAAATTAATTTTGGAATCCTCCCACCAGTCAGAAACAGTATCATACAGTATGTATACAGCACTAAAAGTCGTGCCATCCATAATTTCTGCCAACCTTGTTGAATGTCCTTATTTTCCAACAACTCAGTATTTAGGCGCCAAGAACCTTTATCTCATATAGGAGTAGCCCCCCAGGCAACTTTAAAAAACACTCGCTCTGTGGTACGAAAAGGCCACATCTGTAGTCTGGGCCACCTGAACTTCTAGGGCCTCAGAAAGTAATAGGAAATCTATCCTGGTGGCATATATGCCTCTAATATAGGTGTTTCCTCCTGTAGGGTGTACTGTTCCATAAGTATCTTTTAGTTTTGTGGTGGTTATAATATCCCTTAAGGGCGGCATTCGAGTCACAAAATAATTTATTTTTCTTTGCACCCCTGTCAGACTGATGCAGGCCACAATTAAAGTTGCCTGCCCATAAAACCAGTTTAAAGGTGTGCAAGAAGGGTTGAATTTTCCTAAAAAGATCAATTTTGGGGGTCTTCACCTGTGGTGCATAGCAATTCACCAGTCTAAGCCTAGTTGCATCATACCAGACATTTAAAATAAGGGCCCTACCTGAGTCCAGGCCAATTAATCTAGTCACTTTCAAACGACTGTTAGAAAAAAGGATCCCCAACCCATCACAGGTATTGTTCCCCATAGACCAAAAGGTGGCAACGTATCCCCATAATTTCAATGCCTGCAAAATTGCTTGCAGGGTTTTGAATCTGGTGTCCTTCAGATACACTATATCTGCGTTATATTGGGGTAATTCGGACAATGCTGTTAATCTCTAGTAACCATTCTTGATGCTGTTTACATTCAAGGTAAGCAGGGTTAAGGAGGTCATAATAAGGCAAAAAAGGGGGAGGGGGGACATCAGAAACATTACTGCAAGAGGTTTCGGATCTAGCATTCTATTTCTTCTTCACTTTATTTCCCCCACCCACATCATCCAGCCCTGCTTCATATTCATGGAAGAAGACAATGGGGTTGGTTCCCCATTAATGGAGAAGGGCAAACAGGGAGAAGGGGTGGACATTAGACCTTTTTCAGAGGACAGGGTAAAAAGAGCACTAGAACAGCTTAGGGTGGATAACACTATGGACCCTGATGGGATACAACCGAGGATCCTAAAGGAGCTCCAGGAGGAACTGGCTAAACCTCTGGCTAAGCTGTTCCGTGGATCACTGGAAACAGGCATGATTCCAGATGAGCAGAGGAGGGCACAAGTTGTACCCCTGCACAAAAGTGGTAGAAAGGAGGAGGCAGGAAACTACCACCCTGTCAGTTTGACCTCAATAGTAGATAAAATGATGGAAACCCTACTTAAGGAAGGGCTGGTAGACTACCTAGAGACAAGGGTGCTGCTAGACCCAAGACAACATGGATTCACAGCAGGGAGGTCATGCCAGACCAACTTGATTGATTTCTTTGAGTGGGTGAAAAAAGAAGCAGACCAGGGCAGAGCAGTAGATGTGGCCTATTTGGACTTCAGGAAGGCCTTCGACACAGTTCCACACAGGAGACTGATCCACAAGCTGGCGAATCTGGGGTGGGGACAGAGGTGGTCACATGGGTTAAAAACTGGTTGAGTAACAGAACACAGAGAGTGGTGGTAAATGGGGTTAGCTCACAGGAGGGATGGGTAACAAGTGGCGTACCCCAGGGATCAGTGCTGGGACCAGTGCTCTTCAATGTCTTCATAAGCTATATTGCAGAGGGTCTAGAAGGGAGAGTTAGCTTGTTCATGGATGATACAAAGCTATGTAACAGGGTAGATACACAGGATGCTATAGAAAAAATGAGGAGGGATATGAAGAGGCTAGAAAACTGGTCCAAGGAATGGCAGTTGGGGTTCAATGCAAAAAAGTGCAAGGTTATGCACCTATGGAGAGGGAATCCTAGGGCTGAGTATGAACTAGAAGGGGTAACACTGGAGGTCACCACAGAGGAAAGGGATCTAGGGGTAGTCATAGAAGACAACCTCAAAGTGGCTTAACAGTGCAACAAAGCAGTCAGAAAGGCTAACAGAATGCTAGTGTGCATAGGGAGGGGTATAACTAGTAGAAGGAGGGAAGTGGTGGTACCATTGTACAACTCCCTAGTAAGGCCTCATGTGGAGTACTGTGTTCAGTTCTGGAGGCCCCATCTCCAAAAAGACATACACAGGAAGGAGACGGTACAGAGGAGAGTGACAAAAATGGTGTCGGGGATGCAGCATAAGCCAAATGAGGAGAGACTCCGAGCTCTCAATATGTACTCTCTGGAGGAAAGGAGAGATGGGGGGCATGATAGAGAGACCTTCAAATATCTAAAGGGAATCAACAGGGTACCAGAGGGAAGCATCTTTCTTAAGAAGTTAAATAGCAGAACAAGGGGGCACAGCATGAGACTAAAAGGGGGGAAACTTAGAGGGAACTTGAGGAAATTCTACTTCACTGCAAGGGTGGTGGAGAGGTGGAACAGTCTCCCCCAGGAAGTGGTGGGGGTGGCCACTGTTCAGGGATTCAAGAATGCATGGGATAGGCACATGGGAATTTTTAAACTAAGGTGAAGGGGTGGGGCTTGTAGGGTTTTACTATTGCGCTGCAACAGCGCTGATGCTGACATCCCTCACAGCAACAGACACAATGTTGATTGTCAGCATTGTACTGTCAGGGATGTTGGCATACTTTCATCGGGGGCTGTGCCCTTGAACCCCAGTGAGGGGGCTCTACTACACAGTCTCCAACTATCAACCAAGTTGGGTGTCTCGGGAAGAGTAACAACACGGGAAATGCACCACCGGTGTCTACAGGGACCAGCACAGAAATCTGTCGATTGTGGGCAAAATCTGTCTCTGTGCTGATCTTCAAGGTCAAGGTGTTGATGTATGGTTGACATACTGGCTTGTAGCATCTAGGGTACCTTAAGCATTAGAAAGAGGGATAGGGCAGACTGGATGGGCCACAAGGCTCTTATCTGCCGACAACGTCTATGTATCTATGTATCTATGAAGACAAGTCCTGTGTGGAAGAAGTTAGTGAGGAAGAATCAGATCCTTCATCCTCATCATTGTCAGTATCTTCCCCATTGTTTTGTTGATTTTAAGACTGCAAATCTGCTGCCTGATGGAAGAACATTTTTTCCACTCCTTCCCCTTTGGTTCCTTTCCATTCCCTAACTTATTCTGGGGCCTCTTTTTTTGGTCCACTAGTATGAAGTTAGCATCTGCTTGAGGTAAAGCCATGGGGGGGGGGGGCATCTTATCCTGCTCCAGCTGGGTGAAATCAGGCATAGATGTCGCCACTGCGAATACTACTGTAGTTTCTGTTTCATCAATAGGCAGATCCTGATCCATAGAGATGAGACCCAAGGGGGGGGTTCAGGTTCTACTATAGTGGTGGTGGGATCCACTGATGTATGTACTTCTGTTAAATGTGAAGATAAGTTTGCTGCCTGTAGTCTTTGTTCCCTTTCTTTATGTATTGTAGCCAATTTTTGCTCTGAAGCCAGTGCACAGCCCTTTTTCTGGGCTTGGGTAATCAAGGGTTCATGGGAAACACCGTCTTCACTATTGTGCAAAGCCTGATGGCATCTTACATAGGAGTAGCCCCTCTCCTCACACAAATTACACCAAAACAAGTTCTCACACGAGACCACTAGATGCCCTAAATGTAGGCAGTGTGTACACCTAGGGGTGTTGCAGGCATTACTGAAGTGTAACCTGGAGTCACACTTGTAACAAGATTTGAGTCACTCTGGGTAAAACAAAGAACCCCTATCTTCCTAGATAAAAACAGTCTCATAAATGAATTACATCATTGTTTGACATAATCAGTTTAACCTTCATTCTCCAACCCCCCATCCAAATCTGCTCTGAATCTATAATTGGGGTTGATTGTTCCAAGATGATAGCGGTAACTCCGAATCAGCTGTTCGCTGTACCACTGCAGCTGCAATTCGTTCACTTCTCCTTTCCGATTCAGTGTTTAATGTATCAGGTGCTTGCAATTTGGCAGAGGCAAGGCAAAGCTTTCCCTCTTCATCCACAATTTGTTTTAGCAGTTGCATTTCTCTTCTTACAGTGCTTTTTTCAAGAGTGCTTCAGCCGATTGCCACGAATCTGAAGACTGCATGCCTCCAGGTGCCAAACTCGTCACTGTGGATGGTGAAATTACCATCTTGTTTGTTTGCTCTTGCAAGTGGTCCTGCTCCGATGCAAGGTCAAATCTTGCTGCCTCCAAAACTTGCATTCGATGCAGATCAGGACTAAAAACCATTTCCTGACTTGTGCTTTCCATTCACGAAAAAAAATAAAGCTCTCCTCCCTTGTCCTCCTCCTCCTCCTCCTCCTCCATGTCAGCATCTTGCTGAGCACCAGAAAACAAGCAGCAGCTCCCCCTACCCAGCAGTAGGGGAATTTTTATTGAAAAACGAGGGCTACATCACAACAAAAATACAAATTTACAACCAGAAAGGATTTAGATCATAGCCACAAGTTTCAAAAACTAAAGTATATACAGTTTTCGGCAGCATAATATCCCATCAAAGCATCCTATTGAATGGAACACCCCATAGTGGCAATGCCTAATCTGTGCTTTACATCTGTTCCACCATAATAAAGATTCTTCTATATACAGACAGTATCAAGTGGTCCAATGCTCACAGTGTATCCATAGAAGTTTAACTTTTTCCAAAGAAAAGAAAAGTAATTCTTTTATGCACAACAGTATGCAAAGCAAGGCTTACATTTTGAAGTATCTCTATATTAGACACCACTCTCTGCTGTGTTACTCAAACACATCTAGCTTGACACATACAATATCTCATTACAAAAAATACAATATATAAAGACTCTGCATGGTATTTCCACCCTATGGGGAGGGATCCATAAAATAAACCAGGGTAATTAAGGTCCATAAATCAGGGTTCTTCCCATTTTATAGATGTCTGATTCCATTAAGATTTAGCAAAATCACATTCTAGAAAGAGATGCTCTTCTGTCTCCAGTATTTGAGTGCAAGAGTCTCTGGGGCAGTATCTATCAGACAGCTGTTTATGCTTATTATTATTCTTTACGCTTAGTCTGCCAAAGTTGCCCAGCCATACTAGATCCCAAACACACGTTGGTAATCTTTTATTAGTTAAGTATTTAATGACTCCTTGGGTCCTGTCAGCTGGATATTGCGGAAATGAAACCTTCTCTTGCCTTTCTGCTAGAATCATGATTCTGTAGATGGTTTTCCTATCTATTGTCTGCAACTGAATGTCCGAAAGGCCCCACTTCATTAGATGTTTTAATATTGTTGATCCATATTTAGGTAAAAAGGGTATTTTGCTCAGCAGCCTGGGTTTTCTTTGGGCCAATAGGGAGATACAGGGATCTAACCAAGACAAGACTAGTGGCTTCCATAGGTTATTGCCAGGTTTCATGGCTTGTCCAATATTATAATTGGCAAAGATACTGTTAAAAAAGGCTACAGGATGTACCACATCTATGTCACCTTCTTTTATGGGTCTGTATGTCAGTTCTCTTTTTACAGGGTTTAGCTTGCTCCACTGGAAGGCCTGGAAGAATACACAGAATAATGCAGTCTCATGCTCCTGTGGTGGTGGAAATAACTTACTTACATATAAAACAAGCATTTGTCAATGCTGAATGTTGTCTTGCTGGCATTGGCATTGGTAGTGCAGACGTTAGAGAGATGCATAATAGGAATGGCAGTGAAGTATTGAACTGACACCATCCCAACCCCACCCTGCAGAGACTGACAGGCACTGGGGTGTGCCTTTGGGTCGTCGGAAATAACACTCAAGCCATTTCACCTCATCCTACCCTGCAGACACCGACAAGTGTCAAGGTGTGCCTTGGGGTGTTCAGGCTTTACACTCACCCCATTCCATAAGGAAATACACTGAAATGGGTGCAGTATAGGAGAATGGGGTGAATTTTGGAGCTGAAGAGTCCAAGGCACACCTTGATGCCTGTCAGTGGCTGCAGGGTGGGGGTGGAATGGCGTGAGCATTACTGTCGACAAGCCCAAGTCACACTCCTGACACCTGTTAGTCCCTACAGGGTAGGGTGTTATGGTCAGAATGCCTAACACCCTGGGCATTTCTTGATATTTTCAGTCCAAGTTTTCAACATGGGCTTTTTGTGACCCCAATGCATGAACAGTGACACTACCAGTTAGTTAGCTGAAAGGTGATTTTGCACAATGAATATGCCATTTGGCACCACAGGCTCGGAAACACATTTTGAACAGGATGTGAAAAATGACAGCTGTACTGGTCATGAGAAGGTGTAAAAAAATGGTAATGTTGAAAATGTGGAATGAAAATATAACAAAATTGGTGGACATGATCGTGCGCAGAAACTGCACAACGTACACCCATAATGCAATTATTTGCGGGATTTTACACACCAGATTTTCAACATAGGTGTTTTGGGACCGCCACTCATGAACAGTGGCACTGTGATTTTCTTAATCTGTCCCAAACATTGATTTCTCATAGCGACCGCGCCCATTTTATGCCAGAGGAGCAAAATTATGTGTCGAGCAGGATGTGAAAATGACAGCTGGTGGTGTGCAAAAAATGAAAATTTTGAGATTCTGGAGTAAAAATACAAAAAACTGGCGAAGTTATGAGCATGCGTAGAAACTGCACAATGCATGCTGGTAATGTAGTCATTTTTGGGAATTCTTTCACCAAATTTGCAACATGGGCTGTTTTGGAGCCTACCTCATGAACAGTGGCACTGTCATTTCATTAATCGGTCCCAAAAGATGATTCTGCACAGTGACCATGAAATCACCTTTCAGGGCCAAATAACAAAATGACAGTGACTGATTTAATGAGGTAGGGTCCGAATAACCCCATATTGAAAATTTGGAGTCAAAAGTCAAAAATATGGCTGCGATATCCACCTAAGTTGAAAGCTCCCCCATTGATACCGTTATACAGTTTACCAGCATTTCTTCAGTTTGTGGTCCTCTTAGTAAAATGCAGATGTGTTCCTGCTCCATCGAAAATCATGGTGCCGGGCCTCAGAGGTAAGCATGGGGTGAGGGGGAGGTGGGGTGCACAGAGGGTGGGTGCGGGTTGGGTGAGGGGGCCCTCCGTCAGCAAGGGACAATTTTCTTTGTTTCAGGTGCCAAAAAAAAAAAAAAAAAGAAACCAAAAGCACAGACAGTTTTTTTCTTTACAGGTGTATGAAACAATGTTCATCACACTGGGGTGGGCTCCCAGTGTGCCCCATGACTTTGGGGGTGTTATATTTGCCATACTGGGGTGGGCGCCCAGTGTGGCTCACAATGGGGGTGGGCAGGGCCAGGAAAATGCTGACACAGTTGGCTTCCGAATACAGGGGGCACACTGGAGTGGGATCCCAGTGTGCCACACAGTCTTGGGGTTGGGGGTTTACACATGCTGACAGGGGGATTGGGCACCCCTGAAGTCAGCTTTCTAGTGATTGCAAGAAGTGGACAGTGGAGCCACCGCCATGTTTATTGTTATGTTACACTAGGAAAGGCGCATAGCGGAGGCATGTCATAAGTGCCGCCGCATGACGAGCTTGGGTCTGATTGCAGCGGCTAAATCATTTCAAGTTGGTGCCACTGAAAAACATTTGTGTCACTGCTAGCATGCTCAGTAATTGGTGAATGAGGGATGCACCTTCTAAAGCGTGCCCTGCATTCGCCGAAACTGACACACCTCTGCATTTCTCCTACTGATCTCCTACTGTCACAACAAGTTCAATTCAATTCAATTCAAATTTATTTATATGGTGCTTTTCAAATGCCAAGGCGCTGTACAAGCAATAAAACAACAGCATAAAATTACATATATATTAGGTAATATAAAATAAAATAAAAAAATCAACAATATTAATTAGTCTTCCATGTACACAAGAAAACATAAAAAAGAACATGACCTCGTGCCTTTTATGTGGCTATATGGTTAAAAAAAGGGCCCAAAACTGTATGGCATGAAAGAGAGTGCAAGTGGGAAGGCTAGCAGTGGAAACTGTCAGCGAATACATTATTTAAAATCCCTGCCATTTGACACCTAATAACTCTCTGAATATAAGGGAGGTGTTGAGCTGCACAAACTATTTCTAGTTAGGAAACCAGCAGTGTTTTTATGGTGCAAGTTATTCAGACATACTTTACATCTATATAACCCACATACATGCATACACTCTTGTAAACTATTGCCCTATTTTGCACGCAGTACTGAGTAGGTGCAGCTTTATGTAAAGCCACATCAACAAAGAGGCTCAGCCCTGCTCAGATAGGCTAGTACCCTCTGTCCCTTCTTACCCCCAGTGTGGCACAGTTGAGGAGGGCACAGTTGGACAGCAAGGACCTGGTTGGTTTTGTACTGTCCTCTCCATTCTCACCAACTGGCTGTTTTTTCAAGGGGGGGGAGGAGCTTGAGTACTCTGCCTCCAGTCCATGGAATCATGCTTTCACTATTACCCTTGGGTGTTGCCTTGGAGGCTGATAGTGGCAATAGCATAAAGTGCTCTCCTAGAAAAAGAATCTGACCATGACACAAGGTGCTGCCCTAGAAGAAGACTCTGGCCATTGATATTATATGCTGCCCAGGCAACACCGGGTGCTGCCATGGAGACAGAAACTGGTTGTTGGCAGTAGGTGCTGACCTGAAGGCACAGCCAAACCATTTGCGGTAGGTGCTGGCCTTGAGGCAGCACTTAACCATTGGCGCTAAGTGCATCACTGAAGGCAGAGCCCTGCTGTCAGCATCAGGTGCTGCTCTGGAGGCAGAATCTGGCCATTGGCAGTATGTTCTTCCCAGGATTCAGGGTCTTGGTCATCTGCATTAAGTGCTGCCCTGAAGGTAGAGCCTGCTCACCAGTACTAGATGCTACTCTGAAGGGAAAAACTGGCCATCCTCACTAGGTATTGCCCTTAAGGCAGAGTCAGAATGTCGACACTAGAGGCTGTCCTGGAAACAGAGCATGGTCAAGACCTCTAGGCACAGCCCTGTAGAAGGAGTCTGGCCACTGACACTGAATGCTACCCTGGAGGCAGAGTCTGGCTATTGGCACTAGATGCTACCCTGAAGAAAGAACCTGGACACTGACACTTGCAGTGCTCCCTATTCTGTACAGGGAAAAAATAGAAAGAGTACAAAAGAAAGCTACTAAGCAAATTCTAGAAGTTAAAAGCTTGCAATATCATGATAGATTAAGGCATCTACAATTATACTCAATAAAATATAGATGTTTGAGGGGTGAATTGTGTTTGATCGTTAAAGCCTACAACAATCCACAATTATTTGAACTGATTGGTTTAAACAAAAATACAATACATTATAAGGAGACATGGTCACATAATTTAAGACTCATAGGAGAAAAAAATAATACTGTTAAAAGAAGCCAATAGTTCACCCAGAAAGTTGTTAACACTTCGAATACACTACCAAGATATGTAGTAGATAGCGGAAGTATGACAGTTTTTATGTTTGCTTGCACGCATGTGCAAGAAACATAGTGCCTTCATTGGAGATTTCGGAGGTGTGTCACCTCCTCCTCCAATTCAGTCAGTGGGCTGGCAGGCGCGCCCCTGTAAGCCAATGCATTTTGGAGCTGTATGACACGCTCCAAAATGCAGTAACTTCTGATTGAAGGAGCTACGCTTGAGTGAGCACCGATAAGATATCGGCTGCTCACGCGCAGCCTCCACGCACAGACAGACATGGCTACCGGTGCTGTATAGCCGACGGTGCCCAATCCCGTCGGATGAGCTGCGCCCCCACCCCCCAGGTTGTAGGTGCCGCTTGAGGCCACCCAAGCGTGGCAAGCTACTGTAGTCACTTTGGCGGCGGGGTGCCCAATCCCCGTCGCTGACGCCCCCTCAAGTCCTTTGTGTCACGCTGGGAGCCCAACCCAGCGTGGCAAACGTGCCGCGATTTTTTTTTTATTTCGGCGACGGGTGCCTCAACTTCGCTCGGCTGAATGCCCCCCTGTGTTCTTCTGCCACGCTGGGAGCCCACCCCAGCGTGCGCAAACGTCCCACAACGCCTTTTTTTTGTTTTTAGACCTGTAAAATAAAACTGTACCGCTACGCTGCCTCCCAACCCCTCCCACAACCTGCACCCACCCACTGCGCACCCAGCTCTCCCCACACCCCCCCACCCCATACTTTCCTGACTCCGCGACGATCTTCGTGGACCGGAACACGTCTGCACTCTTCAAAGCCGACCACCAACTGAGGAAATGCCGTAAGCTGTATAATGGGTTACATAGGGGTTTCAACTTTATTGCATATCTCAGGCATTTTTGGGAATTTTGCTAAATTCAACATGGGGTTGGACCTCTTCATGATTATAACATGTCACATGGCTTATTCAGGCCCAAAGGGTGATTTCGCGCAGTGACTACGCAGTGATTGTGAAATTACCCTTTGGACCTGAATACCACCATGACAGTGACATCATTCATGAGAAGGGGTCCCCAAAACCCCATGTTGAAAATTTGTTGGCAAAATTCCAAAAAAATGACTGTTTTACGAGTGCGCGTTGTGCAGTTCCTACGCAGGCTCGTAAGTTCACGAATTTTCAATATTTTCACTCCAGATTTGCAACATTACCATTTTACCACACCTTCTTATGAGTAGTATAGCTGTCATTTTTCACATCTCACCCAAAAGCGTGTTTTCCTTAATGTAGCCTGGCACTTTGATGGAATTATGCGAAATCAATGTACGGGACAAATTAAGAAAGTCACAGTGACACTGTTCATGAGCAAAGGTCTTAAAATGGCTATGTTGAAAATTTGGTGAAAAATTCCTAAAATGACTTTTACTGAGGGTGCATTATGCAGTTCCCACGCACACCTCGTAAGTTCGCATCTTTCAATATTTTCACCTCCAGATTTTCAACATTGCCATTTTACCACACCTCCTTATGAGCAGTATAGCTGTCATTTTTCACATCTTGCCCAAAATGTGTTCCCACCCATGTAGTGCATAATGGCGCAGTATGTGCAAAATCAATGTATGGGACACATTAAGAAAATCACAGTGACACTGTTCATGAGCAGAGGTCTTAAAATGGCTATGTTGAAAATTTGGTGACAAAAGTCCATAAAATGACTGTGTTACGAGTGAGCAATGCGCAGTTTCCACGCACCTTCGTAAGTTTATGACTTTGTAATATTTTCAGTCCAGATTTTCACCAGTGGCATTTTTTCACACTTCCTTATGAACAGTACAGCTGTCATTTTTCACAACATGGCTGAAGTGTGTTTCACACTTTCAGCGCTGAGATGCATGGTCGCTGTGGGAAATCATTGTTCGGCACAGATAAAGAAAATCACAGTGACACTGTTCATGATCGGAGGCACCAAAATGCCTGAGTTGACAATCTGCTGTAAAATATCCCCAACCTAATTATATTCGGGTGTCGTTGCACAGTTTCTATGTACGCTCATGACTTCACCATTTTTTAAATATTTTTACTGCAGATTTGCAACATTGCCATTTTTTACACCTCCCCATGAACAGTACAGCTGTCATTTTTTACATCCTGTTCGGAATGTTTTTGCACCTGTGGTGCTAAATGCCGTAGTCGCTGCGCATAAGCAGCTTTCGGCTATCAAACTGATATTCCCCTGTTCATGAGGTGGGGTCACAAAAAAACATGTTGAAAATTTGGAGTGAAAATACCAACGAATGCCTGAGGTGTTAGGGTTTCCAACCATAACGCCCAACCCTGTAGAGAATGACAGGCATCAGGGGTGTGACTTGGGATTCTTGACTGTAATGCTCATACCATTCCACACCCTGCAGCCAGTGAGAGGCATCGAGGTATGCCTTGGACTCTTCAGCCCCAAAGTTCACCCCATTCTCCTATATCGCACCCATCTCACCGCATTTTCTAAAGAAATGGGGTGCGCATAAGGGCCAAAGACCCCAAGGAACACTGTGACACTTGTCAGTGTCTGCAGGGTGGGGTGTGGTGAAATGGCGTGGCCTTTATGCCTGACGACCCAAATGCACACCCCAATGCCTGTCACTCTCTGCAGGGTGGTGGTGGGGTTGGCTTCAGTTCAGTACTTCACTGCCATTCCTATTACGCAGCTCTGTAACTTCTACATTACCACTGCCAATGCCAGCAAGCAAACATTCGGCATTGACAAATGCTTGTTAAAAACAGGTTAGACACCTTTATGGGCGAAACAAAATTCCTTTGTTCCACCATTTAAGTTTGAATGGTGGCAAGTTCATTTATGGACTTCAGTCTTTTGAACTTGATCTGAAACTATGAAACTATGAAAGTTAGTGCACCCCTGAAGGAACAACCGGGTCAATTTCACACACTACCATTACCAGTTTTCTGCATTTGCCGAAATACCATGGACATTCATTCAGTCCCAGCCTGATAGAACCCCTTACCTGTCACACCTGGAATGGGCTCTCCACCCATAAAGAGCCCCTGATGCTGTTGTGACAACTTTGAAAAAAGTTAAAATTTAGACACACTTCAGGTTATATTTAATATTTTGTTTCTGTAATCTTACTTCTTTGTTACTCAGGATATTTGCATGTAAACAGGATGGCTGCCCTATCTGTTCTGGCTGCTTGCCTATATCTGATCTCACTGTTCTGTTTATGACATCACAATTTGTTGCTGTGAAGATAATTATTGTGCCATAAATGGGATCATGATATCAGGTGTAGGCAAGGAGAAAGAACAGACAAAGCTTAAGGAACAGCAATCCTCTTTCATACAACTGTGCACAGTAATAAAGAAACAAGCATTTGTCAATGCCGAATGTTTGCTTGCTGTCACTGGCATTGGTAGTGTAGAAGTTACAGAGCTGCATAATAGGAATGGCAGCGAAGTATTGAACTGAAGCCAACCCCACCACCACCCTGCAGAGAGTGGCAGGCATTGGGGTGTGCCTTTGGGTCATCAGGCATAACGACCATGCCATTTCACCACACCCTACCCTGCAGACACTGACAAATGTCACGGTGTGCCTTGGGGTCTTTGGCCCTTATGCGCACCCCATTCCATCAGGAAATACGGTGAGATGGGTGCGGTATAGGAGAATGGGGTGACGTTTGGGTTCGAAGAGTCCGAGGCACACCTTGATACCTCTCACTGGCTGCAGGGTGTGGGTGGAGGTGGCATGGTATGAGCATGACAGACACGAATCCTGAGTCACACCCCTGATGCCTGTCATACTCTACAGGGTGGGGCATTATGGTCGGAAATCCTAACGCCTCAGGCATTCGTTGGTATTTTCACTCTAAATTTTCAACATGGTTTTTTGTGACCCCCACCTCATGAACAGTGGCAATATCAGTTTGTTAGCCGAAAACTGCTTTCGCACAGCGACTATGGCATTTGGCACCTCAGGTGCAAAACCACATTCCGAACAGGATGTGAAAAATGACAGCGGTACTGTTCATGGGAAGTGTAAAAAATGGCAATGTTGAAAATCTGCTGTGAAAATCTTAAAAAAACTGGTGAAGTCACAAGCGTGCGTAGAAACTGTGCAACGCACACCCGTAATGTAACTAGTTTGGGGATTTTTTTACAGTAGATTGTTAACACAGGCATTTTGGGACCTCCGATCATGAACAGTGTCAGTGTGATTTTCTTTATCTGTCCCGAACAATGATTTCCCACAGCGACCACGCAGCTCTGCACTGAAAGTATGAAAACACATTTTGGCCATGTTGTGGAAAATGACAGCTGTACTGTTCATAAGGAGGTGTGGAAAAATGCCACTGGTGAAAATCTGGACTGAAAATATTACTAATTCATGAACCTACGAGGGTGCATGGAAACTGTGCAATGCTCACTCATAACACAGTCATTTTATGGAGTTTTGTCAGCAAATTTTCAGCATAGCCATTTTAAGACCTCTGCTCATAACCAGTGTCACTGTGATTTTCTTAATTTGTCCCAAACATTGTTTTCTCACACCGACTGTACCATTGTGCACTACATGTGCGGAAACACATTTTGGGCGAGATGTGAAAAATGGTAGCTGCACTGCTCATAAAGAAGTACGGTAAAATGGCACTGTTGAAAATCTGGTGTGCAAATATTACAAATTCGCAAACTTTACAGCGTAGGTAGGAACTGCAGTAACGCGCCTCCTAAAACAGTCATTTTTGGGAATTGTTTCACCAGATTTTCAAAATAGCCATTTTAACACCTCTGCTCATGACCAGTGTCGCTGTGATTTTCTTAACGTGTCCCATACATTGATTTTGCACACCAACTGCGCCATTGTGCGCTACATGGGCAGAAACACGTGGGAGATGTGAAAAATGACATCTGTACTACTCATAAGGAGGTGTGGTAAAATGGCAATGTTGAAAATCTGGAGTGAAAATATTGAAAATTTGCGAACTTACGAGTGTGCATAGGAACTCTGCAACGCACGCTCGTAAAACACATCATTTTAAGGAATTTTCACCAGATTTTCAAAATAGCCATTTTAAGACCTCTGCTCATGAACAGTATCACTGTGATTTTCTTAATGTGTCCTGTACATCGATTTCACACACCAACTGCGCCATTGTGCACTACATGGGCGGAAACACGTTTTGGGTGAGATGTGAAAAATGACAGCTTTACTGCTCATAAGGAGGTGTGGTAAAATGGCAATGTTGAAAATCTGGAGTGAAAATATTGAAATTTTGCAAACTTATGAGCGTGTGTAGGAACTGCACAATGCACGCTCGTAAAACAGTCATTTTTAGGAATTTTTCCACCATTATTTTCAAAATAGGCTTTTTGAGAGCCCACCTTATGAACACTGGCAGTGTCGTTTAGCTAGTCATTCCGGAAAGGTGATTTCCCACAGTGGCTGCAAAATCACCCTTCCGGCCCGAGTAACACCATGGCAGTGCAAGAATTCATGAGGAGGGGTCCCAAAAACCCCACGTTGAAAATTTGGTGCAAAAATTCCAAAAAATGCCTGAGATATGCAACAAAGTTGAAAACCCTGTCTATCCCATTATACAGCTTACCGGCATTTCTTCAGTTCGCGGTCGGCTTTGAAGAGTGCAGATGTGTTCCCAGTCCACCGAAGATCATCGCGCCGGACTCCGGAGGTAAGTATGGGGTGGGTGAGGGTGTGAGGAGGCAGGGTGCACAGTGGGTGGGCGGGTGGGTGCAGACACTGCGAGGACCATTTTTTTTAATTTTTTTTTTATTACAACGACGTGAGGACATTTG
Source organism: Neoceratodus forsteri (assembly GCA_016271365.2). Classification (NCBI taxonomy): domain Eukaryota; kingdom Metazoa; phylum Chordata; order Ceratodontiformes; family Ceratodontidae; genus Neoceratodus; species Neoceratodus forsteri. The sequence goes on along the minus strand of CM028130.1, from coordinate 561,486,592 downwards.
CTACGCTGGGTGGGCCCTAGCATGGCAGAAGGATGGCTGGGGGCGTGGAGCTGATGGGGATTGGGCACCCCGTCGGCCATGGCATCTGTTGCCACACTGGGGTGGGCTCCCAGCATGGCACCCTGTACTGGGAGGGGAGACAGTGAAGCCGACGGGAGACTGGGCACCCCTGTCGGCGACAGCATGGGGGGAGAGACAGTGGAGCCGATGGGGGATTGGGCATCCCAGTCGGCCATTACATCATTTTGCCACGCTGCGGTGGGCTCCCAGCATGGCACCTGGATGCTTTGGGGAGGCATGGAGCCGACGGGGGATTGGGCACCCGTCGGCCGCGCACTGATGTGGTGGGGAGGAAGGGCATGAGCACGCGGTGTGCGTCGCGTGCGCTAAATGTGTGTGTGGGGGGGGAAGAGCTCTGCTCACTCAAGCGGAGCTCTCCCTTTCAACTGTATGCCACTGCATTTTCAGCTTTCATAGACAGCTGGAGCAGTGATTGGCGCACTGTGACCGTGCCTGCAAATACACTGACTGAATTGGAAGAGGCTGACACACCTCTGGAAAACTCTTATGATGGCACTATGTTTCTTGCACATGTGTGCAAGCAAACATAAAAAGGGAAAGCAGTATAGAAAACATAAGCTGAATAGTGTCTAAATGTTACATGTTTTTCAGGTGTTTCTAATGATGCCAAGGACTCCTTAAGCCATTATTGGAATGACTTACAAACTCACAGACACAGCCACAATAGACTCTGACCTCACTGCAACATCTGGAATACCCTGGCTACCCCCAAGGCACTAATTTGTAAGAATGCCACCAAACTCCTTCATGTGCCCTAAACAAAGTGCCCTGTGGTGAAATGCCCCCCAAGTTACTTTACCATATGAATACCCCCTGAAGGGGTTTGCCTGGTGACTCAGTGGCAGTGGATCACATTGGCATGCAAGTGACCCAGTTTCTTTAAATTGTCAGTCCAGCCAAGGCATCGACTGTGCAACAGTGTGCCTCAGCTGGGAAGGGTTAACAGACACTCCATCTCTGCACTAACCCCTGTGCCAGTGACCCAAACAGACCACATAGGGGACAATGGGCTTCATCTTGGAGCCACTGCTATGCAAACAAAGTCATAGGCAGATACAAGCGATGAGTGGCTGCAGCTGGTTCATTGGGTATATCTATGAGGATGTACACTGGGCAGAGAATAACATTCTCTATGGAAATCAGTTTGCCTTTATAGGCTGCCACATTGCAGTGGCACTATTGGTCAGCCAAACATTGTCTCTTAATTGACAAACGTCATGGTACAAGTCCTTGCTACATGTAAGCTATGCCTGGGGAAACAAGCATTTGTCAATGCTGAATATTGGCTTGCTGGCATTGGCATTGGTAATGCAGGAGTTAAGACAGATGTATCATAGGAATGGCAGTGAAGTATTGAACTGATGCCAACCCACCCCCACTCTGCAGAGAGTGACAAGCAGTAGGGTGTCCTTTTGGGTGTTTGGTAGTGCAGTGTGGGAAAACATGTCGGGCAGGATGTGAGAAATGACAGCTGCACAGTTTATAAGGAGGTGGAAAAAAATGCCAGTGTTGAAAATGTGGCATGTAAATATACCAAATTTGTGAAGCTACTAGGGTGTGTGGGAAATATGCAATGCACGCTTGCAACACTGCCATTTTATGGGCGTTTGGCACCAAATTTTCAACATAGGCATTTTAGCACCTCTGCTCATGTACAGTGTTACTGTTATTTCCTCAGAGTATCCCAAGAAGTGATTTCGCACAGCGACCATGCTATTCTGCGCCGGAAGTGCGAAAACACATTTTGGGCACGATATGTCAAATGACGGCTGTATTGTTCATCAAGAGGTGTGGAAAAATGGCAATGGTGAAAATCCAGATTGAAAATATCACAAATGCACGACGGTACGAGCGTGCATGCAATCTGCCAACGCATGCTCGTAACACAGTTATTTTATGGAGTATCATCACCAAATTTTCAACATAGGCATTTTAGGTCCTCTGCTCATAAACTTTGTCACTGTCATTTTCATAATCTGGCCCAAACACTGATTTCCCACAGCGACTGCGCTATTGTGCGCCGGAAGTGCGGAAACACATTTCGGGCAGGATGTGGAAAATGACAGCTGTACTGTTCACAAGGAGGTGTACAAAATGACAATGCTGAAAAATCCAGCAGATAAAATATTAGAATGCGCCGGGTTATGAAAAATTATAGCAACCGCGTTAATGCGCATCAAAACAGGCATTTGTTGATTTTTTCCACCAAATTTGGAACTTAGGCTTTTAAGAGGGCGCCCATGAACACCGCCACTGTCATTTCATTATCAGGTCTCCGAAGGTGATTTCGCCAGTGACTGCGAAATCACCTTTCCAAGGCCGATAAGCACCATGACAGTGACAGAATTCATGAGGAGGGCCCCAAAAACCCCATGTTGAAAATTTGGTGCAAAAAGTCCAAGAAATGCCTGAGATATGCAACAAAGTTGAAAAAACCCTATTCACTCCATTATACAGCTTACCGGCATTTCCTCAGTTCGCGGTCGGCTTTGAAGAGTGCAGACGTGTTCCCGGTCCACTGAAGATTGTCGTGCCAGACTCTGGAGGTAAGTATGGGGTGAGGGGTAAGGGGAGGCAGGGTGCTCAGCGAGTGGGTGTGGGTGGGGAGGAGGGCGGATCTAAACTACGAGGGACCGCTTTCATATTCTAGGTACAGAAAACATCACGGATAGTTTTGGCACGCTGGGGTGGGCTCCCAGCGTGCCACCTAAATGGGTTTGGGGTTAGTAGCCAATGGGGTTTGGGCACCCTCATCGGCACACAACACAGGCGGGTTAATGCCGCGGGATTGGGCTACCCCCACCGGCAAACAAAGGTGCGGGATTGTTTTGGCACGCTTGGGTGGGCTCCCAGCGTGCCACCCAAATGGGTTTGGGGTTCACTAGCGGCCGAAGTTGGGCACCCTCGTCAGCTTAAACATGGGGGTTAATGCCGCAGAGGATTGGTACCCCTGCAAACAAAGTCAGGGGGAGCGTGGCCATAGATTGGGCACCGGCATTCAACAGTTGGGGTGATGCCACCGGGGAGTGGGCTCCCCCATCGGCGTGTCACACGGGGGGGGTGAGCTTCACCCGCCATGTGGGGGCTTCAGCGCCATGTTTCTTGAAATGTTTGCCTTGGAAAGGCACGTATGGGAGGCGTGTCTTTATGCCGCTGCCTGACGAGCTTGTCTCTGATTGCAGCGGCATTTGTTTACAAGTTTTGTCCACTTTCCATAATGTTGATATCAGCGCTAGCATGCTGGCTTATTGGGGAATGAGGGACACACCTACTGATGCATGCCCTGCATTCACCCAACAGCAGCCGCGCCTCCAAATCTCCACTCTCCAAATATGTTGATCTGCGCGCAAGCGCGGCAAGCCAACATAATAAATGAGGGGACCTAGAACTCCTAAAAGTTCAAACATGTAATTTAATTCAAATATTTCAGACTGCCACTAACTTTTCCAATGTTTTGTGGCTCTGGGACCACTTCCTCAGGGCCCAAGGTGGTCTTCAATGTTGCTTTGCTTATTTCAAACACTTTAGGCATATATATATATATATGTTTTGTGTAGTAGTTTTACTTGCCTGAGTTACTGTCCCAGCTAAGAAGTTTAATTACTTTTGGCACTGATGCCTACTATACCTCTGGCACTTGGGTTAATATCCCAGTACTGATATTGTAGTGCAGCACTTCTGAGGTGCCATCTTTCGGATGAGACGTTAAACCGAGGTCCCATCTGCCTGGACTGGTGGTAGTTCAGGTGGATGTTAAAGATCCCATGGCACTTATCGAAAAAAGAGTAGGGAAATTTCCCCGGTGTCCTGGCCAAATTTCCCTCATTCACTAAAAATACCACCAACAGCTTAATCTGGTTCAAGGTCAGTTGGCATTTATCTGTATCCCCCTCCCCCGGGGTTGTGCCTGAAAATAGGCTGGATTTGTCTAGTGCACTTACCCAGTCAACAAAAACTAAATAAATAAATAAAATACCTTATAGTACTGCTACTACAAGGTGCAATAGATACCAGAGCCACAGGCAATTCAGTTAGTACGTAGGACTGTAGCTCCGGTTGAAGGTACTGCAGTTCATTGGGGGGGGAGGGGCACTCGATTCAGGAGACATTCTTTTTTTCTCATAGAAATTGTTATTCCCTGGCCAGTGTGCACCTCAGAGATATATCCATTGACCCAGCCTAGCCATTCTCCTCCTGTGTCCACTATCCCTCCTGGCTCTGTCTCCATGGCTGTAGCTCCTTGGTGAGGACCCCCTTCTCCCATCCATGTGCTCTGTATCTGGCTGATGATAGGCAGGTGGGTAGAAACATAGCAAATGACAGCAAAAAAAGACCCAAGGTCCATCCAGTCTGGCAGTTTTGCTAACTATTCCTCGATGACATATTGCCGAAGAGAGTTTTTACCTTGAGATCTACCCCTGCCTTCCCACAGCTGACCCTGATGACTGCATGATTACATCATATGGGGCTTGGGGCACTGAGATTTTGGACCCTGCAATTCTATTTCCCCTGGCATGGACACAACCTTTCTTTGCCTCCTGCATGTGAAGCATTTCCTCAGCAGCAAGCTCTCTGGCTCACCTGCATGGTCACTGCAGTGATGGAGCCCACCCCCCAACCCTCCCTGCCCAAGGTGTATTTCAGCACAGCGGCTGCCCTGGTCTGACCCTCCTGCTGATGTACTGAAACCAGGTCACCTGTATAGCCACTGAATCATAAGGTCAGCCCCTTAGGGGGCATTCATATGGCATGGTGCCTTGGGGGAGGATATTACATCAGGAGATTCTTTCTTTAAGGTGCATGGTGGTGTGAGTTTGGGGGGGGAGGCATGATTGCTTTCAGACAAGGTAGTGGCTTTGGAAGCATTTTTGCAAGGGTACTGCTGTTAGGTTGCATTCTGAGAGGAAAAATACCTTGGAGGTATTCCATCAGGGTCACTGTGTCCTGTGGCATTCTAGCAACTGAGTGACCAGGGCATTTCAGATGTGGCAGTGATGTTGGAGTCATTCTGGCTGTGGTAGCAAGTTTGTAAGCCTTTCCCATGTGGGCACAAAGGCAGGGAGGCCACTTAGGGGGTGACAGTTAGGTAGGGGAGTCTATTTGCCTGTGATAGAAGTGGTGTGAATGGCATTCCAGCAAATACAGACCAATGAGTGAGGAAACTGCAGCTGTGGCAGAGAGGTGTGGAGTCCTTCCACTTGCGTTACTTATCTAACAGCATTTGTGTATTTTGATTTATATTTCACATTTTAGCACTGAGGTTTTCTCATGGTTTTCATAAGGCTGGTATGTGACACCTGCAGGACGTCTGCTAGCTTACACCAATCAGCCTTAAGAAACAAAACAAAGAAAGAAACATAGAGAACGCTCTACAATGGCAAGCCTTGATCAGTGATTATGAAAGGCCCACATGTAGTGAAATAAGGCAGCTAGTGACTAATGCTCTGGAAAAGGCCGGACAAGCTGAGCAGCATTATAGCCAACCCTGCATTTTGAGCTGGGTCACAGGTTAAACCATAACTTTAAACCATCCCTCATTTTCAAGGATGTCCCTCACTGCCCCTCAGAATTTTTTTGCCTCTGTCCCTCTGGCACACACAACAAATAAAAACTGCCTCTGTCAACTGTTAAGCAGGGATTATAAACATGACTGATTTCAAACAATAAAGTTACCAGCTAGTAGTCTGTCAGAAAATGTCTAAATTCACACCTTTCTATGAAAATAAAATTATTGGCTAGTACGCTGTCAGAAAATGTCTCCATTCATACCTTTCTACTGTCCCTCATTTTACCCCTCAGAACTAAGTTGCTGCCCCCATAAAGGAGACGCTGTAAAGTCAGAGCCCTGTTCTCAGAAGTACCCAGATATGCGTGACTTGTTTGTATCTGGGGTGTGTTGCAGGGCGGCTCTACTCGCAGCCCACTGCTAGCATCCACATCCTCTGCCCCTTGCAGTTCACTGATACGGAGACATGCGTTAGGGAGATGGGCAGCAAGGGTGGGCTGCTAGTGGATTTCTGCCTGCACAGGATGCAGGGCATAGCAGGATATCACAGTCCTTTGGGGCTGCAGTATCCCCACCTGCACAGCTGCTAATATTTGTGTAATCACAGTTCAGTGCCTGTGATGCTCCCAACCCACCACAGAGGCTCCTAAGGCTGGGGGTTAGAGGAGAGATGGTAGATTGGACTTGGCATTATGGTGTGTGGCCAGTCTGAGGGAGTGCATAGCTGCTAGTGAGGCCCCTAGGCTGCCATAGCACCCACCCCCTCTGCACCAGGGTGTTTGATTTGAGAATCGTGCTCCTACCTGTACTCAGCCCCTGGTCCTTAGCCATCCACTTGCCCATGTAGCAAGGTGCATGGAAAGGATTAGGTACAGAGGGGGCATTCATTCCCTGTTGTAGATGCTGCGGAGTGCCCCAGTGATGTGCATCCTGCACATAGAGGCACTCTGTGACTTTTCCCCATCCTCCACAGTCACAGAGAGCCCAGGAACCCTTTGAGGATCTGACCCTTAGACATTAAGAAATTCTTAACATTCTGTGATTCTAATTCAAAAATTCAACTTCGAGCAAATAAATGCACTGGTCTCCACAAGTGTTTTAAGCTTGCATTTTCACATGTGATGATGTGTCCCTCATTTTAAGGACCAGCCAGCCTCATAGGCACTGTCCCTCACTTAGGGACAGATGATAAAGGTGCATTGTTTACATTAAATCGCTTATGCTAGTAGCTTCCCTCAACTAATACTATCATTTTTAAGATGGGTTCACTGACTCTAGTCTGATGTCCTTTTTTCATCTTTTCATCAACAAATTCCACATCTGATGGTTGAGACAAGTACAGATTACCATCCGAAACTGCTGCAGAGCAGTCGGTAGGCTATTAAATATTCCGTGGATGAGCCCTCTTTAAATGTTTTACAGCTAAAAGAAAATTAAATTAAAAGCAGTTCAACAAAACCAGATAAACCTGGAGCTGGCCGGCTTGCAGCACTCGCACCCTGTTTAATATTAGCATGGGAGCATTTCCACAGACCTGCATTCTACTACAGGAACTTGGAGACAAGGACCTGGCACAAGCAATGTACTTTTTAGAAAAATAAAACTTCTTGCAGGGGGGCAAGATCATCCTGGGGTGCTGAAGGGTAACAAAGGGAGTTGAGCCCCTCTTGGAGTTGCTAGCAGCAGCGAAATTGGGAAGTGCCTCCAGAATGGTGCAGGGGCACCACTGGTACTTCCTCAACTATGCCATAAGGGAGAGCCTTCGAGTGCTTTCAGGGGGATGAAGATGGGAAGGGAAAAAAGGCAGCCCTGTCCCAGCTCCATCCATGAGGAGCTCCACAATGAGCAGTAGAGGAGGGCTTTACCTGGGGTTTCAACTCCTTCAAGCAAAGCAAAGAGAGAGTGCTCCCACCACAGGCACATCTCCAACTGGGGGAGTCCAGAATTCAATCAGTGCAGCTTGGGAGCGCAAGCAAAAGGAATGATGCTCTGCAACACACGCCAAATAAAAAGTGTGCATTCCTAGTCCTGACCAAGGGGATTCCTGTTGAGATAACCACACTTTGATCAGCCTCCTCATCATCCTGCAGTACTGCTGAGATCATTCGTGCATTACGTCAACTTTCAAATATAATACATATATAAAAAATCAAGTTTTGCACAAGTATGGCACTCAGAGATGGGTCTGGACAGCAGAGTGCTGGGATGTTAAAGGAGACAGGAAATGATTTGTTAATGTTTTAGCTGGCTAAATAAATCTTAACTGTCAAGTAATGATCTCTGTGTATCTTTTGAATTGAATAAATGGACAAAATACTCGAATGTATGCTCTTTTTCAATTTTTTGAAATATTGATCGGTATGACAGTATTTTTTTCTGTCATGAGTCAGCGTGTGTCAAGCTGAGGTCGCAGACTTCTTTTCCAAAAAGCAGTAAACTACGTATGGCTGCTGGTCACAAGGACTGATGCCACACTCCATTATTATAGTGTATAGTGGAACATCGTTGTTCACTGAAATCTAGCATTCTCAAAATGTTGTTCTGCTGCACTAGAGATGTCTGCAGTGCAACAGAACCAAAAAGTGACGTCCACAGGACAACAGAATGACTTTTCATTCTGCTGCAGCGCAGACGTCACACATGGTGTCCTCAAGCAGCAATCTGACAGTTAGTCATATTTTAAAAAGAAAGATGTAGTAATTTTTTTTTGAGGCAAGAACATTCCACTATACACTATACAGAACAGTGCATGCGTACCATTTAATGGCAGGGCTGTTCTTTCACCTCGTTGGTACTATGACGACTGATTACCTCTCGAGCTGCGCTCTCGAGGTAATCTGTCATTATAGTACCAACTCGGAGAAAGAATAGCCCTGTTGTTAACTGTTACTCATGCACTATCCTATATACTGTCAATGCTGCCGCCAATAATCACCCCATCCTTTGACGACTGGCTTAGACCCCTCTTTAGTCCTCGGCCGGTCGCCTGACAGCGTAGAGTCTACTAAATGCTTGGTATAAAATGCTGTCTTTTTTCCAAATAAATTAATATAAACTTTCAAATGTTGGGCAGCTGATAGCCTTCCGCCAAATGTTTACCGCTTTTATTTGCTCCTCACCCTGTCTTTTTTTCTGGGGGCGGAGGTCAGCGGAACAAGATGTCCGAGTGACTTGTGGGTAGCTTTGTATCAGGTGCTAAACTGCAAGACTGATTTTGTGTGTTTCCTTTAGCCCAGCACTCCACTGGTGCACTGTCCCTTGGGCGGGGGAGAGGAAATACAGGCAGCTCACTAGCGCGCCGAAGCAGGTGCACTGGGGCACCAACAGCTGTTAATATGCTCACCGGTCCTGGTGTTTATGAAGCGACTGAGAGAACAAAGAATGTGGGTGGCTACAGCTAAAGGAGGAAGTTCGTGTGGTGGCTGATGCTGGTGTTGTCCCCAAGGCAGGGACCAGGGAAAGCTGACAGGAGGGGGCGGGGGTTAAAATACAGAGCAAAAGAGTAGGATGGGTAGTTGGGACCCAGAATTTTTGCGTTACATTTAGCAGACTCTGTGCTGTAAGGCAACTGGCTGAGTACTAAAGAGGGGGCTGAGCCAGTTGTCAAAGGATGGGGAGGTTATTCAGGTGGCAGCATTTACAGTAATCATGGAGAGAGGCATCAGTCATTGTGCCCAGCAGCCACATGTTGTAGTTTACTACTTTTTGAAATGGGAGTCAGTGATCTCAGCTTGACACCCGCTAACTCCTGACAGAAAAAAATACTGTCATATCGCTCGAAATGTAAAACAATTGATAAAGAGCATACATCTGAGTATTTTGTCAATTTATTCAATAAAAAAGACTCACAGAGGCCATTACTTGATTGTTAAGATTTAAGCACTCAGTTAAAACATCAAGGAATACTTTTTAAGGGAATACATCACGGCTAATTTCCCTGGGCATTCTGCAATGGAGAGGGCTTTAAACAACTACAGTAGGTCTTCTGGGATGGGACGAGTGAAAGTTCCTATCCTACCACTAAGCGCGTTCACTTTGGCAACATTAGGGATCATGTCATCTGCAGATTTCGAGTTTCCATCATCAGTTCCAGTGCAGGGAGACATCTAATGTGAGTTTATTAGGGCCCTGGGACATTGAAACACGTTGCGCATCTAAGTAATAAGATTTTCGATCCCCTTTCCCTTTTGGGGCTTGGTCCCTGATCAGTTCGTACAGTACAGTTGTATGGAAGCTGTTGCAGTGTAACATTAGAAGTAAAGCATAATTACGGGCACCAACAGGGTTGGACTGGGTAAAGGGGACCAACTGAATTCGCTTTCGAGTGATTGCAAGCGGCGGCTAGCAGAGCCGCCGCCATGTTTATTACACTAGGCAAGGCACATAGGGGAGACATGTTATTGGTGCCGCTGCATGACCAGCTTGGCTCTAATTGCAGTGGCTAAATCGTTTCAAACTGGTGGCACTGAAAAATACTTGTGTCACCGCTAGCATGCTCGCTAATTGGCGAATGAGGGACGCACCTTTTAAAGCGTGCCCTGCATTTGCCAAAACTGACACACCTCTGCTTTTCTCCTACTGCCACAATGTGTTGTTTGCACAGGCACAAGACAACATAAAAATGGGAATCAATAATGTTTTAATTAGGACCACTCTTTTCTTTTTGGAAATCGGTTGCCCTTTCCAATTAGAAAGAAGTCTGTTTCTTTAAATAAACCTGATTCCCAGTTAGCTTGGGCCGTGTCCCCTGAGCTAAATTCTATTCTTAGTATATTGACTGGGTCCTGAGTAAAGGTGGGTGAAGTGCTCCCACTTTGCTGTGCGGAGTACTTTGCGTATTATCCCTCAATCCATGTAGTGCTCCGCAACGTGAAGCGAATTACTCCGCCTATAATTTTGAACACAAAATGTATTGTTTCCAATGGACTTCGTGCTACTTCGCCTTGTATTACAGCCTTCCCCTTAATTTTAATGCAAAATGCTAATGATTTGAATGGACTTCACTTTACTTCACCTTTATATTGCTATTTGAGGCAAATTCTGCATTGATTCATGGGATGGCAGGTCCTATGGGCTCTATTTGTCTTGCACAGCCTCAGTTCTGCATACTGTGTGTAGTAGAAAGCTGGAGACAGTTTTCTCTCAGAGCTCTAAGAAGCAAACCATCGAAAGAGCTTTAAAAAAATCACTTTGGATCCAATTATTTTGTTCCAAATTTAGTACATCAACTGTAGGAAACCCTCCTGTGCTTAGATCATCGAGTTTTGATTGTTTTTGGGTGCATTTTGAACATACCTCTCAACTGTCCCCGATTTTCAGGGTTATCCCTGATTTTACCTCAAAATTCCACTCTGTCCCTCATAAAATTTGTGTTTTTGTGACAGAACCATGGGGATTAAAAGCACAAAATAATGTCAAACATTAAAGTAACAGACTTGTTCGTCTTCAGAAAATGCATTGTAACACAAATCCCTTTATTTTATCAGTTTTCTGAGGGAATAGTACCAGTTTTTATGTTGCTTGCACGCATGTGCAAGAAACCTAGTGCCATCATTGGAGATTTCGGAGGTGTGTCACCTCCTCCTCCAATTCAGTCAGTGAGCTGGCAGGCATGGCCCCTGTAAGCCAGTGCATTTTGGAGCTGTCTATGACACGCTCCAAAATGCAGTGGCATACAGTTGAAAGGGGGAGCTACGCCTCAGTGAGCACCGAAGCATAGCCCCCCACCACACGTGCAGGGTGTGCACGCCCCGCACGTCTTGTGTAGCTGACGGGTGCCCAATCCCCTCGCTTAGCTGAGCTGCTGTCGCCCCCCTCCAGCTGGTGCCACGCTGGGAGCCCACCCCAGAGTGGCAATCAGTTCTTGGCCGACAGGGTGCCCAATCCCCATCGGCTGAATGGCCCCCCTCCTTGTGCCATGCTAGTAGCCCACCCAGCGTGGCAAGCGGCCCTCGTAGTCTTTTGCTTTAAACCTGTAAAACAAAACGTGTCTCATGCTGTGTCCTGACCCTCCCACAACCCGCACCCACCCACTGGCACTCCAGCCTCCCACACCCCCACCCCATACTTACCTCCGACTCGCACGACGATCTTCGGTGGACCGGGAACACGTCTGCACTCTTCAAAGCCGACCGCGAACTGAGGAAATGCCGGTAAGCTGTATAATGGGCTAGATAGGAGGGGTTCAACTTTATTGCATATCTCAGGCATTTTTGGGAATTTTTGCACCAAATTTTCAACATGGGGTTTTAGGACCCCTTCTCATGAATGATGTCACTGTCATGGCGTTATTCGGGCCGAGGGTGATTTCGCGCAGTGACTGAGCAGTGACTGTGAAATCACCCTTTGGGCCCAAATACTGCCATGACAGTAACATCATTCATGAGAAGGGGTCCCAAAAACCCCATGTTGAAAATTTGGTCCAAATATTACAAAAAATGACTGTTTTTCGAGCTGCATTGTGCAGTTCCTACGCAGGCTCGTAAGTTCGCAAAATTTCAATATTTTCACTCCAGATTTTCAACATTGCCATTTTACCACACCTTCTTATGAGTAGTACAGCTGTCATTTTCACATCTCACCTAAATGTGTTTCCGCCTTTGTAGCGAGAATGGCGCAGTCAATGTGCTAAATCAATATACTGGACAAATAAAGAAAATCACAGTGACACTGTTCATGAGCAGAGGTCTTAATGGCTATGTTGAAAATTTGGTGAAAAAAATTCCTAAAAATGACTGTTTTACGAGCGTGCATTGCGCAGTTCCTACGCAGGCTCGTAAGTTTACAAATTTTCAATATTTTCACTCCAGATTTTCAACATTGCCATTTTACCACAACTCCTCATGAGCAGTACAGCTGTCATTTTTCACATCCTGCTCAAAACATGTTTCCTCCCATGTAGCGCACAATGGCGCAGTCGGTGTGCGAACTCAGTTATGGGACACATTAAGAAAATCACAGTGTCACTGTTCATGAGCAGAGATCTTAAAATGGCCATGTTGAAAATTTGGTGAAAGAATTCCTAAAAATGACTGTTTTACGAGTGTGCGTTGCGCAGTTCCCACGCACACTTGTAGGTTTGCGAATTTTCAATATTTCCACTCCAGATTTTCAACATTGCCATTTTATCACACCTCTTTATGAGCAGTACAGCTGTCATTTTTTACATCCTGTCCAAAACGTGTTTCCGCCCTTGTAGCGCACAGTGTCGCAGTCGGTGTGCAAACTCAATGTATGGGACACATTAACAAAATCACACTAACACTGTTCACGACCAGAGGTCTTAAAATGGCTATGTTGAACATTTCATGAAAAATTTCCTAACAATGACTGTTTTACGAGCGTGCGTTGCGCAATTCCTACGCACGCTCGTAAGTTCGGAAATTTTCAATATTTGCACTCCAATGACTTCCAAATACCTAAACAGTACATAGAAGGAAGCAACATTAGGCATTGACAAATGCTTGTTTAAGATGTGTCCCTGATTTCGGGTCTTTGTCCCTGATTTTTTTAAGCCTTGTCCCTGATTCATGAGGTAAGAGATTGAGAGGTATGATTTTCAATGTTAGTTTAGAACATTCAGCCTGTGTACTGACAGACACTGTTGAAGTGTACTTCGGGGGAGAGGCGTGTCTGTGGTGGAGTGAGATTCACATGAGAAAGGCAGTCTTTCTGTTTTGTACTAGTAGTGTGTGTTAGTAATTGTGTGTTTATGTACACACAGTACACACAGTAATACTTGAAGTAATTTCTGTTTGTTGTGGGGCAGTGCATATTTTCATTCTAGTTAAAAGATATGTTAATATAGTGAAATGTACTGTTAAATTTTCTGCGCATTTGTGTTTTTGTGTGTGTGTGCCACCAAGTCAGACACATTTTATTGCACCGCACTCTGAATCGGTTATCTGTCTGCAATATTTGTTACTGCTTCCTTCTATCTAGCTAGTGTACTGGTACGGCAGCACACCCCCCAAAAGGTATAATTTATTTTTCCAGTTTGGGATTTGTGTGACCACTGGTTAAGGTGTTTTTGTGCCTGTGCGGCTGCATCTGTTTATAGTGTACAATCTGCATCTGTGCGTTTCATCTGTTTAATGCCCAATCTGCATCTGTAAGCCACAGTTGTTGTGTTTTGGCTTCCCAACCACCCCAAAGTTCAGAAATCTCAATTTGTTATGAATTTTCTGAGTAATCCCCAAAAATGCCTGCAAAGAGACATGCATGACAAGATGCTTCTGGCCATGGCACTGCTGCCAGTGACAAGAGTGGCCGTGGGCCTGGTAGCGTGCAGCAGAAGTGCATAGTTGATGCCAGTAAAGGGATTTCTCCGACTATGTTTTTCACAGCACAATCAGTAGCTTCAATCATGGTTGGAGATGCTGTTGTCCCCACTGGTGGTAGTGAAGTTGCTGAAGGCATGAGTATTGCCCAAGTTTAACCCGTGACAACAAGTTAACCGGTTTCCCAAATATTGTGGCATCTAAAGTTTAATATGTATACTGCAAGGAAAGGGGGGGGGGTTATGAAAGAAACTATCAAGTACCGAAAGGGAAACAACAACGTACAAGAGGGTAGCATATTTCAGAAAAAGAGATGTGCATGAACAAGGGCGCAAAATTTGAAGATAGAGGGGGGACAGATCAGGGGCAACTTCAGGAACTATTTTTTCATGGAGAGGGTGATGGATGCAAGGACAAACAAAAACTAATGGTAGTTTACTCACTTGGTAAAGGTGATTGTGTTACTGTATATCCATGGCACCATTACCTTAGGGTTATGTACGCCTGATAGGCTGCAGATGCACATGTGACCTAAGTTTCGGATTTTGGTCTTCCACCAAGCCCCTTCCCATCTTGGGTGTCTTCAGTTTCGATGCTTCCATAGCTGTAAAAATAAAGGGTTACGTATATGCACAGACAGTAATCATAATCACAGAATCATGTTCAGTTTCTAAGACTATTTTATTCCCTTTACCATGGTACTTTTTGTAATACTCATATCTCTTGTGCCGCTTCAATCTTTTAAAAGTTGATGGATGCTTTATCATGCTCCCTTGGTTGGGATGAGGTGCCATGGATATACAGTAACACAATCACCTTTACCAGGTGAGTAAACTACCATTGTGTTGTCTGTATATCCATGGCACCTCCGATCCATTACCTTGGGGTGATTCAAAAGCAGTGTCTAGTAATAAGGGAGGGGAGACCATGATGTGCTATTGTATGTATAGTCTGCTAGTGTTCGTGAGTCTTTTAAATGTCTTTCATTGTGGCTGTCATTAGGACCTTATGGCCAAAGGAATTTTTGGTTGTAATGTCTGTGTCTCATCTATAGTGTCTTGTGAAGGTATGAATGGTGGACCAGGTGGCTGCCACACAAATCTCCTGTGCCGTGGCGGAATTTTGCTCTGCCCAGGATGTGGCTATTGCTCTCATGGAGTGGGCCTTGATTCCCATTGGTGGAACCTTATTACATGATTTGTATGATTCTGTAATAGTCTTTTTTAACCATGTCACTATTGTGGCCTTGGCTGCTGCTGATCCCTTCTTGTGTCCTGACGTTATGATGAATAGTCTCTCTCTGTCTTTCGGATGTTTGCCATTCTCATGATGTATTCTGTAAGAGTTCTGTTGACATCCAGTGTGTGAAGGTGTCTTTCCTGGCTGTCCTGATGGTCCTCATAAAATGTGGGTAATTGGATTGGTTGACTGTTGTGGAAAGTAGAATCGATCTTTGGAACAAATGAGGGTGCCGTATGAAGCGTCACGCCCTGTTGTGTAAAGGTTGTGAAGGGCTCCTTGCGTGAGAGAGTGGTCAACTCTCCTATGCGGCATGCTGAGCACATTGCTACCAAGAATGCTGCTTTTAGTCCTACCCAGTAATCAGTGATGTGTGAGATAGGTTCAAACTGAGGGCTGGTGATGGCATTCAGTACCAGAGTCAGGTTCCATGGTGGAACACCATGTCTTATGCGTGGTCTTATGTTGTTTACCACTTTCAAAATCGTATGATGTCTGGGTGTGAACCTGGGTATGTACCCTCAACTGTACCTATTGCCGCTCCGATGGCGGACAGTTGCACCCTTAGTGAAGATGGTGCCAGTCCCTTGTCAATGCCCTGTTGCAGATATAGCAGGATGTCTGCCATGGAGACTTGTAATGGGCATATATTCCTGTGTTCGCACCATGTTCTGAATATGTTCCATTGTCTTGAATAAGTTGAAGTTGTTGTGGCTCTGCGGGATTGTAGCATAGTGTCTATTACTGTAGAGTGGTATCCTGCATTCAACAATCTCTCCCTTTCAGGAGCCAGGCCGTGAGTTGAAGGTTGCCTGGGTTCGGGTGTGTTATTGGTCCCTGTATAAGGCTGTCCGGCCTGTATAGTAGTCTCATGCTGTCCATTGCCATTGTTGTGATGGTGGCAAACCATGCCCTCCTTGGCCAGTATGGTGCTACAAGGATTATTATCCTGCGTGACTGGCGGACCTTCCCTACTACCTGTGCTATCAGTGGGAATGGGGCGAACACGTATGAGTAGTCATGTGTCCATGGGGGTGATAGTGCATCTATCCCCTGGGATTGGGGTTCTTGGAACCTGGAGAAGAATCTGTCCGTCTGTTTGTTCTTGATGGTGGCCATGAGGTCCATGGCTACGCTCCCCCATTTGTGTTGTATAATTTAGAATAATGTCGGGTGCAACTGCCACTCTCCCGGATGTAATTTCTCCCTGCTGAGCCAATCCGCCATCGTGTTTAGTTTGTCTGCCAGATGTATAGCTGTCAGGTGTCGTAGGTGAGCTTGTGCCCATGTCATAATAATCTTTGTTTCTTGGAGTAGCCTCTTGCTCTTGGTACCACCCTGTTTGGATAGGTATGCCACTGTGGCTCTGTTGTCTGATCTGATTAGTATAGTTTTTCCATGGATCTGTGTCTTGAATGAAAGTAGTGCATGGCGCACTGCTCTCATTTCCAATACGTTGATCGGTAGTTTCTTTTCTAGCAGGGTCCAAGTGCCCTGTGCTGCGTTTTGTCCCATTGATGTTCCCCATCCCTTTAGGCTTGCATCCGTGTCTATTGTGACCTCGTGTATTATCTCTAGAGATGTTCCTCTGTTCAGGTTCTTCGTGTGTGTCCACCATAGTAGTGACGACCTTGTCTTGTTGTCCAGTGTTATCGTGTGGTGCAAGTTTTCCCCTGATGGTGAACTGTACTGTAGTAGTAGGGTGTGTAGGGGCCGCATATGCCATCGTGCCCATGGCATCAGATCTATGCATGATGACATGTATCCTAGGACTGTTGACACTAGGGCTATGGTTGGCGCTGTTGATTCAATTAATTGGTGTGTGACTGCCATGAGATTCATTATTCTGGCTTGTGTTGGTTGTACAAGTCCTTCCCTTGTATTTATGTCTGCTCCCATGTGTTCTATATGTTGGGATAGTGTTAGGCAGCTTTTCTTTCCGTTTATCACCCATCCGTGCTCCTGTAGGGTGTGTATTGTTGGGCTGGTGGCCCTTCTTGCCTCCTGTGGTGACCTGGCTCGGATTAGCCAATCATCCAGGTAAGGGATAATGTGTATGCCTTGCTCCCTGAGTTTTGCCACAAGTACAATTGATACCTTGGTGAATACCCTTGGTGCAGATGATAGGCCGAATGGTAGGGATCTGTACTGGAAGTGTTGTCCCAATATTTGAAATCGTAAATATTTTCTGTGAACTCGTCTCATGGGGATGTGTAGGTAGGCGTCCTTGAGATCTATGGATGATAGGTAGTCACCTGGTCTTATTGCCCATAGTCTGGAGCGTATGGTCTCCATCTTGAATGACTTGTGTGTGACGTACCTGTTGACCACCTTGAGATTGAGTACTGGTCTGAGGTCTCCTGTCTTTTTTGGTACCAGGAAGAATATTAAATAAATTCCTCTTCCTGTCTCTGCTTGCGGAACTGGCTGTATCGCTCGTGGTGTTAACAGGGAGTCTAGTATGTCCTGTACTTGTCTTGTTGACCACTTTCTTCGTACTGTTGGTGAAATTATCCAGCATTGTCTTGGAGGTAGTTCTCGGAACTCAACTGAGTATCCCTCCTTGATGACCTTGTTGACCCATCTGTCTGAGGTTGTGTTTGCCCATATTCTGTGGAATGATTGAAGTCTTCCCCCTAGTGGTATGTCTTGATCCTGCTATAATAAATGTAGCAAGTGGGAGCTGTGGTAGTCATTGAGTTGGTCTTCTGGGGTTCCTGCTTCTGTTAGAAGTGAATCTTCCCTTTGTGTGACCCCCTCTGCTCTGGTATGACGGGGCTCCTTTGCTCGCGTAGGGGCTTTGTTGGCCATAGCTTCCTTGGTATGAGGTACATTTGCCGTGAAAGGACTCATTGTCTCATGTGTCTCCCCTGGGTCTTTGTCCATAAGATCTGCTCCTGTGTGAAGGTAAGTAGCCAGAGTCTCTGTCAGTGTCTTGGTCTTTGCCCTGTCCTCTTCGTCTGAGGTACTCCTGTAGTCCATCTCCGAACACCCTTTCTCCCTGGAAGGGGAGTTTGTGTAGTCTTGCCTTAGATTCATTATCCGCCTCCCACAGTTTGAGCCATAGTGCTCTCCTGGCCCTGTTGGCAATTGTTGATGATCTGGTATTGATCTTCAGGGAGTCCACCAACATGTCTGCCAGGTACTTAGCTGCTTGTAGGGAGTATTGCAGTAGCTCCACCTCATGAGATTTTGGTGCTAGTTTCTTCTCAATTTTCTCTAGCCATTGAATTAATGCCCTGGACATGTAGAAGGCTGTGGTAGAGGTTCTTACTGTTTGGCCAGAAAATTCATAAATCTTCTTTAGCAACTCCTCCAACCTTTTGTCCTCAGGGTCCCGTAGTGCAGCTGTTCCCTCAGTGGGAAGTACCGTTCTCTTGTTCAATTCCACTATTTTTGGATCTATTTTGGGGTCGTAGCACCATGCCTTTAACTTATCATCCTATAAGGGGTACATTCTGTCGAGTGCCCTCTTCTCTGGGAGTCTGATCGGGTCACTAGATGCCCATTCCTTTAGAATTATGTCGTTGAGGGCTGGGCATACAGGAAAGTAGTTTTCTTGTTTTTCGTGGCATCTGAAGCATTGGGTCCAGGTTGCTCTCTGGGGCTGATTGAGATGGCTTGAACCCCAGTGTGATGGTTATGAACTTCACGAGGTTAGATATATTGTCTATGGGGAATAACTTTGAAGTAATGAAAAGGGTTTCCGTCTTAGTAGGTGTGTCGTCAGGTATAAGGTCTGGGTCTGGCTCAGGTTCGCTATTATTTGGGGTGCCTAAATCCTCTTCTTCTTCCCTCAGATGTGGTTCATCTCCCTGGGATTGATCTGAATAGTCAGGGTCGAGATGTTGTGGCGTCTGTCCATGGTGTGACAACTGTGTCCTATCCTGCCTGGGTGCTTTATGAGTGGGGGCTCCACTGGTGGATGGTTTGGAATTATTTAGTGAGATCATGCATTCCAGCACCTGTAGCATAAAGGACTGTTGACTTTCCATCATTGCTGCCGTGGCTCTCTGGAGGGCCACCGTAGCTGAGTCGACCTGCTAGTCCTGCCTAGTAGTGAGTTGTGGTTCTGTGCCCTGAGTGGGATTCTCCCCTTCGCATAGTAGACAGTAGATTCCCTTCTGGTGGGGCAGCATGGGAGCCTTGCATGACAAGCATTCCTTGGTTGTGGACATCTATAAAACATATATTGTGTGTTTTTAGTTGTGTGCCAGAATTCTGCTGAGCATATTAAATTTGCCAGCAGTGCCCCCTTTCATTATGATAATTTGCATTTTCAGCCAGAAGCAGGATTTTGTCTGCCCCTTAAAGATTCTATCTGTAGCCTAAGGCAGGCTGCACTGAAGTGCATTATTTCAAACTGGACTCCCCACTGTTCCCTTTGCGTTATATTTATGGGTAACTGCTGATGTATTTATAACTCTGGCAATGCCCCCTTATAGAATCGCCACTTTAAGATCCTTCCTTATGCAAGTGTTTCCCCTATAAGGAGTAATGCTCAATGCCAGTGTCAAGATGGCGGTGCAAGTGCTACTGCGCATGCGCTGGTGCTGTGTACGTGCAGAGGGCACGATTCGGCTTCCCAAGATGGCGAGGCTCTGCAGGCACAACGGGAGAAGAAGGAGGAACGGCAGCAGATACAGCCTTTGTCTGGCTTGCCGATCCGGGGGGGAAGGTGTAGCCATTTTGGGACCCTGTAGTGGAAGAACACCGCGATCATGGAGAATCTGGCTATTGGCTGAGGGGCTCACGAGGGAGTTGCCAGGTCTGTGAGGTTTCCTGGAGCAACTGAGGAGCGGTAAGTGCTTTTCTCTGTAACGCTCTGAGTTTTCTTTTAAGTGTGAGTTTTGGCCCCCCGTTTTTTGAGTCAGCTGCATACACTCCACTACGTGAGGGGAGTGTATCACTGTAGTTGGTTCCAGGTCGACTGTGTGTACACCCCGCTATGTAAGGGGAGTGTACTACACGGAGAGAGGGATTGTAAATGAGGCAGAGAAGCCTTGCATTGCTGTCCTGGGGGAAGTCACTGCGTAAGGGACTCCACCCAACAGGACCTACACTGTTGGGGCGCTAAATTCAAATCCCTACTGATCTACATTATATAGCAGACTATATCAGAAACGCGACACAGTAGATGCATTCCTGTCTGCATACAAAAAAATTTAAATCCTAGCTGGTTATTCAGCAGTGCTGGGATGCAGATACATGGCTACCATGTTAGTGCTGGCTATATTTATTCTTTCTAGGCTTGCTAAGGAGGTACACATATACATAAATACATATCTATCGACTGTCTATGCCAGATAATTCATTTGTATAAGAAATCTTATTACCTTGCTTGGTAGTTGGTTGCTGTTCTGGAGCTTGGCGTAGTGCTGCTAGCCTATTGATGCACATAAAAAAAACTGAAGACACCCAAGAGGGAAAGGGGCTTGGTGGAAGACCTAAATCCAAAACTTAGGTCACATGTGCATCTGCAGCCTATCAGGCGTGCATAACCCTAAGGTAATGGATCGAAGGTGCCATGGATATACAGACAACACATGATCAACGTTGTGGTGTGAGAGCAACAGTTGAAGCATGCTCATTATTTGGGAGTTGGTGCACCTCCATGTGCTTCAACCATTGATCCACATTGTCAATTTGGTGGTTCACATGGTCCAACTCACTCCACATCAGGCCCAAATCAGCATGTGTGTCAGGTATTCATGCAGGGTTGCCACCATCACCTGCAGGTTGTGGAGCAGCTGCTTGCTCCATGGCCCGCCCCCACTTGACATCACATGCAGGTGGAGGCCATGCTGCCACCTGTTGCCCAGCAGGGCCAGCAGGCACATTCCTGCCCTGTTCAGCAAGCTTGGCCTGCTGATCTGCATGGTGGTGGTTGTATAGGTGGGTGCGCTGACCACTTCTGCCCAGATGACTTCTCTAGGGGCCACGGCACACCATCTCACTGCACAGATTGCACTTCACTACACTAGTGTCTGCTGGTAGTGTTGTAAAGAACTCCCACACCAATAAACTGCAGGGAGGACCAGGCACAGGTGGGGAGGCCCCAGATGTTGCTACTGGCTGCTGCTGGTGCTCAGTTGGGTCTGGGGGTGGGGAAACCTGCTGCTGCGGCTGCAGCTCCTCCCTCACTTCCTGCTGAGCCGCTGGTGCATGGGGCCATGGCAGGTGGTGGCACTGGTGGGTGAGCACTGGCAAGTGCCACCAGAGGTGCTGCTTCCATGGCACCACTACCTCCCACTTCAGGGAGGGACCACTACCTCCCACTTCAGGGAGGGGACCACTAGCCTAGAAGGTGCTCCGGTTCAGATGCAGGGTTATATTTTTTGTTGTCTCTCTGTCTCCTCTCAAAGTGGGGTTTATATCTTTTGCTGTCTCTCTGTCTCCTCTCAAACACAGCTTTCTCCCACACTAGGTAAAGCAATTGTGAAAATCTTTCACTCTCCTGCATGATTAACTTCCTGCCTGAAGCATGTGACCTGCAGACTGTGAGCCATGTGATCTGTGGGCTGTTACAATGCTCACTCACTGTGCCTTTAAAAGAAAATAAAGCAAAGTAATGCGGAGTCATCATAACATGAAGTCACTATGATGCGAAGTGGCAAAGTACTGCATTTCACTGGGCACTTCACATAGCTATATGTCGAGGCAGAGTGGGTCACTTCTCCTCTGCTACACTAGCAAAGTTAAACTGAGAAACCTGGAATCCAAAAAAAGTTATCAGGAGGCAGGGGGGTGTTGTCTAAGGGGATCCCTCTGCTTTTGTGTAGATTATTTTGCAGCTGATCCCACAAGTGTCATCTGCATATGCTAGCAATTTGATTGGGGGTACACCTAGCACCAAGGGAATGCCTTAAATTTTGTTCTCTTTTAAAATCAGTCGAATAAGGATATTAGTGCCAAAGGCATAAATAATGGGACTAAGGGGGCATCCCTGCCTAATCCCTCTTTTTACTGAAATTCTCCTTCCCATCCAACCTTTAATACTGGGAATGAGGACAGCACTGCTATACATCTGCCGAAGCCATGCTACAAAAACATGTGGGATGCCAAAAGTTTCCAAGGCAGCAAATAAAAAACAGTATGCCAACCTATCAAAGCACTTTTCCTGGTCCAAACATAATACATACCCTTGTATCCAATCAGACCTACAGTACTTTTCTGAAAAAGATCTCTTAGTACTATGACATTGTCCTGCTGATGTCTGTCAGGTATTGCACATGTCTGAGGGGGGGCCTATCAATTCATTTGCAGCTTCAGTTAGTCTAGCAAGTAAGAGCTTACCTAATATTTTAAAATCAGTTTTAGTAAACTCAAAGGCCTCCAATTGTTTGTCTTCTCTTACTCCTTTTTTATACAATAATATTAAGACAGCTATATTCATGGAACCCGCAAACTTTGCAGACTGTAACATATGGTTATACAATATAACCAAAGCAGGGGCAAGTCGTTCACAAAAGATTTTATAGAACAAAGTTCCAATGCCATCTAACCCAGGGGCTGTATTATTTTTAAGTTTCAATACAGCAGCTTGGATTTTTTCTAATGTTATATCCTTAGTCAACGCGAGACTCTTGATCAGAGACTTGAGGAAGATTCAATGTCTTAAAGTCTTCAGGGTTCCAGAAAGTATCTGGTAGGGTACCAAACAGGGAGTTGGCTTGTTGCTCTACTTCTCTTAAAATGCCAGTAGGTGAGGATATTGTCTGTCCAGAAGCTGTTTTAAGTTCAGAAATCGTTCTGTGATCAACTCAAAATGTGCACTCTTTAAAGGGGTCCATGGTCCCTTTCTTGACATGAGTTCCAAATCCGAGTTCTTGGTTTAAAGACTTAACTCTATCATACTGAAGTGCTGACATTTCTTTCTTGATTACTTTGATTTGTGCGCTATAATCTATTTTATTAATTTCAGTTTGGGAAATGAGATGTTGTAACTGACCTCTAAGATGGAGGTAGCTCGTGTAATCTCTTTTTTATTCCTGGATCTATTTTGGAATAATTTCTGCCAAGACTGTTTTGTGTCCTCCCACCAATCTATTATTTCATCATAGCATTCTAACTCAGATAATCCGGCTGTCCATTCCATCCTCTATGCTTTCTGAGGTTGAGGGTCCTCCAAAATAGCTTCATTTAGCCTCCAACTATTTTTCTACATCTTGGCGAATTGCCCCATGTTACTTGAAGTGTAATGGACTTAAGGTCTGAAAGCTCCCATATTTGTGTCCATATATTCAGGCCTAGATATTCAAAGCAGTTGTGGATGGCACAACTGAGTTGCGCCGGCGCAAGTGCAGACTTGCGCCAAGGAGTCATATTCAGCGGGAGCCATTGCGCAGTGCAAAATCCATTGCGCTAATGCGCAACTATAATGAATGCAGGCGCAAGTGCAGTGGGCGTTCCCATGAATATCCAGTGCAGTGGTATATTCAACCATGAAACCATGGCACAAGTGTGGAGCAAATCGAAACTGCTACGAGCAGACTTGTGCCTATAAATACAGGGCACAAACACACAGACAGCACTTGCGCCAAGCGAGAAAGAAAGAAAGAAAGAAAGAAAGAGAGAGAGAAAGAAAGAAAGAAAGAAAGAAAGAAAGAAAGAGACCAAGGCAGACACAGAGGGAGAGAGACAAAGGTGGCATTGGAGAGGGAGAGAGGGGCAGAGAGAGAGTGAGAGAGAGAGACACACACACACACACTGCCATGCAGTACACCAGGGTGGCACACAGCCAGCAGCAGTCAACCGTCCAGGGGGATACTGGACAGCAAGGGCCATGGACAGTGCACCCTTCATGATGGAGGCCATAATGAGGGGTGTGAGGGGGCAAGAGGAACAGCGACGTGGCCAAGGAAGGGCCCATCGGTGGTATGCCTGACACAGGTGGTATCGTGCCCACATCACCTTCGAGAATTATAGTGACATGGAGATTGTGGGATGTACTGCCTGAACAGGGCCATTCTGAGGCAGCTCTGTGAGCTGTGCAGTGAGGAGCTGCTGGCACTTACCAGATGGAGCCACACCATGTCCATGGAGATGAAGGTGACAGCCGTCATGTGCCTGCTTACCACCGAGCACCTTCCAGAGACCAACAGGGGACACCACAGGCATAACCCAGTTGGCCACATCCCACCTCCTCACACAGTTCCTCAATGCTCTGCCGCCACGTGCTTCGGAATTCATCTGTTTCCCCAACACACAGGTAGAGCGTACGGCAGCCATGCAGGACTTCCACAGGGTTGCACGTATGCCTGGCATGATTGGGCCCATTGACTGCACCCACGTGGGCATCCACATGCCACCTGGCCCTGAGGGTGTGGCATACATAAACAGGAAGGGGAGCCTGAGTGTCAACTGCCAGGTGGTGTGCGATATCACGGGGGCACATTACCAATGTCTGTGCCACACACCCTGGTGGTGCACATGATGCGTTCATCTGGCACAGCTTTGCACTGTGCCACAGGTCTGAATATGGGGACATCCCCACTGGCCATCTAGTGAGTGAGTATGGCATGGTCAAGGGGTGATGGGCAGAGCAGACCTTGGGATGGGGGAGGGCAGGGTGTGCATGTTGGCATGGGCACCAGGGACAGGCAAGGAGCACAGCATAGCATAGCAGAGGGCTAACCATGTCATTATCCACACAGGAGACAGCACATATCCACTGAGACCCTGGCTGCTCACCCCCTACCGGCGCCCATCTTCCCCAGCAGAGGAACGCTACAACGAGGCACACACCAGCATGTGCAATATCATCGAGCGTGTCTTTGGCATGCTGAAAGCACAGTTCCGTTGCCTAGACAGGTCAGGTGGTGCCCTACAGTACAGCCCCTTGAAAGCCTGTGGCCTATTCTTGGCCTGCTGCATACTGCACAACATGGCCATTGACCATGGGATAGCTGTCGAGGCTGATGAAGGCTACAGTAGTGGGGATGATGGAGACAATGGATCGGAGGGTGGTGGACAGCCACCCCCTGGGCAGAGGGATCTCCGGCTGCACCAGCAGGCATGACAACATTGGGATACCATTGCACAGGAGCACTATGGTGCACACAGGTAGGCGATGCGATACACATGCATGGGCCACGCAAATAGGTACAGCAGACATGCAGG
This sequence comes from Neoceratodus forsteri, assembly GCA_016271365.2. NCBI lineage: Eukaryota > Metazoa > Chordata > Ceratodontiformes > Ceratodontidae > Neoceratodus > Neoceratodus forsteri. The sequence continues at coordinate 561,461,365 of CM028130.1, read as the reverse complement.
GTTGTTCATGGCAATGGGCATGCACACACAGAGGCGTGATGCAGGGATGGGGAGTCAGTGGCATACAACCACACGCAGCAACACACACACACACACGCACATATGCACTCACATACCCAGGCATTGGTATGTGGCGTGGATCAGATGCATTGCACCAGTTCACAGGCGCAACCAGTGCTAGACTGCCTTCATCATGCCCACACCACATGGTCCAGTGGCTGGGCAAGCATGCACACAGGCAGCATGTGGTGCAGCACACAGGCACCACACCAGTGGTAGGCACACACACACACACACACACACCACCTATGTGCGCACAGGGCAGCAGCTGCAGACTGCAGGTGGGGCAGCCTGCACATCAGGTCCACTGCACAGAACCATGGTTACCACGGCCATAGGGGCAGCCATGCCTGGACCAACTGGCAGTCACAGGCTGCACCTCAGCCATGGGGGTGGTGAGTGACAGCTCCCCAGGGGTTGAACCGCTGGACCATGATCGTGTCCGCATGGGGTGTGAAGGTGCCCAAACAGGCCAGCCCTGGGCATGCCTAGGATGCCTACATCAGAGCCCGGTGTTGACTGTGATGGAGTCACCCAACGCTGGGATCGTGGGGTGGACAACCCATTGCGGGGGGTCACCTGTGCATGGCCATGCCCTGTGGCAGCCAGCAGAGCAAAGCCATCCGTGATTGCAGTGGCAATGCGATCCAAGGAGGCAGCCATGGCCTCCTGCATGCACTGCATCCCCACCAGGATCTGTGCAGTGTCCCTCTCCTGCTGCTCAGCTAACTGGTACACCTCTGCACACAATGGATGCACCTCAGTGGCAAGCAGCACCTGTTGCTGTACAGATACCCGCAGCAGATGGGTGTGCTCAGCCAGCAGGTCAGCGGCCTGGGGCTCCTGGGTGGGATGCCGATCCTCATGTGGTGACTGGCCATGCTGCACAGCCCTCCTCTCTGGTGGACGCTGCACAGTGGGGTCTGTAGGGGGAATGGGCACAGTAGGTACACCGGTGGCGGACCCTGTGTCCAGCTGCCCGGTGGCAAATGCAGCCTGCTTCTGTCACCTGTCCAGCTGCTGTACATCACCCAGTGCCTGCGAAGCCACACCACCACCACCATGGGCACAGCCGGGCAACACACACCACTGCACTCGCAGTGGTGGCGGGCAGCTGTTCTGCCACTGGCAGAGCGCTGGGCATGCTGTCTGTGTCAGTGGCCAGCAGGAGCGTCTCACCCAGAATGTTGCCCATGCTGTCCAGGATAATCATGATGCTGTCATCGGTGTCGGACCCGGCCCCGATCTGTGTCTCTGCACAGAGGACACCAAAGCTGGCATCCTGCTGGAACACATCCAGGGCCTTGTCTGATCCTAGGTCCAGGACATCCGCCTGCACTGTGGTGGTGAGCTGCAGCCTGTTGGGCCCCCAGATGCCAGTGGAGGTGGACGGCTGGTCCTCCAGGGTGTCGCAGCATCCACGGCTGCTGCCGCTGCTGGCACCCCATCATCATACGGAGGGGTGCTGATGCTGCAAGAGGAAGAAAGGCATGTCAGTGCTGCAATGCCCACATGTGCCCCCCCTACACTGCCACTGCATGTGTTCTGTAGCATGGCATGCACGTAGGTGCGCACACATGAACATGACATGCATGCCGGCTGCATGCACGCCAGCATGCCCATGTTCGCACCCTCCATGCTACCAGCTGTGCATGGCTGACATACTTACCATGCAGTGATGGTCTTCCACCTGTCTGGAAACTACCTCCAGGCACACCCTCCACCATGCTGCAGCACATGGTGCCTGCTACCAACTCCTCCTGTGCTGTAAGTGTTGACTCATCCCAGGCCCCTCTCTGGTGGCATTCCAGGATGCATGGATGGCTGCCACCTTCTCTTTAATGCACCTCTTGTCCATGTCCACCTTCTTCTGGGACTCCTGCACCGACCACTGGTGGCTGGCATGCTGGATGATGTATGCTGCCACCTCCTCCCAGGCCCCAGCCCTGGCCTGTGGTGTGAGCATGGCACCACTCAACAGGGGCTCCCTGTCCAGGTATGCGTCAAACAGGGCCTCTGTCTCTGCCTTAGTGAAATTGGGCCTGCGCTTTCAATCAGGCCCACGCTCCACACCCTCCTCACGTTCCGACGTGTCGCTTCCTGTGGACATGGTCAGCACATTGTGTCAGTGGCAGCATCTCCCTGGTCTGTCCCACCCTGCTGTGCTGTCTGTTCCCAGTGAGCTGCAGCAGCATGCACAACATACCTCGAAAGGATGCAATACCGGTCCATGGCCTGTGCTATTCCGTGGAGCTTATAAGGTGCAACGCATTCGAATGAGGTTTGGCGCAACAGTAATGACATGCTAAAGCACCCAGTGTGCCATGTATTGGCTGATGAACTCATTTGCATGTGGTTTCTGAATATTGCGGTTTTGCTCTGTGTGCAATGAGACTCAACCGCAACAAGTCATGGTGCAATGCGCATGCATGTGCAGTGCACAGGCCTGCACTGCGCATGCGCCTAATGGTATCATGGTGTCAATTTTGCACCGTGTGCTGACAGTGCGATGCAGTGGCACAGTGCATGATACACCAGGCCTGCTATCGTGCACGTGCGCACTGTGCAATGGTAGGTGACCACTGACCCCTGGGGAGACCTCTGACCCCTTGGGTCACTCCCCTGACCCAGTGACCCCGCTTGACCATGCCCATGCTGTGCATCTCTGGCACTGTGCAATGGGCAGGCACTGCGCATGTTCCCTCACAATGCGCATCTGGTGCATGTTGTGGATACGTACGCCGCCTGCCGCCATTTTGGTCCCCGAGATTGCGGTGGGTGAAATGCCACAGGGATGTGTCTGTCATGCACAGAACTGGTCACAGGTTGAGCTTGTCAACCTGGTGGCTTGTGTCCAGCCCCACGCCCCCCAACTATTTGGCCAGGAGCCCCTGCAGCAGGCAAGGTTCACAGTTTGGCAGGGGATTTCTGCCAGGCCGCAGCAGAGGACCGGGGTGGCCAGGATGGGGGAGCAATGCCACCACTGGTATGGGGACCTGATTCGGTGGGACCCAGAGCACCTGAGGAGGCTTCAGGCACACGTCAGGCAAGGGGCTGTGCCATAGCCAGGTAAGTCAGCCCATACTGCATGTGTGTCTTGGTGCTGTACTGTGGTGTTGGCTGGGCTGGCTGGCATGCCCTGCAGAGGGATACACTGTCATCATGTGCATCGCGGAGTGGCATTGCCAGCCACTGCTTGCGTTGTGATGCAGCCATGCAGATGTGTCGGCAGGGGCTCATCCTGTGCACAGGGGTGGGGGTGGTGAGTGGTTACTGTGGATGATTCCTGATGTGTACCTGTCTTCTTTCCTTTCCCAGGGCCTGAGGATCAATGCCAGGCAGCAACACACCAGGCTGCGGCGGGCCATAGAGGAGGAGGAGAAGTGGGACTGGCACCTGCCGGGCCGTAGAGGGCAGGTAGTTACTGTCATGGTCCTTCACGCTTTACATGGGAGTGGCAGGGGAGTGGGTGTGGGCATGGCTGCCCGTGCCATGTGCTGTGGCAGCTGTGTGTGTTGCACTGTGCGTGGTGCATGCCACTGTGGCACAGCCATTGGACATGTGTGCCAGCTGTTGGTGGGGTGGGTGTGCACCTGGCTGCCACTGTTGTTGCTGTGGTGCTGCCAGTGCACTGTGCCATGTGACTGTCATTACACAGTCAGGTGGCCATTGTGTGGTGGGGACCACTCCTGTGCAATGTCATGGTTTGCCAAGTTGCTGGCAGGCATTGGACCACCCCCCTGCGGGTGGCTGGTGCAGGCCCTCCAGGGGTGTATGTTGCCGCTGCCCATTGTGCACTGTGGGTGAGCGTGGTTCCTTGGGACATTGACCTGATCACCTGTCCCGTCCCTTGTTTTAGGTGTCCAGTGGAGACCTTAGAGGCCTGTGTACTGCAGACTGCTCTGGCAGCTGATACTTATTACCTTGACCACCATGGAGGCTGTGCTGCAAGTTTGGTGCCTGCTGCTGGCAGAGCGGAGGCGGGGAGTATGCCAAAGGGTGGCAGGGCATGGCCACCATTGGTTTGGCCCCAGCTTTCCCCTGTTTCCCTTGCTGTACCTCCCCTACAGTCCCCCTTCCCACTGTACAGTTCCTGTTCCCTGTCCCCTTCCCTTGCTTTCCTACCCTTTCCCACCCCCTTGTTATTGTACATAGTTTTCTTCCTGAATATACTGCATATTTTTTGACTTACCTGCCTGTGTCAGTGTCTGCTTTGCAGGTGGCGTGAGGAGCCATACTGCAGTGGCCCAGTGTCTGTCTCCGTGGTGTTCATGTATCAGAGTGTGTGTTGTGCTTCTGTGGTTCACTGCTGTGTGCTGTGGTGTGTCCCACTGTGGTGGTGTCCTTCCCCTCGGTCGGTGGCTGTGCCTTGGGGTGCTCATGGGATGGCTGTCAGGGGTGTATGCTGGGTGTGACAGTGGTGGTGGCACACGGCCATGGTCATTGGTTGGGTACTGGCCACACCCTGTGTTGGGGCTCCTGCATGGTGTTGTGTGGCCTGTCCCATGTGGTCTGCCATGCTACCTGCCCCCATGGCACATTCAATGCCTGCTGTGTGGCCTTCCTGTGTGGTGTGTGTGTGTGCTTGGCTGCGTGGTCCTGGTTGTGGCCTGCTCTGGTCTGGGGGGGCATGGCCAGCAGCCTGCAGGGGAGGGTCCCTTGGTGGCCCTCCATTGGCCATCGGCACCTCCTGTTGCCTACTATCTGTGCCACTGTTGTGTTCTGGGGAGGGGTGTCTGGGTGCCTGTGTGGGCCCGACTGCGCCCTGCTGGTGGAGGCTTCCTGTGGCCTGTCACTGAGCTTCCCTGGCTCTGTCCCTGGGTCTGTTCTCTGTGCTGTGCCCCCCTCTGTTGCTGTGCTGCTCTGTTCCCATGGTTGTGCTGGAGCATCTCTTTCTGCACCATGGTGCAACTGTGTTTGCACCATGGTGTGACTCTGTTTGTGCCACGGTGCAACTGTGCCATATTCAACCGGGTTGTGCTGGTGCAGTTCGGCTGGCACAACCTCAAAATACCTGTTGTGCCATGGTGCATTGGATTTGCGCTGCACTGGACTTGTACTGGCCTTTGGCACATGTCTGAATATCTGGGCCCCTGTATAGAGAGAGAGCAGGAGAGATAAATACAAAGTCTATTTGAGTAGACAGTGGATGTCTAAAATAAGTGTGGCCCCCTGTCAAAAACATACTCCTGTAAGAGCCTATTAGGCCCGCTGTAGAAACAATAGTTTGTAGGGCAAGGTAATTGCAGAATAGCTTATCAGTTCAAAGCCCACTATCAGATTGCTTTAATCCGCAGTTCAAATCTCCAGCCCATATAACCAAACAGAAAGTATGCAGGAAGAGCTGCACTTCTTTAAAGAGTGCAACCATCTGAGCCTTAGTTTGGGGGCCATATATAGTAATTAAATGAAATATTTCTTGATCATTGTTACTGTCTAGCATTAAAGCCCTGCCAGGGCAAATATCCAACAGTCTAGATACTTTTAATCCAGGATTATAAAAAAGGATACCAATGCCATTGCAGGTGTCCTCCCCCATGGACCAAAAGGAGGGACCCTTGGTGCAGTTCTGCACTAGTCTTAAGTCTGGTATCCTGTAGATAGAAAATATCCCCCCTCCAGATTCCTGCAGAGAGAGAGAGAGCAGGGTCCCTGTCCTTTTCTTTGCACTTTTGGTGCTATTGACATTAAGAGTACAGACTGTTAAGGAATTCATTATTTATAATAGGGGGCAGAGTGTAACCACTTAAGGTGTACTAGAATGCTTTTTCTGCCTTATGCGCTGCGCTGTTGAGTCATCCCCAACCCCTTCTTCTGTGTCTGTAGTTATTGAGGCAATGGAGGAGGTGTCAGACTCCTCCTCATCAGAGCCTCCTAATGTAGGGTCGCTAGATAAGGCTGCGTATTTATCGCCAGCAAACCAGGAGTTGGACTTTACATGTTCATCCTTGATATTTTTATGTTTGCTTGCACGCATGTGCAAGAAACATAGTGCCATCATCCGAGTTTTCAGAGGTGTGGCAGCCCTCTTCCAATTCAGTCAGTGTGCTTGCAGGCACAGCCGCAGTTCTCCAATGCCTGCTGGAGCTGTCTATGACAGCTCCAAAATGCAGTGGCGTACAGCTGAAAGGGGGAGCTACACTTCAGTGAGCAGCGGATAAGATATCACCTGCTCATCGCTCCCCCTACACCGCTGCACACACACACACACACACATATGCATACTGCATGCTACCTCCCCCACGCACACTGTGTGGCCGATGGGGTGCTCAATCCCCTGTCGGGCTGTGCTGTGCCCTCTCAAAGCAAAGTTACATACATGCTGGGTGCCCACCCCAGCATGGCTGCACATTGTATAGCCAACGGGGTGCCCAATCCTCGTCAGCTCCACGCGCCCCCACCAGCCATCCTTGTGCCACGCTGGGAGCCCACCGTCATTTAAAAAAACAAAACCCTGAAACTTAAAATGGTCCCTGGTTGTCTCTGCCCACACCCTTGCCCACCCACTGCGCACCAGCCTCCCACCCCACCCATACTTAACTCCAGACTCGTAGCGGCGATCTTGGTGGACTGGGAACACGTCTGCACTCTTCAAAGCCGACCATGAACTGAGTAAATGCCGGTAAGCTGTATAATGAGATAGATAGGGTTTTTCAACTTTGCTGATATCTCAGCCATTTTTGGAATTTTGCACTAAATTTTCAACATGGGGTTTTGGGACCCCTTCTCATAAATCTCTCACTGTCATGGCGTTAATGGGGCCGAAGGGTGATTTCGCAGTCACTCGCGGAAATCACCCTTCGGAACTGAGTAATAAACGACACTGCCACTGTTCATAAGGTGGGCTCTCAAAAGCCTATGTTGAAAATTTGGTGGAAAAATTCCTAAAATGACAGTTTTTCGAGCATGCATTGCGCAGTTCCTACGTAGGCTCGTAAGTTTGCAAATTTTCAATATTTTCACTCCAGATTTTCAACATTGCCATTTTACCATACCTCCTTATGAGCAGTACAGCTGTCATTTTTTACATTTTGCGCAAAATGTGTTTCCACCCATGTAGCGCACAATGGCGCAGTCGGTGTGCGAAATCAATGTATGGGACACATTAAGAAAATCACAGTGACACTGTTCATGAGCAGAGGTCTTAAAATGGCTATGTTGAAAATTTGGTGACAAAAGTCCATAAAATGAGTGTGTTACGAGTGAGTATTGTGCAGTTTCCACGCACCCTCGTAAGTTCATGACTTTGTAATATTTTCAGCCCAGATTTTCACCAGTGGCATTTTTCCACACTTCCTTATGAACAGTACAGCTGTCATTTTTCACAACATGGCCGAAATGTGTTTTCACACTTTCGGCGCAGAGATGCGTGGTCACTGTGGGAAATCATTGTTCGAGACAGATAAAGAAAATCACAGTGACACTGTTCATGATTGGAGGTCCCAAAATGCCTGTGTTGACAATCTGCTGTAAAAAATCCCCAACCTAATTACATTACGGGTGTGTGTTGCACAGTTTCTATGCACGCTCGTGACTTCACCAGTTTTTTTAATATTTTTACTGCAGGTTTGCAACATTGCCATTTTTCCACCTCCCCATGAACAGTACAGCTGTCATTTTTCACATCCTGTTCGGAATGTGTTTTTGCACCTGTGGTGCTAAATGCCATAGTCGCTGTGCATAAGCAGCTTTCAGCTAACAAACTAATATTGCCACTGTTCATGAGGTGGGGTTCACAAAAAAAACATGTTGAAAATTTGGAGCGAAAATACCAACGAATGCCTGAGGTGTTAGGGTTTCCAACCATAACATCCCACCCTGTAGAGAATGACAGGCATCAGGGGTATGACTTGGGATTCTTGCTTGTAATGCTCATACCATTCCACATCCTGCAGCCAGTGAGAGGCAATGAGGTATGCCTTGGACTCTTCAGCCCAAAGTTCACCCCATTCTCCTGAACCGCACCCATCTCACCGTATTTCCTGATGGAATGGGGTGCGCATAAGGGTCAAAGACCCCAAGGCACACCGTGACACTTGTGAGTGTCTGTAAGGTAGGGTGTGGTGAAATGGCATGGCCGTTATGCCTGATGACCCAAAGGCACACCCCAATGCCTGTCACTCTCTGCAGGGTGGTGGTGGGGTTGGCTTCAGTTCAATACTTCACTGCCATTTCTATTATGCAGCTCTGTAACTTCTACACTACCAATGCCAATGCCAGCAAGCAAACATTCGGCATTGCCAAATGCTTGTTAGTAGTGCAGGAAGGGGTAAGTGTTTTTCCTAGTCTCAATCTTTTATTTTGTATCACTTTCTTAAAAGCAGTCCCTGGGTATGGGGGAGGGGGAGGGGGATGTCCCTGGCAGCAGCCCTCTCAGAATCTGTAGAAGCAATCTGCATACTATCCTGGTCATCATTCTCTTTCTCCTCATTTTGAAAGATCTCTGGGGGAGGTATTACTATCAGTGCACAGACTTCATTAAGGGGAGAATTGTCATCGGAGGGGGAGCAGGTGACAGTTTGATCCTAAATACCTTCAGCTAATGTATCCCTAGCAACTCTGAGTCTGCTCTGCTGTTCTTTTAGCTTGTACTTGCTGAGCATGGTTAGGGATGTAAGTTTGTCATGGATGAGGTTTTAATGACTCATTGTTTGTTCATGAAATCATTAACAAACAGTAGTAAATGCTGTGGCACTGTCATCATTGCTACATTCTGATGACACTAGTGAAAGTCATGGAAGTAGCGAATAAAGATCAAACGTCATGGAATCAATGACGTGTATGACTGCCATGACAAACTTACATCCCTAAGCATGGTTAATTAAGCCTTCATGAGGAGGGCAGTCATCTCTGTTGTGAGAAGCCCTGGGGCATTTGCCATATGCATGGCCAGTTTGTTCACAGAGATTACATTTAAATAAGTTTAAACAGCCGAAACATGGCCATACTCCAAGCAATGGTTGCACCTGAAGGTATCACAAGCTGAGCTCAGGTGGGTGCAGGCACCACATTTAAAATAGGACTTAGGTTGGCCAGCATAAAATAGGGACCCTCTATCTTTCCCACCAAAAAAGGAGTTTGGAAGGTGAAGTGGACCATTATTAGTAGTACAGTTTTACTTTGATCCTCCACCACCCGTTCCATATTTGTTTGCTGTGCATGATGGGGGCAGGGCTGTTCAGTACCTCACAACACTGCCTTAACCAGAAAAGAACATCTTCTACATTGACACCCTCATTTTTAAACATTACAGTAGTATATTTGACAGAAGGCTTAGTGAGGGGTACAGCTAAGAATGGAATCTAGATGGGGGTGTTCTTGAGATTCTGATATTGCGCCCAAAACCTATCTAAACTTGACACATTTTTAAAACTAACATCAAAATTAGCATTCTCAATATGTATCAATGCAAAGATTTCTTTTTTTTTTTTTTTTTGCACCTTACTACCTCTTCCCTCCATTCTTTCAGACTTCCCCATGTACACACACCTTGTCATTGGAGTCTGACCCTAGAGTACCTGGTCACACTGCCCTTGACCCTTGATGCCCGGTTAACCCCCTGGTGTGGGCTGAGGAGGAGCTCTCTCTTAATCCTCCCCAACAATTGTTCTGCAGTGGGCCTTGCGCAGCTGAGTCTGCCCCGATGAACCGCGAGTGTGTAGCGAGGAGTTGTCACCTAGGAGCGACAGGGAGTTGTTTCCTTTGTTGAGCCCCAGACGTCGGTGTGCAATGAGGGCCTAGGAGCAAGGAGACACGCTGAGACATGCCTCCTGCTCCGCCCCTCTGCCAATGTCTGCCTGTCCCCTTCTACTGCTATCTCCCCATACCGCACCTTCCACCCGAGCACCCCCAGGTCCCCAGGTGGCAGTATCGCAGCGGGAGCTTGCAGGTGCCCCCGGAGAAGGAGAGCAGCCGCAGGTGCTCCATCCTCTCCTCCCTGCCAACCCCGTGATCCGTGCTCTGCTCCCCGGACATGGGTCGCCAGCATGGTGCGAGGTAAGGCGTCCAGCGCCTCAGCCCTCAGCACCACCGGTCTGGCCTAATGCAAAGATTTCTGATGAAAAAAATTTCATAGAACCGTTCAGCAAAATCTTAGCAATATGCAGTCTGTCAGGGGGATCTTCTAGTCCACCTTTATAAGTAAGTCACACTGCGTTCCTTCTAGGAGCTAGCTTGCCCTTGTTCTAAAAGAGGTCAGCAAGCCAAAATAATGGATCTAGCCAGACCCTTTGGCCAGGGTTCCTGAGGTTAGTATCAGCTGAGCCAAGTCTTATAGGCACATCTTCTGCCCTTACTGAGTCAGTTTCAAGGGGTTGATCCATGATCCGTGAGAGACAAAGCTCCTTCTTTGCTAGTTGGGTCTGCAGTAATGTTTGTTGCATTTGTGGTATTATTTGCAATGCACTGAGACTGAGCATTTCCACAGGGTATAACAACATTTTCAAAATCATTTGGTGTAGCGGCTGTCCCAAACGCACTCAGCACATCAGGCCCTCTGCTCCCACAGTGCCAACCTCCGAGTGTAGTAATGTGAACAGATAACAGACAGGGTAACCCCCCTGTCTGCTTGTGAGTCCGAGTCACCTTTAGTCTCAAGTTCTGGGGGAATTCAAACTGTGAACCTTATACCCAATGTACAGGCTCAGATATGTACCCTCTTTGGGAATTGCAGTACAATCTTTCACCAGGGGCACCAAGCCAGGCTTCCAAAATGAACCCTTAAAACTCTATAAAAGACCTTAGGTATATTCTTACCTTTTCCCAGTTTAGTAACACCATCAGCTGTTGAACAGTTGTCAAACTTAACCATCTATACGTCACATGCAAAAAAAGAACTTGCAGACACCCAGGCAGTCTTTTAAATAAAAGGTTTACTAAAATGGATAAAAAATATGTAAAATGTACAGAACACTATATCAAAAAGCATACAATCACTTAAAAGAAAACAAAGAAAACTACAGACAAACTCCTACCAAGATACAGCTAGATACTTTTCTATCTAATGTATTACCTCTAAGTGCTTATCAGGGACCTCTGTCTTTCTAGCATCCCAAGATGGAATATATGACAACAAAGTTCAGAGACAGTATTCAGTTTAAAACTCTGTGTCTCCACACCCCTTCTATGAGTCATCTAGCTCCTCCTTTTAGAACCAAAAAATTGCAAACATGATTTCCTGTCAGGAGATATTTTAAATAATATGACTTCAGCAAAAACTCATTTCCCAAATTATGATAGTTTTTAATCAAGCCTTTCCTTTGAACTGGTGGCTGTTTTCTTATTTTCCCAAGGAACATCAAGAGTTTTTTTCAACTCTGCCATATGTCACTTAAGTACGATATGGCCAGCAGGATTCAGCTAAGTTATGTCCTGTCCTGTAAAAAAATGCATATTTAGCTTCCCAACTTTAGAGGCAGCAACGGTCATAAAAAGGCCATAAAATACAATTTCTCAAGGAAGTTAATTACATTGCAGAGATCTCCTGGTCGGTTACATCCTGTAACTGAAACCTGGGGGGGGGGCACCCATGGCACAGGCTGCCTTATGTGAGACAATCACATACTATATGTTTATATTACAAATATCATAGAACAATCATAACCAGCTGGCCAAGTGTCGCAGTGGCCTCCATGTCTGTGATCATATCTGCATGAATCGAGCACTGGTATCTCTGAACTGTAGAATCAGAAGGGTCCGGAATCCACATACCTTCTGCAGTCAGTATCCAGCCCACATCTTCAAGCACTTTGTAGTGGAGACCAATTTTCTGAAGAAGCCTCAGGATTTCTTGAAGCTCCCTGTGTAGGTGCAGAAACAACATCTCTCCTGGCACACCAGGCAAGGTATGCAGCTGCTTTTTTATCAATCAACAAATGTCCTGAATAGGGAGTTGAATCTTTCTTTTTGTGAGTTTGAACAGCCGTGATTGTGTTCTGAAGATTTGTCTGGGGAGCAAAGGGTGCAGTGGGAGGCTGCTGTGGGCCGAGTCATTGGCAGTTCATTTTTATGTTTACTTGCACACGAGTTCAAGAAACATAGTGCCACCATACGAATTTTCTTAGGTGTGCCACCCGCTTCCAATACCCTCCTCCTTCTTGCAGATGCAGCCTCACCACACCAATAAATGTCTGAGCTGTCTATGACAGCAATTCAGATGCAGTGACGTACAGTTCAGAGAAAAAGACCGCTACAATCAGTGGTGGTAATGTGTGGACAATTTGCATACTGCCGTTGGCAGTATGCAAAGTGCTACACGTCAGCACTGCATCTGAACAGCTGTCATAGACAGCTCCATTTTTTTCTTGGTCTCCCTCCCAACAAACACCCAAGTAGCATGCTGAGAGCCCACCCCAGCATGCTCATGCACTCCCCCCCCACACTGTATGGCTGATGGGGGTGCCCAATCCCCCATCGGCTCCACTGCCCCCCCAAACAGACTTCCAGGTGCCACGCTGGGAGCCCACCCCAGCGTGGCAAAAGTCTGTATGGCCAACGAGGGTGCCCAATCCCCCATCGGCTCCACTGCCCCACCAAACAAACATCCAGCTACCATGCTGGGAGCCCACCCCAGCATGGCAAAAGTCCTGCGTTGTCTTTGTAAAAAAGGAAAAAAACACCTGCAAGAAAAAATGCTCCCTCGTTGACTGTCTTACCCCCTCCCCCAACCCGCACCTACCCTCTGTGTACCCACCTCCCCACACCTCCCCGATCCCATACTTACCTCTGGAGCCCAGCGCGACAATCTTTGGTGGACCGGGAACACGTCTGCACTTTTCAAAGTCAACCGCGAACTGAAGAAATGCTGGTAAGCTGTATAATGGCATAAATGTTTTTTTTTTCAACTTTGGTGTACATCTTGGCCATTTTTGGGAATTTTTTCACCTAATTTTCAACATGGGGTTCTTGGGACCCCTCCTCATGAACTCAGTCACTGTCATTTTGTTATTCAGTTCCAAAAGGTGATTTCATGGTCACTGCGTGGAATCACCTTTCAGGACCGATTAACGAAATGACAGTGTCACAGTTCATCAGGTAGGCCCCCAAAAACCCTATGTTGAAAATTTGGTGAAAGAATTCTCAACAAGCATTTGTCAATGCCGAATGTTTGCTTGCTGGCATTGGCAGTGGTAGTGTAGAAGTTACAGAGCTGCGTAATAGGAATGGCAGTGAAGTATTGAACTGAAGCCAACCCCACCACCACCCTGCAGAGAATGACAGGCATTGGGGTGTGCGTTTGGGTCGTCAGGCATTATGGCCACGCCATTTCACCACACCCCACTCTGCAGAGACTGACAAGTGTCACGTGTTCCTTGGGGTCTTTGGCCCTTATGCGCACCCCATTTCATTAGGAAATACGGTGAGATGGGTGCGATATAGGAGAATGGGGTGAAGTTTGGGGCCGAAGAGTCCAAGGCATACCTCGATGCCTCTCAGTGATTGCAGGGTGTGGAATGGTATGAGCATCACAGGCAAGAATCCCAAGTCACACCCCTGAATCCTGTCATTCTCTATAGGGTTGGGTGATTTCGTTGAAAAGCCTGATACCTCAGGCATTCGTTGGTATTTTAACTCCAAATTTTCAACATGTGTGTTTTGTGACCCCACCTCATGAACAGGGGGAATATCAGTTTGGTAGCCGAAAGCTGCTTATGCACAGTGACTACGGCATTTAGCACCACAGGTGCAAAAATATTCTGAGCAGGATGTAAAAAATGACAGCTGTACTCTTTCATGGGGAGGTGTAAAAATGGCTATGTTGCAAATGTGTAGTAAAAATATTTAAAAAAATGGTGAAGTCACGAGCGTACATAGAAACCGTGCAACGCACACCCGTTATACAATTAGGTTGGGGATTTTTATAGCAGATTGTCAACTCAGGCATTTTGGTGCCTCCGATCATGAACAGTGTCACTGTGATTTTCTTTATTTGTGCGAACAATGATTTCCCACAGCGACCACGCATCTCTGCACTGAAGTGTGAAAACACACTTTGGCCATGTTGTGAAAAATGGCAGCTGTACTGTTCATAAGGAAGTGTTGAAAATGCCACTAGTGAAAATCTGGACTGAAAATATTACAAAGTCATGAACTAACGAGGATGCGTGGAAACTGCACAATGCTCACTCGTAACACAGTCATTTTATGGACTTTGTCACCAAATTTTCAACATAGCCATTTTAAGACCTCTGCTCATGAACAGTGTCACTGTGGTTTTGTTAATGTCCCATACATTGAGTTTGCACAATGGCTTCTGCGCCATTCTGCAGCTACATGAAGCGAAACCGTTTTGGGCAGGATGTGAAAAATGACAGCTGTACTGCTCATAAGGAGGTGTGGAAAAATGGCAATGTTGAAAATCTAGAGTAAAATATTTAAAATTAGCAAACCTATGGCGTGCGTAGGAACTGTAGCATAGCATTCGTAAAACAGTCATTTTAGGAATTTTTTTCACCAAATTTTCCAACATAGCCATTTCAAGACCTCTGCTCATGAACAGTGTCACTGTGATTTTCTTAATTTGTCCCGTACATTGATTTCGCACACTGACTGCGCCATTCTGCGCTACATGGGCGGAAACACATTTTGGGTGAGATGTGAAAAATGACAGCTGTACTGCTCATAAGAAGATGTGGTGAAATGGCAATGTTGAAAATCTGGAGTGAAAATATTGAAATTTCGCGAACTTACGAGCCTGCGTAGGAACTGCGCAACGCACGCTCGTTAAAGAGTAATTTTTGGAATTTTGGCACCAAATTTTCAACATGGGGGTTTTGGGCCCCCTTCTCATGAATGATGTCACAGTCATGGCGGTATTCGGGCCCGAAGGGTGATTTCGCAGTCACTGTGCTGTCACTGCGCGAAATCACCCTTTGGGCCCGAATAACGCCATGACAGTGACATCATTCATGAGAAGGGGTCCCAAAAACCCCATGTTGAAAATTTGTTGCAAAAATTCCCAAAAATGGCTGAGATATGCAATAAAGTTGAAACCCCCCTATCTAGCCCATTATACAGCTTACCGGCATTTCCTCAGTTCGCGGTCAGCTTTGAAGAGTGCAGATGTGTTCCTGGTCCACGAAGATCGTCGCGCCAGAGTCGGAGGTAAGTATGGGGTGAGGGGTGTGGGAGGCTGGGTGCGCAGTGGGTGGAGTGCGGGTTGTGGGAGGGGTCGGAGACACACCGCTGGACCGTTTTCTTACAGGTAAAAATTAAAAGGCGTCGTGGGACCGTGTGCCCGCGCTGGGGTGGGTTCCCAGCATGGCACAATGACTTCAGGGGGGCATTCAGCCGGCAGAGTTAGGCACCCCGTCGGCAAAATGACTGATTGCCATGCTGGGGTGGGCTCCCAGCGTGGCACCAACTACTGGGAGGGGGGGAGGAGACGATGCAGCTCAGCCAACGGGGATTGGGCACCCCATCGGCTATACACTGCGTGCGGGGTGCGCGCATGCCTGCGGCTGGGGGGGGAGCTGCGCGTGAGCAGCTTCTTATCGCTGCTCACTCAAGCGTAGCTCCCTCTTTCAACTGTATGCCATTGCATTTTGGAGCGTGTCATAGACAGCTCCAAAATGCATTGGCTTACAGGGGCCACACCTGCCAGCACACTGCCTGAATTGGAGGAGGAGGTGACACACCTCCGAAATCTCCGATGATGGCACTATGTTTCTTGCACATGCATGCAAGCAAACAGAAAAATGACTGTTTCACGAGCGTGCTTTCTGCAGTTCCTAAACACGCTCGTAACTTTGAGAATTTTTTATATTTTCACTCCAGATTTTCAGTATTGCCATTTTACTACACCTCCTTATGAACAGTACAGCTGTCATTTTTCACATCTTGCCTAAAATGTGTTTTCACACATGTAGTGCACATTGGCGTGGTCGATGTGCGAAATCAATGTTCAGGACACATTAAGAAAATCACAGTGACAATGTTCATGAGCAGATGTGTTAAATTGGCTATGTTGAAAATTTGGTGACAAAAGTCCATAAAATGACTCTGTTACAAGCGTGCATTGCGCAATTTCCAGGCACCCGTGTGAGTTCACAAATTTGTAATGTTTTCAGTCCAGATTTTCAACATTGATATTTTTCCACACCTCCTTATGAACAGTACAGCTGTCATTTTTCACACCTTGGCCGAAATGTGTTTTCACACTTCTGGCGCGGAATAGCGCGGTCACTGTGGAAAATTAGTGCTCGGGACAGATTAAGAAAATCACAGTGACACTGTTCATGAGCAGAGGTTCCAAACCACCTGTGTTGAAAATCTGCTTTAAAAAATCCCCAAACTAATTACATTGCAAGTGTACATTGCACAGTTTCTACGCATGCGCGTGACTTCACCAGTTTTTGTATATTTTCACTCCAGATTTTCAACAATGCCATTTTTCACATCTCCTCATGAACAGTACACCTGTCACTTTTCACATTCTGTTTGAAATGTTTTTCACACCTGTGGCGCCAAATGGCACAGTCACTGCGTAAAAAATCACCTTTGCCTATGAACTGATAGTGTCACTGTTCATGCGGTGAGGTCGCAAAAGCCCATGTGGAAAACTTGGAGTAAAATATACCAAGAAACGCCCAGGGCATTAGGGTTTTTGACCATCATGCCCAACTCTGTAGGGACTGACAGGCGTCAGAGGTGTGACTTGGGATTGTCGACAGTAATGCTCATGCCATTCCACCCCCACCCTGCAGCCAGTGACAGGCATCGAGGTGCGCCTTGGACCCTATGCCCCCAGAGTTCACCCCATTCTCCTATACTGCGCCCATTTCAGTGTATTCCCTTATGGAATGAGGTGAATGTAAAGCCCAAACACCCCAAGGCACACCTCGACACTTGTCAGTGTCTGAAGGGTAGGGTGAGGTGAAATGTCATGACTGTCATGGCGACGACCCAAAGGCACACCCCAATACCTATCCATCTCTGCAGGGTGAGGGTGGAGTTGGCGTCAGTTCAATACTTCAATGCCATTCCTATACTGCGTCTGTCTAACTCCTGCACTTCCACTGCTAATGCCAGCAAGCAAACATTCGGCATTGACAAATGCTGAAATTCTTGTTACTTTTCCTTGCTGCTCTGTGCAAGGATTGTTATGTGCAGGTACAGACGGCTCTGGGCACACAACCTTTGGGTCATTATTACTGCCATTTTTCATGCTGCTTCCTTGACATTAGCCTGAGTATGTGCAGGAGTGTCAGGGGCAGGAGCTGGATCTTCAGCACCTTTGATGCGGCTACGGTATTATTTCGGGAGTGAACAGTGACAGGAGAAATATCACCAGTGACAGGTGAAGTAGCTGACTGCAACTTTGATAACTCAAGGGAGATCAGGCAGTAATACTTGGAAGGCTATGGTGACAAATGCCCGCAGCCAGGGAAATAAAATCCCAGACATGGAGGCTGTGACAGTTGAGGCAGACCTGGAAATAGTAGCAAGAGCTGAAACCTGATACACTGCCAGTCATGGGTGGTAAGTAAATATAATAGGTTATACTCTGTTTAGGCGGGATAGTGGAGGCAAAAAAGAAGGAGGAGTTGCCCTGCATGTCAAGGAGGGTATAAAGGAAACACAGATACAGAGTAGGCAGGGGGAGGCCAAGGCACTGTGGGTCACCCTTGAACCAGGAAACGGCACAGCAATTCTCACAGGGGTGATATACAGGCCTCCATGTCAGGGGGAAGAAGTGGACAGGGACCTTAAGGATGAAATACATGAAATGGCAATGAAAGGTGAAATTCCACTGATGGGGATTTCAATATGCCAGACGTGGATTGGACCACCCAGGCAGCTGCTTCAGCCAGAAGCAGAGGCATCCTGGATTCCCTACAAGGGGCAGGACTCGGACAGCTTGTGTTTGATCCTACCAGAGACAGGGAGATTCTTGATCTAGTAATGACCAACGGGGAAAGAATCACTGATGTCTGGGTGGAGGGGCAACTAGGATCCAGTGATCACCACATAGTGTGGTTCAGCTTACAGACAGGGATTCAGTCAAGTCACACTAGGGCAAAGGTTTTCAATTTCAAAAAGGCAGACTTCACCAAAATGAGGTGAGTTATCAAAAGTGCCCTGGAGAATAGTGGGATGAGGGTGGGTGGGGGTGGAAGATCAGTCGGAGAACCTAAAAGGAGCCATAGTGGAAGTAGCAAACAAATGCATCAGATTAGTATCAGAAGGTAAGAGAAGGAAAAGGGCACTATGGTTCTCAAAAGAGGTAGCAGAAAAGGTAAAGGTTAAAAGGGCAGGGTTCTGGAAATATGAGTCCCAAAGGGAGGAGCACAGAGAGGTGTACTGAGAGTGTCTAAAGGAAGCAGGGAGAGCAGTGAGGACAGGAAAGGCACAGACTGAGAAAAATTTAGCACAGACAGTAAAGAAAGGGGACAGGACATTCTACAGGTACTTCAGTGAAAGGAGGAAAACTGGAGGGGGGGATTTGTAAGACTTACAGGGGAGGAAGGGGAGTATAAAAAGGGAGACATGGATAAGGCAGAAATACTTAATAAATACTTTTGTTTGGTATCACGTAATAATAGTGACCCAAAATGAGCTACTACAAAAATAGCAACCCATTTTGGACACTATTATTCTGGGCTACCCTGAAGAATAGCGAGGGTATGGGACAGCGAATATGAGGAAGGGGCAAATGGAAGGAGGGAATAGTGAGGGAAAGGGGAGGGACAGGGAAGGGGTTGTCAGGGACTGGAGTACCTGCTGCTGCCAAGCTAGCCATATGGTGTGGTGGTGTAGGAGGCTAGCTCTGGCAGAGCAGGTACTGGGTTCGGGACCGGGACCAGGACCAAGTTACATTTTCCCACAGCTGCGGCAGTTAATTTTTACCTGACATCCGGATTTTGCCTCCTCCCCGACATGCACTCCCCTGGAGTTGAGAATCCTAATTAAGTGGGGTGCAGGGGGCAAGGGGGGCACAGTTCCCCCACAAAAACACTCTTTATATTTCTGGATGTTGGGTCACCTTAAAGTGTATATCGCTGATTTGCTTTTCGGCGATATACACTTGTCATAATAGCGATCGCTGTTTTGTGATCGCTATTATGACATGAAACTCTTCTGTTAAGTATTCATAGAAGAGGAGGAAGGGCAGGATCACAGCTGCGCATCAGATCCCAAGGGGGGGAAGAGGTGGAAAAAAGTACATTCACAGGGGAGAGAGTCCTGCAGGAACTCACTAAACTGAAGGTGGAAAAAGCAATGAGACCAGATGGTATACACCCAAGGATACTACAGGAGCTGTGAAGAGAGCTCACAGAACCTCTGGCAGCATTATTCACTGAGTCACTTAACACAGACACAGTAGTGGTGCCAGAGGATTGGAGGAAGGGCACATGTCATCCCTCTACACAAATCAGGCAGTAGGGAGGAAGCGGGCAACTATAGGCCGGTCAGCCTCTCCTTGGTAGTGGGATTGATCATGGAGGCACTAATTAAAGAAAGGACAGTGGGACATCTAGAAGCCATTGGTGCCCAGAACCCTAGGTAACATGGGTTCACAGCGGGTAGGTTGTGTCAGACAAATCTCATAGACTTCTGTGACTGGGTGATGAAGGAAGTAAATCAGGGGGGCACGGTGGATGTAGCCTACCTCGATTTCAGGAAAGTCTTCAACACTGTCCCCCATAGGAGGCTGGTTAACCAAATGGTTAGTCTAGGCATGGGAGACAAGGTGGTAAACTGGGTTAGGAACTGGTTAATGGAGGTCACGTGATGGCAGCCTAACAATCAACAGCTAGCTCCCACTGCTCCGCATCCCTCCCATTTATACCTACTGCTAACCAACAATTTGAAGCTGACTTTCATTTTTAAATGGGTGATCAGATCCGCTACAAACTAGGAGTGAAGAAAACCCTGTAAAATGGAAGTATACATGCACAAAGCTCCTCTGTGGCATTCGCCTCCTCCTACATCGGAGAAAGACAAGGCCGCAAAGCGGCCTAAATGGCAGCCAGCCTGCAGCAGTAAAACTCTAGCGGGGTCGTTGGTTCTCACTGAGGAACACTTCTTAGAGATCATGTGCAGCCACTGCAAAGCTCCACTGCGGCCATATCAGAAGAATTACACCAAGTGCACTCCTCGATGGACTCTCTTGCAATCAGTTTCTGATTCAGAAATACGACTTATTTCCCTGGAGAAGAGACAGGATAAGGCTGACCTAGATCACAGTGGTGTGGTTAAAAGGCTGGAAAAAATGGAAGAGAAATTGGAGGATCTTGAGGGCAGAAGCCAACGAAATAACTTGCTAATTCTCGGGATCCCCGAAAAGGAGGAAAGCAGTTCCCCTATTTTGTTTTTACAAAAGCTATGTGAAAAAATTGCTGGTCCATCGCCGAATGGCACTACGTACAGTATATCATTGAAAAAACACATAGGGCACTGGGTCCACCACCACCTCCCAGCTCGTCACCTGGGCCACTGATTTTTAAACTCCTTAACTTCCTTGATAAGCAGTACATTTTGGCCCAAGTTAAAACCCTTCAAGATGTGCAATGGGAAGACTGTAAAATACGCATCACTCAAGATTTACCCCAATCGGTGCGAATAAAGAGACAGGAACTGCACCCACTTGTATCCAAGCTAGTTGCGGCATGGCAGGGAAACAGTTTCCAGTTTGCTACCCGGCCGTGCTTTAAGTGTGGATTGAGGACCAATGGAATGCATTCAAAACCCATGATCAAGTGCAGCTCAAGCTTAAGAGACTTTTACCTGACCTGTTCAAGCGAGTGGAGTTCTGTCTTCTATATTCATGGTAAGCTCCCTGTTCTTATTGTTTGGCATGGTTCTGATATCTTTATGCCTCCCAAGTGATCGAAGCTTCATGCTGAGGACTCCCTAAGAACAGTTGACACTACCTACTACCTCGCTATATGTCTTACAGCAGATGTTGCTGATTTGAATGTTCCTGATTGCGCTACCCGGTTTAGCTGGATTCCTTATTAACAATTAGTCTAATGACTAGGCATGGCACAGGAACCCTGATTGCTCCCTTTAGGTTATTTGTATTCATTTGCTTCAGCTCCCATGACTTGTATTGCATAGTCCCTTTTCCTATTTAGAGGACATCACTTGCATACAAAGGATAAATACGGACGTGCCTCTCTGCTATTAACAGAAGTCCATTGCTTAAGTTATAAACTGTTTGGAGCATATAGTCTTTTGGACTATAGATCTGCTGCATAAGTATTGCTCTTGTTCCTTATTTGTACCATATTCCTGCTAATTTGCATGCTCTGCTCTCTTCAAAGCTTAGAAACTAAGATGTATCTTTGAGAGCTGATTTCTTTTTGGAATGATAGAAGACGACTTGCCCAGATAGCTGATATTTCGGACTGATCATATGACAGTCAATATTATTTTCTGCACTTTTGATTTAACAATGTTTGCTTTTGCATAAATTGCATAAATTTTGCATAAATTATAGTGGGGTGGGATGTGGGAGTGGAGGGCTGGGAAGTTCAATCATGGGATTGCACTCAGACATATACCTCTCAACTGTCCCTGATATTCAGGGACGTCCCTGATTTTGACTCAAAATTTTCCTCTGTCCCTCGTAAAATTTGTGTTTTTGTGACAGAACAGTGGGGACTGAAAGTACAAAATAATGCCAAACATTAAAGTTACAGACTTGTTATTCTTCAGAAAATGCATCTTACACTAATCCCCTTATTCTATTAGCTGAGTGACTAGTACTAATTTTTAAGATATGTCCCTGATTTGGGGTCTTTGTCCCTGATTTTTTTAAGCCTTGTCCCTGATTTATGATTAAAGAGGTTGAGAGGTATGACATCACCTGGCAGTATATTTAGCCAGCACAGTTGGTAGAACTGGGGATAGTTGTTCGGTGTTAATTTTTGATTTTAGGTTGAATCAGGGTTCCAATTGTTTGATGGGGAAGTCTGGATGTGATTTAGATGGGAGACGGGGGGTGCCAAAACGTTCCTATTTAGGCTGTGATTTACAAAATACTTGTTGGATAGGGCAGACCCTATCTGAACAACCTCCTTTCACTAATGGGTGGTCCATATAACATTATAACATGGAATGTCCAAGGTGCCAGAGACAGGTGTAAGCATCAAGTTATTTTGAGAACTCTCTCACCTTCATGTTGAAATTGCCTGCTTACAAGACACTCACCTCAGAAGAAAGGATAACCCTCTTCTCTGTAAGACTTGGGTTGGACAAGCCTATGGGGCAGGCATTTCCACAACCCA
Source organism: Neoceratodus forsteri (assembly GCA_016271365.2). NCBI lineage: Eukaryota > Metazoa > Chordata > Ceratodontiformes > Ceratodontidae > Neoceratodus > Neoceratodus forsteri. Next base: position 561,439,073 of record CM028130.1, on the reverse strand, counting down.
AGGGGGGGGGGTGCCATATTAAGTGCCAAAACAGTGCCTTTTAAATTGATGCAAGAAGTCTGGGATGTGGATGGTCGCTATTTACTATTGCATGGTATGCTCCCGTCCCAACAAATCCTTTTAGGGTCTATATACGGTCCTAATATGGACTCGCCCCAGTTTTTCTCTCACCTCTTCAACCTGGTAGCCTCTCCCACACAAGAAGCCATACTTCTTGGGGGGGATTGGAGCCTGACACCACAGTTATAGTTAGATAGATCTGATAATAAAAGGGCAGGCCCTTCCCCAGCTCAAAGAGCCTTAAAAGACTTGATGTCTGGAGCAGGTCTAGTGGACGTATGGAAACTCCTAAATCCCACGGAGAGACTTTACACCTTTTTCTCCTTCACCCACCGTACCTGCTCCAGACTTGACTATTTTCTGGTCAGCTCCTTTCTCCTCCCAGGAATAATTGATAGTAAAATACATGCAAGAGTAATTTCAGATCACTCTCCTGTTTCTCTCACTTACTTACTAGGTCCAGGCATAAGAAGAGATACCCCATGGCGCTTAAATAGCCAACTACTTAAAATCCCGGCTACCTTATCACATGTTAAGGACTTCATTTCCCAGTTCCTAGAAGCCAACAGAGGCTCAGTCACAAGAATAGATGTGGTATGGGCGGCCCTCAAGTGTGCCTTACAGAGCAAATGTATTTGCCTCGCATCCACTAGATCCCAACAGTTTAGAACTAAAATAGATGGCCTGTTGTTCTCTATTAAATCCATTGAAAAGAACATTAGTTGCCACTCCCGTGAAGAGGACTGGGTCAAATTACATACTTTACATATGCAATTTCTTGACCTAATGTCTCAAAAGGCTGAGCTTTTCTCTGAAGAGAACCAAACTTAAATATTTAGAGTCATGAGAACAAGCAGGTAAATAAACTGCTTTCTATTCAAATTAAGCAGGCAGATATGACCCACTGTATACCTGGTTTAAAACCAGCTGGAAACAGCCCCGCTATTACCAATCCCATACAAATTGCTGCTGTCTTTAGATCCTATTTCCAGAACTTATATACTGTTTCTGGAAATGAAATTGCTACTCAGTAGGTAAGAAATAATTACTTTGATTTAATTGGCCTCCCCAGTCTTACTTCAGATATAGCATCTCCCTTAGGCACCTCTATTAACGTGCTGGAAGTTGAACAAGCAATGCAGCAACTCCCCCTAGACAAATCCCGTGGCCCAGACGGCCTCACAGATAACTTGTTCAAAACCTGCTCCTCAGAGCTCGCCCCCCTCTTGACTGAGGTGTTCAATCACTGGTTCTCCAATGGATTCTCTGAACATAGCTTTCTTGAAGCAATAATTACCCTTATACCCAAACCTGATAGAGATCCCCAATATCCACAAAACTACCGCCCTATATGACTTTTGAACACTGATGTCAAGATATTGGCAAAAGTCCTAGGTAATAGGCTGAGCCCCCTTATGGGTACTTTAATTGGCCCTGAACAAGTGGGATTCATGGCTAGCAGATCCTCTAGTGACCATATGCGCTGCCTATTACATTTACTCTCCCTAACCAGCCACTCTGGTATGCCTGCAGCTCTGATCTCATTAGATGCCGAAAAGGCATTTGATTGCGTCTCCTGGGACTTTCTATTTACAGTTCTAGATGTACTAGGTTTTCCTAATAATTTCATTAGGTGGGTACAACTTCTCTGTCATTCACCTTCCGCCCATGTCTGGTACAACGGTATCCTCTCCGATCCATTCCCACTGCACTGAGGTACCAGACAAGGCTGTCCCCTATCCCCTTTACTTTTTAACATATACTTAGAACTCTTCATTTGGAAGCTAATTTCCTCACCAGACCTTCTTGGTATATCTTCGGGCACGAATCGCCATCTCCTATCAGCATATGCGGATGACCTATTATTGCACTTGGAAAATCCTGCACATGGTGTACCAGCCCTACTCAGAGAAATTTACCTCTTCTCCAAAGTCAATTATTATAAACTTAACCCTTCGAAAACAAAAGTCTTCCCATCGAATAGAAAAACTATTCCATCAGATATTGAGGGATATGATTTGGTGTGGGAATCGAAGTCCTTAACATATCTAGGCATCAAGATTTTCAGAGAAATTTCAACCACAGTGAAGGAAAATTTCTCCACTCTAGTTACAATTCTTAGAAAAGACTTAGCCAGATGGGGTACGTTACCAATTTCACTCGGGGAAGAATCGCTACAATTAAAATAATAATAATAATTTTATTTATATAGCGCCTTTCACTGTATCAAGGCACTGAACAAGTTAATAAAAACTTTAACATACAATACAAAGCATCAAAAACCATAAACATTATAAAATATATCATAAAAACAATAAATTACAATAACATTTCACACATTTTACAATACATTTAACTTGAATGAATTGAAATGAAATAAAATGAATGTATTACCTCGCATTCTCTACCCTTTAGGTATGTTGGGTATCTTCCTCCCTAAGCGCTGGTTTGCCGAGCTGCAAACTTTGATCAATAAATACCTATGGAAGGGAAAAGGTGTTCAACAGGCATATTTTAAGCTTACTGCTCCAAAATTACAAGGCGGCCTTTCACTCCCATAATTTTTCACCTACTATAGTGCAATTTATATAAGTAAACTTATCCACTGGATTCTGGCACTTGACCAGAGAAACCCAGGATCCTTTAGACCTTTATGGCTGGATACAGAGATAGCCATGGCAGAAAATAATTTCTGCACACTGTCTGCTTTATTGTACTCCTTACCACAATCTATACCCAAACCCCTTAGGAATACATCAATTGGATGGTCCCTCAGGGCCTTACACCAGTTGCAAAAACATTTGAATCTTGACTGGCGTGAATCTTTGGAGCAACCGCTGATTGGTAACCCACACATTTAAACTGGTAAAGGTCCTATCTCTCCTCTATTTTGAACCCCCGTACTCGATACCAAGCTCTGGGACTTGGCCCCTGAGGGCAAGGTCCTTTCTTTTTTACAATTTTGTCAAGCATTCAAAATACAAGATAGAAATCCCTTCAAATATTGGCAAATTCAGCAGGCTGTTGTTTCATTTTTGGGTACAGCAGCAAATATTACCTCCCATGAAATAGAGCTATGCCCCCTGCTATTGGAGGCAAACCAACCTCATGCAATATCCATGGTATATAAAGAACTGCAAACCCTTGACTCCAGTCTGCCTAAAGGTAGTTGTTACTATTGGACAACCAAACTATCTTTACCTACAGATGTCCATTCCTGGCATCATATTTGGGGCAATACGTATAAATTTATTAAACAGGATAGACTCCGTCTGGTACAATATAATATTATGCACAACTTGTACTTTTCTCCTGACAGATTGGACAAGATGGGAAGGCTTCCATCCCCTCAGTGTCAACGCTGCCATGGGTCCCCGGGGGTCCTTTACCATATGCTATGGTCTTGTCCAAAAGTTTTAACCTTCTGGTTTAGTATCAAAAATTCATTAGACCCCCTATTATGATTGTAATCTCTATTTACCCTGGAAGCTTGTTTTCTTAATAGTTTCCCTTCGGGAACTATTAAAAATAGGAAAGCCCATGTAGCTCTTATCTCAGCAGTTGTTAACTTAATTATAATGTATGGTAAGTGCCTATTAACCACCATAATCAGCAGTCACACAACTTTGTTATGCACTGTTTAGAATTTTAAAAGTTGTTAACCACACTTTGGAATTTCCAAACAGTGGCATAACTAAGAAGAATGTAACAGAGTTCCATAATTCTCACACATAAAATGCAAACAGTGCTTTTTTGACCATACGCTATAAAAGATGATGGCTGGGGATCGGGTGACAACCACGCTGAAATCACCTCTCATGGTTGCTAGGGCTACAGTAAACCTCTCGAGCTGCGCTCTTGAGGTTTACCATGTTGCCCTAGCAACCACTCGAGGTGATTACAGTGTGGTTATCACCTGATTCCCAGCCATTATCCTCTATATTATGAGGCACTGGAAAGCCGATTCACTTCCATCAGTACTAGAATGGCACAAAGAGGTGTTACTGGCCCTACAACTTGAAAAACATATAGCCTTGCTTGCCAACAGGAGTTGGGCCTATCTAGATAAATGGGGATGTCAAAGGGTAATCTACTGTTGTAGGATTGCTTTGTAACCAACAGATGTTGAAGCTGTTAGCCAGAACCCCCTTCTCGTCCTTGTATTGTCCTTGTCTTTATAGTTTTGTTTTGTGTTTATGCATAGACTGGCCACCTATGCAAATAAATGTTATTTGTTGTCTGTTTTTATGTCTTTCTGGCTGACTAAAACAACGTTTGCCAAGCTACAAAGCAAGATTGTGATTTAAATATGTATGGCCCCTTTAAGACGGCCATAATGAGTCAGGTCGCCTCAAAACCCCTTTTACTGCTCAGAACAAGAGTTTTCCACAAAGTTTCATTGTTTTCTTCCTCAAAAAGGCTTTTGCCATACGTTTTTGTATCCCAGGAGTTTGCGCTGAGTATAGCGCTCCTTCGCGACGGTTTGTTACGAGCTGCATGACCGTGTGCTCCTTCATGCAGCTCGCAAACGCTGCGAATGTTATGAGATGCCGTTTTAACTCTGAAACTCATTACAGAGACATTTACATTGTGTCCTCCTATAAAAAGGTATTTGACTGTTTTTCTCAGTGAGATTCTTGTAGTTTTGATCCCTGTTCAGTGTTAGTAACTGAGAGCTAAAACAGCCAATATAAAATGTTGTCTTTTGTGGACCCTTTTCAATATCAGCAACAAAGAACTGACTTTCTAAACCCCTCTTCACTCTGTAACCATTTCATGTAGTGCTATTAACCCTCTAAAAATCAGGCTACAACAGCCTCCATAGTTCTTTATAACCAGTAATGTGAAAGAAAGCCAAGAAAGGATTGTAATACCTGGCAGAAATTGCAGCAGCTTGTGAATGACTGTGCTGTGTTCCTTCTTTCTAGGGGCCAGCCGGCCATACTGCTAGTATTCTTATACTTGGAAGGGAGGGGCTTACTGTGCAAACATGATGAAAAGACTTCTAAACAGAATACAAATACTTCCATTATTCATATATGCAACTAGAATATGTTATAATGCTTTACCTGATGATTATAATGTATAAATAATTGTTTTATTTAAAATTTGGTTCAAAGCAGATGATTGATAGATTTTTCATCCAATGGGTGATTAGTAGAGAGTATATATACCCAGCAGTTTAAATGGAAAGTCAGTAGCAGTCAGGATGGTGAAGTGAATGCATCTGGAACTAGTGCCCTAGGTAAAGACATAAAGACTGCTATTCGTGGTTGGTGCCTTTATGTTTTGTCATTTAATTTGTTGGATTAAGTTCGCCTTGCTTTATTTTTATTTTTTGGCGTTTTGTCTGGAAGTACTCCCTAATAAATTTTTAAACATCACTGAAGATTACAGCCTACACTGAAGTTCTTCTGTGTACCACCTAGTTCCATCCACAGAGGACCACTGGAAGCTTTACTCACTAGACTACTTTAGATCCAGTCTGTGTGTGTGTGTGTGTGTGTGTGTGTGTGTATATATATATATATATATATATATATGCAATGGGGGTGAGTGGTAAATGAGTATGATAAATTATGTTATTTTCACCAGAGTGTGCTAAATATAAGACCTGACATTTATCACACCCGCGCAAAGCCGTGCATACCGTGCAAAACCGCGCAAAACTGCACAAAGCCGCGCAAATGGTACATTTTGCAACAATGAGGCCCCGATTGTATATATTGGATACATGATGGGCACTCTTGTGATATGGGAAATATGTTCAGTCCTGTACAGTGACCTCTGAAACCTCACTCGTGGCTTCGCCACTCATGAGTATTCAGAGGTCACTCTATAGGAGTGAAGATATTTTCCATATCACACTCATGCCCATCATGTATCCCCTATAAATATATTACCACCTTTGTATCTAATCCTATATTTTGGCACAGGGATTGATAACAGGTGGGATAATAAATAGGGAGGGATATGGGAAATGTTGTAATGTTTTTATCTTATATGTTTTGATTGAGGGACTTTATCCACAGAGTTGTACTGTTGATATGTACTATCCCCTCAGTCTTTTCCTAGATACCTACTGATGTACTATATTGTATAGAAAACTAAATAAAGAATATTAAATTGAAAAAAAGGAACTGGCTAATGGACATGAGACAGAGGGTGGTGGTAAGTGGAGAACAATCTGGGAAGAGGAGAGTGACCAGCGGAGTACCTCAGAGATCAGTCCTTGGACCAGTTCTGTTCAATGTCTTCTTCAGTGACATTGCAGAAGGGCTGGAAGGAAAGGTCTGCCTGTTTGCAGATGACACAAAGATCTGTAGCAGGGTAGATATTCCTGAAGGGCTGGGAAAAATGAGGAGGGACCTGGGGAAGTTTGAGAAATGGTCTGCAGAGTGGCAAGTGAGGTTTAATTCAAAAAAGTGAAAAATTATGCACCTGGGACACAGTAATCCTGGGGAGAGCTACAGGATTGGGTGGGGGAGCTCCTGACAGTCACCAAAGAGGAAAGAGACCTGGGGGTTACTATTTCAGATGACCTGAAAATGTCAAAGCATAGCACAAAAGCAGCAGGGAGGGCCAATGGCATGCTGGGGTGCATAGCAAGGGGTATCACAAGCAGAAGGCATGAGATAGTGATGCCATTATACAAAACCCTGGTCAGACCTCACATGGAGTACTGTGTACAGTTCTGCAGGCCACACCTTTAAAAGGACATTAACAGGCTGGATGCGGTCCAGAGAAGGGCAACTAAGATGGTACAGGGCTTGAACCACACGACTTACGAGGAGAGATTACGGGACCTCAATATATACTTGCTGGAGGAGAGGAGGGAGAGAGGAAACATGATAGAAACATTCAAGTACCTCAGAGGCATAAACAGGGTGCATGGGGGGGGGGTCTTCCAATACAGGAGGAGTACAAGAACTAGGGGCATGACATGAAATTGGAAGGTGGCAAGTTAAGAGGGAATGTGAGGACATTTTTCTTCACAGAGTGGGTGGTGGACGCATGGAATCGTCTGCCACAGGAGGTGATGGGAGAGAGAACTGTGGTTGGATTTAAACATGCATGGGACAGACATAGGGGAACCATGGAGGTTAAGCGGGTGGAAGGTCAAAAGCTGTAATCAAGTACAGGACTTATGGGCAGGCTGGATGGGCCTAGCTGTCCTTATCTGACAACAATTTCTATGTTTCTATGTTTCATGCTGCAGTTTTGGTTTTTCTAACAAATGCCTTTGCTCTTCAGCTTTTAACTGAGATAAAACTTGTGCATTCTTATCTTGTGCAGACAAAACAATGTTAGCGAGCATATCAGGCTCAGTACCTTGTTCCTTATTCTGACCAGTCATATCGTTGATGTTTGACAAATCCTCCATGGAAACAAAAATATCCATACCAGGATCCTCCTCCTGCAATTCCGATATGAGTACTGCATTTTCAGCTGCCTCTTGAGTTGAGAGAAGGGGGGCAAGCCCTCCTGTCTCTGTAGTTTCCATCCTCTCTCCTGCATCTTCCAAGGTGGCCATCTTGGCGGGATGGCCTGAGGTTCCTCTACTGGTGAGTAGGGGAATTTCCCCAGTGTCATGGGCAGATTCCCCCCTTTCATGAATAAATATGGCCAACAGCTTAATTTGGTTCAGTTTCACTTGGTTTCCTTCTGTATCCCCTCCTCCAACATGGGGACAAGACTGAAAATTGGCAGAACTGCCTAGCCCTCCTTTCGCAGTGGATAAAAAAAAAAAAAACCTAAGCCTTTGCCAGGGCATACAAACGTGATGACATGATACAAAAACAGACTTGCTGTGCATAGCACAATGAAATACATAACAATAAGTAAGCAAACGCAAACCAATTCAAAACCCTCAAGATCATTCCAGTTTCTTTGTTCAGTATACAGAGAACAGTGCATGGACAACCATGCGCAACCAGCCTATTGTGCCACAGAGGGGTTCTCATTACCTCAGACCTTGAGAGCAAAGCTCGAGAGGTCCTAGGTAATTGGAAACCCAAGGTGACACAATAGGCTGGTTGGGCATGTGGTTGCCCATGCATTATTTTTTATAGTGTATAGTTTCTGATTAGGTATTTACATTTTTTTAATTTTTAAAATACAAAAAACACAAAAGGTTTGCTGCTCCGTCGTGCTCGTTGAGTTAGGGCTGCCTGTTGGATATTGTGCGTGGTTGCTAGGGAGCAGAGATGTCGTGTTGGATGTGTAGCCTTCTATTGGCTATCAAGTCCGTGTGGGAGGAATGTTCAACAAAAATAAAATGGCGACCGTAGTTCTCGCTGAGCGAGAGTGAGAGAGAGAGAGAGAGAGGGTTTGGGGATCGCTCGGTTTCTTTTCTTTTTTTTTTAAACCAAATCTATCTGGTTGGTCCTGCATTTTAAAAATATCTGGTTGATCCTGTATCTTGAGAGACTCCAGTGACGCTGCTTGTACTGCCGCCGCCGGAGTGTGGAGCCTGACGTTTTCAGCCAAGTACAGTTAAGCGACTGAGCGCGTGGAACCTCTAAAGGTTTTCAAAATGTTGTTCTGCTGCAGTAGGGTACAATCATGTTCCATGACCTTTTGAACTGCATCAGAACAACATTTTGAGAACCCCTAGTTTCCATGTACAATAAAGGTCCACTATATACTATAATCTGATTGGAACTCCCCCTCCCCCTTGAATTTCAGTCACAGCTCTCAACTGTCTCTGATATTCAGAGACCTCCCTAAAGTTGTGTCTAAAAATGTTCTGCTGTCCCTCCTTTAACTAGTGTTTCTAATACTATGACGAATAAGAACTGCAAGCACTAAATAAGGTTCGTCATTAATGTGACAGACCTGTTCTCATTCAGCAAATGCATTTAGCAACATGTTGCATAGTCTACCAGATGTTTTGGGTTGATATGAACATTTCTGATGATGTGTCTTTGATTTTGTCTGAGTTATCCTCATGTTGGGGAAAAAAAAGGAGTAATTTTTAAATGTTTTTGCAGGGAAGATTCTTTTTAGTTCAAAATCATAGACTCTGCCTTTTCGAGTTTGCTTGTTTTGTACTTGTTTCTGCACCCTCACTAGTACAATGTTTTTTATTTGTTTTTACAGTTTATTTACCTGGGTTATTACCCAGCAGAGATGCAATGTCTAGTTTCTAGTGGGATCCTGCATCTACCAATTTCCACAGCTGGGTAGACTGGAGCACTGGGAGGTTAAGTGACATGCTCAGGATCACATGGTGAATATTTGGCTATAGTGGGGTTTGAACCTATGAGCTTCAGGTTCCCAAGCCAGCGCTTTAAACATTAGATCACACTGCCTTAACATACTGCTTTCTTATCTTCCACTGTGATGCAGCTCCATATCCATGGCTCTTGTATCCTTCCTCACATGCTGTTTGTAAGAGTGAACTCTCTGACTGTGCCCTAAGTGGTATGAATACAAGAAGACAGCATGTCACAGACTGGTTCTCTTCCAGAACGCAGTCTGACATAGAGCCTCTTCTCCCTGGGATGGTGTCCGGCAGGCTGTTCAACTCTGTCCCTGCCTCCCTCCCTCGCCTGGCACCCACCTTCCGTGACCAGCCTTGCCCCATAGTTTCCTCCACAGATTGCCACCTGTAGCAGGGCCAGGAAGGGGAGCACTGCCATCCACCCACCTGCAGACTCGCATCCAGAACTGGTGGTTGGTGGTCAGTGGCAATTCAGGAATGGGGAAAGGCAGGCAGCAATTCATTAAGTGGGCACCAACCCTTTTCTGCTTTCTCCCTTGTCCCCAGCCACAGCGGCACATAAGCACATGGGAATGGAGGTGCACACACACTGTGGAACTGTGGCATCTCCCTTCCATGTCACTCGTACTCTGGTGCTGCCACCTAACCTTCACCAGGTGGCAGCCAAGGAGCAAGCTAGAGTCCCTCCCCACCCTGGGAAAGGACAGCAGTCCATCAGATGCTCAGTCCTCTCCCCTCAGCCAACCCCGGCAACCCAAGCTCATTCATGAACCTGGGTCTCCGGTGTGGAAAAAGGTAAGGCATGCCATGTGCATCAGCCCTCTTCACCACTGGGCCGGCTTCCAGAACTCAGTCTGGATGGCTATTGCCAGTTTTATAACCCCTCAGACACCCGAAAGGCTTACCTTGGTATGCTGCCAACATTCACTGCAACCTCACTTGGGGTCTCTCTAGGGCTTATTCACACCAGAGCCTCTGCACACACATAGTGCAGTGTGAGACCATTAAGAGGCAAGAAGGCTCAAGAGACTGAGGGACAGTAGCAAGGAGCAACAGGTAAGAGTCTGAGCAGACGCTTAATGGCAGGAAGCGAGGGGGTAGATGAATGGTAGAGGAGTGTTGATTCCAGAGGGAGGGGAGGTGGAAGGAGAAAGTAGACTGACTGACTGACTGTTGAGTGGGGATGGGGAAGGGAGAAGGAGCAGGATTCCCTGGAGCACAGTGGGTAGGAGGTATGGATGGCACAGGATAGGAGAGAGGAGAGGTATGATGGAAGGATCCCAAACCAGTACTTAGCAATGAAGGCTAAGCAGTGGGCCTGATGATGGTGGGATTGGGGTTGTGGTGTGATAGAGAGAAGTAAAGAGAGCAGTGATGAGTGTGGGTGGTGAATCAACAAAAGGCATTTAAGAGGGTGTCCTGTCTGGCAAGGGACGAAGCAGGAGCAGTGCCATAGGCTATATCCGCATAGTCAAACACAGGGAGGATAATTCTTTTTACCAACTCGTGGTGAACAAGGAGGGAGAGGCAGTCTTTGTTTCGATACATTGCTCCTAGTTTAGGGCAAATTTTGGTGTGGATGGCATCAATATGGACCGAGAGGTCGAGATTGTTATCCAGCCAAACCCCAAGGTATTTGAACATGGGGACCACGACAAGGGGGGTGCATTCTGGGCTGATGAACACCGGAAGTGTCGAAACCTTGCCAGTTTGTGTCTGGTGCCGAAGGTCATTGAGATTTTTTTTGGCTTGTATTTAACCTGAGTTGGTTTGCACGCAACCAGCTCAGCACATTATTAAAGTCTTGCTGGAGAGTGGCCTCCACATCTGAGGTTGATGGGCTGGAGGTGTAGATGACCATGTCATCTGTGTACATGTTAATGTGACAGTTGGTGCATACATAGAGAAGGTCACTAATGAAGAGAAAGAAGAGGATTGGACTAAGGATGTAACCTTGGGGGAGCCCAGAAAAGATCAGGAGAGGGAAAGATTGGACATCCCCCACCTGTACAGACTGTTGCCTACACATGAGGTAAGAGCTGACCATTTCACAGCTGTAGCCACCAGGCCAACAGAATACAGCTTATTTAGAAGGTGTGAGTGAGGCACAGAATCAAAGGCCTTGGCCAAACTGATGAATATGGCAGCGGCGATGTGACCCTGATCCATCCCAAGGAGGATGGAGTCAGTAACCTGCAAGAAGGAGGAGTTTGTGGAGTGACATTTTTTAAAGCTGGATTGGATGGGAGAGAGAGTATCGGTAGAGGTAAGGAACTCAGCAAGCCTGGAGGAGACGATGGACTCCTGGAGCTTAGCTAGAGAGGGATGGAGATATAGGCTGGTAGTTACCAGTGAAGGAAGGTTCCCCTCCTTTATGCAGGGGCAGAACTTTGGCAGCATTCCAGGCCAGTGGAAACATGGCAGAGGAGAAGGATAGATTCAGAAGGTGCAAGAGAGGGAGGACAATGGCCAGGGTGGAGATACAGAGAAGCTTGGGGTCTAGGCCACCAGGGCTGGTCTTTGCAGGGCTTAGGGACTTTAGTGCATGGTAGGCGTCCTGAAGGGAGATGGGGGAAGGTAGCATCCAGATAAGGAGATGTGAGGGAGGGCCAATAGGGGCCAGAGAAGGGTGGTCAGAAAGAGCACACGTGAAGAATTTATTGAGGATAGCCACAATGGAGCCGGGATCTGGGACCAGTGAACCATCCACTATGGGGTGGGTGGGCTGGGGAGGTCTAGGAGGGAGTGGATGACTTTCCAGAATTTTGATGGTGAGTTGTGACTAGTGTGAAGGTAGCCTTTGAAGTATTTGGCCTTAGCCATGTGGACAGCCTTTGTGCATGAGTTTCTTTGAGATCTGTGCACTTGGAGATTTGACAGTGACTGGAAGAATTTAAAATTAGCCCAAGCATGGATCCATGATTTACACAAGGCTATAAGGTTGACTGTGATCCAGGGGTGATGAAAGCATTTGACCCTAGCTTTTTTGAGGGAGGCATGAGAGTTCCAGACCATGTGAGAGTACTCTTGTGAAAAGGCCAATGACTAAATCAATGTCAGGGGCTGAGAAAACAAGGCACCAGTCAGAGTCAGTGAGGTCTTGTAGCAGGGCATTTGTGTCCAGTGCCCTGAGAGACTGGTACCAGATGTATGAGGCTGATTGACCTTCCCCTTCTGTTACAGCTGAGAACCTTTGCCTTAGAGATGACAACTGTAGCCTGCTTCTTCGGAAACAGATCACAGACTTGCCAGTTTACCCCGGTTATCTATACCTGAAATGACTCAGTCACAGAAAGCATGAAATACAAAAATAGCATTTAATACTCCATGGTATTACACACTAAACACTATGGGGAATACAATATTTCTACAGATATAAAAATAAAGTATTTTGAAGAAGATAGTGATCATACAGGAAAACTCTACCTCAAAGCTAACTAAATTCTAAGTAGAGTAGAAGTTTACCCCCCCCCACTAGTGATTTATGACAGACTTGAACTCCTGATGTTGCCAGTTCAGAATCCCAAAACATTAAGGCCCTATCCACACCACACCGCTCTGACCCTATAACAGATACAAACCATTATGGCCAGAGAGTGGTACAGTGTGTCCACACTGTGGCAGTGTCTGGTACGGGACCTGCACTGCCGGTCCACACAGCGGGAGCCGGGTGACCACTACAGCGGCACCCGATCCCACAATGCAGCTTGCGCTGCACTACGGTCCCTGCAGGGGACCGCTCTCATGCGTCCACACTACAGCCAGTAATGGTACAGCAGTGGATCTGGTTCCATAACCACTGTTGAAACCACCTCACAAGTGGTTTCGACAATGGTTATGGAAATGCTCCTGTAACGTTACAGGTGTAAATGCAAACCATTGCGGTGACGGTTTGGACCCCCTGTAACGTTACAGAGGGGTGGATCCAGTGTAGTGTGGACAGGGCCAAACTGACTCTAAAAACAACCTCCCACACAGATATCTTTGGCTGGCCAGTCCACTATGCCACATCATCATATATGCCTCTCTAACATCACAGATTCAACTACTGTATTTCTTTGTTTTCTGGAGAACCACCCTTTTTGAGAACAGGTCCAAACTGGATTTGTTATTCGAGCATGGTTTTGTGGATTGCAGCCCGGGGGCTTTTGTTTGCCATCTGGCTCAATCAGTGGGGTTCTGTCTCATTCTTCGTTGGCTGTTCACACTCACAACATATCTTTATGTTATAACAGAGATCAAGACCTGAAACTGGATTGCTTACGCAAAGGCTGTTCTATCTGAGTGCACCCAGGCACAGGCTACAGTGGAAAGTAATTTTCATTGTCCACTAGACCGCCCCCTGAGCTGAAACACTTTATAGAGCAATCAATGATAATAAAACACTTTATAGCATTATCAATGATAATAAAAATAAAAGAAAAACACGCTCAAGAAAAATGCTTTGCAAGTTTTCACATGGCACAACAATCCTGAAAAAAGTGGGAAAAGTAGCACAAAACGCAGCTTGTGGAAAAAAGTCCAGACGGGCTGAACTGGTTTTAAAGTAAAGAATGTGGACATTTAAAATATTTGGAACTAAAAGGAAAATCTCCTTAAAAAACACAGTTCTAGACTTGATGACTCAGGGGATTGGCAACAGTTTAAGCAGTCTTTCACCAGTAGGTCACAGGTTTCAATCTGGCCTAGGTCAGTCATGACCAAAAGGCATTATCATCTGAGGGCTGCTTGGTGGCATATGTGAAATGAGTTGTGGTGTTCTCAGTCTATTTCCCAGTGGGCAGGTGTCCATACCACAAAAACCATCAACATGATTGGCACCTTTGTTGGCAGTCTCAGATGAGAGCCCAAGAACTGAAAGGGTACGGAATCTGAACTACCCTCTCAAAAAATGTTTTTAGAAACAGCTTTTGTGGTTTAAAATAACAATAAATTGGCTATGTAGATAGAAGAAGATGTTTACGTCAGTACAGAGAACTGGCTGATGCAATATGTACACAAACACAACACAATGTATATATTTTTACATTTGCTACTTCATCTGAATGAGTATCAAGTTATTATATATCTGTAAACTGCCGTCATTGCAATCCTTTCATCTTTGATTGAGCTTTAACCCAAAGTGATATGAATCAGTGCTGAGTGGGCTGTCGTCATGGAAACCTCATTTAGACACAACACTTTACCAACAGCATGTTCTTCAACGTTATTGTACCTTTCTTGTGCCTGTAATGAAAGCTGTGATCAGTGTAATTACACAAAATCAAAACAAATGTGTCAATATTTTGAGAGGCAGGCTCCATCTAAGAAGGGCGTGGAGACAATAATTAATTCACAAGTGCTGACACTACCGCAAATAAAATGGGTAGCAATTTTCTTTCAAGGGGGAAATTTGTGGGAGGTTGAAAACAAGTAGTGATTTTAGACATCTCTGTCATATAATCATTCAGAACACAGCTTGGTTTAGTGTTTTTCATACACACTGCATCTTTGCTGAACAAGATTTATATACCGATAAGTCAAATATAGATACTTGTAGTGTAGGAACTGTATGTAGACAAATGTGACAGCCATGAGGCACTCATCAACATCCTGCACATAGCCGTGGACAACTGCTGACCCTCTCTCATTGAGAAATGATGTTGAGCTGGGACTTTGCGGATGTCTTTTACTATTTTCAGCAGCTTGGTGATGTGAGATCTCTTACTTCCACCAAGAGATTCACAATAGATGGCCAGAACGGACCTCAGCTTAATGCTTCATCTGAATTACAGTATGAAACAGAGTTGACAAATCCAATGAGCTGATTGGCTGGGATGCATATGAATAGCACAGAGTGCCCACACTTGCCACTTCCAAGCCCTGTCATAGTGTAACTGAAGGCTGCATGCTTATAGAAAATCGGTAAGTTTTCTCAGGTTTTTATTTATTAAAAAGGTTTGCTCAAATGCCTTATAGCATTTTATAACCATGGTATGGTACTTTGGAGGGTGAGTTACCAATCAGTAATCCCACCCCTTAGTAAACCGCACTTGACTGCAGATCTTTCTGTCCGGCACATGGGGGAAGGAAATAACCTCATGGTTACCTAATCCTTGTCCTTCTCTACCATTCCAGATATCAACTTTAACAGGGAAGTAGCAGCACCATTTTTCCCACCCCCAGTACTGCTCTGAAGTTAATAGGTATGAACCTATGTCCCTTGGTGGGAGGGGGTCACCCTCTTGGAATACACTACCTGATGATACAAGTTTTAAACAACTTTTTCTTGGCTCACTGGCAAATGTCTGTAACTGTGGAATATATTCATGCACTATGCTTGATGTGTTAATTTCTTGTTTGTAACATGTTAGGGAGGCAGTATAGCACAGTGATTTAAGGCTCTGAGCTGCAAATCTGGTGACATCCAGCAGACTAGACCTGGGTTTGAATCCCACAGCTTCCACTTGTATACTGTGTGATCCTAAGCAAGTCACTTAACTTCCATGTGCTCCCAGGTTGCTCCTGTAAAAAAGCTTTCAGCTTAGTGTGCTACTCCTGGTTAAACAACAAAATATAATAATAAAAAAAAGTTATAACTATACTACATTGCCCAGAGTGCTCTTGTAAAAGAATTTGTTCTGCTGGTTAAAAACTTTATAAACAAATATGGGGGCATTGCATGGTTTTGGATAAAATGCATGATGAACAGTATTTCTGTCAATTTTCTTTCTTTTTTTCCATTCAGATTTTTTCCTTCCAAGCCCTAGCAGGGGCTTCAGCCCTTCAGAATAGGACTCTCTCTCTCGAGTCCTGCCGCTCCTGCACTTGCCAACCCAGATGATTCCCCCATGGCTTGCCCCTTGTGGTGGGGCCAGAGAGGTGGTGCCCCCTCCCTGAAGACACAATCCAAAGGTTGGGGTTGGCCTTCAGGTGTGTCGGACCATCGTGGAGCCCTGCTAGGCTCCTTTTTTCTCCTTTTCTCCCATCCCCCCTCCCTACCGATGTGATTATGTCAGAGCATGCCTCCCAACCCATATCGCCCTCCAGCTACCACCAGAGGGCAATCAGCGGGCAGAACAACATGGCACCCCTCCCTCCAGAGAGGTGAACAGTCCTCTGGATGCTCAATCCTCTCTCCCCCTGCCGACCCCCAGTGACCTGGGCTCATTTCCGAACCTGGCTTGCCAGCACGGTGCGAGGTGTAGTGACCAGCGCCTCAACCTCCAATGCCACTGGGCTGGCTTTCTGTCAATTTTTTATGAACTCTGTGACCTAAGGAATGAATGATATAGCACCATGAACACACTGAGTTTGGGTCACAGAGTCCATAAACTTATATGATAGGAATACATTCTGTATTTTAACCATATCACATTGTTGCAATGCATAGTATTCACATCTCTTGAACTCTGATGAATCAAGTGTGAAAATAACACGATGCTGACATACCGTATATAGTGTAAAAATAATTCAAATTTGTACATGTTTACACAGCATACTACTTGTGTTGGTCCCTGCTTATGAAGTACTGTATGACCCGCACATGATGGACGTAAAGCCCCTCATGAACTGAAATGATTACGTTACTATGTTACTTCCACAGTGACAGCCATTTAAAGTTGGGAGGCACTCTAGGTCCTTCAGGTCTGCACATGTAGGGATGAACATATTAAGGATATTAGCGGCTCAGGAGGCAGCACACTCATCTCTGGGGCTGGAAGATCAGAAGGTTGTGGGTTGCAACCCCACACTGGGAACTTGGGGTAATATCCATATCTGACACTGTAGTGCAGTGCAAAGGGGGTGCTGCACTAGTGAGGTACCATCTTTCAGATGAGATGTTAAACCGAGGTTCCTTCTGTCCATCCCTGGTTTCTGTTCAAGTAGAAGTAAAAGACCCCATGGTACTTATCAATGAAGAGTGGGGGAAATTTGTATTAGTGAAACAAAAACACAGAAATCCAAACATCATAACAGAATTCAGAATCAAAACAGAACAAAAAAATAAAAGTTATACAAAAAGAAATCTTGGGGAAAAACAAATACATATTAAACCAGGAAAGAAAAATACAATAAAAAAGGTTAAACTGGAAAAATGCCAAACATAAAAGGGAAAAAAAATAACCCTACCTATGGTCACCCTTACTACAAAATATGAATCACTAACATTTTAAGAAGCCAAAGCAAAGTCTCAAAAGGACCTCAAGAGAGTATATCCTTCAGAGACAGAAAAACTGCTTGTACATAAAACCGTATAAATAAAAAAAATATATTTCCAAATAGGCCACCACCAGTTGTTGCATTGGGAAAGCACATCTTGACTGCCAGATGCAAAATATAAAAATAGTAAATAGAACTCCAATAGTGTCTGGATTCTGATTATTCAACCTGGGAGGCGGAAGTCCAAATATCAAGCAATGAAACAGTATTTTGGCAACCAATGACCATTTCCATTTACTAGCCAAAAAAACCCTGAAAACTCTATGTATGGGGCAGTCATGAAACAGATGTTCCTGAGTTTCTGACACTTGTGGGCAGCTTGTATACCAGCATTTTTGGCTAACTTCCTTAAAAATGGGTCAGTGCCAAAAACATAAAGCAGAGGGCTAAGGGGGCACCTCTGCCATACCCCTCTAATAGCCCATAGTTTCCCACCCATCTATTAATCTAAGGTCACACCGGGGCTTGAGCACAGAGGCATTTAACACAGACTATGAAATCAGACAGCAAATCATATTCATGTAAGACTGTAAAAAAGGTAATTATGAGCCAGGCGATCAAAAGCCATTTCTTGACAGAGCAACAGTACATCCCCAGAAACTGTCCCTAAAGGACTCCTTTCAAAAACTTCACTTAGTGTGACTAAATTATTATGAATAGTTCTATTTGGGATGGTGCAAGCCTGATACAGTGAGATAATATCCCAAGTCACCTGTTCCAATCAATCATTTGGTCAAGATTGTTGATAAAATCTTCTGAACGATGTTCAGGAGACAGATAGACTTCCAGTTCTGCATCTTGGTCCTATCACACTTTTTAAATAAAAATATTAGCAAAGCTTGGGATATGGTACCAGATGCCAAAGGAAAATTATAAACATTATAAATTCTACCAAAGCAGGACCCAGGTCAGGCAATACAGCCAAAGACACCTCAGACAGAGAAATTGGTGCTATCAGTGACTATTTAATTGAATCCTTAAGGGTGCAAACATGTACTGCATGAAAAAACTAGGATGCGTCAGCTTACGGGGTTTGAGAGAACAATGCTGAAACATAATCCTCTGTAACCCAGAGCACAATGGGCAACTGGGAGGTCTGTCTGCCCACTGCACCAGTGAGGCTATAGAAAATCCTGCTGTCAGTTCTCTTCTGGCACTCCTTAAAGGCACTAAAGACTTCCTTGGCACCCTGTGTCTCAAATTACATCTCACGGTACAGTGATTGAGCTCTGTCATACTGCAAGTCCCCCCCCCACCTTCACTGGCCAGGCCCTCCTTCATACCAGCTCTTTCAGACCCAACAGCTGGTTTCTCATGGACTTACCTTCCAACTCCAACCTCCATGTGTCCCACCCTTTTGGCAGGGGACAGCGGGCTAGGCTTGCGCCGCTCAGACCAGGTCCCAGATTGGAGGAGTGCCATGTCGCTGGTGCAGGGCCTACAGGGAGCCAGTGTTCATCCTGCCTTGATGGGACTTTCAGCTTTTCTGGTCCATCTCTCAGGATGCAGGTGGCATGGGTGTGCATGTGCACACATGCGACTTTGCTTACCATGGCACGAGCCTATTTCCCCTCCCGCATGCCACTCTGACTGCATTGCCACCTGTGGTCAACCAGGTGGCAGTAGCACAGCAGAGCTAGCAACCCTTTCTCCCCAAAGGAGAAGGTTCTCTGGGACACTCAATCCTCCTCCCCCTCAGCCAGCCCTTGATGACCTATGCTCATTCTGGAATGCGGGTCACTGGCATCATAAGCAGTAGCACTGATGGTTTTCATTTTATTTTTAATATTACGTATATAAGAGGAATAATCCACTAGTTGTCTACTAGCCAGGTCGATTAGGTGATATAACTGGGACCTAAGAGTAAGATACTTCTTATATTTGAAAGGCTTTGCCTGTAGTTCGGTGGCCAAGCAGCCAGCCACTCCCACTTTCTAAGCTATATAAGCAGTTCCTCTCTGCCTCACTGTGAAGCATTTTTTCTTTGCAGCTGAAGGCTCTGTCCTCTGAGCTGGTTGGGCCTCCCTGGCTGGCTGAAGCCTGCCCTCCACCCTCCCCCGGCTGCTCCTGCTTGTCTCTGCTGGGCTTCTGTGTTTATTTTCCTGCTTCTGGTTTGTATTTTGCCTTTGGCTGTGTGTGCGTCCTTCCTTTTTTGGGGGGATGGGGGCTTTTATGAGCTCCTAAGCATACTGCTACTTTAGAACTCATACTGCTTGCTTTCAGTTACTCACAACTCTCAATTACTTGCACTACAACTGCAAACCTGATTTGTGTGTTTCAGCTCAACCATAGCTGTTTCATATGGCATCCTCTATTACTTTCACCTGACTCAGATTTACTCAAACCTAGCGATACAGCTCACTCATGTTTGTTCTAATTACCTCATTGCAGCAGTTACAACTCAGTGAACTCATTTGTTTTTACTACTGCTGCACAGGCCTAATTGCTTCCTGCTACTGCTTTGTTTACTCCCATTGCTATTGTACATTGTTTTACTCTGAGGCTGGCTAAAGCTCCTGTTGAGGCTATTAAATTAGCTTTTATATCGGCCCTTCCATCACTTCCTTGTTTGTCCTACGGCGGGGACTGGGAGGTGTTTGGGGGGCCGTGGCCTATGTGGCTAATTAATTCTGTTCTAAATCCTGTCTTCGCTGCCGAAAATCCTCAGAGTTTGTCATCTTGATTTGGCTTTGAACTGCCTGGCTGGCTTGCCCCACTGTTCAGTGCTGTTTGCCCTGCGTTATGCAGACCTGCATACAGGTACAATTATTACTGCTCTGTTTACTGACCTAAGTGCAGGTCTACACTTGCTTACGCTACCGTTGCTCCTTGCTTACGGAAACCATTGCTTCATGCCTACTGCCATCCCCTCGGCTTCAGCCTGGGATTCTGCAGCACTCAATCTGCTTTCAACCTTGTAAAGTCTCAGCACTCAATGCTCATTATGATCTCAGCACACCATGCTCATTCAGCTCATCAGCTCTCAATCAATTCTGAGGCATGCCAGCCATTCTATTCTGGCGCAGGGTTCCTGCAGCCGATGGTCTCGCTCTGCATTTAGTCCGCATCTCGAGCATGTCCAGCTTGGGGTGGGATCCTTCTCACCTGGCCCATAACTAGGAATGTCCTCACCCCGGGCTTGGCTTTAGCTGCCTGCTACGCGACAGCAGTTCCTGGTGTAGAATTTAAGACTAGCGGTGAAGGGTGGTTACGACGATCTCCTTTGACTCTAGTGTTCCACTATACCAGTTAGCCATTGACTTTAGTGGTTTCCCTAGCAAGGCACCTTCTCCACATTCTCCCTATGACTGCCTCTGGTTCAGCTGGTTTGATTTAGGGCGGGTAGGCCGGGTGAGTGCCTCAGCAGTTGTTGCTCTCCTCTTGTGCCTTGGATGGACGTTGTTGCAGAGTTTTCTCGCAACCTCCTACGACGTTTACTCTAGAGGGTTTGAGTGAGAGCCTTCCTACAAATTGGAATATTTTCCACCTCCCTTTAATTGGGTTTTCCAAATTGCAGTTGCAGAGCCATCAGTGAATAAACTATCCCAAGCCTGGAGGGAAGGCGATCTAGGCCTTGGATCCCCAGAGATTTCTTCCTCATAGGGTTTTCTTTTCTCTCCTCCATTGCCTCAGGTCATAACACTTAGTTAGTTTAGTTGTTTCCCCTAGTTTATTAGGTAGGTTCCGTTGTTGGATGGAGGTGGAGGATGTCCTGCCATTCCCTCTCTCCTTAGGGGATCCCCTAATCTCAAGCACACCATCAGTTTCATGCTATGAAAACCTGGGCAGTCATTATGCTATCCAACTGAGCATCTCATTGCATTATCAAACTGCCTATGCTTCTCTATTACTATGTTACGGTTACTGCTTCTATGTCACAGTTACTGCTTGCTCTTGTGCTTCATGTTGCCTCCTTTTTGGGGATGATACTACATTTCTTTTGGGGATTCCTAAGGTACCTTTAGCTGTGGGAACCGTCCTGTGGCACCTCTGGGTCGGAACCCTCTCCAAGAGTTCCTTGCTTTTGTACCCCTACAGGGTGGTAATTCCTCTGGAATAGAGAGTGCGAATGGCCCCAACTAAAACTAACACAGTTGCACAAGCATAACACTATACTGGCTGTGTGGGTCAGTGAATTGAAAGGTTTTGCCTGTCGTTCGGTGGCCAAGCAGCCAGCCACTCCCACTTCCTGAGCTATATAAGCAGTTCCTCTCAGCCTCACTGTGAAGCATTTTTTCTTTGCCCCACCATCCTCCCCTCCTCCTCCAGCAGCAACGCTCTCTCCTTAGGGGGATTCCTAAGGTACCTTTAGCCACGGGGACCATCCCGTGGCACCTCTGGGGGTGGAATCCTCTCCAAGAGTTCCTTTCTTTCATGCTCCTACAGGGTGGTAATTCCTCTGGAATAGAGTGCGAACAGCCACAACCAAAACTAACACAGTTACACAAGCATAACACTATACTGGCTGCGTAGGCCAGTGAAGCAGTGTTAGATCTATAGAAGCCTATCTGTATAAAAATATTTTACATCTTTCTTAGGCTTTCCCACCAGTCAATAATGTTATCATATGCACAGCAAACAGGCATATGGACATGCCACAGTACCACCCATTTTTGTTTTACCTAAGTGTCCTCTGACAAGGAGGAATTCAGGTGCCAAAAATCCTTACCCAAGCAGGAGGTTTATGCCAAAAAAGGTGCAGGATAATCTGACATGACCAGAGGTTTCAGTAATGTGTTTATATTCAGAACAAACAGGGAGTGGCACAGAAAAACGTAACCAATCCTGGTAGAGATGAACCCACTCACATCAGTATACTCGGCGGATTTGTGCAGTACGTAGCAAGCATCCTAAATGCCTGCCATAGTAATCATGCCAGCCAGAAAATTCGTGTCACAGTACATCTCTTTACTCTGCAACAAATCTGACCACTGTGGGAGAGGGCACTTGAAATCACTCCCTAAAATCATCTTCCTAGAAGTAGATATGGGGCTAGTTGAGCCACTAAAGCACTATCTGAGTACCACTATTAGCGTGTAACTGGGTGCCCTACATGGGCTTTTAAAGAGCTAGTGGCAAATAATGAGACGACTTCTACAAATTGCTGACATTTTCTGCCTGTAATATTTTGTTGCCACTAGCTCTTTAAAAGCCCACGTAGGCCTCAGTGTTTTTCTTTTTCTATCTGCTCATTAGATGGTTTTCTATCCGATAGTATTAGGTGTGATGTGAAAAGCAGCGCTGTACCTGGAAGCAGACATTTCTAGATCTATTCCTCCCCTTACATCATCAGCATGTGACCTCACTCATTGTTACATCACAAGCCCTGCTGCCTGATAGCTAACATGTCACAAGTTACCAGTCAAGCAGCAGGAGATTGGCTCTTCCCCTGGTTACTAATGATGTCACAGTAAGGGAGATCACAATGATGATGATGTATAGGGAGAAACAGAAAGGACTATGTCAGCCTCCAGGCAGAATGCTGTTCTACACATCACACCTAGTACTGTCAGGTAGAAAATTATCTAATTAGCAAAACAAAAAAGATCATGAGGCTGGGCAGCATAAGAAAAAAAAATGTTGCCCAGCTTTATTGTATAATACCATGGGTGAAGAAACACTATAATGCTGAACATCAAGTAACCCATAACTGTGTGACTGAAGCAAAAATTCTTTAAAAAGGCAAGGGGCTATGCTGGCCCAGTGGCGCAGAGGGCTGATGCGCTGGACGTCACACCTCGAACCATGCCGGCGACCCAGGTTCGGGAATGGACTCAGGGCGCTGGGGGTCGGCCGGGAGGGAGAAGGATCGAGCACCCAATGGCTTGCTCTCCTTCTCCGGGTTGGGAGGGGATGAGTTCTCCGCCACTACACCACTGCCTGCTGGGGGAACTCAGGGATGTCGGTGCGGCTGGGAGATGCCACTATGCAGGGTTTGATGCTGGCAGAGGACTGGAAACTATGTGCATCTCTGTGCATGCCAGAAGTCTTGCTTCTCATTGCACGCCAGCATCAGGGATCCATATTTGGAGGAAATACATCCCTCCACACCTCCTAGGTGATGACCTCTGGTGTCAGCTTGTCACCCACCAACAGAAAGCAGGGCAGACCATGCTGTGCAGCTCACTCCTCGAAAATGGAGGGAGGTAAGAGGGATCTCTCCTCACCCCACCTGGGGGTGTTATCCGGGCCATCAAGAGTCTTGGGGGGGGTTGGGTGAGGCACTCTAGTGGCAGACCCTGTGAGTCAGAGGGTCGGGGATGTGAAGCACCTTAGAGGCCTAATTGAGTGAAGGATGGAGGGCAAGAAGAGGTGAAAAAATAAAGAGTAAAAAAAAAAAAAGGCAAGGGGCTGCAGCCCAGTAGTGTGGTGGGTTGAGGCCCTGGAGGCCACACCTTCCCCCAGGGTTCCTTGGCAGACTCAGGTCACTGGGGTTCAGCCAGGGAGTGACTGGGTTCAGCACCCATCTGACTGCTATCCTCTCCCCAGGAGGGGGGGGACTAGCCGCACTGCTCCTGCATTACAACCACATGGAGGTGTTGTGAAAGAACTGTGGAGGCAGATCTGAAAGGGAAAGCTGATGGCAGGTGCCAAAGTGCATGTGCGCGCCTCCACACATACATGACCCATGTCTTTGCACACCACCAATCTAGGAAGGGAGAAGACACGAAAAGCTGGAGTAGGCATTTATGATGCCCCTGCCTGTGACCTTTCAGCCCGCACCACCGCCTTGAGCAGATGCCCACTTCTGGATGTGGACTTGAAGGGGGATGACCTTCCCCTCCTGGTCCCATCACAGGGGATTTCTGTGGTGGAACCTTAGCAGGTAAGTCCCAGGGGTAGTGGTTGTTGGTCAGAGGAATCAGAGCAGGGGCAGAGAGTTCTGGACTTCACCCAGAAGGAGAAAAAGCAAACAGAAACAAAACAAGGCAAGGGGCTGAGCGATAATAAACTGACTTAAAAACTGATCAAACGTACAACCTATAAAAAAATGAAAAAGATTATTGCACAGCTTAGTTAGCAGAGCTAAAACAGAAAATGAAGCATAACAAGAAATAAGATCACCCTAATCAATTAAAGGTAATAACGGCTTAGTTGGGATTTAATCCTCTGGTGATCAGTGTGAGATAAGCGACGCTTAGCTCATCTAAGCTGACCCAGAGATACCCTCACTTTCTCAATAATGGAATCAATATGCAGTTGAAAAGATAAGGAAGAATCAAAAATAACCCCGAGGTATTTATATTCAGAGACTAATTCAAACAGAGATCAGGTAGGAGAAATTGAAAAAGGCATAGTTAAATGCCTAAGAGCAGAATAAGAACCAGAAAGCATGCATTTTTTTTCTTATTGACAGTTATGATAATTGTCAGAAAACCATACAGACACTCTGTTGAAGCTCTGCTAGATGTGGGGTTCAAGAAAAGTAGTTGTGTGCATAGAGAATGACAGGCATGGCATTGATATGGAGGTGAATGGAGCAAGAGTGACAAGGAAGATGAAGAGAGGGTCAGACTGCTGTACAGGGGTCCCACCTCAAAGGCAAACTGGGAGCCTACATGAAAAATCAATAGGGCTCAGGGCCAGGGATGACCATATAAGCAGAGACAGAACCCATACATTCACCTTGGAGACAGCGTAGGTTCAGAGTGGCGGGGTGGAGAGAGCTATAAGCCATTGTCTGGAGCTGAACAGCATAAAGACTGTTTTCTGTCGGTTCATGGCAAGCCAACTGTCCTATAATCATTTTTGCACTGCTTGGAAATCCTGTTGCAGGGTCTCCTCAATGGAGGGGATGGAAGGGCCAGACGTGTAAATGATGGTATCAGAATACATGTGGATGCTGCAGGAACAGAAGGCCAAGAAAAGTGCATTGATAAAAACTGTGAAAAACAGAGGTCCCAAGACAGCCTTGGGTGATCCCAATGGAGACAGGGAGGGTGGGGGACATTTTTGTGCCTAACTTAACAGATTTGGTATGGCTAGAGGGATAGGATTGGAACTAGGTGAGGGTTAGAGAGGAGACACTCAAGGTTGCTTGCTTGTACTAGAGCTGGTGGTGGTCTAGGGTGTGAAAAGCCTTGGTAAGGTCAATGAATATGTTCCCTGTTCCCATGCCCTGTCCATATTTGAGTGGATATGGTTCGTGACTCCAAAGAGGGAGGTGAGGTGGTTGGATCAGAAGACAGATGGATAAGGAGTCAAGAAGTCAGAGTAGGCATAGAAATTGAAAAGCTGCTTGCTGACTAACCTCTAAAGAAATTTGGAGAAGATGGATAGCAGAGATATCAGGCATATTGACTCATCAACTTCCTGTTTACTCTTTAGTTCTGTTGCTTTAATCCCTTCCCTTATATAGAGAGCTACACCTCCTCCTCTTTTACCCACCCTGTCCCTCCTGTAGACTGTGTATCCTGGTATGTTGAATTCCCACTCATGATTCTCTGTGTACCATGTTTCAGTGACTGCCACAATATCCAGGCATCCCTCTTCCATCAAGGCCAATAGTTCAGGGAGCTTGTTGCACAGACTGCGGGCATTGGTACTCATCACCTTTCATTTATTTTTTATGGCCTTACCCCTTTTAGCCCCATTCCTGTCCTTAAAACCTTTTTTTGCATTTATCCCTGTGCTGCTCCCTACTGATTTCTCTGCCTTGGCGTTTACCTCTCTAACTACTGTGCTTTGGGGGGGAGGCTGGGATTTCCCTGCTCCTTTTCAGTGCCTCCCCCCCTTGGCTAGTTTAAATGCTTGCCAATGAAGCATTTAAACCTGTCACTTAGGATCCTGGATCCCCCTCGGACAGACACAGACCATCGCGCCAGTATAAGTCTGCATCCCTCTAGGTGGCTCCCCAGTCCCCAGTGAAGCCAAAACCCTGAGCTCCACACCAGTTTTTCAACCATTCATTGAATCCCATGGTGCGGAATACATAGAAACATAGACTTTGATGGCAGATAAGGACCGCTTGGCCTATCTAGTCTGCCCATTTCCCTACCTACAGGATAGGCCGCAGATCCTAGTTAACTAACAGCCTATTTCTTCCTACCCCCCACCAAGAATTGCCTCATGTCTGTCCCATGCATTCTTGAATTCTCTCACAGTTTTAGACCCCACAACCTCCTCAGGAAGGCTGTTCCATGATCCACTACCCTCTCTGTGAAATAATACTTCCTCACATTGCCCCTGAACCTCCCCCTTCTATCTTTAAATTGTGTCCCCTTGTTCTTGCCCATCTCTTTTTCTGAAAGATGCTACCCTCTTGGACTTTGTTGATTCCACTGAGGTACTTAAACATTTCTATCATGTCCCCTCTCTCCCTTCTTTCCTCAAGGGTATACATATTAAGCTCCTTTAGTCTCTCCTCATACGGCTTCTCTTGCAGATCCTGCACCATTTTAGTTGCCCTCCTCTGGACTACCTCTATCCTGTCTATGTCCTTGCGGAGATGGGGTCTCCAGAACTGGACACAGTACTCAGATGGGGTCTCACCAACTGTCTGTACAGAGGATAACAACTTCTGTTTTCTACTGCTGATGCCTCTCCCTGTACATCCCAGTATACCCCCAGCCCTCCCTACTGCCTTCTCATTGCTTGCTAACCTTAAGGTCATCTGATATGATTACCCCAGGTCCTTTTCCTTTTTGTTGTTGTTACTACCTCCCACCATTGTGTATTCTTCCCTGGGTTCTTGTTTCCCAGGTGCATTATTCTGCACTTCTTGCATTGAATCCTAGCTGCCATACTTCTGACCATTCCTCCAACCTTGCCAAGTCCTTTTTCATCCTTTCCACACCTCCTTGTGTATCAACCCTGTTGCAGATCTTTGTGTCATCTGCAAAAGACATACTTTCCTTCAGTCCCTCTGCAATGTCACTGATGAAGACATTAAAAAGGACTGGACCCAATACTGAACCCTGCGGTACTCCACTAGCAACCCCTCTTTCTTCAGAGTGGACTCCATTTACAATTACCTTCTGTGTCCTGTTGTGCAGCCAATGTTTTACCCAGGCTACCACCCTGGGACACACTCCCAAGCTGGTTAACTTGACTGTTAATCTTTTGTGTGAGACTGTGTCAAATGCCTTGCTAAAGTCCAGGTAGGCCATGTCCACAGCCCCTCCCTGGTCTACTACTTTGGTCACCCAGTCAAAGAAATCTATTAGATTTGTCTGACATGACCTTCCCGCTGTGAACCCATGCTGCCTTGGGTCCTGTGCTCCACTGGCCTCTAGGTACTCAACTATTCTTTCCTTCAGAAGAGACCATCACTTTCCCTACCACAGAGGTCAGACTGACAGGTCTGTAGTTTCCTGCCTCTGTCTTGGTCCAACTTTTGTGAAGGGGAATCACATCTGCCTTCCTCCAGTCCTCGAATACCACACCATCCTCCCATGATTTATTAAAAAGAGTAGCCAGTGGTTTCACTAGTTCCTCCCTTAATTATTTTAGAATTCTGGGGTGAATTCCATTGGGACCCATTGCTTTGTCCACCTTCAGTTTTAGGAGTTCTTGCAGAACCCTTTCTTCTGTGGAAGGACTGGGATCGACCCCCTATCAAGAGTGCTTCTGTTAATTGGATTAGGCACTTCCCTCCTCTTTTGTGAATACTGAGCAGAAATATTCGTTCAGTATCCCTGCTTTTCACTGTCCCCTCTGCCCACCCACCGTTCATTCTATTCAGCTTCACTATCCTCCCTTTGTCTTTCTACGCCGCTGTTGTACCTATAAAGGTTTTATCCCCTTCTTAACTGAGTTGGCTATCTTTTTCGAGTTTGGGCCTTTGCTATTCTGACTTCCCTCCTGCTTCCTTCTGCCTTAACTGGTACAGCTCTCTGTCCTGCTCCTTCTATGTTTCCTTATACTTCCGGAAAGCTATCTTTTCTTCCTGACTTTCACAGCCACCTCTTTTGAGAACCATAGTGGCTTTTTCTTTCATTTTGATTTGTTTATTTGCTTTACACATAGGCTTGTTGCCTCTGTGATGGCAGTTTTGATGATTCCCCATTGTTGCTCCACACCTCCTTCTAGCCTGTTTGCTAGTGCTTTTCTGAGGCACTCTCCCATCTTGCTAAAGTCAGCCCTCCTAAAATCCAGTACCCTCACTTTTGTATGGCTTGACTCTGTAGCTGAGTTTAACGTGAACCACACTGTTTGATGGTGACTTGTCCCCAGAGGGCAACCCACTTCTATATCTGAGAGTCTCTCACTGCCCCCATTTGAGAATACAAGGTCTAAGATTGCTCCCTCATGAGTGGGTTCTGAAACTAGCTGTCTGAGGCCTGCCACCTGTAGGGCATCAAGAATGGCCCTGCTCTTGGATGTGGCTGCAGCAAATGAGCTCCAGTTAACATCTGGCATATTCAGGTCTCCCATCAACAGTATCTCCCCTTTCTCTGCCATGCTAAGAATGCCTTCTATCATATCCTTGTCTATTCCCTCCCCTTGACATGGGGGTCTGTACACAACCCCTGTGTGGATTGTGGTGCCCTTTTCAGTCTCCAAGGTGACCCACAGTGCCTCCTCTCCTCCCTGTTTACTCTTTTGTTCAGTTGCTTTTATCCCTTCCTTTACATGAGAGCTACTCCTCCCCTCTTCTCCCTGCCTGTCTCTCCTGGGTTATGTACCCTGGTATGTTAACATCCCAGTCATGGTTCTCTGTGTACCATGTTTCTGTGACTGCTCACGATATCCAGGCATCCTCTTCCATCAAGACCACCAGCTCAGGGAGCTTGTTGCCCAGACTACGGGCATTGGTACTCATTACCCTCCATTTCCTGATGGCCTTACTCCCTTTGCCCCATCCCTGTCCTTCTTGCCTTTGTCACTTCCTCCATTTACCCCTGCCCTTCTCCCTATCGACACTTCTATGTTTGGTGTTTGCCGCACTTACTACCATGATTATTTGGGGGTGTCTAGGATTTCCCTGCTCCTTTCCAGTGCCTCCCCCCTTGGCTAGTTCAAATGCTTGCCAATGAAGCATTTAAACCTATCACCTAGGATCCTGGTTCCCCTCCTGGACAGATGCAGCCCATCATGCCAGTATAGGCTTGCATCACTCCAGGTGGACCCCCAGTCCCCAATGAAGCCAAATCCCTGAGCTCCACACCAGTTTTTCAACCACTGATTGAATCCCATGGTGCGGTACATCCTAGCCTCTCCTATGCCATAGATGGGCAGCACCTCCGAGAAGGTTACCGTGTGTGCTACTTGACTAAGGCCCCTCCCCAATTCCACAAACTCTTCCTGCACTTCTCTAATCCCTTTCTTAGCCAGGTCATTTGTTCCTAGGTGGACAATGACATCCAGCTCCCTCCCCTGTGCAGCTGCTCTGGCAATCCTGAGGATTCGCTCCCTGTCCCTCCAAGCCATGGCGACAGGCAGGCACCTTACCTCCCTCTCCCCTTCCTCCCCCAGTTCTACCTTCCTAGCAATGGAGTCCCCCACCCGGAGTTGTTTTCTTCCCAGCAGGGTCCCCTGCCACCCTCCTGTGGGTCTCCTTTGTGGAGGTTCCCAGCATCCTCCTTGGTCTCCATTGCGGGTGCCTCCATAGAGGAACCACACTTTGCCAGAATGACATAGGAATTGTGGAGAGGTACGACTGGAGGGATTCGCCTCTGTTCCACCACCCTCACCCTTCCTGAGCCCACTGTGGTCCAACTGCTCCTCTTTCTTGGCAACCTCTGAGGCAACGGCAGTGGCATTGGTGGTTCCTGGATGGAAGAGGAGGTCCCACAAATCCTGGCCAACTCAGCCTGAAGATGAGCAACCTCCACCCTCAGCCCAGAGAGGTGCCTGCAGATGGGACAACACCGCATCCTCCAGAACATCTCCCGGAAGACTGCTGCTCCACAGCCACTGCACTGCACCATTCCAATCATGTCTTATTTCTGGCCCCTTAACTGTTTGCAATCCTTACTCTTTCCTCTGTTTTTTTTCTCTCTCTCTCTCCTTTCTTTCTGCCTGTGTGCCTTTTAAGCTCCTGATTGTCCTGTTCTGAGACAAGAATATCTCTATTTCTCAGTAGACCACTTACTTACTCAGAGGCAGACCTCCAGCAGCTAGGGGGCGGAGAGCTACTCTTGCCCTTCTAGGATGGTGGGTCTTTGGTGGTTCTGTGATCACTCACTTCCTGCTCCCAAACAGGAAGTTCCTGTTGTCAGTCAAATCCTGTGCCTATAAAAATAGAACTAGCTTTGGGTGGGGGTGGAAGGAAGGGAAGGAGTGCAACATAGTCCCAGCAGAGAAGTCCAGACACACAGCAGTCCTTTCTCCTGGTGTCTTCTGCCAAGCTATTAGCAGAATCTTTCTAAGGCAGTCTTTAAATGTAGCTTCCTTCTCATGCTTTACCCCCTACTTACTAGATCTTTCTACAAGTAATTTAAACCTCACAGCTATTAAGTCCTTTCAATCACCTGAGATTTACACCTAGATAACTGTTCAGATACCCATTCAGTTCAGTTAACTTAGACAAACACACACTTTTTTTTTGTTTTGTTTGTTAGTTTTTTTTTTACCCTAAATTAAAGGTCCAAGTACAAAAGTTCTTCTTCTTTAGTCCCAGCAGAGAAGTCCAGTCACACAGCAGTCCTTTCTCCTGGTGTCTTCTGCCAAGCTATTAGCCTAATACCCTAGCATCATCCTTGCCATAGACAGGCAGCACCACCGAGAAGGTTACCGTACATGCTACTTGTCTAAGGCCCCCTACCCAACTCCACAAACTCCTCTTGCACCGCTCTGATCCCATTTACAGCCAGGTCATTTGTCCCTAGGTGGACAATGACATCCAGCTCCCTCCCTCGTGCAGCTGCTCCCGTGATCCTGAGGATTCGCTTCCTGTCCCTCCAAGCCGTGGCGCCAGGCAGGCACCTTACTCCTATCCCTTCCTCCCCACGCCTACCCCTAATGATTGAGTCCCCACCAGGAGTTGTTCTTCCCCTGTGGGGTCTTGTGCCACCTCCTGTGGGTCTCGTTTGTGGAGGTTCCAGCATCCTCCTTGGTCTCCACTGCAGGTGCCTCCATAGAGGAACCACTCTTTGCCAGAATAGCATATGAATTGTGGAGAGCTACAACTGGAGGGATGCACCTCTGTTCCACCACCCTCTCTCTCCCTGAGCCCACCTTGGTTCAACCAGTCCTCTTTCTTGGCAACCTCTGAGGTAATGGTGGTGGCCCTGGTGGTCCCTGGGTGGGCGAAGAGGTTTCACGAATCCTAGCCAGGTCAGCCTGGAGACGGGCAAACTCCTCCCTCAGACCAGAGAGGTGCTTGCAAACAGGGCAGCATCACAGCCTCCAGAATGTCTCCCGGAACACTGCTGCTTTACAGCCATTGCACTCCACCACTACCATCTGACTTATTTTGTGGCCCCTCTCCTGTTGCTTTGTATGCTTATTGTCTCTTCCCTCTATGTATTTTTACACTTACTTTCCTACTGCCTATGTGCCCTTACAACTCTCACCCTTCCTGTTCTGGGACAGGAACTTCCTGTAGTCTTCAGTAGTCTCCTTCCTCCATGCTTGGATTCAGACCTCCAGCAGCGGGGGGGCGGGGATAAAGAGTTATTTATTTATTTTTTTTTTAGGTTCCTTCAAGGTTGCTGAAACTAATGTGTCTCAATGATCCTTCCCTTCCTACTGCCAAACAGGAAGTTCCTGTAGTCAGTCAAATTCAGTGGCTATAAAACTAGAACTGGCTTTGGGTGGGAAGGAGGGCAATTAGTAAAAAATCTGTAGTTCTGGACTTTTGTTTCTTGCTCAGCAACCAGTTCTCTTCTGCCAGAAAGAGCCAGAAGCTGTAATTGGAGACAGGTGCTTTTGTACACCTAAGCTGCTAAGCCACACCCCCAATTAGATTCACTATTTGCTCTCAGTAAATTAAGCTGATACTGCCCCCTTCCTCAGAAAAAACACTTTTTTTTTTTACTTAAATGAGACCCCCTTCTTCTAATAAAGTATCTGTTTGCTTAATCCAAACAGGTACTACTCCTGCTGAGACAGAAGTGATTAATTAGTAAAAAATCTATAGTTCTGGACTTCTGTTTCTTGCTCTGCAACCAGTTCTCTTCTGCCAGAAAGAGCCAGAAGCTGTAATTGGAGACAGGTACTTTTGTACTTGACCTCACATTCGAGTCCCTTGGGCACTATCACACACAAGTCGAGGTGCATTTTGGCACTCCTCCCAGGCAGAGCAAGACACTACCCTGGGGCAATTATGAGTATGCATGGCTCTGTGCCATCTTATGGCAACTGTATTTATTTATGTATGCACATATTTATTTATTTATTTATTTCAAGATTCCCTATTTCACTCCTTCTGTCACTTTGCTCTTGACTGTCTGCCCGAACCCATCACTGCTCCCTATATTCCTCTCTCTCTCCCTCCCCTCACTCAAAGCCAGACACATCACTCATCATGCATCATTTATCTGTAAATACTGGCTTGGCTCACTCTCCCTGTCCCTTACTACTCTCCCCTCCCTTCCTTCTACACCTTTTGTAGTTCTGGGTATCACTCCCTCTAGGTAGGACTGACCCACAGGTCTACTGGGAAAATTCCCAGGGGGTCCCTAGGTGCCCCCTTGCCCCCCAGACAACATTTAATTTAGCCTAGTTTGTTTTTTATATTTGGCAATGCTTGGAGCTAAGCTGCTGCTGCTGCCGGCTGGGCATTACACTGGCTCCACGGCCGCAGGATGGGCTTTCATCATGCTGTCCCTGGTACTGCCCCAGCCCTGAACCTCCCCCCCATCAAGTGACAGTCTGAGTTTCCCTCCAGACCCTCCCTCACCCATGTCATGATCATGTCCCCGTCCAATTATCCAAGGTCATCAACTGAGCTACGTCATACCGCAGGTGACATTGCCACACCATGCGTGAGCTTTGACTGTTGGAGCATAGCACCAGCTTAGAGAATGTGAGACAGTGGTATTTTATTTTTGGTCACTGTAGGAGCAGATGGTCACAGAGCAGACGCCAGCCAGAGGAGAGCCAGCACAGCAACCGAGGAGGAAGACTGTCTCAAAGTCGGAGTAGAGCACTCTCCAGTTCAGCAGTAACTTGGGAGATGGGAGGGAGGGAGCCACCAGCATCAGGTGGGTTGGTGATAAGACACCCTGAGGCCCATTAGTCATGATTCTTATCATTGCAGTGGTCCAGTGACCTCAGAAGGACTCGGAGAGTAGTATACGTGCCGGCGGCATCATGGTCGGGTCAGGTCAGCCAGCAGAAGAGATGGATTTGGTGGTCAGAATTGTCGGAGGAGGAAATCACAGCAGCAGGGAGGAGGTATCATTGATCAGGGATGCAGCAGCACAAGTGCAGCAGCACAGACAGTCACCGAGACAGTCTAAGAGCAGCAGCACAGCCACAGCCACACTAAGGTATGTTTGTTTTTAATTTTTTGTTCCTGGATGGTCGACCTCTTTGCATCACATCTGCTGCCTAACCGCACCAACATTTTACAGTGAAAATTTAAGTAGGCAGTCAACAATTTGCTGAGCTTCAATTTATTGGGGGAAGTTTGCTTGCACTGAAAATAGTAGGCCTTCTGATGCCTCCTCCTGCCCCATCGCTGTCCACTCTGGCAGGATGGCTCAAATCTTTGGGGGACAGTTTGTAGGGAAAAAAAGCAATTTGTCAAGTTTTATTACATCATAGAATAATCTATTACAGGCTTACAGCTACAGTATTCCTTCTGCATAAATGTGCACTGCTATGAATTCATATTTATTTGATAAAGATGAATAATGAACCCAATATGTTCTTGAATTTATAGTGTTATCCATGGAAACTGTCATATTCCCCCTTTAACAATCAAAATTAATAAGTTTTTATGTTGGCCCCTCCATCAAGGATTGGGTTCTCTCTCTCTCCCATTAGCCCTTGCAACAGTCAAGAGTTGCAATGTGATGTCATCCCCTAACCCTGGGGGGATTAGACTGCTGTACTGCCTGCCTTGCTTCCACTTTTGCCTCAGTCGCCCAAGCTAATCTTGCTGGCTGCACTACTTGTGTGAGCCCCATCCTTTTACCCCTGTCTCATTAATATCTGCTCCTCCCCATGTCCTGTTATGTTGGAGGAAATGCAGAAAGACTGCCATGCAGCAAGCAGCTAGAAATCCACAAGACAAATGGAAACAGCAGGCTGAGGCAGACTATAAGCAGGAAGGATAGGATGAGGTTAGGTAGCAATGTGGTCTGGCTACAGGTTCCCAATAGCATGCAACTGCTTGCAAGAATGGTGTTACATGCAGTAAGTCATGTCCACCACAAAAATGCATTACTCTTTCTTAGCCCTGCCTATCGCCAGATGAATTGACTGCCTTCCTCCTCATGCCTGATTGACCACATGGCACTTATCCTGCTGCCCCCACATAACGGGGCATGGTGGAGTAGCTTTATGCCCTGCAGCAGTTGAGTAGCCCTCAATGCATAAGTAGGATTTTTGTGTCTGCCATTGTGAGGGGGCCCCTTGTGTGCACCTTCCCAGGGAACTCTTACAAGCCCAGTCCAACCCTACACTCCCTCGCTCTTCCTTCTAGGAAATCCTCAACTGGCCAGGCTGCTTTCTCCTACCATTTCCCCAAACTATGGAATCCCTCCCCTTGTCTATCTTTATTATTCCTGATCTTGGATTAACCATTTGAGCTCAGAGCTCTTTACATAGGTTTCACATTAGTACATTTAGAACAAGTAGGTGATTATACAGAGGATTGAGACAAACAAGGCAATAGAATTAGAATGAGAACATTTAGGTACGTTTGGTCTTTAAACAAAGGAATGCAAAAATACAGTGAAAACTAAAACTGGAATAAGTAAACACAGTTAGATACATACAGGAACAGACTAAATAGCTGTACTGACAGAGAGCCTGTTAGTTGTCAGCAACCAGGGGTTAAGCATAGAAGTGCTGGAGAAATGGGGTGGGGTGTTGAGCCCCAAATGCAGGGTGTCCGAGAGAGAAAGAGATCTGTTTGGCAGAAGAGCAGATGGTAGGAGATGCCTTTGCTAGGTGCTAGCGATGGCAGACACATTGAGATTCCTGAATTAAATGGTTCTTTAGGTTCTTTTTGAAGGTCCACTGAGTGGGCAGGCTAATAATGTTCTCATGGAGGGAGCTGAACCACAACGGCGCCCGATAGGCAAAGGACCTTTGTCCTTGAGATGTCCAACATTTTGGAGTCAGGAAGGACTGCAGTTCCGAATTTCGGGTGGGCCTGGGATTAGTGCTGGGAACTAGGAGTTTTTGGACCCCAGTCGGGAGCTGACCAAGGCAGATATTTTTGGCCAGAAGGCAGGACTGATATTTTAAGTGACCAAAGAGTGTTAGACAGTGAGCCTTTGCATAGAGCTCACAGGTGTGGGTTAGTCGGTGTGCCCCAAAGGTGAGCCTGCAGGCATTGTTAAGGGCAGTTTTTATATGTTGGAGGGCAGTATCTGTGGCAGAACCATATATCAACAGTCCGTAGTCCACTAGGGAACCCACTGAACTGTGGACCGCTATGCTGAGGGCTTCAGGGGTCAGGCTCTGCCTATGGCTATAAAGTAGCCCTAAGCTTCTGTTGATTGCTTTAGCTGTGATGTCAATGTGGAGAGCATAGGAGAGCAAGCTGTCAAGAGTGATTCCGAGATATTTGAAGTGATGAACATGTTCAAGAGGAACACCACCCCTATCACATATTGATAGCGGGTAGTTTTTGTGCTTGTTCTTAAGGCTGGTGAACAACATGTTTTGGTTTTTTTTGTAGTTCATTATCAATTTATGATTTTTGAAATACGACTCAATGCTGGTGAAGTCACGTTGTAGCTGTTGTTCAAGAGCAGTGGGGTCAGAGCCATTAGAAAAGATAACCACATCATCCGTGTAGATGAGGATACAGCACTGACTGGCTAGGGGGAGGCAATTCAGAAATAGGCTAAAGAGGAGGGGGCCCAGTATTGACCCCTGTGGAATGCCTGAGCATGCAGGCTTGCTGTCAGAGAGAAAGTTATCTATCCTGACTTGCTGTGAACGGCAGTGTAGGTAGCTGCGGAACCATGCAGCCGCTTCAGGGGCAAGGCCTATGGCAGTGAGTTGGTCAACTAGGAGGGCATGGTTGACTGTGTCAAAGGCCTTTGTTAGGTCAATATAGATAGCCCCAACTGGCTGGCCAAGATCGCGGGATTTGTGGATGAAGCCTGTATATTCCAGGAGGGCTGTAGTTTTGCTGTGCCCAGCCCTAAAGCCACGTTGCTCTGCGCATAGGAGCATGTGCTTGTCCAGATAATCGACAAGTTTGTCGGCAATGATTTGTTCAAGGGCCTTCAAGAGTGGTGGTAGTGTAGAGATGGGTCTATAGTTCCCGGGGAGGGCACGATCCCCTCTCTTGTACACAGGGGTGACTACTGCAGCTTTCCATTTTTGGGGTAATACTGTGAGATGGAGCCAGAGGTTAAGGATATTGGTGAGAGGGGACAGGATTTCTTCGAGTCAGAGTGAGATTAGTTTCAAGTCGAGGTTATCCCCACAGAATCTCCCCTTCCCAAGCACTTTGAGCAGATATTTCCTGGTTTCTCCGAAGGTAATAGTCTTGAAGCAAAAGGGGGATTCAATGAGGATTGCGTGGTTGCAGCAGAGATGGTGTGGGACAAGAAGTCGGTGGGGAGAACATGCTGCAAGTCAGTGAAGGCATTGTTAAAGGTGCTGGTGATAGATTTAGGGCCAAAATTGGGGAAGCCATCAACGCAGAGCATGGTAGGGGCCATTTTGGGTTCTCGCCTGGTGATCTGATTGAGGGTAGCCCAGAATTTGGGCCCGTCATTCCAGTTCTTGGTTAGAGCATCTTTATAGTATACATTTTTGGCTCATCCAGTGGTCCTGGTGCAATTGTTTCTTGCACATTTGTAGTTCAGGATATCAGACTGCTTTCCCGTGGCCCTAGCTACATGCCAGAGGTGGTCTCTATTTTACATTAGTTCAAGGGTATCAGGGCTCATCCAGGGGTTAAAGTAGCCTTTGATCTTCTGCTTTTTTATGGGAGCATGGGTGTCACAGATTGTATTGAAGAGGAGGATGAAATGGTCGAGCGCGTCATCATTGTCGGAAGCCTCAAAAACCAAGGACCAGCCAGCATTGAGGAGATCCATTTTGAAGTGGTCAGCGTAACCAGGTTTGAGAACCCTGATAGTGATTCTTCTAGGAGGCAGTTTGGAGAAATTATTAGCCCAACTGAACATGACAGGGGAGTGGTCACTGATGTAGTCCGGGAGGACGGAGACATTAGGGGCATGCTCAGGTCGGTTGGTGAGCACCCAATCAAAGTACTAGTGCACATCCTGTAGTTAGTCCTAGTGGGTGTTTCAATGAGCTGGGTAAAGTGGATAGCCTGAATTGCATCCTTGAATTGGTTAGCTTCAGGGGCAAGCCAACTAATATTGAAATCACCTAAGAGTATAACCTCCGAGCTTAGGGTTAGGCTTCCAAGACAGTCTGTGATGGCATGGAGACCTTGGGCTGAGTTCTTTGGGGGGGGGATGTAGACAGATTGAATTATGACAGTTTTGTTGTGATCCCCAAGAAGAACCTTAATGGCAAGGGCCTGGGTGAATGACCCTAGGCTGGGTAAATTCAGGACTATGCCCTGAAGGCTGTCCTTAAGGTAGATTACACAGCCGCCACCTCTTTTAGATTTACGATCTTGCCTAAAGATCGAAAAGCCCAGAAGACTGATGGCTCCATCGGGGATCTTGGGAGTGAGCCTTGTCTCTACCACAGACAGTGTGTCTGGATTATGTAGGGCTACCCAGGCTTGAAGGTTGTCGAACTTTGCTGTCAGGCTGTGGATGTTTAGTGATGCAAAGGTTAAGGTGCCTGGTTTCGGTGCACTCAACCCCTGATATAGAGGGGGGACTGGGATTAGGGTGGATGTTGCCTGACAGCAGTAATAACAGGAGCACCAATCTGACCAGGTAACTTTTAAAGTGTTTAAGGTTAGCTTTGTGCTGTCTTTGTGGAGTCATTCAAGCTGCATGCTTATCAGAGAGAATGGCCAGTTTAGGCAGGACTGTGGGAGGGGGAAGCCCTGGTTGAGCTGGATGCATTCTGGGCCAGGTAGGCCAAGGTGTGTTGTTAGGCATGCAGTTGGCACATGGGCCACAACTATGCATGGATGTTCTAGTGCTGTAGGTGTTGCCATAGGGATGCTCTGTGATAAGAGGGTCAGCTGATTTAGGGTCATTCAGCGTCTGCTAACAGAGACTGGGCAGGAGTGTAAGAATTAGCATTAGTCTGGCTGCCATGTCCAAGATTGGAAAAAGGTGGTGGCACAGCAAGAACTGTCTTGGAAGGGGGAGGAAAGTAAAAGAGATTAAGATGTGATGGAGCTAGGAGGGTGTCCTTGCCTTATAGGCTGCTGTGTACCCTTACAGTTTGGCAGTGACCTAAAAGAGGAAGATGTCTTTAAGGGGAGGACAGGACAAGTGTTAGGTCTAATAGCTGCACTCTGAATCTTTAAGTGGAGTTGCAATATTAGTGAGAAGGCAGGATGAAGATTGCCTAGGGGTGGTGCCAAGGGGGGAGGGACAGTATTTAATAAAGGCTAGAGGTGGGGAGAGGGTGGGCGTAAAAATTCAAGCAAGAAGGAGAAAGTAGGAGAGAAAGTGAAGCAGAAATTGGATATTTACAAGGGCAAAGCTTACAACTGTGACCCAAATGAAATCTAGTCTAAACAGAAAAAAACTGTATCACTTTAAACTTAGTTACTGATCCAGGGTAGATTACCACTGGACCTTAAAACAAAAAGAGCTGTAATACTTTAAAATCTACAAACCTGCAGCCTAAAATAATTTGCACTTTAAACTACCCTTGGAGTGCAAAATTGCTGTAAACAGGCTTAGGGTCACGTTTAAATTAGGATTCACAGGACAATTTGGAGAAGCTTAACCAGTACCACAACCATTGTGCAGCATTAACTTAAAGTCCAGAAGGAGACGGAGTAGCAAAGAAATTAAAGAACTGCAGCAGCCTGTCAGCAGGTAGAGCTGATGGTTCTGGCCAGTCAAGTTTCAGCAGTGTACCTTCAGTCTGGTGATTGGCGGGCAGTACAGCGAGGAAGGCAGCCAGCGGAGAGAAGAGTCCCGCCCGGCTGCTTGCAGCAGCAGAGGCACCCGTGTCAAGGGTGAAGCTTCAGTCTGGTGATCAGCGGGCAGTACAGCGAGGAAGGCAGCCAGCAGATAAAAGAGGCCTTCCTGGCTGCTTGCAGCAGCAGAGGCACCCATGTCAAGGGTGAAGCTTATCTGCCACTTCTCAATGCTCTCTCTCTTCTCCACGATTTCCACCTGCACGTCTGTAACTGCACCTGATACCATACCTTACTCTGTTCCTCTATGCCATACTTTCTACCCACCCACTACTCTCCTTCTTCTCCAAATCCATGAGTCCCACCCCAGCTCAAACTGTCTCTCCCTCGCTACCTCGTCACTATTACTTATATCGTTTGGACTCTCACTGAACTAGCTTTCCTTGCCCTTCCCCCTGCACTTTGTATCTCGAATAATGCTCCTTGCTATCCATTTCAGTACATGCTACTGTATACCTTATGTTGTATAAATTTTATGATGACTGTATACGTTACCTGTTTTACTATGTAATTATTGCCATGATTGCTTTTCATTGTATCTCCTTTACCCCTTCCCCAGGCAGCATCTGGAAAGCTTGAGCTGTTGTGTCCAGCTCGATGCGTCTTTCGGTGAAACACTCTGAAATAAATAAATAAATGTTTCACCGGGAAAGTCATACTGAGCTGATAACAGCTAATTTCCAGATGCGTCCTGGGGGAAGGGAATGGAATGGGGGAACATCATAAAGCATTTACAGTAAATACAACTGTAGCTGTACAAATACGCAATCAGACTATGGTTTACTCTTAGGTTTTCATTTATTATAGTCTATCCTGCCTTGTGTGTCTCCCTTTCAATATCACAGTGATGGTCCTAATGACCTATGGCAATGGACTATTTTCTTCAGACCAACTCCAGGAGACTTAACTGATCCTATCAGGCCACTTATCCTAATGAACCATTACTTGGCCCATCATTATACATTGACCTAGGGGTTACTTACTTCCCTGGGCACCCTTTCCCCTCGGGAGTGTTTCCATGAAAGTCCACTTACACATGGCTCCCTCTCCTGTGTATATCTGGGGGGGAGGGGGGTGGACCTGCAAGGATCCTGGTAACCTCCTTTTAGTGGAAGCCCACCACTTCTCCTACATGCCATCAGGCTGGGTGGTCATTCTTCTTTCAAGCCGGACTATTTAGGTCTCCCTCCTCTGTTGGTCTCTAGAGGGCCCTTCCCCATGGTTTCCTATGGCGCTGCAACATCTGCAGCTTTGACATCCCTGACAGCAACAGCTGCAATGCTGAGTGTCGGCATCGCACTGTCAGGGATGCATCTGGGTTGTATCGGGAGGCTGTGCCCCAAACCCCCCTGCACCCCACGGTCTCTAGTTATCTATTTATTTATGTATTTTATTTATTTTATAAATTGGATTTACAATCGTTGAGTCAGAGACTCGTTTACAAAGGCACCTCGTTGCAGGGAGGGTAGACAACACATGACAGTGAAAGACAAAGAGGACGATACAAGTGTGGTACAGCAGAGGTAATATACACAGCAGTTCCAGATATTACATAGAAGAAAATAGATACATAGATACATAGACAGTGTCGGCAGATAAGAGCCTATGGCCCACCCAGTCTGCCCATTTGAGCTTGTAAGTTCAGTTAGTTTTCCTAGAAGTCTGTTGCCCCTTACCCCTGACCTCCAGAATTCCTTTATGTCTATCCCATGCATTCTTAAATCCTGTGATTGTTTCAGCCCCACCACTTCCTCTGGCAGGGTGTTCCACTTGTCCACCACCCGTTCTGTGAAGAAATTCTTTCCTCATGTTTCCTCTGAATCGTCCTCCCTCCAACTTCATCCCATGCCCTCTAGTCCTGGAACACCTTTTCACTTAAAAATAGTGTTTTCCTGCACCCTGTTCCTCCTGTAAGATACTTGTATGTCTCTATCATATCCCTCTCTCTCCTCTCCTCCAGGGAGTACAGTTCAGTTCCTTCAACCTGTCTTCATAGGACTTGTGATGCAATCCATGCACCATCTTTGTTGCCCTCCTCTGAACCTTCTCTACCCTGTCTATGTCCCTTACGTAGGTATGGTCTCAGAACTGTACATTGTACTCCAGGTGGGGCCCTCACTAGTGTCTTGTATAGCGGAATTATGACCTCCCTTTTCCTGCTGGTGATGCCCCTGCCTATACATCCAGCATCCTATTTGCTTTACCTGCTGTCTTGTCACACTGTTTCCCTACCTTGAGGTCATCAGAGATGATAACCCCAAGATCCCTTTCCTGCTTGGTGCATGCTATATCCTCACCCCCAACTGATATATTGTGCCAGGGTTTTTGTGCCCCATATGAATTATCTTGCACTTCTTTGCATTGAATTTCAACTGCCAAACCCTGACCATTCTTCAAGTTTCTGCAGGTCGCTTCTCATTCTGTCTACACCCTCTGGTGTGTCTACTCTGTTACAGAGCTTTGTGTCATCAGTGAACAGTGAAATTCTGCCTTCTAGGTCCTGCGCTATGTCACTGATGAAGATATTGAATAGGACCGGTCCAGCACTGATCCCTGTGGTACCCCACTGGTCACTCTTCCCTCTGTGGAGTGGCCATTTACCACCACCCTCTGTGTCCTGCCACCCAGCCAGTTACTTACCCACCACACTACTGTCCTGCCCACACCCATATTCCCCAGTTTGTGTAATAGTCTTCTATGTGGCACAGTGTCAAAGGCCTTGCTGAAGTCCAGATAGGCCATGTCCACTGCCCTCCCTGATCCACCTCCCTAGTCACCCAGTCAAAAATTCAAGAGGTTGGTCTGACATGACCTCCCCTGGTGAAACCATGCTGCCTTGGGTCCTGTAGTCCATTGACAACCAGATGTTCCACCAATCTCTCCTTCAGTAGTGCTTCCATGATCTTCCCACTACCGAGGTGTGAGGCTGACTGGTCTGTAGTTCCTGCTTCCTCTTTGTTCCCACTTTTGTATAAGGAGACTACATCTGCTGTCCTCCAGTCTTTGGGTACCTCCCTGTTTCCAGTGATCGGCTAAACAGGATAGCCAGAGGTTCAGCCACCACCTCTCTTAGTTCTTTAAGGACCCTGGGGTGCACCCCATCTGGCCCCATTGCTTTATCAACTCTTATTACTTCCAGTTCCTTCAGGACCCTTTCTCGTGTAAAGGGACTTGTGTCCATTTCTGCACCATTCTCACCCCTTGTACTCCCTTCAGACCCATTACCCTCCTCTTCCTCAGTAAAGACTGAGCAGAAATACCTGTTCAATATGTCAGCTTTACTGTTGTCATCCTCCACGCGGCCCCCATCCTCCCCCTTC
Organism: Neoceratodus forsteri; assembly: GCA_016271365.2. Lineage (NCBI taxonomy): Eukaryota > Metazoa > Chordata > Ceratodontiformes > Ceratodontidae > Neoceratodus > Neoceratodus forsteri. The sequence continues at coordinate 561,396,151 of CM028130.1, read as the reverse complement.
AGTCTCACTATCCCTCCCTTTGTCTTTCTTTTTTCACTTATGTACCTGTAAAAGGTTTTGTCCCCTCTACCCACTGATTTTGCAATGTGCTCTTCTGTCTGAGCTTTGGCTTCCCTTACTGACCTCCCTGCCTCCCTTTGCTTCTCCTGGTACTTCTCCCTATCCCCTTCTGCCTGTGTCTTTTTGTATTGCCTGAATGCAATCTTTTTGGCTTTCACTTTCTTTGCTACCTCTTTGGAAAACCATAATGGTCTCCTCTTCCTTTTCCTCTTGCTAACCTGCTTAATGCATAATTCTGTTGTTCTTGTAATCCCATTTTAAATACTGCCCACTGTTCCTCAACCCCTGATGCCTGTCCCATTCCCCTTAATGCCTCTTTCAAGTATCTCCCCATTTTCCCAAAGTCTGCCCCCCTAAAATCCAGGATACGTGTTTTTGTGTGGTTTGGTTCTGCTCTTTCTGTGGTTTCAAACCACAATGACTGTTGGTCACTGTTTCCCAGGTGCTCCCCCACTGTTACCCCCATCACACTGTCCCTGTTTGTGAGCACAAGGTCCAGTATTGCCTTCTGCCGAGTTGGCCAATAGGTTTGCAATTAATTACAGATTCGACCAAACATTCTCAAGGCAGTATAATAGGCCTGCTCTAGTGTATCTATGGAGCAGGTACCTGGGGAAGGTGAGGACCATGGCCTTGTGGGCGTGGGAGGCAGTCTGAGAGGACATTGTCAGATACAGAGAGCCGGAAAGAGTGCAGTCTATAGGACAGTCAGGGGCACCTACAGATCTGAGTGTCTGTGAGGTGTTTCCGGAGGGCAGTTTTAAAAGGGCCTATTTTGGGGATGCTGGTGATATGGGGGGGGGGAGATAATTAAACCAGGAGGGTGCTGTGTAATAGAAGGACCTTTGGGCGACCGAGGTCCTAGCTCTCGGAACCTGGAAGGTGGCCTTGGCTGCGCTTCGGGTGGCAACCATCTGGGAGGCTGGTTTTAGGGAAGCGGTAACCCCCGGAGGGGAGAGCCCAAGAAGTGTTTTTTTGGCCAGTATACAGGTGTGGTAGCACAGGCACTCCTCGTAGGAGAGTAGATTTGAGGAGGAGTAGAGCTGGCATGTGTGAGTTCTGCTATGGGCAGCTGTCAGGGGCCTACAGGCCTTGTTTATTGAGGTCTGGACATTAGAGAGGGCGGTGTTGTCAGCCGCAGCATAGATAGGAAGCCCATAGTCAACCAAGGACAGGATAGAGGAGGTGATAGCCAAACAGAGGGCAGCCTGAGGGAGACAGTCTCTGTGGCGGTATAGGAGACCAATCTGGGTGTTTACTGCGGTGGACAGAGTTTTGAGGTGGGCGTGGAAGGTGAGTGCTGAGTTGAAGGTGATACCCAAGTAATTGTATACTGTAACTTGCTCAATGGGGTGTTTGGTGCTGGGAAGAATGTGTAGGGGGGCATTACTGGTGGTGCTCTGACGGTGGGCAAAGAGCATGGATTTAGTTTTTTTGAGGTTCAGGACCAGGCAGTGGTCATGGAACCATTTTTCAGCTTGACTGAAAACGATCTGAAGGGAGTCCTGGACAGTGGTAGGGTCAGGGTGGGAGGCGACAAGGACCGCATCATCGGCATATAAGAGCATTTTACCTGAGCAGGTACTGGGAAGAATGTTGAGAAAGAGGCTGAACAGAGTAGGGCCCAGGATGGACCCCTGGGGGACACCGGAGTGAACAGGTAGCACGGTTGATAGGGTACCGCTTATCTTGACCCGTTGGGATCTGTCACGGAGGTAACTAGAGAACCAGGCAAGGGGGCCTGATGAGAACCCCAAATTATGGAGGGAGTCGAGCAGGAGGGGGTGACACACAGTATCAAAGGCCTTAGACAGGTCTATGAACACTGACCCGGTAATGTCACCCAAGTCAAGTGCAGAGTGTATGTGTTGTGAGAACTCCAGTAGGGCCAACCTAGTGCTGTGTCCAGGGCAGAAGCCATGCTGCTCTGGACATAGTATGTTGTATTTGGTGAGGTATTCCATGAGTTGGGTGGAGACTATTTTTTCCAGGGCTTTAGAGAGAGGGGGAAGGATGGAGATAGGCCTGTAGTTATTTGGTATTGTGTGATCTCCATTCTAATGAATTGGGGAGATTTCAGCTGATTTCCAGGCACTTGGGAACTGACCAAGACAAAGGGACCGGTTTAGCAGGTCAGTAAGAGGAGCTAGCATGACATCCAGAGTTAGCCAGAGAATCCTGGCATCAACTGGGTCGCATTTGGGATTGAGGCTGGAGAGGGCTTTTAGTAGGAGAGGTTTGGCTATATGGGGGGATATGGTGCGGAAGATAAATGGGGGGTGCTCCAGGCCGGGAGGGATTGAAGGAATAATCAGGTCAAAGAAGTGGGTAGGTAGGACAGAGCTGAGATCTGAGAAAGTCATGTTGAGGCATTCAGCAGTATGGAAGGGGTCAGCAGTGATACTGCCATTGACCACTATCTGGGATGGGGGGCAGGTTTTTCCATTGAGCTCCTTAATATTGTCCCAGAATGCACTTGTGGAACCCCAGGAGGAGATCAGAGTGGTTTGGTAGTGTTTGGCTTTTGCTTGCCGTATGGCCCAGGTGCAGTTGTTACGAGCAGTGTTATAGGCTTGTCTGTCCGCAGGCCTGCCCAACTCCACCACGATATGCCATAGGTTGTCTTTCTGTCTCAGTTGTTTAATGAGAGTAGGGGAGATCCACGAGGCATTTTGTCATCTGGAGAGGGTGCTGGTAAATGGGGCAAAGAGGTCACAGGCCTTGCAGAAAGCACTGGTGAGGCAGGCTAGCGTGGTGTCTATATTGGTTGACAGAGAGATTGGGGTCCAGTCTGTTTGGGATAGGTGCTGCTTCAATTTACTAAGGCCCCCTGGGCAAAAACGGCAGTGGGAGGCGACTTGGGGCGCAGGTTTTTGTGTGGATGAAGACCAGTGACAGAGGATGGGGGAGTGGTCATGGAGTGAGTTAGCTAAGATATTAACATCCTTTATTTTGTGGGGGCGGTTGGAGAGAATTATATCAAGGAGGAAGTTGGTGCCACTTGACTGACTGAGTCTGGTTGGAAGTGTGACTAATTGAGAGAGAGGTCAAGTGCAGTGAAGGTGTCCTTTATATGCATGGTGGTGGAGCTAAGCCAGTTGACATTAAGGTCACCGAGGACGAGCTGCTCAGCTTTGTGAGGCAGGGTGGATAGGTAGTCAGTGAGGGAGTGGACTGCTGGTCCCTGGTTCCATGGGGGTATGTATGCAGTAGCGAGATAAAGAGGGCCCCTGCCCGGGTCAGGGGAGATTTTTATGGTGATAGCTTGGGCCCCATGATCGAGTTTGGGGGTCAGGAGAGCATGGCAAAGGAGAGAATCACGGAGGTAGACTGCACATCCATCCCCACACTTGCCTACTCTGTCTTCCCTGAAGATGGTGAAACCAGGGAGGGAGACAGCTGAGTCAGAGTTGGACGGGGGGGGGTGCGCGCAACACTGGGAGCTGCACCGCTGGTGTCTGCTGTTCACCTGCACAATGACTCACCGCATTCAGGCAAAATCTGTCACTGTGCTTGATTTGGCGGTGGTGGTGTCTACCTTGTGTCAGCACACCCTTCCCCACCCCAGGAGGGGGTGAGGAGATATGGGTCTCCCTCTCCTCTGTTCCTCTTGTTCCCAAACTCTGATTCCTAGGTGTCTCAGGCCTCACTGGATCTGGCTGGAACTCTGAAACTAGACCCGAGTCCTGACCTCTCGGCTAGTCTTCCCCTCTTATAGGGTAAAAGTGAAAGGGCATTGCCAGGAATATTCATGCCTGACCTTTAAATCATTGGCTGAGCCAGGAAATGGAGAACACAAACTCCAGATACCATGACTCCTAGCTGAGGCTCAGTAGAGAGCAGATGCCAGGGTCAGACTTAACTGCTAGAGTGCTCATTAGCAACCTGCCTCAAGCTTGGAAGAAGAGAGAGACTGGTTACAGGTGCATAGTAATTTCACAGGAATAGCAGTCACATGACTTTACCATGCCAAAGAGTATGAAAAGGGATGGTTCAGGCCCACCTGGGCACCAACATATGACATCTGCTACATCCTTTATCCCCACATATGAGGAACAGAACCTCTGGGTGCTGCTCCTGCCAGAGAGTGGGCATCAGATCATACTGGGAAGCATAATAACCCTCCTGCTACCATGCCTGCTGGTGGCCAAGGATCTCCACAGGGATAACCCATATCATATCACAACAACCCATCTGAGCAGCAGGATGGTCTCAAGGTACACAGAAAAATATACACATTACAGTTCTTGGTGACAATTAGAGATGCTACCAAGTTTTATTTTGCCACAAAAGTTCTGGCAAAGTTCTGAAATTCGTCACTTTACCACTTTGCACTGAGTTTTCCTTGGAAAATTACACTTTTTCAGGCAAACTCAGGTGAAGTTGTGGGGAAGTTGCAACTTCAACAGCAAATTTTCATAACTCTGCCTGAAAATCTGATACTTTGCCTGCCAAAATTGTTGTTGGAGGTGTATATCTCTGTACTTATTTACCTAATGACCACATCTTGCTGGATATGTATCATTGAGGTGTACCTAATAACTTCACCTCAGGTGGAGATGTACATCTCAATGAGGTATACCTAATGACTACACCTGTAGTAGAAGTGTACATCTCAGTGAGGAATACATGACTACACCTCTGGTAGAAGTGTACACTCCACTAAGGTGTACTTAATGACTTTATCTCTGATGGAGCTGCACACCTCACTGAGGTGTACTTATTCACTACACCTCTGGTGGAGGTGTACATAAGGTGTACCTAATGAGTACACCTCTGGTGGAGGTGTACACCTCGGTATGATGTACCTGATGACTACACCTCTGGTGGAAGAATACACCCAATTGAGATGTAATTAATGACCACATCTCTGGATAAGCTGTACACCTCACTGAGGTGTACCTATTGAGTACACCTCTAGTGGAAGTGCACACCTCATTGAGGTGTACCTAATAACGACACCTCTGGTGGAGATGTACATCCTAGTAAGGTGCACCTAATGACTACACCTCTAGTGGAGGTGTACACCTCAGCAAGAAATACCTAATGACTGCAACTCTGTAGGAGGTGTACATCCCACTACGGTGTACTTAATGACTACATCTCTTATGTAACCCACCCTCAAAGGTAGAACTTACCTTGCGAGCCTCCAGAGACTTGAGGTCCCCTGCGTTGCCTACATCATTCAGCTGTAACTGGTGCTGGTGATCAAGTGAAGTGTTTATTGTTGCCTTGTTGCTCTTTTGTTGTGTGTCACCAATGAAATGGGTGCAAATGCACCTAAAGATGAACTGGAGGAATCGCTGACATCATCACTGTAAACTAGACTGTAATTTTGGCTGGATTAAAGGGGCACTGTTAATCGATTTTGCATCATAAAACCCACATTTTATTATTGCTTACCTTCTCTAAAATCCATTGATTTTTTTCTTGTTGTTTTATCTGCTGCCTTTCATAGTAGAACTGAACTGTATGCAAACATACAAACTTGCCAGCAGATAAAGGCCATACGGTCTACCAAGTCTGTTCAGTTGTGCAGCCAGCAGCCCTTATTCTGCAGCTGCCCCTCCCTCTCTGCCCCACCAGTGACCCTCTTCTTGCCCTATCCCATCCTCTCTTGTAGCAGCCAATTGTATTACAGGCCACCACCTCCGCTGGTAATGTGTTCCAACCCGCCACCACCCTCTCTGTAAGGAAGTGTCTCCTCATTTCCCTCTGCAATCCCCCCCCCCAATTTCAGATTGTGCCCTCTGGTGTCCCTCCCCCCTTCTTAACAGGAAAATCCCTCAGTCAGTCCTATTTATCCCATTCATGTACTTGAAGGTCTCTATCATGTCCCCCCTATCCCGCCTCTCCTCCAGGGAGTACATGTTCAGCTCCCTCGGCCTACTTTCATAGAGCAAGTCCTCTAGCCCCTGGATCATGTTTTTTGCCCTGTGCTGCACTGCCTCCAGTAGTCTAATATCATTCTTCAGGTACGGTCATCAGAACTGCACACAGTACTCCAGCTGTGGTCTAACCAGTGACCTGTACAGTGGCAGGATTGCCTCCCCCGTCCTGGAGGATATGCCTCTGGCACTACAACCCAGCATCTTGTTCGCCTTGGCAGCTGCCTTTCTACACTGTGAGGAGTTGTTCATTGCTCCTGTTATGATTACCCCAAGATCCTATTCCTCCTCTGTCTTGGTCAGTTAGATACCCCTAGCTGGTAGCTTCTCCTTGGGTTCTTTGCCCCAAAATGTAGCACCTTGCATTTCTTAGCATTGAACCCCAGCTGCCAAGTGTCTGACTAGGCCTCCAATTTCTCTAGATCATCCTGTAGCCCCTGCCATCCTGCTAGGTCATCCAGTACTGCTCCCATCTTGGTGTCATCTGCAAACAGACTAATCTTGCTCTTGATGCCTATTGAGATGTCTGCTATGAAGATCCCAAATAACACCAGCCCCAGCGCAAACCCCTGTGGCACCCAACTTGTCACTGCCCTGGGTGATGACAGTTCCTCTCCCACCACCACCCTCTGTTGTCTTCCTTGCAGTCAGTTCACAACCCATCCTACCAGCTTTGCCGCAGCCCCCTGTCCCTTCTAGTTTACTACCTAGCTTCCCATGTGCACCGAATCGAATGCCTTGCTGAAGTCCAGGTACAACACATCCACTGCATGGCTCCTGTCCAGCTGCCTGGTCACCCAGTCATAGTACTCCACCAGGTCAGTCAGACACGATCTGCCCGTGACAAACCCATGCTGGCTACTATCCTGCAGTCTATTCGCCTCCAAAAGGGAAACCAGCCTTTCCTTCAAGATTGTCTCCATCAGCTTTCCCACTATGGAAGTGAGGCTTACTGGTTTGTAGTTCCCTGGCTCATCCTTGGGGCCACTGTTATGGAGGGGCACCACGTGCGCCATCCTCCAGTCCTGTGGCACGCACCCCGAGTCCAGAGAGGCATTGAACAGGTCTGTCAGTGGTTCTGCCAGGACATCTGCTAACTCCCTTAACACCCTGGGGTGTATGCCATCCAGCCCTGGTGCCTTATTCACTTTTAGTGCCCTCAAGCCCTCCAGTACCCTGTCCACTGGGATTTCTCTGTCAGTCTGCCCCCCATGCCCACCCCTTGGAACTGCCCCTCTTTCTCCTTGGTAAATACAGAGCAGAAGTACTCATTTAATGCTTCTGCCTGTTGTGCCCTAGTCTCCAACCCCCTTTGATCCTCACAGTTTGGTCTTTGGAGCTCCTTTTCTCCCTGATGTACCAAAAGAAGTCCTTCTCCCCATTCTTTATGCCCTGTGCTAGCCTGAGTTCACGGTTCGCCTTGGCTGCCCAGACTGCCCTTGCCACCTCTCTTGAGTCCTTAAGGTATTCCTTTCTGTCCTCCTCCTTCCCTGTCGTCTTGTATCTTCTAAAGGCAGCTCTTTTCCTCCTTACTTTCTCCATGACCCCATGCTCACCCAGCTAGGCTTCTTGGCCCTCGCCTTCTTACCCTGGACCCTTGTACATGCTGTGGTTGCCTCCTCTAAACCTCGCATTATGACCCCCCACCTCTGATTAGTGTCCATATCTAGATTAATCTTTGCCAGATATCCCTGTACTAATTCTACTCATCCTCCCAAAGTTGGCCCTTCTGAAGTCCCACACCCTTTTGCCTGATCCTACTCCCTCTTTTCCCACGTGTATCCTGAAACACACTGAGTGGTAGTCACTCTCTGCCAGTGGTTCTTTCACTCTCAGCTCCCTCACAAGCTTGCCATTTGCCAGCACGAGGTCAAGGGTGTTCTCTAGTCTGGTTGGCTTGCTTGACCATCTGCAGTAGGAAGCTGTCCTGGAAGGCGTATGGTATGGTGTACGGTAATGGTGTAATTATACTCAACCTTGTTTTGTTTCAAATCCTTGATCTGCTCTAACTGCATACTCCCTGAATGTTAGAAACACCCCCAAACAGTGCAGGTGCTCATGATGTACAGTAACAGCCTTCTCTCCTCCCAATGCATCATGAGTGGCTCAGCTGTGTTGGGGGTGTTCCCTGTTTCCGGAAAGATGCAGTAGGAGTTGATTAAGGACTGTAAACAACACATTTCTGTGTGGAAAAAACAATATGGTGGGCTGCCTGTTATTCCTTTTTAAAAGAAATAAAGGAATCAGAATCAAACTAGCAGCTACATCAGCAGTCTTTACAAAATGTGACCAAACATATGAGGCTTAAGGGGGCTGACAGTGTCCCTTTAAGTGTTTTAACAATGTTAAAATAGCAGCGAGCAGCAATAAAATTGTGAAAAGAAGCAGGCTATGCATAGAGTGTAAACAAATGGAGGTAGCCATCTTGTTGACCTTGACACCCCGTGATTAACTAGCTGAAATGCACGGGGGGGGGGGGGGCAGGAGGCGTCCAGGAAAAGACTCAGGCACTTTAGAAGAACAGCAACAGAGTGGCCATTGAGGGAGGCAGGGAGTCAGATTGGGAGTGACAAGCGTGACACAAATAAGAGACTGAGATGAGAGTGAGCTGAGCTGAACCCTTCCCCCAGCCTAGGAGTAGTTCAGAGCAGTCCTTCCTGGGCTGGAAAGAAGGTGTTGAGGACCTAGCCAGGCATCAGAGTCAAAGATCCTGGTGTGACCTGATTCTGGTTGTTGGGAGTTCTATCAGAAGTGAGAGGAAGTTTTGTGAAATCTTGCCAAGCTGTGGAATGACTGAACTGCTACATTTAAGACTGATAGCATCAGTCTTAAATGCTTAGGTGATCTACAGACTGCTGAAATCAGAGGTAGGAACAGCGTTCTACCTCGTCTGGTGTGCCAAGGGAGGAGGTGATCAGGAGCCTGGCTCTGGGTACTTGTACCCACAACAGAGAGAGAGCTCCCACAGGGTGAGGTGGGATAGCTCCATGGCCTTAGCCCTTCTGACCTTGCAGTACAGTGGAGCCTGCTTATAAGAACACCCTATTTGCCAGCATAAAATGTTCTTATAAGTGAGCTGTTCCAGTACTGCCATGTGCTCCTAACTGAGACAGGAAGAATGCTGCGATGCAGTGATCAGGCATAGCCTGGGCCTACATCTACCAGCTACTGTAGCATCACCTGTCCAGAACTCTCTGAGGCAACCTTTAATTTGATACAGGACATGTGAGTACTGATGTGCCAGTCAGAAACCTCTGCTGCTGAATTGTTCCTGTTGGAATAATATTTAAGGGTGAATTTTCTCAGATGGATTACAATTTGTTCTGATAAAAAAAATGCTAGCCAAAAAGTTATTTGGGTGGTGTAAAGCAAGCTTGCATATCTGTACCTGCACCAATGCAAGATGACGAACACTGCATCACAAGGCCTACGACAGTGTAAAGTTTACCTGGCTACACAGTGGTAAGAACAAAACTGCAGTTAAAAGTGTAATTTGCAAAAAGAATATTGAACCTGTAGGGATCTGATACTGAGGGAAGTGGGAGACTCTGCAGTACAGTAGACCTTATCTAAAATCTTTTGTGTGGGTATTGGGAGGCCTACTTTGCCATGTCTGTGGAGAAGCCTGGACATTGGAGAACACATTGCTCAGAGTGATGCACTAAAAATATTAGACGTGATAATCTTACTGTTGCCTAAAATAGTTGCTAAAACAGTTCTGCATAATCCCTATTTTTCCACAGGACTTGTGCTGCAAATAAATAATGTCCTGGTGTTTCTGAACAAACATTTGTCAATGCCAAATGTTTGCTTGCTGGTATTAGCATTGGAAGTGCAGGAGTTAGACAGATGCAGAATAGGAATGGCAGTGAAGTATTGAACTTCACGCCAACCCCACCTTTACCCTGCAGAGATGGACAGGCATTGGGGTATGCCTTTGGGTCGTCGCTCATAACACTTATGCCATTTCACCTCACCCTATCCAGCAGACACCGACTAGTGTTGAGGTGTGCCTTGGGGTGTTCGGCTTTACAGTTACCCCATTCCATAAGGACATATGCTGAAATGGGTGCAGTATAGGAGAATGGGGTGAACTCTGGGGCTGAAGACTCCAAGGCACACCTTGATGCCTGTCACTGGCTGCAGGGTGGGGGTGGAATGGTTTGAACATTACAGCTGGCAAACCAAAGGCACACCACTGACGCCTGTCAGTCTGTACAGGGTGGGACATTATGGTTAGAAACCCCTAATGCCCCAGGCGTTTGTTGGTATTTGCACTGCAAATTTTCAGCATGGCTTTTCTGTGACCCCCACCTAATGAAAGCATTTGGGACCTCTTCTCATGAACAGTGGCACTGTGATTTTGTTAATCTGTCCAAAATGTTGATTTTCCACAGCGACCGCACCATTCTGCACCAGATGTGCGAAACCACAGTTTGGGCAGGATGTGAAAAATGACAGTGGCACCACTCATAAGGAGGTGTGACGAGATGGCAATGTTGGAAATCTGGAGTGAAAATATAAAAAAGTCTCAGAGTTACGAGCATGTGTGAAAACTGCACAATGCACACTCGTAACAGTCATTTTTATGTTTGCTTGCTTGCATGCTCAAGAAACATTTCATCACAGCTTAGGCAAGAAGCGGGGTTTTGGAGGTGCAGCACTGTGGGGGCCAATTCCCCCAGTTCCTTTTCAGGCTTGGTCAGCTTTCCCCAATCCAGCGGCACGCTGCTGCTGACATTAGTTCAGCCAGCGTGCCACCACCTTGAAAGGAATCCACAGCTGCAATGAGGTAGCGACCCATCATTGCAGGGCGGTACCTTGCCGTCCACATGCTGACCCAGTTCAGTTGCCGACAGGGGAGCCCACTCCCCGTTGGCACACTGTAACCCCTCCTGCATTTGTTGTGTGCTGAGGGGGTACTCAATCCCCCTCGGCATCAAGCACCCCCCCAACAATCTTCCTTTGCTGACAGGGGGCCCAATCCCCGTCAGCTTTAGTTCCAACTTCTCAGTTCAATTTGCCGATGGGAGAGCCCCTCCCCTTGGCTCTTCTCCCCCTCATTATGTGCTGATGGGGTGCTTCAAGCCCAAAAACACTCCAGGTGGCACGCTTGGAGCCCACCCAGCGTGCAAAATATCCTATAAAAGAAAACTTGCGTGTTTTCATTTTTTTCTTTACCTGTAAAACAGAAAATGGTCCCTCGTTGAGTTTGGTGGCCCCAACCTACACCCACCCTCTACGCACCCTGCCTCCGACACCCCACCCCATACTTACCTCTGGAGTCTGGCACGATGATCTTTGGTGGACTGGAAACATGTCTGCACTCTTCAAAGCCGACCACGAACTGAAGAAATGCCGGTAAGTTGTATAACAGCATAAATAGGGTTTTTTCAACTTTGGTGCATATCTCAGGCATTTTTAGGAATTTTGGCACCAAATTTTCAACATGGGATTATTGCGACCCCTCCTCATGAATTCAGCCTCTGTCATGGTATTATTCAGTCCCGAAAGGTGATTTCACAGTCACTGTGCAGAATCACCTTTCTGGACCGATTAATAAAACAACAGTGCCAGTGTACATGAGGTGGGCTCTCAAAAAGCCTATGATGCAAATTTGGTGAAAAAAATCCAAAAAATGACTGTTTTACGAGCGTGCATTGTACAGTTTCCACGCATGCACTATGAACAGTATAGCTATCATTTTTCACATCCTGACCAAAATGTGTTTTCACAGTTCCAGCACAGAATAGCGCCGTCACTGTGGGAAATCAGTGTTTGGGACACATTAAAAAAATCAGTGACACTGTTCATGAGCAGAGGTCCTAAAATGCCTATGTTGAAAATTTGGTGACGAAAGTCCATAAAATGACTGTTACGAGCATGTGCTGTGCAGTTTCCACGCATACTCATAACTTCACAAATTTGTAATATTTTCACTCCAGATTTTCAGCATTGGCATTTTTCTGTACCTCCTTATGAACAGTACAGCTGTCATTTTTCATACCCTGGCCAAAATGTGTTTTTGCACTTCTGGCACAGAATAGTGTGGTCGCTGTGGGAAATCAGTGTTCTTGACACGTTAAGAAAATCATAGTGACACTGTTCACGAGCAGAGGACCTAAAATGCCTATGTTGAAAATTTGGTGACAAAAGTGCACAAAATGACTGTGTTACAAGCGTGTGTTGTGCAGTTTCCACGTATGCTCGTACACATTTTTAATGTTTTCACTCCAGATTTTCAATGCTGACATTTTGCCACATCTCCTTATGAATAGTGCAGCCGCCATTTTTCATATCCTGCCTGAAATATGCGTTTTCACATCTGGCGTACAATGGCGTGGTCGCTGTGGGAAATTAATGTTTCAGACAGATTGAGAAAATCATAGTGACAGTGTTCATGAGCAGAGGTCACAAAATGCCTGTGTTGAAAATTGAGTGAAATAATTCCACTGAATGACTGTGGTACAATCATGTGTTGCACAGTTTCCACATACACTCGATACTTCGAGCATTTTTAATATTTTCACTGCAGATTTTCAACATTGCCATCTCTTCTCACCAATCTATGGATGGTACAGCTGTCATTCTTCACATCCTGCCTGATCTGTGTTTTCGCACATCTGGCACAGAATGGCACGGTCACTGTGGGAACTAGAAGTTCAGGACACATTAACAGAATCACACTGCCACTGTTCATGAGAAAAGGTCCCAAATTCTTTCATGAGGTGGGGGTCACAAAAAGGCCATGTTGAAAATTTGTAGTGCGAATATCAACACACACCTGGGGCGTTAGGGTTCCTAACCGCAACATACCACCCTGTACAGACTGACAGGCATCAGAGGTGTAACTTTGGATCACCGGCTGTAATGCTGATGCCATCCCACCCCACACCCTGAAGCCAGTGACAGGCATCAAGGTGTGCCTTGCACTCTTCAGCCCCAGACTTCACCCCATTCTCATGTACTGCGCCCATTTCAGTGTATGTCCTTATGAAATGGGCTGACTGTGAAGCTAATCACCCCAAGGCACACCTCAACACTTGTCAGTGTCTACAGAACTGGGTGAGGTGGAATGCCGTGAGCATTATGGGCAATGACCCACAGGCACACCCCAATGCCTGTCCATCTCTGCAGGGTGGAGGTGGGATTGGCATGAGTTCAATACTTCACTGCCACTCCTATTCTGCATCTGTCTAACTCCTGCACATCCAATGCTAATATCAGCAGCAAACATTCGGCATTGACAAATGCTTTTTTTGAAATCTTTCACCAAATTTTCAACATAGGCATTTTGAAACCTCTGGTCATGAACAGTTTGCTATGATTTTCTTAATCTGTCCCGAATGTTGATTTCCCACAGTGACCATGCCATTGTGCGCCGGATGTGTGAAACGACATTTCGGGCAGGACGTAAAAAATGACAGCTGTACTGTTCATAAGGAGGTGTGCAAAAATTCCAGTGTTGAAAATCTGGAGTGAAAATATCAAAAATTTTCGAAGTTACGAGTGTGCATGGAAACTGCGCAATGCACGATTGTAACATAGTTATTTCGTGGAATTTTGTCACAAAATTTTCAACATAGGCATTTCAGGACATCTGCTCATGAACAGTGTCACTGTGATTTTCTTAATCTGTCCCAAACATTGATTTCCCACAGCGACCACGCCATTGTGCGGTGGATGTGTGAAAACACATTTTGGACAGGATATGAACAATGACAGCTGTACTGTTCATAAGGAGGTATGTAAAAATAGCAATGTGGAAAATCTGGAGTAAAAATCTCAAAAATTCTCAAAGTTACATGGGAGCATGTAAGCTGCGTAACACACACTTGTAACACGGTAATTTTTGGGGGAATTTTTTCACCAAATTTGCAACATACGCCTTTTGGGAGCCCACCTCATGAACAGTGGCACTGTCATGTTGTTAATTAGTCCCAAAAGGTGATTTTGCGTGGTGACCATACGAACATACGAGCTTACGAAATTTGCCAGCAGATAAAGGCCTAGAGATCTATCAAGTCTGCTCGAATGTGCAGTTAGCACCCCTTATTCTGCAGCTGCCCTTCCCTTCCACCCTTCCCCTTCATTAACCCTCCCCCTTGTCCTGTCCCATCCTCGTTTGAAGCAGTCCACTGTTCTACTGCAGACCACTTCAGGAGGTAACGCATTCCACCCAGCCACCACCCTCTCTGTAAAAAAGTGTCTCCTCATCTCCCTCCTGAACCTTCCTCGCTCCAGTCTCATATCATGGCCCCTGGTTTCCCTCCCCTCCCTTACTTTGAACAGCCCCTCTGTACTTGTCACCTTTTGGGATCAGATAATGCCACAACAGTGACTGAATTCACGAGGAGAGGTCCCAAGACCCCATGTTGAAAATTCAGTGCCAAAAGTTGAGAAAATGGCTGTTATCCTCATAAGTTGCAAAAAACCCATTTATGCCTTTATACAGCTTACCGGCATTTCTTCAGTTCGCTATTGGCTTTGAAGAGTGCAGACATATTCCCGGTCCATCAAAGATCATTGTGCTTGGCTCTGGAGGTAAGTATGGGGTGAGCGGGGTGTGGGGAGGTGAGGTACACAGAGGGTGGGCGCAGGTTGGGGGAGGGGACCCGACGGCGAGGGACTGTTTTCTTTGCTGGGGGGGGAGTCGTCTCAGGAAGGTTTTGGTTTTTTGCAGGTTAGCTTATTGCACACTGGAGTGGGCACCTAGTGGGCCACCTGTATTTTTGGGAGGGGGACTTAAGCTGATGGGATTGGGTTCCTGGCCGGCAAAGAAAGCCTGCTTGGGGGCATGATGCCGAGGATTGGGAACCCCTTGGCACACAACAAATGGGGGAGGGGACATTATGCTGATGGGGATTGGGCTCTCCCATTGGCAAATGAACTGGGGTGGGGCATGCCGACAGGGGATTGGGCACCCCATTAGCTTTATGGGAACTGTAGGCGCGACGGTGACAGCCAGCCCATTTTTTTCTATTTATTCTTTCTGCGCCATTCCTCTCTCTGCCAGCCATCTGCTCTGTTACGGGCTCCATGATCATGCATCCCCAGATAAGCTTGGCCTCTAGGGACCCCTGGATTACCCCCTAGGATGGAGATGTGGCACCCACCCCTTAAGGCGCCCCGAAGAACGGGATAGGGCGGAAGTCGGCCTGGGGAGCCAGTTGCAGCTGTGAAGAGGGTGTCATATAGGCAGAGAGGAGGCGGCTTTGGTTTTTCTCCCTCTGGGGGGTGGGAACGTGCAATGACGACAGCATCTGTCCTGCCCCCTAGTTACCTTGTGGTGCCGTATGCTTGTGGCACTCCTGGCTTCCACCAGAGGTCCCCCTTGCACCGGCAGCATCCCGCACCCTCACCCCAGAGAAGGAGAACAGTCGTGGGATGCTCGATCCTTCTCCCCCCACCAGCCCTCCGACGACCTGAGTCCATTCCCAAACCTGGGTCGCCGGTGTCGCAAGTGGAAATCCAACTGCTGCGTTGGCGGGCCGGCTTGACATGTTGTTTTGAAATGTTACATCAGCAAGGCACGCTCTGCAATGACAGGTCACTCCCTCATTGCAGCGACTAATTCCTTTCAAGTTGGTGGCATGCTGGCTGAACTGGTGTCAGCAGCAGCATGCCACCGCATTGGGAAATGAGGGCCAAGCCCAAGAATGCAGTGGTGGCATTGGCCGCCACAGTGCTGCACCTCCAAAACCCGCTTCTCTCCTAAGCAGCCACATAATGTTTCTTGTGCATGCATGCAAGCAAACATAAACAATGATATTTGAGCATATTATTAGCAAGCTACTTTAACTGGTAGTAAATTGTCTGAAACTGGAAGAAAGGTGTGAGCATCGGTACTGATGGGTCTCAGGGTGGTGTCTGAAAGTTATTGGGGAGATGAGTTGTTACTACATCCCAGAGGGCAGTATTCTACTTATTATCGGGCAAACTCATTCTTTCTCTGGGTGTTGGCACCATGCTATTCCCCTTGTTCACCTTCCAAACCAAAACCCCCATGAGGGGATTTTAATGAGCCCAGGCCCCTCAGCCTTACTCAGCTGCCATGGGAGCAAGGCAGGAGTAGTAACCAAGAAGAAACATCTGCAAAATCTGCATGGTGACCTGGTTACACTTACTTTGGTGAACAGTACTCGAAATAACTACACCTCAAGTGGTAGTGTACCTGTCACTGTGGTGTACACCAAATGACTACACCTCTTATGGTGGTGAACACCTCAGTGAAGCTTACCTAAAGACTACACCTCTGATATCGGGGGGGGGGGGCTAGTAGTTTAGCCTAGAGGTTAGAGTAATGAGCTAGCTGTGAATGAGCTTGGTACATCCAGCAGACCAGAGTTTGATTCCCACAGCCTCCACTTGCATACTGTGTGACTCTGAGCAAGTCACTTAACCTCCCCAGTGCTCCCAGGGCACCCCTGAAAACAGCCACTTGTGTCTAGTGGCCTTACCTGGTTACTAAAGACTAAAATAACAAAGTAAACCTCAGTAAGTTGTGCTTAATGACTACACCTCACTAAGGTAGATCTCATAACTACACCCCTGGTGGTGTACACCTAACTGAGGTGTACCCAATGACTACTCCTTTGATTTAGGTGTACCTCTCACAGAAGTGTACCTAATGATTTTACCACTGATGGATGTGTACCTGTTCCTAATGACTACAACTTTGGTGGTGGTGTGCGCCTCAGTAATGTGTACCTAATGACTTTACCACTGATGGGTGTGCACTTGTTCCTAATGACTACACCTTTGGTGGTGGCGTACACCTCAGTAATGTGTACCTAATGATTTTACCGCTGATGGATCTGTACCTGTTCCTAATGACTATACCTTTGGTGGTGGTGTACACCTCAGTAATGTGTACCTAATGACTTTACCACTGATGGATGTGCACTTGTTCCTAATGACTACACCTCTGGGGGGAGGTGCACACCTCAGTGAGGTATACCTAATGATGATACCTCTGGTGAAGCTGTAGACCTCACTAAGGTGTACCCAATGACTATAGCAATGGTGGAGGTGAACATCTCGGCAAGATGAACCTAATGACTACACCTGTGGTGAAAGTGTATGCCTCACTAAGGTGTACCTAATAAGCGTTGTATAGATTTGCGTTAGCTACACCTATACTACACTGCAGTTGCACTGTTGGTGAACATTAAGTCAGCCTATAAGATTCTTTTGAGGTGCACACCTCGAGCTGTACCAAGGTGTGCAACTTATTTAAACTTTAGCAGGACAAAATACACCTCCGTTTGGTACGAAGCACAGAGTACATTTGATGGCCCCTCTCATTTTCATAACATTTGCAGTTCATTTAGGAACATAGTTTATTAGGACTTTTTGCCTTAGATCTGTTAGTGCGCAATCATAGGACAGCATGCTCTCAATACAGGAGAGAGGACTTTGGCATGGTAAAATGAGAGACTGTGTCTTGCAATAAGATATGCTCGTTGCTCTGCAATCCAGGTTTCAGGTACCTATCAAGAGAGATGTGAAGAAGTACTTCTTCACCGAAAGAGTGGTGGATGCCTGGAACAGTCTTCCAGCTGAGGTGGTGAGGGCAAAAACATTGGTGGGCTTTAAGCATGCATGGGATAGGCACAAGGAAATCTCAGTAGGAAGCGATGTGAGGTGGTCCAAAGATCAAATAGGGTCTGCGGTGACAGTATAGGCAGGGGAAACAAGCATCTGTCAATGCCGAATGTTTGCTTGCTGGCATTGGCAGTGGTAGTGTAGAAGTTACAGAGCTGCGTAATAGGAATGGCAGTGAAGTATTAAACTGAAGCCAACCCCACCACCACCCTGCAGAGAGTGACAGGCATTGGGGTGTGCCTTTGAGTCGTTAGGCATAACGGCCACGCCATTTCACCACACCCCACCCTGTAGACACTGGCAAGTATCACGGTGTTCCTTGGGGTCTTTGGTCCTTATGCTCACCCCATTCCATTAGGAAATACAGTGGGATGAGTGCGATATAGGAGAATGGGGTGAACTTTGGGGCCGAAGAGTCCAAGGCATACCTCAATGCCTCTAACTGGCTGCAGGGTGTGGAATGGTATGAGCATTACAGGCAAGAATCCCAAGTCACACCCCTGATGCCTGTCATTCTCTACAGGGTTGGGCATTATGGTTGGAAACCCTAATACCTCAGGCATTCGTTGGTATTTTCACTCCAAATGTTCAACATGGTTTTTTTGTGACCCCACCTCATGAACAGGGGGAATATCAGTTTGTTAGCCGAAAGCTGCTTATGCACAGCAACTACGGCATTTAGCACCACAGGTGCAAAAACATTCTGAACAGGATGTAAAAAATGACAGCTGTACTGTTCATGGGGAGGTGTAAAAAATGGCAATGTTGCAAATCTGCAGTAAAAATAAAAAAAAAATGGTGAAGTGACGAGCATACATAGAAACTGTGCAACGCACACCCGTAATATAAATAGGTTGGGGATTTTTTACAGCAGATTGTCAACTCAGGCATTTTGGTGCCTCCGGTCATGAACAGTGTCACTGTGATTTTCTTCATCTGGCCTGAACAATGATTTCCCACAGCGGCCACGCATCTCTGCGCTGAAAGTGTGAAAACACACTTCGGCCATGTTGTGAAAAATGACAGCTGTACTGTAAATAAGGCAGTGTGGAAAAATGCCACTGGTGAAAATCTGGAAGTAAAATATTACAAAGTCATGAACTTACGGGTGGAAACTGCTAATGCTCACTCGTAACACAGTCATTTTATGGACTTTGTCACCAAATTTTCAACATAGCCATTTTAAGACCTCTGCTCATGAACACTGTCACTGTGATTTTCTTAATGTGTCCCATACATTGATTTGCATATCGACTGCGCCATTGTGTGCTACATAGTGAGGAAACATTTTGGGCAAGAAGAAAAATGACAGCTATACTGCTCATAAGGAGGTGTGGTAAAATGGCAATGTTGAAAATCTGGAGGAAATATTGAAAATTCGCGAACTTACGCATATACGAGGAATTGCACAACACGCTTGTAAAACAGTCATTTTTAGGAATTTTTTCACCAAATTTTCAACATAGCCATTGTAAGACCTCTGCTCATGAACAGCGTCACTGTGATTTTCTTAATTTGTCCCATACATTGATTTAGCACACCGACTGCGCCATTGTGCGCTACATGGGAGGAAACATGTTTTGGGTGAGAGGTGAAAAATGACAGCTGTACTACTTATAAGAAGGTGTGGTAAAATGGCAATGTTGAAAATCTGGAGTGAAAATATTGAAAATTTGCGAACTTATGAATGTGCGTAGGAACTGCGCAATGCACACTCGTAAAACAGTCGTTGTTTGAAATTTTTCCACCAAATTTTCAAAATAGGCTTCTTGAGAGCCCACCTTATGAACACTGGCAGTGTATTTTCATTAATCAGTCCTGAAAGGTGATTTCACGCTGTGACTGTGAAATCACCCTTTGGGCCTGAATAACGCCATGACAGTGAAATCATTCATGAGAAGGGGTCCCAAAAACCCCATGTTGAAAATTTGGTGCAAAAATTCCAAAAAATGCCTGAGATATGCAACAAAGTTGAAACCCCCCTATCTAGCCCATTATACAGCTTACCGGCATTTCCTCAGTTCGCGGTCGGCTTTGAAGAGTGCAGACGGTTCCTGGTCCATCAAAATTGTGCTGCCGAGCTCCAGAGGCAAGTATGGGGTGACGGGGTGTGGGGAGGCAGGGTGCACAGTGGTGGGTGCGGATTGTGGGAGGGGGCCAGAGAGACTATGTGGGACTGTTTTTTCTTTACAGGTGTTCTTTTTGTTTCCAATGATGACGCGGGACGTTTGCCACGCTGGGGTGGGCTCTCAGTGTGGCACAAGGATGGTTGGGGGGCATTCAGCTGATGGGGGATTGGGCACCCCCGTCACCCAAAGCATCGATTACCACGCTGGGGTGGGCTCCCAGTGTGGCACCCAGTACTCGGGGGGACAGTGGAGCCGACGAGGATTGGGCACCCCAGCTATATCATGAGTTGCCACGCTGGGGTGGGCACCCAGCGTGGCATTGGAAAGCTTTGGGGGGCCAGGGGCGCAGCACAGCCAATGGGGATTAGGCGCCCCGTCGGCTATACAGTGTGTGCATGCATGCGCGGAGGGCGCGCTGCGCGTCGTGTGTGTCGGGGCTGCGCGTGAAGCAAGCGATATCTTATCGCTGCTCACTGAAGCGTAGCTCCCCCTTTGAACTGTATGCCACTGCATTTTGGAGCTTGTCATAGACAGCTCCATCATGCATTGGCTTACAGGGGCCGCGCCTGCAAACACAGTGACTGAATTGGAAGAGCGGGTGACACACCTCCGAAATCTCGGATGATGGCACTATGTTTCTTGCACATGCGTGCAAGCAAACATAACAAACATAAAAAATGTATCTTAATTTTTGAAGACCTTTTTTTTTTTTTTGTGCGTGTATATGTGACGTATGAATGAGGGATCCACTCACTGTAGATCAAGGGAGGATGTGAAATGGTGCAGATACATGGGGGGGGTGAACAAAGTGGTAGACAGTAAGCCCTACCAGAGCTTCAGGCTGATGTAGCACAGCGACATATGGGGGGGGTGAACAAAGTGGTAGACAGTAAGCCCTACCAGAGCTTCAGGCTGATGCTGCACAGCTGGACTAAGGCACAAGCACCCATGGCATGTTCTTATAGTCCCCATTTGTAAGTCCATTTATGTTCTTACAGCGCTGATTGCCTAACTGAGCCAAGACGTAAAACAGATACTAAAATGTCAGGTTTATTTCAGGTGACCAGGATCGTAGTGGGGAGAGGGGGCAAGTGAAACAATGTCCTGAGAATGTGCTTGAACTTATTAACTGTTGCTGTGCCACAGAGTCATACACCAGTCCAGAATCCCTATACGTTCAAATTATGTTAGCAGCCTAAAGGTGCTTTGGTGGATTGGCATTTACATTACTCAGCGGCAAATCTTTTTCATACTTTTTGTGATCATCGGTTAAGATATAACCACTAACTGATGAGACACTTGGGGGCATGAAACTGTGCTACCAGCAAAGTTACATTTGCAAAGCCCTGAATATTTATCTGTTGATAATGAAAGGAAAACTGTCAGCTGATAACATTCAGCCACTGTCCATTGGACAGAATAGACATCTCACTGATGAGATCTGGAGCAAGGGACATGCACTTGCCAATAACACCACTACAGCTCCAGACACGGAAGAAAAAGTTCATGCACTTTCATCGCTGTTAACTTTTCACCATTTTAAAACAGTTACTTAGCATCTGCACTAAGATGTTACACGTCAGCTGAACTGAATTGTGACACCAGAATCCCTGCGATCAACATTTGTCAGCAAAAGTGAATTGAAAAAATCAATAGATGTATAAAATGGTAAGTGACATGAGTCAATAACAACATATCTGCATGTAATACTTGGCTTAAAATTTGAGTACCACCATATTCCGTACCACAGCATCAAACAGGGATGCCATTTATAATTCAGTTAATGACAAGCAGTTTTCGAGCCATAAAAAGTATTACTGTATCAGTATGGTGGCAGTAACGGGATCAGGAAATTATGAAATAAAATGCAACAGCACCCCCGTCAGCCATATGTTGTGTGGGTGCAGGGAGTGCATGAGCACCCAGGGGTGGACTGTTAGGCGGCTTCAGATTCACTGGAGAAAAGGGTGGTTTGATTGTGAGCTACGGTTGAATTTGTGTTTTCTTTTTCTATACCTACTTTTCGCTATTTTGTTAGGGCACATGTCCAACCCTAAGATGTTTAGGGTCACAAGGTGATGTGACTTCATTGAGCATCTGATTTGAGAAAGAGCTGTGTGATTCTATCTAAATGCCAGCTCACGGCAACTCAGAGAAAAAAAAAATATTTTGAAGCTGCATTACCAGACTAAGTGTGCAGTTTAGTGAATTACCACACAGGGGTGTGTATATGACAGCACTAAAAAGCACATTAAAGTGCTTCAGTCATGAAAACCTCCCCCACTGGCTGCTGCTGAAATGCATAGCAGTATGTTCTCCTTTGTGCATTCTGGCAGTTCTTTGCTTCAGCTGCAGGTAGTACATGCAGCTTAAGTTCGTTTGCATAGGTTTTAGCACGGGGAGTTCACATTGACAGAGTCTAGTAAGAGAAAATGCTTGGAACTACACATACAACAAAGTCTGAATTTTCATATCGAATGCTGAGGTATTTTTTCTCTGGAGGATTAGAACCCATGGAGTCCATGAAGGTGTGCTTTGGAGAGCTGGCATGTGTAAGGACTGTTAGGCACCCACACATTTTGGTGGTCCTGCTTTGGCAGGGAACAGTTTATTAAAGTAATGATGTGTGGCTTGTCTCTCTAAGCCAGACAAGACTGCACCATCCTATCAGGTAACAGACACAGTTGATCTGTGTGTGGGGGAGGAGCTGCTCACTGCAGCTAGCCCTCTTTCAACTGTATGCCACTGTCATTTTCAACTGCTGTCATAGACAGCTTCAGCAGTGATTGGAGAACTGTGACCACGCCTGCAAACACACTGACTGAATTGGAAGATGCTGACACACCTCTGAAAAACTCAGATGATGGCACTATGTTTCTTGCACATGTGTGCAAGCAAACATAAAAATGGACAGACTGGGTGGATCAAGCAGTCCTTATCTGCCATCAGATTTTATGTTTCTATGTTCCATCAATGGGACATCAAAGATTCTGTCCCATGTAAATCAATTAAAGTCGCAATTTTTTACAGCTGCAGATAGTGTTTTAAACATTCATAGCCATGATGAAACACTTAAAATATTATTTTGACTCCTGCCCACTGCTGTCTCATAAAGAGCAGTAGCAGAACCTATAGTAAATAAGTAATCCTGCTCTATTGCTGATCAGTCTCAGAGACCACTCCATTGGGCACTGCATAGCTCTCCAATTACATCTGTGTTCAGCAAAAATGTACAAATGTATAACAAAAAGTAAATACGATTGGAAAAATTCAGATTTACTACAGATTTGGACTCAGGTCCCAAATGGTATCCTGTGATAAGGGCATCCACTATTGAGTGCTTTCAAAAAGGGTTATTCAATAATGGACACCTGTTCACAGGGATACTGGACAGGGAAGGCAAATATGAATGTAGAGACATCCTGTCGCTATATGTACACGTGCATGGGGGGGAGTGAGCACACCATATGATGGGCAGAAAGGGAGGGAGGGTTTGTGAGGTCTAGCGTGGTGGTGGGCTGCTAAGATGGTCGTGTGGCATGGTGGGTTCTTGGCAGGCTAGGGTTGAGAGGGTGCTGGGTTCGATTCTGGGCATGTCGGTAATTTTGCGCAAGGTCCGATATTTCTATTTTTTTTTGTTTTCACCTCCCCCTGATGCACCCCAGAGTTGAGAATACTTTAGTAGGGGGTGTGGGGGGGTGCAGCCCCCCACATAAACAAATAAATCTATGTTTTCAGCACCCTTTTGCTCTGTGCTGCAAGTCTACATCTCTGAAATTGATTTTCGGCGGTGTACACTTGCCCTAACGGCGATTGCCTTTCAGCGATCACCCTTATCACATAGAACTATGCCAAACCACAAAAGGTGCAGTATGTTCTGGAGGAAGCTGGAGTCTGGTAGCAATTGCTAGCCTTTTTAAATGAGGACTGCAATGAACCTGCAAGCCACTGTTTTTGGTGGAAGTTGTGTTTCAAATACTGATTAAAATTCTATTGTTTTTGGTCTATGCTAGCCTTTTATTAGATTGAGCTGGTGTTAATGATCTACATACTTGCAGCAAATGTCACTTTAGTATGTGCTGGTGTAGTCAGTGTCCTTGTCGAGCTCTTATGTTGCTGTCACAATGCATCCATGTTCATGACAGAACTCTGAGGTTGAAAGGGACTAAAACTACATTATACAGCTCCAAAATGGTGCTTACCACCTGTTCATAAGCCAGAAATACCCATCAAGTTTGCTTAAAGGCTGATATGGATGGAATACTAATGGAATTGAAACCAGTATTTGTAAACCAGCTTCTACAAGAAAAAGTGGCTTATAAATTCAGTGCATTTCTCCTTTAAGGCAAGTCTTTGTTTCCACCTGAATACCTACTGCAGCTGCCTGCATAGTACAACCTCCACAGCTACTGTACATCTAGTATATGATACAGTTGCAGGTACAGTATCTAATGTACTGGTACCTATCTCTGTTCTCCCTGCTGTCCCACATGATTTGCTTTTTATATGTTGTCTTGCTGTATGTATCATCTGTTACGGATATACTGTATCCTGTCTTGCTATGAATTTTCACTATCAATTGTATCTTTTTGCTATATGAAGTTAATTGTATGCTGTCCCCCGCCCGCCGGACCCCCATGAACACAAGATGCTGCCTCCCTTATGGTAATCCCAATTGGAGTAGTTTCACATAAATAAAGGCTGCTGTGGTTCAGTATATGCAGTACAGATCTGGGAACCTGGAGGTTCTGGCTCAAATCCCACCACAGTCACATTGACTTACTTTTGACTGTAAGCAAGTTACCTGACCTCCCTATGCAACAGCCGCCCCCACAAACACACAGCTCAGACGTGGACAGAAGCAGGACCCTTTGCAGAAAGGAGACTTTACATCTTAGTTGGGCTAATGCTGGGTAAATAAACTGAAACTAAAAATAAATAGGGATTTGAAAAATGTACAACACTCTGTTGCTGGATTCAATTGTGTCATTTATCATTCTTTTCCATTAAAGTCTGACCGCTGTGTAACTGTTCATCTGTTAACTTGACTTTTCTGGGTCTCCTTGTAATATTATATACCAGCAATGGCCGGGACAGGATGTAGCTGACGAAGTGAGGGCTGCTCAATTCTCTTGCTCATATTTTTGTGGAACAAAGTTTTGGCACTTACTGCTGATATGGGAAATAAAGGAATGTTCAAACCACAGAACTCTTGTGCTTGAAACGTCATCCTCCTCTTTTATTTTTCAAGGTGAAAATGCAAAATCCCACATAAAGGTGGAGGCAGCAGCAGCAGGAGCAGCAGTAAGGTAACAAAAGACTTGACATTTCACCCCCTTCCAGGCTTTGTCAAAAGATATGTGACCTCTACAGACCATCCTTTTTATGGCATCCTAATTAACAAAAGTGCATATTGAAGTAGAAAGACATAAGTGACATTTAAAGTGACAGTGCTTAAAAATAAAAAAAAGGTCACACTTAACAGGCTAAATCAAAGCAAATGATTCACATTTGTGCCCTATAGAATTTTCTTTATTAGGAGTATTTATGTACAGTCTGTACCATTCCTTTGATAAACAACCTCTGGTCAGAGCCACAATTGCTGTTAATGCATTAATGTGATGAGAAATGTATTTATTTTAAAGGTTTCATGAGGAAAGGCATACTGAGCTAGTAACAGCTCATCTTCAGATGCGTCCTGGGGGAATGGGGAAAAGATAACAGATACAAAAATATAGAATATAAAGTTCATAGAAATGGAATAAATGTAACAGAGATAAAGAGGACAATTATGTCTACATTTACACCACAATAGTAGAAAAAAAAACCGTAAACATCAAGGTAATGCAGTGAAAAGTGTTTCTGGTTGTGGACGTACACACTCCCTTGAAAATGTGCACAACACGCACACACACATGTAGCTGTTACAGAAGTTGTGCGCACACACAGGGTGTGAGTATCACTAGTAGGATAGAGCAGCTACTGTACAATATTTCATTTTCAGTGGGGTCCTGCTTTTACACATGTTTCAAGTGTATTTAGTAGAGTTAGCACATGTAAAATGCAGAATCTAATTGTTACTGGGGTACTGCTTTTATACATTTTTACAGTGTAGTTACCGAGGATAAGTCAGTTAGCATGCAGTATCTCATTTTCAGTGAGGTCCTGATTATACCTATTGTAACACTAACAGGTCTGGGATGCCCTAAATGAGTTGGCTCCTTCACAGCCTCTGTTTTCAGTGGCCAGATACTGTATCGCTCTCTTTGGCCAGCAGGCAGATGTGAATTGCGCTGAGTGCACGTTTTAGTGCCTCATTTTTGCTTTTGGGGGGCTATATTCAAACATGCTTTGGGTACTTACACTTTGCTCCAAACATGTTTGAGTATAGCAAATTTTGTGAACTGTGCTGATTTGCACTAAGGAAAGGGACTTTGCAAGGGGCAGCCTGGTACCTTTTAATATGGAGTCATTACTCTGTGTAGTTCTGGTTTCCAGTTCTAGGTTTGCCAGCCTATTTCTGTTTCAAGTTTTTAGTCACTGACTAAATTGCTTTCAGCCACTGACTGCCATGCCAGCAACCTGGGTTCAAGAACAGACCTGGGCCACATGGGGACTGGCCCGGGAGGGACAATGCACATCTGTAGGACAGGGAGAGATATCTAGGTGGCAGCACCATGGGACAGCATGGGAAGGAATCCCACACCTGGAGGCCTGAGATGTCTCCATGGAGGCCGAGTACACACATGTCTGGGCCCAATAGGGAGAGAAAACAGGAGGAAAAGCCCTCCGACTGTAGAACAGTGATGGCCTGGCCTCTAGCATTCCTCACACTGATGACTAGGCACCTCTGATCCAAGGTCCTATGACAGGACCATCAGAAAAGGTGAGTCCCAGAGAAGGTGTGTGACATGGCTGGGAATCCTGGCCCAGATGGGGTCAAATCAGGGTGCTGAAGGAGATAAGCAGTTTTGTCTCATGGACACAGTGGGGCGACATGCCACTCATCATGGTTGTGTACTGCATGCTAGTGAACAGTAAGGGACTGCCTGCATGGAGGAACGATGCTGAGAAGCAATGCAGGAACACAGTGGGTGACATGGCACACATCACGGTGGTACAATACGTGCTGGTGAATGGGTAGGGTCTCCCTGCACTAAGGAACAATGCTCAGAAGCACTGCATGAACACAGTAGGGTGACCTGGCACCCCATTACTGTTGAGTTCTGTGTGCTGGTGAATGGTGAGGGGTTGCCTGCACTGTGTAACAGTGATCAGAAGCACTGCATGAACACTCTGGTACAACAAGGCACACATAACGGTGGTGTACTGCCTGCTGGTGAAAGATGAGGGAATGCTTGCACAAGGGAGTAATGTCAGAAGCACTGCATGAACACAGTGTAGTGACATGGCACCCATCAATGTGGTGTACTGCATGTTGGTGAAAGGTGAGGGACTGCCTGCACTGTGGAGTGATGCTCAGAAGCACAGCTTGAACACAGTGGGATGACATGGCACCAATCATGGTAGTGTACTGTGTGCTGATGAAAGGTGAGGGAGTGCCTGCTCTGTGGAATGATGCTCAGAAGCATTTCATGAACACTGTGGAGCAACATGGCAACCATCATGGTGGTGTGATGTGGACTGGTGAATGGGTAGGGATTGCTTGCACTGAGGAACGATGCTCAGAAGCACTGCACGAACACAGTGGGGCATCATGGCACCCATACCTGTTGCGTACTGTGTGCTGGTGAAAGGTAAGGGACTGCATGTACTGGGGAACAATGCTCAGAAGCAATGTATGAACACAGAGGGGCAACATGGCATCCATGAGAACTGGGTATTGCATGCTGGTGAAAGGTGAGGGACTTCCTGTACTGTGGTGTGATGCTTAGAGGCACTGCATGAACACAATCGGGTGACATGGCACCCATCACCGTGGTGTACTGCATACTGACAAAGGGTGAGGGACTGCCTACACTGGGGAGTGATGCTCAGAAGCACAGCTTGAACACAGTGGGATGACATGGCACCAATCACAGTGGTGTGCTGAGTGCTGGTGAAATGTGAACAGTGAGGGAGTGCCTGCACTGGGGAGCGATGCTCACAAACACTGTATGAACACTTAAGTGCAACAAGGCACACATCACGGTGGTGTAAGATGAGGAGATGGCTGAACAATAGCATAATGTCAGATGCACTGCATGAACACAGTGGGGTGACATGGCACCCATCAAGGTGGTGTACAGCATGCTGGTGAAAGGTGAGGGACTGCGTGCACTGTGGAGTGATGCACAGAAGCATAGCTTGAACACAGTGGGGCAACATGGCACCAATCATGGCAGTATAATGCAGACTAGTGAATGGTATAAATTGCCTGCACCGAGCAGCGATGCTTAGAAGCACTGCATGAACACAGTGGGGTGTCATGGCACCCATCTCTGTTGCATATTGTGTGCTGGTGAAAAGTATGGGACTGCCTGTACTGGGGAGCAATGCTTAGAAGCAATGCATGAACACAGCAGGGTGACATGGAACCCATAATAGCTGCATACTGCATGCTAGAGAAAGGAGAGGGACTGCCTGCACAGGGGAGAGAGATGTTCAGAAGCACTGCATGAACACAGTGGCATGAATTGGCACCAGTCACACTGGTGTGCTGTGTGCTGGTGAAAGGTGGGGGACTGACTGCACAGGGGAGAGATGTTCAGAAGCACTGCATGAACACAGTGGAGTGAATTGGCACCAGCCACACAGGTGTGCTGTGTGCTGGTGAAAGGTGAGGGACTGGCTGCACTGGGGAGTGATGCTTAAAAGCACTGCATGAACACAGTGGTGCAACATGGCACTCAGCATGCTTGTGTACTGTGCGATGATGAAAGGTCAGGGACTGCCTGAACTGCGAAGTGATGCCCAGAAGCACTGCATGAACACAGTGGGGTGTCATGGCACCCATCTCTGTTGCATATTGTGTGCTGGTGAAAAGTAAGGGACTGCCTGTACTGGGGAGCAATGCTCAGAAGCAATGCATGAACACAGCAGGGTAACATGTAACCATAAGAGCTGCATACTGCATGCTGGTGAAAGGTGAGGGACTGCCTGCACAGGGGAGTGATGTTCAGAAGCACTGCATGAACACAGTGGCATGAATTGGCACCAGTCACACTGGTGTGCTGTGTGCTGGTGAAAGGTGGGGGACTGACTGCACTGGGGAGTGATGCTCAAAAGCACTGCATGAACACAGTGGTGCAACATGGCACTCAGCATGCTTGTGTACTGTGCGATGATGAAAGGTCAGGGACTGCCTGAACTGCGAAGCGATGCCCAGAAGCACTGCATGAACACAGTGGGGTGACATAGCACCCATCATGGTGGTGTACTGTGTACTGGTGAAAAGTGAGGGACTATCTGCATGAAGGAGCAATGCTCAAAAGCACTGCACGAACACAGTGGGGCCACATGGCACACATCATGGTGGTGTATTGTATGTTGGGGAAATGTCAGGGACTGGCTGCACTGTGGAGGGATGCCCAGAAGCACTGCATGAACACAGTGAGGAGACTTTCTTGTGCACCAGAAATACAACGTTCTCTCACAGCGTCCCTATGTATTTCTGAAGTGTCATTGTTGGTAGTCTGTTTGACAAGGATGTCCTCTGTGCAGTCACTAAAACAAAAAACTGATGCACTACTCACTTTCTGCGTGGCTTGTCTCCAAAGTTGAACTCTGCAACATGAGAGTGAGCTTCAAGCATGCAGAAGATGTCAATAAACATAAACAGACAGTGTAATGGAGCCAACCAGAAGAAGCACTACTGAAAATAGAGTTCCACCTCGGAGGCAAGTGATGCAAATTGTAAGTGCTGCAACAGTTTTTCATTTTAGTGACTGCGCAGAGGACATCCTTGTCAAACAGACGAGCAACATTTGACACTTCCGCAATATCCATATCTATAACCACAGTGTGCGCCCTACATGCTGTAGTTCGGATCCTGGACCGACCTCCCTAATTTTGTGTTGTAGTGATATCATCGGTCCAGTCCTTGTGCAAATAGTCTGGTGCTCCTTGGAGTCGGGTGAGCTCCCTAGCTCCCTGAAAGAGGCGCTGGTGACACCTCTCTTGAAGAAAGCTAACTTGGACCCAGACTGTTTCACAAACTACAGACCATCTCAAACCTACCCTTTATTGGGAAGGTGATTGAGAAGGTAGTGACAGCCCAATTGGAGGACCATTTAACCATCCATGACATCTAAGAACCCCTCCAGTCTGGTTTTCATAAAAGACATAGCACCGAGACAGCACGGGTTTGGGTGCTTAATGATCTTCTGAGGGCGAGGGATCAGAAGAGGCATTCCATCTTGGTTCTCCTTGATCTCTCCTCAGCCTTTGTCACCGTGGATCACATGGTGTTGATAGCACACCTGAGGCATATTTGTGGAATATTGGGAACCGTCCTCCAATGGTTCACCTAATTCCTCACTGGGAGATCACAAAGAGTTGTGTCCAGGGTTTTTTCCTCGAGCCCAATGTCTTTGTTGTGCGGGGTGCCTCGGGGTTCAGTGCTGTCTCCCATGTTATTCACGGCGTATATGCTGCCACTTGGAGACATTATAAGACGGTATGGGCTGAGGTTTCACTGCTATGCAGATGATACCCAGCTATACCTGTCTTTTGCACCCGACCAGGATGGAGCTCTCTCAGTGTTTAACAACTGTCTGAAAGAAATCCAGGAGTGGATGGATTCTAGTTGGTTGAAGTTGAACTCAGAAAAGACAGAGGTATTGGTTGTGGACCCGGGTCACCGGATAGAGGGGTCGTCTATTGGTACGCCCTCAGGAATTTTTCTTGGCGGCATTTCACTCCCAACCTCTGATCGGGTGCGTAACCTGGGGGTTATCTTGGATGACAGGCTGACACTGCAGTCACAAGTGTCAGTAGTCATTAAGACTTCCTTTTACCAACTTAGGAATATCACCAGAGTTAGGCACCTTGTTCCATCTGACACCCTGCCAACGTTGGTCCACGCCTTTGTGTCTTCATGTCTGGACTATTGCAACTCCCTTTTCTTTGGACTTTCAGGGGTTGAAATCCACTGCCTGCAGCTAGTGCAGAAGGCAGTGGCCCAGGTTTTGACTGGGTCAAGTAGGTCCTGTCGTATTACCCTGGTGCTGCACGAACTGCACTGGCTGCCTATACGGTGGCGGATTGACTTTAAAGTCAGTTTACTGACTTTCAAAGCCCTTCATGGCCAGGGTCCGGCCTATCTGAAAGAACTTCTGGTTTCTCACTGCACTGGTCGATTGCTCCGCTTGGCTGATGAGGGGTTGCTGGAGATTCCAAGAGTGGATCTTAAATCATCTGGTTGTAGGGCATGTTCTTATGCTGCGCCCACTCTTTGGAACTCTCTACCTCGCCGGTTACGGGAGTGCACTACCCTGGAGGAATTCAAGAGGGGTTTGAAAACCCATCTCTGACAAATGGCCTTTTTAGAAAACTGATTGTTTTGAAGTTGCTGGTTTTATTATTGTTTTATTTGTGTTTGATATCGAATTTTGATGTTTGATTGGTATTATCTTAAACTGTACAGCGCTTTGAAAATTTGAAAGGCGCTATATAAATAAAACTATTATTATTATTAATATATGGGGACCCTGTGAGAGAACTTTGTATTTCAGGTGCACAAAAACATCTCTTTCAGCGTCCCACTAATTTGTGTAGCCTAAGCTTAGAGTGAGCGGTCCTGGCTGAAGCATAGCTCTGTGGTCCAATAGAGAAACTAAAAAAAAAAAATAAGGATTGTGGAATGGTAGAATTCTTAATCTGGGGGGTGTATTTCCTGAAAACACAAGAGGCTCCCCATTCTTGCATACCAGCACAGAGAGCTATTCCCCTATTCACCTTTTCACATCATCAGGTAAAGAGAACTCAGGGTGGAGTGGGTGTTGTGAGTAAATATGATGCAAGGATGAATAACAAAACGATAGGATCATTTTAAAAGTTTATGTCTTCAGTGAGCAGATTAAAATTATGCTCAAGTTATGACATTTTACTCCGGGAGCCATAATGCAGGAACACTGGAACCCCCGAGATGGCACCTCCCCTTTAAAATACCCGGAGCTTAAACATTTTACACATGAATGTGACAGATTAATGAAGTAATTAGATAAGAACACAACCAGAGATGAGAAAACATTCTTAAAAACTCTAGTTCTGTGTAGGTCAAATGTCACAGAAGGAATACACTGCCTTATATGGCATTTATTTATACATCTAACACTAACTTTTATTATGTTTGCTTGCGCATACGCAAGAAACATTATGCGGCAGATTAGGAGAGAAGCAGGTTGGGGAGGCGTGGCACTGTAGCAGCCAACAGAGCCACTACCTTTGGGGGCTGGGCACTGGTGGACCAATGGAAGCACGGTGTCCTGATGACACTGGTCTCCAAAAGTGCCACCAAATAGAAATGTTTTTCACCGCAGCAATCAGGGGCCACCTCGTCATTGCAGCATCAGGCAGTCCGCTGCAATGAGGGAGAGACCCGTCATTGCTGGGCGGAACATTGCCGACTGTAATATTATTTGTGAACATGGTGGTGGGTGGCCGCCCTGTTCACAAACAATATTCATCAGTCCCCAGTGCTGAGGGGGTGCCCAATCCCCCTCGGCATGATGTGCCCCAACAACATTAGTTTTGCAGACGGGGGCCCAAATCCCCATCAGCATCATGCGCATCCTGCCTGCCCACTCCCCATCAGCATCCAATGTTCCCTTTATGCCGAGGGGGTACCCAATCCCCCAAGGCTCTTGTTCCTCCACCCGCACTCCATATGTGCCGACGGGGGTGCCCAATCCCCGTCAGCATAATCTTACCCCGCTTTGTTGTGCTCTGACAAGGGTATCCCCATTGGCATAATGTCATTCCCCACAGAACACTTAGGTGGCATGCTGGGAGACCAACCCAGCATGCCAAATGCCTGAAACAAAAAAGTCCGCAATGTTTTTTCCCGTTTGGTGAAACCCTGTAAAAAGCGGTCCCTCGCCGTCTCCTGTCCCCACAACCGCGCCCACCCATTGTGCACCCTGCCTCCTTACACCCCCCTCACCCCATACTTACCTCTGGAGTCTGGTGCGATGATCTTCGGTGGACCGGGAACACGTCTGCATTCTTCAAAGCAGACCACGAACTGAGGAAATGCCGGTAAGCTGTATAGTGGAATAAATAGGGTTTTTTCAACTTTGATACATATCTCAGGCATTTTTTTGAATTTTGGCACCAAATTTTCAACATGGGGTTTTTTGGGACCCCTCCTCATAAATTCTGCCACTGTCTCGGCGTTAATCGTCCCTGAAAGGTGATTTCAGGGTCACTGCATGGAATCACCTTCCGGGGCTGACTAATGAGACGACAGTGCCAGTGTTCATGAGGTGGGCTCTCAAAAGCCTATGTTGCAAATTTGGTGGAAAAATCCAAAAATTACTGTTTACTTAATGTGCATTCGTAGAGTTACGCACGTCAGAATTTCGAATTTGCAATATTTTCATGCCAGATTTTCAACATTGGTATTTTTCCACACCTCCTTATGAACAGTATAGCTCTCATTTTTCACATCCTAGCCGAAATGTGTTTTCGCACTTATGGCACAGAATGGCGCTGTCACTGCGGGAAATCAGTGTTTGGGACAGATTACGAAAATGACAGTGACATTCTTTATGAACAGAGGTCCTAAAATGCCTATGTTGAAAATTTGGTGACGATATTCCATAAAATAACTGTTACGAGTGTGCGTTGCACAGTTTGCACGCACACTCATAAGTTCGCGAATTTATAATATTTCCACTCCAGATTTTCAGCAGTGCCATTGTTCTGCACATCCTTATGTAACCCCTAGATGGCGCTATCCCAGGGGCTACTACCCCTGCCTGATTTGCCACTAACAGGTTGAGGGGCCTGGATCCAATGGCGGGTGCCTCCACCCAGAGGTCAGGGTTTGCAATAGTTAAACTAACTTGGTCACAGCCCTCTGGGACACTGCAACCCCCCTTTCTTCCCACTAGTGGCCCACACAATATATCAAATTACCTTCACAGTATACACTTACCCCAGGTCTGGTTCCGGCACTGGGACCTCCTGTGAAATGAGATACAGTGCAACAATCACAGTACAGTACTTTAACATAGACAAATACCTCAGGCAGTATAACTTTGCTGAAACAAGCAGCTCTGATTTATTTAGGGGGATATAACAAGGACAGGGAAATCAGGTTAATTAGCTTATCACTTTAATAATCTACCTTGGCTCTGTGCACAGGCCTATCCCTATCAGTTACTGTCCTGGGTACCCAAGCCCTAGTGGCTAGTCAAACCGTGGCAGCTGGTAGGGCCCTTTCACACAGAGAAAAGGAGAATTAAACAGTCAGCAGTACAGTAATTCCATTTGGATTTAATGTGGCAATTCAACAGGGAGGCGACCCTGAATTAGTACTCACGACCTCCAAATAAGATAGGGTCCTTCAATGTCAGCAGGGCTCACTTGAGGTGCACAAACCTCTTCACATCCATATAAAGAAAGCACTATACCAGGCAGGCTGCATCTGTGTCCCGATGGCAATTACTGCACAATACCGGGAGAACACACAGCAGATTCAGTTCCTGACAGACCCGTGTAATTTTCAGCAATTCCTCCAGTCTTCTACAGGGTGAGCCTGGTTTCTACTCTTCAGAGATCCTTTGATTCTTTTCACAGGGACAGTTCAGTCTAACAAGCTGCAGACCGGAACTCTGGGCCTTACACGTTTTTTGACTAAAACTGCACACTGAAAAAGCACAGGGCTCCTTCCTTCTTCACTGCCAAAGCTCAACTGAAACTCCAACCGACAAAACGGGCACTTCCTTTGAGTTCCTCCCAGTTCTTGACTGGATTGGCTGTCACTCACAATAGACTGCTGCTGTTGGTCCAAAAGGCACTGAAGTCTAAAGCTACATCTCCCAGAGTCACTGCCCATACAATCCTCTTGTGGCTGGCTCAGATTATGAGTCCAAGTTCTGATTCGTCCAAGGCACCATTTTAGAGCTAGCTTACCCCACACTGATTGGTCCAGTTCAGCAGTTCAAAACTAGAATGGGAACTAGCAGACACAGTTCTGACTGCAAAAAGCAGGTTAGACAAACTGTAATTTCATTATTACTCTAAATAATTTCTGGCAAACAGTTACATCTGTCAGATAGGTTCCCTTTGCACTCCTAGTGACTGCAAAAATGAAGTGAATTGGCAGCAGCTTGGTGGTACTCAATCAAAAACACACAGTCCCCATACAAACTAATTATGTCTGCAAGCAGACAGCTCTTAAAGACAGTACCAGAGGTTCTAAAACACTCACTGATAAATGGCTTAAATGCCAAACACCATTCAGGCTTGGAGCATTCAAGCAAGCTCCTGGAAGTCTTTTGGGAACCCCCATTTGCAGGGGGGTTACACTTATGAACAGTACAGCTGTCATTTTTTACATCCTGGCCGAAATGTGTTTTCACAGTTCCGGCGCAGAATAGCGCGGTTGCTGTGGGAAACCTGTGTTTGAGACACATCATGAAAATGACAGTGACACTGTTCATCAGCAGAGGTCCTAAAATGCATATGTTGAAAATCTGGTGTCGAAAGTCCATAAAATGAGTGCGCTACGAGTGTGTGTTGCACAGTTTCCAAGCACGCGCATACCTTCGCAACTTTGCAATATTTTCACTCCAGATTTTCAACATTGCCATTTTTCCACACCTGCTTATGAACAGTACCGCTGTCATTTTTCACATCCTGCCTGAAATGTGTTTTCACAGTTCCAGCACAGAATAGCGCCGTCACCGTGGGAAATCAGTGTTGCTGACACATTACGAAAATCACAGTGACACTGTTCATGAGCAGAGGTCCTAAAATGGCTATGTTGAAAATTTGGTGATGAATGTCCATAAAATGACTGTGTTACCCGCATGCATTGCGCAGTTTCCACGTATGCCTGTCCATCTCTACAGGATGGAGGTGGGGTTGGCGTGAAGTTCAATACTTCACTGCCATTCCTATTCTGCATCTGTCTACCTCCTGCATTTCCAATGCTAATACCAGCAAGCAAACATTCGGCATTGACAAATGCTTGTTGTATTTAGGATAAGTACTCTGATACACTAACACACATGCACTGCTTCTTTGCAAGCTAACAAGGGAAATGTTAATGTACCAGGAAAGGGTTAACAGAGTGCCACACAGGTACACACACATACACACATTTAGAGACTTTTGTCTCTGCCTGCACTCAACATCCCTTTCTTAACAAGCATTTGTCAATGCCAAATGTTCGCTTGCAGGTATTTGCAGTGGTGTCTGACATTTACGCAGGCCCACCCCCGTTAGTTGTATCCATGTCCCTTTAGCACCCATGTCCCAACAGAGTACCTCTCTGCAACTCCTCTTGGATCTCATTTACATTTCAGCCTCATACTTAACTGTCGATCTTCGAAATATGGGATACTGATGGTCAGAATGGGGGACCATATGAGACACATCATCAAACAGTGAGGTACAACCTGAGAACACTGGGAAAACACATGCCTTTATTAGTGCAACGTTTAATTGTCTTTGATAGGAAACGATTGTCTGCTGAAATTAACTGTTTAAGTTATAAATAAAAAACAATGGCATTTGTGTGCGTTTTTTCTATGTTTCAATGTTTAGAGTTCACATTTATTTTAATGCTCATTATGTTAAGCACCATTGGCTTGCCCTGTGTGTTTTTGTATCGGGAGTCAGTGCGTGGCAAGTTTTGAAATGCCCACGTCACAGACTCCTGATACAGCAGTCTCTTGCAGCAACCACTTCAGCTGCACTCCTCAACTGCTGTAACAGTGGCACTTGTAACAAGCATTTGTCAATGCTGAGTGTTTGCTTGCTGGTATTACCATTGGAAGTGCATGAGTTAGACAGATGCAGAATAGGAATGGCAATGAAATACTGAAGTGACGGCAACCTCACCCCCACCCAGCAGAGATGGAAAGGCACTGGGGTGTGCCTTTGGATCATCAACCATAATGCTCATGCCATTTAACATCACCCTATCCTGCAGACACCGACAAGTGCTGAGGTGTGCATGGAGGTGTTCGTCTTTACAGTCACCCCATTCCATAAGGAGATACACTGAAACAGGTGCAGTATAGGAGAATGGGGTGAACTCTGGGGATGAAGAGTCCAAGGCACACCTCTATGCCTGTCACTGACTGCAGGGTGGGGGTGGGGGGTGGAATAACATGAGCATTACAGCCAGCAATCCAAAGGTACACCCCGATGCCTGTCAATCTATACAGAGTGGGATGTTATGGTTAGAAATCCTATTGCCCTGGGAGTTTGCTGGTATTTGCACTACAAATTTTCAGCATGGCCTTTTTGTGACCCCCTCCACCTCATAAAACCATTTTGGACCTCTACTCATGAACAGTGGCACTGTGATTTTGTTAATCTGTCCTGAATGTTGATTTCCCACAGTGACCGCGCCATTCTGCACCAAATGTGTGAAAACACAGTTTGGGCAGGATGTGAAAAATGACAGCTGTACCATTCATAGGGAGGTGTGAAAAGATGGCAATGTTGAAAATCTGAAGTGAAAATATTAAAATTTCTTGAACTTTCGAGCGTGTGTGGAAACTGCGTAAAGCACACTAGTAACACAGTCATTTCATGGATTTCTTTCATCAGATTTTCAACATAGGCATTTTGTGACCTCTGCTCATGAATAGTGGCACTAAGATTTTCTTAATATGTCCTGAATGTTGATTTCCCACAGCAACCGTGCCATTGTGCACTGGATGTGCAGAAACAAATTTTGGCCAGGATTTGAACAAGCATTTTGTCAATGCCGAATGTTGATTGCGTTAGTGTGTTGAGCTCACTCACTGCCCCTCTGTCACTCGCTCAGCCTGTTTCTCCCGGTGCTGCAAGTTGCTCTGTTGTACTGGGCACGTGCCTGCATTGGCACCTCATTCTGCCCACTAAGAAATCCGCAGCTGTCCCGACAGAGCTTCGTTGAGGTGGCTCACTCCCCCTCTCACTCGCTCATTCTGTTTCTCCTGCCACTGCAGGCTGCCCTTTTGTACTGGGCTTCTGCCTCTGTTGGTGGCTTTTTCTGCCCACAAAGAAATCTGCAGCAGTCCCGACACAGGTCTGTTGAGCCTGCTCACTCCCCCCTCTCACTCATTTGTTCAGCTTCTGCCGGCGCTGCAGGCTGGCCTTTTGTACTCGGCTTCTGCCTGCATTGCCGCCTTTTTCTGCCAACAAAGAAATCCGCAGCAGTCGTGATAGAGCTCCATTGAGCTCGCTTACTCCCCCTCTCTCGCTTGCTCATTGTGTTTCTCCCAGTGCTGCAGTCTACCCTTTTGTACTGGGCTCCTGCCTGCTTTGGCACCTTTTTCTGCCCACAAAGAAATCCACAGCTGTCCTGACAGAGCTCCGTTGAGGTCGCTTACTCCTCCTGTGTCACTCACTCATTCTGGTTCTCCTGGCACTGCAGGCTGCCCTTTTGTACTGAGCTCCTGCCTCTGTTGGTGCCTTTTTCTGCCCACAAAGAAATCAATAGCAGTCCCGACAAAGCTCCGTTTAGCTGGCTCACTCCCCTTCTCTCACTCACTCATTCCATTTCTGCCGGTGCTGTAGGCTGCCCTTTTCTATTGGGCTCCTGCCTGTGTTGCTGCCTTCTTCTGCCCACAAAGAAATTTGCAGCAGTTACAACAGAGCTCCGATGAGCTTGCTCACTCCTCCTCTCTCACTCGCTCATTCTGGTTTCCCCGCCACTGCAGACTGCCCTTTTGTACTGGGCCCCTGCATGCATTGCTGCCTTTTTCTGCCCACAAACAAATCTGCAGCAGTCCCAACAGAGCTCCGTTGAGCTCACTCACTCCCCCTCCCTCACTCACTCATTCTGTGTGTCCTGCCACTGCAGGCTGCCCTTTTGTACTGGGCTTCTGCCTGCATTGGCGGCATGTTCTGGCCAGAAAGAAATCTGAAGCAGTCCCAACATGGCTCCATTGAGCTCTCTCACTCACTCATTCCGTTTCAGCCGGCGCTGCAAGCTGGCCTTTTGTACTGGGCTCCTGCCTGCTTTGCTGCATTTTCTGCCCGCAATGAAATCCACAGCAGTCACAATAGAGCTCCGTTGAGCTCGCTCACTACTGCTCTGTCACTCGTGCGTTCTGTTTCTCTTGGCACTGCAGGCTGCGCTTGTGTACGGGGCTCCTGGCTGCACTGACACCTTTGTCTGTTCACAATCTGATCTGCAGCTGTCCCAACAGAGGTCCTTTGAGGTCGCTCAGTCTCCCTCTCTCACGCTCTCATTCTGTTTGTCCTGGCGCTGCAAGCGGCCCTTTTGTATGGGGCTCCTGCCTGCATTGGCGCCTTTTTCTGCCCACAAAGAAATCCGCAGCAGTCCTGAAAGAGCTCCATTGAGCTCACTCAGTCCCCCTGTCTCACTCGCTCGTACTGTTTCTCCCACCGCTGCAGGCTGGCCTTTTGTACTGGGCCCCTGCCTGCATTGACGCCTTTTTCTGCCCACAAAGAAATCCGCAGCAGTCCTGCCAGCTCTCTGGTGAGTTTGCTCACTCCCCCTCCATCAATCACTCTCTTGTTCTGTTTCTCCCTGTGCTGCAGGCTGCCCTTTTGTACTGGGCTCTTGTGTTGGGGCCTTTATCTGCCCACAAACAAATCCACAGCAGTACCGACAGAGCTCTGTTGGGCTCGGTCACCCCCCACTCGCTAGTTCGATCTTAATCTGTCCCAAACAGTGATTTCCCCCAGTGATCGTGCTATTCTCCGGCAGGAGTGCAAAAACATATTTTAGCCAGGATGTGAAAAATGGCAGCTGTACTGTTCATAAGGAGGTGTTGAAAAATGCCACTGTTGAAAATGTGGCATGAAAATATTACAAAATTGCGAAGTTACAAGGCTGCATGGAAACAGTTCAACGCACGCTTGTAACACAGTCATGTTATGGAGTTTCGTCACCAAATTTTCAACATAGGCATTTTAGGACCTCTGCTCATGTACAGTGCCACTGTCATTTTCTTAATCTGTCCCGAACAGTGATTTCCCACAGTGACCGCGTTATTCTGCTCCAGAACTGTGAAAAGTCATTTCAGTCAGGATGTGAAAAAAGACAGCTGTACTGCTCATAAGGAGGTGTGAAAAAATACCACTGTTGAAAATCTGGCGTGAAATATTACAAATTTGTGAAGTTACAAGGGTGCATGGAAAGTGTGCAACGCAAACTTGTAACACAGTCATTTGATGGGCTATCATCACCAAATTTTCAACACAGGTATTTTAGGACCTCTGCTCATGAACAGTATCACTGTTATTTTCTTTGTCTGTCCCGGACAGTGATTTCCCACAGCGACCGCTCTATTCTGCGCTGGAAGTACGAAAACACATTTTGGCCAGGATGGGAAAAATGACAGCTGTACTTTTCATAAGTAGGTGTGGGAAAATGGCAATCATGTAAATCTGGAGTGAAAATATTATAATTTCAATGGGTTACGAAGAAGCGTAAATCAAGTAATCTATCGCCGCAACACAGCTGGTTTTATGGAGTATCATTACCAAATTTTCAACATAGGCATTTTAGGACCTCTGTTCATGAACAGTGCCACTGTCATTTTCTTAATCTGTCCCAAACACTGATTTCCCACAGCGACCATGCTATTCTGCGCCGGAAGTGCGTAAACACATTTCTGCTAGGATGTGAACAATGACAGCTGTACTGTTCACAAGGAGGTGTGACAAAATGCCAATGTTGAAAATCTGGTGTGAAAATAATGCAAATTCACGAAGTTACCAGCGTGCGTAGCAATTGCGCAACGCATGCTCGTAAAACAGTCATTTTTTTTATTTTTTCCACCAAATTTGCAACATAGGCTTTTTGAGAGCCCACCTCATGAACACTGGCATTGTCGTTTCATTAATTGGCCCCGGAAAGTGATTCCACGCAGTGACCGCGAAATCACCTTTTGGTGCCAATTAATGCCATGACAGTTCAAGAATTCATGAGGAGGGGTCCCAAAAACCCCATGTTGAAAATTTGGTATGAAAATTCCAAAAAATGACTGAGATATGCAAAAGTTGGAAAAACCCCTATTTATTCCATTATACAGCTTACCGGCATTTCCTCAGTTCGCGGTCGGCTTTGAAGAGTGCAGATGTGTTCCCAGACCACCGAAGATCGTCGCACTGAGCTCCGGAGGTAAGTATGGGGTGTGGGGAGGAAGGGTGCACAGTGGGTGGGCGCGGGTTGCAGGTGGGAGGCAGGGTGAGCGCCGAGGGACAGTTTCCTTTTTTTCAGGGTAAAAAAAAAAAAGGCATCGTTAGACCATTTTTAATGTTACAGGGGTATGTGGCACACTGGGGTGGTCTCCCAGCATGCCAAAGGACTCTTTCTTTGAGGGGGCAGCAGTAGCCAACGGGGGATTGTGCATCTCGTCAGCACACAACAAAAGGGGGGCTTAGAATATGCCAACAAAGATTGGGCACCCCATCGGTAGGCAATAAAAGCGGGGGGGGTTGGTTACAGAATGCCGATGGGGAGTGGGCTCCCCATCAGCAAAATCAACATTACAGCACTGAAACCAATGGGGATTGGGGCCCCAGTCAGCAAATAAACATGGTGGGGGGGTTATATTGTATGTGAACATGGCGGCAAGCTGCCGCCATGTTCTCAAACAATATCAGGGTTTGGAAGTTCCGCCCTGCAATGACGAGTCGCTCCCTCATTGCAGCAGATGGCTGACGCTGCAATGATGAGGTGGCCCATCATTGCAGCAGCAAAATTGTCACAAGTTGGTGCCAACATTCCAAACTTGTGTCACCAGCAGCGTGCAGTGGCATTGGGGGAAGCAGGACAAGCCTTTGCAGGTTGTGGGGGCATTGGCCACAACAGTGCCATGCCTCCACAGCCTGCTTCTGAGCAAGCTGTCCCAATATGTTTCTTGCGCTGCGCGCAATCAACATAAAAATGACAGCTATACTGTTCATAAGAGGTGTGAAAAAATGCCAATGTTGAAAATCTGCGGTGAAAATATTACAGATTCGTGAAGTTGCGAGTGTGTGTGGAAACTGCACAATGCACGCTTGTAACACAGTCATTTTTTGGAATATTTTCACCAGCTTTTCAACATAGGCATTTTGTGACCTCCGGTCACGAATAGCATCACTGTGGTTTTCATTATCTGTCCCAAACATTGATTTCCCACAGTGACCGCGCCATTGTGCACCAGATGTGCGAAAACACATTTTGGCCAGGATGTGAAAAATGACAGCTGTACTGTTCATAAGGAGGTGTGAAAGAATGCCAATGTTGAAAATCTGGAGTGAAAATATTATAAATTCGTGAAGTTACGAGTGTGCATGGAAACTGCACAATGTACGCTATTAAAATAGTAATTTTATGGATTTTTTTTCACTGAATTTGCAACATAGACTTTTTGGGAGCCCAGCTCATGAACAGTAACACTGACATTTTGTTAATCGGTCTCAAAATGTCATTCCACACAGTGACTGTGAAATCCCGCTTTGGGACCAAATAATGACAAGAAAGTGACTGAATTCATGAGGTGGGGTCCCAAGAACCCCATGTTTAGAGGGCATGGGATGAAGTTGGAGGGAGGACGATTCAGAGGAAACATGAAAAAGAATTTCTTCACAGAACGGGTGGTGGACAAGTGGAACACCCTGCCAGAGGAAATAGTGGGGGCTGAAACAATGACGGGATTTAAGAATGCATGGGATAGACATAAAGGAATTCTGGAGGTCACAGATAAGGGACAACAGACTTCTAGGAAAACAAACTGAACTTACAAGCTCAAATGGGCAGACTGGGTGGGCCATAGGCCCTTATCTGCTGACACTGTCTATGTATATATGTATCTATGTTGAAATTTTGGTGCCAATATTCACAAAAATGGCCGAGATAGCTATATGAGTTGAGAAAACCCCATTTATGCCATTACACAGCTTACCGGCATTTCTTCAGTTCGCAGTCAGTGTTGAAGAGTGCAGATGTGTTCCCACTCCACTGAAGATCATTGTGTCATGCGTCAGAGATAAGTATGGTGTGGGGGGGTGCAGGGAGTTGGGGTGTGTAGAGGGTGGTTGCGGGTTGGGGAAGGGGGCACCAGAGACAGCAAGGGACCATTTTCCATTTTTACAGGTAAAAAAAAAGAAAAATAAAGAAAATGACAATACTGGAGGCTTTTGGCACACTGGGGTGGGCTCCCAGTGTGCCACCTGGGTGTTTGTTGGCAGGGGGGCCTGGAGCTGATGGGGATTGGGTATTCCCATCGGCCATACAGTATGCTTGGGGGGGCACATGAACATGCTGGGGTGGGCTCACAGCATGTCACCTGGGTGTTTGTTGGGGGGTGGCTGCAGCTGTCGGGGATTGGGCACCTCAGTTGACCATACAGTGTGCTTGGGTCGGGGGGCGCATGAGCTGAGGGGGATTTGGCACTGTCCTCAGCACACAACATGGGGGGAGGGCAATAATGAGGGAGCAGGGAGGACATTAGCAGAGGAAGGAAGTGGGAGGAATTTCAAGCAGCCGAGGGAAAAGGGTGACGTCAGTATGTTGATTACACACGTTACCACCACTGATTGCAGCGGTGGTTTTCTTTCAAGTGAAGACCACTGCTGCCATCTATTGGTGCGGTAGGGTCACACCTGCTAAACTGAGCACTGCATTCGCTAGGACAGTCACACACCTTCAAAAAGTCATACTGTGGCAAGACGTTCCTTGCGCATATGTGCAAGCGAACACAAAAATGACAGGTTTCTGAAGAGCTCACTTTAAATACCCAGAGCTTAAACATTTTACACATGAATGTGACAGATTAATGAAGCAATTAGAAACACAACCACCAGAGATGAGAAAACATTCTTAAAAACTCTGGTTCTGTGTAGGTCAAATGTCACAGAAAGAATGTTATGTAGAAGGCTGGGAAAGGCTGACTAAGCTGACATGTTTATGAGCTACGAATGTGTCTTGAAAGAGGATACTACCCAAACTGAAGCTTTTCACACAAAATAGTGCAACACTGCTCAGCTGAATGAACACACCAGGCACTTCAATTAAGCACAGCAGGCAATTCAATTCAATTCAACACTTCATTAGAGGAGTGATTGTACAAAGCCAACGATTTTATCTAGTCAGTTTGGAATCTGGAGAGCTCCTTTTTTCTACTGAGATAGCAGCACATCTGCATGGCTCCGTCCACTGCAGCCTCAAAAATGGGGATAATTTACTAAAGCTGTCAAGAGCATGTAGTGAGACCCAAGTGCATCCACAATTACACATACTAGGTGCATATAAAGAAATGGTACAAACTGCGGGTATGATGGAATTATGGGTGGGGGTGGGAACAAGTTTTGCTTACATATACAGTATAAAAATTTGACTTATATTTTTGTGG
The DNA here is from genome assembly GCA_016271365.2 of Neoceratodus forsteri. NCBI lineage: Eukaryota > Metazoa > Chordata > Ceratodontiformes > Ceratodontidae > Neoceratodus > Neoceratodus forsteri. The sequence continues at coordinate 561,351,982 of CM028130.1, read as the reverse complement.
AGAATTGTAACTAATTATTTTGTCTCCTTTTTGCCCCATTCCCCAGTCCCTCACCCTAATAATCAGGGACACTATGGTTGCACCCTGTCCCGTTCTTGCCCCATTCCCTCACCCTAATGATCAGGGACACCATTGTTACACCCTTCCTCCATTACGGAGGGTGGGTAAATGACTTCCTTCAAAGCCAACACCAAAGCTGCTCCTTGAAACAAACAAAGAAACATAACAAAAGACATCAGAAAACAGCCCAGCAGCCCGGCCATCCCTTTCCCTCACTCTTATCTCTGCACACTATCACATTACAATAGTCATGTGCCTGTCCCACCCTGCATTGAAATGTACCACTATCTTAGCCATCGCCACTTCCTCTGTAAGCCTGTCCACTTGTCCACCAGTGCTTGTTGACATCCATTGTGGATCTCTCCTCCCTTCAGTTTTATTGAATTCCTCCATGCTTCTGCATTCATACTTATGGTGACTATGTCGTTGCAAGCCACCGTGTTTATCCCATGCAGTTATTTGTGTGTTTCAGTCATGTCCCCCTCTCCCTTCTAGTCTCTAGGGTATGCATGTTATGGTCTTGCAACCCTTCCTTGTATATCTTTTCCCCATACCCTAGATTATTTTGGTCGCCCGTTGCAGCACTGTTTCCAGCCTCTCACAGTCCTTACACACGAGTGTGGACTCCAGAACCTTACATAGTATTCTAGGTGCGGGCACACCAATAATCTGTGCCATGGAAGGTTCACCTCTTGGCTTCTGCTGCTTAGTTCCCTCCCTATACACCCAGATAGGTCATCAGAGTTTGTGAAAATGCCGGGCATCTACACTTTCCCACCCTGTGAGCTCAGCACCTCATCTCTTTAACTTCCCTGACTCCAGTTAGCCAGTGTGGGATTTGGAGACTTGCACATTGTAACAGATGTATGTAACACGTATTATACACACTGTGCAAGAATATAGGTTATTTTCCATTTTCCTTATTTGTCTCCTATCTGTGCCTCATTTAAAATCATCTTGGGCAAGCAGGCATTGTTCAGGGTGCTTAAGAGTTCTAAAGTACCCATTCCGAATGTGAATACAATACAGTCAAGTCATCTGCAGCAAGCCAGTTCTCAATAGTAACCCCCACTGTAAATGTAGCTGGCCCTGATAATGGCAGGTAGTTGAGGTAACAGCTAATTCATTAAAGGTGATGCCTCTAACATTTCCAGATGCAAGGGTCAAACTGGTTCAAACCAGTTAGTAGTCTTGTAAAAGCAAATGGGTGATTATGAGAATGTTATAGAAGTTTCTAGCAGAAGAGGAGCTGAATCTCCTAAGTGAAGTGACGAGGTGGGCTAGCTCCAAAGGGCATATCCACGTGAGTCTTGGCTATAGCAGTCAGATTTGTAGCCAGACTAGATACAATAACGGATGACCACTAATCCAAAAGAGTTGGTTTAGTAAATCTCAGGCCTGTGTGACAAAGAAGTCTGTTGTTTTCTGAGGAGGCCGATGGGGTAAGAGATCAGACTGAGCAGTGCATGCTATGGTGACATTTTTACCTATACTTTTGTATTTTAGATTGCCCCTTATCGTTTGTCTTACATGACATCTTGTTCCCCAATTTTGAGCCTGCTTTAGCACTTTTTTACATTTTGAAATAATAAAAGGAGTGCTCCATATGATCTGGACCAGGCTTTCATCAGTATTCTCGGCTGTTGTTGTACACATATTATGCCATAAGGTCAGAGAGTACTGCCTGCTGAATGTTAGTTCATTTTAGTAACAAGGAACACACGGAGTTCAGAAACAATAGAGAATACTGATGAAAACCTGAACCAAGCCATATTAAAAGGAGCGCTCCTTTTATTAGTTCAAATGCAAAAAAGGTGCTCAAGTAGGCTCGAGATGGAGGGTAAAGGGGTATCATGCAAGGCAGTAGATAAGAGGCATTCTAAAATGGAATGAAAAGGTAAAAGTCTAAATTTTTACCTTTAGCACGCACTGTTGCTTTAAGTGAGTGTTGGTGTAAGGTTTTCTCTGATTGTAATTCTGTTTGTTTTAAACTGTTTGTTTACATTTTCTAGTGTTGCATTTCTCTAGGAATCTGTAAATATTGTAAATTAAGTGTAAATGTTAAGCATTTTATATAAATCTGTAACTGCTGTGTTATAATAAGCACAAGGACCCTATTTTAATTGGACAAGTCTGTGATTCGCTTGTGAAGATGACACTAGCAAACTTAGAAAGAAAAACATGTATCTGATGCAGAGCAGGGGCAGAGGTTACCTGATGTGACTAAGTTGATTCCTATGTCTAGGAGGACTCAGAATGTGTGAACAAGGGCCTGAACTTGTGTTGTGTGAGCAGGGGCCTTTGGTGGGACTTGAAAAGTACACCCCAGAGAGTCACAACCAGGCTGGTGGCAGCAGTATAAAGTAAGTGAGCTGCTCCATTTGTTGCACTACTCAGGGCATCTTGGGAGTTTGTTTTGTTTGTGACACCCAAGAATCTCAGCTTCCCAAGTGGAAACGTGAAGTGTGGCTGGATGTGATTGTTCTTTATTTTCACCCCTTACAGGTGGACTAAAGGAGAGGCAGGTTCTATAGTTGGGTTCAACTGCCCTTTGTTTTTACCCCTTACATGTGGGATGAGGGAGAGGGGGTTATGTAGTTGGGTTTGACTGTCCTTTATTTTTACCCCTGACATGTGGGCTGAGGAAGAGGGGGATTATGTAGCTGGTTTGACTGTCCCTTCGTTTTACCCATCACATGTGGGCAGAGGGAGAGGTAGATTATGTCACCAGAGTGAGGAAAGTTAACAGGAATGCACAGCAACTCAACTCCTGTAACTTTTGCAGCAGAAATAGAGTTCTTGTACTCTTCCCACAGATATCGGAACTGAAACTTTTACAAGCACTCGCTCATTCATGAAAGCACTCAGTGCTGGGGCTCATTCATTAAAAGTGCTCAGTCAGGCTGCCAGCCATGGAGGTGAGTGGAGGGCTGTGCCGGTGGCCCGCTGGATTCGTGGGTGGGGTGGGAGTGGTGTGGGGGTCACTACCTGACAGGGTGGAGGGGTGACGGGTCCACTAAACACCAGGGAAATTTTTTTTTTTTTAATTAAATGATTGACTGTGTGAAGTGGAGTGTGGATGGCGGAAGCACGGAACAGGATGTGAACCTCGATGGGGAGCACTGATCATAGGGTCGGCAATCGGCCGGGGTGGGGGACCACTAGACCGCAGGGACATTTATCCAGTTTTCAGTTCAATTTCTAGACAGGAACTGAGTTGTAAATCTCGTTGGGGAGGGAGTATTCTTCATATTGGGCCAGCGACTGGCCAGGGGGGTGGGACCGCTAGAAACCAGGGATGTGGAGATTTTTTTTTTTTGAGTTATCTATTTTTGCCCTGGTCGTGCTCAGGAGCTTTCTCTCCTTCGAGCCACCATGACTCCTCAGACATACCTCCTACTATCTCCACGCCAGCCACCTTACCTCATATTCGCAGCTGACCTCGGTATAGCCTGGCGTAACCCTGTACCGGGTGGGTCCCTCTCCTCCAAGGGGGAAGGCACCGCCGGGAGGTAACCAGCACACAATTTCTTTTGGTCCCGGGCACTACTGAGACTTTGCATGGCCTCCAGGAGTCTTTGGAGGTGTCCTTAGGCCGGCAGCCATCATCCGGCCAGTCTCCAGAGCGGTATTTCCGTTTTCTGGTGTTTCCCCTGAAATGCTCCCTCTGCAATGCTCCCAGTCTCCACTGAGTGCCGCTGCAGAGCGACCATGCATCCCTAACCCACCCCAGGGGAGGAGTGCAGTCCTGAGGATGCTCGATCCTTCCCCTGCCAACCCCGGCGCCCGAGTCCGTTCCCGAACCCGCGTCATGGCGTGGTAAGAGGTAGGTCCCGCGCCTCAACCCTCTAGGAGATTTATTTTGATGCTGGCCAGGAGGGGGAAAACACTTTTTAAACATTTTTTAACAACCCCCCTGGCTGAATAACAAATACCACTCAAATAGTGGGCAATTCTGTTCCGAATATTCAGACAGTCCATAATTCATGGTATTCAGAAAATAATATTCAGTCCATGCACAGCCCTAGTATGCAGCAACCTTGCATATATTAAATATATTGCCACAGGGCTGTGGTGGACAGGGCTCCCATTTACACATCTTTTGGTCCTGCCCACACCTTTACGACTACTGGTATAATATTAATAAAATTATAACAGACATCTTAGCTTTGGACCATTCCCTTGGTTTTAAATAAATGATTTTGGGCCTCCCACCTACAGAAATAAGGGGTTAAACCCAAATATACCTGTATAGACTTTTGACAGTATCGGGGGCAAAAGGGATTACACAATCATGGCTAAGTGCAGCCCCTCTGACGGTGGAAAGATGGTGGGTAAACCTTAAGGAGAGTAAAGCCATGGAGGCAGTCACTGCCAGACTCCAATTGACAGTGGAGAAATTCAATAATCATTGGTCAGCATATTTCTCTTATTGAGAACGAGTAGATGGGATTCCATATCTAGATCAAGTGTTGCTGGATTGAAAAGGACAAAAGTAAAGGCTGAAACAACATAGACAATATTGCTAAATGAAAATAGGAGACACCAACAGACTGAGGGCCAGATATTCAAAACTGTGCTCTGGGGCTAAATTAGAACTGCCCGGCAGGCAAACTTAGCCCTGAGCAAAAAGCAAGCTATATTAAAAAGGAATAGCCCTGAGCAAAACCAACTGAATATAGCAAGCAAAGGAAGCCGGGCAAACAGGGCCAGGAGTGCAGGGCAAAAACAGCCCGGGAATAAGACAGCACTGAATATAGCACCCAGGCAGGCAGTACAAACACACAATGGAACACAGTATAGAAGTGAGACAGCCTGACTCTGGGACACATGCAATGAAACACAGGCTGGAATGATGTCCCAGGAGCAGACCGCAGTGCTGAACTCGGAATATGACACACATGCACGGGAATGGCAAGCAACAACCAGAATCCATGTGGGAGACCCAAGGAACAGTGCAAACCCAGTGAAACTCCAGCACCCAAGAACGACACAGGACACAGTAAACTGTAGTAACTGCAATGTAGTAGTATACAAATGAATGGAAAGGTAACGGGAACAGAACAGTGATGCAAAACAATACATAATCAAAAAACAAAACCTAACAGTGAACAACTATTGCCCCAACCACCACTGGACGATCCACCCCCAAAACAAAGAAAGACAACAGTACATACCCTACAAAAAGAAATGTTAAGCCCCCCCAACACACAACACTAACAACAATAAGCCCACTACGGGAACAACAACAAGAATACACATTAATCAACCCAAACTGTGAAATGCCAAACATATTTACATATATACATTATGTACAAGAAGGCACTTGAGAAGGGGGTAAAGGGGAGGAGGATGCAAACAGGGACACAGGAACAGAGGCCAGGAAACAAAAAACAGTCCAGTAAGGGGGGGATAGCCAACAAAATATGGAATGATGGGCATGGCTAATTGCCCTCTGGTTCCGGAAGATGAGCCTCCAAGACAGACACCACCCTTCTGGTCTCCGAGATGAGGATGGCTTGCCGCTCTATCAGAGTCCTCTGTTGCCGGATGATGTGGCGCAGCAGATCTTCCATGCCCTTTGACTCCTCAGGCCTGGTCACCCACAATGATGAATTGAGTGGACCTACAGGAGGAAGGGGGAGACTGTGAGGATGGGACATCGGCCAGGTGGCATACTGCAGCCACAGGTGACCATACAGGGATGGACAGCATGTCCCAACAGACATGTCCAAGTGGAGGTGAGGGAAGCGATGGTAGGCCCACCTGGAAGGTGCTCACACAGCAGGCCTGGGTGACACAGGCACCATCCCAATACCCAACAGACATGATGATGACGTGCCTGACAGCACCATAGCACAAGTGACATCACCCACCCCAGTACTGCACACAGTGAGACAGGGCAGACACACAGCCGGTCCCCTGGATAGCTGTGTGCAAGGGCCATGCAACAACATGCACAAGGGCACCCACACGTCAGGACATGCTGCCCAAAGACAGATGGCAATGTACCAAAATGCAGGCACAACAACATCATCCAAAGGTGCGCCAGAGCAGCACAATACAGTCACAGTGGCTGGCTAATGACTGACCCATGTCAGGGCAGAACAGGCATACAGGGTGCAGATGGTGGCAGGGGTGGGCCCCTGGATGGTGTGGTGCCCTGCAGCCACAACATGCACGTGGGTGGCAAACAGCTGACCCTGTTCTGTGCATCCCGTGGACAGCAAGGCAATGCCAACTGTGCACAGGTGTAGGAACTGTGGGGGGGCAGGAGAGACTGTGCACACTGCACCGCAGAGGTGGGCATGGCAACCGACAGCGTGTGTGCCCTACCAATCCTCTGCCGCCACAGCCCCCACCACCAACTGGCACCCTCACAGCAATGCATGCTGACAGTGGCCCACAGCCCCCCCCCACAGGGCACAGTGACCTGACAGCTAGATCCCGTCAGCAGTGTGCAACACTGGTGCACAACCCAACACAGTGCCACAACACCACTGGCCCAATGCCCGTGGCAGCCATGCCACCAGCCCAGTCACTGGCAGACCACAGAATGAACCACACATCACAGTGAAACACCACAAAGTAACAAGACAGGTATTCACGCAACAGGCCCCTGTCCTCAAGGCTGCTCTTCTGCACCCGCTGCGGCATGGCCGGCACCCTCAGGCTGCCCCTCTGCCTGCCCTGGGGCACCTCTCGGCCCTCTTCTGTGGTCCTGGGCTGCTTGATCCACTCTACAGTGGACAGGGGAAACAGCAGCATTAGCGCAGTACTCAGCATGCACCATGAACAGCACAGCAAGATGCACATGCAACCCCCACAACACCACACATACAGGAACGCCCAGGGACAGTGGCTGAACATAGGTGACACCCACAAAGAGGGCAGCAAGGGCCACGAAGCATGCGCCAGACACACAGGACATGTTGGCATGGCAGCGTAGTGGTGCGACAGTGCCAGATGCAGGTGCACTGCGACTGACCGCACATCTGTGTGTGCAGGCCGTCAGTGTCCCAGGGACTGCACCCCTGCACCACAGTGGTGTTGGCCACAGGCCGATGCTGTACCAGAACCCGCCACCAACAATGTCCTGATCTGCCACCCACACCCGTGTCACCCCCATGGACACAGTGTGCACCGTGCTCTCACCATGTGTGCCGCCACACACCCTGTACAGTGATGCCCCCCAGGTGGCCAACATGTGTGGCCCTGCCTGTGCCACATATGCCCAAACACCTTGCAGAGTAGCACACCTGTACACACACACACACACACATATGCAGTCCAACAGGCACATGATAGTGGTGATCAACATGCAACGCCACTTACCTGGCACAGGCACAGTGCCCTCATGCACCGTGCGCTTGAAGCACTCTAGCTGCTGCCATTGCCGACATCTCATGTCGGTGTAGCGATGCCAACACTTCTCTGTATCATGGGCAATGCCCATGCGGGCACTCAGCTTCCAGGTGACAGATGCCCACACCTGCTGGCATGGGAGGTCACCCTTCCTGACCTCCCAAAAGAGCCGTCTGTGCCTCTGCTGCACAAGCTGCACCAGATTTGCGGTCTCCACTTTCCCCCAACATCTGTCCCTGTGCACTATAACTCGTTGACACCTACCCCCTGGCATTGCCCAAACAGCACAGTAACTCTGCCACCTGTAACACTGCTCTGCCTGTACCACACCCTGCTCCCTCCAGCACTATGCCATAGTGCCACGCTACCACATGATGTAGCATGGCGCTACCCGGAAGTAGCCATGCTGTGCATGTCTGATCCCGGCACGACCCTGAGCCACAATGCCATGCATGCATGGAGTGCTGGGCTGTGTGGTCTAGTGCAGTGCTACACCACGGTAAACTGGGGTGCTAGCACAGCACAGGGGACACATACTACAGGGACAGTGCAGCGCTGGACACCTCTTAGCCCGGTGCTAATGTTTGCACGGTGCTAAGCAGTTTGCCCGGTGCTAGTTAGGCCCATATTCAACTGGCAGATGCAAATGAGGGTACTTGTGCTTGCATGGTGCAATCACTGTGATTAGCATATCATTATCCGATTATTTGCATGCATAACAGGCTGGATTGCCCAGCTGGGCTATAAAAAGGCAAGCAGTGCTCCACCGATGTTGTGTTGTGGGAATGCAGCACACAGCTGAGACTGCAGACGTACACACACAACAGGAGGAGCCATGTCACAGGAGGCAGAGCAGCGAGAGGCAGGACTGTATAGGCCTAGTGGAAGGGGAATGGTGCAACACAGAGTTGAGGCACACACACTGCATACCCGCAGACCACAGCTGTACAGGCTGGGGACAGGACCGCCGAATGCAGGCCCACAGGCCAGCAATTTGCTGCATAATGGTGCACATGGCCATTGGGCCGGCTGTCCAGCAGACTGGTCCATGTGCCAGGCCCGTGCTCCTGCATCAGCTGGCACCATGCAGGCACCACCTGCACACTGTGTGTGCCAGGCCCGGGGGGGGGCCCCTACATGGCCTGCAGGTATGCACTGCAACAGTGGCTCACTGACATGCGGTCCATGGACCCTCGGTAGTCGCCCTGGATGCGGGATGTGGAGGGTCACATACTGTCCAATGGTGGTACACGGCTGCAGCCCAGGGTTCACAATTGTGTGGCCCCCAATGTGACATTGGCAGCACCGTGTGGTCCGTGCCTGGTAGCCTGCTATTGTATGTGTACCATCCACAGTGTCCATGCCCTGTGTGCCGTGCAAATGTCCCCTAGGTGGCTGATGGGGGGCATGGTGCACTGCCAGGTGGTGGGTATTGGGATGGCCCCATCCCAGGGTACACATGTCTGTCATGGGTGTTGGCGGTGCCCTTGTGGGTCCAGTGTGTGCAGTTCCTATTCCGACAGCTTTGCAGTGGCACTATGCATGCAGGGGTGGCCCCAGTACACTGTGGCTGTGTGCGCTGTACACGCACATGCTGGCCAGTGCCACATCCATGGGACTGGTGCTGCCATTGGGGGTGGCATGCACATACTGTTTCACGTGTGCCATGCACAACAGGCCCGCCACAACTGGTTACACATGTCCCTATCCATTTCTCCCATAGGTAGTGCAGCACGACCTGAACGCATACAGGTGCATCGCTTTTCACAGGATAAGCTGGGGACGATGGTGCATGGTGTGAAGGAGAAGGAGCAGGTGCTTCGGCAACACAAGACAACAGATGTGGTGGTGTGCCAGACATGGGATGAGGTGACGGCAGGGGTGAAAGCCGTTGGTGGATGTGGCAGGATGACGGATGCAGTGCACAAGCACTGGAGCGACCTGCTGCACTGGGCAAAGGAGGAGGAGGCGACACAATGGCTCTGCGATAGGCTGCGTACCGGTGGTGGCCCGCAATCCACACAACAGCGAGAGGAGGACCCACTCATGGCATTGGTGGCATCCACACTGAACCCGGTGGCCGTTGCTGGTGTACCAGGTGGTGGGTGTGAGACACTTCTCACACCACCTAGGACAGGTCTGTATCTGCTTGTGTGCACCCTGCATGGTGTGACAGCACAGGTGCTGGGTGTTGGTGTTGGCGTCATGCCTGGGGTGCACTGTGTGGGTGCTCTGCTCTGCACACTGTGCACCTGGGGCAGGTTTGCATGTGAACAGTGCCCGGCATGACTGCCACCACAGCTGACAGGCTGGGGTATGTGCACTGTGGGGTGGGTGTGTGCATGTGGGCACAGTCTTTGGCTGTGGGGCTGGTGTGTGGGGTGTGCAAGTCTGCGGTGGGTGGCACATTTCCTAGGGTGTGCATGTACTGGTGGTGGTGTGGCGCACCGTGCACATACCGGTCAGTGACCTTGTCCGATTTTCTTCCACAGCGGTGTGTGCAGGGCCTGCAGCATGCCAGGACCAGGCTGGGATGGCTGTCTTGGGACCGGAGGCAGAGGTAGAGTAGGATAACCTGCCATCGACATCGGACTAGGTGCTGGTCATTGACTCTCGGACACGCACCATGTGTGGCACTCACTTGGACATGGGATATAGCTGCCAGGGGGGCTCCAATGATGGCAGGGACCTGGACCTCAGTGCAGCCCTGGAGGATGCCCAGGTGGAGGATCTCGGTGGTGGGCAAGTGATCCTGCTGACAGTTACCAGCGACATGGAGACAGTTGTGTTGGAGGGGGTTACATCCTGCCCGTGGAAGGGCCTGTGGAGGGGGGCACAGGGGTGGGGCAGGGCACAGTCCATGGCATGGGTGCCAAGGGGGTTGTTTGCCATGCCAGCATGGGTGTACCCATGTAGCCGGTGGTTGGCCATGTGGGGGACGGGTGTATCCCGCTGGACATGTGGTGCCTCCCATGGGTTGGGGTGCAGGTCCCACAGGGATCACGGCCCACAACCACCGGCCTGCAGTGGCAGGACAGGCCACTGGGGCTATGTCATCCCCACAATGGTGAGCTGCAGGCACCAGCGCCAGCTGCCATTGAGGGTGCTGCAGCCGTGGAGCCGGATACTCTGGGGGCCCGCCCTCTGCTCCAGGCTGCACTCACATCCCAGCAGGAGGCACAGCTGGACCTGCATGACCTGTGGCGGGAGCTCAGGCATGAGCTCTCACAGATGCAGGATTCACTGTCCCTGGGCTTCACATGAGCAGAACAGTGAGCCGAGGACAGGTTGGGCTGCATGGTTGCTACACTGGACTGTGGCTTTGCTGGGCTCAATGCCGCAGTGGTTGACCTCACCACAGTGCTGCGCATGGCGGGCAGCAGGCTGTACAAGGGTGTCAGTGTGCCCTTTGCACAGGGACCCACAGGCGGGCCACTCGCAGCCACAGGACTGGCACTGGCTCAAGCACCACTGCATCATGCGCATCGACAGGCACCCAGCATCACCGTGGCCATCCGACCACCCTGTCCAGCTCCGCTGGTCAGCGGGAGCACAGGTGGTCTGCCCTGCCTGCCTCATTGTGGTCCTCCTCTACTGTGTCCTCAGCTCAGAGCACCCCTGGATCTGAGTCCTGCACACATGGTGTGCGCCGTGTACTTGGTGGTTGTCACCAGAGATAGGCATGGCTGCTATGCACTTGTGCACGGTTGACACTCCCATCTGCACACTAGCACTCTTACACACCTGCTCACATTTGCACTCATGCTGACACACTTACACACACACATCATCACTTGCATAGTCTCATATTCATGGCCATGGTGTCCCTCCCCACACTGCCATCACATATCAGGCATCGCCCACATCACTATACCATGGCTGTGTGTCCTCTTCACATGTGTGATCTGCACAACCCACCCATCGCACTGCCCTCACACGTGCATTCAGTGCCACTGTGTTGTGCACCTGCTGTTTGTTGTCAGCACTGTTGTGGATGTCTGTACATATCAAGCAGCAGTGTCAGTGGCTCAGTAGGTAGCACACTCGGCTCTGAGGCCGGGAGATCAGAGGGCTGTGGGTTCAGTTCCCACATCTGGCACTTGGGTTAATATCCCAGTACTGACACTGTAATGCAGCATGAGAGGGGTGCTGCATTTATGAGGTGCCGTCTTTCGGATGAGACGTTAAACCGAGGTCCCATCTGCCTGGATTGGTGGTAGTTCAGGTGGATGTTAAAGATCCCATGGCACTTATCGAAAAGAGTAGGGGTAATTTTATTAGAATAATCACATTAATGCAATTCACAGGTACAGAAAAAGAATTCAATATAAACCTCAGACAATCAACAAAGAATATTACACCTGAAAAACAAAACTAAAGCCATGCCAACTCTTAAAATACTACAATTCTAAACAGACAGAGAAATAGCCTAAACTCTAAATGTGCACTTTCAATATCAAAGGAAATTTTAAGGGAAAAAAACAACAAAACAAACTGATACAATTACTTTTGTGTTAAACATTTCCCTCCAGACAGATACAATTCCTCCAAGAATACGCATACTCCTAACATGTTATTTATATTTGATAAAGTGTAAAAATTCCCTCCACCATAATCTTACTTTTTCAGAGTTATATAATTGGCATTCCTCTAAATAAACTTTGGTCAAAACATTCGTAACATACCCTCTAAATCCCTCCAATGAAGGATGTTTTGGTATAACACCATTGGCACCTAGTTTGCCATAAGCAGAAATGAAGACTGGCCATAAATAAGCAATTTACCCTTTTCAAAATGTTTCAAAAAGGAAGACTCCCAATCACTAAGATGTCATAGTTTAGCTTTGTCAGCCATGGAAAGTCCCAAGCCTGTGCTAAAAACACCACAGTTTCGTAGGGAAAGAGCACTGCAGAAGAAGTGCTCCATCGTCTCTTCTTGATTAATACATTCAGGGTATGGGCAATATCTTTCTACTATCGCTTTATGTTTTGACGTACCCTCACATTTAATTTCCACATCATGAGCCATAAGTTTTCCCACATATATGAAGGTAGCCTGGTATTATTAAGTTGCTCTAGCACATCTCTTGTCCTTTCTCCCGGACAGTTTTTAAAATTTGGCTCCAAATGATAAAATTGTAACATTATTTCTTTATATAATGCCCTTGCTGAACTCCTTGATATCTGCTCTTTAGTAATTTTCCTTATATAATTTCTGAACAGCTGGCTTGAAATACACGGAACCCTAGCCTCAGGGACCATTTAGGTGCATAAAGCCGCCAATTAGAGTAGGACTTAAAGATTCTTAAGACCAAACTATCCAGCTCGTCTGAAGGTCCTAATCCCTTTTTAAAGAAAAGGAGAAAAAGGGTGAAACAAAAACCACGGGTCTATCATTCCTAAACCCCCTGTTTTCTGTCTAAATAAGTGCAGCCTCTCTTGACGGGTTTAATCTATTACCCATAGCAACTGAAAACAGATGCTATAGAGTTTTGTCTCGAACTGAGTAGGTAAGGGGAAAATTGCCTCCACATACTGAAGTCTTGGTAAAATGAATTGTTTTAAAACTTGAATTCTTTTCATTTTGGTAAACTTAAACTTCTTCCAAATTGACACCTTAATTGCTATTGTATCTAATACCCCCGACCAATTCTCCAGTGGACAGTTCTGATTCGTAAACCGGACCCCTAAAATTGACAATGGTTTTAGAGATAATTCTATAGACTTAAAGAAAAGTACTTCCCTTTGAAATTTACCGAGCAATAATCCTTTAGATTTATGCAAATTTAATTTAGCATTAGCTAATCTTACATAAACGGAAAATACGGAAAAAAATTCTGATAAATGAACGTGGTTGGAAAAAAAAAGGCAAATATCATCTGCATACGCTTGGATGGTATAGGGAACTTTTGAACCTGGCACATGTATTCCCTGCCACAAGGGGGGGACACTTACCGCTCTAATTAAGGGTTCTAAAGAAAAATTATACAGAAGAGGGCTCAATGGGCACCCCTGATGGACCCCACATTTAATATAAAAACCCTCCCCCAATTCCCCTTTAAGAAATGGAAAAACATTCGCTGCATTATATAATCCCTTTATTAGCTTCAAAATCACCTGAGGAACTCCGAACCATTCCAAGGTAGCAAATAAGAAAAAATGATCCACTCTGTCGAACGCTTTCTCTAAATCCAAAGACACAATAACCCCTGAACTCCCATCATGATTGACTTGTTCAATAATATCCCTTATAAGACATAAGACTGATTGAATTCTTCTCTTGGGAATTCCGCAATGTTGGACAGGCAAAAACATCCCCTCAGCTACCCTTTTTAGTCTATTGTTAATCAAAATTGCCAAAATTTTATAGTCCGAATTCAACAGGGTTATGGGTCTCTGATTTTTGAAGTCTCCCTTATCCCCTGATTTGAAAATATATGTCTGAAGACCATCTGAAAAGGAGTTTGGTCCCACCCCCATTTTAAGGAAATAATTGAACACCAAAAATAAACAATCCACAATTTCTGATTGAAATTTTTTATAAAAAGCATTTGATAGACCATCTAGACCAGGAGCCACATTGAGCTTCAGAGAATTGATGACCTCATTAATCTCCAATTTCGAAAAAGGCTGTTCCATCTTGCACAAGGACACCTTGTCTATTTTTTTAACTAAGACTGGGCCCAAAAACTGTCTAATCTGAAGAGACGAAGGAGTACCCTTAGGCTCAATGTTCCTGAAATGATTTTTGATAATGTCTCCTAGAGCTATAACTGAACTAACTTTTACATTCCCTTGATGTAAAAATTCTAATGACCCATGATCCTTAATGGTCTTACATAACTCGAAGGGGCCCCCAAACACTGATTTTTTTACGTGATTCTGCAATAATGCTTGAAGCGTTTTTGTTCTATCATACTGTAGTGTTCTCATTTGTTGTTTAATTTCCAATATTTGTGCAGAAAAATTTCCCCTAGAGGAGTTTGCCCAAGACAAAACTTGTTGAAGATGGTTTCTAAGTTTTAAATATTCAAAAAAAACTGAATTCTTCCTTCTCACTCCATATTTTTTAAACCACAAAATGCAGTCTTCTTTAGTTTTCTGCCACCACACCCCTAAGTCTTGATACAGGAAACCAACTGATAATCTGGCTTTCAATATACAGTGAATGGAATTTGTTACAACCTTTTCATGGAGAATCGAGAATTCAATTTCCACGATTATGTTGCCTTAAAATCTGTTACTTGCCCCAACTTTAATTACTACTAAAGCATGGTCAGAAAATTCCATTGGAATAATCTGGGGACTATGTATAGGAATCTTACCTGAAATAAACAAATAGTCAATCGTAAAACTTTTCCCCTTCGTAAAAAAGGTACCCCTAGGACCAATTTCTCTATCATTAATACAACTGACTAAATCTGCTGTTTTTATAATATTCCTTAAGCAAAAGGTGTCACAATAAATCTTCTTCCCACTATCCTGCATGTCCTTACCCTTATTCCCCATTAAATTACAATTAAAGTCCCCTCCCCACAAAATAGGAATTGTTGTAACCAAAAAAGGCCGAATGTCTGTAAAACACTTAACCCTACCTGCTTTAGTTTGTGGACCGTAAATATTAATTAATCTAATCGTGCTAGCAAGCCAATTCCCCTCTATGATTAATATTCTTCCAGGACAAACCTCTATTAACTTATATAATTTGAAATTAAACGAATTGAAAAGAATCCCTAAACCATCCGCCCTCTCTTCCCCAAAGGACCCAAAAGAAGGTCCCCAAGGCCAATCTTTAGCAAAAGTGGCTATTTGATTTCTAGCAAACATCCATGTTTCTTGTAGAAAACAAATGGATATTTGTAAATCAAAAATTAATTGAAAAACTGCTTGTCTCTTCTGTGCTTTCAAGAGACTATGAGTATTTAAGGTGGCCCAAGTCAAATCCATATGAAAGGCCTAACAGAAAAGGAGTCCTGTGTATATCTTTCATTTTTTCCTTCGTTTCTTCTTCTTCCTCTTATAATCTTCTTTCTGTAGCCTCCCCACCTCCTGCACTGAAACTTGAGAATCAGTGTCCCCCATGTCCATTTCTGAATCCCCCCAAGATAATTCTGCATAAGGATTTTTAGATTCTATATCTTCTGATTCTAGAAGCACAAGATTTTTGGATGCTCTGCTTGACCTTCTTAGAGGTAAAGGAGCAGAAGGGGGTTGTAAGATGGAATTACGAGGCTCACCATTTCCCTCATTTGCCTCTACATAACAAACAGGCTGTAGGAGGTTAGGAGCTACCTTATCTAATTCCTTTTTAAGTGTCTGTATTTCCTTTCTATTAACCTCCGATTCCTCCTTAAGTTCTACCATACTCTGAGGAACAGAAGGGGTTGTTACCACTGGAGCAACCTTTTGCTGAGACACACTAGCTTCTTGTGCCTTTTGAATAAGAAAGTCAGAGTTACCACAAGTATTTTTATTCTGGGCAGCCCAGGGACAATCTTTAAATGCATGATTCAGTTCCTCACACAAATCACATCTTAAAGGATTAGTGCAAAACATGGTGATATGACCTACTTCTCCGCAGTTGTCACATTTTGGCTGGTCACATGAACTAGACAAATGCGTTCGAGATCCACATCTGTAGCAGGCCCTGGGCTGTCCACTATAAAAGCAGACCCCCCTATCCCTACCCAACAAAAAAGAGTTAGGGATATGTTCCACTCCTGCCACTGTCTGTCTTAACTTCACCTTAAACTTCCGCCCACCCGTCCAAAAGAGTTCTGAGTCTAATATTGGTTCAGGTTCACTCAGCACCTCACACTTCTGAGATAACCAAAATTTAATATCGTCAACGTGAACTCCCTCATTCCTGAACATTACTGTTTCGAACTTTATCAAAGGTTTCGACAATGGAATAACAAAAAATGGGGCCCACAAGGGAGAGAACTTGACTTGGTTATATCTCTCCCAAAAAAGATCCAATAAAACTGGGGAACGAAAACTAATATCAAAGTTGTCTTCCCCTGAAATATTGATAAAGGCAAAAACATCTCTGGGGGAAAACTTTAAAGAATCTTTAATTAGAGTTCGACCTACAAAAATCCTGTTTGGTCTTTCCTTTAAACCACCTTTATATCTAATTCGCACTGCATTTCTCCTTGTAGCTGCCTCCCTCTTACTTTGAGCAAACAGACTAGACAATAAAGGTTTTTCAGGCCTAGCCCTTGTATCCCTTCCCTGATCTACTTTATCAAAATTAGGCACCCTCTCTTCAGAACTAGGATCAAGAACTTTAATAGGCAAATCCCCAGAAATAGATTCCTTTTGTGACAAAGAATTACCAGCCAGAACCTCCGCCCTCCCCCCCCAGGCTTCCATTCTGGCTTAGCATTATGAAGACCCCAAGAATTATCCCAGGCCGAATCAGAGTCCAAACACCATGTCCAAGCTTCTTCCACCCAGCTGCTGTTAAAGCATCCTGAGGGGTCCAGTTATCATCATGCTCCCCTGCAATAACAGTTCTCCCAGGATGGGCTTTCGTGGTACTACTGTTATCAATCATCCTAGGCTTAGTTACTTCCAGGTTACGAAAGGGGGCTTTAGAGCAGGTTTGAGACTTAAAGCAGAAATCAGTCACCCCTTCTTGCACACCGTTCTCAGTTTGATAAATTACTGGGGATGTCCCTTGTTCAGGAGAAGCCTCAGGTTTAAAAACAAATCCAGACTCTTTGTTAATATGAATTGTAGGAAAAATCTTTACAGGGGGCAGCATACTCACAGACCGAGAATTATCCATAGCACTTTCATTTTCCTTCGTTCCCGAACCTCGCGAACGTCTCGCCTTCTCTGCCTCAAAGTCCTCCAACTCCTTAGAAGCATACATATTGCAAACTGCCGGGATGTTTCCCCGAAGCCTACCCAGCACTTGCGCAGCCATCTCCGTCAAGCTCCCGATCCTCCTTTCGGTTTTCGACACTTCCGCCTTTCCGCCTTGCACCACTGCTTCTCTCGCCGGATTTAAAGGCGCCAATACATCGGAAAGCACACCAGATACCCAGGGATCCTCCGCACCTTCTACGATTAAGGAACTCCCTGTTCTTCTCTTTTGTGGTTCTTCAGCAACGGGCATCACCTCCGTGGATAACTCCATAGCCTCCAACAACTCCGAAAAATCACCCTGTTGCATTAGTACTTGGCGATCTGAAAACTCAGCGCCTACCAGCGCCCGCGCCTCCTCCTCCTCCGACTGAGCCATGGCCATTGTGGACATCGCTCACCAACACCCATACTCCCCCCACTGGCTACTGAGCATCAGCAGCAGTAGGGGAATTTCTCCGGCGTCCTGGCCAAATTTCCCTCATTCACTAAAAATACCACCAACAGCTTAATCTGGTTCAAGGTCAGTTGGCATTCATCTGTATCCCGCCTCCCCCGGGTTGTGCCTGAAAATAGGCAGGATTTGTCTAGTGCACTTACCCGGTCAACAAAAGCTAAATAAATAAATAAACTGTTCACCATTGTACTGTATCATGTTTCCCTGCAGTCTGTACTCACCCTCTAGCTTGTGACAGTGTCCTGATGATGGCAGCTGTGTGCTCTAGGGCCCAGCAGGCCATGCAAGGATCCCTCCTCTCGAGTTGCTCCACTGTCCCCCTGACCGCTGGCTCTGGGTCACTGTTGGCCCGTCCCTCAGTTTCAGGTGTCAGGTGCCTGTATCCCATGGTTCATTGCCATGTTGTGCAGCATACAACAGGCTAAGAAGATATGGCATACCTTCTGAGGCCTATACTGTAGGGCACCACCTGACTTGTCTAGGCATCGGAAGAAGCGCATCTTCAGTGTGCTAAACACCCTCTCTATGATGTTTCTGGTGCTGGCATGTGCCTCATTGTACATCTCTTCAGCCACTGTGGCCAGCCAGGATACCAGTGTCAGCAGCCAGGGTCGCAGGGGATAGGTGCTGTCCTGTCAAGAGATGTGCACCTGTTAGTGATGTACTGCTGTCTTCCCATTGCTGTCTTGCACCACCTGTATTGCCCTCCCACGCCCCTTCCTTGGCCTCCCAAGCCTATCCCCACCCCTGCTGTGGTGTGTGTGTGTGTATGTGTGTGTGTGTGTGTGTGTGCCTTGTTTGCTGCTATTCTCTAACTAGGTGCCCACTGGGTATCCTGCCCCTCCTCGAATGCCTGGCACAGCTGGGACTGGTGCCAGATGAAGGTGTCGTGGACTCTGCCAGGGTACTGTGCATAGACATTGCTGATGCACCCAGTCGCATCGCACACCACCTGGCAATTGATGGAGTGGTACCCCTTCCTGTTGACGTATACCTCACTGCCATCACCAGGTGGTGCACGGATGGAGACATGGATGCAGTCAATGGCACCTAGTACTGCTGGTAGGTGTGCAACTCGATGGAATTGCTGCATGGTTTCTCTGCTCTCTGCTGCCATGCTGGGGAATACTATGAACTCCCCAGTGTGTGGCAGGAAAGCCTCAAGGAACTTGGTCAGGAGGCGTGAGGTGGCAGACTGCGATACCCTGATGGTGTCCTCCGTTGGTCATTGGAACGTCCCTGTGGCAAGGAAGCACATCGCTGCTGTCACCGTCTCCTCTAGTGTCATGGCATGGTTGCATCTGGTTTTGGGGTGCAGCTGCTCATGTAGGAGTTTATGTAGCTGCTTCAACATACCCCTGTTCATCCTGTACCAGCCAGTGATGTGCTCATCTGGCAGGGCCTCGAAGGAGACCCTGGCCGGTACCACCTGTTTGCAGCATACGGTCTTCTTGGCCTGCGTTGTGGCCCATGTTGGGCCTGCTCCCTCTCCTCCTCCTCCACTACTGCTGCCATCAGTGGCAGCATCACTGCTATTGGTGCAGCACATATTTCCACTTCCTGGTGTGGTCACTCCCCCTAGGTGGTTTGCTCCGTACCGGATCAAAATGTCGTTTGTAATAGCGTGCGGCATTATCGCGAACCCCAGACCTGTGCACTCTCCATGTTGTACCCCCTGAGTTAGAATCCTAAGTGGGGAGTCGAGGGTGTAGCCTCCCATAGCAGGGGTGGGGTGGGGTGGGGGTGGAGCACCCCACAGAACCAAAAATAACAAGAAATTGCGCAACGCAATTAAGTCGCACAGCATTTTGCTGTGCAACATTTTGACCCCATGCCATTTGCCCTGGGTTAAGATCAGCCTTTTATAGGCGGTAGCTAGTGCCACACTACATGTCATGCTATGTGACCTAGCATCGCACTAACACTTTGAATATCCCATAGCCCGTGTATGCAGGCCACCACCCTCCCTTTGCCCCTTGCATACATTATCATTTTGCCCAGCGCTACTGCCGGTCTTTTGAATATCGCTGCTCTGCGCTAGTTCTGCGCTATTCCCGCGCTATTGGTTTGTGCGCTGCGCTAAGCTTTGAATATCTGGCCCTGAGAGTGTTTTGTTTGTTATTTATGTTTTATGCATTTATTTGCTTAATTAACTGTTCTTAGAAAAACCAAAGAAATATAATCACCACCATTGGAATTCCTCTAATAAATAACAACTCTTGTGGTTTTTATTATAGTTTTAAGTTATATATCCCATGTTCAGGGATACTATATTGACAGTTAAGATGAAAATTGTACTTGTTTTTTTTTCTGAAACAATGTAGTATCTTAGTCCAGAGAGAATGGGTTTCAACATATAACTACAAATTATTAGTATAAGAAATGCTTGACAGCTTGGTTCGTCAGGTATGCCCAAGGAACAAGAAAAGCCTGGATCTGAGGGAAAATGGAAAGTCCTAGAAAAAGAGAGAAAAGAAGAGTAAATCCTAAATATATATATATATATATATATATATATATATTAAACAAAGACTTACGTTCATGGACTCTTTTCAAAACCCAATGAAATATAGACTTAATATTTTACTCAGCAAGTACCTTGTTTCTAGTACTTTGTATAATGCATTTCTATGTTATAAATGCTGTATTATGTAAACCCAAACTCTTAATAAAATGTGAAGTTCAAAAAAAAAATATTACCACAGATAGCCCTTGATTTATTTAATTTAACAGGATGACTTAACATCCTCATTTGCCCTGGGAAGCCTACTGGAAGAATTGGGAGCCCATTTCTAACAAGCACCTTTCCTTGGTGCCTTTTTCTGTTGGCTATTGCCACTCATACTCACGACTGTGTCCGCAGGTGCATGCATTCGCACTCAGGCAATTACATGCCCAAGCCCCATTGAGCTTAAACATCAGCCCTGCTAGCTCGGATTATGTGACCAAGCAGTGCCACAAGTTTCTCTGTCTCACTCTCCCTCCTGCACAATGGGAAACAAAGTAGGGGGACAGCAAGAAACATTAGTCGGAGCCCCAGAGGACACAACAACAGCTGAGGGACATGGGAGGTTATGTGCTAGGACCAGGCACAGCCCAGGAAATAAGCCCCAATTTTGGGGGCAGCTACAACCATATCAATCAAAACAGGTGTGGGTAAGTTGAAAAAGGAGTTTCAGCTGATGCCTGAAGGATTCTGCAGAGGTAGAGTGATAAGTGGAGTGAGGGAGCAGGTTCCAGAGAAGAAGCAGGTGATAGGAAAGGAATGAGGGTGGAGTGGAGAAGGTATGCTGGTCTCCCGTGTGAAGGGAAAAGGGAGCTTGAGGGGTTGGAGAGAAGAGAGTTGTTAGCTAGGTTGACAGGGAGCTAAACCAGTACTTGGAGATGAAGAAAGTGTTGTGAAGCTGACACCATGAGTGAAGTGGGAGGATGGTGAGGTTGGAGTAGAGGAAGCAATGATGCATTCATGGAAGGGAGTTTGTCACAAAGTGACAAAAGCCATTACACAGGGCATCCAGTCTGTCCAGGGAAGTTGAGGGAGCAACACTTAAAGTATGGTGGGAAATGGAGCAATGTTCTTCATAGAACGTCTTCAGCTCCCCTGAGACTCTAGCAACATGTGCATAAAATGGGGGTGGGGGGACCTTTTGAAATAACACCAAAAAGACTTCTAGTTCATTCCAATATCTTGTTTATTCTTTTCCCCTACGTTTCACCCCTATCAGGGGCTTATTCACGGGGTATATATTCTTAATTCTCTTCAATATTCTTGCTTATATCTATTAATATACAAAATAAACTTTAGTTGTCATTTTGTTGCTTTAAAAACTACACATATAAAACGTTTTTTGGTACTAGTTGTCCTCGCTGGGCTGTACAATATTTGTAATGGCTCATAAGAGTTCTTTCAACTATTGTGCCAGCATTTGTGATATAAATTTCATTCTCTAAGATACATCTGCAACAACATGAAGATATACACCATAGGAATAAAAACTGCTATAATCCATCATTTTCCACAGTATCTGCTAAGCTGCCACCCGACCAAAACATCAGGTATGACGAGAGGCATGCCAGCCTCCTTCTCCCTATCCGTGGAGCGTGTGTGGACTCTTCCTGCAGCCACTACGTGGCTTCTACCCACCCGCCCCAATACCCTCCCACCCGTAGATGACATTAGGTATATAGGTGAGGACAATCATGTGTTACAGGCATAGGCAGTAGTTTCATTTCATTTTATTTTTTTTCTACTATCTACTAGGTTTCCCATCTGCAAGTTATACTTCTCCTCCACTAGATGTCACTGTTCCACTACATGGGCAGACTGGATGGGCCTTGCGGTCCTTATCTGCTGTCAGCTTCTATGTTTCTACTCTGCTTATTACACTTAATTGTTTTTGCTGCTCAATTTGTGGTGGTGTATGACTTTCTTTTTTTTTTTCTTTCTTCTTCATCTGCCTGTCTGTTCCTTACACTCAGCTTTCTCTGGTTGACATTCGTTTAGCATTCCTGTGGTACTATCTGCCTCACTTAATCTTTTTTCCCTCCATTTAGTTAATTCTCCATAAATCTGATTCCCTACTGCAATTCATTTTCTCTTATCTACTGTTGTTCTTGTCCATCCTGCACTATGATGTATAGGCAAGCTATTACCTTTCTACCTTGTGTGCTACTGGCCCTACCTGGCATGGATGCACTGGCACTTCTTGCCAGGGACCTCCTCTCTCCACACTGAGGCCCCCTTGGGGGACTTTACATTCTCCAATATATTGGCTGAGGATTATTCAATGCCAACTCCTTCAGTGCTCCTTAGCTACAAGTATTCTGGCCTACTACTAAGACGCATTTTACGTAGGATAATTACCTCACCTGGGACTGTCTCACAAGCCATTATGCTTGCCATGGTATGGGTCACAATACTTTCCCTTTCCCTTGCTGGTGACAATAAACCTAATCCTGGCCCTAGAGCCAACCCCATTATATCTTATTCTTGCTCTGCTCATCTTTTGCCTCAGGCTCCGGGCCTCAACTTGGCCCACATAAACATCCACAGTCTCTTGCACAATCTCCCTGAGCTTGAGGCCTGGGTACATGCCAATAACCCTGATATCCTAGCCCTATCCAAAACATGGTTGAAACCCTCTGTTACTGATCTCAGCTGCTCCCTTCCAGGGCATAACCTGCTCTGTGCTGACTGACCATCTTCCAAGGGAGGGGAGGGCTGGCATTATACTATAAATCACACCTTAATGTCTCTCTGGTACCCATCCACCCTGTCAATAACTGTAAGATTCTTCACTCGCTTCTGCTTCTTGGTGGTGCCAAAAATGTGCACATCTTCTGCGTCTATATTCCACCCAGGAACAGCAAGATTGGCTTAGAGGAGATCATTGAGCTGATTCCAATGGTGTCAAAGGAAAATGAGGTAATCTGCTTGGATGATTTTAACTTTAACTGGCAGGGTCCTGACTCCTCTGTCCTTACTTCTTCCATTAGCAAGGCCAACCTTCTACAATTAATTGAGTCCCCAGCTAGGATCTTTCTGATGGCTCCAGTTGTACCTTAATAGACTGGATCCTTACAAATAGGAAAGACCTCTACTCCTCTGCTGGTGTTCTCTCTGACTCAATCAGTGATCACTGCCCAGTTTTTTGTGTTAGAGGCACTCCTACTCCTTCAAATCTCCGCAAAGTACTGTCCTTTTCTGACTTCTCAAAATTCGACCAGGCTATGTTCCTTCATAATCTTCACCATGTTGACTGGTCTCCCATCTTAACTACCTCTGACATCAATCTTGCCACTGACTATTTCAATACGACCCTTCTAACCTTACAGAAAAAGCACATCCCGATCTCGACGTGAAGAGTCAGGGGGGAAAAGGACTAAGTGGCTGAAGCGTCCACTCCTGAAATTGCTTAAGTGCCGTGACAAACTTTGGTCAAAATGGAAATCCTCTTCTTGCCAAGCTGACCTAGATGCATACCGCTCCCTGCGTAACACCCGTAAATATTGCCAAGAGCAACTACTACTGTGAACTCACAAATCCTCCACCTCCAACCCCAAAAGTTACTCGTCCCAAATTAAAGAGATAATGGGAAACACAAAGTCGTAGATTTCCAATGACTTAATAGTCAATGACTTGCTCTGTAACAATCCTAACACCATTAACAATGCCTTCAATGAGACTTTTACTAAGATTCATAATACCTCTCCTCCCACACACCATGGGTCACAATCTCCTCTGCCCTCTCAGGCTCCACATGATGCACCTCCTACTTTGATTATCTCCCCTGTCACCCATTCTGAGGTCCTAAAACTTCTGAATACCATTTCTATGCACGGCAATACTGGGCTGGATGGGCTAGAACCTTATATCCTTAGACTAGCTGCCCCACTTCTTGCCACTCCGGTAACTCATCTTTTCAACCTTTCTATTTGCTCCTCCATAGTGCCTTCTGCATGGAAATCTGCTAAGACAATTCCGGTTTTCAAGAGAGGGGACCCCAAAGTACTGTCTAATTATTGTCCCATTGCACTTCTGCCTATACTCTGTAAGATTCATGAGAAATTAATACATTGACAACTATTTGCTCACTTCCTCCAATTTAACCTCCAGTCCCCTGACCAACATAGTTTCAGGGCTAGTCATAGTACCACCACTGTTCACACTCTTTTAACCAGTGAGGTAAAATCCAGCATGGACAAAGGTCTCCTTATGGGTTCTGTGTTCATTGAGCTCATCAAGGCCTTTGATCTAGTAAATCACACTCTGCTCCTGAATAAACTATATGTCCTCGGTTCCTCTAGATTAGAGATGCAGTGAATTTAAATTCTGCTGGTGAAGTGAACGTGAAGTGGGCACTTCGCATTGCCATGCAAAGTGCTCACTCCGCCTTGTCATTACCATTTCACGTTAAGGCGGAATGATAATGCGAAGTAAGGTGAAGTCAATGTTTTTAATGGACTTCGTGTTCCTCATTATGATTCTAAGTGATCCACTTGGTGTTTCAGATTTGGCAGCCCCCCCACACATCACATGGCTTACAGTACTGTAAGTTACATGCTCTTTAGCTAGGCAGGAAGAAAGTGAGTCATACAAGCAGACACTTTTACTTTCTCCTGTGCAGACGGAGAAAGAGTAGTGTGTTTTGTGACTCTGATACTTTGAGATCAGAGCGAGGAGGAGATTTAAACTTTGATTTAGGCCCAACAGCTTTTTTAAAAGCTACATTTTTTTGTCTTTTCTGTACTCTTTTTTACTTAATTTGTTCTTTCTGTACATTTTATTTTTCTTACCTTTACAAGTAGTTAGTTGTTTGTCTGTGTGACTGTGTGTGCGTGTGTTGTCTGACAGTGTGAGTAGTGATTGCTCGGACTGAGGGAACTCAGTAGGAGAGATGGACCAGGGTGAGGGAATGTCTGCGGTGGGGGCAGCTCTGGGAGAGCATAGTAGTGGTAAGCGTCGTACCGTGTGCATGTGTGAAAGGCATGGGCGCCCATTCCTGTTGGACCGCTCAAAACCTGTGAGTGTTTCTCCCCCCGGAATCAGGACCAGCACTGCCTCCTGTTCTGACTCTGGGGCAGTTGAACTACCACCACCAAGCCCAGCACTACGTCCTCTGGAGCAGGATGTGCCTGTTTCCTTGGACCCAGATGTGGATCCCATCCCTCTTCAGCACCGTGACCAGACAGCTGCCAGTTCATCTGGCCATCCCCTGCCTGTGCCTTGTCTTCCCTGCACCTCCATTGTTTGGCAGTTTTTAGACTGTGTTGGGGGGGACAGCAGTGTGGTCAAGTGCCGCCTTTGTGAGGTGGAGGTACGCCATGGCCCCCGGGGGGGGCACACCTGGGGACTGGGAGCCAGCACACCCATATGCTCAATCACCAGCAGTTGGAGTGGCAGGCTGCCACAGAATGGACCATGCCTGTACCTGCTGGCCATTCTGTGGCAGATGGTGCAGCTGTGCATTGCAGCATCCCTAAGAAGAGGAGGGCCACAGCAGCGACTGCTGCTCCACCCACACCCCCACCCCCCCACCACCACTACCACCACCAGCAGGTCATCCTGTAGAATGTGAGGACCCCAGAGAACTGCGTGTAACACAGGCTGACTTTGCAGTTCTCTGGAGTGCTGTCGAGGAGAACAACGAGAGGGTGAGTGCTGTAGAACAGCGGCTGGATCACATGGAGGGACATCAGTTGCAAATGATGTTCATGCTGGAACTGCTGCTGGATCACCATGGGATCCCATATTAGTTTTTTTTTTCCTCACACCATGTGCCCCCCCACACCTTCCTTGCTGCGTTATAAAATGAATTCCTACACCATCCCTGACCCTTGCATGTAATTATGCACTTTTTTTGTTGTCTTCCATATGCGTGATGCTTTGTGTTCTGAGTAGTGCAAGTATACTGTGCTAAACTGCATGTGTGCAGTCAGTCTTCTTTCCAGTCTGTGTATGTACTGCAGACACTGTCCAACTCCCTGACTTAAAAACAAGCATTAATGAGTACAATGGTGGGTTGGTGAAGCATAGAGAGATACTACAAAACAGGCTTATAATGCAGCCAAGTAAGTAGTAAAAAAATTAATGTGATTTGTGACATGATCGTGAATCGTGATTTGTGACTGCATTTGTGACCATGATGATGAAGAAACATGAATGCCTATAGCTGTACTTCCCCAGACCCCAATGAGGTGTAGCACAAAACTCCCTGACTTAAAAACAAACATTAATGAGTACAATGGTGGGGTGGTGAAGCATGGAGAGATATTACAAAATAGACTTGCAATACATCCAAGTAACTATTAAAAAAAATCAATGTTGTGATTCGTGTCATGATCGTGAATCTTGATTTGTGACTGCATTTGTGACCGTGATAATGAAGAATGTGATTCAGTGTCGATGGTGTGAGATAACCAGTATGAAACTGTATTGGGAACGCGAATGCCTACGGCTGTACTTCCCCGATGAGCTGTAGCTTAAAACTCCCAGACTTAAAAACACATATCAATGAGTACAATGGTGGAGTGAAGCCTGGAGAGATACTACAAAACAGGCTTACAATACATCCAAGTAACTAGAAAAAAATTAATGTTGTGATTCATAACGTGATCATGAATCATGATTTGTGACTGCATTTGTGACCGTGATGATGAAGAATGTGATTTGTATCACGAGTAACTCATGATGATGGTCCCGACTTAAAAACGCATATTAATGAGTACAATGTTCATGCAGAATTATGCACCACACCTGTCCAGTACTCTGAAGGGAAGCCAAAGAAACAACTGTGACTTAAGTTACAGATGGAGATTGGGCCCTATAGAGATGCAAATGCACAGACAGATTAAGATTGCTCTGTGCACTGAAGAGATGCAGACACAGAGGCACAACACCTAACCAGTGCTCACCATGAGAAATTCAAATCTGGAAAAGAATACCTTTGCCGGTTGGGGCGGGCCACGGGGGGGGCAGTGTACTGCACTGTTGCAGTAACAGTCACTAGTACTAGTACCAGTAAAGATACCACAAAGAAGTAACAAAAATCACACAGCTGCAGTGCATAGCAGCTTCACACTGCTGAAATTATTATGTGGCACAATAAAAGGTGCCTGATTTGATGACACACATGCACACACACACTAAGTAATACGTGGCAAATTTAAAACATCAGTAATATAACCACATATTTTAAACAAACTAAAATTATGCACTGCTGCACCACAACAATCAGAAAAAAAAATGGAAAGAATTATTGAAAATATTACTGTGTGTACATTAACACAGTTATACAAGAAAAATATCACCAAAACAGAAAGCACTGTCTTTTTCTTCAAGTTAATCTTCCTACACCACAGACATGCCCCTCTCCCAAAGCACACTTCCACTGTCTCTCAGTACACAGACTGAATGTTGTACATTAACATTCAAAACCCATACACAAACAATAAACACTCGATGATATGAGCACAGGAGGGTTTCCTATAATCGATGAATTAAAGTTTCAGCAAAAATAAGCATTTGTCAATGCTGAATGTTGTCGCACTGGCATTGGCAGTGGGAGTAGTGGAGCTAGAGATGCATAGTGCTGTGATTTTGATAATGTGTCCCAAAAGGTGATTTTGCACAGTGAGCATGCCATTGTGCGCCACAGCTGCAGAAAGACATTTTGGGCAGGCTGTGAGAAATGGCAGCTGGACTGTTGATAAGGAGATGTGCACAAATGCCAGTGGTAAAAATGTGGCATGAAAATATTGCAGATTGATGAAGTTACAAGAGTGTTTGGAAACTGCGCAATGCACGCTTGCAACACAGTCATTGTATGGACTTTCGGCACCAGATTTTCAACATAGGCATTTTAGGACCTCTGCTCATGAATAGTGTCACTGTCATTTCCTCAAACTGTCCCAAAAACTGATTTCACACAGCAACCATGCAATTCTGTGCCAGACGTGCGAAATCACATTTCAGGCAGCTGTACTGTTCATAAAGAGGTTTGGAAAAATGCCAATGATGAACAGCTGGAGTGAAACTATTGCAAATTCACAAAGTCACAAGCGTGCGTGCAAACTGTGCAACGCATGCTCGTAAAACACTCATTGTATTGACTTTTGTCCCCAAATTTTCACATAGGCATTTTAGGACATCTGCTAATGAAGAGTGTCACTGTCATTTTCATCATGTGTCTCGAACACGGACTTTCCACAGCGACCGTGCTATTCTGTGCCGGAACCGTGAAAATAGATTTTGGTCAGGATGTGAAAAATGACAGCTGTACTGTTCATTAGGAGGGGCAGAACAATGGCATTGTTGAAAATCTGAAGTGAAAATATAAGTTTGCGAACGTAAGAGCGTGCGTGTAAACTGCGCAATGCATGCTTGTAATACAGTCATTTTATGGAGTATTGTCACCAATTTTCAAAACAGGCATTTTAGGACCTCTGCTCATGAAGAGTGTCACTTTCATTTTAGCAATGTGTCCCAAACACTGATTTCGCACCGCGACCACGCTATTCTGTGCCGGAAGTGCAAAAACACATTTCAGCCAGGATGTGAAAAATGACAGCTATACGGTTCACAAGAAGGTGTGGTAAAATGCCAATGTTGAGAATCTGGCAAGAAAATATTGCGAATTCGCTAACTTACCAGCGTGCATTGCGCAGTTGCTATGCACACTCGTAAAATAGTCATTTTTTGGATTTTTCCAACCAAATTTGCAACATAGGCTTTTTGAGAGCCCGCCTCATGAACAGTGGCACTGTCATTTTGTTACTTGGTCCCGAAAGGTGATTCCATGCAGTGACTGGAAATCACCTTTTGGGACCGAATAATGCCATGACAGTGCAAGAATTCATGAGAAGGGGTCCCCAAAACCCCATGTTGAAAATTTAGGGCCAAAATTCACAAAAATGCCTGAGATATGCATCAAAGTTGGAAACCCCCTATTTATTCCATTATACAGCTTACCGGCATTTCCTCAGTTCGAGGTCGGCTTTGAAGAGTGCAGACATGTTCCTGGTCCACGAAGATCATTGTGCTGGACTACGGAGGTAAGTATGGGGTGAGGGGGTGGGGAGGCAGGGTGCACAGAGGGTGGGTGCAGGAGGGAGGGCGCGGAGACTATGAGGGACCATTTTGTTTACAGGTTAAAAAGAAAAAAACATCATGAGGCAGTTTTTTCTGAGATTTGGCACGCTGGGGTGGGCTTCCAACCATGCCATCTAACTGTTTGGGGGTGTCTGTAGCCAACAGGGGGTTTGGGCACCTGATCAGCAAAACAACACAAGGGGAGAGGAATTTATGCCGGCGAGTTAGGCACCAAGTCGGCACACAAAGAAGTGGGGGCACAGGTCAAGGGGATTAGGCACCCCCTCGGCATTAAACAATTGGGGTGGTTCTTTATGCTGACAGGGGTGGGCTCCCCATCGGCACCTGAGGAAGGGGGCAGGGGTAAGGCTGAGAGGTTGGGCACCCCCTCGGCATATCTGAATGGGGGTGCTTTATGCTGGCGGGGTGGGCTCCTCTGTTGGCATATTCATAGGGGGCAGGGTCAGCTGACAGGGGGATTGGACACCCCCGAAGTCGGCAGTTCAGCGGCCAGTGTGCCGCCATGTGCATAATGTCGGTGAGCACATGAAGAAAAGGTGCACTGCGTCTGACGAGCTTTGCTCAGATTGCAGCAGACCTTTTCTTAGATGTGCTCACCACATTATGTATGCATGGTGTGGTGCCGGCATGCAGGCTGATTGAGGAATGCGGGACACACCTACTGGTGCGTGCCCTGCATTCGCCCAACAGCGACCGCGCCTCCAAATCCCCACTGTCCCAAGATGTTGGCTGCACAAGTGTGCCAACATAAAAATGATTCAAAAAGGCTTTTTAACAGCTTTTAGAAGGTTTAAATCACAGAGAACTCTCACAGCAGATTGTCTCCTACAGTTTCCCACACACACTACCCCAAACTGAGGCTGTGCAAAACAATCTAGAGCCCATGTGACCTGAAATCCCATGAATCACTGCAAAATTCACCTTTGGAGCTTAAAAACAAGGCAAAGTACATTGTTTTCAATGTACTTCGCCTTAAGAATTGGTGGAGTAGTGGTTTGGGAAGGCAGAATAACATGAAGTCATTGTTCTCAATGGACTTTGCGTTACCCATTATAACGCGAAGTACTCCACTTCGCTTTTCGGAGCACTCTGCAAATTCACCTTCACTCCGTGAATCACTTCGTGGAGCAAATTTGGGCCACTTTGCCCATCACTACTCTAGATCCACAGTGTCCTGGATCCACAGCTATCTTGACAATAGGTCACAGTCTGTCCTCTTTGGCAAGGTTCTCTCATCTCATTCCTCCATCTCCTGTGGAGTCCCTCAGGGCTCCATCCTAGGGCCTTTGCTCTTCTCCATATTTGTCAATGATATTCCAACCTCTAACCCACACTGCCACTCAATTATGTATGCTGATGACTTGGTCCTATACACTGCCTCCAACTCAGTCAAGGACATCAATGATCACCTATCATCTGGGTTCCAAGAACTGCATTCCTGGTTGTCCTCCAATTCCCTCTTACTTAATTTACCGAAAACCCAGGCCATGCTCTTTGGGTCCTCTAAGAAACTCCCTATTGCGTCGCCAGAGTTTCACATGCTCTGCCTTGATGGGTCAACAGTCTCCCCTACTGTCTCCTTTAAATATTTGGGGGTGTTGCTTGATCCCGTACTCAACTTCTCCGCTCATATAAATGAGCTGTGCAAATTAGCCAACATCAAGATTGGTGCTTCATATCATGTGCGGCACTCTAACACCGGCTGCCAGGATCTCCGTAGCTCAAGGAGTCCTTCTCCCCAGCCTACTTTATGCTCATCCTCTCCTTTCCCATGCTAATGCCAGCGGCCTTCGCAGATGGGATGTTGCTTATAACAACATTTGCAGATTTGCACTATCAGCACCTCGCCTAATGCACCACTGCTTGCTTTATTCTGCCTTGCACTGGTTGTCACCTAGTTCCCGGTGTTCCTATTCGCTGGGTTGTTTCAGTTACTCCTTAACCAGATATCCTCATCCTGCCTCACTTGTGTCGATGCTCTCCCCCTTGCCTCAGTCCCGCACTCTGAGGTCCTCTGACGCCCACCTACTCTCCGTCCAGCACTGTTTCACTAAAATGGGGGAACATGCTTTCTCTCATTTTGCTCCAAAATTCTGGAACTCTCTGCCTCCTCACCCAAAGTGCTTTTTATCTCATTCCTCCTTCAAAACTGCACTTTTTTCTCACGTCTATGCACTTGATACTTGTGACTGCACCTAACCGTGTTCGATCGTCTGCCTCTTCTCTTCCTTCCTTCATTGATGCTTCCTATTATATTACTTATTAGCATAAGCGCTCACCATATTTACTCTGCCCATCCCTGTGTGGATGGTTTTATGTGTTTATGTTTGGTGGACGATTTTTCGTTTGTATGTTTAGTTTTCTCTTATCACTGTTGGACACTTGCTTAGCACAGTCCTGTACTGTTTGTTTCTACGTATGACTGACTGTATGATTGTATTATGTAATCTCCCAGGTCGTGCCTGAAAATGAGCAGGGTTAATGCTCAGTGTACTTATGCAGTCATCAAAAGCTAATAAATAAACACTTGTGCCACTGTTTCACTAAAGCAATTTCCTACTTGGTATGTTTCACAAACTGTTTCACAGATCTTAGATTCTGTAAATATAAAACAGTAAGGTTATGTTTTAGGATTAATTTTCAAATTACCATGCAATGTTTCAAAAAGGTTTCAAATTTCTATGTAAAAAAAGTACTTACAAGGTCCAAATTCGTTGCAATCCTGAAAGGAGATCAGTACAAACACCCACAAAATGGCAGAATGGTTCTGTTGCCAGATATGAGGTGCTTCCACAACCTCTTGTGCCTGTTTTTCTGATGCTCGCGATAGGGCGTTGAGGGTTGATGACGTCACAGTCGCACTACCGTGCATGTGCGGGCAGACTGCCAGAGGCAGGGAACCAGGTTTGCAAGACAGGCACGTATTGGATTACAGCAATTCATTCCTAGCATTCTAACTATTCCAAATTATCTGTTTACAATGACTGATGATAGACTACATACAACTAAGAAGAAAACTATTTTATATGGTGGGAGGTCAGAAGGTCAGAGTATGGACACAAAAAGGACTGACATGTCTTGTTTCCTACTCTTCATAATGTAATAGTTCTTGTGTTACTAAGTGTCTGTAGGTTCGATACCAAAAGAGATGACCACCAGGATATTTAAAAACAGATGTAACTAAATGTTTAATGATACTGATAAGTTTGTTAGTGGTCCCTCAAGGGGAGGTCATAAGGTCACTGAAGATGATAAGTGTTTACTATTTCTGATAGATGGTAGATGATTCTTAACATGTTTATACATTATATTTATACAAGAGGCAGCACATGTGAACTACTCCCCATACACTTAATAGTGTGCATAAATATGTTTTCAATTGCTAAAAGGGGAGGTCAAAAGGTCACCCATAACAAAAATATGTGCTGGATTATAATTTGCTTATATCTTTTGAAAAACACATTTCTGATATGATGTGCTGACCTCAGCATATTATATATAGATATTGATCTCTGCGATCTTTCATGCATGAATATATTTATGCATGCATTTCTTTTGGTTACTTTTTGTGACCTTGTGACCTCCCATTGTGGCACCCCCAACAAGCTCATTGATGTTAACATGTATACAAATATCAGGAAGTGCTGAGTTTTTAGCAAAAATAGGCAATTTACAATAAGTGCTCTCAGTCACCTCGTGTGTGACCTTTTGACCTCCCACTGTAATTAGAGAACACGAGGCAGTGCTAAATAAATTTATTGGTAGGAATATATACACAAGTATTAGGAATTACTTAGCTTTTTTCAAAAAACAAGTAAATAACTATAACAAAGCACAAGGTTACTTTGCATGACATTTTGACCTCACATTGAGGAACAAGGAGGATAATAAGTTTATATATTTTCATACATCAAATCACAGAAATGTGTTTTTCAAAAGATATAAGCAAATTTAAATCCAGCAGATATTACATTATGAAGAGTAGGAAACAAGATGTGTCGGTCCTTTTTATGTCCATCCGTTGACCTTCTGACCTCCCACCATATAAAATAGAAATAGCACTAGCCGTTTACTTTGGGACATATTTAAACTTTTATTTTTATTTCATGTTTTTCTTTAAGATTAATAAATAAATTGTTGCGGTCATGTATTCTATATGTAGTCTATAGCTTCTTTTTAATGGTCTGTGACATGATAAGGGCTTATTCAAGTACCACTACTCTGTTTCTTCTTCCCATAATAGATTTAGTTTTGAGTGGTGATTAGTTTTCTTTGTTGCAAAAATAGTTTTCTTCTTAGTTGTATATAGTCTATCATCAGCACTACCAGTCATTGTAAACAGATAATTTGCAATAGTTAGAATGCTAGGAACGAACTGCTGTAATCCAATATGTGCCTGTCTTGCAAACCTGGTTCCCTGCCTCTGGCAGTCTGCCTGCACATGCGCGGTAGCACGACTGTCACGTCATCAATTCTCGATGTCCTATCGTGAGAATCAGCAAGACAGGAACAAAAGGTTGTGGAAGCACCTCATACCTG
This sequence comes from Neoceratodus forsteri, assembly GCA_016271365.2. Lineage (NCBI taxonomy): Eukaryota > Metazoa > Chordata > Ceratodontiformes > Ceratodontidae > Neoceratodus > Neoceratodus forsteri. Next base: position 561,318,078 of record CM028130.1, on the reverse strand, counting down.
GCAACAGAACCATTCTGCCATTTTGTGTGGTGTTTGTACTGATCTCCTTTCAGGATTTCAATGAATTTGGACCTTGTAAGTACTTTTTTACATAGAAATTTGAAACCTTTTGAAGCATTGCATGGTAATTTGAAAATTAACCCTAAAACATAACCTCACTGTTACATATTTACAGAATCTAAGATCTGTGAGACAGTTTGTGAAACATACCAGGTAGGAGATTGCTTCAGTTAAACAGTGGCACAAGTATTATATACTGTGGAAAATGATGGCTCATAGCAGTTTTTGTTCCTATGGTGTATATCTTCATGTCGTTGCAGGTGTATCTTAGAGAATGAAATTTATATCACAAATGCTGGCACAATAGTTGAAAGAACTCTTATGAGCCATTATAAGTATTGTACAGCTCAGCGAGGTAGGACAACTAGTACCAAAAAATGTTTTGTGTGTTTAGCTTTTAAAGCAACAAAATGACAACTAAAATGTATGTTGTATATTAACAGATATAAACAAGAATATTAAAGAGAATTAAGAATATATACCCCGTGAACAAGCCCCTGATAGGGGTGAAATGTAGGGGAAAAAAATAAACAAGATACTGGAACTAATTAGAAGTCTTTTTGGTGTTATTTCAAAGGGGCCCCCACCCCCACTATATGCACAAGTTGAGGGAGCAGTCTCATAGACTACATTGGCATTATCAAATACCAGAAGCACTGTTTTGGTGATCAGCTCCCGGTGGACCGGCAGGGATAGACAGTCTTTGTTACGATACCATGCTTCTTGCTTGGGACGATGTTTCACATGGACGGCATCAATGTGAGTGGAGTAGTCAAGCTTACTGTCCAATCACATGCCAAGGTGCTTAAATGAAGGGACTGCTTCATAAGGGGTGCAATCCAGTGTTCTTACATGTGGGCTGAGGGACAGGTGGACTATGTATCTGGTTTGTCTGTCCCTTATTTTAATCCCTTACATGTGAGTTGAGGAAGAGGTGGGTTATGTAGCTTGGGTTTGACTGTTCCTTATTTTAACCCCTTACATGTGGGCTGAAGGGAGAGGTGGGTTATGAGCTGGGTTTGATTGTCCCTTATTTGTACCCCTTACACGTGGGTCAAGGGAGAAGTGGGTTATGTATCCAGTTTGACTGTCCCTTATTTTTGCCCCTTACATGTGATCTGAGGGAGTGGCAAGTTATGTAGTTGGGTTTGACTAAGGACCTCATTTTGCTGCACCCTCTTGCAGCTGGAAAAACTAGGTAAATGCAGGACCCCGCTGTAAATGAGATGTTGTATCTCATTTTGTAGAATTTGATTTCCAGCTATGAAAACTAGGACTCTTCTTCATTTTAATAGGGGGGGGGGAGAACGTACATTACACCTAGGATGAACCGATGCCGAATTTGCATTCTGTGAATGTGCCGAAATCCAGCATTATGGGTACCAGTGAGGCATTCTGAAGAACGTTGTCTCCCTTCAGCACTTTGACATCATGACACAGCACTTTTTTACAAGGAGCACACACTAAGCATGTCTAGGTTATTGACAAACCACATGACCTACAGCAGCCGATCACTGACACTGTAGACTGAGAACTCCTCTTGCTACACACATCCATATCTACCTCTCTTTCATGGGGAGAGGGCCCGACTATCAAAGGAGATCATTTTATTTTGAAAAAGAGTGACTTTTGATCAGAACACATCTTAAATCATCAAAGAATCATGCATTATTATTACAGTTATTTAATTCTCACTATATTTAACTGTAGTTTCTGACAGGCAGGCATGTGACATTGTCCTGCAGGTGAGAGGAGAGAGGAGCGAGGACATGGTGTGTGCCTGTACTGGCAGCTGTAGGCAGGGCAGAGAGAATTTAACAGACTGCAAAAGGTGCAAGGGAGATGTTTGAAGGATTTATTTGATTAATGTTGTTTTACTAAGTGCTAGTGGTGCAGAGGACACAGAAATTCATCCTTTTCATTTATTCTATTTTGCACCCTACTGCAGGAGCAGTGTGGGAGCATTTTCCAGATGACACCACAAATCTGCTGAAAGCACGTTGCAGTCATTGTGGTAGAATAATCACTCGGGGTCAGTCTACTCAAACATTGGGAACCAGTGTTCTTACTGATCATTTATAATGTGGACATGTCAGCTTCCTAACAGTCATATCCATTTCCAATTACTAGTCGGGTCAGATGGGCCAGCAGCAGCGTTAACAGGGACAGTCAGGTATGGGAAACAGAATTAAATTGTTTAAGTAATGCAGCCACCATGTAGACAATAAAATGGAGTCACTGCTCACACTGGAGTGATCATCAGACCTCCAACAAAAGAGGCGGAATTAGATAAGGTACTGGCAGAAGCCACCAGCAAGATGACAGAAAAGGGGGAGGTGCTGCTGGTGGGGGACTGCAATCTGCCAGATGTAGACTGAAGCATCCCAGAAGTGGTTTCAGCTAGAAGTAGGGACATCCTGGACTCTCTGCAGGGGCATTTCTCAGGCAGCTAGTCAGCAAACAAACTCGTGATGGGTAAGTACTAGACCTGGTACTCGCTAGCAGGGACAGTGCTGCAAACATCAAAGTGAGAGGCCACCTGGGGACCAGCGAGCATCATACAGTGTGGCTGAATATAAGGATGGTTATGGAATCGAAGAACACAAGGGCAAGGGTCCTGACTTCAGGAGAGCAGATTTTATAAAGATGGGTGAATGCCTCAGGGATGACCCAGTAGGGGGATGACTTGTTTTACCAGTACCTTGCACTTGCCTCTACCCAGGCTAAACATCTTTCTTAATTTTGTATCTTGCCCACTTGCACTGCCATTATAATGTATGTATACCTGCACCTTGTTATATGTATTTGCCTCGTACCCAGGCTTGTTTTGTAACCTGTTTCATGACATGTACTAGCATATTTAGCATATAGCATATACTACACCCGATATGGAAGAGCTGCAATCAGTTATTCCTTGGCACTTATCTGGAATTCTATCCAAAAGACCCTGAAAATGGAAACACTGATCCTCCTTACATCCTTCAAAAAGCTGTACACCAGCCTAATCCCTGATTCTTGCAATTGCTTCCACAAGGCCTAGTCCTCCCACATCCCCACCCCCCACACCCTCTCACTCCCTCACCCCCCCCTTCTAAATCTCCTCCCTATTCTTCTATCATTGCTCTGGTCCTTTCCACATCAAACCTCAAACATATATGCCCACCCATGTACCATTATCCAAGCCTTATCCCACCAGACTGTTTGTTTCTCACCTTTAATAGGTTTTTGGTTTACTGTCCTTTGCCTTGTATATATGTAAATAATTGTACATCTATCTCACTCATAAATGTTTGTATTTTTGCTATTTCAATATCATGTTTTTGTATACACTCTGTAACCTTTTTTGTTATGACCACTCAGGTCCATCTTGTAAATGAGCTATGCTCAATGATGTTCGCCTGAATAAATAAAGATTTTGATTGATTGATTGATTGATATTTTCACTTTGTCTCATTGTAAACTGCCATCACCATGTAGTTCAAGTAAATTGTATCTTGTAACCTGTTGTATCCTGTAACCTGTTTCATGACTTGTGCTATTGTTTTTTTCAGTTTGTCTTATTGTAAGTTGTCTACACTTTGTATTTTATGAAATTGTATATCCCCCGGTTGCACCTAAAAATGAGCCTTGGCTTAGTGTGCCTCTCCTGGTCACCAACTTTTAAATAAATGAATAAGTAAAGAAATGACTTGGTGGTGGGGGGGGGGGTGATCTGGGCCAGGTGGAGAAACAATGGGCAAATCCAAAAGGGGATATAGGAAAGGCAACAAGCCTCTGCATCAGACAGGTGAACACAAGCAAGAAGAAAGAAAGTGTTATGATTCTTGAAAGAGATGGCTGAAAAGGTAAAGGCTAAAAGGGAAGTATTCAAAAGGTATACTGAGAAGCAGAGGGAGGACGATAGGGAGATGTATCAGGGACACAGGAAAGTCGGAAAAGCAGTAAGGAGCACAAAGGCACAAACTGAAGAGAAAATAGTCCAGAAGGTAATGAAAGAGGACAAGACATGTTTTAAGTATGTAAATGAAAAGAGAAAGACCAGGGGTGGGATTGTAAAGTTAAAAAGGGAAGGGGGGGACTGCGCAGAGGGGGACCAGGAAAAGGCAGATATCCTGACCAAATACTCTGTTCAGTGTTTACAGAGGAAGGAGAAGAGGAGCAGGCCTCAAAAAAGTAAAAGGAGCTTTGAAGGTAAGGAGGTAGACACTAATCCTTCTTCAGAGGAGAGAGTCTTGAAAGGACTTGCAAATCTGAAATTGGATGAAGCAATGGGGCCAGATGGAATGCATTCCATGGTATTAAGGGAGATCAGGGAGGTACTGGCTGCATTTCTCTGACAGTCATATTTAACAGCTCACTGGAAACAGGAGTGGTTCTTGAGGACTGGAGGAGGGTATATGTAATCCAACTTCACAAAAATGTTAGCAGGGAAGAAGCTGGCAATTATAGGCCAGTCAGCCTGACATTGGTGGTGGAAAAATTAATGGAATCACCACTGAAGGAAAGGATTATGGAATATCTTGCACCCATTGGATTACAAGACCTGAGGCAGCATGGGATCATGGGAGGCAGGGAGTGTCATGTCTGTGACAGGGTTGAATAAGACCCTGTCCCATTTGTTATGCAGAAAGAGTTAAAAGCAAGGATCTGTTCTACTACCCTCTCCTTTTCTGTCTTTTGTCTGTCTGATTGCACATATTTTCTTGTAAAACCTAGGAACTGATCACTCTGACAGTCTCATGATTCTCCCACTCCCTCTATCTCCCTGACTTTACTTGCTGTTTGTTGCTGTTTCTATCATTCCTCCTTGATTAAAAAATGTATGTGGATCTTTGTGTGAAACTGGGATCCCTTGGTTTGAAAATGTATATAGTTATATTATTGGAATGATTGCAAAAAGCTATTTAGAACTCAGGGGTTAACACTGAGATGCAGTTTGACTTCCACAAGCTCATTTACAGAGTTGTCAACATAAGATTAGTTCTGGGACACAATGTTCTATTTTGTTGCACCAGCAAGGAAAGAAACTGACAAAGTTCTGATACATTTTGTGAGAAAGAAGATGTCTCTTAACAAGATCAGGATTCAGAAGTTAATTGCCAGGCAAAAATTTCTTATAAAAAGAGCAGCAATGTTTTTGTTAGAGGGAGAGATGGAAATATTTAGAAAATATACCCTCAGATGAAAGGACTTTGTTTTGTTTGAACTGCCTGTAGAAGAGCTATCCTGCACAATTTTAGTTTGTTATTCTATTGTTATTGATAATAATAAAACAGTACTTGCGAATTGTATAACTGCTTCTGGTTTTCCTATGCTTCCTGACCTGCACCTTGATGACAATGTCAAACAAATCTAATACGGTAGATTTCTTTGACTGGATGGCAAAGGAATTAGATCAGGGTGGAGTGGTGGATGTGACCTACATAGATTTCAGTAATGCTTTTGACAATGTTCCACATAGGAGACTAGTAAGCAAGCTGGGTAGTTTAGGAGTGGGTCCAAAAATGGTAAACTAGGTATGAAATTGATTAGGGGGATAGGTGACAGAGGACGGTATAAACGGAGTTCACTATGAGGAAAGGAATGTGACAAGCGGGGTACCTCAGGGATCAGTGCTGGGACCAGTCCCCTTTGATGTCTTTATAAGCAACATTGCAGAGAATCTGGAAGGGAAGGTCTGCCTCTTGAGGATGATACCAAAATCTACAGTAGGGGGAACACTCCAGCGGTGTGGGTGGAAACGATAAGTAGAGACCTAAGAAAACTTGAGGAGTGGTCAAGGGTATGGCAGCTGGGTTTCAATGCAAAAAAGTGCAAAATAATGCATTTGGAGCACAGCAACCTAGGGGCAGGATACAAAATGGATGGAGTGGTATTGACTACCAAGCAGGAAAGAGAGCTGAGGGTAATTGTAGCAGATGAACTTAAGGTGGCCAGGCAGTGCAGCAAGGCTGTCAGGAGGGCTAGCGGGATGCTGAGGTGCATAGGGAGGGATATCATCAGCACAAAGAGAGAGGTGGTGTTGCCTCTGTATAGATAGCTGGTAAGACCCACCTAGAGTACTGTGTACAGTTCTGGAGACCATATCTCCAGAAAGATGTAGACAGAGTGGAAGGGGTCCAGAGGAGGGCAATTAAAATGGTGCAGGGTCTGCATCAAAAGCCCCACAAGAAGATGCTAGAGGACCTCAAAATGTACACTGTGGAAGGCAGGAGAGAGAGGCGACATAATAGAGATCTTTAAATACCTCACAGGGGTAAATAAATTACAGAAGGGGAGTATTTTTCAGAAACAAAGGTGCTCAAGAATAAGGGGACATGCTATCAAGTTGGAGGGGGTTAAATTCAGGAAAGATCTGAAGTTGGTATGTTTTTTCTTATATATTTTTCTTTGTACTTGTTTCTTGTTACAATGGTAAAATTAATAAACTATACTTAATTAAAAAAAATGAAAGATACTTCACAGAAAGAGTGGTGGATTCCTGGAACAACCTTCCTAGCAAAGGTGATGATGATGGTGGTAAAAACAGTGGTGGGGTTCAAGAATGCAAGGGATAGGCACAAGGGAATTGTAGTGGAAAGGAAGGAGGGAGGGATGGAAGGCAGTAAGTGCTGTAGATCACATCAAGTAGGGTCTGCAGTGATACTGTAGGCAAGAAAAACTAGGCAGACTTAGTGGGCTAAGCAGTCCTTATCTGCCGTCTGATTCTGTTTGTATGTTTCTATGTTTCACCATGCAGCTTCAGCATTCAACTGATACACCCCTAGGTACTAGTGCTGTTTTAAAAGCATCACTGTACCCACCAGCAATAAAACCAGCTACACTTGCCCAAGTCATTACATTCCTGCATCAAACTGCCACCTACCCACCCAGAGCCAGTCTGAATGACACAACTCATCGTGAAGATGGAGAGCCCTTGACCTTCAGCCATTCTCCATCATAGAATACACCGGCTTTCAAAGAATGCTGCATGAAGTGAAGCCCAAATACAACATTCCATCACACTTCACATTTTCCAAGCATGTTCTCCCAGTATGTATGAGGAGTTACTCACGTAGATGATGACACTTCTGAAGGAGGCAGATGGGTTTTGTCCATTTCACTTGTGATACTTGGAGCAGTAGTGCAAACCAAAACTTCCTAAGTCTCACTGCCCTTTGGGACACATCAAAATCAAGCTCCTCCACTATTCCCATCCCCCCCTTGCCACCACCAGCCCCCTCTGGAGTTATATTGAAGCAGAAAGTCTCACAGAGGCACACCAGTAAAGAAAGTGCCTAAACATTCTGCAGTCATCCAATCACTGCTCAACATCTGGATATATCCTCATGATATGAAGGGGGGAATCTTCATGAAGAACAGTGGCAGTAATACACTGAAGGTGATAGATGTTGGGGATACAGCTATGCACCTTGTTTTGCATGCACACTAAATCAGGTGGTGAGCACCATGCTTGACAAACATGCTCATTTAAAATAAATACTTGATACTAAATATGTTAATTTCTCCCAGAATGTGCTGAGCTTCTCTGCCATTACTGGCAGAAGTACAATGTCCCTCGCATTGCTTAAAGATGTTTCCATAATGTGGAACTTTGTCTTTTATGTGGTAGAGAGACTCGTGGGACAGAAACCTGTGTTTTGGATATGAAATGTAATAATGTATGTCATCTAGGCGCTAGTCAGGAAGCATAGGAAAACCAGGGGCAGTTTCAAAATTTGCAAATAGCATTTATTTTTCTCAATAACAGCAAAACAAAAAATAAAAATTATCCAGTATAACTATTTACAAAGGCAGTACAAACAGAGAAAACTAAGACCTCCTTCTGGGGGTATCTCTTAATTCCAAGTTTCAGTCTCTCAGTCTCTTTTTATAAGTCTTGGTCTGGAAACTCATAAAGAGAGTCTGCATCTCAGAGACTGTTCTTGTAAGTTTACATAATGTTCTTGTCAGTTTCAATGCAGGTGAAGTGAAAAGAACATAGTGACCCAGAACTGGCCTCTTGTTTACAGTTCTGCAAAAGGCTTAAAACTGCATCTCAGGTTAACCCCTTGAGTTCCAAATAGCTTTTTGCAATCATTTCAACAGTATAACTATATACAGTTTTAAACAAAGGAATCCCAGTATCAGTGACATTTCCACATAAAGAGTCACATATATTTTTATAAGTGCAGCTATGCAAGGGGGAAGAAAAGACAGAAATAGCAAGGAAAGGCAGAGAGATAACGAGAGGCAGAGAACTGCAAAACTGTTGAAGTGATCAGTTCCTTGGTGTCACAAGAAAATTTGGTTCTGCAACCAGACAGACAAGAGACAGAAAAGTAGAGGATAGAACAAACCCTTGCTTTTAAATTCTTTCTGCATAACAAATGTGGCAAGGACTTATTCAACCCTGTCACATGCCCCCCTCTTTAAGAGGGAACCTGTTTAAAAAAAAAAAACACAGGTTTCCAAAACATTCTTTAAATTCTCCTTTAACATTACAGTACCTTATAATCTTTACAGTTCCGTGCATATGCAGTGTAGCAAACAGTTAAACTCACACATATTTAGGTTTTATCAACCTTCGGAATTCTCAATTTCAGATCCATATCTTGACAGAAAATCAGCATTGACATTCTCTTTCCCAGATTTGCGCAACACTTTAAATTTAAATGGCTATAGTGCCAGGTACCACCATGTGGTCCCAGAATTGTTATCCTTCATTTGGGTAAGCCAACAGAGAGGACTGTGATCTGCTACAAGTACAAAGTCATCTCCTGGTAAGTAAAACTTAAGGGACTCCATGGCCCACTTTGCCGCAAAGCATTCCTTTTCAATGGTGGAGTACCTTTCCTCTCTGTTGTGCAATTTCCTACTTATGTATATAATAGGATGTTCTTTCCCATCTATGTGCTAACTGAAGACTGCACCTAGGTCTATGTCTAATGCATCAGTCTGTAACATAAATTGTTTCTCAAAGTCTTGGCTTCTTAAAACAGGGGCTGAACATACTGCAGCCTTAATGGCCCAAAAACCCTTGCCACACTTTGGGGTCCATTTCAAATTATTCAGAAACCATTTCTTTGTGAGTTCAGTGAGGGGAGTAGTTAACTTGGCAATGCTGGGAACAAATCTCTGATAATAACCAGCCAGCCCTAAAAGTGACCTGACTTGTTTCTTGGTTTTGGGGACAGGGCTGCTAGCTACAGCATCTATCTTGGAAACCTCTGGCTTGACTTCTCCATTTCCCAAAACATAGCCAAATATCTGGTTTCCTGCATGCCCAGTGCACACTTGGTTGTATTAATTGTCAGACCTGTCTTTTTAATCGATTGGATAACTGCTCGTAGGTGTTCCAGGTGGCTTTTCCAGTCTGGACTGTACATCATGACATCATCCAGGTATGCAGTACAATAATCAGTGTGAGGGGATAAAATTACATCCATGTACTGCTGGAATATAGTGGGTGCACCATGTAAAGCAAATGGCATGGTGGTGAACTGACAGAATCCTATAGGAGTGGCAAATGTAGTTTTGTCTCTGGATTCTTCAGCTAGGAGGATTTGCCAGTAACCCTTGGTGAAATTGAGGGTAGTGATATATTTGACACTCCCCAATCTGTCCACCAAATCATCTATTCTGGGCATAGGATAACTGTCAAATTCTGACACTTGATCAAGTTTCCTAAAATCAAGGCAGATTCTTACACCCCCTTCTTTTTTGTTTACATTCATCATTGGTGATGAACAAGCACTTCTCGACTCTTCTATGATACACAGTTCTTTCATTTTTACGTTTGCTTGCACGCATGCGCAAGGAAAGCTTTGGGAGAGTAGCACACTTTGGAGGTGTGCCTCTCCCTTGCAATCCAGTGCTCCATTGAGCAGGCGTGGTGGTCCTGCACCAATGGGTGCGGGAGCTGTGTATGACAGTGGTGGTCTTCGGTTCAAAGAAAACCACTGCTGTCAGACCGAGCACCGCATCATGCCGCCCCCCCTCACATCACGAGCTCCTCCCCGTGTCACGCCGCCCCCCCAAAGCTTTGGTGTGACGCTGGGAGCCCACTCCAGCATGGCAAACGTGAAGCGAGTTTGCCGATGGGGTGCCCAATCCCCGCCAGCTCCTTGGCCCCCCACGTAGTTTGCCGATGCCGTGCCCAATCCCCGTCCGGCTCCTCGCCCCCAGCTATCTTCTGCCATGCTGGGAGCCCACCCCAGCATGGCAAATGTCCCAGTTGTCCATTTTTTTTTGTACCTGTAAATCAAAACGGTCCCACGGCGCATCTCCCAGTCCCCCTCCCACAACCTGCACCCACCCACTCGCTTATCAACCTCCCACACCCTCACCCCATACTTACCTCCGGAGCTTGGCGCAACGATCTTCAGTGGACTGGGAACATGTCTGCACTCTTCAAAGCTGACCGCGAACTGAGGAAATGCCGGTAAGCTGTATAATGGGCTAGATAGGGGGTTTTCAACTTTATTGCATATCTCAGGCATTTTTTTTGAATTTGTGCACCAAATTTTCAACGTGGGGTTTTTGGGACCCCTTCTCTTGAATTATTTCACTGTCATGGCGTTATTCGGGCTCGAAGGGTGATTTCACAGTCACTGCATGAAATCACCCTTTGGGCCTGAATAGTGCCATGACAGTGAAATCATTCTTGAGAAGGGGTCCCAAAACCCTATGTTGAAAATTTGATGCACAAATTCCAAAAAATGACTGTTTTACGAGCGTGCATTGCTCAGTTCCTACGCACGCTGGTAGGTTTGTGAATTTTCAATATTTCTACCCCAGATTTTTGACATTGCCATTTTACCACACCTCCTCATGAACAGTACAGCTGTCATTTTTCACATCCTGCCCAAAACATGTTTCCGCTCATGTAGCGCACAATGGCGCAGTCGGTGTGCGAACTCAATGTATGGGACACATTAAGAAAATCACAGTGACACTGTTCATGAGCAGAGGTCTTAAAATGGCTATGTTGAAAATTTGGTGAAAAAATTCCTAAAAATGACTGTTTTACGAGTGTTCATTGCGCAGCTCCTATGCACGCTCGCAAGTTTGCGAATTTTCAATATTTTCACTCCACATTTTCAATATTGCCATTTTACCACACCTCCTTATGAGCAGTGCAGCTGTCATTTTTCACATCTTGCCCAAAACGTGTTTCCGCCCATGTAGCGCACAATGGCACAGTCGCTGTGTGAACTCAGTGTATGGGACACATTAAGAAAATCACAGTGTCACTGTTCATGAGCAGAGATCTTAAAATGGCTATGTTGAAATTTGGTGAAAAATTCCTAAAAATAACTGTTTTACGAGCGTGCGTTGTGCAGTTCCTACGCACGCTCGTAGGTTTGCGAATTTTCAATATTTTCACTCCAGATTTTCAACATTGCCATTTTACCACACCTCCTTATGAGCAGTTCAGCTGTCATTTTTCACATCCTGCCCAAAATGTGTTTCTGCCCATGTAGTGCCCAATGGCGCAGTTGGTGTGCAAAATCAATGTATGGCACACAGTAAGACAATCACAGTGACACTGTTCATTAGCAGAGGTTTTAAAATGCCAATGTTGACAATTTGGTGAAAAAATTCCTAACAATGACTGTTTTACGAGCGTGCATTGCACAGTTCCCACGCACACTCGTAGGTTTGCGAATTTTCAATATTTCCATTCCAGATTTTCAACATTGCCATTTTACCACACTTCCTTATGAGCAGTAGAGCTGTCATTTTTCACATCCTGCCCAAAACATGTTTCCGCCTATGTAGCGCACAATGGGGGTAACAAAAAGGTCATGCTGAACATTTATTGTGCAAATACCAGCAATCGCACAGGGCATTATGGTAAAGCACCATACCTGCCAAACACCACTGCAAATACCTGCAAGCGAACGATTGGCATTGACAAATGCTTGTTTGTATTTCCTTAAGTATGTCAGCTCTTAATCACTCTGGTAATCTGTATGTTTTTTTGTCCAATAGGGCAAGCATTGTTTGTCACTATTGCTTGTTTGACCCCTTTTCCTCAGCCTGGTACTGTGCTAAAAGTACTGTTAAATGTCTTTAGCAAGTTACAAATTTCTGCAGTTTGTTCAGAGGTTAAGGAAACATTAACTTTTACAGCATCAGCAGTTACAGTTTGTTCCAGCCTATCATAAGCTACATTATAAAATGGCAAGAAAAAATGCACTCACCTGATTGGTCAACACTCTTCATAAGGCGTGAGGATAATACAGTACAACGTCACGGATGAATTCCCCGGCAGCCTTACAACAAAATCTGAAAAAAAAAAAAAGTATCACTACGCCTGTCACTGGCTGTCAAATCTCACCTCAGAAACAGCTGTCAAGAAAAATGTCTCAGCAACTTGAAGTAAACTTCAACATGTACAATCCTGATGACTTACAGAAATGGTTTGGTCCTGAACTTGAAAATCCAGAACAGCAACCACAACCAAGTACAAGTACTGGGAAAAAAAGAGAAAAAGACACCTTGAACTTCACCCTGAACAACTGGACCAGTTAGAAAAAGAAAGAAATGAGCCAACCACAAAAAGAGCCACCTCATGGGCTATGAAAATCTTCCTAGACTGGCTAACAGAAAAAGACATCAAAATAAACTTCACAGAAATACCTCCACAAGACCTAAACACCATCCTCCGTAACTTCTATGGCACAGTAAGAAACTCAATTGGAGAAGGTTACAGTATCAGCAGTTACATCGGACTTCGTGCTGGCATAAACAGATATTTCAATGAGCCTCCAATCAGCAGAAACGTTAACCTAATCGTGCACCCAGACTTCCAGTCAGCAATAACGCTTTCTAGGCTACCTAAAAACCTCAGGCGTGAAGGAAAAGATCGCACAAAACACCACCCAGCCATTCCCACATCCCATCTCGAGCACCTCAGAAACTCAAACGACTGTCAGTTGAAACCCCAAGGCCTAGTCCGCCGGGTCTGGCTAGAAATACAGCTGCACTTTGCCAGGCGTGGCTGCGAGGGTCAACAAACTAAAGCCAGACTCCTTCAACTGTGTACCGACTCCACGGACCAGAATACCTCCGATGACATTTTAAGAAAAACCAAAATCACGCGAACACAATGGAAAGAGGCAGAGCGAACTCACATCATGCTGCATGTTCGCCCTCCCAGGCACCCGACTGCCCAGTACAAGCCTTTAAAAAGTACTTACAAAAATTCCCCCCAAATGCACAGAGTCTCTACCTACATCCTCGCAGACACGCAGCCAACCCATGGAACGAAGAATCCATCTGGTACACGAGAGAAAGCATGGGAATCAACTACCTAGCCAAAATGCTGACTAAAATCTGCATTGCAGCACAATTACCGACAACTTACACGAACCACAGCCTCCGCGCCACAGCAATCCAAATACTATCTGATGCTGGGCTACAGGCTCGCCAAATAATGGCTGTCACAGGCCACCGAGCAGAAACCTCCCTACGCAGTTACTGGGCCCCTTCTTTGACAAACCGGAACACTTGGAGCAGATTACTCTCATCCTCCACCTCACAGGAAAACCAACCGTCCCCAACAACATTTGCAGCAGTAAACGAAACATCCCCATCAACACTCACCTCCATAAAAGCAGCCTACTACCAAAACGGTCAACTGCACATTCAGACTGCACCAGGACTCCTGCAGCAAGCTCCGGACGTGAGACGCGAACCCATCACAACAGGAAATGACACCAACGGTCAAAATGGGAATCGCGACCAATCAGCAATGACGCTAAATGCTTCCATGTCAACCAATCACCAACTACACACACAAACAATAATAACAGGCAATTCTTGTGTGTTCAACATCTATAACAAGTAATTGCATTGAAATTGCTTAAGTGTAATTTTTAAACGTCCCTTAACGTTGCCTTCATCTGTTTCAATATCTCTGCACTTATGTAGTTTACTATAACTCCTTTAATGTTAAAATGAATATAGAAGTTCTGCAGTTTTGCACTTATCTACTTTACATCTGCTTCCTAATCAATTAAAAAACTTTTACAGCTAGTTATAAGTTCTACACCTATTAAAAAAATGTTCAAATATATTTATTCTTTTTACAAATGTATGTTATTACTTGATTCACAAATCTGTTATTACTAAATTTAAAACTTGTTTCTAAAAAGTTCAACCAGTATTGACAGAAACCATAATAAAAATATAACAACACTGTTTCAAAAGCAATATTTGTCACGGACTACTTTCTTTGGTGGAAGTACACACAGCATTTCTCCTAACAAAATGATAAAAATAAAAAAAATTAAACTATCTACATCTAATTTTTTACAGCCGAGCCATTTTATAATAGCAATATGCATTTCAGGTGTGGTAGCACTGATAACATCACGCTGTTGGTCGACTCGCCTCGGCCCGGCTCTAACAACGCAAGGCGTGATGTTATCCCAGTACAACACACACCCTGTCGTGCATTATTGCTTAATCAATATCTTCTGTATCAGTTTCTTGTAAAACTAGCAAAGCAGCTTTTGGTGTTTTTCAACCCATTTCTTGAGGAGGTTAGCATGGTATATCTTAGTAGGATTTTTCCTATCAGGGGTCTCAATTTCATAGTTAACTGTGCCAGTATGTCTAAACACTTTATAAGGCACTTGCCACTTCATTAACAGTTTATTTTCTGTAGTGGATAAAAGTAGCACAACCTTTTCACCTGGCTCAGAAACTTTTTCTTTTACTCCAAGGTCATAATACACCTTCTGCTGGTTTTGGGCCTTTTCCTGATTACTATGGGCAATTTCAACATATTTTGCCTGTTTCTTTCTCAGGGCACACATACAAGATGTAATAGATTGTTTCTGATGGGGTTATCTTCCCATGTTTCTTTTATTACACCTAGTAGCCCTCTAGGTTGTCTACCATACAGTGTTTCAAATAGAGATGCAGCAAAGTTTAAATTCACCTGTGAAGTTAACCTGACACTGGTAACTTCAAATTCGCATAGCACTATGCAAAATTTCCATAAAAAATGTGAAATTCGCCTTTAATGGACTTCGCATTCACGTAACGGTAGAGTTTGAGAAGGCGAAGTTGGCAAGAAACAGTCCACAGATCACATGTCTGAGACTGTCTGCTGGTCACATGATGCAAGCAGGAAGTTAATTAGGCAGGATGTCAGTGAATTACTTTCACTTTCTCCCTGAGAAGGAGCTGACTAGGCAGCATTGTGTGGAGTGTGTGGATAGCGTGCTTTTTTGGCAAAAACTGTTGAGCTAGTGATCTTTTTTTGTGCCTTTAAGTTTTAGTATTGTGTTGGAAAAGTTTTGCAGGCAGTTTTGTTTATTTTAAAACTTTGTTTATTTAAAAAAGGTTGTTGATTTTGTTTACTGTGTCGGAGGGAGGCAGAGGGCGGTTACCAGGTGCTTTTGGAGATGACCCATACTTAGTTTTAGTTAGTGTATTTTCTTTTTTGCTAGTTTTTCTACTAGTATTTTTTTGTTTGAGTTTTGATTTATGTTAAGCTTTACTTAACGTGGAGAGAGGTGGCCAAAGTGGTGGGCAGCAGGGGCCTCGAATGCGCGGCAGCCTGGGGCAACAATTTTGCCTTAACCATGGTCCTTTTTTGACCATGAGTGGTCAGGCACAGCAGCAAAGTAGTGGCCATGTGGTGCCAGAAGCAGCAGCAGCTGCTGTTACTGTTTCAGCCACTGCTAGCCCTGCTGGAAGAGCAGCATGAACCGCAGCAGTAAGCAGAACAGCAGTAGCAAACACAGCAACAGCAGTTTGTTGTTGACCCTCCACCAATAGCAGCACAGCAGGTGGTATTATGTGGTGCCCCACAACCAACTGTGCCTGGTCCTCCCCGCAGCTCTCTCGTCTAGGAACTTTTTTATCTGCCTCAATGGTGACCCAATGGTAGTCAGGGGCAAGCTGTGTAACGCACTGGTATGTCAGGGGTGCAAGGGAGGCCACTTGGGCATGGGTGGTCAGCAAACCCATCTTTTGGGGCACCACTTTGCAGAGTGGGAATCAAAGCCGCAGGAGGTACCAGCCACTCCTGCAGCCGAAACTGAAGCGATAGAGCATCTGAATGCGCAGCATCGCAGACAGATGGCCAGAGCATCAGAAGTGGTGGCTCCCGCAGCTGCCCACCAACAGTGTGACCCCCTCACAACAGCCTCCCACGCAGGCTGACCTTGCTGTGCTGTGGGTAGAGGTTGAAGTGATAAAAAATGTTGTGGAGGGTGCAGTGCAGCAGTTCAACCACATTGAGGGACAGAAGGTGGAGATAATAAGAATGTTAACAATTACTGGTGGTCAGCCCCATCCCCCACAGAACCAGTAAAAAAAATATAATGTCCCAAAATCTTCCCCCCAAAAACCTGTTGTCTGCTTTTACTTTTTTCTTAAACAATATTTTTTTTTATGATAGCCTAAGCATGTAATTTATGTTCAATTAATGTTTTCTTCCTTATGTTAATTTTGTTAATCCTATATTTCTTGATTCCTCACCACCCTCAAATGCCCCCCACCCCATTATGCTTTCCTCAATAGACGTGTTTTTGTTCTTACTCCTTACTTTATTGTATGTAATAAGTCATGTGGGCAATAGCTTTGCGTACACTATGTGCTTTCATTTCATTTGAAATTGTGGCACCAAAATGCCCTCTTAAGGACACTTTTATTTCATTATGTGGTGCTGCACCACAGTTTCAGCTGTAATAAAAGCATGCAGCATCCGCCATTTTCTCGACCATCTGTCATGTAAAAAATAAACTAAATTAAGCCACAACTCATAAACACGTGTTCCTTTTCTGATCAGTTTTACAGGGGATTATTCCTCACATGTGTACTGGACACTAATACCACATGCTGAATGATGTATAGTATAAGCCGACAACATTCAGAAGATAGAAAATGATGGCGGAGGGGGGAGTGCCATGGTAGATGAGGTGATGAGGTGACTTCAGGTGACTTTAGGGTATTTAGATTGTAGTTGTTGTTGGTATGTATACTACAAAACTTTAACACAGTAAACAGTATCCAAAAAGTAGTAATGCCTGACAATGAAAGCATCAGTGCAAGAATGCGGTTACAATTTTTACCGATAATTTTTTATTCTGTTTTACATTACCCGCTATCTAATAACTTGTGTATACGTGTATGCTACCCTTCATTCAACAATGTACAGTATGTTGTTCTGCATTACTCCATTTTTTTAAATGATAAATAATAAAAATAGTGTTCATTGTAATGTTACTCTGTGACCTGGTTTGCATCAGTATTCCCAGCTGTTTTTTGAACAGATACTGTTACAATATATCATGTAGCACTATCTGCTGCATGTGACTTCATTGTAGTCACAACAGAACTGAATTGAAATAGTTGCTGTCCAAAAGTATGTGAGAATACAAACCTCAACCTGATGCAAGGTTGATTAAAATGAGCATTCCGTTTATTACTTTTGAGTCTGAATAAAATGTAGTGCTGCATACTTAAATTGTTGAAAGAAAGGTATCATTTTAGCAGTGGTCACTGAAACTTGGGCCACCCCTGGCCATGACTGGGACCTTAATCTGAGTGGGTACCTTGTGCTAAGGAAGGACAGAAAGGTAGGCAGAGGGGGGGGGAGAAGTAGCAATGTTCATTAGGGATAGCATCGAGATTATGAGAGTGGAGGAAGCAGAGGGCAACATGGAGGCCCTATGGGTCACCTTGCGAACCCCCGTGGGAGAGAAGATCAAGTTGGAGGTGGTATATAGGCCCCCAGGACTAGCGGAGGACATGGACAATTGCCTGTTGGCTAACATTAAGGGGCAGCGTGACCTGGAAGGGGAGGGAGTGGTGTTGATGGGGGGCCTTAATATGCCAGCTATTGATTGGGGTACTATGACAATGTGACAGGGCGACCCCTGTCATGGGTGAAGTGCCCCGGTAGGGAGAGGAGCGTCTTTCCTTGCCCCCTGTAAAGGTGCCTTTTGCCAATGTTAAAGAGCATAATAACAATAGGTGAAGGCACTTGAGTGCTTTCAAAGCAGTTAACAAGTAAAAAGTGCTGCTATGTTAAAAATAAAGGCAATGCAAGATAGGAACAGCAGCCTCTTATTTGTTTCTGTGGCCCCTTTCCCTGCTGTTCCCTGTCCAGTGGCTCTAAGAGAAAAAGGAAAAGCCACTATGAAAAGCATTCAGCAGCTCTTGCTGCTTTGATTTCCATTATGCCCTTGATTTGAGAAAAACAGCGCATGTCGCACTGAGGGCAAGCACTCGGAGCGGGAGCTTGAACAGAAAGCACGGGTGGCGCTTTTCGTATGCTGGTGCCCATGCAGGGAATGAATTAAGAAATTAAATGTTGGCAAGAGAGAGAGAGACTTTAAAATGAGGAAGGAGCATGTTTGCTATGCTCGCTTTCTCGCTCTGTAAACTGCATCAATACACTTTCCCTGCAGCTGCCCAGTTCTAAGGATAGCACTCAACGCTCTGAAAAGCGAGAGCTTCACAAAATAAAGGTATGTAGCCTCAAATAAATGAATCCTTGTAGAAAAGGAAAAGGCTGAGCACAATATGTGGTAAATGGTCTGGGGGGAAGGTAATGTTACAAGACGCCAAAATGAAATGTGAGCTGACGGGCTGAAATGCCAGCCGTCGGGAAAACTAAAAAGGGCATGCTTCTGTCAAGTGTCCCTTATTTATATTTTGTCTCTAAGAAAACTAAAGAAAAGAAAAAGGGTTGTACTTTAAAACTAGAAAGTAAGGGCTTTACAAAAGAGTTAAGCCTGAGCTTGGAATTACAGAGCATCAGATAGATATATGGGTCTACATTTGTTTTACTGAAAACTACACTTCCTTTGGAAATAAAACATAAAATACATACAGCCTGACCTGCTTGTAGGAAAGTTCACAAGGAATGACTGAAGGCTACAGGAAAGCAGCGGCCCCTAGTGAACTATATTTACACTAACCCTGGATTCAATGATTATTTACAGAGGGAGGAGTTTGAAACAATTATTTATTTTATTTATTTATTTAGTTGTTTAACCAGGTATGGCACACTAAGCTGAAAGCTTTTTTACAGGAGCAACCTGGGAGCACAAGGAGGTTAAGTGACTTGCTCAGGGTCACACAGTATGCAAGTGGAAGCTGTGGAAACTAATTATGTATGTAAGAGCATTTTTCTGACCAGGATTATGTGGAAATGCTTACTACTAGCAACCAGGCTTAGAAACAACCTTTGTATTTTTGTATAGCTGCAGGCTGTGAGCTTTGGATCCTTTGAATGTGTTAAGTATAAAATATCAACATTGGGGTCCCTCAGGGGTCTATACTTGGCCCTCTTCTATTCTCATTATTCATCAATAAACTTCCTGAGCTGGTCACCACAGGTCACTCACTTCTTTATGCGGATGACCTGGTAATTTATTATCACTCTGATAAGGTCCTGGATCTAAATGCTGCCCTCACTGCAGATTTTCGTGCTGTACAACACTGGTTGAACTCTCAATGCCTGGTTTTAAATACAAATAAAACAAAAGTTATGATGTTTGGCTCAAACACAAGCTTAGATCCTGTCCTCTGACCATCTCAGTCTCTGATATTGATGGGGACCCTATAGAAACTGTCACTTCCTTTCGTTACCTTGGCATCCACCTGGATCAAACCTTGGACCTGAAAGCACATATACAGGAAATCTGCAAGTCAATTAACTGCAAATTGGGGGCTGCCTATAGAACCAAATACCTGCTCACCCTGCTGCTAAATTGGCAATAGCCAGAGGCATTCTATTGCCAACCCTTACATATGGGTGTCCCATCCTGTCCTTGGCCACCAAATCTTCACTACAACTATGGGATACTACCTTCAATAATGTGTCAGGTATGCAACCAAAGCACCTCGGCTGCAGCATCATTGTCTCTTATATCAGGACCTTGGTTGGCTCTCTCCTTCCTCTACCAGGCAGTACTACTTGTACAATTTAGTTGATTCCATCCTAAGGACATCCAAGCCTGCTATCCTGTCTGATCTCCTCAGGCCGCCATTCCCACAAGGAATCTTAGATCGGCTGATCAGACCTTACTATCCATCCCCTTTTGTCGGACTAAAAAGGGCATGGGCTCCTTCCATCATGCTGCCCCCCACCTATGGAACCTACTACCTCAGGATCTAAGAGATGTCTCCACTCATGTGACTTTTAAAAGC
The DNA here is from genome assembly GCA_016271365.2 of Neoceratodus forsteri. Taxonomy (NCBI): domain Eukaryota; kingdom Metazoa; phylum Chordata; order Ceratodontiformes; family Ceratodontidae; genus Neoceratodus; species Neoceratodus forsteri. Next base: position 561,297,852 of record CM028130.1, on the reverse strand, counting down.
AAACTCAGGACTTTCCTCACTACTATGGACAAATGTGTTTGCTTTGACCTACCTGATCCACTGCATTTGTACTGTTTCCTCATTGCTAGCACTTTTGCCTGTCCAAATGGGTGTTCTATACTGTGCCTTGTAATTAATGTTTTATTTTGTGCCTTGTAATTAATGTTGCCTTAACCTGTTTCTTTATAAGCCTAATGTTAGCTGTTGACAATTGTAAGTCGCTATTCTACTCCATGACATTCTTATCTTCACTTCACAGCCTCTCCTCACTTAACCCCACTGCTGCTCTTCCCCTCTTCTTCTGTTATATCCTCTTCCCCTTTTGCCATCCCCACCAAACTCACCTTTACCTGTTCCTACCTCATCCATGCCCCTCCTTAGTCCCCACCCTCCTGGCTGTGCTTAGTCACCTCTCTCCACCTACTACACGCCTACTCCCACCATCTACCGCCCTTCCCTGCCCTGCCGTCTCTTGGTTCCACTGGCTCGGCTTGACTTTGACACTTTTGCCGCTATTGCCGTAACTCCTCCACCTCTATCCCCCTCTCACGGCATCCTCACTCTCGCCCTACCCGTCTCGGTTCCACCAGACCGGCTGTATTTTCCCTACCTCCTACAGCTGTTGCCATCTACTGCCTCCCCACCACCTCTCTTAGCCTGCCCCGTCTTTCAGCTCCATAGGCCCGGCCGCGGTTGGTACCTCACCCGCTGTTGCCGCATCTGCCGGCACCTCCTTCCACTTAATCTCTCCTCCCATCCTTTTGCCAGTTTTCCCTTCCTTGTGTCTTTTCTACTGATGCCTATCTCTCTTATTTTCTGCCTTCTACTATTCACATTTTTGAGTATGTTCCATGATCAAGTGCTAAAGTATATTTTGTTTACTAATGTATGTTACATTGCTATATGTATTTCTCTCTGCATTTTTTTGTACTCGTTGTCTTAATAATCTGGCTGTACTCTTTGTGTATTGTAATTGTACCTCCCGGGTCGTGCCTGAAAACAGTCACTTGCTGACTAGCGCACTTACCCGGTTAACAAAAACTAAATAAATAAAATAAATAAATAAAATAAATTGATGTCACATGACAGTGATGTCATCAGTAAAAGCATATAAAAGCCTACCACTAGGGGTAGAAAGGTAGAAAGGGTGTCAGTGGAGAGCTGGCTGCAAGGTGCAAGACCTCAGACGCAAGGGTGTGTTTTCACACTTAATGGAGCTGTATGTGTGCTACTGGGCACAACAGTGACTTTTTGATTTTGAAACTACTGGACTAACCATTATTTTCTTGCAATTCTGTACCAACTGCTGAACTTTTCATGCGATGAAAATAAAATGATACTTGCCATTGGGCATTTTTTATGCACTATAACTGTGGTCTGTCTGAAGTTATTATCCTGACATCCCAACCCCGCTACAGACGCCCACTGTAACCAGGGAGCAGAAGCTGCTGGTTGGCTTCCTGGACACATTCCTCAAACAGCAGGTGATGGACCCAATGAGGGAGGGTCATATCCTGGATGTGGTTTTAGTGAAAGGGGATCTTGTACGAGATCTGTTTGTGGAAGAACCCTTGGCTGGGAGTGACCACAACACAGTCTGGTTTTGGCTTAAACTGTGGGGAAGGGGGATCGTTCAAGGACAATGATAGTTGATTTTAGGGGGGCAGACTTTCAGAACATGGGGGAAATTCTCAAGGAGTATTTGCTGGAGATAAAACCAGGTTTGGATGTGGAAGGTAGGTGGGAGATCATAAAGTGGGGGTTACAGGAGGCCACCAGGACCTGTGCAAGAGTGAAGCACAAGGGTGGTAGGTCTCGTAAACCATGTGGTGGACCAAGGAGGTCCATGAGGCGGTAAGGGAGAAGAAGGCTGCCTACAGTAGGTACAAAAAAATGAGAGGAGAGAGGGATAGAGAGAACTATTGCCTTGAAACCAGGAAGGTCACCAGAGTGGTAAGGGGGGGGCGAAGGCCTGGAAAAAGCAGAGTCTGGTGCAGGGGATATGGGGTGCGGAAAAGGGGTTCTTTAGGTATATTGGTGTGTAGAGGAAGGTCAAGGGTCAGCTCAGTAGGTTGAGGACAGCTGGGGGGTGGGTGGAAGAGGCTGGAGAACAGGTGGAGGAACTGAATGAGTACTTTGCCTCAGTGTTCACTAGGGAGGAGTCTGGGGAACTTCCAAAAAAGGGGGTTGAAGGATACAGAAGGCGCAGCAGACTTGACTATTGGGGTACCTGCTGAAGAACAAGCTGCTGGGGGAGGCAGGCCAGAGGTGAGATATCAGGCTGGTTCTGCTGAATGGGAGGGGAACAGATGCTGATATTCCTATTGGTCAGGTGTGGAAAGCCCTCCAGTCCCTAAAGAAGGTTAAATCTCCACTATTCATCCCAGAGTACTGAGGGAGTTGACGGATAGAAACATAGAAACATAGACTTTGACAGCAGATAAGGACCGCTTGGACCACCTAGTCTGCCCATTTCCCTACCTACAGGATAAGCTGCAGATCCTAGTTAACCAACAGCCTATTTCTTCTTACCCCCCACAAGAATTGCCTTATGTCTGTCCCTTGTAGTCCTGAATTCTCCCATAGTTTTAGACCCCACAACCTCCTCAGAAAGGCTGTCCCATGCATCCACCACCCTCTCTGTGAAAAAATACTTCCTCACATTGCCCCTGAACCACCCCCCCATCTTTAAATTGTGTCCTCTTGTTCTTGCGCATCTCTTTTTCTGAAAGATGCTACCCTCTTGGACTTTGTTGATTCTACTGAGGTACTTAAAGGTTTCTATCATGTCCCCCCTCTTCCTCCTTTCCTCAAGGGTATACATAGTAAGCTCCATTAGTCCCTCCTTGTATGGCTTCTCTTGCAGACCCTGCACCATTTTGGTTGCCCTCCTCTGGACTGCCTCTATCCTGTCTATGTTCTTGCAGAGATGGGGTCTCCAGAACTGGATGCAGTACTCCAGATGGGGTCTCACCAACTGTCTGTACAGAGGGATAACAACTTCTTGTTCTCTGCTGGTGATGCCTCTCTCTATACATCCCAGTACACCCCCATCCCTCCCTACTGCCTTCTCACATTGCTTGCTAACCTTAAGGTCATCTGGTATGATTACCCCCAGGTCCCTTTCCATTTTTGTTGTTGTTACTACCTCCCCCCCATTGTGTAATCTTCTCCTGGGTTTTTGTTTCCCAGGTGCATTATTTTGCACTTCTTTGCATTGAATCCAAGTTGCCATACTTCTGACCATTCCTCCAACCTTGCCAAGTCCCTTCTCATCCTTTCCACACCTCCTTGTGTATCAACCCTGTTGCAGATCTTTGTGTCATCTGCAAAGAGGCATACTTTTCCTTCCAGTCCCTCTGCAATGTCACTTATAAAGACATTAAAAAGGACTGGACCCAGTACTGAACCCTGCGGTACCCCACTAGTAACCCCTCTTTCTTCAGAGTGGACTCCATTTACAATTACCTTCTGTGTCGTGTTGTCCAGACAATGTTTTACCCAAGCTACCACCCTGGGACCCACTCCCAGGCTGGTTAATTTGACTATTAATCTTTTGTGTGGGATTGTGTCAAATACCTTGCTAAAGTCTAGGTAGGCCATGTCCACAGCCCCTCCCTGGTCTACTACTTTGGTCACCCAGTCAAAGAAATCAATTAGATTCATCTGCCATGACCTTCACGCTGTGAACCCATGCTGCCTTGGGTCCTGTGCCCCACTAGCCTCTAGGTACTCAACAATTCTCCATCACTTTCCCTACCACAGAGGTCAAACTGAAAGGTCTGTAGTTTCCTGCCTCTGTCTTGGTCCCACTTTTGTGAAGGGGAATCACATCCACCTTCCTCCAGTCCTCAGGTACCACACCATCCTCCCATGATTTGTTAAAAAGGGTAGTCAATGGTTTCACTAGTTCTCCCCTTAATTCTTTTAGAATTCTGGGGTGAATTCTGTCAGGCCCCATTGCTTTGTCCACTTTCAGTTTTAGGAGTTCTTTCAGAACCCTTTCTTCTGTGAAAGGACTGGGATCGACCCCCATCAAGAGTGCTTCTGTTAATTGGATTAGGCACCTCCCCCTCCTCCACTTTTGTGAATACAGAGCAGAAATATTCGTTCAGTATCCCTGCTTTTTCACTGTCCCTCTCTGCCCACCCACCGTCCGTTCTATTCAGCTTCACTATCCCTCCCTTTGTCTTTCTACGCTCCCTGATGTACCTATAAAAGGTTTTATCCCCCTTCTGAACCAAGTTAGCTATCTTTTCCTCAATTTGGGCCTTTGCTATTCTGACTTCCCTCCCTGCTTCCTTCTGCCTTACCTGGTGCAGCTCTCTGTTCTGTTCCTTCTGTGTTTCCTTATACTTCCTGAATGCTATCTTTTTCTCCCTGACTTTCCCCGCCACCTCTTTTGAGAACTATAGTGGCTTTTTCTTTCATTTTGATTTGTTTATTTGCTTCACACAAAGGCTTGTTGCCTCTGTGATGGCAGTTTTGATGTTCCCCCATTGTTGCTCCACCCCTCCTTCTATCCTGTTTGCTAGTGCTTTTCTAAGGCACTCTCCTATCTTGTCAAAGTCAGCCCTCCTGAAGTCCAGTACCCTCACTTTTGTATGGCTTGATTCTGTAGCTGAGTTTATCGTGAACCACACTGTTTGATGCTCACTTGTTCCCAGATGGCAACCCACTTCTAAATCTGAGATCCTCTCACTGTCCCCATTTGAGAGTACGAGGTCTAAGATTGCTCCCTCATGAGTGGGTTCCGAAACTAGCTGTCTGAGGCATGCCACCTGTATGGCAATGAGAATGGCCCTGCTCTTGGATGTGACTGCAGCAAATGTGCTCCAGTTAACATCTGGCATATTCAGGTCCCCCATCAACAGTATCTCCCCTTTCTCTGCCATCCTAAGGATGCCTTCTATCATATCCTTGTCCATTCTCTCCCCCTGACATGGGGGTCTGTATACAACCCCTGTGTGGATTGTGGTGCCATTTCCAGTCTCTAAGGTGACCCACAGTGCCTCCTCTTCTCCCTGTTTACTCTTTTGTTCAGTTGCTTTTATCCCTTCCTTTACATAGAGAGACACTCCTCCCCCTCTTCTCCCCTTCCTGTCTCTCCTGTGGGTTATGTACCCTGGTATGTTAATATCCCAGTCATGGTTCTCTGTGTACCATGTTTCTTTGACTGCTACGATATCCAGGCATCCCTCTTCCATCAAGGCCACCAGTTCAGGGAGCTTATTGCCCAGACTATGGGCATTGGTACTCATTACCCTCCATTTCCTGATGGCCTTACTCCTTTTTGCCCCATCCCTGTCCTTATTGCCTTTGTCACTTTCTCCATTTACCCCTGCACTTCTCCCTATCGACATCTCTATCTTGGTGTTTACCTCACTTACTACTCTGACTTTTTTGGGGGGGATAGGATTTCCATGCTCCTTTCCAGTGCCTCCCCCTTTGGCTAGTTTAAATGCTTGCCAGTGAAGCATTTAAACCTATCACCTAGGATCCTGGTTCCCCTTCTGGACAGATGCAGCCCATCATGCCAGTATAGGCCTGCATCACTCCAGGTGGACCCCTAGTCCCCAGTGAAGCCAAATCCCTGAGCTCTGCACTAGTTTTTCAACCACTGATTGAATCCCATAGTGTGGAACACCCTAGCCTCACCTACATCATAGAGGCAGCATCTCCAAGAAGGTTACCATGCATGCTACTTGTCTAAGGCCCCTTCCCAACTCCACAAACTCTTTCTGCACTGCTCTGATCAGGATGTTTTGACTGCACCATTGGCGGATCTCTTTAACTTGTCACTCCAGACGGGAGGGTGCCAAGGGATTGGAAGCAGGCGCATGTTGTGCCCATCCATAAAGGGGGATCAAGAGAAGAGTCAGGAAACTATAGACCTGTCAGTTTGACATCGGTGGTGTGGAAGGTAATGGAGAGCATACTTAAGGAAAGGCTGGGAGGTTTCTTGGAGGAGATGGGTTACCTGGATTACCGGCAGCATGGGTTTGTGCCAGATAGATCATGTCAAACAAACCTTGTAGAGTTCTGTGAGTGGGTAACATCATCACTCGACAGGGGGAGACCAGTGGATGTACTGTTCCTGGACTTCAGCAAGATATTTGATTCGGTCCTTCACATTGGCCTAAGGGAGAAACTGGGGGGGATGGGGATAGGTCCATTGACAGTTAGGTGGATTGGAAATTGGCTTTCAGGTCACACTCAGCGGGTAGTGGTCGGAGAGGCAGTCTCGTCTCCAAGGGAGTTCATAAGTGGGGTCCCACAGGGATCAGTTCTGGGGCCACTCCTGTTTAATGCCTACATCTCCGATATCAGGGAAGGTATCGGGTGTGAAATAAGTCTCTTTGTGGGCGACTCCAAGCTGGGGGCGGTGGTGGAGGGGGAGGAGGAGAGATTAGCCCTGCAAGAGGATCTGGATACTCTGGATAGGTGGTCCTGCACCTGGAAATTGAAATTTAATTCCTCCAAGTGCAAGGTGCTGCACCTAGGGTGGGAAAACCCCAACTATATGTACACCCTGGGGGGGATGAGTTGCAGGCCACAGCAGGGGAAAGAGACCTAGGAGTCTTGGTGGATGTTAGCATGAATAATTCAGAGCAGTGCAGAAGAGCTGCTGTCAGGGCAAATAGGATGTTGGGATACAACACTAGGGGGATTACCTCAAGGAACAGGAAGGTGATTTTGCCACTGTACAACAGCCTGGTTAGACCACATCTTGAGTACTATGTGCAGTTCTGGAGACCGTACCTAAGGAGGGACATCCAACTCCTGGAGAGGGTTCAGAGGAGAGCAACCAGAATTATCTGGGGCCTGGGGAATATGACATATGAGGAACGACTAGGGGAGCTCAACCTGTTCTCGCTGGAGGAGAGGAGGGACCGGGGGGACATGTTTGAGGTCCTCAAGTAGTTCAGGGGAGTAAATAAGGTAAGCCAAGATAGGTTCTTTCGACTGAAGGAGGGTGGAATCACCAGAGAACACAGTTGGAAGATTGAGGGTGGTAGGATTAGGGGGGAAAGGAGGAGGTACTTCACCAAGAGAGTGGTGGAACCGTGGAATGTGCTGCCCGGGGAGCTGGTACAGACAGCTACGGTGGAGGGATTCAAGAGAGGGTGGGACAGGTATAGGCAAGGGGTGAAGCAGAGGCTGGTTTGCCTGGGGGGCAAGACTGGGGGATGGAGTAACAGTGGAAGGAGACAGATTGAGGGCTAAAGTACCCAATCAGGGTGCTGAAGCACAAGCAGACTTAATAGACCAATAGGAGTACTCTGCTGGCATCTAGTATGTTAGTATATTAGTATTTGTATACATAAGTTATTTGATTAGGTGGCAATGTAAAATAGAATGAAAAAGTATCAGTCAAAATTGTAACCGCATTCCTGCACCGGTGCTTTCATTGTCAGGCTTTATTACTTTTTGAATACTGTTTATTGTGTTCAAGTTCGTAGTATACATACCAACAATAACTACAATCTAAATACTCTAAAGTCACCTGAAGTCACCTGACCTACCATGGCTACCCCCCTTCCCCCCCATAATTTCCTGTCTTCTGAATGTTGCCGACTTATAGTATACATCATTTAGTATATGGTATTAGTGTCATGATGTAAATAATAAGCCCCTGAAAAAATGTTCATAAAATTAAGGATTTCGTGACAGCCATAATAATTATAAACCCACAGCTCCCCCTAATGTTCCATCTCAATTATGGTTTCCTCAATAGAAACAATTTTTTCTTTTTACTTTCTTTATTGTATTTTTTTAAATTCCCATGGTCACTAACTTTTCAGATGCTGTGTGGTTTCATTTACTTTGCATTTGTGGCACAGAACCGCATGCTTCAATACACTTTTATTGAAGTGGGTGGTGCGTCACCTTAGTGTCACCTGTAATGAGAGCGCACAGCATCCCTAATTTTGCAGACCCTGCTATGACTGTTGAAAAATAAAGGAAAGTAAGAACTCTTAGAAACTGCCTTTCTATTGCAGAAAGCATAATAGTGTGATACATTTGTGAGAGGTGTGATTTAGATTGGAATTATGACTTTTTTTCCTTTTATTTGGGTAAAGCAGCAGTGCAATAATCACAATACCATTAAATCACCTACCATACCTCAACCCCACCAAGTGTACTATATTGTGAATGTCCCACTGTTTTAATGTCATGAAAAGTCCAGATGAAGAATAAGGCCACAAATGTGTCACAGTGTCCCAACTTAAGTTAGAGCATTGCCAGGTGGTGATGCCAGTTGCTACTGCTGTTGTCCCATTGCTTTAATGGCATGAAAAGTTCAGATGAAGAATAAGGCCAGAAATGCATCACAGTGTCCCAATTTTAGTGAGACCATTGCCTGGTGGTGATGTTGACACCTGCTGCATCACTGATACCTGCTGCCCTTTGTGTGTGCCTTCATACCACAGTGGGTGAGTCATTGTTCATCCCCAGTGAAATTTATTTTGCATAGACACAGCCATTTAATTTCTATTGAATCCTGTTCTGTGTTGTAAGCAGTCCGTCATGTTGTTCCTTTTCAGGGAATCATAATACATATGGAGTGATTCCACTTGACCCTGGTGGACATAATGTTCACATCCACATGCCAGACATATGTTAGAGTCTGATACCTAATGTGGTACTGTAATATTTAATTTTTATTCAGGGGGGCGGGGGGTTACCACTGTGGTTGATTGAAATATTATAATTTCTGATTATTTATTTTTTTCTCAGGTCATATGCACACTTGTGTTCCACATGCTTGGGATGGTTGATGACTTTGGCTGTGCAGAAACTGGCAAGCCATGTAAGGTAAGCATTTAATTTTTTTTGAGGGGGGGTGCACATTTGAAAACAAGTTTCATTAATATTTTTGTCTTCTTTCCAGGTCTTCAGCATATCCATTCCTAACAGTTGTCCATCTTCAGATTGGAAGATATCACCTACGGCAATCTGCAGCACTTCACTGTTACCTGAAAACAAATGGAGAAATTATTAGGAGTTCACTGCACAACCACATTCAGTTTCCAGCGTGGCTGTTCCTGTCTTCTGTTATATCCAGCTTAAAATACCAAGCTATTACTAAACCCCTTATCCAGCTTAAAATATCAAGCTATTACTAAACCTCTTATCCAGCTTCAAATACCAAGCTATTAGTAAAGCTCTTATCCAACTTAAAGAGCAGCTGATGCCTTCAGGAGAACTTTAACAAAACATAGTATTCAGACACAGATCAGCTTGTATTTCACATTAGGTCTGTATTTCTTTTCCCCATTATTTATTACTGAGGTCATTTGCATGAAAACAGGATTGTTGCTCGTGAAAACTTCATCTATTCCTGTTGCTTTCTCCCTACCAGAGGTCATAATGGACTGCTTGTGACATCTACTCCCATGACAGCAGATTGTGATGTCACAACAGAGCATTATGACTTGAAGTAGGGAGTAAGCTCCAGAGGCAGATGAACTCTAAAGGAAATCAAAGGGACAAAAATCATGTACTCATGTAAATGTACTCAGTAATAAATAATAAGAAAGAGAAATATACAGAATAGATATGGAATGCAAGCTGAACTGTACCTAATTATTATGTTTTTCAAAGTTTTCTTTTTGGCATCAGTAGCTCTTTGAAATACCAAGCTATTAGTAAAGCCCTTTAAAAAAATTAACACGTTTAGTGAGTAACACACACTGGCCCACTGTCATACTTACATTACATCACAGCTTTTCAGGACCAGGATAACATGTTGTACAACCCTAGCAGACTGCAGTACGCCTGTCCCATCTGTGAAGAAAAAAATATATTATATGGCCTGTATGTCACCGCTGTTAATCCTTTACACCAGCAGAAAAAAATTAGATAAAAAAATGAGAGGATATAGGAGTGATACTTACCTGTAGATGTTATCCTTTAGGTGGTAGAAGTACTGCAGTCCTGCAAAGTTACACATTCCGTAACCTGTGAAAACAAAATGAAAATCAGTTGCTGGTATTTGGTGAGGTGACAGTGGCATCTTTAAAATGGTAAAGGTAGGATTCACATCACAGTGCAAGTCAAAACCATAGTACATGACATTAGGACATACTTACTGTAAATTAGTGATAAGAAGCAAGGTGGCTGTGGCTGGCTGCAGGTTCGTAGCCTGGGCACAGGTACTATGTCTCTCTCTCTCTCACTCTCAAGAAGCAGGGTGGCTGTGGGTTCATAGCTTAGGCATGGTTCTATGTGATAATGGCAATCGCGGAAAGGCGATCACCGTTAGGGCAAATGTACATTGGCGAAAATCAATTTCGCTGATGTACACTCATGACACAAACCAAAAGGGCACTGAAAACATTGTTTTTTTTTTTTCTGATTGGCTTTGCCCTCACACCCTCTACTAAAGAATTATCAACTCCGGGGGCATGTTGGGGTGAAACAAAAAAAAAAATACCATGAACTGTGCAAAAAATACCGATGCACCCAGCATCAAACCAGGCACCCTCCTAACCCTAGCCTGCCAAGAACCCACCACATCACACAGCCAGCTTGGCAACCCACCACCATGCTACACCTCACAAACTCTCCCTTCCCTTCTGCCTGTTGCATGGCGTGCTCACTCCCCCCTGTGTGCGTATACATATAGTGACAGGATATTGCTATAGCTGTATTCACCCCCCCTGTCCAGTAGCTCTCTGAACAGGCACCACTATTGAGTAGCCCTTTTTGTAAGTGCTCAATAGCGGATGACCTTATCATGGGATATCCTGGGGCACAGGTAGAATGTCTCTCTGTCTCTCACTCTCAAGAATCAGGGTGGTGGTGGCTGTCTGCGGGTTCATAGCTTGGGCATAGGTACAATGTCTATGTGTGTCTCGCAAGAAGCAGGGTGGCTGGCTGGGGTGCGTTACTGTTTTTCAGTGTCAGGAGGATATCTGTCAATCAATAAGCAGGATTTAAGTGGCTACAAGTTGACATTTGTGTTCAGAGGACTGCGGGTAATAATGAATGCACACATTCAAAATCAAGAAAGGGGAAATCAAAATATAACATGTCTTCAATATTTATTTGTCAATTGTCCTATTATAGTCAAACCTACCAGTTTTCATTTTTTAATGCGAAAAATGGTAACATTATGGAACTGTGTCAGCCTTCACCCCTATAATTTTCCCTTTACTCCCTCCCACCAACATCCTCCTCATCATCAAGGAAGAAGCAGCCCTCGCAATCCTCAATGCCAGAGTTGTTCCCACTTGGAAATTCTTTTTTCATGACTGTATCAACAACCTCAATTGTACACTGTTTGATGCTGCCACCAGGATGATCTGCTTTGCCTGCATCATCAGCATCAGCACAACCATAATCATGATGGGGTACAAACATAGATGTGGTTGTCAGACTTGGTATGTGACCTTCATTCATTTTGATAAATGTCAGCATGCTGACATTTGTAGGTGATAGGTTAGTACGACAGTCACACCCTTATGGCCCCCACAGAACTAAATACCCTCTCCACACTTACACTGGATGGTGGGCAGGTTAGGTACTTCAGTGCTACTGACGTCAGTGCTGGCCATTCATTCACCTTGCCACTCCAGCACACCAAAGGATCATCCAATATTGTCAGATGCCTGTTTTCTGCCAGATAGGCCTCAACCATGGTCTGTGATGCATGCATTCAGGATGAACCATCCACCTGTTCACAAGATTCATCTAGGTCACAAATTCCTACCTGGGACAAGGCACCCCAAAGTGGATTAATGGACAACTGTGCAGCTGACACCACCCCTTGCCCCTCAGTCACCTTACTGGATGGGTCTACAGTGACCTTCAGCCTTGTTATGCTGTGGTTTGCAGAATGTTGCATGTGACGTCTGTGCCCCATGAACCAATAGGACCAGCTGTCCAGTCATATTTTGAACCTGATCATGCCTCCCCTTCAGTATGGATGCAATGCCACGCTTGTAGCGTGGGTCCAGCATTGTTGCTATTCCAAATTTTGAAGATTGCTGAATAGTGGTGATGTGTCAATTGCTGTCTAATATTGTAATCATGTGTTGCAGTAATGCACAGCTTGACCTATCTCTGGCCACATCAAGGCTAGTCTGCAGATTCAACAAAGTCTTCCTCAGCACCCGCAGCAGTGGAATGGCTTGACTGATGGATGCAGTGTCACCACTCACTGCCTGTGTGGCATGTTCAAAAGGCCTCAAAATTAATATTACTGAGTCCATGAGTCTCCATTGTTCAGTTGTCATAGACACTGAGGCCCCTGAACTGTCATGGCTAGTGTGCATAACTAGGTACTCGGAGATGGCTTTGTACTGCTCATACAACCGCTCTGCCATGTAAAGTGTTGAGTTCCATCTTGTGGCAACTTCAAGCTTGAGATGGTACTGAAGAAGACTGTTTTGAATCTGCAGCTGCCTAAGTGGTCATGGGCCTATCCAGAGCATGCAAAGTGAGCACAGAAGTGGCATGCAACAGTCAGCATTTGCTTTATTTCAGGGTACTCCAGAAACTCCTGTACCACAAGATTTAAACAGTGGGCCACACAGGGAACCCTTACAAAGCCACCATTGCTGATACATTTAACAATGTTTGATCCATTATCACTAGCTAGGAAGCCAGCTTTTAAGGACAGGGGGTGCAGACACTCATCAGTTTCTGTCAGTAGCAAGTCTAGCATGTTTTAGCCTGTATGCGACCCTGCCACACTACACATTGCAAGCGTGGCATGCTGTTTAATGCCATGAAGGTTGCTACCACCACAATCTGACTTATTACACTGCGTTCCCATTCTACCATCACAGACAACCCCAGGTAGCTGCACCCAATGTGCAGTAATACACAGATAGGAACTACCCGCCGTTTTGCCACTTGTCCACATATCCATTCTTAAGAGACTGTAAGGTGATGTGGACTATTGAAGGCATGTCTTTCAGACTCTGTCACCATCTGATATAATTCGGGGACAGCATGGGTGGAAAAGTATGTCCTGGACAGGATATTCCATTTAGGACAGGTAGGTGCCGCAAATCGCTGGAATCCCACATTCTCCACAAAGGAGAATGGCAAAAGGCCAGTTGCCAGCATTTCAAATATGGCAGCATTGAGTTCACATTCAACTGCATTATTTGGTGGGTATTTACTGTTCCGGGCAAAAATGCTGTGCAACGTGGGCTGCATTGTTTGGTGTTTTCCATGTGGTGTGCCAAATGGCTCTCTTCTGTGAACTGACATGGATGGAGTACCTTTGATATGTGATGGTGGGTGCACAGGTGACAGACCAATAAATGTGGTTATTTTACCTGTTTTAAGCACAGGAGTTGATATACTAGAATTGCTACATGGACCACTGCTACTCTGACCACTACTTGAATATTCAAAATCCTCCTCCTCCTCGTGCCTGTAGTAATCCTCCGGTGTTATTTCACCACTTTTACCGACATGGCTACTTACACTAATGGAAAGGGATACCATGCTCACCAAGGTGGATGAGGATGAATGCCCCACTATGGCATTGGCTCCCCACTGGTGCAGAGTCCACAGTGCCATGTCCCTGCTCTTGAGATGAGTGTGCCAGCTCCCAGTGCTCTGATGGCTACCTTTTTTACCACACTTCACACATGCTTGGCAAAGCTGGCAGATTGCCACTGTCTCATCACTACCATCTTGTATGAAGAAATCCGAAACTAGGGATTTTGATGCCCTTCTCTTCATATATTGCTTCTGGGGTAGCATATGGAATGGCAGTTTTGATGGCAATGAAATTGGAGGTGAACTGCATGATTTCTGGTACTGTCCACACTTGGACTTTGACTGAATATCACAATCGATGACTATTACTTCAGAGTCAGCAACAGACACAGCTACATCAGAACTTTGAGGAGGGGGAATTGAGGAACAGACTGTTTACAAACAGCCACCTTCACTTTTTTATATTGACGTGCTTGTGCAGCCAACATCTTGCGGCAGTGGAGATTTGGAGGTGCGGTCGCTGTTGGGCAAATGCAGGGCATGCACCAGTAGGTGCGTCCCACATTCCTCAATCAGCCAGCAGCAGGGGCCGACACCCTGCCTAGCTAATGAGGTGATGACATCTGAGAAAAGGTCCACTGCAATGAGAGCGAAGATCTCATGCAGTGTGACTACAGCACGCCTCCCCCTACGTGCAGGCAACATGGCGGCAGTGACTGTCACTGTTGCCTGTCAACCCCCCTTCCTTTATTGTGTGCTGACGGGGGTGCCCAATCCCCGTCGGCATCATGTAACTGCCCCTTTTTTGATTGCCGAGGGGGTGCCCAATCCCCCTCAGCATCATGCGCCCCCAGAACAGTTTCTCTTTGTCGACGGGGGTACCCAATCCCCGCCAGCATGTATCCTTCCCTCCCCTTGAATTTTGCTGATGGGGAGCCCACTCCCCATCAGCACAATATGGTCCCCGTTCCTTTTTTTTTTGAAATTTAAGTTTATTGAGTTTTTATATAAGAAGAACAAAAGGGAAAAAAAAAGAAAAACAAGATACAGAAGTTGGGGGTTGTCTGATCGTAGAGTATCCAAGTCCAGGATAAAGCACATGTAGATGTGTACAATCGCATTGACATAAACAGGAACAATAAGAAAAGAAATATAAAATACAAAATATAACCCCAATAACCCCCCTCCCCCCTCCCCCCCAAGTCCACCCCCCCATCGCCCCTGAGAGTTTCATAGCTGAAGGAGATGTCGGGTCATTAAGGAGGAGAACTGTGGTTGGGAGCCTGATAATGCTGCATGTATCAATGCAACAGCAATTACCTAAGGTACTACCAGTGTCTGGGTTACATTAGGTAGAGCGCATTTAATTTACCCCATTTCCGATTAAAAGACTCCAGAGTATGTCTAGAGCTTGCTATAAGTTTCTCGGTATTAAAGCAGTGGGACATCTCCTTAAGCCATTCCTGATAGGTAATAATATCTTGATCCATCCAATGCCTGAGGACCAGCTTTTTTATAACTATTAAGATGAGAGCCATGTGATATCTACGTTCCTTCACCAAAATGCTCGAGTAAACACCCAAGATACAAATTTCTAAGGATTTAACACGAGAGGTTGTGCTGAATCCTTGGTCGGGGATATATTGAAAAAATTCCAGCATTGTGAAAGAATTCTAATAGAGAGACCGATAGCAGAGTCCTGGATGGCTGGGAGTAACGTGGAGAACGGATGCCAAAAAACTCGGGGCGGGGCTCAAATTGAACTGGTCCAATAGGCTTAGTTCAAGCTGTAGCCATATGGGTAGAGGCGTGGTAGACTGTGTGGTGGACCACTTACCTATTCTATTCAGGTGACTAGCCCAGTAATATAGCAAGAGATTGGGTAGACGGAGACCACCCTTGTTTCTAGGTGCAGTGAGTTTAAGAAAGGCTCTACGAGGTTGTTTCCCCTTCCAAACAAAGTTGGATAGCATCAAGTTTATTTGACTGAAAAATTGCTTGGGTAGCCATATGTTAAGGTGATTCAGGGGGTAGAATAACCGGGGAAGGATGTTCATTTTGACAATATTGATTCGCCCCCAAATGGTTAGTGGCAGTTTTTGCCATCGGTCCAAATCTCTCTGGATTCTTGTTACAGTATTATCTAAATTGAGTTTCTTGACCGTTTCCACCTCCCTGGCCACATGTATACCCAAATATTTAAATGAAACCGGGGACCATTTCATACCGAACCGTGTAAAATCAGATTTACAAGTAAGAGAATTTAACAGAAAAATAACCAATTTAGAAACATTCAACCTGTAGTTAGAAATCTGACCAAAACGGTCAATAATTTTTAGTACTTGTGTTAAAGATGTTTCGGGTTTGGTAAGGTATAACAGGATATCGTCAGCAAAGACTGATACAGTCAGGGTAGATTGAGCAATAGTACAACCTATGATTCGTGATGAACTTTTAATACTAACAAGCAGAGGTTCCAAATATAGGTTGAAGAGGTAGGGGGAAAGAGGACACCCTTGACGAGTGCCAGCACGTAAAGGAAAACTAGAAGAAAAAACCCCATTGCAGTAGACTTTTGCAGAGGAGGACTTGTATATTGCCATAATCATATGAATAAAGGACTCAGGGAAACCCATTCTCTTCAAAGTGGCCCACAGAAAGTCCCAATTCACTCGGTCAAAGGCTTTTTCTGCATCAAGAGCGACTAGGACCAAGGGATCTAGCAAAGGGTGGGCCACTTGAAAGACGTGGGCTAAGGTTCTCAAGTGATCAGCGGATGATCTACCCTGGACGAAACCAGCCTGTTCCGGGCTCAACAAGTGCTGCCAAATCTTTTTGATTCTGAACCATAGAATTTTATATAAGATTTTGATATCATAATTTAAGCGCGATATTGGACAGTAGCTGGCAGGATCTAATAGGGGTTTATCAGGTTTAGGGATTAAAATTATTGTAGCTTCTAAGAGAGAGAGAGGGTCTATCACTTCCACAGAGAACAAATATTTGTATAACTTAAGCAGTAGAGGGGATAGCTCTTTACAAAAAACCTTATAAAAATTCGGGGGAAAACCATCTGGCCCGGGGACTTTTCCTAATGATAAATCATTGATTGCCTCTTCTACTTCACCTAGAGTGATGGGAGCTGACAATATGTCGCAGTGATGAACCTGGAGGGAAGGGAGTTTGATACCATCTAAGAAGTGCTCTATCCACTGAGAATGCGATGGTGTGGAACTCCCACTGTATATGTCAGTATAGAAGGATTCAAAAATTTGGGCAATCTCCCTGGGTAGCATCTTAGTGGTGCAGTCCTGAGATTTGAGGGCCGGGATTATATGGGAACTCTCTATTTCTTTCAGTCTCAGAGCTAGCATCCGACCCGACTTTTCACCCTGATCAATATATCTAGTCCTAGTCTTGAACAATGCATATTCAGCTTTATCTCGAGTCAGATCGTTGTATTCGTTTCTGAGTTTAATAAGAGCCGTTAGATTGGCTGGGGAATTGGAAGAGAGAAGGTTGTCTTCAGCTGCCCTCAGCAGGCTAGATAGCAATTAATTTTGGACTCCTTACCCTTTTCCTAGTGGCAGCAATCTTAATGAGTTCCCTCTGATAAAACATTTGAAGGAGCACCACAGTATATCCTCTCGGTGTACAGATCCCTGATTCAGGTCAAAGATCAAAGGATCGCATCCCTGATTTGGGAAACTGTGTGATCTTCCTTCAGGATTTGCGATTAAGTTTCCAAGATGTATCCTTTGTCCCTGAATACCAAGGAAACCTTGACCCAAACCAGGGAGTGGTCCGAGATGACTATTGGTTCAATACCTACTTGATGGGTACAGCTCATTAAAGAAGAACTAATTAAAATATAGTCAATTCTTGACCAAGTTTGGTGTACCTGGGAGTAGAAGGAGTAGAGTCAATTGTCAGGGTTAAGGAGATGCCAGGGGTCACACAGACCCAACAGGTTTGTGAAATCAGAGAGGGCATGTTGCGCAGGGGACAATGGTTTTATTGGTCTAAAGGTTTTGTCTAACTCACTGGAAGGAGTCACATTCCAGTTGCCCCCTAGGATGAGAAGGAAAGGCAGAAATCTGCTCAGGTTATCTGCCAGGGACATTAAAAAGGACGGGTCACCACCTACTGGAGCGTATATCGCCTTTAGAGCAACACTACTATTATCAAGCTGGCCCTTGACCAATACATATCTACCCTCATGGTCAATAATACTGTCCTCTACTACGAATATGACGTGATGTTTAATTATTATTGCTACCCCCTTACTAGCTTGCAAGCCGGAGGCAGTGAAAATTTGGGAGAACCCTAGCCTTCGTAGTTTCTTGGCCTCTGAGGCAGCCAAGTGGGTTTCCTGCATGAAAACTATGTCCACGTTTAAAAGGGAGCAGTTCAAAAACACCTGCTGTCTCTTAAGAGGATCATTGATGCCTCTGACATTCCAACTTGCAAATTTAATCATTCTCAATGCCATGGTAAATAATACAAGAAAGAACAAGACATAGAACTTCAGTCCCACCAGTACAGATAGTAATAAAGGGATTACACCAAGTTTGCCCAACAATAATAATAATAACCATAGGGATTGAAACTCTCGAGGCACCTCCCTCCCCAAACCCCTAATAAAATAACCCACAAAATGACCAAGTCACCAACAGACTTAAATGAAACTGAGCACTGAGAGCTCTCAAACCAGAGAGACGATTCCAAAAGGTGACTGGACTAAAAATTAAGACATACCCCCCTACCCCACCCCCTCAAATGACAAAACCTATGAATAACCCTGTAATGGCCCAGAAACTATTTACAACCAGTCTCTTTAAAACCAGAAAAACATGTAAGTACCAAATAAGTAACCTGGAAAGGGATCGGTCCCCAGGACTAGCAGACCCATGTCTAACTGTAAGATTTCCCTGCTTGATGCCCCCATTAACAAAGTGCATCATAGGGCAGAGTAGAAACAAGAACCAGGGTACTGCTGTCCCCCCCCCCAGTTCAGGTTGTAGACTGCATCTCGAGGCTCGCCATTCCCATCCACCCCCCCAGCCAAAGGCGAATACTAGACAGAATCATTACATCATAACCAACATTCAGTGTACTGATCTCCCAAATACGAAACTACAAAAGCTCACAACTCCAAAATGCTAACCAGATCTGTCATGACTTGAAATATCTCACCGTGATGAAAAAGGAATACGCCAGCTGGTCACTGCAGCATTCGCTCCATTCCGTGTATGTCGGAGTCAGGAGCAAAAAAGTAAAACAGAAAACAGAACTCCATTCACACGAGCTGGCCATCACCTAGCCGCCCAGAGGAAGGGGAAGGAAACTGGTAGGGACCCAGCGGTCCGTGGGCGAAACTATCGCGCCCTAAACACCACGAGCGGAATTAAGGGTCCCTATCACTCCACCTCGGACAGAGGCCTCAGATATAGAAAACCTAGGCCTCAACCCATTCCAGACAAGCAACACTGCCCCAACCTCCACGGAAGGCCGACCAGCCCCATCCCAACTCACAAAAACCCCAGAAATGCAGGCATGCAATCAGTCCAAAATCGCTCAGCCGAGGTAAGCAAACTTAACACTAATTTTTATATAGATCAGTCAGCCAGATTTGAAAAGGTCAGGAAGTCTCTGGGAAAGTTCTCTTTTGGCTTGATCAGGATTCTCGAAGGCATACCAGACATTTTCGAGTTGGACTTGCAGCCTGGCCGGGTAATTCATGCAGAACTTGAACCCCGCAGCAATCAGCTTGGTCACAATCGGATGAAATTCTCGTCTCCTCAGTGAAGTTTCAAGTGGTAGGTCTTGGGTAATTCTCAAAGTGTGGTTCTCCCACAGGACCGCCTGCAGACTCTTGATTTTACTCAGGATATGTTGCCTTTCAAGATAGCTAAGCAGCTTGATTAGTATGAGTCTGGGAGAGGAGCCTGGCGGAGGTTTAGGTTTCAGGGATCTGTGAGCACGCTCGATGTGGTAGGAGGGATTGATAGGCGAGGGGTCAACAATCTTGGTTAGGAGCTTTTGCACAAAAGACAGGATATCTGGCCCTTCCTCCGCCTCCGGTAAACCCAGCACCAGAATGTTGTTCCTCCTGCTGCGTCCCTCAAGATCCTCCGTCTTTAGTTTTAATTTGGCGATTTGTTGTCTGAGCGTTACAATCTCGGGTTCACACTTGGCCTTCCAAGTCTCTAGGGAACTGGTACGAGCCTCCGAGTTTCCTACTCGGGTAGTTAGAGAAGCAAGATCGCTGCGCATGGATTTTAGCTCTGAGGAGAGCTCCTGAAGAGTTTCACGAAACGGGATCAGCTCCTGGAGGAACTGATCCTCGGTGAGCGGGCTGGAGGGGACGTTGGAAGAGCCAGATTTAGCACCCGAACCCATAGGCAGGGTTCTTGACTTTTTGGCCGCTTTTTCTGGTGTACTCGTCGGCGTGTGCCTGGCCCCGACGGTCTTCATCTCGGCCTCCATTATCTTCACCGCACCTTGGCATAAGTCGTTAGGAAATCACTCAAACGCCAATATAAGGTGATGCTGGGTTGTAGAGAACTGCGATTGACGAGGAGAGCGTTAAAGATATTATTCCCGAAGTCGGTATATATAAGAATCAGCTGGTTGAGAGGGGAGAGTTATGGATTAAGCTGCCATTAAGAGTGCTGCCCCACGTGACCTCCCATGGTCCCCCTTCCATTTTTTGATTGCCGGTGCCCAATCCCCTCGGCTCCTGCAACTCCACCCTTTCCTTGTTTGCGATGGGGTGCCCAATCCCCATCAGCTAACCACCACTCCACACACACACAGGTACGCTGGGAGCCCACCCAGCGTGCCAAAGCTAATAAAAATTAAAATGGTCCATAAAGTCTTTTATTTCTTTTTTCCTGTAAAGAAGGAAGCGGTTCCTCAGCAGTCTCCCTGGCCCCCTCCACAACCGCACCCCAACCACTATGCACCCTGCCTCCCTACACCTTCCCCTCACCCCTTACTTACCTCCAGAGCCCGGCGCAATGATCTTCGGTGGACCAGGAGCATGTCTGCACTCTTCAAAGCCGACCGTGAACTGAGGAAATGCTGGTAAGCTGCATAATGGAATGAATAGGGCTTTTTCAACTTTGCTGCATATCTCGGGCATTTTTTGGAATTTTGGCACCAAATTTTCAACATGGGGTTTTTGGGACCCCTCCTTGTGAATTCTATCACTGTCATGGTTTTAATCAGCCTAGAAAGGTGATTTCGCATTCACTGCATGGAATCACCTTTCAGGACCGATTAATGAAACAGTGCCAGAGTTCATATGATGGCCTCTCCAAAAAGCCTATGTTGCAAATTTGGTGGAAAAAATCCAAAAAATGACTGTTTTACAAGTCTGCATTGCGCAGTTGCTACGCAGGCTCGTAACTTCGTGAATTCACAATATTTTCACACCAGATTTTCAACATTGTCATTTTTGTACACCTCCTTGTGAACAGTACACCTGTCATTTCCACATCCTGCCCAAAATGTGTTTCCACACTTCCGGCACATAATAGCATGGTCGCTGTGGTAAATCACTGTTCTGGACAGATAATGAGAATGACAATGACACAGTTCATGAACAGAAGTCCTAAAATGTCTACGTTGCAAATTTGGTGACAACACTCCATAAAATGACTATGTTACGAGCGTTCATTGGCAGATTACACGCATGCTTGTAACATCATGCATTTGTAATATTTTTGGCATTTTTTCATACCTCTTGATGAACAGTACAGCTGTCATTTCACACATCCTGCCCAAAATGTGTTTTCGCACTTCCAGCACAGAATAGCGTGGTTGCTGTGCGAAATCACTGTTTGGGACAGTTTGAGGAATTAACAGTGACACTGTAAATGAGCAGAGGTGCTAAAATGCCTATGTTGAAAATTTGGTGCCGAACGCCCGTAAAATGACTGTGTTCCAAGCGTGTGTTGCACATTTCCCACGCACCCTTGTAACTTCACAAATTTGCTATATTTACATGCCACATTTTCAACACTGACATTTTTTTACACCTCCTTATGAACTGTACAGCTGTCATTTTTCATGTCCTGCCCAAAATGCTTTTCCGCACTACACTACCAAAGCCAATGCCACCGCAACAACATTCGGCATTGAGAAATGCTTGTTTCTATCTGGTTCCCAAATGGCGTCGCTAAGATCATCATCATAATCATCATCCACAAATTCACTTTGGATGCTGTCCTCCTGTGGTACTATTCCAACCACAGCTTCATTACTATCATCCACACTTTTTTCGTCAACATCTGAATGTCTGGTTGGCTTAACCTCAGGATCAGTGGAAACATGAGACTGTGTATAGCATGATCAGAATGATGTTCAACTACTGTGGTGAGTGGGACATCAACTACACTCAAGTCTATGGATTCTACAACATTTTTCCCACCTGACAACTTTACCCAAGTTGAACGTGTAGCAATACTCATGCTGTTATCAAACCATGCCATCACTAACTTTACTACCAGCATGGACAACAGCATCTCCAGCCAGCACTGAAGTGACTGATTTCGCTGTGAAAAACAGAGTTAAAGAAATCCCTCTACTTGCAGCAACTGCTACCTTTACCTTCAGCTGCGTACTACCACAGCCATGATCTCTACTCTTAACACTGCTAGACTTGCTATTAGCACCTGATGAACCTGCCTCATCATCACAACTGCCACTGCTAATAGTCTTCTTGTCAGCAGCGCCACAGCCAGAAACAGCTTTGCATGACCGTCTCTTCAGGGGCATTTTTAAGATTACACAGACAATTAATAGCAACTTATTATTTCTGCTGTTTTTGGGGATGGGAAACAAAAAATGAAAGAGATGCAGCTGCACAGGCACAAGTAACACAAGACCTTAACCAGTCTTCAAAAATCCCAAAGTAAAAAAACAATACCTTGTTTTGTGTGTGTGTGAGGGGGGGGGGGCAGCTTCAGCTACAAAGACAGAAGTGGGGTAAAATATTGCAGATGGGCTGAAAAATTCAGAGTACTGCTATTGCTGTGATGTGATAAAATGTGCATCAATTTATACCACACACAGATTAAAGGTCAGGCACAGAAACTTTAACTGTTCAGTAAACTATAATACAGACAGTCTTTTAAAATGACTGAAAAAATGCATAGCAAACAAAAAGAAAACTATAAAAAAAAATTAAGTAAAGTTGTACTGTGTGTACCTGAATACACAAATAATAAAAAACTAGCCAACAAAAGTTGGAAAAACAGCCTTTCTCACTAATTAATCTCCCTTCTACACCACAGATCTGCCCCTCCCCCTAAGCACACTTCTGCAGTGTCTGTCAGTACAGAGACTGAATGTACTAAATTAACATTAAATATTCACACAAAATCAATAAATGCTCGATGATATAACCACATAAGGGTTTACTACAATTGATGTACTAAATTTTGACACAATGTTTTGTGCCAAAAATGCATTTTTAAAGGTTTTGCAATGGTTTGAATCTCAGAGCTCTTACAGCAAACTGTCTCCAGCTTTCCACTACACACACTACACTGAACTGAGGCTGTACAAAACAAAATAGAGCCCATGTGACCTTAAATCCCATGAATCACTGCAAAATTCATCTTAAAGAGCCAAAAAACAAGGCAAGGTAACGTGAAGTCCTTAGAGAATAATGGGAACTTCATGCTACTTTGAGATGCGAAGTTTTTCATTTCACCATGCTGAAAATTACATGAAATTTGGGTTCTATGCAAAATACTATGCATAGCGAATTTTAGCCACTTGGCCTACCTCTAATTTCAAATGGTAAAAGACCTGTTGATGCCTGTGGCACTTCTTTGTAAGAAAAAAGCAGGTAAGGTAAGTATTGGTCCCAGTCTTTCCCTTCCCCTTTTACAAACCTTTTTAACGTGCGTTTTAGGGTTTGATTGAAATGCTCAACAAGACCGTCTGTCTGAGGGTGATCAGGGGAAATTCTTATGGCAGTGATACCTAGTGGTCGGTACAGCTCCTTCAGTAATGCAGCACCAAAATTACTACCCTGATCAGTAATAATCTCTTTAGGTATGCCCACCCTGCTGAAAATTTTGGCAAGCTCTGCTGCCACTTTTAGGGCTGTGACAGTATGCATTGGAACTGCCTCTGGATATCAAGTAGCGTAGTCACATACTACCAAAATGAATCAATTACACTTTTTACTTTTGTCTAAGAGGCCAACCACATCCATTGCAATTCTCTCCAAAGGTATATCTATCAAGAGTAGGGGCATCAAGGGCACCTTGTCTTTTTTAGTCACTGGGGCTACTTTCTGACACTCAGCACAGGAACTGCAATAGGTAGCAACATATTCATGAATTATAAGCCAGTAAAATCTGTACAGCAATCTGGCAAGGGTGTGATCCTTCCCCGAATGACCAGCCATAGGACTATCATGTGCTATCTGTAACAACTCAGATCTATACTTTTATGGTATAACCAATTGTTCCGTCTGGTCCTGTGTCTGAGGATAACCAAACTCTGTACAATAGCCTATTACATTTTTTAAACATAGGTTCACCCTGTTTTGGTTTCAGCCCCAGCTGCTTAAAATAACCCTGGAGAGAAACATCATTAACTTGCTCTGACAGAAAATCACAATCAGTGATCAGCTCAGTGTCAGCGTTTTCAAATGTTAACTCCTTATGTTCATAAGTCTTTTGTTGCCACCGTTTCCTCAGGTGTCATCCTTTTTCTTGGATTTCCGGATCTTGGAGCTCTACTCAAACAAGCCCGAATCAAAATCAGCGAAAGGAAAAGAGTCCCCACCATCAGAGATTTTCTTGGCCTGAGCTCTTGTCATCACAGCTGCTGAAATATCCCTCTTTATTTAACTCAGCAAATACTGGAAAGTAATTTCCAATAATCACAGGTGATCGTAGCTTAGGTACTACCCCACTTTCATTTGGTGCAACACCTCATTAATAGTCAGAGTCACTTGGCTGGTGGGATAGTATCGAGTGTCCCTGTGGATGCAGATGATACCAGTACCTGGTCCTTATGGACATTGTTTTCCAAGCACTTCAATATGCACTAGGGTCTGTCTTCTTCCTGAATCTATAAGTCCCTTCACACAATCTTGTCTCCCACCTTCACATCTGTTAAGTACTTACCCCAATTTGCTAAGGACAAATCTGCTCCAGTGTCACTCTTCTTTCTAAGGCAATTTCTTGTGATATGACCTGGTTTATTATAGTTAACAAATAAAGTCTTTGGGTGCAGATTTGTTACCCCACCAAAGTTCTTATCAGACTTGGAGTTTAAATGCGAAAAAGAGTGTCTTACCAGTGCTTGGCTATTACCTCGCTGCTGTGGCATCTGTCTGGCCATTTGGTAGTCTTTAGCCAAAGAAACAGCCTTTTCCCCACTTTCTGGCCAGTGTTCTTTTACCCAAAGCTGTATGTCTGTGGATAGTATGTTGATGACCTGTTCCATTACAGATGTTTCAATGATCTGTGGGAGTGTTTTGTCCTCTGGTTGAAGCCATTTCGTAAGTAGTTCTCTGAGTCAGGTGAAGGCTCCTTGAGGCTTGTCAACTGAGTTGTACTTCAGAGACTGAAATTTCTGCCTGTAGGTCTCTCCTGAGATGTCATATCTTTTAAGGACCTCTCTTTTCACCAGGTCATGGTTTTCTGACTGTGCAGTGTCCATATTGCTGTAGTCAAGTTGGGCTTTACCTGTCGGGTAAGGTACCAGTCTGGTTGTCCATTGCTGCATTGGCCACTGTCAGGCTGCGAAACCCTTTCAAAAGTTGTCAGGTATGCTTCAATCTCATCTAAGGGACACAACTTTGTAAGTTTAAGATCTTTTAAGTTGTTGGTGTTTTGTTGCACTTCTGGACCTGTGCTAGATACTCAAGCTTTGAAAACATTCAAGGCATCTAGTCATCACTGCTCCAGTCACTGCATCTCTTCTCTTCTCTGCTTCTCAAGTTGCTGCATCTCTTCTCTTCTCTGCTTCTCCTCTTTTTGTTGTATAACCCACCACTGGAAAAAGGCAGTCAATCTTTCAGGTTCTGTCACTTCTTGTTCTTTTTTCCATGACTGGTGCTGGCTGTATAGTCTCAGTTTGGACTTTAGTTTCTGCTTCTAGTTTAGCTGCCATTCTTCTGGTAATCAGTCCTGGACTTGCTGCTGCAGAATCCTTACCTTTCTTCTATGCTTCCTGGTACTAGATCTAGTACCCATGCACAAAATTCCTGGCTTAGAGTATGCATGGCGTAAATCCCACTTAGGCTGACACCATCTGTCATTGAGGTACAGGTCAGGGAGCATAGGAAAACTAGGAGCAGTTTAAAATTGTGTTTTGTTTTTTTCAGTAACTGCAAAATTAAAAATAAAAAATATTCAGTATAACTATTTACAAATACAGTAAAAACAGAGAAAACTAAGTCCTTCTTCTGAGGGTATCTCTTAACTCGAAGTTTCAGTCTCTCAGTCTCTCACTCTCCTTGTCTCTCTAGCAAAAGCATTGTTGCTCTTTTTATAAGTCTTTGTATGGGGACTCGTTAAGAAAGCCTGCTTCTCACAGAATGTTCATGTAAGTTTATAGAATGTTCTTGTCAGTTTCAAAGCAGGTGCAGCAAAAAGAACATAGTGACACAGAACTGATCTCTTGTTTACAGCTCTGCAAAAGGCTTACAAACTGCATCTCAGATTAACTCCTTGAGTTCCAAATAGCTTTTGCAATCATTTCAGCAGTATAACTATGTACAATTTTAAACAAAGAGATTCCAGTATCAGTGACATTTCCACATAAAGAGTCACATATATTTTTTTTATAACTGCAGATGTGTAAGGGGGAAGAAAAGACAAAAATAGCAAGGGAAGACAGAGATAGCAAGAGGCAGAGAATTGTGAAACCATCAGAGTGATCAGTTCCTAGGTCTCACAAGAAAATTTAGTTGCACAGACAGACAAGAGAGAGAGAAAAAGAGAGGATAGAACAGACCCTTGAGTTTAAATTCTTTCTGCATAACAAATGGGGCAGGACTATATTCAACTCTGTCACAATGTGGTCTGTGGGGGATATCCATCATGGGAGCAGTGGCCAGTTCTGCAAAAGCTTGTTCCACTTTTGCAATGATATGAACAGGCCATTAAAGGTTTTAGTCCTAAATCATCAGCCCTAACAATGGTCAGTCCCACGGTGTCAACTTGAATGTCAAGCACACCATTATTTATTATAGTCTACAACAGCAATCCAACAAAGCAAGGCTTCCCTTACAGAAAAAAATGATATGAAATGTTTCATGCTGCACGCATAAAACTACCAATGTGATATGCATACTGAAATCATGATTTAGATGTTAAATTGGAACAAATTGCAAGCATGTGGCATGTGTGCAGCAAGCAAGTGTGGAAAGCATGCTTTTTATGTTAAATTGGAACAGACTGCATGCATGTGGCATGCATGCAAAAAGCAAGTGGTCACTGATAACTGCACACATAAAAGTTAAGTGAGACCCTCAGGCTCACACCATATACAAGTGGGAATTGATGAGATTCAAACCCAGATCTTCACGTCTGCAGATCAGTGCCTTTAACCACTAAGCTATACTGCCTGCATACATTTGGCTCATTTGTACTTCAGTACAAATCTGCATACCTCTGCATGCATGCAACATGCTTGTAGCCACTGTTATACTTTTTAGTTTTCTTGTCCCCTCATCTCAGCTGCACAGCTGAACTGTAGCACACATACCAATAGAAACACATGGTTCTTCCCACCCTCAATACACACAGTTGCACACAAAACTGCTTAATTAATTCTGTCTGGCCAGCACTCCTGCTATTTTCTCTCCATAGTTTTGATCAGACATCTTATTTTTTAGGAAAGTATAATTTGCTATCAAATGCGCAGCATGATTTAAACCAAAGCATAATGCTGAAACGGCCTTGGTGGAGTTCACAAGCTGCATGCAGGATGCCATTGATAAGGGGCACTCTGTTGCAGCTGTATTTCTGGACCTCACTAACGCCTTTGATTTAGTTGACCACAATCTGTTATTGATTTCCTTTTTTGCTTTGAAATTTTTAAAGGAGGTTTCAGAATGGTACTTCAATTATCTTAATAACAGAGTTCATAGAACTAGAATTGATGGTGTTCTTTCTCAAAGTAATACCAACAAGTGTGGCGTATCCCAGGGAGCAATATTGGGTCCCCTAATATTCTCTATTTACAGTATATGAACTCTGCTCCAGACACATGCCAGAATTCAACGATGACTTTAAACATGGATGATGCCATATATTTTATAGAGTTGGGCGAGCCTGTGTGGGCTCAAGCCAAGTTCGAGCTGAAGACGTGGCTCGGCTTGGCAGCAGTGCAAACTCTCAAGCTGACCATGAGCCAAGCCAGGGGCGCCATTTGGGGGGGTAAAAAATGCACCCAGTGCCCACTCACTTACCACTGCAGCCAGGCTGTTTTTTTTCCCAACTCTGTCAGCGCCCGCTCACCGCTGCACCCCCACCAGGGACCATGCATACCATAGCAGCACAGTGGACCCAACTGTCCATTCTCTGACTCCTTCTGAGTCCTGCTGCTAAACTCAAAGTCCCAGTGTCCATAGCGATACTACACTAGCTACACCATAGCATGGGGAAATGGCCAGGGGTCAAAGGACAGGATGGAACGATGTGAAACCGATGTCACATCTAAGTGGGAGAAGCCTGCTGTCTAGACTGGGACTAGTGATTGCAAAGAGCGAGCCGGCCCACAGGTCCGAGTTTTTGTCATCGTTGTCATCAGTGTGTGCCATTGTCGAGGAGGAAGAGCACAGAAGGATTAGGAGAGTTATAAATTTAATGTCTGCTGTGAGCTCTCTCTCATCTTTCACAGTCTGGGACAGACTACTCATCATGTGGTGGAATGTAGAGCACCGGAGTGCTGTGCTGCAGTGGCAGGCCCCACCAGTCGGTCGATCGGTTGGACCATGACGGTCATGGGCAGCTGGCACTTATTTTATAGTGTGCTCTGCTCTTGACTATTTGCAGCAGCTGCAGGCAGCAGAAGACAGGAGAAGGAAGCCCAGATCATCCAGCAATTTTAAAGACACTGACTGATTAGCAGCAGCAGACTTGCAGGAGGAGCGACAAAAAGGTCAAGGCAGCAGGGTATGTGACTGGTGAGGGTGAGTGTCTGTTATGTTACCACTTTTTCTTAATCTTTTTCAGGTAAAATGGATGGAAAAAAGGAAGAGCTGCTGCTAAGTTCTCCCATAATAATTTTACAAGTCTACAATACTACAGCCTCACATTCAAATGCCCCCAGGCCCTGAACTGTCTGAATTCCAAATTCAGCAGTGTTGTACATATGGAGGAAGGGGTTGCAAAGTACTGTTGCACTTTTGAAATATAAATTCAGTTTTAATTAACTTTGCATCTTCACAGTTCATGGACAGAGCAAATAATACAAACTTTAGCTCTATGGGACAATATAAGAGGTGTTTAAGATTAGGCATGAGGAGATGTCAAGCAGGGAAACACAATAAGATGCAAAACACAGGGCTGACCCATATGGAAAAGATATGTATTTTTCATATATGGCCAAAAATGCAATATAAATATACAAAAATTGGCCCCTTTTTTAATTATTTAAAATATATGTAAAAGTAGGAAAATATATGGTGTATATATGATACATGCATGGACAATAAATGAATCATATAAGAAACTACATTTTCCTTTGAGAATGCATTTTCCATGTGTTGCCCATTCACAAATCATATATATGGCTTATATTTTCCTACTATTTCATGTATTTTAAATATATAACAAGCATTTATCAATGCCAAATGTTGATTGCTTATATGTGCTGTTTAGGTATTTGGAAGTGAAAGTACCATGCCTAAGAACTGTCATGTGTCCCCCTCCCAAGATATCCACTGTTTCTTTCTATTCAGTATTCACAGAAGGGGGGGAGCAAGGGCCACAGTGGTACAGCAGTTGCAAAGGCTATAGGCCAGTCAGCCTCACTTCAGTAGTGGGGAAGATCATGGAGATATTGGTTAAAGAAAGGATAGTGGGGCATGTAGAAGCCATCGGCGCACAGGACTATAGGCAACATGGATTCACAGTGGGGAGGTCATGTCAGACAAATCTGGTTGATCTCTTTGACTGGGTGACAAAGGAAGTAAATCAGGGTGGGGCAGTGGACAATGCTTACCTTGATGTAAGCAAAGGCTTTGACACCGTCTGACATAGAAGGATGATAAACTAGCTGAGTAGGCTAGTCATAGGGGGAAAGGGTGGTAAACTGGGTTAGAAACTGGGTAACAGACAGGAGGCAGAGAGTGGTGGTAAATGGGGAGCAGTCTGGGGAGAGGGGGGACCAGTGGGGTGCTGCAGGGATTGGTCCTGGGGCCAGTCCTGTACAGTGTCTTCATTAGTAACATTGCAAAAGGGCTGAAGGGAAAGGTCTGCCTGTTTGCAGATTACACCAAGATCTGTAAGACAGTGGATATCCCAGAGAGGGTGAAGAAAATGAGGAGGGACCTGGGAAGGTTGAGAAATGGTCTGAGGACTGTCAACTGAAGTGTAATTCAAAAAAGTACAAAATTATGCACCTGGGACACAGCAACCCTGGGGAATGGTACAGGATGGGGGGGGGGGGGGAGTTGCTGACGGTCATAAAGGAGGAAAGGGACCTGGGACTTGTTATTTAAGATGACCTGAAAATGTCAAAGTGACAAGGCAGCTGGAGGGGTCAGTGACATGCTGGGGTGCAAAGGCAGGGGTATCACCAGCATAAGGAGGGAGGTAGTGATGCCATTATATAAAACCATGGTCAGGCTTCACATGGAGTACTGTGTGCAGTTCTGGAGGTCGCACCTTCTTTAGGATATTAACAGACTCTAGATGGTCCAGAGAAGGGCAAATGAGATAGTACAGAGTTTGCAACACAAGACTTATGAGGAGAAATTAAGGGACTTCAATATGTACTGAGTGGAAGAGAGGAGAGAAAGAAGGGATAGGATAGAAACATTCAAGTACCTCAAGGATATAAATATAACTACTGAGAAGCAGGAGGCAGCTGCTATAGGCATATGTTCCAGGTTCTGTGTGGTATTCTTTTGTTCTTCTAAATCTGTAATCCCCAGTATTTCAGTAACCACATGACTATGCTGCCTTCTGTAGGCAATTTTATACTGGTTGATGCCTGGTGTCAGACGGCAGACAGATTGTGTTGCCATTTGAACAACTTCATAGAGTGTTCTTTTACTGGTGATCATTTTGGAAAGCTGGTGAAGGTCTTACAATTTTTATTATGATTTTATCTCCTTATGTCTGTCCCCTTTGGTCCCCCCATCCCCACACCCCAAAATTCATCAATGGCCTCAGCTTCAGCCTTCTTCTTGCCAAGATGGTGGGTGAGAAACATAGAATTTGATGGCACATAAGGACCGCTTGGCCCACCTAGTCTGCCCATTTCCCTACCTGATGGATAAGCTACAGATTCTAGTTAAACAGCTTACTTCCTCCTACCCCCCCCAGTAGAACTGCCTTATGTCTGTCCGTGAGCAGCTGCCTTCAAAGTCTGTGAAGTCTGACATCTTTCAGTGCTGCTTATTGGTCATCTTCCAACACAGGCAAGGCACTGCCAGCTGAAAAGTAACTCAGGACAAGCAGGTTTCAAAGTGGGGAAGAAATGGAGTGAGCAAGAATGAAGTACTCATTCAGATGTGGCATTGATTTGAAGATCAGCATACTGGTGTGGACACTGCAAATAGAACCCCAGCTCTTTAAGCAGCCTCAAGAAGAGTAAAGGCTTCTCGAAGCACTGGGGTTGTGTTTATTGTACTGTAAGTGGGCTGCATTTAATTTGGTAATTTACTGTACCTTACATTTGGATGTATGATAGGGCCGATTTTAAATAAACACTGCACCTGAATTAACACATGATGCCACAGAAACAGAATTTGTCAGCAGAAAAGGACTGCTCAGCCCATCCAGTCTGCCTAAGTGTTCTCTACCTATTTGTAACTCCTGCCTGTATATGTTACTGCATGTCTTATTCTGCCTGCATCCATCAGGACCTCCTTGTGAATGATCTTGCTTAATAGATTTTTCATGCAATGAACTTGAACCTTCTCCACTTCCATAGTCCTATTGATCCCCATTGACCAGCTCCTTCCCCTTTTTCTAATATACCTATACACTAATATCTGCTCTCTCCCCTGGTACTCCTCGTGGTCTCTTCCTCCCCCATCAGAAGGCCCCCCCCACCCTCGCCATGGGCACCCCCTTCCTTCTCCTCTCTTTTCTGCTACTGCCTTTGATACTGGGGTTGGTTTTAGTCCCAAGTTATTCTTCCTCTGTCCCCCTTTGCCATCCCTATTGGCCCCTCAAGATGCCTACCATACTCATTTGCCCTGCCACTTAGACTCCTCCCTAACCTCCACAGTTCCTACCTCAAACTAGCCAGTCATCTACAGACCATACACCCCCCCCATCCTCCAAGCCCAGTCCAGGATCATGGCAGACCCACACCCTGTACACCCCTCCATCATTCCAAAGATGCCCACCCTATTGACATGTGGCACCTGCCCCATTTTGACCCCCATCTTATGTTGCAGGCTCTTACTCCCAGGTTCTGTACCCTACTACAACTGTTAGGCCCCTATTTACTCAAATTCCTGTTCCCCCCCACAGTAGTCCCCCTACTGACCCCTTGCTGACCGGGGTAATTCAGTCTCAAATCTCATCCATTAGATACTGTATTACTGTAGCAATCCTAAAGCCTCCTTGTCTGTTTTTCAGCCCTCAGCTACTATACTTTTTGTTCTTGGCTCTCATATATTTAAGCAATAAGGCACAACAGGGTGTGGGTTATTGGAGGATTAACCCACGCCTTGTGTGGTGTCACAAGGTGCAGCTGAGTGACTTTAATCACACAAGAAGTGGGTAAATTCCCCAGTATCCCACACCCTGGATTGCCTTATTGTGATTATACAATGGACCCATGTGTAAAATAAATTTTAAATGTATCTAAGTATGTTTTTATAAATGCCATTTCTCAGCCGTGGGTTATTACAGGATATACCACAGTCATGTGATGTGTTTTGACTAATGAGGTTACAGAATTTTCATACCCCATTGTATAATTCCACTTAGCCCAGTTAGAAATCCTAATGCACTCCAAGTATTACTCAGATTAACTGAGAAATAAACAGAACAAATAAATATGTTTTATTACAGCAATCATAACAGTTTAGCTCAGTACTTAGATCAGTTAGAGAAAGAAACAGAACAACTAAATCTGTATTATTACAGCAATCCTAAAGTATCAATCATTGTTTTGTCTCCACTCCAAAGACCCTGCTGTAACATCGGACCACAGAGGACCATGGGTGGGAGGGTGGGCAACTGTAATGTCCTGGCAGGCTCCTTTGAGTTCCTCCCTCCCTCTCTCTCACTTGCTCTATTTCTCCCGACACTGCAGGCTGCCCTTTGTACTGGGGTCCTGAGTGCATTGGTGCTTTTTTCTGCCCACAAAGAAATCTGCAGCAGTCCTGACACAGCTCCGTTGAGCTCGCTCCTCCCCCTCACTCGCTCGTTCTTTTCCCGCGCTGCAGGCTGCCCTTGTACTGGGCTCCTGCCTGGCAGCACCTTTCTGCCCACAAAGAAATCCGCAGCTGTCCCAACAGAGCTCCGTTGAGGTCCTCCTCTCTCTCTCTCTCTCACTCACTCATTCTGTTTCTCCTGGTGCTGCAGGCTGCCCTTTTGTATTGGGCTCCTGCCTCTGTTGGAGCCTTTTTCTACCCACAAAGAAATTTGCAGCAGTCCCAACAGAGCTCCGTTGAGCTCGCTCACTCCCCCTGTTTCACTCGCTCATTCAGTTTCTCCCAGTGCTGCAGGCTGCCCTTTTGTACTGGGCTCCTGCCTGCGTTGGCACCTTTTTCTGCCCACAAAGAAATCCGCAGCAGTCCCAACAGAGCTCCGTTGAGGTCACTCACTCTCTCTCTCTCTCTCTCACTCCTCATTCTGTTTCTCCTGGTGCTGCAGGCTGCCCTTTTGTATTGGGCTCCTGCCTCTGTTGGAGCCTTTTTCTACCCACAAAGAAATTTGCAGCAGTCCCAACAGAGCTCCGTTGAGCTCACTCACTCCCCCTGTTTCACTCGCTCATTCAGTTTCTCCCAGTGCTGCAGGCTGCCCTTTTGTACTGGGCTCCTGCCTGCATTGGCACCTTTTTCTGCCCACAAACAAATCCGCAGCAGTCCTGACAGAGTTCAGTTGAACTTGGTCACTCCCTCTCTCTCACTCGCTCGATCCTATTCTGTCCCAAACACTGATTTCCGAAAGTGACTGCACTATTCTACGCCAGAAGCGCAAAAACACATTTCATCCAGGATATGAAAAATTACAGCTGTACTGTTCATAAAGAGGTGTGAAAAAATGCCAATGCTGAAAATCTGGTGTGAAAATATTGATTTGCGAAGTTACAAGGGTGCGTGGAAACTGCACAATGCACGCTCGTAACAGAGTCATTTTATGAAGTTTCATCACCAGATTTTCAGCATAGGCATTTTAGGACCTCTGCTCATGAACAGTATCACTGTGATTTTCTTAATGTGTCCCGAACATTGATTTCGCACAGTGACCGCGCTATTCTGCGCCGGAAGTGTGAAAACACATTTCAGCCCGGATGTGAAAAATGACAGCTGTACTGTTCATAAAGAGGTGCAGAAAAATGGCAACGTTGAAAATCTGGAGTGAAAATATTGCAAATTTTCGAAGTTACGAGCGTGCATGGAACTTGCACAATGCACTCTTGTAACACACTCATTTTATGGACTTTCGTCACAAAATTTTCAACATAGGCCTTTTAGGACCTCTGCTCATGAACAGTGTCATTGTGATTTTCTTAATGTATCCTGAACACTGATTTCCGCAGCGACCACACTATTCTGCACCGAACTGCGAAAACACATTTCGGCCAGGATGTGAAAAATGTCAGCTGTACTGTTCCTAAGGAGGTGCGTAAAAATGGCAATGTTGAAAATCTGGAGTGAAAATATTGCAAACTGGCGAAGTTACGAGCGTGCATAGCAACTGTGCAACACACGCTCATAAAACAGTCATTTTTTGGATTTTCCCACCAAATTTACAGCATAGACTTTTTGAGAGCCCACCTCATGAACATTGACACTGTCGTTTCGTTACTCAGTCCCGAAAGGCGATTCCGCATCATGACCGGGAAATCATCTTTTAGGATGGGTTAACGACATGACAGTGGCTGAATTCATAAGGAGGGGGCCCAATAACCCCATGTTGAAAATTTGGTGCCAAAATTCCAAAAAATTCCTGAGATATGCAAAAAAGTTGAAAAAGCCCTATTTATGCCATTATGCAGCTTACCGGCAATTCTTCAGTTCATGGGCGGCTTTGAAGAGTGCAGATGTTTTCCCGGTCCACTGAAAGTCATCGTGTCGGACTCCAGAGGTAAGTATGGGGTGAGGGGGAATGTGGGGAGGCAGGGTGTGCAGTGGGTGGGCGCGGGTTGTGGGAGGGGCAGGGAGACCGCGAGGGACCATTTTCTTTTTTACAGGTTTAAAAAAAAAACTGCGGGATGGTTTTTTTCTTTACAGGGGCATTGGGCACACTGGGGTGGGCTCCCAGCATGCCCCTGAATGTTTGGGGGGGCTGTAGCTGATGGGGATTGGGCACCCCCATGGGCACATTTGGAGTGCTGGTGGGGGACAAGAGCAGAGGGGGATTGGGCAGCCCCTCAGCATAAACCGAATGTTTTGGCGGGGGGGAACCAATATGCCGACGGGGAGTGGGCTCCCTCGTTGGCAACCTTAACTCGCATGGGGACTGAAGTCGAGGGGGATTGGGGCCCCCGTCAGCAAACAAACATTGTTGTGGAGGGGCACATGCTGCCAAGGGGGATTGGGCACCCCCTTGGCACTGGGGGCTCAGTCATATTGTTTGTGAACATGGCGGCAAGCTGCTGCCATGTTCACAAACAATATTACACCAACGCTCCACCCAGCAATGACGGGTCACTCCCTCATTGCAGCGGAATGGCTGACGCTGCAATGACGAGGCTGCCCCTGGTTGCAGCATCTGAAACATTTCAAGGTTGTGGCACGCTGGCTGAACTAGTGTCAGCAGCAGCATGCCACCCCATTGGGGAAAGTAGGCTAAGCCTCAAAAGGCTGTGGGGGCATTGGCCACAACAGTGCTGCACCTCCACAACCTGCTTCTGCAGCAAGCTGCCTCAATATGTTTCTTGTGCATGAGCGCAATCAACATACAAAGGAGCCAGTTTTTGTCTATTTAAAATACATTTTTGGCCATACAAGGAAAATATATATTTTTTCCATATGGGAAGGGGCAGTGGCAAAATTATCCTAGGTGGGTCACATTCCAAAAGATTTCCATTTATGAATGAACTTGGATTTCGATACAGGGAGGGAGCCACAGAGCCAGCCATCATAAAAGAGCCCAGGCTCAAGGGTGATGACCTAAGCCTCCACTGTTTTTGTCCCTCCCTGCCTGGACCCTCACCTCTGTAATTATGTAATAATAAATAATGATTTCTGTAATCTACTGAGAGTTGGTGCTGCACTGCTGTGCTGGATTGGCATCCATCCCCTTGTTGAGGCTTTGTGTCTTTTCCTACACTGTTACACATACTGTAGTACAGTATTTTTTGCAATGTTGAACATGAACCTTAACTGGAGTTTCCCATAAACTGATATGGGTAGTTTTATTTCTTTATGACATCAGTTTAAGTGGGTTAATTTATATGCGGCATTCAAAAAAACAGATTTATTAAATTTGTAGTTCAAATACAAAGTATAGTTAGCAAGCATCTCAGTCCCCTGGCACTCCATCCTGTCATATCTGTTCTCTACTGCATCTGGCAGAGGAGGTCAAAAGTCAACAGGAAATCAGTTGTTTTGGACTTCCCATGTCATGCCAACTCCTGCAACAACTCTTATTTATTTATAATTTTTTTTATATTACTGCACAGTTTGTTTTGCATTATTTCTTTTTGCCACCCCTACATTCCCAGGATCCACCACTCCTTCAGGCAGCTATGGTCTCCAACACCCTCCTACTAATCCCCCTCCCGGACCCCACCTCACATTGCAGCCAAGTCCCTGGGGTAGGCCGGCATAACCCTTCACCAGATGGGTCCCCCTCCTCTGAGGGGGAAGACACCAGTGGGGGAAACCCAGCACACTCTTCACTTGGTCAGCCCCAGGGCGCTGCTGAGATGGGCAGAACATCCAAGGGAGGTTCTTTGGAGGTGCCGATAGGCCAGCTGCCATCATCTGGCTAATCCCGGGCTTTGTCCATTTTTCTTGGTTCCTCCCTCTGCAACGATGCTCCTGCAGTGCTCCCGGTCTCCACTGGGGACTGCTGCAGAGTGAAGTGAACCCGCTACCCACCCCAGGAGAGGAGAGCAGTCCTACGGACGCTCAATCCTCTCCTCCCCTGCCAACCCCCGGCATCCCAAGTCCGTTCGCACTCCAGGTCGCCGGCGTGATTCATGGTAAGGCGCCAGCGCCTCAGCTCTCTGCGCCACCGGGCCAGCTTACTGCACAGTTTTTAATGTTTACTGCCATCAAAGTATTGACTGAGTCAGTGGGAGGTAAATAAAACATAGTATTGTATTCAGTGTGAGAAAAGCATACCCGAGTGAAAATTAATTATAGCATAGCAGAGTGCTGAGAGAATAAGCCTTTTAAATAAACTTCTGTTAAATGGGACAGTTGTTTAATTGGGACAAAAGGTTGTAATGTCCCAGTTAAGTGACTTCTACTGTACTAAACAATCTCTACTGAGTGCATATTCTCTCTCCACCCCCACCTACCACAACCATTGTATTGTCAGTGTTCAGTGGCTCAGCAGGTAGCACACTTGCCTCTTAAGGCTGGGAGATCAGAAGGCTGTGGGTTCTAGCCCCACACCAGGCACTTGTATTAATATCCCAATATTGATACTGCAGTGCAGCATGAGGGGGGAGCTGTATTCCTGAGGTGCCTTCTTTTGAATGAGATGTTAAACTGAAGTCCCATCTGCCTGTTCAGGTGGATGTTGAAGATCCCATGGCACTTCTCCAAAAGAGTAGGGGAATTTTTATTGGAAGTTGGTCTTCATTACAATCAAATACAATGTTCATAACTCATTTAAATGAGAAAAGGAAATACACAACGTCATCATACAAAGCACTAATAATACAACAAAAAATGCATAATCAATAAGGAAAGAAAATTTGAAAGAAAAAGAAATTTAAAGGTACAATTATACATCGTGGTGGTTTAGTATCTAAATCATCATACAGTAGTCTCAAAACCAAAAGTCACAATTAATCCACAGATGTTTAACTTTTTCAGGAGAAAAGCATAAGGTATCCAACTGCATTGTCTTACTAATTGCCTTACAAATGTTGTTAAGAAGTTCTGAATAGGAAACGGACCTTTGCTGCAAGACTCGCATGCAGCGTGCCTGCCAAATGAAATATCTAATAATGACTAGTGCGATGTACTGTATAGTGTGTCTGCATGGTGTTTGCCAAAAGAGCCATCCATTGGCCCAAACAGTAATGTCTGGTAATTTATGTTTGAAAACAGGGGTTCTTTCCAAGCTTCAGCAAGGAGATTCCAAAATGGTGCAATGTACTTACAATCCAAAAACAGATGTTGTTGAGTTTCTAATATCTGCCCTCAGATGTCCCTGGGGCAGTATCTTTCTGCTAACTGCTTATGTTTGCTATTGCCTTTAACATTTAATCTCCCATAATTGCATAACCATGTACAATCCCATGCAAGGGGGGAGGGGGGGATTCTTGGATTAGATAGTTGATTAATAACTACTCGTGTATTTATTGCTGGCGGTGCACCCCTTTTCGTCGACACCCCAACAGCAAAACAGGAAAAAAGACCATTACGGCGACATTCATGGTAATGGTCCTTTTTCTGTGTTTCACCTTCCCCCAGTGTTCGGCCCCCTCCCTGGACCAA
Organism: Neoceratodus forsteri; assembly: GCA_016271365.2. NCBI lineage: Eukaryota > Metazoa > Chordata > Ceratodontiformes > Ceratodontidae > Neoceratodus > Neoceratodus forsteri. Next base: position 561,259,364 of record CM028130.1, on the reverse strand, counting down.
CTCAGACCTGGAGTTGGAATGCTAAGGTCCGGGGCTGCAGGGGGCAGAGCCCCCCACATGGGGGGGATGGGGGGGGCACAGCCCCGCACAGAAAACACCCGTAGAACAGGCAGCACAATACCTGCATTGGTATTGTGCCATTGCTGTGGGGGAGGTCAGCATTGTCGCTGATGACAAAACTTGGTGCTTGCTATTGCTGGGCAATAAGGAAAATCGATGTCAGATTGACATTCAGATTGTAAAATTAACTTATAGATAGATTTTCTGTCTAACATCTGAAGATGTGTGGGGGTCAGGCCCCATTTCATGCCCATTTTTATGCTGTCTAGCCCATACCATGGAAACTTGGTAAGCCTACTTAGGAGTCTGGGCCTGTTTTCTATCCAAGATGGGAGGCAGGGTTGAAATCAGTCCAAGACTGTACCTCTCCCATGTATGAACCCCAGGTTTACACAGTACATAGGTTACATAGGTTTGTTCAGAGCTCAGAAGACTTATACTGTTCATGTAGATCGCCTCTGGAAATTACTGATAACCCATAATGTTACTTCCAATCAGGTATCTGTCCAAATTTATTTTAAAAGCCTGCACGGTGCTACTTGATACCACCACTAGTGGCAGTCTATTCCAAATTGTCACCACTTTGATACTGAACCAATGCTTTCTTTTTGTGGTTCTATACCTCTCCCTTGTCAACTTCCACGGATGTGCTCTAGTCTGATATGGCTGTTCCCATAGCTTTAGTCCCAGCTGCTCCTTTAGGTTGATATCAGTAAGGGCCTTGAACACCATGCACATGTCGCCCCACAACCTATGGTATTCCAGAGTATACATCCCCCGTTTGGTCAACCTATCCTGATATTCCCCACCTTGTACACCATTGATCATTCTTGTGGCTCTTTTCTGAACTCTCTACAATGCCACAATCTCCCCTTTGTAACCTGGAGACCAAAACTGTGCGTGATATTCCATGTGTGGCCACACCAGAGACCCATACAAGGGCAACAAGACCTCCCTCGCTCTACTCTTGATGTGCCTAAATAAGCAGCTCAAAATATTACCTGCTTTTTTAACAACCAAGCTAGTGTTGCTTAAATTTTAGGTCGTTAGAGACCCTAACTCCGAAATCCCTTTCATCTTTGACTTCCCTTAATGTCTGTCCATTTAACTTATATGTGGCCCCTGCATCATTCCTGCCAAAGTGCATGACCATGCACTTATCCACATTAAAGGTAAATCTCGAATCTTGTGCCCAGCCCTGCGGTTTTAGCAGGGTTTCTTGTAGGTCGGCAGTTTCCAGGTTGCTGTTAACTGTAAGCTAATTTTGTATCATCAGCAAACTTTGCTTCCATACATCTTCCGGCTGTCATAGAATGTATATAAACATTGAAGAGGCAAGGCCCCATGACAGACCCCTTCGGGACCCCACTCATCACCCCAGACCATCCTGAGCTGTATACCCTGATTGTCACTCTTTGTTTTCTATCTGATAGCCAGGAGCTAATTCATCTTGTTATGTTGCCATGAATACCATGTTATATCAGGGATTCCACAAGTTCTCCATGCGGTACTTTATTAAAGGCCTTGGAGAAGTCCAGAAAAATAACATCCACTGGATTTCCTTTATCCAAGGCTTTACTAACTTTTTCTTAATATCCTAAAAAGTTGGTCTGACATGATCTACCATGCTTAAAACTGTGTAGTGCCTCATCAATAACTCCTCTCTGCTGCATATCCAATTCTATAAGGCAATACTAATATTACAGGAGAAGAATAGGCCCATGTAAAAGGCCACAGGGTGTATCATGCCTACCCCTCCCTAGGTGAATTCCCTCTTCACAGGGTTCAGTCTAGATCCCCAAAAGGCTCGGAAAAATGTACTAAATAGCCCTGTTATAACCCCCTGGGGGTGCAGCACATAGCTTAAATACAAAAACATAGGGACTAGCAGAGTTTTAATCAAAATAACCCTTCTTTTTTTGAACACCTGCTGTCCCTGCCAACCACCCACAAATCTATTTGCCCTGTCTATCCCTTTTTCCCAATTAAGAGTGGAGATGGCTCCAGGACCAAATTCAATCCCTAAAATAGTTATTTGGTCTCTTGCTACTCGAATCCCAGCTAACTGACCTAGGGGTGGAAGTGGGGTGGTCCCAAGGGTTATCCCTTTGCATTTCTCAATGCTAATTATCGAGCCTGACAGGTCAGAGAATCGTCGTAGTACATCTGCTAATACTTTAGGCAAGACAGTTGGGGCGAAAGTTAAAACTAAATTATCAGCATTTGCCAACACTTTCAGTGGGGGAGAATCAGGAATAACTATTATCCATTCTATATCATTATTGATGAGCAACATATGGATTAGGATGTGTATTCCAAAAGTGTATAGGAGCGGACTTAGTGGGCACCCTTGTCTTACCCCTCTGCAAACCTTAAATTTTTTACCATACCATCCATTCACATTTGGTGAGATGGATGCCCCTTTATACATGTGACTTAGCCATGACACAAAAGTGTCAGGAATACCAAAGGCTCACAAGGGAGAAAACAGAAATTTATGGGAAAGCCTATCAAAGGCTTTCTCCTGGTCTAAACTGTATCCAATTGTTTAACCAAGTGAGACACACTAAGCTGAAAGCTTGTTTACAGGTGCAACCTGGGAGCATGGGAAAGTTAAGTGACTTGCTCAGGGTCACACAGTATGCAAGTTGGGCTGTGGGATTCAAACTCAGGTCTCCAGATTTGCAGCTCAGAACCTTAAAACACTGCAATATACTGCCTACTAAACACTATCCCCTGTAGATGTTCAGACTCACCTCTAAAAACAGAGTTCACGCAACAGAATAAGATTGTCCTGTTGCCGCCTACCTGAGATGGCACAAGGCTGGGAGGGGCTAACAAGATAGTGGGCTACTCTAGTTAAATGAGCTAGTAATATCTTGCTCAAAATTTTTAAGTCCATATTAAGTAGGCTAAGGGGGCACCAGTTAACAATAACATTCCTAGACCCTTTTTATGTTTGCTTGCATGCATGTGCAAGAAACATAGTGTCACTATACGAGAATTTGTAGGTGTGCCTCCCTACTTCCAATGCCCTGCTGCCTTTTGCAGGCATGGCCTTACCGCACCAGTGAATGTAAGAGCTGTCTATGACAGCATTTGCAAATGCAGCAGTGTACAGTTGAAAGAACAAGCTGCAGCATGTAGGCAATTTGCACATTGACGTCGTCTGCAGTATGCAAAGTACCTCCATGACGGCAATGCAGTGCAAGAGCTGTCATAGACAGCTCCTCCCCCCCAAACAAGTAGCATGCTGGGAGCCCAACTCAGATTGCTCATGAGCTCCACCCCCACACACACACAGTATGGCTGACGGGGGTGTCCAATCCCCTGTCAGCTCCAGTGCCCCCCCAAAACAGCCTTCAAGGTGCCATGCTGGGAGACCACCCCAGCGTGGCAAACATCCGGTTGGTGGCCCCCTCCAAACACTTTCAGGTGCCACGCTGGGAGCACACCTCAGCGTGGCAAAGCTCTCTCCAATCCCCAGTTGGCTCGGCTGGCCCCACCCCAAAAAAAACTTCCAGCTGCCATGCTGGGAGCCCACCCCAGCATGGCAAATGTCCCACGTCATCTTCCTACAAGAAAAAAGAAACCTAGAAAGTAAGAAAGAATGGTCCCATGCTGACTGTCTTGACCTCCCTCTTCCACCCATGCCCACCCTCTGCGCACCCTGCCTCCCCACACCCCCCTCACCCCATACTTACCTCTGGAGTCCGGTGCGGAGATCTTCGGTGGATCGGGAACACGTCTGTACTCATCAAAGCAAACTGCAGACTGAGGAAATGCCGGTAAGCTGTATAATGGAATAAATAGGGTTTTCTCAACTTTGATGCATATCTCAGGCATTTTTTGGAACTTTTTCACCAAATTGTCAGCATGGGGTTTTTGGGACCCCACCTCATGAATTCTGTCACTGTCATTTTGTTAATCGACCTGAAAGATGATTTTGTGGTCACTGCGCGAAACCACCTTTCAGGACCAATGTCCGAAATGACAGTGTCACAGTTCATGAGGTAGGCCCACAGAAACCCTATGTTGAAAATTTTGTGAAAAAATTCCTCAAAATTACTGTTTCATGAGCGTGCATTGCACAATTCCTACGCACACTCGTAAGTTCACGAATTTTTAATATTTGCACTCCAGATTTTCAACATTGCCTTTTTACCATACCTCCTTATGAGCAGTACAGCTGTCATTTTTCACATCTCACCCAAAATGTGTTTCCGCGCATGTAGCGCACAATGGTGCAGTCAGTGTGCGAAATCAATGTTTGGGACAGATTAAGAAAATCACAGTGACACCATTCATGAGCAGAGGTCTTTAAATGGCTATGTTGAAAATCTAGTGAAAAAAGTCCCAAAAATGACTGTTTTACGAGTGTGCGTTGCGCAGTTCCTACACACGCTCCTAAGTTTGTGAATTTTTAGTATTTGCACTCCAGATTTTCAACATTGCCATTTTACCACACCTCCTTATGAGCAGTACAGCTGTCATTTTTCACATCTCCCCAAAATGTGTTTCCTCGCATGTAGCGCACAATGGCGCAGTCGGTGTGCGAAATGTTTGGGACAGATTAAGAAAATCACAGTGACACTGTTCATGAGCAGAGGTCTTAAAATGGCTATGTTAAAAATTTGGTGACAAAAGTTCATAAATGACTGTTATGAGCGAGCATTGCGCTGTTTCCACACACCCTTGTAAGTGCATGAATTTGTAATATTTTCAGTCCAGATTTTCACCACTGGCATTTTTCCACACTTCCTTATGAACAGTGGTGTTTTCACACTTTCTGTGCAGAAATCCGTGGTCGCTGTGGGAAATCACTGTTCGGGACAGATTAAGAAAATCACAGTGACACTGTTCATGAGCGGAGGTCCCAAAATGCCTGTGTTGACTATCTGCTGTAAAAAATCCCCAAACTAATTACATTAAGTGTGTGCGTTGTGCAGTTTCTACACATGCTCATGACTTCACCACTTTTTTTTACTATTTTCACTGCAGATTTTCAACATTGCCATTTTTTTACACCTCCCCATGAACAGTGCAGCTGTCATTTTTCACATCCTGTTCGAAATGTGTTTTCACACCTGTGGTGCCAAATGCCGTAGTTACTTTGCAAAATCAGCATTCGGCTAATGAACTGATACTGCCACTGTTCATAAGGTGGGTGTCACAAAAAACCCATGTTGAAAATTTGGAGTGAAAATACCATTGAACGCTTGAGGCGTTAGGGTTTCCGACCACAACGCCCCACCCTGTAGAGAATGACAGGCATCAGGGGTGTGACTTGGGATTCTTGCCTGTAATGCTCATACCATTCCACACCCTGCAGCCAGTGAGAGGCATCGAGATGTGCCTTGGACTCTTCAGACCCAAAGTTCACCCCATTCTCCTATACTGCACTCATCTCACCCTATTTCCTGATGGAATGGGGTGAGCATAAGGGCCAAACACCTGAGGCACACCATGACACTTGTCAGTGTCTGCAGGATGGGGTGTGGTGAAATGGCATGGCTGTTGTGCCTGAAGACCCAAAGGCACACCCCACCAATGCCAATGCCAGCAAGCAAACATTCGGCATTGACAAATGCTTGTTTATATATTAAAACTAGTATGGCTTCCTGCATGGATGGTCCATGACTGGAAGGCATCAGTATATGGTTAAAATGGATCACTAAGGCAGGGACTAAGTCTTCATGAAAAACTTTGTAGAACCCAGATCCTGGGACTGAGTTAGATGTTAACTGGCGAGATGGCCATAGTGACCTCCTCCAGGGTTATATCCACAGTCAGGTCTTTAGCATCCAAGACAGAGACCTGTGGTAAGCCTAAAATGTCAAACAACCTCTGAGGGTCAAAGAAACACAGAAACATAGAATCTGATGGCAGATAAGGACTGCTTAGCTCACCTAGTCTGCCCATTTCCCTACCTAACGGATAAGCTGCAGATCCTAGTTAACCAACAGCCTACTTCCTCCCACCCCCACTAGAATTGCCTTCTGTCTGTCCCATGCATTCTTGAATTCCCCCCCACTGTTTTTGACTCTACAACCTCCTCAGGAAGGCTGTTCCATGTATCCACAACCCTCTCTGTGAAGAAATACTTCCTCACATTACCTCTGAGCCGTCCCCCCTCTATCTGCAAATTGTACCCCCTTGTTTTTGCACATCTCTTTTTCTGAAACATGCTACCCTCTTGGGCTGTGTTGATTCCCTTGAGGTATTTGTAAGCTTCTATCATGTTTCTCCTTTCCCTGAGGCTATACATCTTTAGATCCTTTAGTCTTTCTTCATATGTCTTCTGATGCAGACCCTGCATCATTTTGGTTGCCCTCCTCTGGACTGCCTCTATCCTGTCTATGTCTTTGCAGAGGTGGGGTCTCCAGAACTGTACACAGTACTCCAGATGTGGTCTTACCAACTGCCTGTACAGAGGGCCAACAACTTCCTGTTTTCTACTGGCGATGCCTCTCCCTATGCATCCCAGTATCCCCCCAGCCCTCCTTACTGCCTTCTCACATTGCTGGACCACCTTTAGGTTGTCTGATATGACTATCCCCAGGTCCCCTTTCCATTTTTGCTGTTGTCAGTATCTCACCCCCCATTATGTACTCTTCCCGCGGGTTTTTGTTTCCCAGGTGCATTACTTTGCAGTTTGCACTTCTTTGCATTGACTCCAAGCTGCCATACATTTGACCATTCCTCCAACCTTGCCAAGTCCCTTTTCATCCTTTCCACCCCACCTTGTGTATCAACCCTGTTGCAGATCTTTGTGTCATCTGCAAAGAGACATACTTTCCCTTCCAGTCCCTCTGCAATGTCACTTATAAAGACATTAAAAAGGACCGGCCCCAGTACTGAACCCTGAGGTACCACACTAGTAACCCTCCTTTCTTCACTGTGGACTCCATTTACTATTACCCGCTGTGTCCTGTTGTCCAACCAGTGTTTTACCCAGGCTACCACCCTAGGACCCACTCTCAGGCTGGCTAATATGTTTATTAATCTTTTGTGTGGGACTGTGTCAAATGCCTTGCTAAAGTCTAGGTAGGCCATGTTCACAGCCCCTCCCTGGTCTACTGCTTTGGTCACCCAGTCAAAGAAATCAATTAGATTCGTCTGGCATGACCTTCCCGCTGTGAATCCATGCTGCCTTGGGTCCTGTGTCCCACTGGCCTCTAGGTACTCAACAATTATTTCCTTCAGAAGTGATTCCATCATTTTCCCTACCACTGAGGTCAAAATGACAGGTCTGTAGTTTCCTGCCTCTGTCTTGCTCCCACTTTTGTGAAGGGGAATCACATCCGCCCTCCTCCAGTCCTCAGGTACCGCCCCATCCTCCCATGATTGATTAAAGTCAGTGGTGTTACTAGTTCTTCCTTTAGTTCTTTTAAAATTCTGGGATGAATCCCATCAGGCCCCATTGCTTTATCCACTTTCAGTTTTAAGAGTTCTTTCAGAACCCTTTCTTCTGTGAACGGACTAATATCAACCCCCTATCCAGAGTGCTTCTATTGACCGTATTAGGTACTTCCCCCTGCTTTTCCATTGTGAATACTGAGCAGAAGTATTCGTTCAGTGTACCTGCTTTTTCACTGTCACTCTCTGCCCAACCACCTTCCTCTTTGTTCAGCCTCAGTATTCCTGTCTTAGTCTTTCTTTGGTCCCTAATGTACCTATAAAAGGTTTTATCCCCCTTCTTAACCGAGTTGGGTATCTTTTCCTCGGTTTGGGCCTTTGCTATTCTGACTGCCTCACATGCTTCCTTCTGCTTTAACTGGTGCAGTTTTCTATCCTGCTCCTTCTGTGTTTCCTTATACTTCCTGAATGCTATCTTTTTTTCCCTTACCTTCCCTGCCACTTCTTTTGAGAACCATAGTGTTTTTTTCTTTCGTTTTGATTTGTTTATTTGCTTCACACAAAGACTTGTTGCCTCTGACATGGTGGTTTTGATGTTTCCCCATTGTTGCTCCACCCCACCTTCTTGCCTGTTTGCTGGTGCTTTTCTGAGGCACTCTCCCATTTTGGCAAAATCAGCCCTCCTGAAGTCCAGTACTTTCACTTTTGTGTGGCTTGACTCTACAGCTAAGTTTATCGTGAACCACACTGTTTGGTGGTCGCTTGTTCCCAGATGGCTACCCACTTCAAGATCAGAGATCCTGTCTCCATCCCCATTTGAGAGTACCAGGTCTAAGATTGCTCTCTCCCAAGTGGGTTCCAAAACTAGCTGTCTGAGGCATGCCCCCTGTAGGGCACCAAGAATGGCCCTGCTCTTGGATGTGGCTGCAGCAAAGGTGCTCCAGTCAACATCTGGCATAGTCAGGTCCCCCCATCAGCAATATCTCCCCTTTCTCTGCCATCCCAAGGATGCCTTCTATCATTTCCTTTTCCATTTCCTCCCCCTGAGACGGGGGTCTGTATACAACCCCTGTGCGGATTGTGGAGTCATTTCCAGTCTCCAGGGTGACCCACAGTGCCTCCTGTCCTTCCTGTTTACCCTTTAGTTCTGTTGCTTTTATCCCTTCCCTTACATAGAGAGCTACTCCTCCTCCTCTTCTTCCCTCCCTGTCCCTCCAGTAGATTGTGTACCCTGGTATGTTGACATCCCAGTCATGGTTCTCTGTGTACCATGTTTCTGTGACTGCCACAATGTCCAGGCATCCTTCTTCCATCAAGGCCACCATTTCAGGGGAGCTTTTTACCTAGACTACGGGCATTGGTACTCATTACCCTCTATTTTTTATGGCTTTATTTCTTTTTGCCCCATCCCTGTCCCTACTGCCTTTCTCTTTTTCTCCATTTACCCCTGCCCTTCTCCCTATCGACTGCTCTATTTTGGTGTTTACCTCACTAATTACCCGAATTTTTGGAGGGGGGGGCTAGGATTTCCCTTCTCCTCTTCAGTTCCTCCCCCTTGGCTAGTTTAAATGCTTGCCACTGAAGCATTTAAACCTATCACCCAGGATCCTAGTTCCCCTCCAGGATAGATGCAGACCATCACGCCTGTATAGGCCTGCATCCCTCCAGGTGAAGCCCCAGTCCCCTGAGCTCTGCACCAGCTTTTCAACCAGTCATTGAATCCCATGGTGCAGAGTGCCCAAGCCTCATCCATGCCATAGACAGGTAGCACTTCCAAGGAAGTTACCGTGTGTGCTACTTGTCTAAGGCCCCTCCCCAACTCCACAAACTCCTGTTGCACTGCTCTGATCCCATTCTCAGCCAGGTCATTCATCCCTAGGTGGATATTGACATCCAGCTCCCTCCCCCTTGCCGCTGCTCCCACGATCCTGAGGATTCGTTTCCTGTCCCTCCAAGCCTTAGCACCGGGCAGGCACCTTACCTCCCTTTCCCCTCCCTCCCTCAGTTCTACCCCCTAACAATCGAGTCCCCCACCAGGAGTTGTTTCCTTCCCCTGTGGGGTCCTGGGCCATCCTCCTGTGGGTCTCCATTGTGAAGGTTCCCAGCATCCTCCTTTGTTTCCACTGCAGGTGCCTCCGTAGAGGAACCATGCTTCGTCAGAGTGGTGAATGAATTGTGGAGAAGCACAACTGGAGGGATGCACCTCTGTTCCACCACCCTCACCCTCCCTGAGCCCACTGTGGTCCAACCACTCCTCTTTCTTGGCAACCTCTGAGGTAGTGGCGGTGGCCTGGGTGGTCCCTGGGTGGGGGAGCAGGTTTCCTGAATACTTGCCAGTTCAGCATGGAGACAAACAATCTCCTTCCTCAGACCAGAGAGGTACCTGCAAGTAGGGCAGCAATGCAGTTTCCAGAATGTCTCCGGGAAGACTGCTGCTCCACAGCCAGTACATTCCACCACTCCCCACATGTCTGGGTCCCTTCCAGTTACAGATGCTTTTTTGTTTTTGTTTTTGTTTTAGGTGTGTGCAAGCTTGTGAGTGTCTCTACCCCCTATTCAAAGTCTTGGGGGGTGACCGAACAAACCTTCTATTTAGGTTTCCACTATGCCCAAAATTTCCTGAGGAGAATGTACCAATCGCCCAGAAGGGGAGGTGAGCTCAGTAATGAGCCTGTTTTCCACCCTAGTTTTACTTTCCTTATAGGGGTCTAAAGATTTCTTATGAATCTGTGTACCAAATCAAAGCTCTTGGCTAAGAGATTTAGCATGGTTGTATTGAATTTCAACCATCTGCTTTTTAGTGTTGTGGATAACCAGACTATAGTCATGTGTAGTTATCTCAGCTTGAGAAATGAGATTTTGTAAGTGATGGTGTAACTGTAAATACTTTAAATATTCCTTATTTACGTACACAGGTTTTCATCTGTATTCCAACCCCCCCCCCCCCGAGTCGTGCCTGAAAATAGGCAAGATATTATCTAGTGCACTTACCCGGTTAACAAAAACTAAATAAACTAAATAAATAAATACATTTAAAGAAATATAATGATGGTAAGTAAATAAATCTCCAGGGCAGTTCCTAAAATAAATGTATTTCTTATGTCATCCCAGCGGTTGGAAAATGGGTCGGGGTACCTCACTTGTAGTCTACGGGCCTTACCTGAGCTGTAGCTGCTGCTGCTTACACACAATTTGTATGCGTAACAAAAGGTGGAAAACCAGTCTTCTCATGTGTGAGGGTGAGAGTGGTTCATTGTGTGAAGGCTGCAGCAGGGTGAAGAGGAGCACAGTCCTACTGCTGGACCACCTTACCCTTTGGCTTGGCTTGTGATTTGCTCTAAGAGTCAAGCCAGGCCCTTGGCTCGACTCCGGCTCAGATTTTCCTCAGAAAATCAAGGCTTGCCCACCTTTAAATTTTTAGTATTGGTAACCAACCCATGAACACAGTACAATCAGTACAAGGTGACTTCCTTCTATGTCAAAAATGGTTACCATCTAAATGGATGTTATTGAATGTAAAGAAAACTAAATCCATGATTTTTTCTGGTCTGCAGAAGAAATCAGAATTAATTCAAATTGTGGACTTGAATGGGGAGAGAGTTGAACAAGTAGATAGTTTTAAGTACTTAGGAATGACCCTAGATTCCAAATTAACATTTGAACATCATATTAATAATACTGTTAGAACAATACACCAAAGATTAGGTGCTCTATATGGAGCAAATTCCTTTTTGACTCTGGAATCAAAGAGGAAACTCAAGCATACTTTTTTGCTTAACGTGTTGGATTATGGTCTCACCATCTAAACAGCAAGCAACGAAAAGGCTCTGAGTTGAAGGTCACCTATAATAATGCTCTCAGGTTCATGACCAATCTTACTATTAGAACACATCATCATGAGTTGCTTAAGAAATGTAGGTGTCTGTCTTTTGAAAATAGAATAAAAGTTAGAGTGGGTGTTCCATTGCATTAAGTTACTAACAGTCTGTCTCCTAGTTCAGTTCAGTCCCTATTCTTACATAGTATTAATGAACAAGGCACAAGATCTCAGAATAAATTTGTGTTCTGACCACCTTTCTTGCAAAAATCTTTTGGACAGAAATCATTACAATACAGAGCCCTTATTTTCTATAACACTATCCCAGATAATATAATTAATAGTGGCACTGTAACATCCTTTAAAAATAGTTTAAAATCATGGTTGGCAACTGAAAACGATTGTTCTTGCGAACCAATTTCATAAATGTTCTGTTCTTTTTATTGTTTTTATTATGTATTGTTGTATGTTGTGTGTTTAATATGTACTATGTATGAATTGTAATGTTTTTGTAATACTTTTTGCTTGTGAAAATGGGCAGTAATGCTCATCTTGCTTACAAGTATAAAAAATAAAAATGAAATGAAATGAATGCTTCCATGCAAACAGACTTTAAGGTGCAAACACAAAAGTAGCAATAACTCGATACCCATGCACATGTCCAGTCCCCCCCATGCACACACACTGCAGCATGTGCAGCCATGCTGCTACAGACAGCACACCAAGCATAGATATGTCGAGAGTCTCTTATCTGTTTACTAGGAAGCCAGAGGCAGGAGTCTTTAAGAGATGATGCCCATGGGTCAGAGTGCTGGTGTGTACCACCTTGAAATGAATGGAGTTATTTTTCATTACTATTTTATACATTATGATGGTGAGTTGGAGAATAATGAAGGCCACAGTTCTACTAACAAGGCCCTTGTTAGTTGAGCAGTGGCCTTCATTGATCTCTAACTCTCCATCAATAATGTATAAAATAATTATAAAAAAAATACTCCCATTCATTTCAATGGTACATGCCCCTGCAGTCTCCCTTGCCCTATGTCACAATGTGCTTGAGAGTGGGGATGTGGAGGTCAGCTTCACTGGGGGGGGGGATAAGCCTGACTATAGTGGGGATCCAATGTTCTGTGCTTCAAACCCCAGGAAATCATACTGTATTCTGACAAATGCAGTATGGTCTCACCATAGAACTGATCCGGAGCCTAAATGGTCAATAGAACCTATGCTAATAGTGGAATGCAAGGCTCTAGCTCGGTTTTCAAATCACTGTCCCTGGCTGCACTTCCAGCAACCATCAGATTCTTTACTCCGCTTGCCTCAGTAAGACATCTCCGGACAGCTCTTCTTCACTTTCTTGAAGAAGTTTATTTTGTCTCGGTTTATCGAAGTCAGTGTAATTATTTCAATTTTTGAAGCACTGTCCTTGGTTCACATGTAGATTTAGTCTAGATTAGAGTCAGATTTGGTAAGTTTTCAGTTCCTTATTGGTTTGTCTCAACCGGGAAGGAACCGATAGTTCCTTTAATTTTCTGAGGTGAATCAGTCTTCCCGACTGTTTAGGTAAGTCGGTTGTTATTATTTAAAAAAATGTCACTGGGTTAATTCTTGGTTTATTGGTTTTGAATGATGGATAAATGTCACAGACCAAGAAAAGAATGGGCCCCACAGGTTTCCAACATTGTACAGAGTGTGGGGAACCATTCGCTAAAGCAGATCCTCATCTAATTTGTGTTTTTTGTTTGGGGTTTGACCACCTCAAAGAGGACTGTGAGGTTTGCAAAAACTTCCCTCAGTCGACGCTTGAAAGGCGACTTAAATGACTGTAGGAGAAGATGTCTGAAAAGGCTGCTGACCCAGCTACAGACAAACTGGTGACCAGTCGAAAAGAACTGGAGGAACAGACTTCTGACAAGGGTGATGGTTCCTCAACAAATAAATGGCCTGCGGATACTGCCACTGATCTGGCAACTGCAGGTAAAAGAAAGAAAAAAGAGAAACATGCAGCGGTCGAACCACAACCGAAGAAAACACCGGTTCTGACTGCTGAGGAAGTAATGAATGCTATAAGGATTATCCAGGTGCTCCAACTGAATACCCCAGTCCCGGCTGAGAAGCGACCACATACACATACCTCTGGTTCTACCTCAGTTCTCAGTTTGTTGGAACAAGGGGTTGAGCTTTCGGGAGAGGATGAGGATGAAGATGAGGTTGAGGATGAGGATGAATATTATGGAGAACCGATTGAATCGGATATTTCTCCTGATCCCCACCATCCTGATTCCCCTTATAAAGGGACTGAGGACTATACTTCCCACTTTGCTTTTATAAAAGTAAGTGGCCCAATCCCTGGACCTCCCTACTCAGGAATCCACCGATGAGAAGGAGGAACAGGACTACTTGGAGATGATGGGTGTGCCAGTCTCCAAAAGACTGTTACTGCCCATCCACAAATCCTTGAAAAAACAGGTTAACAAGGTCCTGCAGGCCCCCACTTCTGTGCCACTGGTTGATAGGAAGGTGGACAAGAAATACTGTGTGGCTAGGGGTGGAGCAGAGTTTCTTTTTGGACACCCAAGTCATGAGGGAGTGGTGCTGGCTGCAGCCAGTGATAAGGCTGACATACCCTTGGCATCTCACATTCCAGACAAAGATTCTAGGAAAATGGACTCCATTGCAAAAAAGGTTTACCTGGGATCCTCTCTGATCATCAGGCAGGCATCCTATATGGCCTACATTGACAGATACCAGGGAACTTTATGGAATACTGTGATGGAAATCACAAAGTCTGTCCCAGACCCTATGACAGCTGACCTGGAGAAAGCTGCAAAGAGGGGCATAGAGGCATCAAAAGCCCAATTTAAAATGGCTGTGGACAATAATGACACTGCAGCCAGACAAATGGCTTCCTCTGCATCACACAGAAGGTTTGCTTGGCTCAGATCCACCACCTTGACCCAAGACACACAGTCCAAGGCCCTGGATTTCCCATGTGAGTCTACTTCTCTATTTGGTGAACAGCCAGAGGCTTACATGAAGAAAATGGATGACTACAAGACAGCCCATAAAAGGGCTGCTGCTAAAGAAAAGACATCTAAACCCCAGAAACAACAAGCCAGGGGAGGTAGAGGAAGGGGACACTATAGGCCATTCTTCCAGCCTCAAGCTTTTCCCCAGTACCAACCACAGAGAGGTTATTTCAGAGGTAGGGGCAGAAGATGTGGCAACAGAACTAGCCCCAGCACTCAGACAGCACCACAAGCCAAGCAGATGGCCTGAGGTGTCTGCATGGGTTGCCTCCCCAACCCCAGTAGGGGGCAGGCTCACCCATTACCTCCAGGAATGGCAAACCATCACCACAGACAAGTGGGTCCTGGAGGTAGTGGGCCAAGGTCTGGCTCTCAGCTTCAAGTTTATGTCAAAGCTGAGGGAAAGGGTCTTCAGACCCTCTTGCCCATCAAAATCATTGCTATAGGAAGGGGAAGTATCAAATCTCCTGTCTCAAAGGGCAATAGAGCCAGTTCCTCAGGGACAGAGAGGAAAGAGGCTCTATTCAAGGAACTTCCTCACAACAAAGAAAACAGGGGAGTGGTGACCCATACTGGCTCTCAGGCACCTGAACAGACATTTGGTAAAGCCAAAGTTCAAAATGGTGACCCTGGCAACAATTCTTCCAACCCTAAGGCAAGGGGATTGGCTGGCATCTCTAGACCTAAAGGATGCATACCTCCACATCCACATCAGGCAGTCCCACAGAAAATTTCTCAGATTCCGACTGCCATCAGGCCATTACCAGTTCAAGACAATGCCTTTTGGACTTACTTCTGCTCCAAGGGTGTTTACAAAATGCTTGGCTTTGGTTGTGGCACACCTGAGGCGGCAAGGGGTGGCAGTATTCCCTTACCTGGATGACTGGCTAGTCATAAGGCAATCCCCTCAACAAGTAAGCGAGTCCCTGACACTCACACAGGATGTACTACAGTCACTAAGATTCCTAGTCAGTCTGAGAAAATCCATATTGGAGCCAGTACAGCTCCTGGAATTCATAGGAGCTGATCTGGACACTGGGAGAGGAAAGGCTTTTCTACAACAGACAAGGGCAGACAGCCTGATACAGTTCGCAAGTATCTTCAAGCTGCAAAGCCTAAGGCCTGCAAGGCACTTCCTGCAATTACTGGGCCACATGGCAGTCTCCACAGCAACAGTGTCAGGGGCAAGGTTCCAAATGAAAGATATTCAATATCATCTCAAACTACATACTACATGAATCAGCCGTGAGAGGGCTGTTCAGTAAGTGGCTGATGCTGGAGGAGGGGGGGCAGGACAGCACGTAAAGACCTTGCGTTTTTACACCAGAGGTATGCTTGTAACTATTCTGTATTTGTGAAGCCCTGTTGTCTGTTTTAAAACTAGAGCTGTAAGAACGTTCCTTCATTTAGTGCCAGTGCTTCTCCTACAGCGAATTAACTTGCTCGGGACTTTGATTACTTTCCCAACCTGAATCAGCTGTGAGAGGGCTGTTCAGTGAGCGGTTGATGCTGGAGGAGGAGGGGCAGGACAGTGCATAAAGATCTCGCGTTACCACTGCACGAGCATGAGTGGTGCGCCACTCAGAAGAGAAATTTTGATCTGGACAATAAAGGGTCACTACGAGTTTTAAATATTGGAAAGTAAAATATAGATGTTATTTAATTATTAGACAACATTTAACTACTTATGGTTTTTAAGTGAACTAAAGTCCTAAAATATCTATAATTCCTGCATTTGATAGGTGGCAGAAGCTGGATATCAGAAGTTAGCAGCTATATTTATAGTTTTGGGTGGGTAACTAAGAATAGACTACTCTGGTTTGGCTTATTGTAAGACAGTTGAACGGCTGATGAATATGGATTTAATTTTGAAACTGCCCATTTTATCTTTGATAATGTTTACAGTTGATGATGTTAAATCATCCTGTTTTAAACGATTTGATACTAAGGAGAACGTTATGTTCTCACAAAGTAATTTGACAAAGGGCTTTTGTACCTCAAATTATTTAAATAACTCAAGTTGGCAGGGTTTTAAGTCAGATGATGATGTTCAAGAATTGCACTTTATCTCAAGGAAAATGATTTCATTGTTGCTTTGTTTTCATTGTAATTATGAGATTATTGTGTCTGTTCATTCAATTATGGTTTTTAATAAGTCACCAATGTCTTATAAGAAGGGTTTGATGTTTTCAAACAGAGTGAGGAAATTAATATTGTTGTTACTGCTGCTTTCAGGAACAGTACATTCAAATCTGGGTCCTCTGGTAGAGGAACCAATTGAAGTAAAGAGCCCATTAAAATCTTCCCTTCATATGGTTCATCTAAATGTAGCTAGTTTAATAGCTAAAAAAACAATTTTGGAATGCTGGGTTTTGAATAACAAGTTTGATCTGGTTGTCTGATAATATTACTAATTCTGAGATTCTGTTACCAGGATATTCTATTTTTAGGAAGGATAGGGTAGGCAGAAGGGTTGGGGGATGCTTATTTTATGTAGCTGATCATTTGCTGATACAAGAATTAGCTATTATTCCTGACAGTAGAATGTTTGAAACAATTGCTATTTCCATTTCCTTTGGTAATAAAAAAGTTTTGACCATCATAAACGTATATGTTCCACCAGATAAATCAAATGAGGGGGTTCCTGCTTTTTTTAACTGTATTCAAAATTTGTCAATAAGGGAAACTATTTTGGTTGGTGATTTTAATTCAAATTGGTTGTCTCCTGCTGAACATGAGATTAGAACAACAGGAATTGATCTTGGGTTTCAACAACTGATAGATGGCCCCACCAGGGTGAATTATAAAACAGGGTATTCATCAACCCTGGATTGGGTGATTACAAATAGTCCATCACATATAGTTAAATGTGGAATTCTCCCTGATGGGATCAGTGATCATAGTCCTGTATTTTTTGATTGGTCAGTTAAAATGCATAAAAAAGAAGCTAGGATCATAAAATATAGAAGGCTCAAAGATTTAGATGAATGAAGGTTTTTTGAGGAATCACAATTAGTCGATCGGTCATTTCTAGATAATATAATCGATATTAATGAAACATATCAGACATTTTGTAATTATGTTTCTTTTATTTGTGATAAATTAATACCAATTAGATCTATTAGGGTTAAGGGAAATAGTAATGTTTGGTTTACCCCTAATTTACTGAAATTAATTAGGGAAAGAAATCAAGCATGGAAAGTTTATAGAAGGACTAAACAATTGGATCAGCAATTATTTATAAAAAGCTTAGGAATAAATGTCAATTAGCAATTCGTGCAGCAAAGAAGGATTATTTTAAGAAAAAATTTACAGAAGTTAAGGGGAACCCAAGTGCAACTTGGAATACAATAATCTGTTAATGGGTAAACTTAAGGGGAGTGAATACTGTGTACTGGAGAAGGAAGGTAGTATTATTATGGATCCCAAAATTGTTGCTAAAACCTTTAATTCACATTTTACTAATTTGGATAGGTATAGTTCTAATGTGGGTAGTATGGATAGTTCCTGGAGCCATTTGGATGCATTCATGCAATCAAGTAGTGATGGAATGTATGGGAGTGATAATATTCCAAAGTGTTATTTTTGTTCATTACAAACTAAAGATGTGATTGAGTTTGTGTCTAAAATGGATCCTAGGCCATATAGGGGATCTTATGATCTTGATTATAGGATATTGAAAAGAGTTATTAATAGTGTTGCAGGATATTTGACAACATTGTTTAATCATTCTTTATGTTATGGAACTTTACCTGATGTGTGGAAGAGTTTAGTGGTAAAGCCAAGTTATAAATCAGGATCAAGACTTGATCCAAATAATTATCGTCCAATTTCTATGCGTGCCCCTCTCTCTAAAATATTAGAGAAAATAGTTTCAGTTCAGTTAACAGAGCATTTAATAAAATACAAACTTTGGTCAGACTCACAACATGGTTTTAGGCCTAACCATAATACAGAGATAGCCTTGGTGAGGTTCACTAATCAAGTCACTAGGGCAATTGATAGTGGAGATGTCGTAGCGGCTTTTGTGGACCTCACCAAGGCTTTCGACCTAGTGAATCATGAGGTACTATTGAAACAGTTATCTATTCTAAAGTTGTCAGAAGGGGTTATTTCATGGTTTAGGGATTATTTGGTTAATAGGAATCAGAAGACTTTAATTAATGGTATATTATCTGACCCTTCTTTGTTGAAATGTGGAGTCCCTCAGGGCTCCATTTTAGGCCCTTCGCTTTTTTCTTTATTTGTAAATTCTTTAGCTGTTAATTTTAAAAAGACTGAGTTATTGTTGTATGCAGATGATGCAGTTTTGTTTTGTTCCGGTTCAGATTTTTTGTCTTTATAGAACATATTACAATATGATTTTAGTTTGCTTCACTGTTGGTTTGATTAACATAAATTGGTACTAAATTCAACAAAAACCAAGACAATGATATTCTCCCATCCTAGGAGAGTGCAAAATCAAGAATTAAAAATTACTGATAACTTGGGTAATGCAATTGAACAGGGTAGGCAGTTTAAATATTTGGGGGTACTAATTGATTGTCATTTAGCATTTGATTGTCATGTAACAGAGTTAATTAGTAGGGTACATAAAAGGTTGCGGTTTCTTTATCGAATTAGGGTCAGTCTTATGGAGGATGTTAGACTATTGCTTACACATAGGCCCAGATATTCAAACTGCACCCAAAAAGTGCGCAATAGCAGGAGTAAGCGCAAGTCCATTGCACCCATGCGCAAGAGGCGCGATATTCAAAAACGGAGCGGGCCAGCACTACGCCTACAGCCGATGACTGAACATCGCACCACCTGCGCCATAGCGCAACTAGGGAGGGGAAGCTGAGCAGATCTGATGCGCCATAGTGCAACAAGGGATGTGCAGCTGAGCAGTCCAGAGGCACCATAGCACAACCAGGGATGCCCCCCAGCAGCAGGGCAATGCAACTGCACAACCAGGGAGGTAGGGGCCCACCACCCATGCCACAGATGGGCACAGGAACACACAGCAGAACAGACATTGTTCCCACACACCCCATGCACTGCACAACTGGGAGAGGGCTGGAATAACCACCGGCCCATGGAGACAAGCAAACAACCCACAGCTGGGCCATGGTGCCCCATCACACCCTCGGCAAGCGGTGACTGGCATTCAAGGAGGGCTGACCACCCCGTGCCACACCATCCCCCCAATGCAGAGTACACCCTGCACCATGACCCCTAGACACCCTTCCCAGGAGCAGTGTCCACCACTGCAGGAAACCCCATGCATGCCACCACCCCACTGTGACACTGCAACCCTGCACCACAGAACCATGCGAGCAGCCACCACGAGCACCCATCAGCGGGTGGCAGCACACAGCGATGCAACAGCACGGCATTCACAGTGCCACCATGCACAGTCCCCGGGTACTGCTGAGAGACCAACCATGCATCAGCACACGAGGTACCCCACATGGGACAGGGCTTGACCCAGACACCACCACCAGTGGTACAGCACCCTGCACAGTCTCCAAATGACACACCCCGACCCAGCACTGGCCACAACAGCCAGCACAGACACCCACAGTGGTGCGTGGAAGCATGCATCACACCGGATGCCACACAGTGCATGGACAGACACCAACCCATACCCAAGGGCACAACAACACAGGGACACAGTGGCGGGGCAACCAAGCCCCCAGTGTGGGCCCATGTAAACTGTGTACACACAACCCACAGTCCTCCATGGCACTGGAGTGCCAGCCACCCTGTGCAAGCACTGTGGACCTGTACACCACCAGCATTTTCCCGGAGCACAAGTCACAGACAGTGGTGCACATCCCCTGCAACACACACAAGGCACAGCATGAAGGTGGGACAACAACTTTGGAGGCCACAGTGTCACCCGAGGCAGACATGCACCACACCAGTGACAGGAAGCAACCCAGCAGTGTGACGGGTACAGTGGCTGCCCTGCATGGACTGCCACCACTGACATGCCAGCAGACCATGCAGGTCACAGACATGCATGGGTGTCAGCTGCACAGGCCATGGACGGGCTGATAGGGGTGCCATGGACACAGAGCATGCAACATAGACCACTGCACACAGTCATCCAGTGCACAGGGCACAACACACACACCACACACACTGACTGATAGCTACTCCCACACCATAGTCACCTCCATACGGACACACACACATACCCATGACCGCACCACCCCGGACGCCATGCACACCACTGCAGCTGAGCACCTATAGCCCACTGCAAATCAGAGACCACCACAGTATTCATATCAAAATAACTGTATTAAAACAAGATATAAAAGTTAACTATTTACAACAGTATATACAAGGTGGGGGAGGGGCCACAAACAAGGTGGAGGTGGGTAGGGGCAGGAGTGGACAAATGGGACAGGAAAGAGGAGGGTGTGAGGGTGGGTCCAGGGGGGTAGGGGATATCAGGGGCAGAGGGACTCCTAGCAGGAGCGCCGCTCCCTGCTCTGGCTCCGTCGCTGTCTGTGCCTCCTCAGGACCCCGGTCTCATTGATCCTGCAAAGGATGTCGAGGGACGCCATCGCCACCTGCAGGATCTCCCGCAGTGCCTCCCTTATGTCTCGGAGCTGGCGTGTACCTAGGACAAGGGAGCACAGTCAATATGTGTGAATGCACAGCCCCATACAGCCCACCCACTGTGCATGGCATACGGCTGTGGGACATACCTCTGTGATGGTGTGTGACCACCCACAGTGATCACGTCCACATGACCTGCCCACCCAGGCACATACAGCCATCCGAAACGCAGCACACACACACCCCCACTGGCCAAGTCATGCACAGCACCACCGTAGTCATTCAGTGACATGGCTATGTGGTGCAAAGGCAGTGGCACAGTCATGTACCTGGTGCACGCATGGACCACCATCGATGCACTCCCAGACATGCACTGCCACTGGACAGTGTTGACTGTAACTAGTTGTGTGCATGGCAGTGGTGTCGATGGATGGTGGCCATGCCCCGCTGCCCACCCTGTTACACAGCATGCAATAGTAATCATGGAGGCATGGCACTCACCATCATCGGGCTTGTCCATTGGGTGCTATGGACCCTCACCCTGCCTGGCTGCCCTCTCCTCTTCATTGTGCCACTGTTCATGGGCCAGGCGCTGTTCCTCAGGGCCTGTGGTGCAAACATGGAGAGAGGAACATCAGTACAATCCCGTAGCAAAGCCCCCCTACCCCCAGGTGTGTGCCCTCCCACCCAGCCAGACCCACCCACCCCACACCCTGACAACACCACCACAGCCAACCCCGGATGGTCCCTCCCCATGTGCTGGACACATACAACTGTGATGCCCGTATGGAAGATAAAAGTGTGTTGACATAACACCTACCTGGCTGTGGCACCATGCCCCTCCTGGCACGTCCCTGCAGGTGGGCTAGCAGCTCCGAATCCCTCCACAGCAGGTCCCCCTACCTGTGGTGGCACTGCTCTGCACTTCTCACTCATCCAGTGACCTCCTCGAGTGCAGTGACCACCTCCTCCCACACCTGGCTCTTGGACCTGTCCAGGGGTGCCTTCCTGAGCAGTGGCCCATGGTGTGACTCCACTATGGCCACTAGGTTGGCCAGCTCAACCTGAGTTCACTGAGCAGCCCTCCTGTGCCCCATGCTCTCTGCTTGGTCTGCAAATATGGCGCTCTGCAGCGCAGCTCCCCACGTGCAGATGCTGCATGGTGCAGCGCTGCCATTCCCTATCGTGTTGTCACCAAACAGCACGATAGTGGTGCACCCATGCCTGACGGATGGTGCCTAGGGAGCAAAGGTTGGGCACAGGGTCAAGGGTCTCTGGCGCACGGACACGCACAGTGCCATTGGAACCCAATGCATGTAGTGCAATTGGCTGCCTGTGTGCTACCACCAGTAGCGGCCTACCGCGCTGTTGCCCCAGTGCACCTATGATGGCCCAGTGCCACAGCGCCATGTAGGTGACCATTGCTATAGCGCCACTGGCACAATGGTGGCCATGCTCTGCATTGCTTCCCACGCACAGCACATCAGCAGCATGGCAGACACCTGCGTCAGCAACCCGGGCATGCGCAGTGAGGTGTGTGCTATGCATGTCACAGAACTGCACCATTGGCTCAGCATGTTCAACACAATTGCGCAAAGCGCAACAGTGCGATATTCAGCCATCATATGCAAAACAGCTAACCAGCCATGCAATGGCGCAGCACTGCAATTTGCATCCACTTAAAGTTGCGCCTCGCCTCATTTTCATGGGTTGCGCTATAAATGTGCGACATTGGGCTGCAGTGGCCATAGTCGGTTACTGCAGTCTATTGGTGAGTTGCATGCTGTTTGGGAGTGTGGACTGTGGATTTAGGGACATGCATGGGACTGCACAGTCACAGGTAACAACTGCCATTCTTACAGGCTAAATAATGACCGAGCAAGTTGTGGGAGTGGTGGGAGGAGGAGGAGGCCTAATTTTACCAAGGCCAAGACTGAAGCCCTGTTTGACGCCTACCTGAATCAGGAGCCGCTTCTCAGTGGACTGCAAGGAACACCTCAAGCCCGTGCTGCTGCATGGGAGGAGGTGGCACGTGCTGTGAACCTGCATGGCAGCCACCAGCACTCTGTGCAGGAGTGCAAGAAAAAGATGGGCATGGACAGGAGGAGGACAAAGGAGAAGGTGGCTGCCATCAGGGCAGCATGAGCTGCAACAGGTGGAGGACAGCAGGAGGTGGTACACCTGACCCCACAGGAGGAGAGGATTGCTGGAAGCATGCAGCGTAGTGCCATTGAGGGTGTTCCATGTGGTGGCTTCCAGATGGGTGGTGGCCCATCACTGCATGGTAGGTCATGGTCTGTCTATGGGGGGGCAGGGTAGGTCACATGCAGTAACGTGACTTTGTTTTCCCTTACAGATCCTGAGCATCTGCATGGGTCAGCGGTGGTGGGCATGTCCACTGAGGACAGTCAGCTGGAGATGGAGGAGGGCCCATCCACCTCCACAGGTATACATGGCTCAGTGCGACAGTGAGGCTGCCTGGCTGTCCACACTGATGTTGTTGTAACAGGTGCAGAGGAAGCTCTGCCTGTGTCCCAGCGTGCTGGCATCCATGGATGCCAGCATGCTGTGACTGGGGCTGGTGCCGAGTCTGTCACCGATGATGATGTCGCTAATGGCATGGGCAGTGACATGTGTGTGCCACGGGATGGCCACACAGCAGGACACATCGCGGCCATGGCTGTGGGTGGTGCTGCCGTGGAGGTCTGTGTGTCAGCACAGTCCCAGCCTGTGCCTGTCAGCACCAGTGGGGTGGCACTGGTGTTTGTTCAGGACAGTGGGACTGTTGCAGCCACTGCGGTGGCACCACTGAGCCCTGGGGAGCAGCAGCCGAAGGGGCAGCATCAGCAGTCGGCCAATGGGCTTGGGGGTACAGGGTCCAGCGGCGGCATCTGTGCACCGCCTGTGGACATGCCCAGACCTGGTCCTGGTGCGCAGCACCCACCCTCAAGGGGTGCTGAGCATCAGGGCCACGCACACCCTGAGGGACAGGATGCCAAGGAGGCAGATGACCTCTTGGATGAGCACACCTGCCTACTGCAAGCATCAGTCCAGCAGCAGATGCGGCTTGCGACATCGGTGGATGCACTGCGTGCGGCTCTGGAGTGGGCAGAGGAGCGTCGCAGCAGAGACACCGCTCTGATCCTGGCAGGGATGGACCAGTTGCGGGAGGATGTGACCACTGCCATTGACAGGCATGCACAGGCATTCACTGCTGTCATGGCCCCAACGGGCACACAGTCATGTGCCCATGCATCGCAGACACCACACAGTGCACTGTCCACCCCCCATTCCTGGCGTTGTGAGACACCCTCCCTGTTGACACCGGGTTCAGCTGTGGGCATCCTGAACACACCTGGCGCAGGCATGTTCAGTGTGCTGCAGACCCCTGCGCGAGCACGGTTGCGTTCACACAGTGGAATGCCTGGGGGACCATCGGTGCCACCCCATGAGGCCAGTGGTCAGCCTGTCATTGCTGGCGGGTCTCGGCGGGGCCAACCATGCATCTGTGGCAGCCGGGGCACTGTGTTGCATGACTGACCTGTCTCCCAATGCGGCTACTGTCTGGTGCTGCCCTGTGTGCATTGTGTCTTTCAGTGGGCAGTGTGCGGGTGGGTACCTGGCTCTGCACGCGGACACACAGTCCATCTGCACACCCTCCCGGCTGCTTTCTGCAGTTGCATGTGCATGATGATGCCTGCATTGCGCTGTACACTAATGTGCAATGGTGCTCAGCATCTGACACACGCACATGGACAGGCAGTGGGTGTGGTGGTCTGTGGACATGTGTGTGGCTAGGGGTGGCATTCTGGGTCGGTGTGCCTCCTGCCCTTTGTGCAAGTTTGGTGCTGTGTGTGTGTGTGTGTGTGTGTGTGTGTCTCCATCTGCGTGGCATGTTAGTCCTCACCCATCCCTGGTTGTGTGTGTGGTTCCAGGCCCTGCTACTTCTCTTGATGGCATGCAACCCAGGTGTGTGTCCATGCATGTTTGTCAGTTGTGCCTTAGCCACTGTTGACTGCACATGGCCCCATGACTTACCTGGGTTGGCTGAAGTGCTCCTCCGTGATGGTGTCCCAGTGCAGCTGTGCCAGCTAGAGCAGTCGGGGGTCCCATCGGCCAAAGGGGGGCTGCCTATCACCATCGTCACCGGCGTCCTCATTGTCCCCATTGCTGTCCCCCTCTTCAACCTGTACGGCTATCCCACAATCATTGGCTATGTTGTGCAGGATGCAACAGGCCAGGAATAGCCCACAGGCCTTTGAAGGGCTGTACTGTAGGGCACCGCCGGAGGAGTCCAGGCAATGGAAATGTGCCTTCAGCATCCCGAACACCCGCTCAATGACATTACGTGTGGTGGCGTGTGCCTCATTGTAGCGTTGCTGCGATGGGGTTGTGGGCCGCCGGTAGGGTGTGAGCAGCCAGGGGCAGGAGTG
This sequence comes from Neoceratodus forsteri, assembly GCA_016271365.2. Lineage (NCBI taxonomy): Eukaryota > Metazoa > Chordata > Ceratodontiformes > Ceratodontidae > Neoceratodus > Neoceratodus forsteri. Next base: position 561,234,114 of record CM028130.1, on the reverse strand, counting down.
GGTATCCACTGTCACCTGTGTGTAGAGGGATGGAGGTTAGTTTGGTGATCAGCATCGCCCTGCTCCGGGCCATGTAGGCCACTACCCATGTCACCTCTGACCATGCCCCCAGGCCCTATGATTGTCCATATGGTTTGCATACTCACCCACTAGGTGTCCAGTGGGGATATCCCCACTCTTGAATCTGTGGCACAGTGCCGACTGGTGCCAGATGAAGGCATCATGTGCTCCCCCAGGGTGCGTGGCACAGACAATAATTATGCACCCCCTGGCATGGCACACCACCTGGCAGTTGATGCTGGCATAGCCCTTGCAATTGATATATGCGGCCCCGTTGGGGCCAGGTGGTGTGCATATGGCCACATGGGTGTAGTCTATTTCCCCTAGCATGCCAGGCATACCTTCTACCCTGTGGAACTCCTGTATGTTTGCTGTGCACTCCGCCGGTGTGCTGGGGAAATGGATGTACTCCGCAGCATGTGGCAGCAGTGTGCTGAGGAATTGGGTGAGGTGGCGTGATGTGGCCAACTGGGTTATGCCTGTGGTGTCCCCAGTTGGTCTCTGGAAGGTACCTGTGGTGAACAAGCACATGCAAGCTGTCATTTTTGTCTCCACTGACAGGTCATGGCTCCGTCGTGTGGGTGCCTGCATCACATCACTGCACAGCTCACAAAGCCTCCTCAGAATTGCCTGATTCAGGCGGTACCAGCCCACAATCTCTGTATCACTGTACAGCTTGAAGCTGGTGCTGGCTCGGTACTGCCTGTTGGGGGCATACCGCCGACGGGCCCTTCCACGGCCACACCCCCCTGCTGCCCACCTTCTCACCACCCTCATAATGGCCTCCATCTGGAAGGTGGCACTGGCCACGTCCCTGGCTTGTGTTCACCCCCCCAGCAGCTGTTACTGTATTCCCCCCGCTGTCCTCACTGCTACTTCCCCTGCACCGGGAACACCTGCCTGTGGTGGCCTCTATGGTGTGTGGCACTTCCCCCTTCTGCACTGGCTGTGGCTCCCCACACCTTCCCTGTGCCTCTGTGTTCATGGTGCCCTTTCCCTGGCCTGCTCTGTGTGTCCCTCCTGCCCTGTTTGTGTGGCTAGAGTTCAGCCTCATGTGCCTTCCCTGTAGCATTCTTGCGCCTCTCCCTTGTTCCTTTTTATTTTGGCTCATTTCCGCTATGGCGCAACTTCCACTTGCTTCCCTATTGCGCATGGCGCAAGTTGTTGAATATCGCACTGCTCCATTTATGCATGGCTCCTCCCCCTTCAGTTGCGCATGCCTTCATTATCATTGCGCTGTTGCTCAGCGTGATTTGGGGGGCGCAACTGCCTCCTACTGAATATTGCAGAATGGCGCAATTTCGGACTTGCGCAGGCGCAACCCTATTGCGCATGGCTTAACTCTTTTGAATATCTGGGCCATAGTCTATTATTAACTATGATGGATTATGGGTCTATAGTATACTCATTCACCTCAGAAAAAGTCTTGTCCAGACTTCAAGTAACATATAATTCTGTTCTACGTTTTGCCTCTGGTCAATCAAGGCTAACCCATCATTGTTTACTCTATAAACAATTAGGCTGTTTATCTTTAAAGGGGCGATTTAATTTTAGGGCATTGTTGTTTTTGCATAAGGTTTTTTTTAGGTATTTCTCCGCACAGTATTCTTAATTTATTTCCAAAGAATACTCCTGGTTGTACGAGGTTGCAGAGTATGGAGGGTTTTCTGGTTCCATTTTGGCAAACAACTTTTGGTCAAAATTCGCTGAATTTTACTATTGTTAAGATGTATAATCAACTTCCTAAAAATGTTAAAAGACAAAAGAAATTGTCTACTTTCAAGTTTGAACTTAGGAAAACTCTGTTAGAAAACTCAAACTGTAAATGTTTTGTGTAATGTGTATTTATATTGTGTCATTGTTTTAAATTTGTATGTATGTTTTTGTTTAAACTGGTCGTTTGTGAAAATGGGCTTGTCCCGCAGACTTACCAGTATAAAAATAAACAAATGAAATGAAAAAATGAAACACAGGCACCAGAAAAGAGACTCACTGTCAAAACTGGTGCCAGTTACATGAACATGTTTCTATAAAAATCTGCAACCGGGTTGATACACAAGGTGGGGTGGAAAGGATGAGAAGGGACTTGGCAAGGTTGGAGGAATGGTCAAACGTATGGCAGCTTAGATTCATGCAAAGAAGTGCAAGGTAATGCACCCGGGAAACAAAAATCCAGGGGAAGCGTACACAATGGGGGGGTAAAATACTAACAACAACAAAAATGAAAAAGGACCTGGGGTAATTATATCAGATGATCTAAAGGTGGGCAAGCAATGTGAGAAGGCACTAAGGAGGGTTGGGGGTTACTGGGATGCATAGGGAGAGGCATCAACAGTAGAAAACAGGAAACTGTTATCCCACTGTACAGACAGTTGGTGAGACCCCATCTGGAGTACTGCGTGCAGTTGTGGAGACCCCATCTCCACAAAGACATAGACAGAGTGGAGGCTGTCCAGAGGAGGGCAACCAAAATGGTGCAGGGTCTGCACCAGAAGACATATGAAGAGAGACTAAAGGAGCTTAATATATATATACCCTCGTGGAAAGAGGGAGAGGGGGAACATGATAGAAACTTTCAAGTACCTCAAGGGAATCAACAAAGTCCAAGAGGGTAACATCTTTCAGAAAAAGAGATGTGCAAGAACAAGGGGGCAAAATTTGAAGATAGAGGGGCGACAGCTCAGAGGTAATGTGAGGAAGTATTTTTTCATGGAGAGGGTTGTGGATGTATGGAACAGCCTTCCTGAGGAGGTTGTGGAGTCAAAAACTGTGGGAGAATACAAGAATGCATGGGACAGACATAAGACAATTCTAGTGGGGGGGGGTAGGAGGAAGTAGGCTGTGGTTAACTAGGATCTGCAGCTTATCCATCAGATAGGGAAATGGGCAGACTAGGTGGGCCAAGTGGTCCTTATCTGCCATTAAATTCTGTTTCTATGTTTCTAACACTTCTGCAGGCACTTCAGTGATGGCTGGACATGGACAACCTCAGACAAGGTGTACCATTCCTGCAGGAAAACCCTTCCTTAGTGCTGACCACAGATGCTTCTCTACTGGGGTGGGGAGCACATCTGGAGGAGCACACTGCCCACGACACATGGCTCAAGCAGGAGTCATTGCTGCATATCAACCTGCTAGAGCTCAGAGATGTCTTTCTGGGACTCCAAGCATTCACCAGCATGTTACAGGGAAAGGTGGTGCAGGTCAGGACAGACAACACAACCACAATGCATTACATAAACAAACAAGGAAGCACAAAGTCAATCCCCCTGTGCACAGAGACCATGAAAATTTGGAGTCTGGAGTATTCTATGGGAATTTCACTGTCAGCAGTCCACCTGCCAGGGAAGGACAATGTGCTGGCAGATGCTCTCAGCAGGATCAATCAGAACCACATTCGGTGGTTCCCTGAACAAGCAAGTGTTATGGATTGTGTTCAAAAGGTGGGGATCTCCAGAGGTAGACCTTTTCGCAGTCCTAGACAACTACCAGCTTCCCCAATTTTGCTGCAGACCCCCAGTGAGGGCCTCAATCCCACTGGATGCACTGCTTCTGGAATGGACAGGGAAGTTCCTGTATGCCTTCCCACCATTCTCATTGTTACTGAGAGTCCTGAACAAGCTCAGATCCCAGCTGGCTACAATGATCCTCATTGCTCAAGACTGGGCCAGGCAGCCATGGTACTCCCTGGTTCTGGCACTGTCAGTTGCCAAATCAATCAGCCTCCCCAGGAATCACAACTTGCTGACTTCTTCCCAGGGCAGGATTCTATACTGCAACCTTCGGTCTCTCAGGCTCAAGGCCTGGCTCTTGAGGACCTAGAGTATGCTGACCTGCATCTCTCTGAAGGGGTCATGGAGGTCCTTAGGGTTTCTAGAAAGCCCTCCACTAGGAAAACATACATGTCCAAGTGGAAAAGATTCTCCATTTGGTGCCAGAGTAAGAATCTGGACCACACTCAGGTGGGTTTGCCAGTTGTCCTGGATTACCTAACCCACCTTCATTCCCCTGGTCAGAGACCATCCACTTTAAAAGTGCACTTAGCAGCTGTCTCAGCTTACCTGTCAGCAGGCAAGGCATCATCTCTGGCTTCACATTCAGTGTTCAGGAAGTTCTTTAAGGGGCTGTTGCACCTGCATCCCCACATAGGACTCCTACTCCAGTGTGGGACCTGAACATATGTATTGAACAGCTCATGCAGCCACTTTTTGAGCCTATGTCATCAGCAGATCTCAAGTAAGTAACTTGGAAAGCTGTGTTCTCAGTTGCAATCACTTCTGCCAGAAGGATTAGTGAGCTCCTGGCTCTGTCCATGAAGACTGACTATGTTGCATTCCACAGGGACAAGGTTGTCCTTAGGACCAACAATAAGTTTCTCCCTAAAGTGGTATCTGACTTTGATATTAATCAGTCCATCACACTGCCAGTGTTTTTCACTGATCATTCCACTTCAGGGGAGTGTAGACTGCATAGCCTAGATGTAAAAAGAGCTATCAGCTATTTCCTGGAGCATACAAATGGCCATAGAGGAGACAGGAACCAACTCTTCTTGACCTATGGGGAAATAGGTAAAGGTAAACCAGCAACAAAAAGATCCATCTCAAGATGGATCGTGGTCTGTATTCAGTTCTGTTATGGAAAAGTGGGTAAGCAGCCTCCACAGGGTCTCAGGGCCCACTCCACTAGAGGAACAGCTGCCTCTATAGCAGCTTCAAGAGACATTCCTCTGCTGGAAATCTGCAAAGCAGTTACCTGGAAAACAGTTCATACATTCACCAAACATTACTGCCTGGATACCCAGGCTAGGAGTGATGCCAGGTTTGGCACAACAGTCCTACAGAGCTTGTTTCCTAAATAAGTCCTCTGCCTACCTCCAAAGGCACTGCTTGGGTAACCTGCATTTGTCAGAATACAGTAAGCACCCAACCTGTGTTGCTTACTTCTTGCTTGGCGGCTGCTGCACTGCACTATCAAATGTATTTTAATGGGTTTTACCATAGCACTTCAACAGTGCTAGCACCGACATCCCCTACAGCGACAGCTACCATGCTGACTGTCAGCATTGTCAGTACTGCGCCCCCCCAACCTACACACACACACGGTCTCTAAGATTCCTACTCCGAGTCGGAGCTGGACCGGGGGGGGGGCGGCGAAACACCCAGCAAGGCTGTCCCGGTCACTGCACAGACTATCATAGCAATGAGCAGGTTTTGCCTGATTCCTGTCACTGTGATGGTCTTCGCAGTGCAAGAGTCACTACGGTGACGGTATACCATTTTAATAACTCTGATTGCTAGTAGAATGAGAAATAGAAACTGATGTGTTTTTTAGATGCGATTTGCACCAGCTTAGTTGCTGTACATATTGCAAGTGTGCAGCATGTGAACATGATATGATTTTTAAATGATGTTCATACCAGCTTAACTGCTGCACTCATGTCAAGTGTGCAACATGCAAACTGATGTAATTTTTAGAAGATGTTCCCAACAGCTTACCTGCAGCACACATGTCAAGCTTGCAGCATGAGAACCTGATTTGCTTTTTAGACCTGGTTAGGTTCTATGTGATAATGGCGAGTGCCAACTGGTGACCCGCATTATCACGACATCAGGATGGCAAAAACAATTTTGCCACCCTGACAACATCCTCAGCGCATGGAAGAACAGCGCCGGGGACTTAAATCATTTACTTTCTGCTCTTTTTTTCACACCCCCCTACTTTAGGATTCTCAACTCCAGCGGGTGCATGTTGGGGGGAGGGGCGAAAGCAAAAAAAAAAAAAATGTTTGGGGCCAGGTGCAACAAAACCATGGTAGCGCCTGGACCCAGACCCGAAACTCGGAACCCCAGCACTGCAAGTGGAGGCCAACCCCTGATGCCATGGTGCAGCTCGGCAGCCGACCGCAGCATCACCCCTACATCCCCTCTGCCCCCTCCCAGGCCATACTCGCTGTGCTCGCTCCTCACCCCCCCCGTACGCATGTACATATAGTGACATCCTGTCGCTATGGTCACCCTCCTTCCCCCCTCGCCATTCGGGCTTTCGCCCACATCACATCGCCATTTTGGATGGCATCTTAATTCAGGCGCCCACCTCATGTGCTACCCCTGGTTCGCATAGGTTCACTTTGTGTATGTGAACTGCATGCAAACATTGCACAATTAAGCATGTGGCATGCATTCTGCATGTACGCAGCACACTTATATTTCTGTTAGGGTTGTGGTGGTGGTAGCCGTAGTAACACTGGTGATGGCAGCAAGAATGACAGTGATGGTGGTGTAAGAGTGGGTGGTGATACCATTAGTTCCTCTGAGTCATATAGCAACAGCATCATGTGTCTACACACCTCGGGGTATTGCCTTACTACACTGGTCAAGGCTAGATCCTGAGAATCTCAAATCCTTAGACTTTCTCAAACTCAGCTTGCTAAGGATCATCTTTAAATATCCATTCTACAGTTCACATGTCCAAAAAGTGACATCTACCACTGTTCCCACACTCCTTTCTCCTGGTGGTAAGTATTTCCGGGCTCCTACTACAGACACTGGCACCATAGTCAGGATTACCACTCCCAGCATTAGTGTCAGCTCCTCTGCCACTCATGAGGCCAAGAGGTGAAAGTCTGAAACTGAAAATAATAATAATTATTATTATTATTTAATTTTGAGGCAGCTCATGGCATATCCCGATACATTCTTTGCATTCACTGTCTCCCTTTTTAGAGGAATGAGACCTTGCAGACCATATGTTATAATCACGCTTGAGCTTTCCCAACAAGCATTTGTCAATGCCGAATGTTTGCTTGCTGGCATTGGCATTGGTAGTGTAGAAGTTACAGAGCTGCATAATAGGAATGGCAGTGAAGTATTGAACTGAAGCCAACCCCACCACCACCCTGCAGAGAATGACAGGCATTGGGGTGTGCCTTTGGGTCGTCAGGCATAACAACCATGCCATTTCATCACACCCTACCCTGCAGACACTGACAAGTGTCACGGTGTGCCTTGGGGTCTTTGGCCCTTATGCGTACCCCATTCCATCAGGAAATACGGTGAGATGGGTGCGGTATAGGAGAACGGGGTGAAGTTTGGGCCCAAAGGGTCCGAGGCACACCTTGATGCCTCTCACTGGCTGCAGGGTGTGGGTGGGGGTGGATTGGTATGAGCATGACAGGCAAGAATCCCAAGTCACACCCCTGATACCTGTCATACTCTACAGTGTGGGGCGTTATGGTCGGAAACCCTAACGCCTCAGGCATTTGTTGGTATTTTCACTCCAAATTTCCAACATGTTTTTTTTGTGACCCCCACCTCATGAACAGTAGCAATATCAGTTTGTTAGCCGAAAACTGGTTTTGCACAGCGACTATGGCATTTGGCACCACAGGTGCAAAAACACATTCCGAACAGGATGTGAAAAATGACAGCAGTACTGTTCATGGGGAGGTGTAAAAAATGGCAGTGTTGAAAATCTGCTGTGAAAATCTTAAAAAAACTGGTGAAGTCACGAGCGTGCATAGAAACTGTGCAACGCACACCCGTAATGTAACTAGTTTGGGGATTTTTTTATAGCAGATTGTTAACACAGGCATTTTGGGACCTCAGATCATGAACAGTGTCAGTGTGATTTTCTTTATCTGTCCCGAACAATGATTTCCCACAGCGACCACGCATTTCTGTGCTGAAAGTGTGAAAACACATTTCGGCCATGTTGTGGAAAATGACAGCTGTACTGTTCATAAGGAGGTGTGGAAAAATGCCACTGGTGAAAATCTGGACTGAAAATATTACAAATTCATGAACTTACGAGGGTGCGTGGAAACTGCGCAATGCTCACTCATAACACAGTCATTTTATGGAGTTTTGTCACCAAATTTTCAACATAGCCATTTTAAGACCTCTGCTCATGACCAGTGTCACTGTGATTTTCTTAATCTGTCCCAAACATTGTTTTCGCACACAGACTGTACCACTGTTCGCTACATGTGCAGAAATGCATTTTGGGCGAGATGTGAAAAATGGTAGCTGTACTGCTCATAAGGAAGTGCAGTAAAATGGCACTGTTGAAAATCTGGTGTGCAAATATTACAAATTCGCAAACTTGCCAGCGTGCGTAGGAACTGCGCGATGTGCGCTCCTAAAACAGTCATTTTTGGGAATTTTTTCACCAAATTTTCAACATAGCCATTGTAACACCTTTACTCATGACCAGTGTCACTGTGATTTTCTTAACATGTCCCATACATTGATTCCGCACACCGACTGCGCCATTGTGCGCTACATGGGCAGAAACACGTTGTGGATGAGATGTGAAAAATGACAGCTGTACTGCTCATAAGGAGGTGTGGTAAAATGGCAATGCTGAAAATCTGGAGTGAAAATATTGAAATTTCGCAAACTTACGAGCGTGCGTAGGAACTGCACAATGCACGCTCATAAAAAAGTCATTTTTAGGAATTTTTTCACCAAATTTTCAAAATAGCTATTTTATGACATCTGCTCATGAACAGTGTCACTGTGATTTTCTTAATGTGTCCCGTACATTGATTTCGCACACCGACTGCGCCATTGTGCACTACATGGGTGGAAACACATTTGGGGTGAGATGTGAAAAATGACAGCTGTACTGCTCATAAGAAGGTGTGGTAACATGGCAATGTTGAAAATCTGGAGTGAAAATATTAAAAATTCGTGAACTTACGAGCGTGCGTAGGAACTGCGCAACGCACGCTCATAAAACAGTCATTTTTAGGAATTTTTTCACCAAATTTTCAACATAGCTATTTTATGACATCTGCTCATGAACAGTGTCACTGTGATTTTCTTAATGTGTCCCATACATTGATTTCGCACACCGACTGTGCCATTGTGCACTACATGGGTGGAAACACATTTGGGGTGAGATGTGAAAAATGACAGCTGTACTGCTCATAAGAAGGTGTGGTAAAATGGCAATGTTGAAAATCTGGAGTGAAAATATTAAAAATTCGTGAACTTACGAGCGTGCGTAGGAACTGCTCAGCAACGCTCATAAAACAGTCATTTTTAGGAATTTTTCCACCAAATTTTCAAAATAGGCTTTTTGAGAGCCCACCTTATGAACACTGGCAGTGTCATTTTGTTAATCATTCCAGAAAGGTGATTTCGTGCAGTGGCTGCGAAATCACCCTTCGGGCCCGAGTAACGCCATGACAGTGACAGCATTCATGAGAAGGGGTCCCAAAAACCCCATGTTGAAAATTTGGTGCAAAAATTCCAAAAATGCCTGAGATATGCAATAAAGTTGAAAAAACCCTATCTATTCCATTATACAGCTTACCGGCATTTCCTCAGTTCGCGGTCGGCTTTGAAGAGTGCAGACGTGTTCCCGGTCCGCCGAAGATCGTCGCCCGAGCTCGGAGTATGTATAGGATTGAGGCGTGGGGAGGCAGGATGCGCGAGTGGGTGAGTGCGGGTGGGGGCAGAGAGATTGCGAGGGACCGTTTTTATTTACAGGTTTTATTTAATTAAGGCGTGGGAGGTTTGCCACGCTGAGGTCGGCTCCCAGCGTAGCAGCTGGAAGGGTGTTGGTGGGGGGCAGGAGCCGACGGGGGATTGGGCACCCCCCGTCAGCCATAACATCATTTTTCCACGCTGGGGTGGGCTCCCAGCATGGCACCTGGATGCTTGGGGGGACTGTGCAGCCGACGGGGGATTGGGCACCCCCGTCGGCCATTAAACATTTTGCCACGCTGGGGTGGGCTCCCAGCGTGGCACCTGGACTGCTTTGGGGGATGGGGGCATGCAGCCGACGGGGATTGGGCACCTTGTTGGCCATTAAACATTTTGCCATGCTGGGGTGGGCTCCCAGCATGGCACCTGATCTTGGTGGGGCTATGCAGCCCGGTGGGGATTGGGCACCCCGCGGCTATTAAACATTTTGCCACGCTGGGGTGGGCTCCAGCGTGGCACCTGGATGCTTTGGGGATGGGGCGGTAGCCGACGGGGGATTGGGCACCCCGCCGGCCATACAGTGTTGGGGGAAGGGAAGGCGCATGAGCACGCAGTGTGCCTGTGTGTGTGTGGGGGGGGAGCTCTGCTCACTCAAGCGGAGCTCTCCCTTTCAAGTGTACGCCACTGCATTTTCAGCTGTCATAGACAGCTGGAGCAGTGATTGGCGCACTGCGACCGCAGCTGCAAATACACTGACTGAATTGGAAGAGGCTGACACACCTCTGGAAAACTCAGATGATGGCACTATGTTTCTTGCACATGCATGCAAGCAAACATAAAAAGGAGAGGAACTCTGAAGAACTTTTTGATGCAGTCCTATCTTTAACCTGAGAAAAAATGTTAAAAAGCCTGTTCTGCCTCCACTGAACCAAGCATAGGCTTCCAGAGATATATCATCAACTCACCCGCAGTGATTCTGTGTGTGCTGCACTCCACACTGCCTGGGGAAAGGAGGAGCCATTCATTTGTAATATGACTGCTGTGAGGAGCATGTGAGTATTTGTCATTTCCAGAAGTTTCTCTGTTTTGTTTATTTTGTTGCAGTCCACGCACAGCATTTGTAATATCAGTTGCATTGTCACAAGCAGTACTAGGAATGTTTGTACTGAAAGAAATAAAGAAGCTTGTTATTATGTTTGCTTGCACGCATGTGCAAGAAACATAGTGCCTTCATCGGAGATTTCAGAGGTGTGTCACCTCCTCCTCCAATTCAGGCACTGTGCTGGCAGGCGCGGCCCCTGTAAGCCAATGCATTTTGGAGCTGTCTATGACACGCTCCAAAATGCAGTGGCATACAGTTGAAAGGGGGAGCTATGCTTGAGTGAGCAGCGATAAGAAGCTGCTCACACGCAGCTCCCCCCCCAGCCGCAGGCGCGCGCGCCCCCTGCATGCAGGCGTATAGCCGACAGGTGTCCAATCCCCGCCGGCTGAGCTGCATCTGTCTCCTTCCCCTCCAGTAGTTGATGCCATGCTGGGACCCCACCCCAGCGTGGCAATCCGTCTTGTTGCCGACAGGGGTGCCCAATCCCCCGTCGGCTGACGTCTCCCCCTTCCCCAAAGTCCTTGTGCCCAGCTGGAGGCCACCCAGCGTGGCAAATAATCCCAGCGTTTGTTTTTAATTTTTTTGCCGGCCGGGGTGCCCAATCCCCGTCGGCTGAATCCCAAGTCCTGGTGCCCGCTGGGGCTCACCCCAGCGTGGCAAGCTATTCCACAATGTCTTTTTTGTTTGTCCCTGTAAAACAAAAGCGGTCCCATCGACTCTCTCGAAGCCCCTCCCACAACCCGCACCCACCACTGCACACCCAGCCTCCCCACACCCCCCTCACCCCATACTTACCTCCAGACTCTGGCGCGACGATCTTCGGTGGACCGGGAACACGTCTGCACTCTTCAAAGCCGACCGCGAACTGAGGAAATGCCGGTAAGCTGTATAATGGGCTAGATAGGGGTTCAACTTTATTGCATATCTCAGGCATTTTTGGGAATTTTTGCACCAAATTTTCAACATGGGGTTTTTGGGACCCCTTCTCATGAATGATGTCACTGTCATGGAGTTATTCGGGCTCGAAGGGTGATTTCGCGCAGTGACTGTGCAGTGACTGCGAAATCACCCTTTGGGACTGAATACCACCATGACAGTGACATCATTCATGAGAAGGGTCCCAAAACCCCCATGTTGAAAATTTGGTGCCAAAATTCCAAAAAATGACTGTTTAACGAGCGGCAGTGCGCAGTTCCTACGCAGGCTCGTAAGTTCGTGAAATTTCAATATTTTCACTCCAGATTTTCAACATTGCCATTTCACCACACTGTCTTATGAGTAGTACAGCTGTCATTTTTCACATCTCACCTAAAATGTGTTTCCACCCTTGTAGAGCAGAATGGCGCAGTCGGTGTGCGAAATCAATGTATGGGACAAATTAAGAAAATCACAGTGACACTGTTCATGAGCAGAGGTCTTGAAATGGCTATGTTGAAAATTTGGTGAAAAAATTCCTAAAAATGACTGTTTTAGTGACGTGCGTTGCGCAGTTCCTACGCACGCTCATAGGTTTGCGAATTTTCAATATTTCGACTCCAGATTTTCAACATTGCCATTTTTCCACACCTTCTTATGAGTAGTACAGCTGTCATTTTTCACATCTCACCCAAAACATGTTTCCGCCCATGTAGCGCACAATGGCGCAGTCGTGGTGCGAACTCAGTGTATGGGACACATTGAGAAAATCACAGTGTCACTGTTCATGAGCAGGGATCTTAAAATGGCAATGTTGCAAATTTGGTGACAGAATTCCTAAAAATGACTGTTTTCACGAGGTGTCGTTGCACAGTTCCCACTGCCTTCAGTAGGTTTGCAATTTTCAATATTTCTGCTCCAGATTTCCAACATTGCCATTTTTCCACCCTCCTTATGAGCAGTACAGCTGTCATTTTCATCCTGCCCAAAAGCGTGTTCGCCCATGTAGCGCACAATGGCGCAGTCGGTGTGCAAACTCAATGTATGGACACATTAACAAAACCACAGCGACACTGGTCACGAGCAGAGGTCTTAAATGGCTATGTTGAAAACTTGGTGAAAAATGCCTAAAAATTACTTTCTTAAGTCGCGTTGCACAGTTCCTATGCATGCTCGTAAGTTTGCAGATTTAATATTTTCACTCTAGATTTTCAACATGTCCATTTATTAAACTTCCTTATGAACAGTCCAGCTGCAATTTTTTATGTCTCCCAAAATGTGTTATCGCACATGTAGCGCACAATGGTGCTGTTGGTGTGCGAAAGCAATGTTTAGGACAGATTAAGAAAATCACAGTTACACTGTTCATGAGCAGAGGTCTTAAAATGGCTATGTTGAAAATTTGGTGACAAAAGTCCATAAAATGACTGTGTTACGAGTGAGCATTGTGCAGTTTCCACGCATCGTCGTTAGTTCATGACTTTGTAATATTTTCAGTCCAGATTTTCACTAGTGGTATGTTTCAACACTTCCTTATGAACAGTACAGCTGCCATTTTTCACAACATGGCCGAAGTGTGTTTTCACACTTTCAGTGCAGAGATGCGTGGTCGCTGTGGGAAATCATTGTTCGGCACAGATAAGAAAATCACAGTGACACTGTTTCATGATCGGAGGCACCAAAATGCCTGAGTTGACAATCTGCTATAAAATATCCCCAACCTACTTATATAATGGGTGTGCGTTGCACAGTTTCTATGTACGCTCGTGACTTCACCTTTTTTTAAAATATTGTTACTACACATTTGCAACATAGCCATTTTTACACCTCCCCATGAAAGAGTACAGCTGTCATTTTTTACAGCCTGTTCGGAATATTTTTGCACCTGTGGTGCTAAATGCCGTAGTCACTGTGCATAAGCAGCTTTCGGCTACCAAACTGATATTGTGATTGGTTGGCATCCATGGCACTCCCAGACATTACCTCATGGGTTATAGCCCACCTGATAGGCTAATGATGCACATGACCCAGATCAGATTTCTAGGATATCCAGGTTCCAGGAACCCCTGCCCTCCAGTTTTGAATCGTGCATCTGTTAGGCTAGAAGCATACCAGGAATCCCTGTATTCTCTATCAAGGTAGGAACAGCATTTTGCAATTTTTAGTTTTTTCAAGCCTTATTTGTTTTTTCTTTTCCTCATATAAGTAATAGCCATGCTTGGCAATCTCTATGCTTGTTTTTTATCTGTCTAAGATATCATTTTATGGGTCAGCATGGCCACTAGGTGACGACCAGTATTAGCCATATCACCTTTCAGGCGACTCCTTTTTCCCCTGTAATCCGCGATCTGGTGATGGCTGCCTGGCTTATCTGTCCCTAGCCAGCCCCTCGCCTGTCCCCCCAGGGCAGAACAATCGTGCTGGTGGTCCCCACGCGGGCCTGTCCCACCCCTGCTACCGCGATCACGCCACCGGCCCGAGTGTTGCCTCCCCTCGGCGTCCGGGGCACGTCTGTCGCGGTAGACCATTCTTTTTTTGCATTTTCTTCGCTCCGGCGATTTCTTCTTGGCCGAGCACGCCTTCCGCCCCTCTGCGCCAGGCTCGAGAGCCCTGTAGGCCGCAGGCCTAGTCCTCTGTCTTCCCCCCCCTCCTCCCGCCATGAGCACTGGTCAGGAGAGCCAGTCCTGCTCTCTGCTCGCTCCATTCCTTCCCTCGCCTCCCTCACGACTGCTTGCTTCCAGGTCACGTCCAGGGAGGAGGAAGCCGAGCGCGACTAGGCCTCGTTTGGGCCTCCTGGAGTGAGGCCTTCTTTCCGACGTGCGCCTAGCAGGTTGGGCCTCCAGTCAAATACTGGCCCTAGAGTCTGGCGCTCTTCTGGTGACCCCTCTTCCTCCGATTCGGAGCTCCGAGAAACGGAGCCTTTGCCCTCGGACAACTGGCCACATGAGAGTGGCGTTCTGGGCCTCAAGGGGGAAACCCTTCTCTCGACTGCCGGGGGGGGGGAATAAAGCTTTTCATCCTCGCAGTGCCATATAAGCTGTCTCTACAAAAAAAAAAAGGAAAAGGGTTCTTTCTTTGGCCAACGGCTCATCCAGCTCGACCAGGACCTCAGAGCCGTTGGGTCAGTAAAAGGGCCTTAGGCCTTAAGGCCCCTCCCCCCCCAGGCTCGCCTCTAAGACCAGCAAGCCACCAGACCCTGGTAGCCTTTTCTTTCCACAGGCGTGGCTCGGGGGGAAGTTGTGGCAACAGTTTTCTCCTGCTGGCCCTGGGAGGATTCGTTTTTGGGTGCAGATCTGGCCCACTTGTGCGTCCACTACAGGCGTCCAAAAAAAAAAAAAGAGGATGTGTATTTTGTGCTTCCAACCCACTCGGGTCCCTCCCATAGCGACCCCAGTGGATGAGTACCGGAGTTTTTCCTCTCTCCACATGGTGTCCCCGGCCCCCTCCCATAGCGGGCCTCGGAACCACCTCACCCCCCCTCCCTGTGGTAGGGGTCCTCCCATAGCACCCCTACCCTCAGGCGCTCCCTCTGTCTCCCCGGCCCCTCCATCACTCTGATGGGGATATATATAAAAAAAAAAAAAGGGGGTGATATAGGGAAGAGAGAGAGGAGATAAGGGTGACCATTCTTTTCCTTAAAAGTATACTTCTCTCTAATTGCAGATGGTAAAGGCCAAGAAGTGTTCAGCGTGCAACGCAACCTCCTCCCCAAACCCCTGGGCCCTGAGCGGCCTGCCTACTGACCGATGACCTTTCCTCGATGGAGAGGACACCACCTCAGGCCCTCCATCCCCGGATCCAGCAATTCGACATGGGTAGACCCGGGTTCCTTATTGATCCAGAACCAACAAGCAGCAGTGGCTATGATGGAGATCCAACAAAATTTCATGCTCAAGATCATGGAAAAGCTGGAGGCCCTCACCCAGAACAAGGCGAGACCGCCCAGCCTGGAACCTGTCAAGACTAGGGGTCCACCAGATGAGACATCCACGCCTGAGGACTCCCGCCCGGTTGCACCACACGACGGCCCGCCGGAGGAAGGGGAGAGAGACGACGCGGACGAAGAAGAAGAGGAGGAGGAAACTGGGGTGGATTCCGACACAGAGGACATGGATCTGCAAGCTACACCATCCTTAACTTCAAAGCTATGCTCGTTTCACACGATCCCGGGGCTCATGAAAATGATCAAGGCCACCATGGGGCTGGGACGGAGGATCCGAAGAGTGCAAGCCAGTCGAGCTCGATCCAATGATCCAGCTTAGACCCACGACCACTGAGTCTTTTCCAGTATGCCGCCATCGAAGACATTTTCAGCAGGGAATGGCAATCCCGACCCGGCAGAATGCCAAACTGCAGAAACTTGACAGGATGTACCCCATCGGGGAAAAGTCGGATAATTGGTACAAGGCACCCACCATTGA
Organism: Neoceratodus forsteri; assembly: GCA_016271365.2. Classification (NCBI taxonomy): domain Eukaryota; kingdom Metazoa; phylum Chordata; order Ceratodontiformes; family Ceratodontidae; genus Neoceratodus; species Neoceratodus forsteri. The sequence continues at coordinate 561,218,185 of CM028130.1, read as the reverse complement.
TCCACAGGTGGCGGCCCTGAGCAAAAAGACTGTGCTCCCATGTGGCACCATAGCCCTCAAGGATCCAACAGACAAGAAAATCGAGGACATGCTCAAGAGGGCATTTGAGATCGAGGGAACCACTGCCAAGGCAATGACTACTGCCATCTACACATCTCAGGCACAGATTCGCTGGCTCGAGGAGCTCCAGGAGCAGGCTAACCCTAAGTTTAGGGAGGCAGAGCTGCTGGAGTGTACCCTGGATGCAGCCAAGTATCTGGCTGATATGGCGGTGGACTCTCCCCGCCTTCAGGCGAAAGCCACCGCCATCATCAACCAGGCCCGTAGGGCACTGTGGTTAAAACTCTGGGACGCCAATACGGAATCCAAGACTCTATTACAGAATTTACCTCTCAAAGGAATTCATGTCTTTGGGGAGGGACTACAGAGTTACTTGAAACAAAAGGAGGAAGGTAGGGACCTCCTCAGGATTAGGTCCAAACCCTCTTACGCACCTTCCACAAGGCTGAAGTTTTGGGGTGGGATCAAGCTTGGCCAGACCCACAGGGACTCCTTTCAGCAGAGCCACTCTTTTTGAAGTAGAGGCTCCCCCTCCAGCTCCCGTGGCCCCTTTTTTCAGAACTGTCAATCCGCTCCCTTCAGAGCCTGGGGTCAGAGATCTGGTACCTGAAGTAGAGGCTTCAGGGGAAAACAGTGACTACCAGTGGCCCAGGACTCGCGGGCAGAACCAGTACCCCCCCCATAGGGCAAAGGCTAGTCCTGTTTGCCAACCGCTGGATGGCCACTACATCGGACAGGTGGGTACGAGATGTAGTGTCCAAGGGATAAGCCATCGAGCTATCCCGAACCCTTGTTCCACACAGGTTCGTGTCTTCCCCCATGTCCAGAAGGAGAGCTTCTCCACATCAGATACAACAGATTCTAGCAGAGCTAGTCCAAAACAGGGCCATCCAGCCCGTCCCGGTTCAGGAACAAGAAATGGGCATGTACTCCATCTTCTTCCTGGTACCAAAAAAAATCGGGGGAACTCAGACCTATCCTGGACTTAAAACAACTGAACCGGCACGTGGTCCCCAACCGGTTCAAAATGGAGACCATTCAGTCAACACTCCAGGGCATCAGGGTAGGCGACTTCATGACGTCCATCGACCTGAAGGACGCCTACCTCCACTCCATTATCAAAGACACAGGCAGTTCCTTCGCTTCCACATCCTGGGTCATCACTTCCAGTACAAGGCGCTTCCGTTCGGCCTGTCCTCAGCCCCCAGAGTCTTCACCAAGGTCTCCATAACCTTGGTAGCCAGGCTCAGGGAGCAGGATTAGACATTATCCCTTACTTGGACGATTGGCTCATCCGCGCAGGCTCTGGGGATCAGGCGCGGGCACACACCGAGCTCGCCTTACAGGCTCTCGAGGACCACGGCTGGGTGGTGAACCGGGAAAAGAGCCAACTCCGCCCCTCCCAACAAATTGAACACCTCGGGGCCATCATCAACTCGGCCGAAGGCTGGGCAAAACCATCCCCAAGCCGGATTCTCAACCTACGACAGCTGGCTCACGAGTTGAAGACAGCAGCCACACCACGATGGGGAAGATAGCCCAACTGCTGGGTTGCATGGCCTCCTGCATCGACCTCGTGCCCTGGGCCAGGTGGCGCAGTCGCCCCTCAGAACTATGCCCTGTCCTGCGGGGCACCAAGCGAAGCACAACCTCCAGTGCGTGGTGCCACTGCCGGTAGCGGTAAGATCTTCCCTGGTCTGGTGGACACGTAGGGAACCTGACCAGGGAGTTCCACTGGAACCCCCGTGCACGGTCCCCATAGAGACAGATGCCAGCCTCTCGGGCTGGGGGGCCTGTCTGGGGGAGGCATCAGCACAGGGAACGTGGTCTTCAGCGGAGACCCAGCTCTCCATCAATGTTCTGGAGATGAAAGCCGTGTTCCACGCCCTGAGGGCGTTCAGGCAGCTTATCCTGGGTCGCTCGGTCATGATCCGGTCCGACAACCGGGTGACGGTGGCCTACATCGCGAAACAGGGGGGAACCAGAAGCAGGGCCATGTCAAAGGAGGCAGAAAGGGTGCTCAATTGGGCACAGACACATCTCTCGCACCTGGGAGCAGTGCACCTTGCAGGCAAATTGAATGTCAGAGCAGATTGGCTCAGCCGACAACAGATTCATCCGGGAGAATGGAAGTTGCACCCGATTCTCTTCCAGAAGATCCAGTCGACATGGGGTCCCATGTCCATGGACCTCATGGCATCACGGGACAATGCCCAAGTGGACATGTACTACTCACGGTTCAGGGATGCCCATTCCCAGACGCAGGACGCCTGTCTCCAGACCTGGGCGCAGGAATGCTGTGTCACGTGTTTCCGCCACTCCCCCTAATCCCACAGGTACTGTCCAAGATCCGAGAATCACATGTCACAATCATCATGGTGGCTCCCTACTGGCCATGCAGATCATGGTTCACGACGATCAGAGGGATGTCGCTGGCCAGCTTCCGGATACCCGACCGCCCGGATATGCTGTCACAAGGACCGGTATTTCATCCGTCTCCCCGGACCCTAAAACTCACGGCCTGGCTCCTGTAAGGAGGAGATTGACGGCAACCGGGTATCACAAGTCGGTCATTGGTACACTACTTCAGTCTAGACGGGCCTCCACCACGTCCACTTACGAGAGGCAATGGGCCATCTTAGCACGGTGGTGCCAAAGGAGAGGGTCAGTACCAGAACAGTCCGACCTGGCCACCATCCTTCTGTTCCTTCAGCAAGGAGTGGACAAGGGGCTGGCCCCATCTTCCCTAAGGGTACAACTGGCAGCCATTGGTGCAGCCATGGGACTTGTGGAGGGACACCCACGGGAGCTCACCTGGATGCCATCGCCCGTGAGGCGGGTAGAACTCCTCCGACCCAGGACCAGACCAATCATCGCCCCGTGGGACCTACCCCTGGTACTGGGATCCCCAAAATCGGCCCCATACAAACCGCTTCTAGAGGCAGACCTCTTCTGGGTCGGACTAAAGACCGCCTTCCTGGTGGCCATCTGTTCGGCCAGAAGGATCGGAGAACTGGCGCTCTATCATGCGGCGGAGCCATATACTGTCTTCACGCCTCAGGGGTCAGACTGAGAACAGTACCGGCCTTCCAGCCAAAGGTCTCGACAAAGTTCCACAGGAACAGCCTATCGATCTGCCCACCCTGTCCACGAGATAACCCACAGGGCCATGCAGGGGCCCCTATCACCTGGGCGCCGGGTCGGCCCTATCGGTCTACCTGGTCAGGACCCGCCACATCCGCAAGACGGAGAGGCTATTCATTGTCTCAAAGGGGCAGAGATGGGGGCTTGCAGCCTCCAAGACCACAATAGCAGGGTGGCTCAGACGGGTCGTTCAACATGCCTATACGGCAAACCAGATGACCCCACCACAGGGGATCAGGGCCCACTCCACCAGGGCGGTTGCCACCTCTTGGGCGGAGAGAGCCTCAGTCTCCTCCGAGGATATCTGCAGAGCGGCCACCTGGAGTTCCTTGCATACCTTCGCTAGGCACTACAGGCTAGAGCAGCTCCAGGACTTCAGGTCATCATTCGCAACCCAGGTTCTGACAGCAGCTTCTACTTCCAGACACTCCGACTCACTCGCTTCCCACCCGGAGTGTTAACTGCTTCTTATCTCCCATGAGGTAATGTCTGGGAGTGCCATGGATGCCAACCAATCACAATGGGTGTTTACTCACCTGGTAAAGGTGATTGTGTTGGTTGGCATCCATGGCACTCCAAGGCCCTTCCTCGGGAGTGATCGGGCGTCCGCCTCAGGAGCAAAGCAGGGGTCCCTACCAAACTCCCCAATGTGTCGTGGGGGCTGACTTATCAAGTTCAAGTCGAACCCCTGGGTTCGAGTTCCTCTTAGTCTGTAAATAATAGAAATAAAACGCAGGCCTCCGGCCTTTCTTTTCATCATGTCGTGGTAGGCCTCCTTTGTATTTGTCTATACGCACACTGTATGGTTTTTCTCTCTTGCCTTTTTTCTAACTAACCTTATTTTCAGCTATGGAAGATTCAAACTGGAGAGCAGGGGTTCCTGGGACCTGGATATCCTAGAAATCTGATCTGGGTCATGTGCATCATTAGCCTATCAGGTGGGCTATAACCCATGAGGTAATGTCTGGGAGTGCCATGGATGCCAACCAACACAATCACCTTTACCAGGTGAGTAAACACCCATTCCCCCTGTTCATGAGGTGGGGTCACAAACCAAACATGTTGAAAATTTGGAGTTAAAATACCAACGAATGCCTGAGGTATTAGGCTTTTCAACTAAATCGCCCAACCCTATAGAGAATGACAGGAATCAGGGGTGTGACTTGGGATTCTTGCCTGTGATGCTCGTACCATTCCACACCCTGCAGTCACTGAGAGGCATCGAGGTATGCCTTGGGCTCTTTGGCCCCAAACTTCACCCCATTCTCCTATATCGCACCCATCTCACCATATTTCCTAATGAAATGGGGTGCGCATAAGGGCCAAAGACCCCAAGGAACACGTCACACTTGTCAGTCTCTGCAGAGTGGGGTGTGGTGAAATGGCGTGGCCGTTATGCCTGACCACCCAAATGCACACCCCAATGCCTGTCACTCTCTGCAGGGTGGTAGTGGGGTTGGCTTCAGTTCAATACTTCACTGCCATTCCTATTACGCAGCTCTGTAACTTCTACACTACCACTGCCAATGCCAGTAAGCAAACATTCGGCATTGACAAATGCTTGTTTTTATGTTGATTGCATGCATGTGCAAGAAACATATTGTGGCAGCGTTCTCCAGAAGCAGGTTGTGGAGGTGCAGCACTGTTGTGGCCAATGCCCCCACAACCTTTAAAGGCTTGACCCACTTCCTCCAATGCCATGGCATGCTGCTGCTGACACTAGTTCAGCCAGCATGCCACCAACTTGTAAAAATTTAGCCGCTGCAATCTGGGGCTGCCTCGTCATTGCAGCATCAGCCATTCGCTGCAATGAGGGAGCGACCTGTCATTGCAGGGCGGGATCTTGAAACACTGATATTGTTTGTGAATGTGGTGGCGGCTTGCCACCGTATTCTCAAACAATATCAACCCATCCTGCTGAGGGGGTGCCCAATCCCCCTCGGCAGAATGTGCCCCCCCACTGTGTTTATTTGCCGACGGGCCCCAATCCCCGTCAAATTCAGTGCCATAAGATTTATGTTGCTGGCGGGAGCCCATTCCCCATCTGCATTATAAACCCCGCTTTTGTTGTTCGTCGACATGGTCCTCGATCCCCACAGCATAATGTCACCCCCTTTTGTTGTGTGTCGACAGAGGTGCCCAATCCCATCAACATAATGTAATACCCCTTTTGTTGTATGCCAATGGAGGTGCCTAATCCCCACCAACATAATGTAATACCCCCCCTTTTGTTGTGTGCCAACATGGGGTGCCCAATCCCCCATCGGCTACAGCTTCCCCCAAAAGAAAGCCTCTGTCTCTGTTGGCATGCTGGGAGCCCACCCCAGCATGCCAGATGCCCCTCTAAAATAAAAAACGGTCCCGCAATGTATTTTTTTTTTTGTTTTAAACCTGTAAAACAGGGAAACGGTCCCTTGGCGGTCTCCCTGCCCCCCTTCCACAACCCGCGCCCACCTGCTGCGCACACTGCCTCCCCACAACCCCTCACCCCATACTTACCTCCAGAGTCTGGCGCGACGATCTTTGGTGGACCAGGAACACATCTGCACTCTTCAAAGCCGACTGCAAACTGAGGAAATGCCGGTGAGCTGTATAATGGAATAAATAGTTTTTTTTTTCAACTTTGATGCATATCTCAGGCATTTTTTGGAATTTTGGCACCACATATTCAACATGGGGTTTTTGGGACCCCTCCTCATGAATTCTGGCACTGTCGTGTCGTTATTCGGCCCCGAAAGGTGATTTCACAGTCACTGCATGGAATCCCCTTTTGGGACCAATTAACGAAACAACAGTGCCAGTGTTCATGAGGTGGGCTCTCAAAAAGCCTATTCTGCAAATTTGCTGGGAAAAATCCCCAAAATGACTGTTTTACGAGTGTGCGTTGCGTAGTTGCTATGCATGCTCGTAACTTTGCGAATTTGCAATATTTTCATGCCATATTTTCAACAATGGCATTTTTCCAGACCTCCTTGTGAACAGTACAGCTGTCATTTTCCACATCCTGGCCAAACTGTGTTTTCGCACTTCTGGCGCAGAATAACGCGGTTGCTGTGGGAAATCATCATTAAGGACAGATTAAGAAAATGACAGTGGCACCGTTCATGAGCAAAGGTCCTAAAATGCCTATATTGAAAATTTGGTGACGATACTCCAAAAAATGACTGTTACGAGCGTGCGTTGCTCAGTTTGCATGCACGCTTGTAACTTCACAAATTAATAATATTTTCACTCCAGATTTTCAACATTGCCATTGTTCTGCACCTCCTTATGAACAGTACAGCTGTCAGTTTTCACAACCTGGCCGAAATGTGTTTTCGCAGTTCAGGCCCAGAATCGCGTGGTTGCTGTGGGAAATCAGTGTTCGGGACACATTATGAAAATGACAGTGACACTGTTCATCAGCAGAGGTCCTAAAATGCCTAAGTTGAAATTTGGTGATGAAAGTCCATAACATGAGTGTGTTACAAATGTGCATTGCGCAGTTTCCACGCACGCTCGTACATTCGCAACTTTGCAATATTTTCACTCCAGATTTTCAGCATTGCCATTTTGCCACACCTCCTTATGAACAGTGCAGCTGTCATTTTTCACATCCTGGCCAAAATGTGTTTTCACAGTTCCAGCGCAGAATCGTGTGGTCGCTGTGGGAAATCAGTGATCGGGACACATTATGAAATGGACAATGACACTGTTCATCAGCAGAGGTCCTAAAATGCCTATGTTGAAACTTTAGTGATGAAAGTCCATAACGTGAGTGTGTTACGAATGTGCATTGCGCAGTTTCCATGCACGCTTGTACATTGGCAACTTTGCAATATTTTCACTCCAGATTTTCAGCATTGCCATTTTGCAACACCTCCTTATGAACAGTGCAGCTGTCATTTCACATCCTGGCCAAAATGTGCTTTTGCTCTTCTGGCACACAATAGTGTGGTCGCTGTGGGAAATCAGTGTTCGGGACATATTAAGAAAATCACACAGACACTGTTCGTGAGCAGAGGTCCTAAAATGCCTATGTTGAGAATTTTGTGATGAAAATCCATAAAATGACTGTGTTACGAGTGTGTGTTGTGCAGGTTCCACACACCCTTGTAAGTTTGCAAATTAGTAATATTTTCACGCCAGATTTTCAACACTGGCATTTGTTCACACCTCCTTATGAACAGTACAGCTGTCATTTTTCACATCCTAGCCGAAATGTGTTTCCACGCTTCCGGCGCACAATACCGCAGTCGATGTCGGAAATCAGTGTTTGGGACAGATTAGGATCGAGCAACTGAGAGAGGGGGAGGAGTGACAGAGCTCAACTGAGTTCTGTCGGGACTACTGTGGATTTCATTGTGGGCAGGAAAAGGCGACAACACAGGCAGGAACCCAGTACAAAAGGGCAGCCTGCAGTACCGGGAGATACAGAACGAGTGAGTGGGGGGGAGTGAGTGAGACAGCGAGCTCAACAGCGCTCTCTCATGGCTGCTGCAGATTTCTTTGTGGGCAGAAAAGGGCAGCAACACAGGCAGGAGCCCAGTACTAAAGAGCAGCCTGCAGCGCCGGCAGAAACGGAACGAGTGAGTGAGACAGGGGGAGTGAGTGAGGCCAACGGAACTCTGTCGGGACAGTTGCAGATTTCTTTGTGGGCAGGAAAAGGTGCCAGCGCAGGCAGGAGCCCAGTACAAAAGGGTAGCCTGCAGCACTGGGAGAAACAGAACAAGCGAGTGTGAGGGGTGAGTGAGCAAACTCAACGGAGGTCTATCATGACTACTGTGGACTTCTTTATGGGCAGGAAAAGGTGGCAATGCAGGCAGGAGCCCAGTACAAATGGCCCGCCTGCAGCCCTGGCAGAAATGGAATGAGTGAGTGAGAGAGGGGGAGTGAGCTACCTCAACGGACCTGTGTCAGGACTGCTGCAGATTTCTTTGTGGGCAGAAAAAGCCACCAACAGAGGCAGGAGCCCAGTACAAAAGGACAGCCTGTAGGGCCAGGAGAAACAGAATGAGTGAGTGAGAGAGGGGGAGTGACTCACCTCAACAGAGCGCTGTCGGGACAGCTGCAGATTTCTTTGTGGGCAGCAAAACATGCCAATGCAGGCAGAATCCCAGTACAAAAGGGCAGCCTGCAGCAGTGGGAGACACAACAAGCACGTGAGGGAGGGGGAGTGAGTGAGCTCAATGGAGCTCTGTTGGGACTGCTGCAGATTTCTTTGTGGGCAGAAAAAGGCAGGAATGCACGCAGGAGCCCAGTACAAAAAGGCAGCCTGCAGCAGTGGGAGAAACAGAACAAATGAGTGAGAGAGGAGGAGTGAGTGAGCGAGCTCAACGGAGCTCTGTCGTGACTGCTGCAGATTCCTTTGTGGCCAGAAGAAGGCAGCAATGCAGACAGCAGCCCAGCACAAAAGGGCAGCCTGCCGCGCCAACAGAAATGGAACAAGCGAGTGAGAGAGGGGGAGTGAGCGAGTTCAACGGAGCTCTGTCAGGACTGCTGCAGATTTCTTTGTGGGCAGAAAAAGGTGCCAACAGAGGCAGAGGACCACTACAAAATGGCAGCCTGCAGTGTCAGGAGAAATAGAATGAGCGAGTGAGACAAGCGGAGTGAGCGACCTCAACAGAGCTCTGTTGGGCCACCTGCGGATTTCTTTGTGGGCAGAAGAAGGTGCCTATGCAGGCAGAAGCCCAGTACAAAAGGGCAGCCTGCAGCACCAGGGAGAAACACGAGTGAGTGAGAGGGGGGAGTGAGTGAGCTCAACGGAGCTCTATTGTCACTGCTGTGGATTTCTTTGTGGGCAGAAAAAGGTGGCAACGCAGGCAGGAGCCCAGTACAAAAGGGCAGCCTGCAGCACCGGCAGAAACGGAACAAGCGAGTGAGAGAGGGGGAGTGAGCTAACTCAACAGACCTGTGTCAGGACTGCTGCAGATTTCTTTGTGGGCAGAAAAAGCTGCCGACAGAGGTGGGAGCCCAGTACAAAAGGGTAGCCTGCAGCGCCAGCAGAAACAGAATGAGCGAGTGAGAGAGGGGGAGTGACCCACCTCAACAAAGCTCTGTCAGGACACCTGCAGATTACTTTGTGGGCAGAAAAATGTGTCAACACAGGCAGGAGCCCAGTACAAAACAGCAGTCTGCAGCATCGGGAGAAACAGAATGAGTGAGTGACACAGGGGCAGTGAGCGAGCTCAATGGACCAACACAATCAACATTCGGCATTGACAAATGCTTGTTGTTACTGAAGTCCCGATTTTGATTACATTTCAGCAATGTAAGAGGTCAATATATATTTTTTTTGTTAAAAAAACAGAAGCTTTGTGGTTAAGGAGAAACAGCTGAACAGAAGAAGGCACGATATTTGTTATAAACATTTCCTCTATATTACTTATATTCCATATAATTAGTAGTTCCTAGGGTTCCCTCTCTCTAAGCAAATAATGAACTTCAAAATGTTGACTGATTGTTCGATTGACAGAGAGAGTAAACACTGTCTGCGTCACTCACTGTGCTCTTGAAGCATACACTTCTGAATTGTGCTATAATGAAATATTTGAATTAGGAAACTGTTGCACCAGGCTGTTTAAAATTACATTTTAGACATGAACTGATGGCCTGTGTTTCTTTAAAGAGCGCCAAATGTGCTCATTTCAGCAGTACTCTGGAAGCCTCCTAGTACTGGTAACTTACCTGTACCAGAGTGTAACTAAACCCATTTTAGTATTTTTTTTTAGATTTTGAGAAGGGGAAGGAATCGTAAATAAGATCTGGCCTCCTGACCCCTTTCCTCTTCTTGTTCAGAATTAGTCCAACGCCACCATTGTACCGCCCCAACGCTCCTACAATTTTTGTGACAAAGGAGTTTGAAGAACACAGTGGCATGCCTCCATGATAGCAATGGGAGTGTCATTTAAAACCTACCGGGTCATAACGTCATATGCTAAATAGTGTACGACATTACAGTTAATCTGGAATAACGCTGTATGAGACAGCGAGTGGTGCAATACCGCGAATACTGCTGTACATGGTATTAGGCCACTCGCACTATCCCAAGCAGAGGATAAGATCTCTGCTGGGATGGGATTTCACGGAGCAGCTGCCGTGGCTCAGTGGACTAAGCCACTGACAGTAGGAAACCTAAACAGCGTGTTTGGGACCGGGTTTGATTACTGGTCCCAGACGCAAGAGATTTTTTTTTTGTTTTTCGCACTTTAGTGCGATTTTACTATAATACCCCGGAGTTGAGAATCTTTATTGGGGGTTCAAAACACAGTCCCCATAACAGGAGTGCGGGGTCAGAGCTCCCTGCAAAAAGGACTTATGTTGCATGTAAGAAATCGCTCTATATTGGAGTGCGATTTTTGCATGCGGCATGATGTCTTGCAACATTATGACCCTGTGCCCATTTAAAATAGGGATTTTAAAATTTTTTAGGTCCTCTGAGGGCAAATCAAAGCCACCACTCAACTAACAAGGCTCTTGACACACATGCCAGCGTGTACACAAGACCATTGCAGAGTTTGTGGCTGTAAATATTGAGATCCACAGAACCCCCCTTTTAACTTGGCAAACCTGTTATGTTCCACTCGGTTCTATGTGATAACGGTGAACGCTTAAAGGTGATCACCGTTATCGCACAGTCAGAGTGCCAAAACATTTTCGCACTCTGACAACCCTGGCGCACAGGACAACTGTGCTGGGACATGTATTTTAATGCTTTCTGTGGGGGTGGCTGTGCCCAGACCCGAACCTGGTATCTCACCCACCCCAACCACTAGCCAACCCCTGATGCCACGATGCAGCTCGGCAATCCACTGCAGCGCCACCCCCTACAGCTCCTCTGCCCCCTCCTAGTCCATGCTCACCGTGCTTGCTCCCCCCAACGCGTGCATACACATAGCGACATCATGTAGCCCAGTTCACCCACCCCCTCATCCAGTCACTCTACCCTCCCATTGCCATGAGGGATTGCTCTGGGAAGGAGTCACCGTTAGGGATGGCGTCCTTCCCCATGTGCTCACCTCATGGGATACCATTCCACTCTGTGTTTGTTCCCAAGGCAAACTAGCAGAAGGTGAGTAAGCGCGAACTGCAGCAATTCTTTCTACAGTGGCAGTTCCTATATGAAGAGAGTGGTTCACATGGATGGCTGGATAAAATAGAGGGAAATACAAAAGCAGGCACTGGGGATGGAAAGGTAAAAATTAAGATAATACAGTTTTGCCAGAGTAATGCAGCACTACAGGGATTTGTCATTTCTAGCTTAAGAATTTGCATGGGCTGTGGGAAGGTAAGGAAAGAAGACGGTGAAGGGAGCAGGGATTTAATTTTAAACCAGGGCTTTGACTACAATTGGGAATAGATTTATTTTGTAATTGATCAGAATCAGATGTCAATCAAGTTGATTGACATTCTGATGTGACTGTGTGATGTAGGCAAGTAAGAAATAAACAGTCTTATTTACCCATTGGGTGAATAACATCATTTATCTTTCACTTGGGTCAGTTTGTTTGGAAAATAAAGGGTTTATTTAAATGGTGATTCCTACTTGCATTGTATTCACAAGTTTATCAGGGAAAATGTATCACATATAAACATAGAAAATGATGGCAGAAAGATAATTAGTCCATCCAGTCTGACCATGAAATGCTAACAAACCCAGGATCTATTGTCCATACAGGGTTCTAACCCACACTATCCACCCCCATGCTCCCGGCCCTTCCACCACCATCCTGAGCAATCACTAAGCCCTTCACTCTGTCCCATCTGTCTTTGAAACCAGCACTAGTTTTGGCACCCAACACATCAGCTGGCAGATTGTTTCATGGCTCCACCACTCTTACTGCAAGAAAAAAACATTGTCATTTCGCTCTTGAACCTGCCCCCCCCCCATCAGTTTCCACTCATGCCCTCATGCTCTTGATCCACTACTTATCCTAAATAGTTCCTTGCAATTTACCTTGTTCATTCCTTTCAGGAACCTGAAGGTCTCTATCATATCTTCTCTCTCTCATCTGACCTCCAGCAAGTACATGTTCAGTGCCTTTACCGGATCCTCGTAAGATCAAGTTCTGGATTGGAGCAACCAGGCTGCAGCCTCAGCCAGGAACAAAAACATCCTGGAAGCCCTGCAGGGGGCATGCCTAAGACAGCTAGTGACAGAGCCCATTCGAAGGGAGCAACTTTGGACCTGGTACTCAGCAACATGGACAGAATTACAGATGTCAAAGTGAAGAGCCATCTGGGATCAAGCGATCACAGCATAGTGTGGTTAAATGTGAGAACAGCAGAAGAGTCAAACCGCATGAAAGCAAGGGTTCTGGATTTCAGGTGGGCAGACTTTACAAAGATGGGAGAATGAATGTTGTAGGAAATCACTGGCAGAGAAGGAGAAAAGTGAGGGAGGTGGAGGAACTATGGGAGAATCTTAAGGGAGCCATAGCAGAGGCAACAAGCCATTGCATTAAGCGAGTACACAAAAGAAAGAGAAAGAAAAAAACACTATGGTTCTCAAAGGAAGTGGCCAAGAAGGTAAAGGTGAAAAGGGTGGCATTCAGGAGGTACAAGAAAACACAGAAGGAAGAAGATAGGAAACTGGATCTGGAAAAGCAGAGGGAGGTGGGGAAAGCAGTCAGGAGCACAAAGGCACAAACAGAAGAAAAAATAGCCCAGGCAATACCAACAGGGGACAAGTACTTTTTCAGGTACGTTAGTGAAAGAAAAAAAGACTAAGAGTGGGATCGTGAGACTAAAAAGGGAAGGAGGGAAATGTGTAGAGGGGGACCAAGAAAAAGCAGAAATCGTGATCAAGTATTTTTGTTCAGTATTCACAGAAGAAGGAGAAAGGGAGGAATCAAAGTTAGGTGATGGAAGCACCACTGGGATGGAGGTGGACACCAGTCCATTTAAGGAGGAGAGAGTCTTAAAGGAACTCACTAATCTGAAAGTGGACAAGGCAATGGGGCCAGACGTGATACATCCCAGAGCATTAAGAGAACTCGGCTAGGTGCTGGCAGCACCACTGACAGCCCTGTTCAACAGTCACTGGAAACAGGTGTGGTACCAAAGGACTGGAGGAGGGCGAATGTAGTCCCTCTCCACAAAAGTGGGAGCAGGGAAGAGGCTGGCAATTACAGGCCAGTCAGCCTGACCTCGGTGGTGGGAAAACTAATGGGAATCACTACTAAAAGAAAAGTTTGTGATATACTGTATCTCCAATCCAACAGAGCACAGGATCCAAGGCACCATGGATTCAGAGCGGGAAGATCTTGTCAAACAAATCTGATAGAGTTCTTTGATTGGGTGCTAGGAAGGTGGATCAGGTAGGGGTGATGTATGTGGCCTACCTGGATTGCAGCAAGGCTTTCGACACCATCCCACGTAGGAGGCTACTAAACAAGCTGGGCAGCATGGGAGGTTTCCATGTCATAAATTTAGCGATCGCCATTACAGCGAGTGTACATCACTGAAAAAGCAAAACGATGATGTACACTCCCAGCAAGGTTAAGTCATGCACCTAAAATACCAAAAACTATACCCCTCCACAGCCCTGAACCCTGTACCTACCACATTGTAGCCAGCCACCTTCACCACCACACCACATGGCTAGCTTGGCATTACCATGCCCCCCACCTACCACGTACCTTCCCCATTATCTCTCCTCTTCCATTCGCCCTCCTATGTCTTTACTCTTCTTCCCTCGGCTCACATAATGGAAGCTGAAATTGAGTGACTCATATCTGAGTCACTCAATTTCACTCACCCATATGATGGGATACCGCCTGGGACTGGGTCCTAGGGTGGTAAACTGGGTCAAAAAATTGGCTGAGCAATAGAACACAGGGTGGTGGTGAACGAAGTTCAATCCAAAGAGAGGGAGGTGATCAGCGGGGTCCTGCAAGGATCATTGCTTGGACCAGTCATCTTTAATGTCTTCATAAGCGACTTTGTAGAGGGGCTGGAAGAGAAGATGTGTCTCTTTGCAGATGACACGAAGATCTGCAACAGGATTGACACTCCAAGAGGAGTAGAGAAAATGAGAAGGGACCTAAGCAAGCTTGCGGAGTGGTCAAGGGTGTGGCAGTTAAGATTCAGTGCAAAGAAGTGCAAGATCATGCACTTGGGGCACAGAACTGCAGGAGAGGAATACATGATGGGGGGGGGGGGGGGGGGACTGACGGCCACCAAACAAGAAAGAGACCTGGCAGAAATCATATCTGATGATCTAAAGGTTACCAAACAGTATGAAAAGGCTGTGAGGAGAGCCAGTGGAATGCTGGGGTACATAGGGAGAAGTATCTCCAGCAGAAGGAAGGAGGTGGTGATGCCACTGTATAGAACATTGGTGAGATCTCATCTAGAGTACTTTGTCCAGTTCTGGGAGCTGCATCTCTGGAAAGACAGACAGAGTAGAAGCAGTTCTGAGAAAGGCAACAAAAATGGTGTAGGGGCTGCACCAAAAGTCACATGAGGGGAGACTGAAGGATCTCAATACGTATTCCCTGGAGGAGAGGAGAGGAGAGGGAGGGGAGGAGAGGAGAGGAGAGGAGAGAGTGAGAGGGGATATGACAGAGACTTTCACATACCTCAAGGGTATAAATAAGGTACAAGAGGGTAGCATCTTTCAAAAAAATAGATGTTCAAGAACAAGGGGCTAGGATATGAAGATAGAGACTTGATTGACTTAGGAGTAATGTGAGAAAGTATTTTTTCACAGAAAGGGTGGTGGATCCATGGAACAGCCTCCTGGCAGAGGTTGTAGGGGCAAGAAAAGGTAGGACAATTCAAAAACGCATGAGACAGACATAAAGGAACTCTGGCAATAGGAATGAGAGGGTAAGCTGCAGATCATTTAGTATCTGTAGTACAGTATATGAAACAGGTAGGGAAAATGGTCAGACTTGGTGGGCCTAGTGGTCCTGAACTGCCATTAGATTCTCTGTTTCTATGTTTCTAAGTTTCTAAGATCTGCTCTGCTGGCCCTGAATTATTTTGGTCACCCTACGCTGCACTGTCTCCAGCCTGTCATTATTTTTCCATAGGTGAAGAGTCCAGAACTGAGCACAGTACTCCAGGTGGGGCCTCACCAGTGATCTATAGAACGGTAGTAATGCCTCCTTCCTTTTGCTATCAGCATCCCTTCCTATACACCTCAGCATCATTTTTGCCTTCTGTAGACCCTGTTACACTGGCTTGATTGTTTCAGGGAGTCGATGATGATGATCCCTAGGTCTCTTTCCTCAGAGGTCATGCACAGCTTCCTCCCCCCCCCATCACACTCACACACACACACACACACACACACACACAGACACACCTCTGTACTCAGGTTCTTGTCCTTATGAGCATCACCTTGCACTTTTGGCATTGAATTTCACCTGTGAAACCCTTGACCACCTCTCTAGCCTCTGCAAGTCTCTTTGCTTCTTCTTAACCCCCTCCTTGCTGGTGTTGCATACATAATTATTGTTTTTAATTTCTATTTTTGCCCCATCTCGAGCCCTAGCAATGTCACCCAACCAACCAACCACCATGTCACGAGCTCGGAGGGACCCCCCACGGTGCTGTGGCTTACTCCCCAGGTGGGGACAGAGTGGGAGGGGGTAGCCGGGCCTCTAAAGCCACCCTCCCCCCAGTTCTATACCTTCAAGTCTCTTTGGGGTCCTCACTCTGAGATGCTCCTGCAGGTGGTGAGGGCCTGCCTAGCCCTCTGTCAGTGTCACACCAGGCCAAGGCATTTTTCAGATGTACACCCTCCTGGAGATGTGATGTGTACATGACACCAACGCTTAAGCTGGTGTCTGTCACACTCCACCCTACTGTGTGGTTTCGCATGCCCAACCTCCAGCCACCACCAGAGCTCAGTCCTGCACAGAGCCAAGGCTCCCCCAACCCCCGGAGGAGACAAGTGGTCCATGGGATGCTCAAGCCTCCTCTCCCAGGCCGGCCCTCTGACAGCCCGAGCCCGTTCCCGAACTCAGGTCGCTGGCATCGCGAGCGGTAGTGCTACCGCTGCACAGGTGGGCCAGCCCTGGTGTTGTCTAACTAATGATACAACCCCAGCCCTGACGGACAACCAAACAATTAATTTATTGAAAGTAAAGGGCATTTTGTTTTGTTGGACAACTATATAGTAATAATGAGTTTATGCCATGTGAAAAATTTAGACAAAAGTGCCAGCTACCTAGTGGTCATTATTTAACTTGTTTGCAGATTTGTAGCTTCATTATTCTAGAAGTAGGACGAGAGATCCTCCCAGATCCCTCCCTGCTGGAGTCTTCGTGGTCAGCAGAGGAAACTCAATCAAAAAAAAATGAATCAGCAAAATCTATGCAATAATATTAGAGAGGAATAAACCAATATGGAAAAAACTTCATAGTGCCTGGTTTAAGGAATTAGGGTTGTGTGTTGAGGGGGGAAGTTCTGGTCCCAGATATTACAAACTCATATGTAGTGATCTAAAAATGTAAAATTATGTCAAATACAGTTTAATATTGTACACAGTGGCCCAGATATTCAAAAGAGTTGCGCATGGCACAACAGTGTTGCGCCATGCGCAACCCACTGATGCGCCCTATCGCAATATTCAAACGGGAATTGCGCCTGACATAAATCCCGATGCACCTGAGCGCATCAGTAATGTATGCAGGCACAGGTAGGGGGGGCATGCCCATGCATACTTAGCACAGCCCGATATTCTGCCCGGGATGTGCTGAGCCATGCATACACAACCCCTACCTGAGCCGCACAAAGTTGAGCAAAAAAAAAAAGGAGCAACGGCCAGCCACCCACAGGTGAGCTGCCGTATTGCAGGGCGCAACATGGCAGCTGCCACCTGTAGGTGGCCACCCGAGCCTGGCTGCCCCCAGTGGTGGCCTCTGCCCGATCGCAGGTATTAGTAAAATAAATAAAAACTCCTACATTCCTGGTGGTCCAGTGGACCGATGTCTGCCCAGTCACGGGCTTCAGTAACATTAAAAAGAAACCTATATCCCTGGTGGTCCAGTGGACTGCTGTCTGCCCGATCATGGGCTTAGGTAAATAAATAGAGATATCCTATATCCCTGGTGGTCCAGTGGACCGCTGCCCGCCCGATCGTGGGCTTAAGTATAAATACAAAGAGTTATTCTATATCCCTGGTGGTCCAGTGGACTGATGTCTGCCCGATCACGGGCTTAAGTAAACTAGTACTGACCTCCATATCCCTGGTGGTCAGTGGACCCTCTCCCCACCCACCCACTGATCCCCACCACCCTGCTCCCCCAGTCAGTGGCGGCTGCAAGCACCTCACTCCACCTGCCGCCCCCACCACCACCGATCGACACTGCCGGTAGGGCTGTACGCCCATTGGTCCACAGCATGAGCCAATGGACGTGCAGCCCACACCGTACTACACATTCCAGATATGTACTGTGTTACTTTGAACCTAGCTTGTGAGCGTATTATTACCTGGCTTAGAGTGATAGGCTTTTTGCTAAATGTGTTGAAAGTGCATGTGGTATTGCAAAATGGTCTTTAAAGGGGGTTGCTGTGCATATACCAGGAGCAGAGACCCTGCTGATAAGTGGGACATCTGTGAGCATATCATTAATATGTGTGCAGAGGCATATGGCGAAGGTGGAAGGTTACAACTGGGGATTTGCCACTGGAAGGTCACTAGGAGGGATTGTGGGTGGTTATAGCTTCCCAGAGGGCTGTACCAGTCCAGATAGATACCCACTCAAACTGTACTCTGGGTGGAGGCACCAATCCATTGTGTTTACTGAGGGTAGGAATATCCCAGTATTTGCTTATTTGTAACCCAGACCCCTCAACCTGTTGTTAGGAAGACAGGCAGAGGTAGTTGCCCTTGCAATGGTGCCACCTAGGGGTTATATCTTGGAGGCACTGCTGGGATTACTGCCCCTAGTGGCCAAAATACTAAATTGCAGCTGTTTGTTAATTTATTTTTATTTATTTATTTATTTAATATATCGGAAGAGACCTTTGAGTGTGAGCTCTTTTACAAAGGTTCCACATTGGGTGGACAAAAAAGACAAAGACACATATACAGTGATTACAGATGCCAGCTCAATTGGCTTACAAGAGCATTTACAATAGAGTTACACAAATTTATTTATTTATTTATTTATTTGTTTGTTTTTGTTAACCAGGTAAGCACACTAGACAACAAGTGCCTATTTTCAGGTGCGACCCGGGAGATTACAATACAGAAAACATGGTACATTATCATGGTAACATACGTGCCCACATACAGGTGGGGCCAGAGTACAATATATAGACATGGTACAGAGTCAGAAATAGCAACATAATACAACTACAACTAGTATTAAAAGGTAGAGAGGACATTGCAGCTTGTCTATACGGTAAGGAAGACATTACAACCACAGGGTAACATGGGAGCATGGGGAGGCAGGAGATTAACAGGTAACCAACAGGGGGAGTGTAAGCAGTGCACTAACAGGGTGATTGTCAGGTAACAAGCAAGGGGGAGTGTAGACAGTGCAGTAAACCAGCAGGGTACTTAGCGGGTATAGAAAGGGGGAGGAAACAGCCGGAGGACCACCACAACGGACTCAGGCTCCAACTGAAGGAAGAGTACTGCCCTAGGTTGCATGCCCAGAGGTCCAGGGCAAGATAGCGATAGAATTCGTCTAAGTACCTGAGAGGGCTAATGGTGAAGTAGGTAGGTGAGGTGCCTTTCAGAGGAGGGTGGGAAGTGCTATAGTGGAGAGTGGCAGAGGAAATTGGAGAGACAAGGAGCATTTGTAACAGAGTAGACGCTAATTCAGAAAGAAAATGGTTGGTAGCATCAGTTAACCAGTAAACCAGTAAAACCACCCAGCAGACGACCACCAGAATCCATAGTTAGACTAAGGACTGCATACGGGTTATGCTAACTTAGATTGCATCTGGCCGGGTGACATAAAAAACAGGAGGGCCAGAGGTTTGAGCTTACTCGCAGAGGGCGAGAGGTGGGGGTAGTGGGCCAGGTCACTGTTGGGGGTGGGGGAGCAGCTCCAAAAGGGCCTTGTCAAATTGGGGGAATGGGGGAGGCATTATCCACATACAGGGTTAGAGTGGATCAAGTAACTTTACTTATGATCTATTTGCTGGGATGGTGAGAGGAGGCAGGGATTCTCTAGGTAGCGCCAAACTGAAAATGGATATCCCTGCTAAGGTTAAACTTGAGATTCTTCCTCACAAAATGGCTGTGCACTGCTGATTGAGGTGGAGTGAGGTGGAAGAGATTGATCCTCACTATGCTTTAATGTTATTGGACATACCCTTGGGGACTACCAAAGCTGCTATAAAGGAAGCAGTGAGTCAAGTTAGTGTTTGGGTAAAATCACAGTACAGTAGCAGAATGTGGACTTATTTTCTCAGATCATAGTGGCTCTTCTTTCATGTAGTGCTCCCATAGACCCAGAGACTGTACCCCCCGTTATTATGCCTGAGGGAACCCAGGTGGGTTGGAGGATTATCACTATGCATAGTTGAGCGTCAAACCCTGGGTGGGTCATCCAAAGTGGAAGGGTCAAAGGAAAAGTTGGGAGGCCCTGCACTTGAAGCTATCAGGTTTCTCCATTCCACAAACCTGGATGCTTCTGCCAACGAATACCTGTCTGCTTTAGAAGGAACTTTTGGTAGTACTGAGTCAGGAGAGGACTGAATGTGGAAATTCAAGTCCACCAAACAGAGGAAAAATGAATGTTTATTGATTTATGTGACGCGAGTAGAGAGGGCCCTTCAAAGAACACATCGCAAGGGTGGCATCCTGGCTAGTGATCTAAACAGAGTATGACTAGAACACATCCTTAAGCCAACTCGGTATTCTAGTGTGCTTATGCTGAAGCTAAAATTTCAGGATCGCAAAGATGACCCCCCTGCATATTGCTGGCTAATGAAAGAAATTAGGGAAACAGAGCATGAGGATGATGTCTGGAACCTTTATGCAGGGGCTGCCAGGACTGCTCCTGCATCTGAGAAATCCAGTGAAGGGAATAATGCTCTTGATTCCCAGCAAATCAGTAACCTTCTCAGAGAGTTGAAAGATTTGCGAGCTAGCACACAGACCATGGTAAAGAGTCACATTACTTGTGCTTCCAATACTGAGGCTACCCATGAAGCTCAACCTGCTGTGAAAGGGACCAGTGCTCAGGTCCATGAGAACCAGGGTACAACCTTGGCTAAAAGGTTGGGGGGACATGGCTCTACCAAGTCATTTGTGCCAACACCAATGGCACTGGCTATGGAGCACAGAGATTGACAGAAGACTTCATTATTTTTATAAATAATTCGTTGCAAGACAAATGATAGAATGAGAAAAGTCTTGTGAGTCATAAAGTTATTACTGTGTGAGAGGCCTTTCGGCACCATGCAATTCTGCTTAAAGTTGGACCAGCATAACATTCTGTGGTGATTTGCATATGCAGCCCATGATGTTTTGCATTGTGGGGGCATGTGTGATTTTGTATTTTCTTGAAACTTGGCTTCCCAGCCAAATGCCCTTTGGGGTAACCCTTGCCTCAGTGTTTACGCACAGAGGTTCTTTGTCTTTAAATAGTTTTTATTTTAATGGGTTCACCACAATATATCCAGGCACACTGCCTTAGGGGTAGCTGGTCCATTCCACTGGGGTGTCAAACAGACGAGCATACTGATGAGTCCTGGTAGGACGAAACACGTGTCTATGTCTTCTGTTAGCACTCTTTGCAAACTGTGTGAGAGGCCTTTCGGCACCATGCAATTTTGCTTAAAGTTGGATCAGCATAACATTCTGTGGTGATTTGCATATACAGCCCATGATGCTTTGCATTGTGGGGGTATGTGTGATTTTGTATTTTCTTGAAACTTGGCTTCCCAGCCAAATGGCCTTTGGGGCAACCCTTGCCTCAGTGTTTACACACAGAGGTTCTTTGTCTTTTAAATAGTTTTTTATTTTAATGGGTTCACCACAATATATCCCAGGCACACTGCCTTTGGGGTAGCTGGTCCATTCCACTGGGGTGTCAAACAGATGAGGCATACTGATGAGTCCTGGTAGGATGAAACACGTGTCTATGTCTTCTGTTAGCATCCTTTGCAAACTGTGTGAGAGGCCTTTCGGCACCATGCAATTCTGCTTAAAGTTGGACCAGCATAACATTCTGTGGTGATTTGCATATGCAGCCCATGATGCTTTGCATTGTGGGGGCATGTGTGATTTTTGTATTTTCATAAAGTTATTATTGTCTATTTTAAAAAAATGATCATTTAAAATAATAACGAGTAGTAGCCCTGTGCATAAACTGGAAATTAATTAAATTGTCAGGACTGGAGACCAGCAAGATACGCAATCAAAAGGGTAAACTCAACTCAGTAAACTGATTGCCAGTACAAAGACTTCAAGAGTGGAGTTGCACAACAAGTTACAATTCCATGCCACAGATGCACTCAGAGAGAAATGGATCTCATTAACGCAGAAAACAAAAGAGTGGTTATAAAGTGTTTCACAAGAAAACCCTCTGTCTGTCCTCTTGCTCCAGATATTCACTATGTATTCATTCCTTGTTCCCCAATGAGTTAAATGAGGAGTTCTGAGATGTACTGTGTAATGCAGCAATGGTGTCCTGACCTGGTGCTGATTTTTGAGCAGACTCGATAGACCTTTGGGCCTTCCCTGCTGGCATCTTAGTATATAATGTGATATGTTAAGTGTACCATCTACTTAATTAAAGTCTATGCCATCACTGGCTTACAATAGAGTAACGCAGAGTGCCATAGTTTTATTGTACCATAAGGCAGTAGAAGCAGGTAGCTGTAGGTAAACATTTATTAGCGTCAAGTGTATTTAAAAAAACAAAACAATAGTCCGTTGCAATATTTAATGTTTCATGAACTGATGGTGTTGTGCTGTAAAGAGACTATGCTAATTACCCCCCAACTGGTTAAATATTTCTAAGGTACCTTATTGCATTAAATTATTTAAGAGGAATCCAAACATTTGTTATGCTAAAAAACGTTAGTTTGTATTTGGCACCACCTAATCAACTGTATCAGCATTCCATGCTGTATAATACAGATAAAGAAGCATTACAGGAGCCACTGTGATCCAGAAAACAATATGATTTGATACCTTGTATTGGACCAACTGTGCCAACAAGTGTGATTTCTGTGTTGCTCAGGTGGGAATAACTTACAGGAGTGACAATTCTGGCAAGGCCAGTTTATTTGATGTTGCGAGGGTGGGGACCATAGGATGAGTTGTATCAGCAAGGCAAGCTTCCTTTATTGATGTGCAGGGGAAGAAACGAGAAGCACAGGAGCTGCTGCACCAGCAGGGCCAGTTTCATTGATAATGGGGGAGGCTGGGGAGAAAGAGTGTCAGTGAATAAAACATAATTAGCATAAGACATTGGCACACATAAAGTGCCATCAGAATGGCAAACACCTGCAGAGTGATGGGTGCAGCAAACCCCTTTGCAAAATGTGCTTGCTAAGGAAATCATGTGTAATCAGAAATGTCCAGCATAGATTATATGTAGGGTCATTTCCAAGCACATCATTGGCTCACAGTCTGACACATCTACAAAAGCCGCTTTTTCTTTCTGATGACCCCAATAGTTCTTACTTTCATTCTGCAAACAAACATAAAATGGGACTTTATAAAAAATCAATGGCACTTTGCTATAGCGCACACTGTGCTGATTTTCACCAGCTGTGCAAGGTTTTGACCTAGAGGTCTGAGACACCAATATATGCCATTGTGGTGTGGTAAGAATTGAATTTTCTACTGGCAAGCAAGAGATAATGTTATTTATGTCAATTTTTGTTGCCATTAGTTACCAGCTAGTATTTATCTATGTATTTGTTTTCCCAGGAAAAGCTCTGTTGAGCACAACTCATTTGCAAGGAGATCCTGGGTAGAGACAGCAAGCAACAGTAGTACACCCAATTCAAAACACAATGTTGAAAAACAGTAGTCATCAGAATATTGCATAAATAAATATAATAAACAGAAGGCAAAACAACAGTGATATCACAAAGCAGGAGGAGAGATATCACATGAGAAAGCCAAAACATTTCCCATTACTGAGCCAGCATTCACTTTACAGTGCATATACCAATCAATTAGGCAGAGATAAGGAAATAAACACACACACACACACACACACACACACACACACACACACACACACCCAGAGATGCAAATACATGAATTCATAGATGCAAACATACATCTTATGCTTTGTTTATTGTCACCTATATTTTTGTTTGTTTCTATAAAACATGAAGCAGAAATGCAACATTTCCTGTACTATATAATGCCTACTTTGCCAAACATGATCAATCTTCTGCAGGCTCAAGAACACCACCTGAAGCTGAAAGATTTTCGGCACACACACAAAAAAACAAAATACAGAAATGCCCCAAAACTCCTACAAAACCTGATCTGCACTGCAAGACTCAGCAAGCAACTCTGGCAACATTACTGGTTGGAAGTCATTGTTGGACGAAACAAATACCTGACAGAACAAATATAACTACTGTACCTGCACAGAAACTCTGGTATTAAGTTCTCTAGAAGCAAGTGCACAGGCAGATTTGGGTCCAGGTCAGCTTTTACCATAAATACAACATATTGGCAGTGACAGTAAATGAAACCCAGCATCACTGCATTGCCAGACATTGAAATTAGTACATTGAAAAATGAGGACAAAGCCTTGTTTACACTGCCAGCTTTAAAGCACATCAACCCATGTGCATGGGTTGATGCACTTTAAAGTCGGCAGTGTGGACACTACCGGGAGCATGTTAAGGGGGCTTCTCATCCAGCTTCTGATGTGACCTAGGAAAGGGGATGTGTATTGGAGCAAGCTAGTTGAACACAAATTACCTGGCATGTGGACAGTCGGCATTGCTTGCTCCGATGGAAAATCTCCTTTCCCGGCATTCTCCAGTGGTCCCATAAATCTCTCCTGACACTGCTAGCACACCTGAGTTCAGCAAAATTCACTTTTTAAGAGAAGGCAGAACACCGAACTTGGGGAAAAGTGCTTAAAAATGTTAAACGAGGGCTACAACTATTATAAATTAGGGTCCTATAGTGGAAACATGATACTAGGCATGCGCAGATACATATTCATATTCTCGCTTCCCAGGGTTATACACATACATTTGTGCATGCCCGGTGTCATGGTCCCACTGTAGGACTCTAATTTATAATAATTTGTAGCCATTGTTTAACATTTTTAAGCACTTTCCCGAGTTCAGTGTTCTGTCTTCTCTTGAACAAAGTATTTTGCTGAACTTGGGAGTGCTAAATTGATAACGGTCCATGGGGCACTTCGGTACCTTGTGCTTGTCACTGTAAAGCATCACTTTTAGTAAACCAAGCCCCCTGAGCCCACAGACATTCCTCGGCGCAATGTGCAGTGCATCAGCATGGACTGTGTAAACTGAATTTGCTGCATCAGCCCACAGCACTGTGGGAAGGCAGCGGAGCAATATGTGAAGTGCTGCTGCTGTGTAAACAGGACTCAAGTTGCCTTTTGATGGAGACCAGCTGCACCAAGGACTGACACTCTCAGAATTCATTAATTTCTAGCAAAGACCTTGGGAGCTTCGAGTGATTTACACTTGGGCAAGATAAGAAGGGAGCCAGAGATGAAAAACATATTACTCCAGTGATTTAATTACAGCCAGTTTACAGTCATGGCTTGTTTCTACTTTAAAAGGTAAAATGTATCTGTATCTTTTCTGACTCAGATTTAATTACAGCTTTCAAAAATATTATGGGGTACATCAATGGTCACTTCAAAAATTGAGGTGGATAGCCGGCCCAGAGGCATTGGAGGTTGATGCACTGGTCACTACACCTTGCTCCACACTTGTGACCCGGGTTCAGGAACACGCTCAGGCTGCCAGGGGTCGACAGGGGGAGAGAAGATTGAGCATCCAGAGGACTGCTCTCCTCTCTCGGGGATAGGGTGCCATGTCATCCCACACGCTGATCACCCTGTGGTGATGACTAGAGGGTGATACAGGTAGGGAGGTATGCTCCATTGTGATCACATCAGTGGAGGGGGGGATGGAAGAAAAGGAGGAAACAGAGCCTGGCAGGACTTCATAACAGTCCACTGCACCCAAGGGCTGACCCTGAATTCTGGATTGGGTCTCCAGGAAGGGGACGCCACCTTCCTGGCCCAGCCATTGGGGGGCAAGCCATGGGGGAACCTTCAGGGTCGGCGGGTGTGGGTGTGGGAGCAGCGGGACTTGCGAGAGAGTCCTCTCTCGGTGGGTTGAAGCCCCAGTTCAGGGCTCAGAGGAGGAGAAAATGTGAATAAAAAAAAACTGAGGTGGATGTGTCCCACTCATCCCCAATGGTGGATGCGCCCATGCTGAGAGCAGACTAGACACTAACATAATGGAAGAAATGAGGGAGCTGTGAGCTATGGTGAGAGATCTTATTCACTCGTCTCAACAACCCTTGCCCTGGAGAAAGTATGGTGGAGCTGACTCTGAGTCTAGGCCCAAGGAAAAGTACCAGTCTGCACCGCCTGATGACTGTAAACCCAGGGAAGACCTTGCTTGAACTCCTGATTGCAGATCATAAGTATTCTGTTAACACTGTGGGGAAGACAGGCACACCAAGAATGCATGCTGTTCTCCTGAAGATTTGCCTAAACAAACTGCCAAGCTGCCTAACCAGGTCAGACAAAGTAACCTAAAGCCTCAATCTAGGCCTCCACACAAGTCTTTTGTGTCTAAGGCCACTGTCCCACGACCTGCAAATATTACTCCTCCTGACTGGTCCGAGATGGTAGGCCCTTCAGTGGAGACCACTGTACATATTGATGAAATCCTGGCCCGAGTCATGTTGTACAGTGGATCTCAGGTCACCATAATATTTAAAGACTGGTATGACCAGCATCTCTCGGACCACCCTCTACAACCCCTGGCTGGACTGTACGTGTGGGGTTTAAGTGATAAATCGTACCCGTACCTTGGCTTCTTAAGAGTGTGGCTTTCTTTTCTGTCCACTGTGGCAGGCGTAGATGCAACTGTGGAGACATAGGCCTTGGTTTGCCCACCGACTGGCTTATATGATGGGGTTCCCATATTGATTGGCACTAATGCTCACACGTTTGGCCATCTAGCACAGATGTGTTGAGAAAAGCAAGCCCAAAAGACAGGATGAGCTATACACACTCATTCAATAGTACAGAAGTCTTATGAGACGCAGATGCAGGCAAAAGAGGATGATAAAGATGAGTTGGTGGGATTCATCTGGAAGAAGGATCCATTGACTCTTGTTTTGCTGCCCGAAGCACAGTGCAGTGTTAGTGGAGAGGTGTGCATGCGCAAGGATGTGCCCAACAAGATAGTCATGCTGGATGCCCCAGACAAGGGGAGGTTGCCTGATGGGCTTCTGGTTAAACCAAGTGTGCTGCCAGCCCATGCTCATGCCTACACCAAAAGAGTTGTGGTGTAGCTTTGCAATGTAACCGACAGAGACATTGAAGTTACTTGGAGCTGTACCCTGGCCAAAGTATACTGCAGTGCTGCCAAACAAGTGTCGCAGAGAGAAAGATGATGAAGTGTCCCCAGTTATGTTCGACTTTGTAGAGTCTCCCATCACCAGTGAGCAGAAAAATAGAATCAGTCACTAAATGGCACAGTGGGGCAAAGTATTTTCATTGAAAGAATGGGACGTTGGATGTGTTACTGGCGCTGAACACCATATCTGGCTCCAAGACGAGAGACCATTCTGAGAGAGATAATGCTGATTTGCACCTGTGGACAATGATGATGTAAGACACCATCTTCAGGAAATGCTAGCAGCTGGAATCATCCAGGAATCACGCAGCCCTTACGTATCCCCAATTGTGGTGATCTGGAAAAAGAATGGCTCAGTGAGGATGTGGGTAGATTACAGGACACTTAATAGGAGAACCATACTAGCTGGCCCATGACGCTGAGGGCTGAGGCGCTGGACATCTTACCTCGCACTGCACTGGTGACCCGTGTTCAGGAACGAGCACGGGCTGCCGGGGGTTGGCAGGGTTGAAGAAGGATTGAGCATCCATGGGACTGCTCTGCTTCTCCGGGAAGGGGGGATGTCAGTGGTCGGCGCTTTACTGGCCCCTGGTGGAGACTGGGGGGCAGTGCGCTGATGCTTCACTGGTTTCACTGTATGCCCTCCCCGCATGAGAAACCATGAAGAAAAAAATCCCCTTAGCAGCATGAAAGGCTTCCCGACAGCACCGCCATGGATGTGCCCAAGTTATCTCCCTCCTGGGCCTGCCCTCCAGGTCTCCACAGTGGTGGGGAAAGTACCCACTGTGATGCGGCCTGGGATTGCTGAAGTGGGGAGGTCTGAGCTCTGGCCACATCCAGGGCAGCAGCTGTGAAGGCTGACTGGATGTGGGGAGGGGGGAACCAAAGGTACAACCTTCCCCCCCCAGCTGAGGTAATAAATGATATAAGAGAAAAAAAAAATAGGAGACCCATACCAGATCATTACATGATGCCTCATATCCAGGATGCCCTCCATTGCCTCAACGGAAGTCAGCGTTTTTTCATTTTGGACCTCAGAAGCAGGTATTATAAAATTCCAATGGCACCAAAAGATAGAGAGAAACTGCATTTACAGTATCTGTCCCTTGGGCTTCTACTAATTCTTGTGCATGCCCCAAGGTATATCTGGAGTGCCTGTCACTTTCCAAGGATTGAAGGAGATATGAACCTCCTTGATGCCTTGTCTATTTGGATAATGTCATCATGTTTGGCAAAACACTTGAGGAGCATGAGGCTCATCTGTTTAATGTCCTGGACAGATTGGAAGAATTCGGGCTAAAACTATCAATTGACAAGTACCAGTTGTTCCAAAGCACTGTAAAATATGTAGGCCAGATCATGTCCTCTGAAGGCATCCAGACAGACCCCAGCAAAGTAGAGGCTTTGACCACTTGGCCGAGACTCAACAACCTCAAAGAACTTTGTGGATTTTTAGGTTTTTGTGGATATTATCAACACTTTGTCAAGGACTACACAAAGGTAGTTCATCCACTGCTAAACCTGACACAAGGGTATCCTCCTAGAAATCAAAAGTTCAAAAGGGACACTGTGAAGGAAGGAGACAAGGTCTACTTTAAACCTAATGAATCCTTTGGGTCAAGATGGATTTTAGACTGTGATGCAGCATTCCAAGAAATTATCTATCAGTTAACACATGCACCAATACTCGCATATGCTGACCCAACCAAGCCATATGTACTTCACAAAGATGGCAGCCTAAATAGCCTTGGAGCTCTACTTTATCAGGAATATGAAGAAGGCCTGCACCCAGTGGCATTTGCAAGCAGAAGCCTTACACCATTCGAAAAGAACTATCCAGTTCACAAATTAGAATTTCTCACTTTAAAAATGGACCATAGTCGACCAGTTTCATGAGTTTTTATAGGTGTTCAAATCCTGGTCAAAACAGACAATAACCCCCTCACATATGTCCAAACATTGGCCAAGTCAGACACAACTGGACACAGGTGTCTCTCCACTCTATCAACATACAATTATTCAGTGTAATACCATCCAGGCCTAAACCATACCAACACTGATGCTCTCGCCAGAAGGCCTACTTCAAATCAAGAGTGGGTGCGAATATCGGAACAATCTGTACAGGCCCTGTGCCACAAGTCTGACCAGGATGAACTTCCATCTGGTGAGACTGTAAATTGCCTAGCTGATTTCCAGGGACCTCCAGATACCTGTGTGCCTGTGGCTTACTGTAGTCTTGCAGCATTAGATTTAACTGCCTTGTCTCAACTCACTCCCGGTGACATCCAAAGAGAAAAGTATCATAATCCTATGCTTAGACTTGTGCTAAATGCTATAAACAAAGGGAAAGATGTTTCAAACTATGATCTAATGGCCAAAGAACTGCTTTATTGTTTTGGGAGGGACCCATGCTTAAGCTCCAAGACAAACTACTGTACCAAGAACTAACAAGCAGTCAGGGAGAAGTTGTAAGAAAACAACTGGTGTTACCTTTAAAATTTAAGCATGTGGTCTTGAAAGCCCTCCATGACCAAATGGGACATTTGGCCAGTGAGAGAACTGCAGACTTAGTCTGTGCCCATTTCTATTGGCCCAAGATGAGTGCAGATGTAGACCACTATATCAAAATTGCAGCAGGTGCCTTCAAAGAAAGGCCCAGCCACAAAGGGCAATACCTTCAATCAACATTGCCACTAGTGCACTGATGGAGCTTGTGTGCATTGACTTCTTGAGTTTGGATCCCGATGCCAAGAACATTAGAAATGTACTTGTTGTAACAGATCACTTCACCAGATATGCGCAGGGTTATCCAACAAATGATAAGAAGACAGCAGCAGTAGCCAAGGTTCTTGCTGAGAAATTCTTCACACATTATGGTGCTCCACAGTGGATACATTCTGACCAAGGAAGGGACTTTGAAAGTCAACTAATCAAAGAAATGCTAGCTCTGTGGAGTGTAAAGAAATCAAGGACCACTCCCTATCACCCACAAGGATATCTGCAACCCAAAAGATTTAATAGGATGTTGTTGGACATGCTGGATACTCTTCATCCAAAGGACAAGTCAAGGTGGAGTCAGGAAATGAGTACCTTAGTGCATGCCTATAATTGCACCAATAATGATGCAACAGGTTTCTCACTGCATCAGTTAATGTTTGGTCATGAAGCACGTCTCCCACTGGATGTCTGTTTTGGAGTGTCACCAGATGGAATTCAAGCTGATAACTATTTACAATATGTACACAAATTCAAAGTCAAGCTTAATCACACTTATCAATTTGCCCACACTATGGCTACCAAGGAAAATCTAGCAAATAAAGTAAGACAAGATAAAAGAGTTGAAGCTCATGAACTACAACCTGGAGATAGTATTCTGATGGGAAATTTGGGATTGCAAGGGAAACATAAGATAGCCGATCATTGGAGTCACACTCCCTACATAGTCATCAGTAAGTTGGATGATCACCCAGTTTACAAAGTATGGCCAGAAGGAGATCCCTGAGCTGTAAAAACAATCTACCGGAATCACCTCCTGCCAATTGGGCAAATTGTCATAGATACAGTACAGCAAACTGTTACCCCATCTGGGCCTGTTACTAGATTGGTCTCCCAAAAGAAACCATCAATCCATCCTCCTACTACCCAGCAGACCAAGCCTTCAACAAGCAATGCTGCTATTAATGAAGACACTAATTCTGAGACTAGTGAGAATGAATATAGAGGTGTGCATTATCCTTCCTTTGAGCTAGCTCAACTGTTCCAAGGAATTACTTCCTGCAGTGTTGGACAAAATGCTGATGACCCCAGAAATGCCAGATAATCTTGCCTTTTCAACTGCTCCAGTGCCACTGGAAAGTGAAGTGCAAAGTGTGACCTCTGAAGTAGCTGATTCTTCGTGCCTCGTGGAACTGTCTGAAATCAAAATATCTAGTTCTGACCCAGAAAATGAGGACCACACCAGTGAACATTTATGTGAAGATGAAATAAGTGGGCCTAGTGAACCAAATCTTATATCCAAAAAGGTTGTTATTCATGAAAGTGCTAACAATGAACTGGATGACTCAAATTTTGTTGAGGTACCGCTTACTGACGAACCAGACTCTATAGAACAAGAAAAGTCAAGTGCTACTACAAATACAAGTAATGCAGCCAACTCTGAACAGAAAGAGAGTACAGAATTGCCCCTTTCTGCAGAAGTTGTCTTATTGGAGGACAATAAGCCAGGATCGATCACCCCAAATTAATTGTTGAAAGGATTGTACCACTGCCCCCTATACCAAGAATATCAGGTCCCGTTGTAAAGCTGGTAATACACCTTACTTATGATCCACCGGGAAAGCCTGTGGACATACCAATGAATGTGGTTCATAAAGGGGTATACATCACAGCTAATTCCCTTCCTAAAATAGGGTTCACTGCATTTTCCAATCTAATAATCAAATCCTCCTCCCACTATTCTAGGGGTCACCCTCACCAAGTAACAAAGGTCAGGTGAAAAGGTACAAGGTATTTAGAAGGTAGTTCAAATGTTCAAAGGCTTCAAGAAAAGAGGTAATGCACATGGGTAACTGTTTAAAATAGAGTAAGAAATGCAAAGTTGACATGTCAAGATGGAAAATGCCATTAATTGAGCAAAGCCAATTGCTTAAAGAAATGCATTTAGAGTAAAGTATATTATATTGTATATATTGATAGTAAAACTGTACAGATAATGTATATAGTAATATATGGTTGCAACCTGTGTATAGTATAGTGTGTTAATGCTAATTGTTGCTTATATCTTAGACTTGACACAAATGCCAAGTTTCCTAGGCAGGGGAGAATGTAACCCTCCAAAGGGGAGTTTACCTTATGTGTCTCCTTGGGCTCCACTGATGCCCACTGCCAGGCAGACATCCCTCAGAGATGACAAATTAGTGGTAGTTGGTATTCTTCTATTGATTTGTGTGGGACTGCCATTATGTGTCTCTGCACTGTCCCTTTAAGTGCCATAGCCAGTGTGTATGCTATAAATAGCCTGGGCTGGAACCATGTGTTCCAGAGCTTGCAACCAGCCAGGCATTCCCCTAATCTGCCCCACTTTGCTGTCGCTAACAGAGCAAAGGGAGCCGTACATGGCACTGCAAATATTTATGGCTAATTTGTTACTGTTTTGGGGATAGAGACTGTTATTTAACCTGCCTTTTTTGCAGTATGCATTTCCCGATGGAAGCCACCATGTTTGGTCCAGAACTTCCCATGTTTTGGCCAGTTAGGACACAGGGGATCTCGAGGGGTCCTTAGCTCAGGTGCCTTGTGGGAGAAACTGTGAACTCTAGTGTTTGGCACCTAAAGGAACCAATGGGGGGTGCAAGACGGTGACTGTCAGCTTTTTTAACCAATCAGATTGCAGGAAAAAATGGACTAGTTCAAGAACTGCTTTCAAACAGAGGGGAGTACAGCTCAAGCACTCAAACAGAGAGGAGCGTCTAAACTCTGTGGGGACCTACGTAGAATAGACCTGCAATCATCTCCGGAGGACCTCTTCGATCCCAAGAGGGGATCAGAGCCAAAAATACTGCCTTTTTGCAGACTACGAGGGTTGCACAGTAAGGAGGCTGAGATTGCAACTGGGCGAAGAACTGCAAGAGAAGAGAATAGAGAGTCTAGTGTTTCTTCAGTTAAAGGTGCTGAGACCTGCTGTGTGAAGAAGACTGTTATCCAGGAGCTCCTGTTTGCCAAGAAAGGAACCAGCCTCATGCAGCAACTAACTTTCCTACCAGCTGGAGGTGTCACCAGCTGAAGAAATGAACCTTTCCAGAGATATTTTCCTACAAGTGGGCCATTGCTGATTTGGCCCATGTCACATGTTCCTCTTCCTGACACAGTTTTTCCTGGTGAGAGACCCATCCAGAGGATTCAGCCTCTGCACAGTAGATCATCACAGGTTGTGGCCACCTACAGGGAAAGTCCATGAAGTGGAGATGAGCTGTGTCGGCTCCATTTCCCCAAGCAAGGCAACTCCAAGTTATCGGTCCTTATTTTGCCAGGCCTTCATCAATTCATTGGGAACTGTGAGTAAATCCAGGGTAGCTCCCTGCAACAAATGTGTTTGATTATAAATGATACCACCTGATTGTATTCAGCCAGAGTGCTTAAGTGTTTGAATAGACTAGGTCAACCTGCCATGGATACAAATCATTTAATCTGCTTTGCACTGTCAATGTTGAATGTTTCTTTCCATCAAGGGCCCCAACAACAACTGTAACACCAGTAACCCCAGGCACCGATTCTGACTAATCAGCTACCTTCTGGGTACCCAGTAGTTGCAAGACTATCTAACAAATGGATTAAATTAGTTGTATTCCAAGTAACCTGGTACAATCCAGAACAGCAATCATTTGTTCAGATTTATGCCCCCTCCTTGTTCACGTCCACTTCATAAACGTGATTTACTGTGTTACTTTGAACCTAGCTCGTAAGCGTATTATTACCTGGTTTAGAGTGATAGGTTCTTTGCCGAATGTTTTGAAAGTGCATGTGATATTGCAAAGCTGTCTTTACAGGGAGTTGCAGTGCATACACCAGGAGGAGAGACCCTGCTGGTAAGTGGGACATCGGTGAGCATATCATTAATGTGTGTGCAGAGACATATGGTAAAGGTTGAAGTTTGCAATTGGGGATTTGCCACTGGAGGTCACTAGATTGGATTGTGGGTGGCTATAGTTTCCCAGAGGGCTGTACCAGTCCAGATAGATACCAACGCAAACCGTACTCTGGGTGGAGGCACTAATCCATTGTGTTTACTGAGGGTAGGGTATACCATATTTGCTCATTTGGAACCCAGACCCCTCAACCTGTTATTAAAAAGACAGGCAGGGGTAGTAGCTCTTGGAGTAGCGACACCTAGGGTTACAAATATATTCCAATAAATAACATTAAATTAATTGATACTATGTTAGTTAATGCAAGAAAATGTATTTTACTTAACTGGAGGAAGAATTTGAGTCCAAGCTATGACAATGGCTGAATTTAGTAATAGATTGTGCAAGATTAGAGCGGATGTTTTACACTGCAGAAAATAGATTTCATTTATTTACTGGGATTTGAGATTTGTTTTTGACAACAATAGCTTTGTAAAATATAGATAAAAATGGTCCACTTCAGGATTCCATGACTATAGATAAAATTTATCTCGTTATGCAATTATTTTCATTTAATTTTTTTTTTTACTTTGACTCAGTAGGGGCATTCCCACTGAAAGTCAGTATATGATGATGGACTCTCACTTGTATGTTTGTCCACACTTGTGGTGGGGAAATGGTATAAAGACATAGAGACACAGAATTTGTCAGCAGAATTGGACTGATTGGCCAACCCAGTCTGCCCCAATGTTCCCTGCCCAGTCTGTTTCCACATAGCCTAAATGGTCTCTGGTGACCATCCATTCTCCCAGCCAATTTCCTAATATTAATGTTGCTCAGATAGTGCTTTTGTGGATCCTACCACTATCTATCAGAATATGCTGGTATCCTACCTTGGATCCTACTAGATATCCTGTCAAAGACATCTGTAGGATCCAGGGTCAGATAGTAATGGATCCTAGTTAGGCTTCAGGGATCCTAGGTCAGATAGTTAGGATCCAGGACCAGATAGTGATGGGTCCTAGTTAGGATCCAGGGATCCTAGGTCAGACAGCTAGGATCTGGGGTCAGATAGTGATGGATCCTAGGTCAGATTCAGGGATCCTAGGTCAGATAGTTAGGATTAGAGCTGGATCCTAGAGGTTAGGATCCATTTATTTATCGAAATCTTGGATAACATCAGTGAGCGGATGCTCGTTAATTGGTTCCACATCAGTTAACAAGTACAGAGTGATACATAAACATTCAGATATAGAGTGGTTCAGTGGCAAATATACAAACACATGTTACAGTACAACAATGCAGCTAAAGTACATGGTTACATTATACTGAGGCATTGTACAATGTATGCCCATGTCAAGGAGAGATAAAAATCAGTAGAGCAGACAGAAGGAGGAGAAGGGGGAGAAGATGGAGAGGTAATGGTAAGAGGAAGGGGTGGGTGGGGGTAGGAGGTGGAGGGGTAGGGAAGAGAAGTGGGGAGAGGAGTGGAGTGGCAGCGTCATGGGCGAGAACAGAGGGGTCAGTGAAGTGCAAGGTCGGGGATCCATGACCAGATAGCACTGCTATCCTACCACAGCAACTATCTGGCCAAATGTGAGGTATCTGTTGGTATTCTAATTTCTAGGATACTATCTGAGCAACACTACCTAATATTTCTTCTACAGTATGTCTGTCCCATGCATGCTTGAAGCCCCTACTGTTTTTGCCTCCACCACTTCCACTGGCAGTGTATTCTAGATGTCAGCGACTCTTTTAGTGACAGTAACACAGAGCACTCTGAGGAAAAGAATGAAACAGTCTCAGCAGCTCTAAACAGTCCCCAGAGCAGCGCTAATTACCACTACTGAAAACTCCCATCTTGCAGCACTGCTATGGCCGCATCCCCACTCATTGAAGGCAGGGCAGCTGTATTGCAGCCACACACCTCTGTGTCCAGCGGACACCCCTCCCCTGATTGCTCCTGTATCATATATCCCTGGTAGTCTAGTGGGCACCCTCCTCTGCTCACCCCACAGTACACATATTTATAGATCCATGGTAGTCCAGTGAACTCCCATCCCCAACTGCTCCCGTAGAACACTATTTATAGATTCTTAGTAGTCTAGTTGACCTTCTCCCCAAGCATCCTCATATAACATTATGTATAGATCCCTGGTAGTCCAGTGGGTTCCCCTCCCCCTGATCATCCCAGGTCCCCTGTATAATTAAAATCCATGGTGGGTTAGTGCCCCCCCAACACTGAGCACCAAAGCCCACACCCGTGCATGTGCCACCGCCCCACCTGCCCACTCTCTGATTACCCCCTGCATTGCACCTCCCCATCCTGGTCACTACTCACTGATAATAACACAGCAGATTAGCAGCTGGCAAAGCCCTCTGCCCACCTCCTCAGCCAGCAACTATCTGGTGGTCACAAAGCATGATTGTGAGTACTGTACTTACTCATGATCACACTCTGACTGTCAAATGGTGGATGGCCGAAGCAGTGAGTGGAGGACTTTGCTGGCCAGAAAATCTCTTATAGTGTATGTTGGAACACTATTAGGGATGGAAATACATCCCTAGAATAGTGTTGTTATGCTGCAGTAGCTACGTCATCATAGCTGTTATGCTGCATTATCTACATAGCTACTGCAGCATAACAACAACGAACACCTTCGCACATGCACATCACACTGCCCGTCCCAATCAGGAAGTGGCCATGGTTGGAAGAGCGAGCAGCTCATAAGGAAAAATTACAAATGTAAGCAGCAAAACATCATGTTTTTTACATTGGTTTGTACACCATACACAATAAAAGACAATGTATGGTCTACAATTAATAACAAGCATATGTAGGCATCTCGAGGTCACCATGGTGATAAACTTCTCGAGCTTCACTCTCGAGGTTCAAACTGTTACCACAGCAACCTCTCAATGACTACATATACTTGTTATTAATTGTAGACCATACATTATCCTCTATATGTTATTATCGGTGAGTGGTGACTGGAGTGAGGGGGGTGCAGGGTGGGGGTTCTAATAGGGTGGGTGCATGGAGGTTGGCACGCACACCGGTGGGATCTTTGGGGCTCATTGTGGGGGGTACTAGCACACTAAGGATTTTAATTATACACAGGACCTGGCCCAAGTAAGAAAGTGGATCCAGTAGACAACCAATGATGTACACATAGTGTGCTGCAGGGGCATTCGGAGGAGGGGGACCACTAGACTTCCAGTGATGTATAAACAGTGTACTACAGGGGAGATCGGGGAGGAGAGGGTCCACTAGACTACCAGGGATGTATATATAGTGCACTACAGGGGCAATCAGGGGTGTGGGAGTCCACTAAATGCCAGGGATGTCAATCTACTTTTGCAGATTGGGTGCTAAGGGGTTGCTGTGTGGCATGCAAATGAGCCCATAATGGGCATGCAAATATCCCCTCAGCATCCTGCATGCCTGATAGACTCATAGGCATGCAAGGGCTGAATATGGACCACAGGAGCCCTGGCGCTATCCTATTTGTTGCAGTGCAATCTTCCATGGGCCATCTGTAGCCTTGGTCCTTGTCATCATAGTGCATCTTCCCTTAGTGCTGCATTGACATGGCTCAATAGTCAGTCAGTTAGCAAGCTCCGTTAGTGTATGTTAACTGGCTAAATATTGCTTAAAGCTGGCTGTGTGTTACTTTTGGTTCAGCACAACAGGCTGCACTGCACTTGCAGCCTGCTCTGAATATGGGGGCCCTGGTTCTTTATTGTCCGTAATTTTTTGTTTTGCTGTATTTCTAAAACTGTTTCCCAAACTGTTTCC
Organism: Neoceratodus forsteri; assembly: GCA_016271365.2. NCBI lineage: Eukaryota > Metazoa > Chordata > Ceratodontiformes > Ceratodontidae > Neoceratodus > Neoceratodus forsteri. The sequence goes on along the minus strand of CM028130.1, from coordinate 561,181,042 downwards.
ATCAGCATGCATAGATCTGAGGATTTGCTTTGTGATAAGAGAGAGAAAGAGAGAGCAGTTTTACAGAGTAAAATAGTATTTGTTCTTTAAGACTAAAAGGGGGTTTGGTTTTGGCACCATAACCATAGCCTAATTACCTTGACATTCTGCTGTTGGCTTGGTTCCCACCTGACTTCCTCTGTCTCTGTCCAGAGCTCAGTTATAATATACGTCTTGTCAAACCTGTCATACCACATGAAGAGTAAGCGCCCTGTGTGGACCAGAAAGCTTATATACTGAAACATTTTCATAATAACAAAAAAGGTATCAAGTCACCTACTTTTATGTTTATTATACATCACTGGAGCATCCTCGACCAATCACAGCACTTCCTTTAGCTGTGCATGAGGTACTCTTACTTCTGTAAGAGTACTTCAAGTGCAGAGACACTGTATTGGGCTCCTCAATGATTGCTCATGCTGCTAATTTTATTAAATAACATATTTTTTTTTATTTAATAAAGTTAGTGATCTATAATAATTTTATGGGTCCAGTTGGAGGGCCTATGGCTATAACAGTGTCGCCTCTTAAGTCATTAGGACCACAGAACTGCTCACCTCCAGTTCATAGTCCTCTGCTCCTAAGATCATGCCAGGCAACACCCTTACAGCCATAAGAGGCCCTCCAACTAGACCCAGAAACCTATAAAAGAAATACTGAAAGTCAATTGCCCAGGAAGCCCAAGCAGTGAATCACTGTCAAAAAGACAGTGGATGTGAGCTCAATTAGCCCATCAGCCATGGTCCATCATAAATAAGGGCATAACAGAGGCAACTAACACATGTGCCAAGACCCAGAGTAAGCAGTCCTGGTCTAAAATAACAAGCTGGATAAGTAGGGAAGTGGCAGGGAACGTGAGGGACAGGAGATTGGCCTTCAACAGGTACAAGAAAACTGGGGCATGATGAAGACAAAGGGGAGTCCACAAAGAAATCCAGGGAGGAGAGTAGGGAAGTCAGGGCAGCTAAAGCTGCAAGGGAGCTTAGATTCACTCAGGGGATCAGGGAGAGGGGAAAAGGATTTCTTCAAGTACATAAGAGAGAAGAGGACTTGTAAGGACGAGATTGTCCAGATCAAGAGGGAAGAAGATTGGGCAGAAAATGGTGAGGACCAGGCAGAGGCACTCAATGAGTACTTCTGTTCTGTGTTCACTAAAGAAAAGGATGGGATAATACCACAAAAGAAAGGTGGGGAGGGCAAGGGAGGGACAGAGGTAACAGATGGGGTCATCCAGATGGATAGGATCCTAAAAGGACCAAAAGCACTGAGGGTGGACAAGGCCCTGGGACCGGATGGAGTACACCCAAGAGTCCTGAATAAGTTAGCAGAGGTTTTGTCTGGCCCACTGGCAGACCTGTTTAACACCACACTGGAGTCGGGGTGCATGCCCAGGGACTGAAAAATAGCCCACTTGGTTCCTCTTCACAAGAATGAACCCAAGGATGAACCGGGCAACTACAGACCAGTAAACTTGACTTACATTGTGGGGAAGTTAATGGAGACCATTCTAAATGGGCGATCGATAAACTTTCTGGATAAAAATGGTGTCCAGGATGAAAGGCAGCATGGGTTTGTCTCAGGAAGATCCAGCCAGACTAACATAATTGACTTCTTCATTGGGTCACAAGGGCCATTGGCAGAGGCCATGCCAAGGATGTCCTGAACCTGGACTTCAGTAAGGCCTTTGACTCAATGCCTCACAAAAGATTGCTGGGAAAGCTGAGGAACCTGGGAGCCAGGGAGAAGCTAGTGGGATGGGTCAGTAGCTGGCTACAGAACAGACAGCAGAGGGTCGTTGTAAAGGGAGAGAGCTCCAGACCAAGGCCTGTGACCAGTGGGGTACCACAGAACTTGGTACTAGGCCCTGTTTGTTTTATTATCTTTATCGGGGATATAGAGGACGGGATCAAGGGTAAGATCATCCTATTTGCTGAGGTCATGAAGATATGTGCAACAGTGGACAGTGAAGAAGGGAGGCAAGAACTCAGGGAAGATCTGGCAAAACTCGAGCACTGGTCCGGTGTATGTCAGCTGGGGTTTAATGCAAAAAAGTGCAAGGTCATGCACCTCGGTACCAGGAAACCCCAAGACCACCTACTGGCTGGGGGGAGTGCAGGTATCTATTTCTGAGCAAGAGAAGAACCTGGAGGTATCAGTCTAGTGCCAGAGGGCAGCAGCAAGGGCCAATCAAATGTTGGGGTACATTGCCAGGGGCATCACCTCTAGAAGGGAAAAGGTCATCCTGCCACTGCGCAGATCACTGGTGAGGCCTCACTTAGAGTACTGTGCAGTTCTGATGCCCATACTTAACAAGCATTTGTCAATGCCGAATGTTAGCTTGCTGGCATTAGCATTGGAAGTGCAGGAGTTAGAAGCAGAATAGTAATGGCAGTGAAGTACTGAACTGATGACAACTCCACCCCGACCCTGCAGATATGGACAGGCATTGGGGTGTGCCTTTGGATCGTCGACCTTAACGCTCATGCCACTGCACCTCACCCTACCCTGCAGACACCAACAAATGTCGAGGTGTGCCTTGGGGTGTTCAGGCTTTACACTCACCCCATTCCATAAGGAAATATGCTGAAATGGGTGCAGTATAGGAGAATGGGGTGAACTTTGGGGCCGAAGAGTCCAAGGCACACCTCAATGCCTGCCACTGGCTGCAGGGTGGGGGTGGAATGGCGTGATCATTACTGTCAACAGTCCCAAGTCACACCCCTGATGCCTGCCAGCCCCTACAGGGTAAGGCGTTATGGTCGGAAACCCTAATGCCCTGGGTGATTCTTGGTATTTTCATTCCAAGTTTTCAACATGGGCTTTTTGTGACCCCACCGCATGAATAGTGACACTATCAGTTTGTTAGCCGAAAGGTGATTTTGCACAGTGACTATGCGATTTGGCACCACAGGTGCAAAACACATTTCGAACAGGATGTGAAAAATGACAGCTGTACTGTTCATGAGGAGGTGTAAAAAAATGGTAATATTGAAAATCTGGAGTGAAACTATAACAAAATTGGTGAAGTCACGAGTGTGCATACAAACTGTGCAACGTACACCTGTAATGCAATTATTTTGGGGATTTTTTACACCAGGTTTTCAACATAGGCATTTTGGGACCTCCGCTCATGAACAGTGGTACTGTGATTTTCTTAATCTGTCCTGAACATTGATTTCGCTCAGCGACTGCGCCGATTGTGTGCCACATGTGCAAAAACATGTTTCGGGCAGGATGTGAAAAATGGCAGCTGTACTGTTCATCAGGCGGTGCGCAAAAATGACAATGTTGAAAATCTGGAGTAAAAATATAAACAATTGGCGAAATGACGGGCGTGCATGGGAACTGCGAAATGCATGCTCGTAACACAGTCATTCTGGGGAATTATTTCACCAGATTTGCAACATATGCTTTTTGGGAGCCCACTTCATGAATAGTGTCAATGTTGTTTCATTAATCAGTCCCAGAAGATGATTCCGCGCAGTGACCGCAAAATCTCCTTTCAGGACCGAATAACGACATGACAGTGACTGAGTTCATGAGGTGGGGTCCCAAAAACCCCATGTTGAAAATTTGTTGCTAAAACTCACAAACATGGCCAAGATATCCACCTAAGTTCACCCCCCCCCCCATTTATGCCATTATACAGCTTACAGGCATTTCTTCAGTTTGTGGTTGGCTTTGAAGAGTGCAGACATGTTCTCACTCCACGAAGATCATCGTGCCAGGCTCCATTGGTAAGTATGAGGTGAGGGGGTGTGGGGAGGTGGGTGCGCAGAGGGTGGGTGCAGGTTGGGAGGGGGCACCACAGACAACGAGGACTGTTTCTTGTTTACAGGTTTAAAAAAAAACTTTGTGGGAAGGTTTTCTTGTTTTACAGGTACATTTGACACTCTGGGGTGGGCTCTCAGTGTGCCACCTGTATTCGGGGAACTGGAGCTGACAGGGACTGGGCATCCACCGGCAAAGAAAAAGTGCGTGTGTTTGGGGGGGGGGCATGATGACGAGGGGGACTTGGCACCCCCCTCGGCAGACAAATTATGGGGGGACATTATGCCAATGGGGATTGGGGTCCCCCATTGGCAAATGAACTGGGGAGGGGCCATGCTGACAGGGGGATTGGGCACCCCCCACATCGGCTTTCCTGGGACTGTGAGAGGCAGACGGCGACAGCCACCATGCTTATTGAAATGTAACACCAGTCAAGGCACGCCCTACAATAAAGGGGCGCTCCCTCTTTGCAGATGCAAAATCGTTTCAAGTTGGTGGCACACTTCTGAGCTGCTGTCAGAGACAACATGCTCATTTAGTGTTGCCACAGACACAAGTCCCCAAAGCAGTGGCAGCACTGGTCACAACACGACTGCACCTCCACAACCTGCTTCTCCAGCAAGCTGTTACAACGTGTTTCTTGTGCATGTGTGCAAGCAAACATAAAAAGGACATAAAACTTCTGGAGGAGGTGCAACGTAGGGCGACAAAGATGATCCTACATCTAGGTGATAACCATATGAGGAGAAATTGAGGAAGATCAACATGTATTCCTTGGAGGATAGAAGGGAGAGTGGGGACATGATAGAGACCTTCAGATTCTTAAAAGACATAAACAGGTTTAAGACGGGGGAATTGTTCTGCTTAAAGAGTGGGAGGGTCATGAGGGGACACAGTCTGAAGTTGGAAGGGGAAGATTCAGGAGGGAGATGAGGAGGCATTACTTTAAAGAAAGGGTGGTGGAAGCATGGAAAAAACTGACGGAAGAAGTGATTGCATTGAGGACAGTGGACAGTTTTAAAAGGAGGGGGGATAGAGTCAAAGGGAGGGTAAGTACAGATAGCAGTGGGAGGGAAAAGCCAGGGGATAGGGATGATGGGATGGGAATGGGAGGGGGCAGCTGCAGTAAAAGTATACTGCAAGCTGCACACTCGGGCAGACTTAATAGACCTCTGGGCCTTTTTCTGATGGCATATTTGTATATTCATATGTTCTTAACCACAGCTGAGGACTCTTAATTGCCAGGTCTAAATATGGTTGCTTGTATGTGGTGGGTGGGGAAGACAGAGGTTGAATTTAGCACATATACCTGTTCCAAATGAAAGTAAGTGGCTGTCTATGCTGAACAACCATACAGTATTATAGGGGCATGTTCGTGCCCCTATAGTTAGGGTTGAGTGCCTGTTTAATGTTAAACCTCAAATTTTGGACTTTAAAAACTTTGCAACCGATCAATTGATTTGCACAAAATGTGATAACGCTGTCCTGTGGGGTAGATCTCTTGATTTGGCAAGTTTAGGTCTGGTTGGATGTGCAGATTCTGAGATCCGGATAGTGTCAAAAAGTTGAGTCTCCACTTTCTTCCTCATTGCCTTGCGCCCAGACAGTGTAGAATTTTGGTGTGCTTTTTTTTTATGGTAGAAAGAACTTGGGTAACAGAACTGCCATTGTTTGTGTGGTGCAAAAATATTAATCTGTTGCAAAGTTATTCAGTTTTCAAGTTCCCATTATTTCCTATGGGAAGTTCATTTTTCAGGATATAGGCAAAAAGTTCAACAAAGGAATTGATATTGCAAAAAAGTTCATTTTTGTGAGATCCATTCCTTTTTCATGAGGAAACAAATCATTTTTTGTGAAGAAAAATCCTTTTTCACAAGCCACCATCTTGTTTTTTTTTTCACCAACTCAAATGAGTGTTAAATACATAAAAATGTTGACATTTTACAAATCAAATACCAGAACCTAGCTAAACAGGACCTGTTTAGCTAGATTCTGGTGTTTGTTTTTTGGAATTAGGGCCAGAAATACTTTTTCTAGGCCCCAGAAAGCCCCATTGCCAAGCTTAGTGAGAGGAGCCTTCTGCCGTATTCTCTGTATGAGAACAGCAGATTTTATTTTATGCAGCCGCAGCTGAACTCCTGCTGCCGGCTGCAGTGTGTATTTTAAGACCCCTTGTTTTCCCTGGTGTCTGTTTTGTGTTATTTCTTAAACTAAAAATTAAAAAATAAAATCACCATGGCCACCCTATGCACCCCAGTTTCAGACTATGGCAGAAATATGCTTGTGACCTGTTTGGCATTCACACTGGTGTTCAAAAAAGGAGGGGTTCAAACCACTTCGGGTTCTATTTCGTGAAGTCTTATATTTTATAAAGCCACAAAAATCTCCATAGGAATGGCAACATTTCATAACCCAAAACACCTCTTTGTTCCTGGTGTCTAGTGGCACCCTTCACTCCCCGATCACTGTCCCTAATTATATTTTCATCCCTGGTGTCTAGTGGCACCCCCCACCCTCTGATCACTGGTTGTAAGAAACTTGCAGCGGGTTAGTTTCTGACTTAGGGTAGAGTCGTGACTCCTGGGCAGGAAGGCATGCTTCACACTGTTTGTATACTAGGTAGCCATGGTTATTGGCCCAGAAATTGCAGCAGCCCAGTGAAGATTTTATTGGTCTGTGCACTGTTGTAGGAGGGGTAGGTTTTGCTTAGAAAATGCCTCAGATCAGGTGCGTTTGCAAATAACATTATTAAATTGTTTAGGTGGTGCACATATCACTTCAAAATGGTAAATTAGAATGGTAGGTGACACTTGCATTAGGCAAGATGAATTCATAACTGACCAATCACAATTACTTGGGGCTGTTAATGTATTCTACTTTTGTCTATGTTCTGCAATATGTTGTTATGAGGTACCCCCGTGGTGTGAGGTAGGGTTGGGATGTAATTTGTGATATATTGGTATATGAGATGTTGTGTATTATATTAAGTAAATTTTTATATTATTTATTTATATACTCCAACACCAGAATGTCCACTCCCCTCCCCGGTGTCGGATGCCACCCCAGCCCCTTGTTTTATCATGGCGCTGACATTGGGGGCCTAATACCCATTTCAGCATCCCTCCCAGTAGTGTGGGACACTGGGGAGGCCACTCCCAGTGTCCCAAAGTAGATTTTTTATTTTTCCCTACAAAAGAAAATGCTCCCACAATGGCTTTTAATTTTTTTTAAACCCTCAAATAAAGAGAACCATCCCTCGTCATCCCCGCCGTCCCCCTCCTCCCATTCCAACCCTCCCACTGAGCACCCACCACCCCACACTCCCCCCATACCCTATACTTACCACGGGAGGTCATGCGCTGTCATCTTCTGTGGACCAGAACATGTCTGCACTCTTCATAGCCGAACTGTGAACTGATGAATCAAGGTAAGGGCTGTATAATGAATATCAGTGGCATTTTGAACTTATGTTCATAACTTCGCCATTTTAATGTATTTTTTTCATCAGATTTTCAACATGGCCTTTTTGGGACCCCACCTCATGAACACTATCACTGTCATCTTGTTAGTTGGGCCTGGAAGCTGATTTTATGGTTGCTGCGCAAAATCACCTTTTGGACCCTATTAATGAAATGACAATGCCAGCGTTCATGAGGTGGGGTCCCAAAAATTCCATGTTGAAAATGTGATGAAAAAATTCCTAAAAATAGCTGCGTTATGAGTATTTGCTGACATTTTTCATTGCAAGCACATGCCTTTGGTAATTTTCAATGTTTTGAGTCCAAATTTTCAACATAGTCATTTTTTCACACTACCTCATGAAAAGTACAGCTGCCATTTTTCACATCCTGTCTGAAATGTGTTTTCACACTTGTGGTATGGAATGGTATTTTGGCACAAATTTGAAAATGATCACCTATGGGATTTATGAAATAGGATCATAAAAAGATTATGCTGAAAATTTGGGGTCGAAATATTAAAAAATGCTAAAGTTATAACCATTTGTTGCAATTTTGCTACTCCTGCTCGTAAATTTGGAAGTTTTAAATATTTTGGCCCCAGATTTTCAACATAACCTTTTTATTATCCCACCTCATGTATGTAACAGCTGTCATTTTTCAAACCCTGGCCAAAATGTGTTTTTGTACTTGTGGTACGGCATGGTGTTGTAGTTGTGCAGAATTATGTTTTGGCGACAATTCAACAATTTTCTGTACCAGGTACATGAGGTGGGGTAATAAGGTGGCTATGTTGACAATCTGGTCACTGTTGTCCTATAAATGGAAGTGCAGGGCCCGGAGGGCCCTGTGCTTCCACAGCTACATACATATATGCATCTATTGGACCCTGCACTTCTACAGTACACTAAAGATACTATTATACTATCTCAAAAAGTAAGGAAATAAGTTGCAAAAAACTTTGTTAATGCTTCAGTTAGGATGAAAGTGACAAAAGTTGGGAAATGAGGTGTTAGGATTTCCTAACTCCTCATCCATCCAAACCATGCAGGAGAGCAGGTGTCGGGTGTGCATTGGTCTTCTCAAGCCTAACGCTTACCCCATTCTCATAAAGTCTTCACATCTGACCTTATTCAAAGATGGAATGGGGTGAGCTTTAGGCTTGAGAAGCCCAAGGCACACCCCACACCTGCTCTCCTGCCTGGTTTGGGAGGGTGGAGTGTTAGGGAAAGCCAAACTCCTCATTTCCCAACTTTTGTCACATTGACCCTAACTGGAGCATTAATGAAGTTTTTTGTAACTTATATTTTCTATAGATGACAATTATTTATTGTAAATGTATGTAAAATATTCCAACATTGGCTGTACTGCATGCGTTATATACTGTGAGCAGGCTCAAATAATGTAAGCAGACTCAAATAAGACACATTTTTTTTTAATAACAGGGTTGACACAGAAAACAGTGGACAGAGCACTCTCCCAGATCAGGAATATGCCCTGTAACCTTGAACCTTACTGGACGGATACTCTCACGCAGCAACAGTGACTAATTTCAGTGGTGCTTCCCTTCCATTCTAAGACCACTTTTCTTCACCAGACTGTTGCTACGAACTTTCTTGTTCTGCAAACTGAACTTAATATTGAAGTTTCCTTTACAGATCCACCAATTGCCTCCTACCACAGTCCACCCAACCATCGGTATCTCTTTGTATGTAGCAGCCTCCATACACCTAACCATTACTTCCTACCACCAGGTACCAAAGCTTATAACAGAACCCACTGTTATACCTGCAGCTGCAAATTTATTTCTAGTGCTGTGGAAATTCAAGGTTCCATAGCTGTTTTTCATATCTTAAAGGAGTTCTTACACATTTCTAACAATGTTATATACTGGATCTTTTGCAGGAGGTGTGCAGCTATCTACATCGAAGGAAAACATTACAGGGCAGTCAAGAATAGAGACACTGATAAACCCATTGTAGCCATTTAACCTCTGGGGACCATAATGTCAATGACCTTTCTGTTTGAGTCCTTCAGCAGGGTTTCTGGAATACTGTCCAAAGGAAAAAACCCAGAAACCGAGCTTATCATTCGCCTAAGCTTTCAGTAGCTCTCTGGTTTGAATGACAGACTTATTTTCTACTAGCATCTTTCAGTCACCTTATGGTTTATCCCAGTTGTCTGTCCTTTTAACCCCCCACACTGTCATAGCTTTCCTTTCACATGTGCATGTTGAGTTTGTTTTCTTTTAGATAATTTCTGAAGAAGACCTATGGTCAAAATATCAGTTCTAACTTTATTTTCTGTTTCCAGCATGTGTTTATTATTAACTTTTTGTTTCAGTTTTTCAGCCCACACACGGACCCAGCACCTTGTTTTTTGTTCTTATATATACTGTGGCCCCCATATTAAAAGAAGATGTACAACACACCCCGGCAGAAAAGGAAGATGGGCCACACAGCTCCAACAATGCGCTGAAGCATGATATTCAAAGGGGGAAGATGTATCGCCCTCAAGGGAATGGGCCAGGTTACAAAATAATGTATGTTGTGCAAGTGGAGGGGGCATTCCCATGCATATGCTATGCTGTGTCATATTCAGTGGGAATGTACCACTCAAAGGCCAGAACTGCATGGCCCACAGATAGGCCACAAAAAGCTGGCCTAACCCAGCCAGCCACTCACAGGCGGTCTTCAGAAATGCACACAAGTGCAATGTAGCCTGCCTGTCTTGGCAGTCAAGTGCCAACCCCCCCTCCCAACCTCTATCCTGAATTGGTGCAGATGCCTGCACCATACCTCCCCGGAAGTCTAGTGGATCCCCCCCCGCCCCAGCCGTGATCCCCAACAGTAGATAAATGAACTTACCTCCATTCCATAGTGAGAGGACACTCCCCCACCCCACCTGTGCGGCTGACTGGCAGTACACCGTTCCTGTCCACGGCCAACCACTGACTGACAGGGACCGGGAGCTGTCATAATATAGAACAATGCTCATTGGTTGCTAGAAGCAACCAATGACCGTTATCTATATTATGACAGCTCCCAGTACCTATCAGTCACAGCTAACCATGGATGGAGTAGTGAGATTGTGCCAGTCGCTGCTCGTAGGAGTGAAAGAGTCCTATTCACTATGGAACAGAAGGTTATCCTCCATTTATCTACTGTCGAGATCACAGCAGGTGGGGGCAAAGACTACCAGGGACTGGGGTGGGGTTACACTGGGATCTGCATTCAGGGCTGGGGTGGGGGTCCACTAGACTACCAGTGTGGTACAGTGCACGCATCTGCACTGATTTTGGATGGGGGAAGGGGAGTTGGCATATTTGAAATGGTTTGGGGGAGCACTGTGCTTCTAATGGGGGACCTTCGGCAGGTGGGCTCTGCAAATAATGGGATCCTGGTTTGGGTGTGGGACCCAATGTACAGTGCCGGTACGGGGTGGGCTTCCACTACGGGAGGTCGGGGTACCAGGCTGGGGGGTCTGCAACTGTATAGTAAAGGGACTTTGCACATGCCATGGTCATCAGTGAAGGTTTAGGCAGGGAGGGGGTGCCCTGCTATGGATTTGTGGGGCAGATGGTGCACGGCACAGAGACAGGGATCGGGTGGGGGGGACAGTCCCGGCACATCTTGGCCCACGCAGACTATACAAATGGGCCCATAATGAGCATACATGGGGCCCATTTGCTCCATGCATGCCTAATGGGCTCATTTGAATAGTCTGGCTGAATATGGCCCTTGGGGGCACAGCGCATCAGGGTGCAGTGTTGGCCACCACCCCATTTGCGCTTCATGCCCAGGTTGCCATATTCATACAGGATGCACAATCCATTGGGATCATGCTTCATGTTTGAATATAGCATTCAGTTACGCTTAACCCCCCTTTTGAATATGGGGGCCTGTATGTTTATTATATGTATGTATGTGTGTATATATATATATATATATATATATATATATATTGCATCTTTATTACATGAACAATATATACATATACAAATCATTTATCCATTTATAGTTTGAGAACTGATTATCTATATATTTTTTCCTTCTTAGGTAACCGGGTAAGGCCCAATAGGCACAAGTGCCTGTTTTCAGAGGTGACCTGGAGCACTGGGGAGGTTACGTGACTTGCTTAGAGACACACAGTATGAAAGTGGAAGTTATGGGAATCAAACCTAGGTCTGCTGGATATGCCAAACTCAGTCACAGCTCATTACTTTAACCTCTAGGCTATACTGCCAGCCCTGTATATTATTCATATACATGATTTTTCACGTTATTCCAGATACATTTTAGATAAACAAATTACAAACAGCAGTGAATTGTATGTTTAAAATGCACTTTTCAGATGCTAGTATGGGTGACAGCATTGTTTTTTATTTATTTATTTATTTCAGATTGGAATTAATACCTTTGAGTCTAGGACTCGTTTATAAAGGTTCCAGGTCAATACAGGTATGAGGACAGGCAGACAATACATAGTTACAGATGGGTACACAATGTAAGGAGCGTATACAAAGCAGTAGCAAAATGAGTTACTGTTGGTACGAACTGTTGCAAACAGCAGTTAGTGAAACTAGGCATACAGAAGGCCACAGATTTTGTTTATACATAACTGCAATTAAGAAGGGTGGAATATTGATTCAGGGAGAGTGCAAATTGTGAGACCAGGCAGTAGGAATGTAAAGTAAGAAGAGGGGAAAAGCAGAGTTCACAGGTAATAACAAGTATAGGACTAGATTGGATGTAGAGGAGCAGCCAGAGACAGGCTTTGTCAGCTAAGGCATGGGAGGAGCATGTTGGGGGGCTAGTAAGAGACCAAGAGGATGGGGAGAGTAGTAGAATAAGGGAGAAGGATGGGGGTGGGGAGGGACAGGTGCAGGGAGAGAGGGAGGGTTTAAAGAGATAGGAGGGCTGTGTGAGGAGAGGGGAAGAAATTGAGGCGGGAGCAACCAACATGCCAGGTGTAGTAGGATTCTGTGGTTGTCAGTGAGACATATAGACTGAGTTGTATTGTTTGGGCAGGGCAAGATGTATCTGCAAAAGCTGATTTTTATGTTTGCTTGCAAGAATGTGCAAGAAACATAGTGCCATCATCTGAGTTTTCGGAGGTGTGTCACCCCCTCCTCCAATTCAGTCAGTGTGTTGGCAGGCGCGGCCCCTGTCCACCAATGCATGCTGGAGCTGTCTATGACAAGCTCCAAAATGCAGTGGCATACAGTTGAAAGGGGGAGCTACGCTTCAGTGAGCAGCGATAAGATATCGTCTGCTCATGCGCAGCTCCCCAACACACACACACACACACACGCACACGCATACTGCGTGCTCCCCCCCCACGCACACACTCTATAGCTGAGGGGTGACCAATCCCCGTCGGCTGTGCTCGCTCCCCCAAAGCCTTCCAAATGCACGCTGGTGCCACCCCAGCGTGGCAACTCATCAAAGAGTATAACCGGCCAGGGGTGCCAATCCCCGTCGGCTTCACTGTTCCCCCTCCGGTACTGCGTGCCACGTTGGGGAGCCCACCCAGCGTGGCAACAGATCACCATGGCTGACAGGGTGCCCAATCCCCGTCAGCTTCACACCAGCCGTCCTTCTGCCATGCTGGGAGCCCACCCCAGCGTGGCAAAGCGTCCGCCGTCTTTTTTTTTAAATACCTGTAAAGAAAAAATGGTCCCACGCAGTCTTCCTGCCCCTCCCCACAACCCGCACTCCACCCACTGCGCACCCTGCCTCCCCACACCCCCACCCCATACTTACCTCCGGAGCTCGCGCAACGATCTTCGTGGACCAGGAACACGCTCTGCACTCTTCAAAGCCGACCGCGAACTGAGGAAATGCGGTAAGCTGTATAATGGGATAGATAGGGGTTTTCAACTTTGTTGCATATCTCAGGCATTTTTTGGAATTTTTGCACCAAATTTTCAACATGGGGTTTTTGGGACCCCTTCTCATGAATGCTGTCACTGTCATGGCGTTATTCAGGCCCGAAGGGTGATTTCTCAGTCACTGCGCAAAATCACCTTTCGGGACTGATTAATGAAACGACACTGCCAGTGTTCATAAGGTGGGCTCTCAAAGCCTATTGTGGTGGAAAATTTGGTAAAAAAGCGACTGTTTTACAAGCGTGCGTTGCGCAGTTCCTAGGCATGCTCGTAAGTTCACGAATTTTCAATATTTTCACTCCAGATTTTCAACATTGCCATTTTACCACACCTTCTTATGAGTAGTACAGCTGTCACTTTTCACATCTCACCCAAAATGTGTTTCCGCCCATGTAGCGCACAATGGCGCAGTCGGTGTGCAAAATCAATGTACAGGCCAAATTAAGAAAATCACAGTGACACTGTTCATGAGCAGAGGTCTTAAAATGGCTATGTTGAAAATTTGGTGAAAAAATTCCTAACAGTGATTGTTTTCGAACCGTGCATTGCGCGGTTCCTACACTGCACTAAAGATTCGCGAATTTTCAATATTTTCACTCCAGATTTTCAACATTGCCATTTTACCACACCTCCTTATGAGCAGTAGAGCTGTCATTTTTCACATCTTGCCCAAAATGTGTTTCCGCCCATGTAGTGCACAATGGCGCAGTCGATGTGCGAAATCAATGTATGGGACACATTAAGAAAATCACAGTGATACTGTTCATAAGCAGAGGTCTTAAAATGGCTATGTTGAAAATTTGGTGAAAAAATTCCTAAAAATGACTTTTACGAGTGTGTGTTGCGCAGTTCCTATGCCTGCTCGTAAGTTTGCGAATTTAATATTTTCATTCCAGATTTTCAACATTGCCATTTTATTACACTTCCTTATGAACACTACAGCTGCCATTTTTCATATGCCGCCCAAAATGTGTTTTCGCACATGTAGTGCACAATGGTGCTGTTGGTGTGCGAAAGCAATGTTTGGGACAGATTAAGAAAATCACAGTTACACTGTTCATGAGCAGAGGTCTTAAAATGGCTATGTTGAAAATTTGGTGACAAAAGTCCATAAAATGACTGTGTTACGAGTGAGCATTGCGCAGTTTCCACGCACCCTCGTAAGCTCATGACGTTGTAATATTTTAAGTCCAGATTTTCACCAGTGGCATTTTTCCACAGTTCCTTATTTACAGTACAGCTGTCATTTTTCACAACATGGCCGAAGTGTGTTTTCACACTTTCAGTGCAGAGATGCATGGTCACTGTGGGAAATCATTGTTCGGGACAGATAAAGAAAATCACAGTGACACTGTTCATTATCGGAGGTACCAAAATGCCTGAGCTGACAATCTGCTGTAAAAAAAATCCCCAACCTAATTATATTACGGGTGTGCGTTGCACAGTTTCTATGTATGCTCGTGACTTCACCATTTTTTTAAATATTTTTACTGCAGATTTGCAACATTGCCATTTTTTACACCTCCCCATGAACAGTACAGCTGTCATTTTTTACATCCTGTTCGGAATGTTTTTGCACCTGTGGTGCTAAATGCCGTAGTCACTGTGCGTAAGCAGCTTTCGGCTAAGAAACTGATATTCCCCCTGTTCATGAGGTGGGGTCACAAAAAACATGTTGAACATTTAGAGTGAAAATACCCAGCGAATGCCTGAGGTGTGGGAGTTCCAACCGCTAGCTAGCCCTGTAGAGAATGACAGGCATCAGGGGTGTGACTTGGGATTCTTGCCTGTAATGCTCATACCATTCCACACCCTGCAGCCAGTGAGAGGCATCGAGGTATGCCTTGGACTCTTCAGCCCCAAAGTTCACCCCATTCTCCTATATCGCACCCATCTCACCGTGTTCCTAATGGAATTGGAGTCGCCATGGGGCAAAGACCCCAGGAACACCCGTCTTATCAGTGTCTGCAGGGTGGGGTGTGGTGAAATGGCGTGGCCGTTATGCATGACGACCCAAAGGCACACCCCAATGCCTCTCACTCTCTGCAGGGTGGTGGTGGGGTTGGCTTCAGTTCAATACTTTACTGCCATTCCTATTACGCAGCTCTGTAACTTCTACACTACCAATGCCAATGCCAGCAAGCAAACATTCAGCATTGACAAATGCTTGTTTGTATTACCTACATATGCATGGAGAACTTGAAGAGGAAAACACTAGGGTCAGTCATAAAAGTATTTTCACCACATCACAGGCACACTGAAAGACACAGACAGAGACCGACCCAAGGTCGATCCAGTCTGTCTGGGAACCCTACCTATAAACTATACATGGAGCAAACTGCTGCCTAGGCTGAGTGTTAGTTTGCCCACTATGCCCTCCCAAAGTCCCCTTCCTGTCTACCAGTTCCTTAAATCTGTCCCAGTCCACCTTGAACCTTGCTACTGATGCGATGTTTACCACCATGCTTGTGCATGTCTGTTGAATCAAATAATAAAATACTGCTCAGCATGCATGCATGACAATTTGTTTCAGATGCACTGAGCAGACACTGGGGGGGGGGGATTTTCAAAGAAATCCACCCAAGATGCGTCTGCTGCTATTTTCAAAGCTAACAGCATCCAAAGCTTGCATCCAAAAATAGGCACAATTGCCCTCAAAAACTGATGCAATTTTTTTTTTTTTTTGTCGCAAATTGTGACATTTTGTCATAAATGGATGCAGTTTCTGAAAATAGCATCAGGGCTGCCTGGACACAAAAAAATGGATACAGACGCACAGTGCACTTGGGTCTTCATCCATCCCTTTTGGAAATCTCCCCCAAACCAAAAACCAAAATATACAGGGCACACAAGACCACTAGGAACCCAAAATGAGGTGAAAAGCTATTTATTCAAAATATAAAGCGTGTAATCATAAAACATGCACTCACCCCTCACAGCATGGAGACACACCAGACACCATGACAAAAACTCCAGTGTTTCACCTCAAATCTGAGGCTTCGACAGGGGGGTAGCATTGGTCACAGAAAAGCCGCAATCTATACAGTAACCCGTCAGATCATTAAACATTAATAAAAATTCCATCATTTTCTATCACAGTAATTCCAAGTCAATCTGCAAAAATGCAAAGTGCTTAATCAAGAGGTGCAGTGAACAGTCAAGACAATCATTTCAATTGAAAACACCAAAGAAGAACAAAGCTGGAACAGTTTTGATTTTTTTAAATACAGTAGACAAAATTGCAGAAAACCATGCTTAAGCACCCCATCCCCACTTTGTTTATTTTTCTCAATTGGAGGCAACTGGAATGTGGTGCATGCAACTGCATACTAAGGATATTCATGATCCGAGTATCATTTCACATGTACTATGAATAAGGGAGCCATAGGGAGGCAGTATAGCTCAGTGGTTTAAGGCTCTGAGCTGCAAATCTGGTGACATCCAACAGACCAGACCTGGGTTTGAATTCTACAGCTTCCACTTGCATACTGTGTGACTCTGAGCAAGTCACTTAATTTCCCTGTGCTCCCAGGTCACACCTATAAAAAAAGCTTTTAGCTTAGTGTGCTAAGCCTGGTTAAACAACTAAAAAAAAGTACTTCAGAGTAAAAACTTAATAATTGTGATATTCTATTCTTTTACCCCAATCTACAGTTTAGGGGACCAGCACTTATAATTCTGGCTAGCCCAGTGGACGACCCTCCCACAGCATGCCTCTCTATATTGTGGGAGTAGAACAATTAGAAACATGAATGAACAAGCACATGATTGGGCATGTGACTGTGGAGGGGGGAGTAGTATTTGTTATTGATGATAGGTGCCACTAAACACCAGGAAGTGAATTTAGGGGTGCCACTGGAAAACAGGGAGTGCTTCCAGTGCCACTTTCCTTAGTGTCTAGTGGTAATTCCCTTCCCTCTCATCGGTCACATGCCACTTTCTTTGGTGTCCAGCGGTAACCCCTTTCCTCTCCGGGTTCTAGGCTGGTTTCCCTGGATTCTGGCAGTAATGACCCACCCCAGGTCCGATGCCACTTTCCTGGAGTAGGCAGAGATACCTTGCAGCACTGCCAACAACAAGAACAAAAACAAAACCAAATCAAAAAACAACAAGCAGCCGTTTGGAGTGTGTGCGTACTATGCTCTAGGGCAGAAGCATTACTGGGACCAGTGCTGTAAGACCGGCACTAGAACTGTATAGCGCCAAACAAAATCATTCAAACAATCTGAATTCAGTGATCTAAAAAGTACTTAATTTACCATACAAATGGAGACCCTTGCACACATCAACCTTGTGGAAAGGTCTGCTTTTGTATGGTAAATAAAATACTGTACCTTTTTTCACTCAATTCAGCTTATGGTGCTATGCAGTTCTAGTGCTGGGCTTACAACACCAAGAACGGCTCCATAGTCAGTGCCAGCACAAATCTGGATGCCAAAGACTCTTTGGGAGGAGAGCTTGCAAGCACTAGTGTATGATATCATTCATGCCAAGGCTGCCACCAAACAACCATGATAATAATTCCAGAATATTTACATCTCAGCAAGAGACAGCAGCTGAAGCAAAACATAGAAACATAGGCTTTGATGGCAGATAAGGACCGCTTGGCCTACCTAGTCTGCCCATTTCCCTACCTACTGGATAAGCTGCAGATCCTAGTTAACCAACAGCCTATTTCTTCCTACCCCGCCACAAGAATTTCCTTATGTCTGTCCCATGCATTCTTGAATTCTCCCACAGATTTAGACCCCACAACCTCCTCAGGAAGTCTGTTCCATGCGTCCACCACCCTCTCTGTGAAAAATGCTTCCTCACATTGCCCCTGAGCCGTCCCCCTCTATCTTTAAATTGTGTCCCCTTGTTCTTGCACATCTCTTTTTCTGAAAGACGCTACCCTCTTGGACTTTGTTGATTCCACTGAGGTACTTAAAAGTTTCTATCATGTCCCCCCTCTCCCTCCTTTCCTCAAGGGTATAGATATTAAGCTCCTTTAGTCTCTCCTCGTATGGCTTTCTCTTGCAGACCCTGCACCATTTTAGTTGCCCTCCTCTGGACTGCCTCCATCCTGTCTATGTCCTTGCGGAGGAGGGGTCTCCAGAACTGGATGCAGTACTCCAGATGGGGTCTCATCAACTGTCTGTATAGAGGGTTAACAACATCCTGTTTTCTGCTGGTGATGCCTCTCCCTATACATCCCAGTATCCCCAGCCCCCCCTACTGCCTTCTCATTTAGCACCAAACCTAAGGTCATCTGATATGATTACCCCTAGATCCTTTCCATTTTTTCTTGT
The DNA here is from genome assembly GCA_016271365.2 of Neoceratodus forsteri. Lineage (NCBI taxonomy): Eukaryota > Metazoa > Chordata > Ceratodontiformes > Ceratodontidae > Neoceratodus > Neoceratodus forsteri. The sequence continues at coordinate 561,162,593 of CM028130.1, read as the reverse complement.
TATTACTACCTCCCCCTCATTGTGTACTCTTCCCCAGGGTTTTTGTTTCCCAGGTGCATTATTCTACACTTCTTTGTATTGAATTCAAGCTGCCATACATCTGAGCATTCCTCCAGCCTTGCCAAGTCCCTTATCCTTTCCACCCCACCCTGTGCATCAACCCTGTTGCAGATCTTTGTGTCATCTGCAAAGAGGCACACTTTTCCTTCCAGTCCCTCTGCAATGTCACTTATAAAGACATTAAAAAGGACTGGACCCAGTACCGAATCCTGCAGTACCTCACTAGTAACCACCCTTTCTTCAGAGTGGACTCCGTTTACTATTACCTTCTGCATCCTGTTGTCCAGCCAATGTTGTATGCAGGCTACCGCCCTGGGACCCACTCCCAGGCTGGCTAATTTGTTTATTAATCTTTTGTGCGGGACTGTGTCAAATGCCTTGCTAAAGTCTAGGTAGGTCATGTCCACAGCCCCTCCCTGGTCTATTACTTTGGTCACCCAGTCAAATAAATTTATTAGATTCATCTAACATGACCTCCCTACTGTGAATCCATGCTGCCTTGGGTCCTGTGCCCCACTGGCCTCTAGGTACTCAACAATTCTTTCTTTCAGAAGTGATTCCATTATTTTCCTTACCACAGAGGTCAAACTGACAGGTCTGTAGTTTCTTGCCTCTGTCTTGCTCCCACTTTTGTGAAGGAGAATCACATTCACCCTCTTTCAGTCTTCAGGTACCACACCATCCTCCCATGATTTGTTAAAAAGGGTAGTCAGTGGTGTCATTAGTTCTCCACTTAATTCTTTTAGAATTCTGGGGTGAATCCCGTCTGGCCCCATTGTATTGTCCACCTTCAGTTTTAAGAGTTCTTTCAGAACCCTTTCTTCTGTGAAAGGACTGGGATCGACCCCCCATCCAGAGTGCTTCTGTTAATTGGATTAGGTACCTTCCCCTCCTCCTGTTTTGTGAATACTGAGCAGAGGTATTCGTTCAGTATCCCTACTTTTTCACTGTCCCTTTCTGCCCACCCACCATTCATTCTATTCAGCCTCACTATCCCTCCCTTTGTATTTCTACTCTCCCTAATGTACCTATAAAAGATTTCATCCCCCTTCTTAACCGAGTTGGCTATCTTTTCCTCAGTTTGGGGCTTTGATATTCTGACTGCCTTCCCTGCTTCCTTCTACCTTAACTGGTACAGTTCTCTGTCCTGCTCCTTCTGTGTTTCTTTATATTTCCTAAATGATATATTTTTCTCCCTAACCTTCCCCGTCCCCTCTTTTGAGGACCATAGTGGCTTTTTCTTTCATTTTGATTTGTTTATTTGCTTCACACAAAGGCTTGTTGCCTCTGTGATGGCAGTTTTGATGTTTCCCCATTGTTGCTCTACCCCTCCTTCTTGCCTGTTTGCTAGTGCTTTTCTAAGGCACGTTCCCATTTTGACAAACTCAGCCCTCCTGAAGTCCAGTACCCTCACTTTTGTGTATGGCTTGACTCTGCAGCTGAGTTTATCATGAACCACACTGTTTGGTGGTCACTTGTTCCCAGATGGCTACACACTTCTAGATCTGAGATCCTCTCACTGTCCTCATTTGAGAGTACAAGGTCTAAGATTGCTCCCTCCCGAGTGGGTTCCAACACTAGCTGTCTGAGGCATACCCCCTGTAGCACATCGAGAATGGCCCTGCTCTTGTATGTGGTTGCAGCAAAGGTGCTCCAGTTAACATCTGGCATATTCAGGTCCCCCATCAGCAATATCTCAGCAACCCAACCTGTCTACAGCTCCATGGAGCATTTTCACAATTACCAGTGTGATGAGATTGCTCGGTTCTTTGCTGATAAGGTGGCTAACATTAGGTCAGATATCTGCTTGACACATTCAATGCGGGTTGCTAGTGGCCAGGATCGGGTCACCGCCCCTTTGTTTTCCTGGAGTTCCTTCGACAGCCCGGAAATCGTGGATGTTATGTGGATTGTCCAAGGGCTGCATCCTACCTGCTGTAGTTTAGATCCAGGCCCTACTTCCCTAATTTTAGGGTGTGGGGAGCCCATTCTACTGGTTTTAGCACAGCTAGTCTGGTGTTCCCTTGACTTGGGTGAATATCCCTGTTCCTTGAAAGAGGCAGTGGTGACACCCTTGTTGAAGAAAGCATCTTTGGACCCAGACTGTCTTGTCAACTACAGACCCATCTCGAACCTTCCCTTTGTAGGGAAGGTGATCGAGAAGGTGGTGGCGGCCCAGTTGGAGAACCATTTGACCATCCATAGCATCTACGAACCTCTCCAATCAGGTTTTCAAAAGAGGCACAGTACCAAGACTGCACTGGTTCGGGTGCTCAATGATCTCCTGATAGCGAGAGACCAGAGAAAATGGTCCATCTTGGTACTATTAGATCTGTCATCAGCATTTGACACCGTTGACCATGGGGTCTTACTTGAGCACCTGAGATGTATTTGTGGACTCTCTGGGATTGTTCTCAGACGGTTCACTTCATACCTCACTGGAAGAACTCAGAGGGTGGTGTCAGGTTTTTTTTCCTCTGATCCCATCTCCCTTTTTTGTGGAGTTCCTCAGGGCTCTATATTGTCCCCCATGTTGTTTGCGGTGTACATGCTTCCCCTCGGAGACATTGTGAGACAGTATGGGCTGAGGTTTCACTGTTATGCAGATGATACCCAGCTGTACCTGTCTTTTGCACCCAACCAGGAAGGAGCTATCTCGATATTTAACAGCTGCCAAAATGAAATCCAGGATTGGATGAGGTCCAGTTGGCTGAAGTTAAACTCTGGAAAGACGGAGGTGTTGGTATTGGATCCAGATCGCCGGATAGGGGGACCTATGGCCGGCACCCTATCTGAATTGTTTTTTGGGGATGTCGAGCTACGGGTCTCTGAACAGGTGCAAGATCTGGGGGTGATATTAGATGCAGGGCTGACTCTTCGATCCCAGGTGTCAGCGGTGGTAAAGTCATCTTTTTATCATCCAAGAAACATCGCCAGAATCAAGCACCTCGTTTCGTCTGGTGATCTGCCAACTTTGATCCATGCTTTTGTGACCTCACGCCTGGACTACTGCAACTCGTTTTACCTTGGGCTTCCGGGGGTTGATATCTGCCGCTTGCAGCTAGTGCAGAATTCCGCAGCCCGAGTATTGATGGGTACCCCTAGATCTTCCCATATCACTGTGGTGCTGCGGGAACTGCACTGGCTGCCAGTCCAGTGGCGGATCACCTTCAAAGTCGGACTACTGACTTTTAAAGCCCTGCATGATCTGGGCCCTGATTACCTGAAAGAACTCCTGATCCCTTACCACCCTGTGAGATTGCTCCACTCAGCCGATGAGGGGTTGCTAGAGATTCCAAGGGTGATATTAAAATCTGCTGGGTTCCGGGCTTTTATGTTTGCGGCCCCTTCCCTTTGGAATTCTCTACCCTGTCGGACTAGGGAGTGTACGACCGTGGGGAGTTTTAAACAAGCTCTTAAATCCTTTTTGTGGGAAAAGGCATATGGTTTTACTGCTCATTAATTGTTTTGTGTGTTTTATAATATTATTTTGTATCCCTGTTTCTGTATTCTGTATTTTATTGGAATGCGCCTTGACACTTGAAAGGCGCGATATAAATAAAAATATTATTATTATTCTCTGCCATCCTAAGGATGCCTTCTATTGTATCCTTGTCCATTTCCTCCCCCTGAGATGGGGGTCTGTATACAACCCCTGTGCAGACTGAGGTGCCATTTCCAGTCTCTAAGGTGATCCACAGTGCCTCCTCTCCTCCCTGTTTACTCTTTTGTTCCATTGCTTTTATCCCTTCCCTTACATAGAGAGCTACTCCTTCCCTTCTTCTATCCTCCCTGTTTCTCCTATAGGTTGTGTACCCTGGAATGTTAACGTTCCAGTCATGGTTCTCTGTGTACCATTTTCTGTGACTGCCACAATATCCAGGCATCCCTCTTCCATCAAGGTCACCAGTTAAGAGAGCTTGTTGCCCAGACTATGGGCACTGGTACGCATTACCCTCCATTTCTTGCAGGCCTTACCCCTTTTTGCCCCATCGCTGTCCTTACTGCCTTTGTCATTTTCTCCATTTACCCCTGCCCTTCTCCCTATCGACGTCTCTGTCTTGGTGTTTACCTCACCAACTACCCAGATTTTTTTGGGGGGGGGCCAGGATTTCCCTGCTCCTTTCCAATGCCTCCCCTCCTTGGCTAGTTTAAATGCTTGTCAATGAAGCATTTAAACCTATCATCTAGGATCCTGGTTCCCCTCCTGGACCATCACGCCAGTATAAGCCTGCATCACTCCAGGTGGACCCCCAGTCCCCAATGAAGCCAAACCCCCTGAGCTCTGCACCAGGTTTTCAACCACTGATTGAATCCCATGGTGTGGAGTACCCTAGCCTCACCCATGCCATAGACAGGCAGCACCTCCAAGAAGGTTACCGTGCGTGTTACTTGTCTAAGGCCCCTCCCCAACTCCACAAACTCTTCTTGCACTGCTCTGATCCCTCTCCTAGCCAGGTCATTTGTCCCTAGGTGGACAATGACATCCAGCTCCCTCCCCCCATGTAGCTGATCCCAGGATCCTGAGGATTCGCTCCATGTCCCTCCATGTCATGGCACCAAGCAGGCACCTTACCTCCCTCTCCACTTCCTCCCCCAGTTCTACCTTCCTAACAATGGAGTCCCCCACCAGGAGTTGTTTCCTTCCCCTGTGGGGTCCCATGCCACCCCTCCTGTGAGTCTCCTTTGTGGAGGTTCCCAGCATCCTCCTTGGTCTCCACTGCAGGTGCCTCCATAGAGGAACCACACTGCCAGAATGGCATATGAATTGTGGAGAGGTACAACTGGAGGGATGCACCTCTGTTCCTCCACCCTCACCCTCCCTGAGCCCACTGTGGTCCAACCGCTCCTCTTTCTTGGCAACCTCTGAGGCAACGGCGGTGGCCCTGGTGGTCTCTGGGTGGGGAGAGGACGTCCCCCAAATCCTTGCCAACTCAGTCTGGAGATGAGCAACCTCCTCCTTCAGCCCAGAGAGGTGCCTGCAGATGGGACAACACCGCATCCTCCAGAATGTCTCCCGGAAGACTGCTGCTCCACAGCCACTACACTGCACCACTCCCATCATGTCTTATTTCTGGCCCCTTAACTGTTGTTTTGAATACTTACTCTTTCCTCTGTTTGTTTATTTATTTATTTATTTATTTTTTCTCCCTACTTACCTACTGCCTCCGTGCTCTTAAAGCTCCTGATCGTCCTGTTCTGAGACAGGAAGTTCCTATATTTCTCAGTAGTCTCCTTACTTGCTCAGAGTCAGCTCTCCAACAGCTGGGGGGGGGGGGCAAATAGCTACCCTTTTCTTTCTAGGATGGTGAGTCTTTTGTGGCTCTGTGATCACTTCCTTCCTGCTCCCAAACAGGAAGTTCCTGTTGTCAGTCAAATCATGTGCCTATAAAAGTAGAACTGGCTAACGGTGGTTGTGGGGGGAGGGAAGGAGGGGAATTTAGTCCCAGTAGAGAAGTATAGTTCTAACAGCACCTCTTTCCTCTTGCTGTTCTCTGCCCAGAAGCTATCTAGGGCAGTTTTTAAATCCAAAACACCTGGCTTCCTTCTAGCTAAGCCACTCCCCCTAATTTACAGCTCCTTCTACACATAGAAAACTGCACAGATAACAATTCACTTCAGCCAACTCAGACAGACACCTAAATAGCTGCACAGATAGCAATTCACTTCAGCCAACTCAGACACACACTAACTTTTTTTTGTTTGCTTGTTTGTTTGTTTTTACCCTAAATTGAAGGTCCCAGTAATAGAGTTCTAGTTCTTTAGTACCAGTAGAGAAGTATAGTTCTAACAGCACCTACTTCCTCTTACTGTTCTCTAAGAATAACTGTGTGTGTGTGCGTGCGCGCGTGCACGCTTGTGTGTGTGGTATTTGTGTGTGCATTGTACTGTAAGTACTGATGTGTTGTGTGTCTGTGTATGTAGTGTTGTTTGCCTCTTTATGGCATATAGTGCATCTATAGGTAATGTTAAGTGTGTGCATGTATGTATGTATGTAATGCTAAGTGTGTGCACACGTATGAATGTAATGCTATGTCTGTTCATGTATGTATGTAATACTATGTCTGTGCACATATGTATGTATGTAGTAGTAGTAGCAGTACAAATCTTTATTTTTATACAGGATAAGCTGAAATAAAACATCTTTAGGACAAGTCCTATATTATAGATGCTCCTGTTCATTCTCAGTATAACATAGAATACAAAGACAATAACGAATATAACAAATATCATATATCATCATTTACATCAACATTCTAATCATTACACATACAGCGTACACTCAATTCATGCTTTAGCTCCTTCATAAATATTTTAACATCAGTCTGGTTAACTATGGAATCTTTATTTACTGAGTTCCATATTTGAAATGTAATGGCTGGGAAATGCATAGAACTATATATATTTTTTTTATAATTCAAATTTTATTAGCAAATTTTCCACATTAAGAGGCAGTAACATGAAAGAAGACAAGGATACAGCACTTATTACATTAAAACTGCCCCTCCTCCCTCCCCACAGCAGTTGCAGATCGATGTACCACTTAAGTGCAAAACCATTGTACAGGAGCATACAGGGCAATTGTACTAAAACAGTACTAATTCTGAGCAGCTAAAATTAGAGAGTGAAGGGGATCCCATATTTGAGTATAAACAGATAATCTGTTGTGAAGGCTGGCAATCGCCTTTTCCGTATGCAGGTTATCAAGGATTTCATTCACCCATTCCTGTAATGTCGGAGTAAGCTTGTCTTTCCAATGACGTAAAATAAGCTTCTTGACCAATAAAGCATCATTGAAATATGGAATCTTCTCACTTTGACTATAATAATAATAATAATAATATTTATTTAGTTAAGTGCCTTTCAAATATTTCAAGGCGCTATACAACACATCATGACATCAACACATCAATACATACAATGAAACAATACAGCCATTAAAAATATTTAAAATAACCAAATTACAATACAGCAGGGAATGCCCAAATCCATAAAAATGACTTTAGAGCCTTTTTAAAACTATCCACCGTTGTACTTTCTCGGAGCTGACGGGGCAGAGAATTCCAGAGGGTGGGAGCCGCAAAACCAAAGGCACAAGCTCCAGAGGACTTCAAATTCTCCCTCAGTATCTTCAGCAACCCCTCGTCAGCTGAGCGAAGCTGTCTCAGAGGGGTGTAAGGCACCAGAAGCTCTTTCAAGTAGTCGGGACCTAACCCATGTAGGGCTTTGTAGAAGACATGTCCCTGAGGAGACAGATATCAGGCGTGAAATGTTCCTGTAAACCCAGTATAGGATCTAGGAAAGCTTTGATAGAGTCCCACAGCTGGGAGATTTTGGGACAGGACCAAAATATGTGAAGGAGTGTCCCCTCCTCCTGTGAACATCTAACACATATATTTGAGTCCAGTAGACCCCACTTCATTAACTTAACCAGAGTATAGTACATATTATGTAGAATATGATATTGTAAAGGCGCAACCTGTCTTGGGAGACAAATTTGTGGCAGGACCTCCACAAAGCTTGCCAATTAAGTGAGTATTGAGGAAGTAAGGAGCTCCAGAACCTCGTCGGTCCAAAAGAGTCCCCATACCTTTTGTGAAACAGAACCTGATATACTTTGGATACACTGCCCGAAGACCCAAGTAGAGATAAAATTTCAGGTATCAGGGCCCCAACCATCTGATTAGGAGGGGTATTACCGAACACTATTGTGAGCAGATGTCTTACCTGTACTGCTTTAAAATGTGAGAATGCCGGGATACTAAATTTCTGTATAAGATCACATATGGATAGCCATTGCCCCTCCTCATCCACAAAGGAAAGTACTAGCCCAACCCCCAATTGGGGCAACCAAGTGTGAGGAATCTGCTGCTTATTCATAGTGAAAGATGGGGAGTTCCAAATAGATTGGGCCAGATCTAACTGAGGAGTATAATGCAAGAAAGAGCAAAGTTGCGCATACACCCTTAAAGAAGTGGTAACTATAGGACATTTCTCGGCGACATGCACCTGAGAGACTTTTACATAGAACAGAGTTAGGGGATCCAGGTTTATGGACCAGATTGAGTCCAACTCTATTCTAAGCCAAGTCGGCTGCATCCTTTCAGGACCCAGATTTACTCATTTCAGACATTTTACCAGATGGCTAGCCCAATAGTATAAGGCCAAATGGGGAATCCGCAGGTCCCCCTCAGATTTTGGAGCAGCCAACTTGTAGTAAGCCAGTCGGAGGTATTTGTCAGACCAGATAAACTTGGTAAAAATACCATGCAGCTTCTTAAACCAGGATAACGGGATGAAAGTATTGAGAAGAAATAAAGGATAGAAAATTCATGAGAAGATGTTCATCTTGATTATGTTAATCCGGCCCCAAAGTGAGATAGAGAGTTTAGACCATCTGTCAAGATCCTGAATTATAAGCTGGGAAAGGGGCTCCAGATTTTCCCTGAACTATACTGAAGGGTTACAAGTCAGTTTAATGCCCAAGTATTTCAGTGACCTAGGGGACCAACAAAGACCTAAGGGGGCAATATTGGTCTTAAAAATCTTGTGGTTTAAAGGGAAAAAGGAAGATTTATTAGCATTAAGTTTATAGTTAGATAAGGCACTAAATTTAGCAATTTCACCCAGCAAAACCGGAACAGAAGATACTGGGTGGGATAAATACACAAAGAGATCATCCGCATACGCAGTGATTTTGACCTCATGACGCCCCACCCAGATGCCTTGTATTCCCGTATTATTAAGAATATTTTGAATGAGAGGTTCGAGATACAGGTTAAATAAAAGGGGAGAAAGGGGACAACCCTGTCTGGTACCAGAGTATAATGAGAAGGACCTAGACAATGCACCATTTCCCGTAATCCTTGCTGTAGGTATTTTGTATAATGCAACGATCCAGGATATAAAGACAGGGGGAACTGGAAGGCTTCAAGAACTTGGAACAGAAATTTCCAGTTCATCCGATCAAATGCCTTCTCGGCATCCAGGGAGACCAGTTCAGCAGGAAATGTAGCATCCCTGGAGAACGAGAAGACATGGGAAAGGGTACGCAGATGGTCTGAGGACGAACGTCCCTTCATGAATCCAACCTGTGCCATACCTATTAGATCAGGGAGGACTACAGTTAGTCTGTCAGCCAATATCTTCGAAAGGATTTTAATATCCTGATTTAAGAGAGATATGGGCCTGTAACTTTGGACTAACTCAGGATCCTTATCTGGTTTAGGGAGAAGAACAATCAGGGCTTCAAACAGGTAAGGGTCAGTCTCAACCCCAGATAGAATGTACTGAAATAGGCAATAAAGTACTGGCAATAAGAGGTCACAAAAAACTTTATAAAATAAAGAGGAGAACCCATCCGGTCCTGGGACCTTGTCTGAAGGTAGCCCTTTGATAACCTCGGAGATTTCCTCCTGGGATATAGAAGAAACCAGAAAGCTCTTGTGTTGCTCTGATAGAGAGGGCAGGTGGGAGTTTTTAAAGTACTCCTTAAGAATCCCTGGACAGGGAGGACTCTCCATCTCCCTATATAATTTTTCATAATATAAAGCGAACTCCTGTACTATCTCAGTAGGGTATACTTTCAGAGATCCGTCAGCCATTGCCCGAATTGGTGGGATGAATCTTACGGATTCCTGTTGTTTTAAACGCAATGCGAGCAAACGCCCTGCTTTCTCTCCCTGATCCGTATAGCTGGCCTTAGTTCAGATTATAGCTAGTTCTGCCTTTTCCCTTAGCAACTCTAGATATCTATCTTTGGCCACCAAAAAGTCTCTTCTTATCCTCGTTAGAGGAACTAACAGTGAGATTCCCTTCAAGGGACCGAATTTGGGATAATAGTGATAGCAGCTCTTCCTCCTGCACCCTTTTCCTTTTAGCCGCTATACTAATAAGAACCCCTCTCATATATGCTTTAAAAGCCCCCGATAGAATGTCCGGCTTTGCACTGTCCAATGGATTGGATGAGAAAAAGAACTCAATTTGCTCTCTTATAAGCTTACAACACTTGGCATCTTTAAGAAGCTGTTCATTGAGCTTCCACCTAGTCTCCCTTTTAGGTGAATCAAGAAATGTCAGGTTGCATACCACAAGGGAGTGGTCAGAAATGGGACCAGGTTGGATCGAGGCAAACTTGACCCCAGACAGCAGACCCTATGAGATAAAAACATAATCAATGCGAGACTGCGAGACGTACGCCTTTGAAGTGAAAGTAAACTCCTTAGAATCAGGATGCAACACACGCCAGATATCACAGAGCCCGCATTGATCTATCAGATCTTTAAATGCCCTCTGTCCCGGGGACATCTCTCTCAGCCCACTTCCTGACCTATCCAGGTCAGAGTCAATAACCTGATTAAAGTCACCCCCCATAATAATCCTGATGGGAAACATTGGGAGCATAATAGTTATCAGCCTCATAAAAAACCCAGGGTCATCAATGTTGGGTCCATATATACTGCTGAGTAGAAGTGGTATAGACCAGAGAGTGCCTTTGACTAAAACAAATCTGCCCCCTCAGATCCTTGACAACCTGCGTAGCAACGAAAGGGATACTTTTATTAATAATTGGCATGACCCCGCAACTTTTAGAGGAGCCCTGAGCTTCATAGACCTGGCCCACTTGTTGTCTCCTTAATTGTAAAGCTTCAAAGTCTAGTAAATGGGATTCCTGCAAAAAAGTTATCTGAGACCACAATAAATTTAGGTGTTTAAGCACCTGATATTGTTTGGATTTTTTTCAGATCCCCTTAACATTCCAGGTATCAAAAGTCACATCATTAGCCATCTAACCAGATTAATAAGCTTAATATCCTCCGCCCTGTATAGAGATATCGAGAAATATTCAACCAGGTTCGAATGGTTACTGCTGTATGATCCTCCCCCCCCACTCCATCCCCCAAAACAAGCTATTCCCTCTTCTATCCCCTCCATAATACCCCCCCCACAATGAACAAGAAAGTATCCGAACCTAAATGCCCGAACTCTCCACCTCCTCCCATCCACCCCAACTGTCACAAACAGTGCTCAGCAAAGTACCACGTCCCTTCCTCCCCCACCTCCCGAAAAACCTCGGCCCCAAACAAGTACAACAACACTTCCCCCCTAACCATCAAAATTTAAGTAGGAACCGAGAAAACTCTGCTACCTAAACAGTTCTTGATAGTTTAACAAGAGGAACTGGGCTTAAAGCATAAGAGCGCAGCGAAGGTGCTGCCATAATACACTGGATACCTGTGGCCTAGCAAGAGAGAGACCCGACGCACAAGGATCTCAGGTAGCTAACTTAAATATAAAGTTTTTAACCTCGGCATCACGCCAGCAAGGAGTCAAATAATACAGTAAAGGTAAACATCAGTTAGCCAGACATTAAGGAAGGGAGCCATACAAACGAGACTTAGACCCAATTAGCGGGATGCATATAACCTACTTAATAAACACAAGTACCTTGAGGTTCTAGGAAAATAACAAGAAGAGTAAGCCTCTTTTACCTCAGCTTCATACCCTACCAGGACCAACTGGCGTGGTAATGAGTATGTTTATTACCCCAGGCATCAGCTCACATTGAGCTAATAATCCTGTGCGCTGAGCTCCCTCTTGTGGCCACAGAGTAAAATTCAAATGCCCAGCACTCATCCTGTATTAATCTACCCCCAAAACTAGACCATGAGCCTGAGTGATATTATTTAACCATCCCCTTTGTACTAACAAGTAACGTTCCTAAAAAGACCAAAATACTGAACACCTTCCCCCAAATGAACAAGCTACAGACTCAGAACAAAACTAATATGCAGGCTGCAGTCCCATGTTTTGAATTCAAAACAAAAAAGTCTCATATCGGGTTAAGATGGCGAGATAGCAGCTCAGCATCTCCCCACAATAAGATCCTTTAGAATCCATCCACGCTGTTTATCCTATTCAGTATTCGACATGGGAAGCAGTCCCATCTTGACAACGCTGATCTCCCCTTCACATGGGCAAAGGGCTCCTCATGGGTCGCAAAACAGATCAGGAAGAGCAAGCTTGAGGCCAGCAAGAGCAACATCAGAATCCTCATATGCTAACCACCATCCATTCACTAGAACCTGCAACTTAGCTGAGCACCCCATCTTAAACTTAAGCCCAGTAGCAATAATCTTGGTTACGATGGGATGGAATGCTGTGCGCTTCTGTCGAACAGATCCCGGGAGATCCTGTGCTATTCTTAGCTTCGAGTTTTCCCAACAGACCTCTTGTAGGTCTCTCACATTAGACAAAAGGTGTTGCCTTTCCAAGAAATTGAGAAATCAGCATATCATAGGGTGGGGAGCAACCCCCGAAGGAGGTTTTGGTTGTAGGGATCTATGCGCCCTCTCAATAGTATACACAGAGCCAAAGGGAGAGGGACCGGCCACTCATTCTACCAGCTTCTGTACAAAATTAATAGCATTCTGGCCTTCTTCACCTTCAGTTAGTCCCAATATTACAACATTATTCCTGCGGCTACGGCCCTCGAGATCCTCCAACTTTGTTTCAACTTGAGAGAGCTTCTGCCGCAGTGCTGCTAGCCCGGGGTCTACCCTTTCCAGATGTTTCTCAAGTGACACAATGCGAGCTGTATTATCCGAGGTTATTATAGTGACCTCTTCCAGCTTTTTAGACAGGGCTTTAAGCTCAGTTGCCATTTCTTTGACTTCCTCACGAAAGGGCTTGAATTCTTCGAGGAACCTGTTCAGGGTCAAAGGCTCCTGATTCGATACTTGGCTAGGATGATCAGGCCTGTCTAATCCACTCGAGGCCCTAGGTTTCTTCGGGGCCTTCTCCGGGGTAAGTGGCGGAGTGTGTTTTTGCGAAGGTTTTTTCATGTAAGCCTCCATAAATACTCAAACTCGCAACTCCGAATCCTGGAGAGGTTAGAAGGCAGACTCCAAGGACACCAAGGGGTTTTTAGTGATTTAGCAGACCGAAAAAGATGATTTTATAATCGGGAGGCTGGAGCTATGCGGAGGAGCTTCTATTCAGCACTCTGCATCGCGTGGTCTTGCATAGAACTATATTTATTTATTAGTTTTGAAGGAATAAATCCTCGTAATGGTGTCTGCCTCAAATTGTGATGATGTGTTTTTTTCTAATTTTTTAAACAAGTAAATTGGCCTTTTCGTATATAAAACTTTGTGAGTCAAATTTACCCATTGCAACTTCCTTTTATGAGTTGGGGTTAACCAACCAAGTTCATTAAACAAAGTACAGTGGTGTGAGCCCATTCCTTTTCCCAATATAAACCTTGCAAGCCTATTATACATCATATCAACTTTTGTCAGACTTTTCTTATGAGCAAAACAATATACATGGCATCCATAACCCATAACTGGAAGTAAAAGTTGATTTACAACTGCCAATCTCATTTGCTTATTCAAGCATGATTTTGAGCGCCTAAAAGCTCCCAATCGCTTGTTTACTTTATTTATAGTGTCTTCAATATGATAGTCAAAAATCAGACTTTCATCTAACCAGACACCCAAATATCTGTACATTGTATCTTGAACTATTAGATCACCGTTATCAGTCATTTTTTTAATGTGAGGGGCATCAGTGGTCTTTCCTATTTATTTTTTCCTAAATACCATGGATTTGTTTTTTTTATAATTCATAACCAAACCTGATTCCTTGATCCATGTACAGAGTGCTAGAAAATCCCTTTGAACATTTCTTTCCATTTGTTCTAAGTACAAGCCATTTGCAACCAAAATGGTGTCATCAGCGTTAAGGCCTAAGATTAGAATTATTTGCCACTTCCACTACTTTATTTATGTATATCAAAAATAAAGTTGGCCCCAAAATTGACCCTTGTGGCACACCTCTCTGAATAGAAACAGTATCAGAGAGGTGACGATCAACAAAAACCTGTTGAGAACGGTCCTGTAAATAAGAAGAAAACAATCCCACTGCTTCTGTTGACAGGCCTACTTCTGCAAGTCTGTCACACAGTAGACCATAATCGATGGTGTCAAAGGCCTTGAAAAGATCCACGAACACCGCACCCATCGACCTACCTCCCTCCAATTGGGATGCAATCAGATCCACCAGGTAGGTGAGCACGGTGCCCGTGGAATGGCTCTTCCTAAAACCTGACTGGTATGCAGAAAGTAAGGAGTACTGTTCAAGATACTCCCTAAGCTGTCACTGCACAAGCCGTTCCAAGACCTTCGACACCGCCGAAAGCAGGGCAATAGGTCTATAATTTGTGGGTTCACATGGTAGACCTGATTTAAAAATTGGAATAGTTTTTGCTTTTTTCCACAATTTAGGAAAAGTTCCTTCTGTTAAGCTCCAGTTAAACAGTTTTGTCAGAATAGGCTCAATCACACTTATTGAATCTCTAAGAAACCTATTTTCAGTTCCATCTAGACCAAATGACTTATATGGATTTAGTTTCTTAATTTCATCTTTTACTTGCTTACATGAGATACACCTAAATCTAAACCTAGGAATATTTAAAGGCAAGAAATTACTATTAGAGTGTGTCTTTCTTCTTACTGGGATGTGGATTGGGATATCTGGAAGAGTTGCAAAATACTCATTAAGTATGTTTACTGATTTAATTGGAGTCTGACAAAGACCATTCTTAATCATTTGGATTTTGGGTCTCTGAGAAACAGGAACCTCAAAGGACCTTATCAGAGACCAATACTGTTTAGAATCTGTACTGTATGTAATGTTATGTCTGTGCACACATGTATGTCTGTTCATGTTTGTATGTATTAATGTAATGCTATGTCTGTTCATGTATATATGTAATGCTGTCTGTGTGTATGTATGTATGTATGTAATACTATGTGCACTTATGTATGTATGTCATGCTATGTGCACACATGTGTGTAATGCTATGTTCATGTATGTATGTATGTAATGCTATGGTGGTGCATGTATGTATGTGATACTATGTCTGTTCATGTATGTACATAGTGCTATGTCTGTGCATCTTTGTGTGTGCAGTATTTGTGCCTCTGCATATAGTGTGGTAGGTTTGTGTATCTGTGTATGTAGTGCTGTATGTGTACACCTGCATGTAGTAATGTGTGAGTGTGCAGTGCTGTGGGAGTTTGTAGTGCTGTTAGTGTGTGTCTGTTATGCTGTGTGTGTATATAGTGATGTTTTTGTGTGTGTCTCTGAGTTTGTCTAAGTTTGTAGTGCTGTATGTGTGTGCATCTATTGCTAGTTGTAGTACAGTGTGTGTGTCCGTGTGTGTGTGCGTCCGTCAATGTAGTGGTGTGTGTGTGTGTGTGTGTGTGTGTGTGTGTTTGTGTATGTCTGTATGTAGTACTGTTTGTTGTGTCAGAGTATATAGTACTGTTTTTATGTGTATGAGTATGTAGTTATGTATACAGTATGTGTGAATCTGTGTATGTAGCAGTGTGTGTGTCTGAGTGAGTGTGTGTGTGTGCTGTTTTGTGTTTATGAATAGGTAGTGTGTGTGTGTGTGTGTGTGTGTGTGTGTGTGTAGAGGGTATATATCTGTCTGTGCTTAGTGCCTGACTCAGCTCAGCTCGACCTCCATAAGCAACTAAGAGCCAAGGTCAAGCCAAGTCAGTTATGTTCAAAGTAAACATTGATGACAGCCTGAGCAGTGTCTAAAATGTTCAACTCCTCTGCAGAGAACAGCCAGCAGTTACCATGGCTTGTCTGGTGTTTTGGCTCATAGAGTCAAGCCAAACCTCTGACTTGCCTCTGGTTTGGCTCTAGGTGAAAAATTCTCGCTTACCCACCTCTATGTGTTTGTGTACATTTGTGCATGTGATGCTCTGTGTGTGTGCATCTGTACATCTGTGTATGTAGTGCTGTGTGTGAGCGCATACATCCTTTTTTTTTTTTTGTACTGCCTGCATTTGTTAATCAACCGGCACTTATTCACTGTCATGTTCTTTAGAGGGGAGCAATTCATTCAACCTTGTAGTTCTACGGATGTGAAGATCCAGGTTCTAATCCCACTATTAATACTTATAGTTATACGTAAGCTTGGGAGGAGGAGCAGAGTACAAGCATGTTAAATATTTGTAAGCTATTGTATATGCCTCACTTCCCCAACTCAGCTATTTTATGCCCTTTCTTTTCTCCTTTTTATGTTCACCATGGGCGCACACACAGTAAACATCTTGCTACGAGATTGCCTTTTGAGGGTTGTGTCATTGCCGAGCCCATTGCAGTTGAAACTGGAAGGGGGTCAGCAGTCTTGACCAATGACCACACACTGTGGTCAAGATGCCACTCTCTGTTTGCTGGGTGGAAACATCGTGTGCTTCAAAAGACTTGACCGCTCCAATCAGAGGAGGGCTTCAGTCCTTTGATGTGCATGAAGCTGGTCAACAAGCAGCTGATCGACGTTCAGTGTCAGGAGCCTGACACTGTCATTGAACTAGACTGCCAAGCACCTTCCAGCTATGGGTTCGGCAGTGGCACCCCCAAAGCCCACTCTTTCTCCCCTCCCCCTTAGGTCACTCACCCACTCAACCCCTTCCCATCTTTATAATTTCTTTTAATGTAAGCGGAGCAGGGTACCCACCCCTGCTACCACTTCTCTTGACCACCCACCCTCCAAGTCACCTGCCCTCTTTCCTCAGCCCAGTTTTGGAATGTATATGAAATTAAAGGCACTCTGTCAGCCTTTTGGTAGATTTTCTGTGTCCCTTTACTAATAGTCTGAAGAGTCCTGTTAGCAGGCGCTTACAGGTTACATAATACCTGACCAGCATATTACTTTCACAGAATGTTTTTTTTTTTTTTATAGAAATGAAACTGAAGTGGACCAGCCTTATCTGCTTTTGCCTCCTGCTCATCCACGACTGCCTCAGAGCTGACTCGCAGTAATCTCTTGCATGAATATGTTTGGCGGTTTTGGGGGCATATGAAATGAGTAGTCTACTGAACGGTGGCCACTGAACTGAGCTCAGCAATATTGAAATGTCCATAGAAAAAGCACGGTAACACGGAATTGAATATTCCATGTTTGAAATGTGAAGTCGTGACTTCATGCATGCACATCAGTATGGATGCCAATGCACATGCCCCAAGTCACAGCTTCACACTTCAAAGATGGAGTTTAATGCGTTAAAGTGCTTGTTCTATGGACATTTCAATAACTGCCATTCTCAAGTTCAATGGCCACTATTCAGCAGGCTATTTGTTTCATATGCCCCCAAATCGCCAGACTCATTTATGCAAGAGATTAGCGTGAGTCAGTGTTGTGGCAGTCATGGATGCACGGGAGGCAGAAGCAGAAAAGGCTGGTCCACTTGAATTTCATTTCTATAAAAAAATACCCATTATATGACAGTAATATGCCAATCAGGTATCATATAGCGTATGAAATGCCTGCTAACAGGATTCTTCAGACTATTAGCAAGGGGACACAGAAAATCTACCAAAAAGCTGACAGTGTCCCTTTAAGAAAACATCCTAAGTTTTTTTTTTCAAACCCTACAAAAAAGAAAACTGTCCTTCTATGTCTGTTGTGCCATTAGTCCCTCCACCCAACCCTCCCACTCAGCACCCACCACCCCCCCCAAGCCCTTATTTACCCACCAGGGATCGAAAGCTGTAATCCTCTCTGGACCACAGACGCATCTTCACTCTTCAAAGCTGGACCGCAAACTGAGGAAATCTGAGGTATGCGGTTCAATGTATGTCAATGGGGTTTTGAACTTAGTGGCATAACTTGGCCATTTTTGAATTTGTTTGCCCAAACTTTTTCAACATGCCTTTTTTGGAACCTCGCTTCATGAACAATGGCAGTGAAATTAGTCAAGTCTGTTCTGAAAGGTGATTTTGCGGTCGCCACTCTTGTTCATAAGGTGGGGTTATAAGAAGGCTATGTTGAGCATTTGGTGTAAAAATATTAAAAAACAACAAAGTTATAAGTCTATGTTGAAATTTGTGAATGCAGGCTCATAACTTTGGTAATTTTCAATATTTTGACCCTAAATTTTCAACATAGTCATTTCTTTGAAGCACCTCATGAATGACAAGCTGTCATTTTTCAAATCCTAGCCAAAATGTGTTTTCGTGTCCTGAAAGGTAATTTTGCTGTCGCTGCATGAAATCATCTTTCAGGCAGAAGTTGAACATTTTCTCTGTACTTGTTCATGAGGTGGGGTCATAAGAAGGCTATGTCCTCCTAGCCAAACTGAACAAAATAGGTCTAGACCCTCTGGCTCTCAAGTGGTTCGAGAGCTACCTATCTGGCCGCACACAGAGGGTCATCTGGAAGGGGTTGCTATCAGACCCCCTACCCAGAAAAGAAGGCATACCCCAAGGCTCAATCCTTGGTCCCCTATTGTTCTCACTGTTCACGAATGATCTCAGCCTCCACTTTGGGGGGGCCTTGGTCGTGCAATATGCGGATGACACAGTCATCTACCATTCCTTGGACAACCTAGCGGAGATTGTCCCCTCACTCCAAACTGATCTAGTGTCCCTGGAGGCCTGGCTAAAGAAGAACAGAATGGTCCTGAACACAGGGAAAACAAAAGCCATGCTGTTCGGACCCAGATCCCTGGGACAAGACAGGACCAACTCCTTACAATTTACCGCACTCAACGGTACAAGCATTGAGGTAGTGGACTCTCTAAAATACCTAGGGCTAACGCTTGATCAAGGTCTGTCCTACAACAACCACATGGAACAAGTGACCAAGTCCATCCACCGCAAACTGGGTATTCTGTATCGGATAAAGGACCAGCGTATCCCAGAAGCTAGGCTATCCATTGCAACCAGCATCCTGCTCCCCACGCTGACCTATGCTGCACCTGTAATACAGGGACTGGCCAAGCTGGAGGTCACCTGGATGCAGATCCTGTACAACAAGGTGGCATGGTTTGCTACCCAGGATCACCCCAGAAGCCACCACTGTGACACACTCACCAAATTACAGTGGTCTACCTTTGATGCACACCTCCAATACCCACTCTTCTGCCTGGCTTACAAGCTACTCTGCCCATCGGCTCCACCCAGCCTTGCAGCTACTGTCACTCCCAAAAATAACCCTCGGACCCAGAGGACCTCAGGGTGGATGCTGCTGGAAACCCCCAGGATCCGGACCAACTCGGGAGGCAAGTCTTTCACCTTCACAGCCCCCTACCTGTGGAACAAGCTCCCCCCCATGGTACAGTAAGGATTCTCTCTCCCAAACTTCCACACCAGGCTCAAGGCCCACATGCTTGAGGCCAGCACCTGCCACTGTAAGAACACCTGAAAGTCCCCCCCTTTTTTCCTCACTCAACCCCCTGACTTGTATAACCTGGGCACAGATTGCCTCTAAACACGCTTATTAACCAATGTACTAGGGTTTCTTTCGGTTTCATAACAATTTACAACTGGTACACCATGTGCTCTGTATCAATGCCAAGAATGACTGTAACCTACTGTATAACCTACCTGTATTTACTCTGTAACCTCTTCTCTGCATGTACTTCTCCATATAATGTCTCTCTAGGTCGCCCCTGAAAAAGGGACTTTCGGGGCTCAGTGGGCCTACCCGGTCATCAAAATTTAATAAAACAAATGTCGAAAATTTGGGGCAAAAATATTAACAAACAATAAAGTTATGAGCCTACTGTACACTAACATTTATGAATGCAGGCTCGTAACTTTGGTAATTTTCAATATTTTGACCCCTAGTTTTCAATATAGCCATTTCTTCGCAGTACCTCATGAATGTTATACCTGTTGTTTTCAAATCCTGGACAAAATGTGTATTTGCACTTGTGGTGCAAAATCACCTATTGGGCTGGATTTTAAAATGTTCTCCACCTTTTAGGCCTTCCTGTATAATCAGGCCTTCCCTTACTTTGTTTTATAATTTTATCTGATACCTGACTTTCATATTTACTTTTGTCCCTCGCTGTATAGCTACTGCTGAGTATATTATTTAAAAAGTTTATAATACTGAGTTTTAGTGTAACATATTTATTATTAGGTTCTATATTGTGGTGTCATTTTATATATTTCTATACTGTTGGATTTGTCTGTATGTGATTTTAATTATACAGCTCCCAGAGCCCAGAGATGGGCATCTTTTTTAAATAAAATTTGCCTTGCCATTTGCCTCACTTTTGTCAAGAGGTGGGCTCATAAGAAGGCTATATAGGGTCATAAGAAGGCTATGTTGAAAATCTGGGGTAAAAATATGAGAATACAACAAAGTTATGAGTCTACGTTGCAATTTTTCAATGCATGCTTGTAACTGTGGTAATTTTCAATATTTTGACCCCAGCTTTTCAACATAGCCAGTTTTTACATCACCTCATGAATGTGACAGCTGTCATTCCTCAAATCCTACCCAAAATGTGTTTTAACAATTGTGGTGCAAAATGCCATTTCATCCATTGTTTTATAAATGACACCTGTCATGCTAAGGAGTAGTCATAAAAAGATTATTTTGAAAATTTGGCATAAAATGTGAAAAACCAGTACAAAAGCAGTGCCTTACCAGTGGTGAACATTCAGCATTGACAAATGCTTGCAATATTTTTAAATGGATTGTTGTGGAATGTGTTTTGCTTGAACTCACAGTTATCTAGGATAGTGTTCCGGAGTTGCATTTTCCACTGACCAGGCTGGGACCCACAGTTCCTTTTCAGGCAGATCCTGAATCTCAACTGTTAGCGACTGCAGAGTCACCAATGTCCAAGTCTGTTCTCTTCCAGTGTGGGCTATGCGCTGATCTTCAGATGTGACCTCATACAGGCTGGCATCCATATGCAGCTTGAACACTATCCAGACATAAGGTATGAGAAATCCATTTCTTCTACTTTTTACATTTGATGCTCATTCACACCAAACATTTTGCTGCAGTGAAAGGGGATTTTTGGGGGGTATCACTGTTGAGCCTCTTACAGTTGAAAATAGCAGGGATTCAGCAGTCTAGACCAATGATCGCACACTGTGGTCATGAAACCATTCGCTGCTTGCTGGGCAGAAAAGTTTTGTATTTTAAAGGACCTGAAGCTGCTCCAATCAGAGGGCTTTGGTCCTTTGATTTGCATGAAGTTGGCCGGTCAGCAAGCAGCTGATTGTTTGTCAACACCAGCAGCCTGTCTTTGTTACTGTCAGTCCCTTGTGGAACACTGTACCCGAGTTCAGATAAATATGTTTCTAGGTACTAGTAAGAAAGCTGAACTCAGGGAAACTAGTCACTTTTTTGAAATGAGGGCTAAAAAGTACTTTGATCATGCTCTGAAAGTGGAGCCGTCACACTGGCCATGCGTGTATGCATATTTATACGAATATGCATTCACACATGCCCAGTATCATGGCTCCACTTTCGGAGTACAATTAAAGTACATTTTAGCCCTCGTTTCAAAAAATGAACTAGTTTCACAGAGTTCAGCTTTCTTTCTTCTACCTAGAAACGTATTTAGCCGAACTCGAGTACAGTGGTATCCGCACAAGTATGGGGACTACGTAAGGGACCAACAGTGTCCATTTAATGTAAGCTCACATCTTTATAAATATTTTTTTGTAATGTAAGTGGAGTGTGGTGCCCACCCACACACCGCTTCTTTCTTCCTGTCCCCTCCATGTGACTTCCCCGCCCACCCACCTTTCCCATCTTTATACTGTATATATTTTTTTTATGTAAGCGGAGCAAGGTGCTCACCCTCGTAACCATTTCTCTTGAGCCTCCCTCCCCTCCAAGTTATCCACCCTCATTCCCCAACAAGCCTAAACACTGAGGTGCCCAATCCCAGTGTCAGAATGAATCTGTAACCATCCCTCAATGTTTCCTCAATGTTTTTTTTAACCTTGTAAAAAAGTTAACCACCCATCGATGTCTGTTGTGCCGTTAATCTGCCCACACCTGACCCTCCTACTCAGCACCCACCACCACCCCCCAACCTCTTACTTACCCACAAGGGGTACAATGATATAATCCTGTCTGGACCACAGACAGGTCATCATTGTTCAAAGCCGGCCAGCGAACTGAGGAAATCAGGCATGCAGCTCAATGTATTTCAATGGGGTTTTGAACTTAGTGGCATAACTTGGCTATTTTTGGATATTTTTTGTCCAGAATTTTCAACATGCCATTTTTGGGACCCCACCTTATAAACAATGGCAGTGAAATTAGGCAGATCTGTCCCAAAAGGTGATTTTGTGGTCGCTGCATGAAATCCCCTTTATGGCAGGAGTTGAAAATTTTCTCCACCCTTGTTCATCAGGTAGGGTCCATAAGAAGGCTATGTTGAAAATTTGGTTTAAAAATATTAAAACACATAAAAGTTATGAGCCTACGTTCACATTTGTGAATGCAGGCTTGCAACTTTGGTAATTTTCAACATTTTGACCCTAAATTTTCAACATAGCCATTTCTTTACAGCACCTCAAGAATGTGACTGCTGCCATTTTCAAATCCTAACCAAAATGTGTTCTTGTACCCGTGGTGCGGAGAGACTCTTTGGCAGCAATTTGGAAATGCTCATCTCTCCGGCACCCACAACCCTGCACTGATCCTCCTGGGAAGTCCCCCATGGGTTGCCCCCAACCACGACAGGGCCGGGGGCCAGGAGCATTGACTTTCTCCCCTCCTCCAGATAGCCAGCATTTAGATTCCAGGATTCGGTGCGGGTGCAGCCGGGGCCATCACAGAGCCTGCCAGCTCCATTTTTCACTTTTTCCTCCCCACTCCCCTTCCCCTCAGATGTCATGCATTAGCTGCATGCCTCCTGACCCGTATCTCCTTCCAGCCACCGTTATAGGGTGATCAGCCTTTGGGATGGCAATCCCTCCCTCCCCAAGAGAGGAGAGCAGTCCTCCAGATGCTCGCTCCTCTCTCAACCCTGCCAACCCCCGGTGGCCTAGGCTTATTCCTGAATCCGAGTTGTTGGCGTGGTGCAAAGTGTGGCATCCAGCACTTCAACATCCAGCACCACTGGACCAGCTTGACACGTGTCAATCTTAAAATCCTGCATGAGATATACTTTCGCACTTCTGGTGCAAAATGACATTTCAGCCAATATACTGTATTATAAATGGTACATGTCATGTCTATATGGTGAATCCTAAAACAAGTATCTTCAAAACATGTGGTTAGAATTAAAAAACCAAAAAATAAACTGTTTAACATGCATCAAATGTCTGGCATTGACAAATGCTTGTTAGTGTATTATCATTGGCAAAGCAGCCTGTTCATGGAGCCAACTCTTAGCTCTATAATTTAATGACACACCTTAACATGAAACCAGGCTCACTGACCCCTTAGACATCATCTACTCTGGCTCCTTGTCTGCAGGTAACATCATAACCTTCTCATTATGACATCATAATTGCTTCCACTGCAACAGATTGTGATGTCATGTGTAGACAAGCAGCCAGTCTAATAGACATGAATCCTAGATCATGTATATGTGCATAGTTATGGTGAAAAAACTGCAGACTAGAGATGGAAAATATATGAAATATATGATAATTGTTTACAAATTACAGGTCCAATTCTCAGTTTCACTGAACTGGCACACAGGTGTCATTTTTTGGCAATCCCTTGCCTGAAAATCCCAGAGCCATGGGGGGGTGAGTGTTGCGCCTCCCCTCCCCCACATTTACAAATCACTTTGCTAATGTGCAGAGAGGGAGAGGGGGTCATCATTCACGAAACATAGCACCCCTTGCTTGCACAGGTTCAGTAGTTTTTTGACAGCCCTCTGCCCTAGAACTAATCAGGACAGGTGGCGGGGTATAATGATGCTGTGCCCACAGCATCTGAGCCATTATGGGGACAGCAATTAGCAAGGGAACCAATCAGAAAGACTACACAGGAACAGGGCTAGGGAGAAGGGTGTTTCACTGGATGACTGGGACCATTATTGGGCTGGGGATAGGAAGTGGGCCACAACGGACCACCCAGAGGATAGAGACATAGTCACCAGTAGTGGTAGCCATTTAGCTCAAAAGGCAGACAAAAGATGAGAGTGGTGGATGGAGGATTATGATAGCTGCAGTGGAGATTTGTACATGGCATGGTACTGTAACCCCCCCACCAATTTGGGGCTTACCTTAAGTGTCTCCCAGGGCTCCATCAATGCCCACTGCCAGGCAGATGTCCTGCAGCAATAGTAAATCCATGGTTATTTGACGATCCTTTACTCTGTGTGTGTGAGAGAGTGCCATGCATGATGTGCCTCCGCACCTTTCCCTTTAAGTGACACAGCCAGTATGCTGTAAATGGGCTGGGCTGGGTCCAAGTGCTTAACCGCTCATAACCGGCCAGGCACCATCCTGATTGGCCCCACTCTGCGGTCAATAGTAAAGCAGAAGGAGCTCTAACTAGTACTGTAAATATTTACTTCTAATTTGCTGTTGTATGTAAATTAGAGTGTTCGTTTTAACCTGCCTTCTTGCAGCTTGTGCCTCAGAATGAGAGCCACTATGTTTGGTCCGGGACTTCCAGGAATTGGAACAATTGGGACACAGGGGACCTTGAGGGGTCGTTAGCACAGGTGCCTCACAGGAACAAACTGTAGTCCTTGTAGTTTTACAGGCTGGCACCTAAACTGACAAATGGGAGCACCAGAACTGTGATTGACAGCTCCCCTAGCCAACCAAAACCCAGGAAAACGGGACTAGTTCAAGAACTGTTAGGAAAAAGAGTCAGTTGCTGTTAGAGTGGAGAGAGTGAGCAGCTTGAGCCATTGAGAGGCAGCTCCAGGAAATGAGCTTGGGAAAGTCGGCAGGGGAAAGGCCTGATTTGCCTTCCTGCTATTAAATCCTTCTTTGGTATATTCTTTGATCCAAGATGGCGGCCACGCTGGGCCAGCAGTCGTGTTAGTCAAGCAGTTAATATGTTTTACTTGTAATTTTTTTAAATTTTTGCTTTGTTGAATTTGTGGGCGGGTGTTTGAGTGGCAATGGTGGGACTTTTTTGTAGTTTCTTGATTTGCCATTTTAACTCGACGCTTCGTGTATGGATTTTGCCGGCTAGGATTACTCTCACCGACGTTTGTAAGTGGTGTGGCTGCGTTATGTGAACCATCGTGCTCACACAGAGGTGATTTCTAGCCAGTGGACTCTGTGAGCTAGTGGACAGAGCGGGCTGTGGCTGAGGCTTACTCCGGGAGCGACTGGTTGAACCACGTTTTGGGAGGCGGATGGTCGTGGTCCATTCGCGATTGGGGAGACCTAGCTGGGAGGAAGCTGTGTTTCGACCCTGCGCCGGAATTCACTGGCGGGAGGATCCTTTTGACTTTTGGGCTGGTTGCACTTTGTACTGTTTGAATTGTTTGTGCAAACCAGCTTTTCATAGGAGCTGCAGGCTCAGAATTGGACCTTGGGTCATCTGCTGGTATTTCGTGTGGGCCTGACAACTTTTAGAGAGCCGCGATTAGATTTGCTACCACATAGGGGACCTTGCTTTGGATAGGCCGGGGAGCCGGTTGACGAGCTGTGGTTTTCCCAGGTTCCTTGGGGTTGGCTTCTGAGCAGTCACCTCCCAGGAATCAAAGTTGTAGGCAGTGAATATATTTTTGTCGGCACTCTCTGTGGATGGAGCTTTGTGGGCCCGTCTGGTTTCTTTGCTGACCCTAGACTTTCACTGGAATAAAATTATCTGTACACAGTGCTTCTCATTTGCTTCAGCAGAGCTTGGACTTTTATTGGAACTGCCTGCACCTATTGG
Source organism: Neoceratodus forsteri (assembly GCA_016271365.2). Classification (NCBI taxonomy): domain Eukaryota; kingdom Metazoa; phylum Chordata; order Ceratodontiformes; family Ceratodontidae; genus Neoceratodus; species Neoceratodus forsteri. The sequence continues at coordinate 561,136,888 of CM028130.1, read as the reverse complement.
ATAAGTATCCCTGGCCTTTGATGGAGGAGCCCATGAGACAGTGGATTCGCCCTTATTTAATTCTGGACCTGGTTGAAGAGACTGCTGACTCCCTCCTGATTTCTTTGTGAATTATTAATTCTACTTATTTGGACGATTGGGTGGCGAGAGGACCCTGCGTCCATATATTTTATTTTGCTTAGTTGGATTTTATAACTGTCTTCTTTAGTAGTGTGGAAAATTATAATTTTCCCTCTCCTCGGTTGTGAGAGGACTGAGGGGGGAGTTTAAAGTTTCCTTTTTGTTATGTTTATATTCATTGGTTTATTTTAACTGTTTAGCAGTGAGAGTGCTGCCCTCTCTCTCTCTCCAGTGGTGAGAGGACTGGTTGGGGAAGGGAATTCATTATTTACTGTATTTTGTTGTATTATGTGTTTGGGTTTGGGGGGTGAGAGTCCCTAAACTCTGTTTTGTTGTGTATTTGTTTTAGTGGGTTATTTTGTTTAAGGGGGGTTGTCAGGGGCTCTAAATTTCAGAGTCCGAATTGATGTTAAGCTAACTTGGGTGTTGGATAGGGTTTTAAATTATATTTAAGTGAGTATTATTAGTTAGTTTTATTTTCTTTTATGGTTTTGTTTGTTTTATATTTAGTTAGTAGTATAGTTTATAGCATGTGTTGGTCTTATTTTTTATAATTGTGTTAGGTTAAGTTAATAGTTTGAGTTTAGTTAAATTACTGTCTCATTGTAGAGCTTTGTATTTATTTAAACTTTAGAGGTGGGTTAATTTTTGGATTGTTTATTATGTACTGGGAAAATATTAGGACAGTCGGGTATTATTCCCCCTCCAGACTCGGGGATCTTCGTCCCTTTTCTTGTCCCCCCATCCCCTGAGGTCTATAGATGTTGCAGGGCCTTGGGGATTGTGGGGAGGAGGAGGAGGAGGATGGGGGCAGGGTCTGGAGGGGGAATGGAAAGGAGTGGGCGGATTGGGACAGTGAGGACAAGGAGATGCCCTGGGGTGAAATGGGCTCAGGAAAGGGGACCTCCCTGTCTAGTGCCCATATCCAAGGGTTTTGACTATAGTCAGCAGGTAGCACGGTCGTCCTCGGAGGCTCATCCTACTCGGGCGGTGTTATGTAACACCAGGTCTATTAAAAACAAGACGGCTATTATAGCTGGTTTTGTTGAGTCATCTGACCTGACGTGCATCACCGAGACCTGGCTTCATGAAAATGCTGGACCAGTTTTGGTGGCAGCAATTCCAGCCGGGTACTCGGTGATACACCACCCGAGGGTGGATTGTAGGGGCGGGGGTGTTGCTATTTGTTTTAAAACAGAACTGAGCCTAGTGGAGGTGCCGTTGGGAGTTACCAAATCCTTTGAATGCATTTTAGGCGAGGGTGTGGGGCGCAGGATACTTCTCATATACCATCCACTAGGTGATGGGAATGTTTTCCTGCGGGAAGTCGTAGACTTCATTGTCGACCTAACATTGGGATCCCTCAGATAGTTGGTTCTGGGGGACTTCAATGCTTGGGTCGATGATGAACTCTCGTACTTTGGTCAAGACTTCCTCCAGTTAATGATTTCGCTGGGCTTCGCACAGGTAATTTCCTCCTCGACCCATGTTGGTGGTCATTCATTGGATTTGGTGTTCCTCCTGGGGATGGAGATATCCGACCTGGTGGTGGAACCGGTCGGATGGTCGGACCATCACTCCATTGGGTTCAGTTTTGAGGCCACCCCTAGTAGGTCAGCCCCTATGGAAATGGTCCGGTACTGCCCATTAAGGGGTGTTTCCCCAGATGACCTGATGGCGGTCCTGGATCTTGCGGGCTTTCCGAGAGATTGCATGGATCCAGGAGAACTGGTACATGCCTATAATGAGGCGGTGGCAGGGGCCCTGGATTCCACTGCTCCTGTTCATGTTTGTCCTCTCACTCTTCACCCCACGTCTCCTTGGTTTGATGAGACCCTGAGGGAGTTGAGAAGAGTTGAACGAAGGTTGGAGAGGTGTTGGCGCAGGTCGGGTCTGGATAGTGACAGACTTATTTTGATGGATCATTATTCGGTCTATCAATCCACAATCTCTCATAAGAAGGCAGAATTCCTGTCCAGGGAGATTGGGGCTGTACAGAATAGACCAGCTCAGCTCTTCCGGACTGTGGACAGACTGTGCAATCCAGTCTGTCTTCAGCCTGGAAGAGCCTTTTCTCAAGAACGATGTGAGGAGTTTGCTCTGTTCTTTGCAGATAAGAGTGCCAAAATCAGATCCGAGATCCATTTGACCCTCTCAAATGGGAGTTGTGATGGTCGGCAGGAGACGTCGGACACCCAGTTTGTGTGGTCTGACTTCAGCATCCCCACAATCAGTGACATTGTGATGGTTATCCAATCACTGCGTCCGACCAACTGTGATTTGGACCCGGGCCCCACACGTCTCTTAGTGAATTGTGTGGATAAAATCGGCCCAGCCCTTGCTGAGATAGTCTGGAGGTCCTTGGAGAGGGGGACTTTTCCAGATCCTCTTAAGGAGGATGTGGTTAAGCCCCTTCTTAAGAAGTCCTCCTTGGACCCGGACTGTCTGGCTAATTACAGGCCTGTCTCTAACTTACCCTTTGTGGGTAAAGTTATTGAGAAGGTGGTCGCTTCACAGTTGGATGATCATCTGACCAACAACAATGTCTATGATTCTCTCCAGTCTGGATTTAGGAAAAGGCATAGTACCAAGACAGCACTTGTACGGGTACTAAATGACCTCCTGATAGCGAGAGATCGAAGGACCTGTTCCATCTTGGTCCTTATTGATCTCTCTGCAGCATTTGACACTGTGGACCATGGTGTGCTACTGGAGAGTTTGTGATCTGTCTGTGGACTGTCTGATACAGTCCTAGGGTGGTTTCGATTGTACCTTGAGGGCAGGACTCAGAGGGTGGTGTCAGGAATTTTTTCCTCGGCATCAGTCTCCCTATCCTGCGGGGTACCGCAGGGTTCCATTTTGGCACCCATGTTGTTTGCAGTGTACATGCTGCTGTTAGGGGTGATTATTAGGCGGTATGGCTTGGGTTTTCATTGCTATGCAGATGATACCCAGCTGTACATGTCCTTTGTGCCCAGCCAGGATACTGCCTTTTCGGTCTTTAACAGCTGCCTTGCCAAAATCCAAGACTGGATGAATGTGAGTTGACTGCGGTTGAACCCCGAAAAAACTGAGGTGTTGGTTGTGGACCAGGGTCGCTGTGAGGCGGGTTTGTTAGCTGGATCACCCTCGGACTTATGGCTTAGGGATGTCCAGCTGACTGTCTCAGACCGGGTGCGGAACCTGGGCGTTGTAATTGATGACTGTCTGACCTTCAAGTCTCAGGTGTCAGCAGTTATCAAAACCTCTTTTTTATCATCTGAAGAACATCACCAGAGTGAAGCACCTGGTTCCTCCAGAGGATCTTCCAACTTTGGTCCACGCCTTCATTACCTCCCGCCTGGACTACTGCAATGCCCTATACCTAGGGCTTACGGGGGTTGAACTTCACCGCCTGCAGCTAGTGCAGAATGCGGCAGCCAGGCTTTTGACTGGTTCTTCTAGGTCCAGTCATATAATGCCTGTGCTCCACGGACTAAACTGGCTGCCAGTTTGTTGGTGAATCACCTTCAAGGTCAGTTTGCTGACCTATAAACCCTACATGATCAGGGACCTGCTTACCTGAAAGATCTCCTGCGTCCCTACTGTCCCTCCCGCCCGCTCCGATCCACTGACGAGGGATTGCTAGAGATTTCCAGGGTCTGCTTAAAAATTTCAGGGGGCAAGATCTTTTAGTTTTATGGCCCCGACCCTGTGGAATTCTCTACCTCGTCAGGTACGAAATTGCCCGACTGTCCAGAGCTTTAAAGTAGCTTTGAAAACCTACCTTTTTAACAAAGCTTTTAATGACTGTTAATTATTTAATTTTAATCTTGTTTAAATCCTGTTTTAAATATTTATTGTTTTATGTCATTTGTAAAGGTGCCTTGGTTTGAGAAAGGCGCCTTAAATAAATAAATATTGATTGATTGAAATCCAGAATTGAGCTGCCTGATAGCAGTAAAACAAATTAATCTAAAAACTAACTTTAAACTGTGACAGTTAGCCCCGAGACTCTTGAGGAGCGCAGTTCAAGCTATTGAACTGAAAGGAGCATTTTTGGAGTGTTCGGCCCAAGAACTGTGATCACAGACTTTTTCTACAGACTAAGAGGTTTACTCAGTGAATCAACTGCAATTGCGAACCAGCCTGAAACTGAACTGAGAAGCAGAGAATCAAATGCTGTTTCCATTAAATGTGCTGAATGCTTACAGTGGATCAAGGCCTACTGTTCAGGGACTCCTGATTTCCAGAATGCAGCCTACTTTTACCAGTGACCGAGCTGTGTGCCAGCTAGAGGGGTCACCAGTATATAAACTGAACTTGTCAGAAGTGTTTATCCAGCCTTGGGCTCATGCCAAACCTGGCCCAAACCACCTGTTCTTGCACCAGTTACTGCTTTCTTGGCGAGAGACCAGCTTGGGGATCCAGCCCCTGCGCAGCAAGGAATCATAGGTTGTGGCCACTTGGAGGGAGAGGCAGTGAAGCGGAGGTGAGTTGTGCAGGCCCAGCTTCCCCATGCTCTTTAGTGCTCTGCAACAGGTCTTCATATCGCCAGGCCAATTCCTACCAACTGGTGTTGTGAGTAAACTCAGGGTAGCTCCCTGCAACAGTTCTTTAAATCATTTTGTGGTACTATCTGATTTCATCAGTGTGCTACAGGGTTACAGTGGACTGGGACAACCAGCCAAGGATACAAATAGCCAATATCTTTGTCATTGCATCTTTGACTGCCTTTCTTTCCATCAAGGGCCCCAACAACAGCTGCAACCAGGCAATGTTCAGGCTAGCCACCAACAGTCTGGGTACCCAACACCTGCAAAACTGTGCAGTGGGACTACATGCATGCATACAAAGTGCCCTGGTTTAAATCCAGTATTAGTAATCATTCATCCAGATCTGCCCCTCTACTTGTTCAAAGCCTCCTTAATAAATCAATTGGTTTGTTTCACTGAAACATTGCCTCACGAATATCTCATTGCTTGGATAACAGTTAGTGTATCTGGGGAAAACATATTTGAAAGTGCATGCCTGTTTTAAATACTGTTTTACAGGGGGTTCCAGGGTGTATGCCGAAGACCAGACCCTGGTGGTAAGTGCAAGGGGTTTGTGCATATTGTTAATGGAACTGTGCGTTAACTGCTGTAAAGGGCTGTTCCCCATTACAAGGTACGTGTTTACTAGGCAGGCTTTTGGGTGGTTATAGCTTCCCAGAGGGCTGTACCAGGTTAAGTAGATACCTCTACATATATTACTTTGGGTGGAGGCACCAAAATATTGTCATTACTGAGGGCAGGGAAACCCTGGAAACTGTTACGTTTGAACCCAGGCCCCTCAACCTGTTGTCTAAAGTACAGACAGGAGTAGTAACCCTAGAGCTAGCGCTGCCTAGGGGTTTCAGTGCTATAAGACTGGTGTCCATACTGTACCCAGAACTCCATAGTTGTAACAAATCAGATGGCAGCATTTGCAAACATGGTTGGACCCTCTAAATCTGATAACCCTAATTTGCATTCTGGCATAGTTTCCGGGATTATGCATTCCTTTTTGTGTGGTGCCGCAACTGGTAGGCTGGGTGCACCCTAGTTTGGGCATCTACAAGTCGTGACTGTCAGACCTTAAGTTTTTTCAGTTTCCTTGAGACATCCAAAGCTCATGAAAACTGGGATGGCTGGCAACCCTAGTGATCCTAGCTCAAAATAGGTTTGCCAGCACTATAAGTGTGACCAGTTCACCAAAATACTTGGGTGGGATGAGGGAGGGGGACATGGACTGGCAGATTTGCCTTTTGTCGGCAGCCTTCAGGCACAGTGGTCTAGTGGTTAGAGTTCTGGCATGGGAACCCGGAGATCACAGATTCATATTCCACCAGAGCCAAATGCTCACTGTGAGACCTTGAGCAAGTCACTTAAACTTTCACTGTTCCAGTAGACCCATCTGTTGAAATGGGTAGAAGCAGGACCCCACTGAAAATGAGATACTGCATCTCAGCTTGGCTATCCTGTGTAAATAAACTGGGGGAAAAAAAGCAAAAAAAAAAAAAAACCCTTGACATGGGAATTAGACAATGAATTACAACCTGTCTCTCTTCCCCCCAAACAATGCCTTGTGTACTAGAGTAGCTTTATGGGTTGTGTAAATTACCTTGTCCCTTTACCAGAGGCTGTCAGAGATTTATTCACAGAAAGGGGAGGAGGGGAGAAACTCCTCTTAAAAGCATTAATCCTTCATGCAGCTTAGTGGAAATTGTTCCATTTTTCATAGCTATGCCTTAAAGACATGGAGTTATGACTGCGTTGGATAACGGATGAGATGATCTCTTGATGGGGGCTGGATTTACAGCAGGTCTCCACCAGCGCAATCCTGAAAAGACTGATGGTGAAGGAAATGTGTGTTGTACATGCTAGTAACATTCTCATTTTGATCAGTTGTCTTTTTTTTTTTTTCCATTTATGCTTGCTTAGAATCCCTTCCCCCTCAGCTGCACCATGCCTACCTATCTATGGTCAACCCAACCCTGACCAGGCCCAGCACTCCATGGCCCCCACCACCCACAGCAAGCCTGTCTGGCAGTGGAGAGTTGAAATGAAGGTTTGTGCAAGTTATAAAAAACAAACAAAAAAAACAGACAAGGGGAATGCCAAAGAAAGATTAGAAATCAAGCTCACTGGAAGTTTTAGTTTTCCGTAGTCATTTGTTAAACAAGCATTTGTCAATGCCAAATATTGCTTGCTTCTATGTGCTCTTTAGGTATTTGGAAGTCATTGGAGTGCAAATATTGAAAATTTGCGAACTTACGAGCGTGCGTAGGAACTGCGCAACGCACGCTCGTAAAACAGTCATTTTTAGGAATTTTTTCACCAAATTTTCAACATAGCCATTTTAAGACCTCTGCTCATGAACAGTGTCACTATAATTTTCTTAATTTGTCCCGTACATTGATTTTGCACACCAACTGTGCCGTTCTGCGCTACATGGGCGGAAACACATTTTGGGTAAGATGTGAAAAATGACAGCTGTACTATTCATAAGAAGGTATGGTAAAATGGCAATGTTGAAAATCTGGAGTGAAAATATTGAAATTTCGCGAACTTACGAGCCTGCGTAGGAACTGCTCAACACACGCTAAATAAAACAGTCATTTTTGAATTTTGGCACCAAATTTTCAACATGGGGTTTAGGGACCCCTTCTCATGAATGATGTCACTGTCATGGTGGTATTCAGGCCTGAAGGGTGATTTTGCAGTCACCGCAGTCACCGCGAAATCACCCTTCGGCCGAATAATGCCATGACAGTGACATCATTCATGAGAAGGGTCCCAAAACCCCATGTTGAAAATTTGGTGCAAAATTCCAAAATGCATGAGATATGGAATAAAGTTGAAACCCCCTATCTAGCCCATTATACAGCTTACCGGCATTTCCTCAGTTCGCGGTCGGCTTTGAAGAGTGCAGACGTGTTCCCGGTCCACCGAAGATCGTCGCGCCGGAGTCCGGAGGTAAGTATGGGGTGAGGGGGGGGGAGGCTGGGTCCGCAGTGGTGGGTGCGGTTGTGGGGTTGGGAGATGCGCCAGGGACCGCTTTCGTTTTCAGATAAAAAAAGACGCTGGTAGAGTTTGCCACGCTTGGGGTGGGCCCCAGCGTGGCACAAGGACATTGGGCGTTCAGCCGACGGGGATTGGGCACCCTCGTCGGCCAAAGGACTGATTGCCATGCTGGGGTGGGCTCCCAGAGTGGCACCTACAACTGGGTGGGGGGAGAGACGCAGCTTAGCCGATGGGGATTGGACACCCCGTCGGCAACACAGTAGGTTGGGGGGGGAGCTACGCTTCTTATCTCTGCTCACTGAAGCGTAGCTCCCCCTTTCAACTGTATGCCACTGCATTTTGGAGCATGTCATAGACAGCTCCAAAATGCATTGGCTTACAGGGGCCGTGCCTGCCAGCTCACTGACTGAATTGGGGGAGGAAGTGACACACCTCCGAAATCTCCAATGATGACACTATGTTTCTTGCACATGCGTGCAAGCAACATAAAAAGTGAACTTAGCAACTTCATTTTCTTAACAAGGGGAACTTTACTTCACCCTCTTTTCCCCTCAACTTGAACTCTGTGACCTTGAGCAGGTCACAAGACCTCCCAGTGTTTCTTTTTTTATCACTCGTATCCACCTTTGATCCCATAGGGGCTCCCCCTACACACCCTAGTGGGATCTTTGGATGCTTTGGCATCTAATGTTCCATGACATAATGAGCAGTCAGCTTGGCATGGCCCATGAGAGATGACCTCATTCTGAACACATCCTGTGGCCTTTACCACCTCATTTACTTCCTGTCCATAGGATGCTGGGGACTTGGGCTCAATGGCATGCCTGGGCACACAAATGCAATCCAGTGTATTGCAGCCTGTTGCCCCCCTCCCAGAAGTTTCACCTGCACCACCACCACTTGTGGTCACCCAGGCGGTGGTATAGCAGTGGAACTTGCTCCTTTCTCCAGAAGAGGAGTGTATCCCCTGGGATGCTCAGTCCTTTTCCCACTGCCCGTCCACTGACTTGCTGAGCTCACTCCCAAGCTTGGGTCACTGGGATCAGGAACAGTGACACAGTGGGTACACTGACACACCAGTATGTTTCCTGTATTTTAATCTCCTGAGCTACAAAACTCTAGAAGCAGGTCCCGCCCCCCAAGGATTGCATGCACACACACACATACACACATACGCACATACACACACACACACACGTACACATGCACTCGTGCAATAAAAGCAAGATAGAGGGGCTTGCAGTATAGTGTGGTATTCAACAGACCTGGGTTTGATTCCCACAACCTCCACTTGCATATTGGGTGACTCTGAGCAAGTCACTAAATTTTCCCAGTGCTTCCAGGTTGCCACTGAAAACAAGCATTGTGTCTAGTTAGCTTTTCCCGGTTACCAGCAAATAAAGATGCTACATTACAGCAGTGCTATTTAGGGTAAATTAAAAATAAATTCAAAAGCTAAAGGGTGTCCAGTGCCCAATCCCCATAATGAACTATAATCATATAATTTAATTAGAATTTTCAGCTGGGAAAAGCAAACTGATTCAAAGTTTATTTCCAGGAGTGACTTGCTCAGTGTCATACAGTACAGAAATGGTAGGTGTGGGATTCAACCCAGGTCTGCTGGTCTCTAGGTTCATAGCTCAGTGCTTCAACCTCTAGGCTGTACTGTCTCCTTGCAAACATTCTTAGAGTGCACACTGGTTCTCAGCGTATTTACACTGTTGAAATCTCTTAAATCCATTGAGTCGGACACGAACCATCTGTGTTAGGCCTAATGTCTTTGTTGCAGGAAGTAGATTACTGTCCATTAATAAAATTGCTTTATGTTACATGGCAACAGGTCCACAGTGGAGCAATACTGATGGCATAAAAAGAAAACAACATAATCAGCATGGGGTAGTAGCTGGTGAATTAGATAAGTCTTTCTTGTGAAGTATGTACAGGGGACCTAATTGCATTGTTTAACTCCCCTCCTAATTTTATGGCTTAGTCCTCTTCTCCCCTACCCCAAGGAGTTTTGAGGGGTTCTCTCCATCAAAAAGTATAAAGGGATGGCACCATTAGTTCTAGAAGAAGAGGGACAGGTTCTTGGCTATGAAGAGTTCCTAGGAGGCAACCGGGCTGCAAATAGTGAGGGGCACCTTATTGGCAAGATGACAGTTGGTCCTGCGAGAAGTCCAGACCCCCTTGATCCACACTGCCTCCATCGATAGGAAGGATGCCTCTGGAAGTATGGTACATAGAGGTGGTGGATACCACACAGCACCAACTGACAGCAGAACTGCAAGCATTCTCTGTCTGAGAGGTGGAAAAGGAGGTCTGCAAGTGCGGATGAAAAAGTATCCTGGGGAATGCATGATTCGAGAACCATAATCCAACAAGATGCCCAGGTATTGACCAGCATTTCAATGGAATAGCTCCCTGTCGATGTGCAGTACCTTGATAAATGTTGGCATCCTTTTTTGTGTCTCTTGAGGCTGTTTGAAGTTGTGATGGCCATGCCTTGACTCCATCGGACCTGCAATAAAAAGTAGCTATTTGCATCATTTGACATTTCATGTCCTTGAAACCCTCTCACTAAAGTTGAGGGGGGGGGGCTTTCCTTTGGCTCTGGGGAGTCTAGCCACCAACCTTCCATTATCAACATTACTTGCTTCCCTCTGGCCCAGAGGGCTTGGACTCTGTAGCAGCAGGGACAAGAGGCAGTAGCAGATGCAAAAGAGTGCCAAATCTTTGGCCACAACCAGACCAATGAACTGGGGCTCAATGTCACACATAGCAAATATGGCTTCCACTGCTACTGACAGATGAGTGATTGCACTCCTGTGGAGAGTCTTCAAAGCAGCTGACTGACTGGACATTAGCACAAACCATGCTAAAACAAACAAGGGAGCATAGTAAATGTCATAAGGGCAGGAGCCCTCTGAAACAGGAACTATTGGGACCAGTGCCCCTAAAACTACAGGGCACTCCCGTTTTCTTCTCCTCTGCTCTCTATCAAATACAATAATGAAATAAGGGGATAGATCATTAACCAATTGTACTACAGAAGCCTGATCCAGGAGCCACAAGTGATCAAGGCACACAGGAGGACTCATTATTTCACTCAGAGTTGGACGACAAGTCACTAAGGAGCAGGCAGAGAGACCCTCCCCAGTGACAATAGGATTCAAACAATCAGGGGGCTGTATACTCATATTAATATGAGGAACTTTCCAGCACATCTCAATTTGCTAGAGACAGGGGAGGGAGCAGGCATCTAAGAGTGTGAGCCAGCACTGTGGAGAGAGTTTGGAGGGAGGCTTGTGCTTATACAGCCAAGAAGAAGAATGAGACTGCTTCACTCCAGAGAGAGAAACAGCATCATGCAGACAAGAAAACAAAAGGCAGAGGCTCTACAAAGCAATGGATCGAGCCAAGTAAACGAAACAGACAGATTCAAAAACAAAACGCTCAGCTGCTCTTCCTGAACAGCATAAACTCCCAACTCTAGGGAATGTTTCTGAATAATTTATTAAATTAAAAAGTTCACCCCCAATACACAACAGGTCGATATTTCACGCTGCACTAGTGCTTTTTCAAGGTTTTGAAAAAGTGCAAGTGCAGTGTGAAACTTTGACCTGTTGTGTATTTGGGAGGGGGGTGCTACTGAACTTTTTAATTTAATAAATTATTCAGAAACGTTCTCTAGAGATGGGAGTTTATGCTGTTTAGGACGAGCAGCTGAGCCTTTTGTTTTTGAATCTGACAGCATCATGCAGTTGGGGCATCAGCCTCTAACGGTAAGGTGCTGTGCAACTGAGCCTCTGTCTGCAAACTGAAAGACTTTTTCCAGACAATGCCAAAACAGTCTACAATGGAGACAGAGCTATGGCCTAGAAGCCACATCTATAGTCATCATAGCCAGATGACTGCCTGTCAGCAGATAGTTGTCTTCAGGTGGCACATCAGTTTTCCTGACAAAGATTCACCTCATTACCATTAGAGGCCAAAAGAGCAAGGGCCTCACTGATCTGTTTGAGGTGCCAGAAAGAGCAACTGGCAGAGGAGAGCTGTGGGAGTTATCGGAGGTGTGCCAGAGGACTCTAGGACAAAAGTCGGAACATCCCACCAGGGCTGCAGAGACAGAGAAAAGGCTTCACAGCCAGAAGGTAATTATGAGTATAACAACCAGGCCTACAGGTCTTGCAGCTTACCTTCCTTTTAGTTAGTTAGGGCCACATATATTGGGCAACTGGTTTATGTACTAGGTCATCTGGCCAGCATTAAAAATCATGTTTTTTGTTTAATTGTTAAAGCTTCCCAATGCCAACCAACTACGTACAACGTGACCTTCAGGGCTACCATGATCCAACCCCTAGGTACCCAGGATTCCCCAAGAGCCACTGAGATAACAGCATTTGGTATTGTCTTGGTTGGGGGATGCCTGTGCCATGGCCACAGAAGGCCTAGTAGCTAGCCATATAGCCACTGTCATTGTTGTTATTTTGCCTGTCTCAACTCTTTTCCTTCCACAGATCCCTGATCCTGACCCTAAATGAAACTCCTTGTTATTAGTTTACTTTTCCTGACTCATGAGCACAATTCTTGTAAAATTTTAAGTTAGTATGTTTAAGTCAGCTGTTGTTTGCACTGCGCAGGAAGTGGGTGGGTTGTACCAGTAGGGACCATAGTGGGCTGGTATTTTTTTACTGTGTAAGACATTCTTATTTGTCCAAGAGAATTCAGGTGCTGCATATACTGTTGTCAGAGACCACTGGAGCACATCTCTCAGTCTAGCAGTCCAGGAGCAGAATTTCTATTTTTCAAACATGAATAATAATTTTTTTGCTTGCCACAAGGAAAACATATCTATATTTATAATGTATTAACTTAGGCCCTGTCCACACTACACCACTTACAGTCTGTAACGGTTCCAAACCGTTACAGACCGGAACCGTTACAGTGTGTCCACACTGCCGGCAAACAGTCTCGATAACGGTTTGGAACCATTACAGCCTGTCCACATTTGTGGGTGCCCTGTAACATTACAGCTGCACCCTATCCCACAATGCAGTTCATGCTGCACTGGGGGAATAATGGAGCTACACGCTCACGCGTCCACACTATGGCTGGTAATGTTACAGGGCATGGACCATTTTGGTAACCATTGTTCAAACCACCTCATAAGTGGTTTCAACAACAGTTACGAAAACGCCTTCTGTAACATTACAGATGTAAACGCAAACCATTGCGGTAATGGTTTGAGCCCTCTGTAACGTTACAGAGGCATAGTGTGGACAGGGCCTTAGCCAGCAGCACTCATTATTTTAACAACATCATTTTGTGGATGCCAGGACCACTGATGTAAGGTTGTGTTGTGTTTGCAAAAGAATTTCACTCGAGCCTTCAGATTTCTTCTAAGAGTTTATTGCAGTTATTCATCTTCACATGCATGTTCATTTCATTTCATCAATAGTGGTGCTGCTTATTCAATTTTCATACAGTGTTTATATAAAGAATTATTATCTTGAAAAATACCAACACCCCATTATAAGCAAATTATAAAACAAAATAACATATTAATCTTAGGGTGTGGTATACCTTTCTCCTCAGATCATAGATATTGCTACATTTCTTGCACAACCGCATAGGTATTACTTCATTTCTTGCACAACATTCCTTGATGCACACAACCCTCTTTGTTGCACACCTTCCTTAATATGTGCACTCCATTCTAAACAGGTGCACTCCTTCCATAACAAGTGCACACCATCCTAAATAAGGTTATCACAGGATATTTTGGTGTTACTAAATGTTGTTCGTTCTGAAATGTTACACTACAACTGAGCTTTGCTTTGTAGTAGGGCTGTGCAGGGGGCCAAATATTGTTTCATAAATAACACGAATAGTAGGGCTCCTGAATATTTGGCAGCCCTTCCCGAATAGGGGACTATTCATATTCAGGAAATTATTCAGCTACCTGCAAGAAAAAAAAAAAAGAGAGAGAGAAAAAAGAAACAACCCCCTCCATTCTCCTGCAGCCCCAATCCAGGATGTAACCCCCATCTTCCAACCTTCTATTAAAAGCAAATCCCACTCCCCCAGTGCCAAGAAGTCTTTTTTTTAAATACATTTAAGTAGATCCCCCCCTGGGAGACCGGTTCAACCCACCTGCCTCCATGGCCAGTCACCTTCTTAATGTAAAGCGCTCTTTACACATTAAAAAAATATATAATTTATGTCTCTCTCCCCCCTGCACAGCACCCAGCACTACCTATTCCCACCCACCAGCACCCAGTTCTCATATATAAATCGAGAAAGTGACCAGTTTAACCCTCCCTCATCCCTGGCCTGCCACCTTCTCATGAATGAAAATGTTCACACTTTGTATAGTAAAACCAGCAGATCACATGATCAGCTGGTTTTACATAGCATGTGCGAGAGCACTTTTATTCATGAGAAGGCGACCTTCCTTTCTGAGTTGCGGCCTCCAGAACTGTTCAAAATACTCCCTGGGACTTGCCCCCTTTTCCCCCACTACTTACAGTACCCTTCATGGCAAGGTTGGAGGGGCAGGACCCAGTTGGGTGCCTAGTCATTAGTCACAAGTTTACGGGGCGGAGGGAATGTCCTTCATCCTACTGTAAAAAGGGAGTTTTTCCCTCCAGCTTGTCCCCTGGGAGGTCAATATGCAATGCTACAGAGCATCCATCGATGTCCCACACCCTTCTGAAACTCTAAGCTACCTTGACACACAGCCTCCATTAGCTGTCAGGTGCACTGCAGAAGGCACAACCCCCACACCCCAAGAGAAGAGAGCAGTCCCTCAGATGTTCAGTCCTTTACCACCAGACAACCTGAGTGACTCAAGCTTGCTCCCAAATTTGGGTCACCAGCAGAGCAATCGATAGGGCTACACTATTCTACCAGCCCAGGCCCTGAAACCACTTCTAAAATGATTATAAACCATTAACAACAATTTAACCAATCAGTGTGGAGGATTAGATTGCATGTGATGGCCTCATGCACAGCATTTGAAAATTGAAAAGTTCCACTTTTCAAGTGGGGCATCTGTCTCTTTTATAGCTAAAAAACACACACTGACGTGGAACCTTTGTAAAAGAGCCTTGGCTCAAAGGTACTTGTAATCCTAGACTTATATAAATAAATAAATACAAAAAATAAAGGTACATTTTTACATGTTAAGCATATCATAGGAGTTTTCCATGTAAAGTTATACTTTGGTACACAGCAAGCAAGTTCTGCCTGGTTCCTGATCTTTAAGCAGTGGTGATCCATTTAAAGAGCTAATGTAATACTTAAAACTAATATCAGATTTTAAACGCAGCCTTAAAGTTCAGTTGGCCCCTATATTTTTGGACACTTTCAATTACATCTTTAAGAAAGGCCTATCTGATGTTTCACTAACTGAGGCTACTATTGTAGTACTCCCTAAACCAGGCTGCAATCCCCTGTTGGTTTCCAATTAGAAGCTGATATCCCAATACATCAATTTTAAAATCCTTGCCAAGCTATTGGCCTGTAGATTGGGTCATGTGTGGGACTCTCTTCTGAGTAGGGAGCAAGTAGAATTTGTGAAAGGTAGACTTTCGGCTGACCATTTCTGAAAGTTATCCTACCTTGTTTCTGCATCCAGGAATTCCCACACCCCCATGGATTTGATGTCCCTGGACGCAGAAAAGGCCTACAATAGGGTCTTGTGGGATTATTTGTTTGCCGTGTTGCCCAAATACCATATCCTTCAGGAGTTTATAACATGGATTAAGGTGCTCTATTCCTCCCCGTTGGCTTGCATACTTTGTAATGGTGTCCTATCGACCCCATTTCCCCTCCAGAAAGGCACCATGCAAGGGTGCCCACTCTCACCCTATCTCTTTAATATTTTCCAGGAACCTCTGATTCATAAGCTTAACCTTTCCCCACAGGTTTGAGGTATCTCAATAGGCCTCCATGAATATAAATTATCGGTGTACGCAGATGACATCTTGTTGCATATCTCTTCTCCTGTTACGTCCTTGCCTGCTGCCTTGCATATTATTTCCCAGTTTGGGATTATTTCCAGCTATAAATTGAACTTAACCAAAACTGAAGTAATGCTGCTTAATGGTCTTACTTTAAAAGCTGACAGTTAACTCTACCTGCCAATACCCCTTTGTCAGGTCAATAGTTGTAAGGTATGTTGCCCATCCCAACTTGTCCAGGAGTTCATCCATCCGTGGCATTGGGTGGGCATCTGACTTTGTGACTGCATTCAGTCCACGGTCGTCCACACAAAAACAAGTAGAGCCATTTGGCTTGGGAACAAGGACCACGGGCAAGGCCCAGAGGCTGTGGGATTTCTGGATTACCCCTAAATCCAGCATTTCCTCCACCTCCCTCCTAATGTCCTTTTGGATAGCCTCTGACACCCGATATGATGTTCACCTTATGGGCACCTGTGTCCCTGTCTGCACATCACGCGTCACTAAGGGGGTTAGTCCAGGCCTTGGGCAAAGTCTGCTAAAACCTCCCTTATTTCCTGGATCTGGTCCGGGGCCAACTGGGGTGACAATTTAATTGCCTCCACAGAGGACTCCCAGTTGCTTTCTTCCAGCAAGTCCAGAAGGGGGTCTCCTTCATCCGTCCCCTCCCCAGGACAAAACACTGCAAACATCGTGTCAGCCCTATTAGCACACGGCTTTGTCATGTTGACATGGTACATTCTTTGTGTATGTCTCCTGTCAGGGAACTCTATAATGTAGTTAACATCATTTACCCATCTGACTACTTTGTACGGTGCTGCCCACTCTAAATTCAGCTGTCAATTTAGAATTTAATTTGTAACCTAGTCCTGTAGTTCCAGTTAAACCCAGGCCACTTACCTGGTCTGGTGTTGGTGTTTCGAGTCGTAGCTCCTCCAGTTCATGTTGCCTCTGGCGCTCATGCTCTTCATGGTCAGGTTCTCGCTGCTGTCGTTCAGCCTCTCGCTGTTCTCGCTCAGCTCTCACCGTTCTCGCTCCGCCTCCCACTGTTTTCTCTCTGCCTCTCACTGAAGCTGTCTCTCTCTTTCCTCTGTGGCTCACTGCTCTCGCCTCTCTTCTCTCTGGAACTCCAGCTCCATTAACTGCAACTCCATCTGTAGCCTGATTGCTTCTAGCTCCAGAATGCTGGTGACCTTCCCCTGCAGCTGTGGCCCTTGGCTTGCACGGGCACTGCTGTCCTCCTCACTGGATCTGGACACTGCACTGGACCCTGGCCCTTCCATGCCCAAGGTTCAGTCCTTTTCAGTCACAGACTGTGACTCGAGGCTGTGGGCATCTGCTGCCACCAGAGCATCCACAAGGTTCTGCTGCTTTCCCCTCGTGGTGGACTCCTCTCTCCTGGCACAACTGTCTCAGGTAGTTTGCAGTGTACCCGCTGTAGTTGGAAGCCATCTTCTTCTCTAACTACGGCTATACTAACTTGCACTCAGGGAAAAAAGAATAAAACAGGTAGGAACTTTGACTGTAAGCACAATGATATAGTCATTTTTACTTTTTTAAAACTAAATCATTGCCTTATTTTGCACGTGACCTGTAGAGTATTAATCTGACACACTGAGCTGTTAAACCTTGTGCTACCAAAATACTTTTAAATCACACCACTGCCTACCAAATCTGTCACAACCACACTCCACAGGTCTGGCCCTCTGCCCCTACAGTGCCAGCCTCGAAGTGCAATAGTGTGAACAGGTAAAAGACTGGGTAACCCTCCTGTCTGTTTTGGGTCAGAATCACCTAATAGTCTTGAGTCCTGGGGGTTCAATGTGAACCTTATCTTAGCATACCCAATTTACAGACTCAGATATGTACTCTCTTTGGGAATGCAGTACAATCCTTTGCCCAGGGGAACCCAGCCAGGTTTTCAAAATGTACCCTTACAACTCTCTGTGAGACCTAGGTATATTCTTACCTTTAAGTAAGCTTAGTAACACCATTTAAACCCTTATCAGCAGTCATCATTAAACACAGGTTCAACAATCACATGTAAAATAACAGAAAAGAGCACAGGCAGTATTTTAAAGAAAAATGTTGTTTACTAAAATTTTAAAACAGGTAAAATCAAACACAGAACAATTATATCATGAACTTAATCACATAAAAAATGAAAAGTTACAGAACACAAACTCCTACCACAACTTTAAGTTCTTTCCTATCTAGCTATTACCATAAGTGCTTTCAAGTCCAGAGAACTGTGTGTCTCGAGTCCAAAATAATATATCACTGTTTCCCTCTGATAGCTGTTCATTTAAAACTCCATCTCTCCACCTCTTTTGTGAGGTCACCGTTAGATCCTCCCTTAGTTTTAATTATTAACATAATTATCTACAAGGATGTATTTTATTAATGTGAACATCAGCAACTAGCCATTTCCCAAATATGATAGTCTTTGATCAAACATCTCTCTTTGAACTGCCTGCTGGTGTCTGTTTCCCAAGGACGGTCTAAGGTTTATGACTTATAACATGGTCCTGCTATCAAATTGGCCTTTCCTGTAAGAACCATAAAAGTTTATGAGGCCTATATCCTGGCAGATGGCCAGAAACTTTAGTTAAAGACAGAACAGGAAACTCTTGATTAGAGTTCTCTTCACTAGTCAATTTAGCACATCCTGCAGCTTCTACACTGACACCTGAGGTCAAAGATCACTCACTGCAGCATCCAGCAGACATTCAGACCCCGTTTTGTTTATAATACAAATATTATACAGATAAACATAAGCAGAGGGCAGAGCATCACACCACAGTTGAGGATACCAGATCCTTTGAGTGTACCGTAGCCACAGGCGCAGGGTGCAAAATTGCTCTCATCTACCTTCCACCAGGTGGCAGGAGTCAGTTTTTGCAGGAGGTCACAGATTTCATTGTTGATCTGGAATTGAACTCCCCCAGGCTGATGGTACTGGGGGATTTCAATGCCTGGATTGATGATGAACTCTCTCAATTTGATCAAGACTTCCTCCGTCTTATGAGTTCTTTGGGCCTTACGTAGATAGTTTCCTCTGTGACTCACAATCACGGTCACTCATTGGATCTGGTTTTTCTCCTGGGGTTGAAGGCCTCAGACTTGGTGGTGGAACCAGTCAGATGGTCTGACCACCACATCATTAGGTTCAACTTTCTGCCTCCCCCTAGTAGGCCTGCCCCTGTAGAGATGGTCCGATACCGCCCTTTACAGAGTTTGACTCCTGATGGCCTTTTGGCATTGTTGGACCTATCAGGAATCCCGGTGGCAAGCAAGGGTCCAGAGAATCTCCTCCAGGCTTTTAACTGAGCAGTGGAGGAGGCCCTGGACTCACTTGCTCCATTCCGTGTTAGTCCACTTACTCTCCGCCTTCGGTCCCCATGGTTTGATGGGACTTTGAGGGGGCTGAAGCAGGTAGGGCAAAGGCTAGAGTGTGCCTGGCATAAAACCGCCTTAGATGCCGACAGACCTAGACTGATGGAGCATTATAGGCTCTATCAGTCAGCAATCTCCCATAAGAAGGCAGAATTCCTGTCCAGGGAGATTGCTGCAGCATGGAACCGACCAGCTCAGCTGTTCTGGATGGTGGACAGACTGTGAAATCTAGCCTGTCTATGCATCTGGAGGGCCTTGTCACAAATAGAGTGTGACCAGTTTGCTCCCTTCTTTGTTGATAAGGTTGCTGTCATCAGGATGGAGGTTCGCCAGTCACACTCTATGATGGTTACTGGTGGATGAAGTGGGGTCACGGCACCTTCGTTCTGTTGGGTCGACATTGACCATCCGGCGATCAACGATATGTGGCTTCTCTGGAGTGTGGGTCCAACCTACTGTAGTTTAGACCTGGGCCCTACCCGCCCTTTAATGGGGTGTGTAGATGTGATCGGCCCAGTTCTAGCAGAATTAATCTGGTGTTCATTGGAATTGGGGGAGGTTCCTAGCTCCCTGAAGATGGCTGTGATCCCCCCCTTCTCAAGAAGCCATCTCTTGACCCAGCTACTCCTGCAAGCTACAGGCCAATCTCTAACCTTCCCTTTATA
Organism: Neoceratodus forsteri; assembly: GCA_016271365.2. Lineage (NCBI taxonomy): Eukaryota > Metazoa > Chordata > Ceratodontiformes > Ceratodontidae > Neoceratodus > Neoceratodus forsteri. Next base: position 561,117,217 of record CM028130.1, on the reverse strand, counting down.
GGGAAGGTTATTGAGGAGGTTGTCACACAACAGTTGGAAAACCACCTTACCATCTATGCTATCTACGATCCTCTCCAGTCTGGTTTTCATAAGAGACATAGTACCGAGACTGCTCTGGTTTGAGTATTAAATGACCTCCTGATGGCCAGAGACCAGAAGCGCCACTCTATCTTGGTCTTTCAGGATCTCTCTTCAGCTTTTGACACCGTGGACCATGGGGTACTTCTTGATTGCCTACAGTTCATCTGTGGCCTGTCTGGTACAGTCCTCAGATGGTTCCATTCCTTCCTCACTGATAGGTTCATAGATGGTTGAATCTGGGATTTTTTCCTCTGATTCTTACCCCTGCCATGTGGGCTCAGTGTTGTCCCCCATGTTGTTCACGGTGTACATGCTTCCATTAGGAGACATTATAAGGTGGTATGGGCTGAGTTTTCACTGTTATGCAGATGACACTCAGCTGTACCTGTCCTTTGTGCCCGACCAGGATAGTGCACTCTGGGTCTTTTCCAACTGTCTTGCTGAAATCCAAGACTGGATGAATTCCTGCTGGCTTAGATTGAATCCTGACAAAACGGAGGTGTTGGTTGTTGAACCAGGTCACTGGTCTGAGGGGTTGGTTGCTGGGAAGCCCTCCGGGTTTTGGCTTTGGGGCTCTCAGCTCCTGACCTCTGACCAGGATGTGAAAAATGAAAGTTGTTCTGTTCATAAGGAGGTGTGGAAAAATGGCAATGTTGAAAATCTGGAGTGAAAATATTACAAATGTGCAAAGTTATAAGTGTGCGTGGAAAATGCACAATGCATGCTCGTAACACAGTCACTTTACGGACTTTCATTACCAAATTTTCAACATAGGCATTTTAGGACCTTTTCTAATGAACAGTGTCACTGTGATTTTTGTAATGCGTCTCAAACAGTGATTTCCCACAGTGACCGCTCTATTGTGTACTGGAAGTGCGAAAACATTTCGACCAGAATGTGCAAAATGACAGCTGCACTGTTCATAAGGAGGTGTGGAAAAATGGCAATGTTGACAATATGGTGTCAAAATATTGCAAATGTGTGAAGTTACGAGCATGCGTGGAAACTGTGCAATGCACACTCATAACACAGTCATTTTATGGATGTTTGTCACCAGATTTTCAACATACCCATTTTAGCACCTCTGCTAATGAACAGTGTCAGTGTGATTTTCCTAATGTGTCCCGAACATGGATTTCCCACAACGACTGCACTAGTCTGTGCCGCAAGTGCAAAAACACATTTAGGCCGGGATGTGAAAAATGACAGCTGCACTGCTCATAAGGAGGTGCAAACAAATGGCAGTGTTGACAATCTGGAGTGAAAATATTGCAAATGTGCGAAGGTACGAGCTTGCGTAGAAACTGCGCAATGCATGCTCATAGCACAGTCATTTTATGGACTTTTCACACCAGATTTTCAACATAGACATTTTAGGACCTCTGCTAATGAACTGTGTCACTGTGATTTTCATAATGTGTCCCAAACATTGATTTCACACACATACTGCGCCATTGTGCTCTACATGCGCAGAAACACATTTTGGGCAAGATGTGAAAAATGACAGCTGTAATGCTCCTAAGGAGTGTGGCAAAATGGCAATGTTGAAAATCTGGACTGCAAATATTAAAAATTCACGCACTTACGAGGCGCGGCGCACGAACCGCTAAACGCACATTCGGTAAAACAGTCATTTTAAGGAATTTTTTCACCAAATTTTCAATATAGCCATTTTAAGACCTCTGCTCATGAACAGTGTCACTGTGATTTTCTTAATCTGTCCCAAACATTGATTGCACACACTGACTGCGCCATTATGCGCTACATGCGCGGAAACACATTTTGGGCGAGATGTGAAAAATGACAGCTGTACTGCTCATAAGTAGGTGTGATAGAATGGCAATGTTGAAAATCAGGAGTGCAAATGTTACAAATTTGCAAACTTACAAGCCTGCATAGGAACTGCTCAACGCACGCTCGTAAAACAGTCATTTCTAGGAATATTTTCACCAAATTTGCAACATAGGCTTTTTGATAGCCCACCTCATGAACACTGGCACTGTCATTTTGTTAAGCGGTCCTAAAAGGTGATTTTACGCACTGACCAAGAAATCACCCTTCAGGCCTGATTAACACCATGACAGTGACAGAATTCATGAGGAGGGGTCCCAAAAACCCCATGTTGAAACCCAAAATTGCAAAAAATGCCTGAGATATGCAGCAAAGTTGAAAGACCCCTATCTATCCCATTATACAGCTTACCGGCATTTCCTCAGCTCGGGGTCAGCTTTGAAGAGTGCAGACGTGTTCCCAGCCAACCGAAGATTGTCACGCCGGACTCCGGAGGTAAGTATGAGGTGGGGGGTGTGTGGGGAGGCAGGGTGCACAGTGGGTGGGTGTGGATTGCAGGAGGGGGATCTGGGAGACTGCGAGGGACAGTTTTTTCTCCACAGAAAAAAAAAGACAACGTGGGACGGTTTTCTACTTTGCAGGGGCATTTGGCATACTGGGGTGGGTCCCCAGCATGCCAATGGACTGTTTTTTTTGGGGGGGGACCTGTAGCCGGCAGGGGATTGGGCACCCCAGTCAGCACACAAGAAGGGGGGGCTGTCATGTTGACGGGGATTGGGCATCCCCATTGGCACACAAGAAAACAGGGGCAGGGTTGGGTTAGATCATGCCGACAGGGAGTGGGCTCCCCCATCGGCAGACAGATTACAGTGAACATTTGTGCACTGAAGCCGGCAGGGATTGGGGCCCCCATTGGCAAACAAAGACCGCCTGGCAGGGGCACTTGCTGCCGAGGGGAATTGGGCACTCTCTCGGCATAGGGGCAGCATATTAGTGTTTGTGACCATGGCAGCAAGCCGTCCGCCATGTTCACAAACAGTGTTACGCTACTTAACGTTCCACCCTGCAATGACGGGTCGCTCCCTAATTGCAGCACAATGACTGATGCTGCAATGATGAGGTGGCCCCTGATTGCTGTGGTGAAAATGTTACAAGTTGGTGCACTTCTGGAGACCAGTGTCATCACCACACTGTGCCTCCATTGGTCCACCATTGCCAAGCCCCCTAATGCAGTGCCTCCCTTGGCTGTAACAGTGCCGCGCCTCCACAACCCACTTCTCTCCTAAGCTGTCACATCATGTTTCTTGCGCATGCGTGCCAGCAAACATAAAAAGTCCCTTAATGTTTTTTTTTGCCTGCAAAAAAGAAAAAAGAACATGGTCCCTTGCCGATTAGTCCCTGCCCCATCTCCACCTTCCTCTGAGCACCCACCACCTCACTCCCCCAGTACACCTTCACACACCCTCACTCACCTGAACAGGTCCCAGGTTTGAGATCTACTCTCCGATTGAAGACACGACTTGCTGCTGGAACTAGTGACTGCAATATGGGACACTAAGGTAAATGCAGTTCAATGTATTTCAATGGGGGTTTTAACTTTCATACACAACTCAGCCATTTTTTTTTCATTTTGACTCCAAATTTTCAACATGGCCTTTTGGGGACCCCACCTCATGAACAAGATGACTGTCATTACACACTCCTGCCCAAAAGGTGATTTCGCAGTTGGTTGGGGAATTCACCTTTCAGGTGGGATTTGAAAATATTTGCTGCCCTTGTTCATGAGGCTATGTTGAAAATTTTGCATCAAAATATGTAAAAATGCCAATGTTAGGTTCATTCATTGCAATTTATGTATTTTATTTTATTTATTGAGAAGTATCGGAATTACAACCCTTGAGTCAAGGACTCTTTTGCAAAGGCTCCGCGTCACAGTTACATACAAAGTAGACAATGCAAACAAGCAGCAGAACAGCAGAAATAAACAGCAGAAACTGGTTACAGAGCTGGGGTGGTAATACAGACCCCGGGTCAACAATAAGTTAGCAATAAAGAAACAGCTAGTTAGCATTCATGGCCTGTAGGGCCGAGCAGAGGGGGAGGTTCTGTGAATGTAGCTGGCCACCATGGTCCTAGGTGCAGCAGTACATGTTAGGTGCAGTTACAGTTGGATTGGGAGAGGAGTACTGTGCAGAGTGAGGACTTATAAGGTCCTAGCTGCTGCTCTGATGTGACAGCAGAAGGTAGGGGTGCTCTGTAGTAAAAAGAGCATTGACCCGTGCAGATCCTGCAGTGGGGGACTGAGAGGGTAGTGGACAGCGAGCTCCTAGTGACAATGTTGCTATGCATACTTGTAACTTTGGAATGTTTACATATTTTGACCCACAATTTTCAACATAGCCTTATTATTACCTCCCCTCACAGCTGCCATTTTTCAAATCCTGGCCAAAATGTGTTTTCACACCTGTGGTAAAGAATGGCATTACAGTTGCGTGGAATTAGGTTTCAGCAGGGATTTGAACATCTGTTCCAGGTACATAAGGTGGGGGTATTAAGATTGCTATGCTGACAATCTGGTCACTGTTGTCCTATAAATGGAAGTGCAGGGCCCTTCCATAGCTACTCACATATATGCATCTGTGGAAGGATGGGAGCGCAGGGCCCTTGCATATCTTCTCCTCCAGACCCTATGCCATGACCTCGGCTGCAGTCCTGTCTGCTCTGGCCAGATTTTGTTTATTTACTGATTAAAAGATGAAGAATTTTATAGGACAGGTTTCATAAGATACAAGGTCTTGTTTATGGAATGTGCAAACTCATGATACAACAGACATAAACAAACATGCAACAATTATGACAAGACTGTAAGTTCAAGTAACAAAACATTTACAATAGGATTGCGCACGTAACATATATGATTCTATAGCTTTCTTTAAAAATCCCTATACAGTAAAACCCCAGTTATCCAAACTGCAATGAACCAAAACTCTCAGTTATCCAAAACTGTATTGTATCTCCTAGCTGAACAGACTTCATTGTAAAGTGCCCTCATTTATCCCAAACCCCATTTACCCAAACAGTTGCAGTGTCCCCCAGCACATTCAGATAAATTATTGTAGTTTATACTGTATTGATGCAATTTCTGCATGCTGGTTTAAAATGATTCCATGACAATGGTGCTTCAAAGAAAAAAAGTTTCCCTGTCAAGATGTGTGGAGTATTTTCTCAGTTGGTAACCGTGGTGCAAAACATCACAAAAAACTTACCTGTGGACAGAAGCCTATATTAGTTATTAAATACATTTTGTTATTTAAAAGTTTATAAACCAAGGACAACCAATTTAAGTCTAATTTGCTGTATGCAGTTGCACTGCATTCTGGAGATTATGTAGCTTTTCAGACGAGCAGATTGTAATCTTGAAGAGTACCTATGTAGGGGAAGTTTGTCTGCCTACTGGGGGACTGCTCCAGGTCATTCAGGAACAACAGTTTAGTTCTACCCCCTCTGCTCTTGTCATCACTGCCACTTCCACTCTGGCTTCACTGGCTTTATTACTCAGGAAGTGATTATCTTGTTCCAAACGTCTAGCACTTCTCATGGACAAACAGCAGCTTTTGGATCTCCTGGAGGACAACCCAGATGTCTTTGTCAGTGAAGTCAACAAAACTGGATATTGTGATATTCAGCAACACTTGAAGTGCATCCCAGTCAGAAACCTGTCTGTGAACTACAAATTTAGTCACATGCAGAAACAAGTCCTTGGGGCCATAAGCAAAGGATATGCTGGAAAAAAGCATAATCAGGAAATCTACAAGTCCTTGGGGAGCACTATATTTGCTGGTGGTGAGAAGGGGACTAAGGATGTCACTTTTTGGTGGACTACTGAAAGCCCTTGGTGCTGTTCACTCATTCCTTACCCAAAACAGAAGATGACTTGGTGAGTCTTGATGCAGCTAGCTCTGCCTACTTTATTTATTTATTTTTTTATTTAAGTGTTTTACCAGGGAGGCATGCTGAGCAGACTACTGCTCGATTCCAGATGCGCCCTGGGGGTAGGGGGAATAGCAGAGCATACAAACATATACAGTAAGATCAAATACATGATATACATAAGAGAATGGGAGAGCACACAAACATATACATATACAGTATTGACAATGTACATGATTGCATAGGAGAAACATTAGCAAGGTAGAGTACAGTTTCACAGTCAGGTACATAGCCATGGCTTCAATATGGTAATACGTACATTTACCACCCTGAATTTTCAAAGCTGGTTTTATTAATTCTCCACTGACCCAGTTTCTTGACTATTCAAAACTTGGTGCTGTTACCTGGGACTTTTTCAACTTAGATAGCTACTGATGGGCCGGTGTGACAGCTTAGCCACTTTTCAACATGTCATGGAAGCAGTACTATAGTCTACTTACATGAAGTTCTTGGGCCCAATTCTCAAAGGGTTATGCCTGGCATAAATTGAGTTGTGCCCAAAAAAATGGTGCTAGCAATTTACGCCAGGAGTTGGGACATTTGGTATTCTGCAATGCAGCCTGAGGCATCTTGCACCAAAGTGGACATACACCACCAGTTATGCAATAAACCATCTGTGACATGATGCTAGGGGGTTTATGACAGTTGTTGTGCCCTATTCAGGAAGGGCAGCAACAAAGTCCCCAACTTTACTATTCTCAAACCACCCCTGGAGGACATCCGCCAAAGTACAGTTACATCAGTTTTTAGCTGGTCTAAGTGTACTTTAGGGCCTCCAGGGGTTGTGCAAATGTGCCCCCATCCCATTCCCAAGGATGTGTCACCCTTCCCCCAATATCCTGATCCCGCATTATGTGTACAAAGCCCTGCAGGATTAATCATGCCCCCCAATGCACCAGTTCTCAACTGTCACAGCTACAGCCATGCAGGGCTAATCATGCCCCCCACTCCCAATGCCTTAATCCTCGAATTGTAACAGTGCAAACCCCTCAGGGCTAGCACCCATCAAGCCTAATCCCCCAAATACAGATGAAATGCCCTGCAGGGCTACAGATCCCCCCATGCCTAGCATTACCCCAAAGCCTCTGCAGAAGCCCTGCAGGGCTAGTGCCCCCTCTGCCCTATGCACCAATCCCCAGCAATTGCGGACTGAAACAAGCAAAAATGACAAATCAAGCCCAGATATCCCTGGTAATCCCTGGTAATCTAGTGGTCCCCACCCAGCTGTGCCATACCACCCTGCATCCATCCCGACCCATACTCAGTCACTGACTGGCACAGCCCACTTCTCACCACCATGGCCAGCTGCTGATTGAGCTCTGTATGAGCGCATACTACTGTAAATAGTATGTACTCAATGAACGAATGACATGGGGTGGTGTATTTAATGAGATTTTACGCACACTCTGAGGTGTTGGATGCTACATAAACCCCAAGAGTGAAGCTCGAGGGGTTTATTTCAGCATCCAACACCGAACTTAATAGCAGTGAAGGATATACAGTCTGCTACATCCAATGCTGCCTACAAAAAGGTGTTCTGCAGCACAATGGCCAAATCCTCAGCTCTTTGGAACAAAGTACACTGAAGTCCTCAAGCCAGTGACATTGTCTCTGACACAATTGGTACCAAACTAGTTGTCCCCAATGATACAAGCTGAAATTCATACTATACAGCAGTTGACAAAATAAGGTCTATTGTTGAAAAAGATGAAGAAGATTTGCATAACATATGTTAAGAACTTTGTCTCACAAGATTTAGAGCAAATGACATTGCTTTCTTAGTGGAGTACTGGAAAGTAATATAGCCTTTAGCAAATTCACTGGTTATTTTGCAGGCAGAAACAAAATGTTACATGGACTATCTTCTTTCAACATTGGTTGCTTTGAAAAAAAAATTGCTTGATATGAGACTAGTACTATGGCATGCATCGCCACTTCAGGATGCAATCTTGAAAGTGGTAGACACTAGGTTTAGTACCAGTTTTGAGCAGATAGTTGATTCTCGCTAGCATCGTGTTACCACAGTTTCGTCTAAGATGGCTAGGGAATGAGGAAAGCCGAGCTGCAAGAAACATGCTTGAGAATGAAGTGCTGTTGTCACATCAGGAAGATACTGTCTGTGGTAGCCCATCATCTGAAGACAATCCTGAGGATGATGATGATTTTTTCAAATTTGACAAAACTCAGCAACCTACCCGTGGTGATGGAGATATTCATGAACTGCAGCAGTACCTGAAAGACACCAATAAAAATACTGAAAGTTTACAAAACTTCCCAACAATCAAGAAAATATTCCTGCATTATAATACTGCTCTACCATCAAGTGATCCCGTAGAAAGACTCTGCAGTGTTGATGGACAGGTCCTTACACCTAGATGAAACAGACTTGGTGATGAAAATTTTGAAATGCAGCTACTTTTACGCTACAGCAAAACTTACTGGGAATAAACAGCTGTATTATGGTCCTTGCTATGGACTGCTATTGAGAAGCTCTAGCAATGCTGCATGGGCCATGATGTTGTTGAGTGTGTATGCTACTGCTACTGTGCTGTTAGTCACCTAAGTAAAAAAAATTACTTATCCACAAATCTGAGTATACAAAGCAACATGCCATGGTTCCAAACTTATTAGTATTCTTTTTTTTTTTTATTCTGTATTTTTCGTTGCCCTCACTCCAGCAAGGATCAGTCTGGTCACGGACCCCTAGTGCTCCCACTTTCATTGTAGACAGACTCCAGACACCCCTCCCTCAGGGTGGGGTCGGGACACCTTAGGGCATCAGTGCTGTGAACAAGGGACTAGAATCATGGAGCCGGCCCCGAAAGCTGATTAGGGCAGGGGCAGGCTTCATAGCGGTGGGCGTGAGCTGTCTTTTTCTTGGTTTTTGTCCCCCGAGGGGCAGAGACGTGCAATGATGTCCTGTGTCTGTCCCGCCCCTCTATGGCTGATATATACCTGCGTTAGCAATTCCTTCCAGCCTCTGCTAGGAGTCATCACGTGCCGGACATTATCCCCAACCCTCCCCCCAAAGAAGGAGAGCAGCCCGAAGGTGCCTCAGTCCTTCTTCTCCGGCCAGCCCTCCAGCTCCCGGGTCCATTTCTGAACCCGGGTCACTGGCATCACGAGCAGAAATCCAACCACTGCGCCGGCGGGGCCGAGCAATTAGTATTCTTTTAAAAAGTGAGGACTGTCAAAGTCCACCGGTGTTGCTTGTTTAAAAGTTAACAAAGTAGTGACAAGTTGGTACTAGGCACCACCTAGGTGCCACAGCCTGTTTATTTGAACTGTCCGTGGCTGTCTGTAGATTAGTTTGTCAAAGAGCATGATTAAGTTTAATCTCTTGCCTGTCTGTCTACTTCTCTACTAAGTAGCTTAACAGATAGGCCTGACCAGGGCAACACCAGCAACTTATCTGTTCATTCTCGCTCCTTCCACTTATGTCTCTAGACAAGTCAATCAACGTGCATGATTAAGTTTAGTCTCTTGATTGACAATGTACTTTTCCAGTTTAAAAATACACAGTGACCAACACCACCACCTCTGGGAACCACAACTTCAAGTCATTTATCATAACTGTCCTCCGATGTCTGTGATTGACTAGTCACTCATGAGCGTAATTAAGTTTAGTCTCTTGATGATAGGAAGGTAGACTGTGCTACTCCTCTCTATGCCTAGCCTATAAACTTAGATTGGCATCTGCCCCACCTAGCCTGGCGGAGTTACTTCAACCTAAAACTAATAATAGGACTCTAAGGTCATCCAACAGACAGCTTCTCAAGGTCCCCCAGACAATGTCCTCCCAAGGGTCCAGGGCCTTCTCATCCCACATCCCTCCCATATGGATCTCACTTTCATCCAAACTTCAGGAATGTGAATCCCTTGGGGGGTTTAAAAAGGGACTTAAAACGTATCTGCAGGGATTAAACCAATGCACTTGTAATCGTTGATCTTCACACTTCATTCCTGTTGCTTGTCTGATATATGATTATGTTTGTTGATCTCACCTAACATGTATGACAATGGACTGATAACAGTCCCCTGTATTATTACTCTGTATGTCTAATGACTGCCTCCTTGTATGGAGTATAATCTATTGCATGTTACTGAACTTAATGTAACATTATTGTCCTGTTGTACCATTGCTGTAATTAACCCCGGGTTGCCCCTGAAAAAGGGACTATTATTGGTCTCAGCTGGCCTACCCGGTTACCAAAATTTCAATAAATAAATACTTGTCCAGGTTAAAAATTACACACTGACAGACACCACCATGGTCACACCACCTCTTGGCATGTCACCACAACTTTAAGCCATTTATCTCAGCTCTCCCACACTGTCTGCGGTAGGTACACTAGTCACTCATGAGCATGAAAAATTTTAGTCTATTGATGATCATGATGGTCTCCTTGTCCAATTATAAAAGACACCCTGACAGACACCACCACCTCTGGATGCCACAAGCCATTTGTCTCTGGCCCACGCTGTCTGTGGTAGACAAGTCAACCAATGAGCATGATATAGTTAGGTCTATTGACAGTCTACTGGTCTGCTGTAGCTTACGCGGGAGCAAGCACTACCTGTCTGCCAATGACCTATCTGCCTGTCCTTTGTCCCATCCCCTGCTGCCTAGACAAGTCAATCAAAGAGCATGATTCAATTAGTCTCTTGATGGCAGTGTAGCTAACAAGCACCTGAGCAACAGCCATCGAATCATCTGCTACAATAGTAGTAGTAGTAGCAGCATACACACTTGATTACCTGACTTCTATCTCCCCCTAGACAATGAGAATGTTATTGTCTTCTATTATCAGTCTTGACTAGACTCTCGACAGTGGTAGCTTAACAGCATCAGGCATGGGCATCTTGTGTTGTCTTGCAGTTGCACTTATCTCATCCTAAACAACAAGCTTAACTATTGCAATACTCAAAATGTTCTGCTGATTACAGACTACTGTAGCTGATGATATGTTAGTTATCTTTACATGATCTGATGTGAGGTGAAGATGCATTGTGCTGGCACTTTTCACGTTTAACACAGCACAAGAGCACATTATGGTTGGTGGTTCCACTTTCAGGGGCCACTTGCCAGCTGGCTACCTTTATTTTGATTTAACCAAAATATGAAAACCAAAAATAAGTGTGAGCAAGAAAAACAATAACATAATCAATGTCATTCCATTCCCATACTAACAACAGGTATTTTGTCAGCTGTAAGAACCTGTGGATGTCCAGCATTTTTCATTGAAATGTTCTGCTTCTTCTTCTATTGTAATATTCATCATCATCATCATCATCAGGTCTTCTGTCTTCAGACAGTCATAATAATTGTAATGCCATAATGCTATGGTCATCATCATCATCATTCTTCAACATCATGCTCTAAGGAGTACAGCCAATGGCCAAAAAGGCAGTCCTTCATCACATCATGCCAGAAAGCGGCTGTGACGAGCATGCACTGAGAAACCAGTAATGTGGCTGGGGCATGGGCCACACACGAAAGGGCATGGTGGGCACCACAGTTGACACATTACTCACACACTGCACACTGACACTGACTAAACCAGCCACTGCCACCTCCTAGTTATGTGGGTGTGAACTACACACTAGTCACTACACTTCTGCAGCCTTGACAATGTGGCACAGTGACATGGTTCACATCTCAGCCACATTTAGGTCTTCAAAATATTATGATGATTTAACAACAATAACATGCCCCCACTACCAGTCAAAGTTGAAGCAAATTCAACAACTTCACCACGGGCATGAGAAGTTGATGATATAGCAGCTACTATGATGGGACACTTGAAGTGAATGTACCAGTTTGGATAAATGAGACCGGACTGCATGGACAAACTTCCCTTCTCCCCTAGCACCACCCCACCCCCAAACAAAAAGAAAAACAATTAAATATGGTACTGCTGTACCTGTACAGTTGTACTGAGTGAAACATTTGATTCCTAGCATTTTATTTTGTTTGATGTAACCCACCACGACAAACCAAGCACTGGGGTACTACATCACTCTATTTTTTATTGAAACTGAACAAAACAGACAGAGAGAGATGGATAGAGAGAGACAGAGAGAGAAAGAGACAGTGAGAGAGTGGGAGAAGGAGAGAGAGAGAGAAAGAGACCATGAGAGAGAGAGAGAGAGAGAGAGAGAGAGAGAGAGAGAGACAGAGAGAGAAAGAAATGGAGAGAGAGAGAAAGATAGAGAGAGAGATAAACAGACAGGGAGAGATGGACAGAGATGGAGCGAGAGAGAGACAGTGAGAGATGGAGGTGGAGGGAGAGAGAAAGATAGAGAGACACACACAAAGAGAGAGAGAGAGATGGAGAGAGAGAGATGGGGGGAGAGAGAGAGCCAGAGAGAGAGAGAGAGAGACAGAGTGAGAGACAATGAGAGACAGAAAGACAGAGGGTCAGAGGGAGAGAGAGAAAAGGGATAAAGACAGAGGGACAGAGAGAGAGGGAGAAACAGAGAGATGGAAGGGGAGAGAGAGAGAGAGAGACAGAGAGAGAAAGAAAGTCAAAGAGACACAAAAAGACTAATGAGGGAAGGAGGGAGGGAGAGAGAGAGACAAAGAGAGATAAAGACAAAGAGAGACAGAAAGAGTGAAAGAGAGAGAGAGAGCATGGGGAGAAAGATAGTGAGAAAGGCAGAAAAAGAAAGGTAGAGAGAGAGTGAAAAAGAGACTTAGAGAAATGGAGGGAGAGACAAATCCGATGAGGTACCATACATACTGTCATACTGTCCCTGACTTTACTTTTGTATTGAAGTTGTAACATATATTTTCAGCTTTCCACAGAAGACAATAGGGAATAGCAGCATCCATGTAATAAGAAAATTAGGCATAATATATTATATTGTGGTAATAATATATAATATAATATGTAGTATGGTTCATATTTTTAAGAAATATGATGATGTAGCTCCCTGTCAGTCATGATGTGATGTGCTGCTTTATTATAATGTGACATGACATGTTTACATTATTTTTTATGTGCAACAACTGTTTTCCTATTTTCCATGGAAAACATGAAATAAAATAACACACAAACTGATTTCTTGTCCAAGACTCCATTTCTGTTGTTTTTGATGATTTTGGGGTGTTCCAAGGCCTCATCAATATGATCATGAGTAAACGAACTTCATGTATTAAAAGTAACATAAAGTAATATGAAATGTAATATGCATTACAGTTATAGTTAGATTACTTTTTATGTCCGAGTAATCTGTAACTGTAACTGATTACATTTTTGGGACAGTAACTAGTAACTGTAACTGATTAATTTTTAAAAGTAACTTACCCTACACTGGGTAAGTAGTTTAACAATGGCTGGGGTTATAACATGTAGGTTATAACGGCAAATTATAACCCGGGTTTCTTATGAGAGAAAACGCTTCCCAGTTCTTACATGGCTATAAAAAAAATGACTTTAATGATTAAACACTAAACAGATGCACAAAATCTGAAGGTTTAACTTTAGTGCAATTAAATTTGGACATGACATTGAGATAAAGTAGTCCCTTACGCAACATGGGCAGGATTCACAAAACTATCTGAAGGTGCAAAATTTTCCCTAAGTCCCTAACACATCCACAGTTACAGAAAAAAAAGGGGAAATTGCTCTGAGTGCTATTCACAAAAACCTCTGCAGCTGCAGAAACAAGCATTTGTCAATGCCAAATGTTGTCACACTGGCATTGGCTTTGGTAGTGCAGTGTAGAAACACATTTTTGGCAGGATGTGAAAAAAGACAGCTGTACTGTTCATAAGGAGGTGTAAAAAAATGGCAGTGGTAAAAATGTGGCATGTAAGCATTGCAAATATACGAAGTTACAAGGGTGCGTGGGAAATGCGCAATGCACCACTTGTAACACAGGCATTTTATGGAGTTTTGGCACCAAATTTTCAACATAGCCATTTTAGCACCTCTGCTCATGTACAGTGTCACTGACATTTCCTCAAGCTGTCTCAAAAAGTGATTTAGCACAGCGACCGTGCTATTCTTTACCGGACGTGTGAAAACACATTTCGGGCAGGATATATAAAATGACAGCTATACTGTTCATCAAAAGGTGTGAAAAAATGGCAATGGTGAAAATCCAGAGTGAAAATATTACAAATGCACAACATTATGAGTGTGCTGCATGCAAACTCCGCAACGTATGCTCGTAACACAGTCATTTTATGGAGTATCGTCACCAAATTTTCAATATAGGCATTGTAGTACCTCTGCTCACAAACAGTGTCACTGTTATTTTTGTAATCTGGCCCGAACACTGATGTCCCACAGTGACCACGGTATTGTGCGCTGGAAGTGTGGAAACACATTTCGGCCAGGATGTGAAAAATGTCATCTGTACTGTTCACAAGGAGGTGTAGAAAAATGACAATGTTGAAAATCTGGCATGAATATATTGAGAATTCATGAAGTTACAAGCTTGTATAGCAACTGCACAACGCACGCTCATAAAACAGCCAATTTTTGGATTTTTTCCACCAAATTTGCAACATAGCTTTTTGAGAGCCCACCTCATGAACACTGCCACTGTCCTTGGGTTAATCAGTCCCAAAAGGTGATTCTGCTCAGTGACTGCGAAATCACCTTGTGGAACCAATTAACGTCAAAACTGTGACAGAATTCATGAGGAGGGGTCCCAAAAAACCCATGTTGAAAATGTGGTGCACATAAATTCAAAAAAATGCCCAAGATATGGAGCAAAGTTGAAAAAACCCTATTCATTCCATTATACAGCTTACCGACATTTCCTCAGTTCGCGGTCGGCTTTGAAGAGTGCAGCTGTGTCCCTGGTCCACCGAAGATTGTCGCACCAGATTCCGGAGGTAAGTATGGGGTGAGAGGTAGTGTGGGGAGGCAGGGTGTGCAGTGAGTGGGTGCGGGTGGTGGGTAGGGAGACTACGAGGGAGACTACGAGGGACCGTTTTCAGTTTTCATCACGGACGGTTTTCTTTTTTACAGGTGGTTTCTTTTTTTGGGGGGGTACAGTAGCCCACAGGGGATTGGGCACCCTTGTCAGCACAGAAGAAGAGGGGGGACCTCATGCCAATGGGGAGTGGGTTCCCCTGTTGGCACATTACAGCAGGAAGGGGGGGTGGATGCCGATGGGGATTGGGCACCCCCGTTGGCAAACAACGAGGTGGGGGGCACATTCTGCTGACAGGGAGTGGGATCCCCCATTGGCACATACTTCATGGGGCAGGGTAAGCCGACTGGGGGATTGGGCACCCCCAAAGTCAACGCTGTCGGCAGTGTAGCGGCCACTGTGCCACCATACTACTAGCTGGCGAGCACGAAGGAAGGGTCCGCTACACGTGATGAGCTTTGCTCGGATTGCAGCAGACCTTTCCTTAGATGTGCTCGCCAGCTTAGTATGCATGGTGTGGCATCAGTATGCAGGCTGATTGGGGATTGAGGGACGCACCTACTGGTGCATGCCCTGCATTTGCCCAACAGCGTCCGCACCTCCAAATCCCCACTGTCGCAAGATGTTGGCTGCGCAAGTGCGCCAACATAAAAATACACTACGGACAGGGGAAGAAAGTGCAGCTGTGGAAGTTCCTGAGGAAAAAAGGTAATTGATAAGTATGGCACATCCCCTTAAAGGCTATTCTCAGCAGTTGAGGAAAAAAATGTTACACACATTGGAGTGAGGTGTAACACTCCCTCAGCAAACTGTAGTAGTGCCCTAACAATTGAAATACAATTATAGTGGAGATCAGGCACAGGTAATAGCATCCCAATGGGTATATCAGTGGCTGAAGCTACAGCAACATTAGCACACGTTGCCACTGCATGGCAACAAACCACCACCAGACCCAGTGCAGCCCATGATGGAGCCCCACAGGCAGTGGAGCCTGAACAGTCTGCAGTGAGTGTTACTCCTGCAGGCAACAGGAACACTCCAGGGAGGAACGACCAGCAGTGACAGCCACTGTGGTGCCATGGTATTGCAGGTACCTGTGGTGCCGCAGTGGTCCCAGTTGAGGGACTGGCTGCTGGACTCTCTGTGGGTGCTTTCAGCTTCATGCTATGGCAGAAATGTTAACATCTACTGCTCCAGCTAATTAGGTTCACTGTTGCTCTGCCTTCTAAGCCATTTACGCAGCTGCAGATCTGCAGTTTCAGAGTTTCATCACTTGCTCAATTTCTGCCTGCTGCTGAATTTCCACAACTGCAGGGATTTTTGAGGAATTCCACACCTGCAGCTGCGGGATTTCGGGCCTTCTTTGTGAATTCTGCCCCTAGTCTATATCTTTCCACATTGTTTGCATTTCCTTTTTTTTTGCATTAAAAAAACATGTAACAGAAGTAAAAAATCTGAAGGCTTAACTGCATTGCAATTAAATTTAGCCATAACATATAGGGTTCTCCACATCCTGAAGGTGTCTCTCCGGGACTTGACTCTGCAATATCTGTCATCTAATCTTCTCTCTCCTTCACCTCTTATTTCACGATAGCACTTGTTCACTTATTACCATTGCACTTACTAATTGTTCTCACAAGTTACATATGTATGCAACACTGTTTGAAACAACTGCCTTAATTAATTGTATGCTATGTTGATCTTTGTAACTTGACTGTAAAATGTCTCATCTCTATTGTACCCCTTCCCCCCAGGTCGCACCGGGAGACAAGCAACCTGTTGCTCAGTGTGCCTTCCTGGTGAAACATTTCAATAAATAAATAAATCAAAATAGAGATACTGTAGTCATTTGTCATGTCTTGGACTGCCTTTTTAATTTTTTTATACATTAAAAAGAAGCAAAAAAAACTGAATGTCTAACTGCATTATAACAAAATTTGAATACATTTAACCACATTTACTGTACTTCCTTGCAGAGCTACCCTGCATCATTTGTTTATTACATTTTACTGTTAGGTTAACAAATACAATTTTAGTTGCTTTACAGTACTTATGCTGTGATGGGTTAGATAGAAAATAATGCCCAGCTCCTGGACACAAGCAGGTTGACTGTTTCCTGTTGGAAGAGATTAATATTTTTCCACCAAACCAGCCAAAGGCACATCTGTAGCCAAGCCCTTTCTAACCTGAACATTTCAGACTAAAATTCCAAACCATCTGTGCACTAGATGATGAACAAAAAAAAAAAAACAGCAAAAATGGTGATTTTTTTTTTTTTTTACTTTTTTCTCTATCCAGATCTCAGAATCCGCATATCGAACTGGACCGGAACTTGACATGTCAAGAGATCTATCACTGGAGACTGTGCATGAGAAATTTCATGCAGCTACATTTAACAGTTGCAAAGATATTACAGTGCTAAGTATCCAAGAAGGCGGTTTGATACTTGTCTTGGGTTTGAATTCAAGAGATGGAATGTTTACTATATATGGAATACAAGAATTCAAATCTCTGCTCAGTTCTTCTGGCAGAATGTTCACCCCTACTATCACGCAACATAGAGGATAATGTATGGTCCTCTATCAGTAACCAGTCTGTTAACCGTTGAGAGGTTGCCAGGGCGACTGTGTAAACCTCGAGAGCAAAGCTCGAGAGGTTTACATCGCCATGGCAACCTTGAGACAGTTTACATTAACTGGTTGCTGATAGAAGGAACATACATTGTTTTTTATAGTGTATGGTCCCAAGAAAAAGGGAAAACTGCTCTTTACTGTACGAAATACAGACACCTCTGTGGCTGTTCAGTCCTTCCCTTACCGCTGCATGCATCCGTCGGTTCCAGAGTATAAAAAAAGGTGCGCACATGCACAGACCAATCCCCATTGTTAACCTATCGATGTGCCGTAGCATCAATAGGTTAACAACATTTCTACGTCACATCGATAGTATAACAACTTTAGGAAATGATGATTTCCTAAGGTTAACAGCGTTCTACCATACATTATAGAAGACCTTAGATGGAACCAGGGCTTTTGTTTTATCTGGAACAGATTAAACAACACAGATTTCCCCAGTAAGCAGGTGAGGATAGGAGGGGGATTTTTCATGGTCAACAAAGAAACTCCATAAATAAGGTGTGTGTGTGTGTGTGTGTGTGTGTATAGAGGATTATGAGGGTAAATAATTATGTTTTTAAATTTGACAGTTTTATATTTAGGGTCTAGTTGAAGGTTCTTAGTGAGTAAAGGTGACAGCCAGATTTGTGATGGCAGTTAGGAATATGTTTGGTACAACAGATTTCATATGTGAAGAAGCTACTGGTCCTTCTTCCAGTGCTATCGTGGTGGGACAACAGCACTGGGTTCTGAACTCCTCAGCCAGTCAGATTATTGAATTCTTTATAGCCATATTATAATAATCCAACACTGCAAATGCATTTAATTTCAAAGGGGGCTATAGCCCTCTTAGCCCCCCCCCCACCTTGTGCCCCTGGTGACTGGGCCCTGGTCCATAAGGAGATTGCTCTGTGTAACTGTAAATATAATGATTTAGTCTGTTTTTCTTCAGGAGAAGACTGCTCCAGAACTAATTGAGATGGGTTAGTGTTAAAAGATGAGCTGGTCCAATGTTACAGATAAACTATTGGTCACCATGGGTTATGACGTGTCCCAGTTCTGTAGAATTCTAGGAAAAGAAAGCCCTTGATCTTGAAATGTCTGTGCACTTCAGTCAGTCAGCTTAAAAGCAGCCATGAATCCTGCACATGGGAAAATACCTGTCTCAGGTTAGTGTAAAATTCTTCCTTTTGGGAAATAAAGTACTGTTGGGAAAGTCTATTTTCAAGGAATGACTGTTAGGTGAGATCCTAGACTTTGGTCTAGTTTATCTTTCTCTGTTGTGCATTTTTCTGTCATATAAGAACTTCATTTTTATTTCCCTAGTCTGTTGTATATTTCCATTAGTTGTCTGTATAGTTTTTACAACATTAAATATTTTTTATTTAGTACAGTTTTGATTATGCAGTGTTTTCAAAGGTGACGTAATCTTTTTTACAAGTCACATGAGTCTTTCAATTTCTGTGACGGACACAGTATATTTGTCAGCAGAGGTGGTGGGCACCAAAACCAGAAATAATTTCAAGCATGCCTGGGACAGAGTGAAGGGTCAGATGGTTGCTCAGGTCCACAGCAGTAGGGAGGGGAGCAAGGGGGTGGCCCAGGAGGGATAAAACAACATATGGACAATGGATTCCAGACCAGAAAGGGAACTCTGAGCAGACTAGAAGGACCTTTGGTCTTTTCTGAAATCGTTGTCTGTGTTTCTATGTTTTAGTTCCAGGACACACTAGGAAATTGCTTTATCCATGGTCTGGACTTTTCTACATTGTGGAAAACCTTTCTCTTTTTTACGTCTATCTGATATTAAGATTGGATGGGAAGTTTGTAATTTCCGAAGTCCACATCAGTCACCAACAGCACTGGCATCTGAGCAACACCTTATAAGATGATCCCTCCCAGTCCTCCCAGCAATAAAACTGTACTTGTGCCAGACATCCTGTCTGAATCAAAACTTCCTCCTGAAAAACTTCAGCCAATTTCATCTGATATTTCTTATAGTCCTTCTAACACCCTTCCCAGTCGGACTCTACTGCACTTGCCCTTCAGTCAGAGGAACTACATGTAGCTTCCCTGAGCTTTCCTGCTTCTCAGGGCTCTCTTTTTCACTTACCAGTGAACCAGAATGAAACAGTTACAGAATGTGCTAGAAATGTACTGGTGGCTCTTGGACTTGCAGAGTTAATGGCGTGACTTTAGTAGTTTGCAGAACCCCTGGGTTGTTTTTGAGGATCTATCTCCTGCATGTCAAGAACTGGTTCAGGTCACTCACAATGCCACTTTCACTGACAGGACGGTTAGACTTTAAACAAAGCATCCGGGAGTGCTGTCTTTTGGAATATTGGTTTCTGGGATGCTGTCTTCTGGAACACTACCTTCTGTCGACATAAACATAAATGAATCGCTATCCCTACTGCACATCAGAAATCTGGAGTGGCCCCTACACCAGCTGCCTCACTTCTTGGGTTCAATTTAAAGTTGATGCCACAACCCACCCTGTCATCTGATGTCCTACACTTAAAGCAGCAGTGCAATGAAACCTGTTTTTCCAAAAAGCTGGTTTTCAGCTTCTGTTAATAAAAATATTATAATAACTGGGTTCCATTTTTTCCCATAGGGAAACCATGGCGTAATTTGCCATTATAAAGGAGTGTTTATAATGGCAAATACGCGCCACTTTCCCTATGAGAAAACTGTCACGAGCCAGCAGTCTACTTTGCAAACCTCAAACTGTCTCTCAGTCACAAAACAGAGCCTGTCGCACACTCACCTCAGGAAGTGAAACCTCGAGCATTTCAGTGTCACCGCTCTCTCCTTCATAACAAAAGGTTGCCAGAACTGTAGAAACTACACACTATATGATCCCTAACGTCTCCTTCTCTCACTCTTTCTCTCTTTTCCCTCCCTCCTCAGAACACATGGTACTCTTCCCTGACCAACCAGCAGTTCCTAGCAACCAGAACAACCTAGCTATGGATTTTCCTTCATGACAGACAGAACTATTTGTTTAAATTTACTTCAGAAATATTTAGCAGTTTGTTATTTAAAAATCTGTTTGAGTTCCATTTCAGCAATAAAATGCCACCAAAATGAAGTAAGGCTAATCTTTCACTGCCTTTCGATATCGACTGCTTAAAACATATTTTACATAAATGCTGAGGTGAAAAAAATGGCACCCAGCAATTATATAAAATAAAATATGGGGTGGTGAATTGCAAACTTGAAGTTTACACACACCCTCGGGGTTAGATGCTTGAATAAACCCCTCGAGCGTCGCTCCCTCGGCTTACATAGCATCTAACCCCTCGGGTGTGTGTAAACTTCTCATTACACACACCACCCCATACTTTATTCTCTATATTATACATGTTAAATCTGCTCTGCCAGGTGATTCCTACACTGAACACCACGTTGTATTTATTTTCTTGATCGTAACCCTTGCCAGGTCTACAATGCTATTTCTAAGCCAAATGTGGTGGACATCTTTTTTTTCTTGAGAAAAAAACTAAATTAGACCATTTATAAAACACTCAGATTTTGGTGGAACTAGAAAATGTTACCACCCAATAAAACTGGAAGAAGCCTGGAATATTTTATTGTGAAAAAAAGATAGGGTCATATTTTTTGTCAAATTTCATTGCACTGCTGCTTTAATAATGGCCACCCATGTTTGCAGGTGACTCAAATGATGGGCCTAATGAGTACGTGAAGGTTACATTAGATGGCTGGAGGTATCATTGGGGATACTGGAGAAGATCTAAACATACTGATGTAACCCTTATGCCATTCTATGGGGTTATTAAGTTGATGCCCTGTTGGTATCAGGAGGTGCGCATGATGCCAGGCTGGCCAGAGGGTGAGGCAAATAAATAAAACAAATAAATGGGAAATCACACTCCCCCCAGCTCAACTTATGGTCAATGGCTCCACCTTTACTGACCCTACTGACACTGCCAACTGCCTCCAATGGCTCCACCTTTACTGACCCTACTGACATTGCCAACTGCCTTAACTCCTCCTTTACAGATCTTAGCTCTGTCCTTTGAGTAACTTTTTTGACCCAACCCCCGACCCACCACCCTCAGATCCACAACGCCCCTGGTTCTACCTACGCAAAATATCCGTCCGGGAAGCCAGACCACTCCTGCTTAAAGCGCTAAACAGCAACAGTCCTAGCAGTGAGTCCCTGGATCCAAAAATACTCCGGCTGATCCTGGATGATGTCCTGGTCCCACTCACTGTCCTACTAAACCGGTCCATCTGCCTGGGGTAATTCCCCACAGCATGGAAAACAGCTATAGTCACACCTATTCACAAAGTAGGTGACAGGTCCAACCCCAGCAACTATCGTCCAGTCTCCATCCTTCCCCCTTTCCAAAGCCTTAGAAAAAGTGGTGGCCACTCAACTCACCGAATATCTAGCAAAATATGACATTCTTTGCCTGGCACAGCATGGCTTCCATGCTGGTCACAGCACAAGTACAGCATTAATGGAGATCTCCAACTTCCTGCACTCCTCCATGGACTCTGGTTCCCTAGCTGGAGCAGTGTTGATTGACTTCTCTAAGGCCTTTGACACTGTCTCCCACCCCCCTCCTACTAAATGCCCTCGACCATACAGGGCTCTCTGCTGGCCCCCTTGCCTGGTGCGCAAGTTACCTATCAGCCCACTCCCAGCATGTCAAATCTAATGGTATACTTTCAGAAACCCATCCCATTCACTCAGGGGTTCCCCAGGGCTCTATCTTGGGCCCACTACTCTTTAGCCTCTACCTAAACACCCTGCCCAGTGCCTGATCTGGCAATATTCTCCTGTACGCTGATGACGCCGTTATTTATGCCGCCAACAGAAATCCAACCTCCCTCCAAGACTCCCTCCAATGCTCCTTCAATGATGCTGAAAACTGGTTTAACGAGAGCAGACTAGTCATTAACCTCAAAAAAACAAAGGCAATGCTCTTTGCCCACCACCAGAACAAAGCCAGCAACAACCCCCTCCAAATCTTCCCCAGCACAACCACTTGAACAAGTTTACACCTACAAATACCTTGGAATCATTTTTGACTCGGCCCTCACCTTTCATACCCACATTACAGCCTTCGCTTCCACCGCTAATGCTCATCTTGGCATACTCTACCATCACAAGGACTGCCTCCCACCTGATGCCCTCAGTCTTGCCGTAATATCCTCAGTAATGTCCTTTGTTGATTACGGTCTTCCAGTAAATGGTGCTGCTGACTCCACAGCCCTCAACAAAATTCAACTCACCCTAAACAAGGCTTGCAGACTAGTGACCAGTGCCCTTAGGCTCACCCACACATGTCAGCTCTATGACATGGCCAAACTCCTTAGCCTTGATGAACGCCTTCACTACCAAACTTGCCTATTAACTAAGAAGATTCTACTCAGGCTCTTGCCCCTTAGGGTCTCTGCCTCCATTCAACTCAAACCTTCCAGAGTCGCTACCTGAACCACTGACAAGGTCACACTACTGGCACCCAGAACTAGGACCACCCTGGCACAGAGGTCGTTCAGCTACAGAGCCTCATCCTGGTTCAACTCGCTCCCTGCAGCCATTTCCAACACCACCAAAATTGCCCCCTTTAAAACTGCCCTACAGAACCAATTGTTCAACACCCGCTGCTGCACCTGTCACTAAGAGAAGCTCCGCTGCTCTTTATCACTATTGACATTGCCCTCTGGGCTAAACTATCTGAACCACCCCCTAGAATGTAAAAGAAATGGAAGAAATGCCCCATTCCCACTGGCAGGGATAACTGAGAGTGTGGACTGCCAGAATGTACTCCTGAGAGTTTGAGGGGGGAAGGAAAGAGCCCAATATGGCTCTGACAGGAGAGTGTGCTTTCCTTTGGTCTTGAGTTCGATCCCTGGGGCTCACTGTTCATGTGTAGTGCCACGGCCAATGGCCGTAGTCAAATGGATTACAAGTGAACGAAAAATACCTCTGCTCTCATGACAGGAAAAGCTGTGGCTTGAACCTTTGCACTGAAAATAAACTGTTGCCATTTGCACCCAGTTCTGGTTTGGACTAAATCTATAAAGTCAAGTGATTTACATGCTTTGCTTTTTTCACCAAGTGTTGTTTCAGGACTACCGTTAGCTCAAGGGCCCCTCGGCTGTGCTGGGTGTGTGGAGAGTCACCAGTCGTTGCCTTGGCGGAGTTCAAGCCGCTAACAGAGAATCCCAAATCTGGTAAACAAAATCAAAGAACTAAGGTACTATGTAAATTAGCCTGCTACTTTTAAAGTTACTGCCTAGTCTGTCTGTGGGTACCCCCCCTTTTCTCCGAGACTTTATGCCATAAAACCCCTAGACCATGACGGAGGCCGCCTTCAGGCTGTGTCATTTCAGAGATTGGGAGTAGATCTGCTGCCTGCTATGTAAATTCAGACTGCCCACAAATCCCCCAAAGGCAGGAGTACTGAAAAAGTGATGTGGGACATATTGGGAAAATATAAGGACTGCAGAGGAGTTACAAAATTGGGGGCTGTGACCCGGGATTTGAGGAGGTACAAAAGAGTACATGCCTGGCATGACGTGGAGCAGCTCTGAGGTGTTGACATGTGGTGGACCCAAGTGCTCAGTGGTAGCTTGAAGATAGCGTTGGATACAGCGCTTTGTGAGGAGACAAGATGGTACTGCTCAAACACATGTGAAAATGTAGTGAATGAATAATTAATGAGAGACCTGTGTGATTCGATTGGTGGATGAAGTAATGAGATGCTAGTACTTGGAAAAAGAGACCATGTGATCTCTGGCCAAACTCTAGAGACACAAGTGGAGGAAAGAGAGAGAGAGAGAGAGACTGATAGAGAAAACAACAACTTGATAAAACATCCACACCACATAGTGTAGAGGTCTAAAGTTCTACTGCTAGAAAAAAGAACAAAAAAGGAGAAGAAATGAAGCAACTTTACCCCAAGGTTGTGAGATGCTATTGGAAGCTATAGTGGGAATACCAACTGCTGAGGCTGGTTTCAGAGGAAAAAAGAAAACAGGAGAAATGATCGAAGTGCACCCAAGACCATCAAGAATTTCAGGATGGCGTTTGCTCCAGGATTTGGGGGTCTTACAGTTAATAAGCTTGAGGGACTAGTGAATTGGCTATGGAGCATGGTAGAGAGAGGTGGCTCAGGTGAGTCCTGTATTTTCTTCGGACACTGTGGGAGTGGGGTTCTAAGGCAGCCAGTGCGCTTTTCATGTTCTTATGGAAATGTGCCAAGGGTGATTGTGCCTTCTACTATGCCTGGACCAAAAGGAAGCTATGTGGTCCCTGTGCCACCACCTGCAGTGCCCTGGCTATGGGCCCAGCAAGAAAGGATGGCTTCTCCTGCTGCTAGTGAGGTCTCCAAGCAGGAGCCATTGGAGCAGTGGGGGGAGGTCTCGGCTACTATATCTGAAGTGAAGCCAGAGGTGGTTGCAGGGCCCAACTGTCTGCCCAGCCCTACACCGCTGCCGCCAAGTGCCCCAGAACCTCCCCCATGGCAGAGGGAGGGGCCGAGGGTGGACCTCAGACTTAAAGTGTACTGCTGTGGGGTATGTGAGGGACAGACCTGGGCAGGAGGGGTCCCTCCAGGCTGTGGTGCTTGGCTTGGAGGACAAAGATATACCATCTACTCAAACAAAGCTCACCCTGGAGCCAGCAGTTAAATCCAAACTGCTGCCTAAGAAGTTGGAGGAAGCAAACCTGCTCAAAAGGAACACCCCGCTCCCCATGACCTGAAACACACCCCAAAGTGCTGATGACCCAGAGATAATAATTTAATCTATCAAAGAGGACACTGGTTCTCAAGAGAACAGTATGACTGACCCCACTGAAGCCATTTCTGTGTATTCCCAGCCAAAAGAGGGCATTACTTGCATGTTTGGGGACTTAGTAATTGAGAGAGACATTCCTAAGCCATATGCTATGCCCATCTTGGGATGCTTGGAAACTACCCCCATGCTCCCCAACAGATGCAAACAGCATCTAGTGGACATGGATGCTAAGCATCATCTGGACTTAACAGTTATTAACTACAGAGATGGTATATGGTTACTAAAAGGAGTGGCCCTGGTCCAGTATCAGTGCACTGCCAAATTGGAGCCAAGCTGAAAGGTGGGTGTGAAGGAACCTGAAGTTGGAGTGCCCGAGTAAGAATAACCCTTATCTGAGTGAGCACATCTGGGACTTGATTGAATACCATAGATCAAATTGGGTTTTCCAGTGAGCAGTAGGAAAGGTGCATTTGAGGCATTGGGTGGACCCCTATGACTCAGCCTATGACAGAAATAAAGTCACATCTTTGGCGAGATCCACTTGCACTTCATTGGCGTGGAAGGTACAACATTATTTAAGAGTTTCGCCGTGGTGCAGGACAGGATTGGACAGAGAATAAAGTTCTGTGTGATCAGTCATGACTGCTGAGATATGGAGTGCACCAAGCCAGATCCCTGGTTTTATTATGCACTGAATTACCCCACAAAAGGTGCAAGGCCAAACCGAAGACCACCTAAGAGACCAGTGCCCCCCTGGTGCTGAGGGACTCAGAGCAACAACCTGGTGAGATTGTTCCAATTTTTTTGTGTTGGAAAAAAAAAAAAAAAAGAGACTCTGTTCCTTTAGCATGGACAATAGCCTGTTATAGAGCTTTGTTTAAGGTTTAAAAACAAAATGTTAAAGTATATTTCTCCGCATGCCTATGTTTAACAAAATTGTAATTTTCACTGCAACAAGGCATGAATTCTGTTTAGTTAGATAGCCACTAGAGTTAGTACAATAGGATTGTATTATACTATAGCTTAAAGTAGTAATTAGTATTGTTACGTAGGGACCCCTTTGAACTGAGTTAAATTGCACACTGGTGTGATGCTAGATGCTTGGACTCAATTTACAGAGACTGCTGTCTAATGGACTGTGAAATGTTACCAGTGATTTTGAAAACAAGTGGTTTAAAGTATGCCGTATTCCCATTGCTAAGTAGTTTAGAGGGTAGAGTAATAGGTGTAGGACAGCTATAGTGTAGCTACTAATCCACTTATTTATAAAATGTTTATGCAGGTAGTTGCCAGGGATTTTTGGGGAGGGAGGGCAGTGCCAAGCTTAGCAGTAAAAGCAGTTTAGAACTTAGTCCACCCTCTGGTGGAAGAAGAATAGTAGCGTTTAGCAGTAGATAGTTAGGAATGTTGTGTTTTGGAAAAGTTTTGGAAAATGTGTTTTGGGGATGACCAAAATTGGCCCTGGTGGATAGTTTTGGGTCTGAAATGAGAAAAGTGTAGAGGGTGTCGCTTTGGGGGTGAGTTTGGGTGGGACGCCAGCCTGATGTGCCAGCAATCTCGCTTGGGAAGTCAGGTCGGGTTGACACACCCATTAGTAGATCCAGGGAACTTCAGGTTGGTGGGTGTACCTCACCTACTTCACATTCGGCTGCTGTTATGCAGTCAAGCTGGTGGAGCCTGGATGTGCTGGCCTGTGGAAGAGTGCGCATGATCCCATGGAGCACAGCAGCCATGGTTAGCCAGATCAGGGAGCTTCACCGGGAGATGAAGCATCTCTGTGGAGGGATAGTGAAACCCCTGTGCCATTCTGTGGGGTTACTAAGCTGATGCCCTGTTGGCATTGGGAGTTGTGTGTGATGCCAGGGTGGCCAGAGGGTGGGGCCTGGGCATCCCGAGGAGGAGAACCAAAAGGCGCAAGGGAGACCATTGGTGAAGGAGTTGGAAGTTGGTCATCATTCAGGGAGGAGCAGGAGAGGCCTCCGAGTAGGCCGTGGGGGGCCAGGCTGTCAGTCGGGCCGGGGGAGGCCTGGGACCGGTGTGGGGAGATAGACCCCTGGCCCCACAATTGTCGAATGGGTACCACACCAGCCCACCAGTGGGGAAGCGGACCTGGAGCAGCAGCAAATAGGCAAGTTGTTTGGAGATTGTCTGTCTCCATATCCTAAGGAGAAGTTGGTGGATGCCATGGAGGGCCCGATGCACCGAGGTGGCAGCGGAGCACCAGAGGGGTTTGTGTTGGCAGATCAGACCCTGTTCGCTTGTCTGTGTCCACTAAAGGTTGGTGCTGCCATTAGTTTTGGGGACTGCTGGTACTGTGAGGGAGTTGGCCACTGCTGTGTGAGAACCCTGCCCTAGGATTGGCAGAAGTGGAAGGCCTGAGGTGAAAGGACTGTGCCCTAGATTTCTGAACCATCTGACTCCCGCCCCTGAATGTAAAAGAAATGGAATAAATGCCCCGTTCCCACTGCTGGGGATAATTGAGAGTGTGGACTGCCAGAAAGGACTCCTGAGAGTTCGAGGGGGAAGAAAAGAGCCCAGTATGGCAGTGACAGGAGAGTGAGCTCTCCTTTGGTCTGGGGTTCAATCCCTGGGGCCCTCTGTTCATGTGTGGTGCCACGGCCAAAGGCCATAGTCGAATGGATTACAAATGAACTAGAAAAATACCTCTGCTCTCATGACGGGCAAAACTGCGGCTTGAGCCTTTGCATTGAAAATAAACTGTTGCCGTTTGCACCCAGTTCTGGTTTGTATGAAATCTTTAAAATGAAGTGATTTCCATGCTTTGCTTTTTTTCACCAAGTGTTGTTTCAGGACTGCCATTAGATAAAGGGTCCCACGGCTGTGCTGGGTGCATGGAGAGTCACCAGAGGTTGCCTCGGTGGAGTTCAAGCCGCCAAAAGAGAATCCCAAATCTGGCAAACAAAATCAAAGGACTAAGGCACTGTGCAAATGACCCTGATACTTTTAAAGTTAGTGCCTAATCTGTCTGTGGGTATCCCCCCCTTTTCTCAGAGACTTTATGCCATCAAACCCCTAGACCATGAGGGGAGGGGGGGCCACCTGCTGGCTGTGTCACCTCGGAGCCTGGGAGTAGATCTGCTGCCTGCCATGTAAATTCAGACTGTCCACAAGTCCCCCAAGGGCAGGAGTAGTGAAAAAGCTATGTGGGCCACATGTGGAAAATATAAGGATTACAGGGGGGTTACACTGAATAAGCACTGTGAAGAACACTGATGAAGCTCGATGAAGAACAACTGAGAAACTGAAGAACACATGACAAACAGTGCCATTTGCACATCTGTCTCTACTCTTTCAGCACTTTAGTCTCTGTGCATTTTGTACTAAACTGAATCAGGCCAATGAATGCTCCAAAACATCAACAATTACTTTCATTAACTGTTCAGTGACTTTTCCTCTAAAAGCACTGTTGGTTGTACAGCAGTATGCAGGCCTGAATCAAGTATATTGGTGAAATGTCTCTGTACTTCATATAGTCACTTAAGAAGAGGGGATGCTGTTGCTTTACCTACAGCAAACTGTACTTGAGCAGCCTACACTGAGTCCCCCCCACCTTGGGTTGAATTAAATAAATTAATCACACTTTACTTTGGTCCCTCCAGTCTGATAAAGGGACCAATCATGGTCTACACCATCTTCTTGCTGTGCCATGATTGGGCATGCCTTTCTCTTCATCAGCCTCTCCCCTTCTGGGTATTGGGATAATGACTACCACAGTATGTCCATGGGAGGACTTTAGTTGTTTAGTTGCTACAGGTCGCAGGTTAAATAACAGGACTAGAGGCAGTACCATACTTTGAGATGGTATACCAAATTTGGGGTTTTGGTATTCTGCTTCCCACACTAGATTATTTTCTAAATTTCTACTCCTGAATAAATAAATAAAAAAATTAAAATCTGTTTGGCAGTTGGCACCAGAATCCAATGCCCTTGGGACTCATTACTGCCACTTGAATTGCTTTTTTAGGCAACAAAGTCTATTGCTGCTGGAAGACGAGGAGGTGGGGCACTTCTACAAGCTCTACCAGCTGAGGCCGCATCACCAGAATGTCACTTAGATTGCTGTAAGGGAAAAGCCACTGTGTACCTAGCCTTTTAGAGCTATGACACCTTGGGAACCTCAGGGTCAGAGGTGAGTCACCCCAGTCAGCCCACAGATTCTCTGTGATGCTGTCTCCCTCTTCTTCTTCCCTCACTCAGACTACCAATTGTTTTCACAAAAGGCTCCAATTTGATTTCCATATTAGAATGCCCCACAAGCCCTGGTCAGCACCCCCGTTCTCTTATGGATTGCAGACTGGGAAATCACCAGCTAAAGTTCCCAGCACGGAGCCAGGGAGTTCTTTTTCTTGTTTAAAGCACCAGTTGAAGAAAAAAGCGACGGGAAATAAATACTATACAAAAAGGCTGCTTAATTTCTCTTTACCCAGCCAATTCTCAACACGGTGCTCTGGGAACACATGGGTGCCCCAATTTCTGGTGGGCCCCAGGGAACAGTAATTTGGGACACTACTTATGATCTGCTATGTAAAGTTGTAATTCCTTATTTGTGTTTTTAAAACATGTTCGACTGGTACTCACCTTCACTAACTCAGGGGTTATGTGGAGTACATTTAAGCAAGAAGCTTACCCTTTAATTGCTGGCCCTTTTAAATAGAACACTGTTGTAACAACTTGCTTCCCTGCTTGGAAGTGTATTGTAGACGCCTGGGCCACTGAGGAAACCTCAGTCTGAGGTAATGCCTTATGGTGTGCTGTAGCTCCTTCTACCTGATTTAAAGGGAATGTCTCCTCAACCTATTTTCTGCATACCTGTGTAGTCTGTAGGTATGAACAATTATTCACTCTGTTTCATTCCTCCTAATTTCATCTAAATTTAAATATAAACGAGGTTGCATCACTCTGTTCTGAAAACCTGTTTGTCTCCATTGCAAAGGTTATGACCCCACTCATGCAAGGTATCATGGGAGTTGATGATGTGTACTTGCACAAGCCAGCAGAAGTTTCACTCTCACTCTGTTCTGTTACATGTCTTCTGAAGCCCCTGTATTGTCTAAAAGCATTTTTTTTCTAACTCAGATACAATTTAAACTACAGAAAACAGCAGGGCACTTACTATGCCTTGAAAAGTTTCATGGCCAGCACAAGACAAGAGCATAGTGACTGCAGAGAACAGCAACAGCTTTGACTAATACAGTATAACTATTGCAGACTTTATCACTAAACATCATTAAATTCCAGGATGCCTTACATAAGTGAGGTGGGCATGACCTTTGCAATGGAGTCCGGCAGGTTTTCACACCAGACTTAAGTACCTTCATTTACATTTAAATTTTGATGGAATTAGGAGGATGCAATAGAGGCAATAATTGCTCACCCCTACAAACTACACAGGTAAACAGAGTAAAAGGCTGAGGGGACTTTCCCTTTAAAAAGGTTTCTGCTACAACCAGTCTTGCAAAGGCCTAGGTTATTACATGACGGTCCAGTGAGCCACGGTCTACAGAAGCCACAGTTGCGATGTTGAGCCTAGCAAGCGAAGGGCATGGAATGCTAGAAGAGAGAGTAGGGTGTCTGTGGTAAACTGGCAAATGCCACATTATACAAACAAAAACTGGAATGCATAAACTCAGATACTGTTAAGAATAAAGTACAAAACCGAGTAAATATATTGATTCAATGTGACAGGAGGAGACATCATGATGACTGTCCGCCCAAACACCTGGGTATTTAAAGAAGGAGATTTCCTCTTATTAGAACCACCCAGACTCCTCTCAGATGTCACTCATTAAGCTACATCACTCAGTTAATTATCCCATAACCCCATCTGCCTCACATGGAGAAGGCAGTGTTCTACCTTGCCCACTGAGACTTTTAAGCAGAAATTCATAAAAATCTATCATATTTACATTCCCAGCAACCATTATAAAAATTATTGCACTGATACCTCCAATGTTCTGAGCCTGCAGTGCCATCACTGATGATGTGCCAAACATTGCGCTCATTTGCCACACATCTTGTCATGCATTTGAGCAGTGAATGGTTGAGAGGTACCTAGATAAGACTGGCTTCCAGCCAGATGCTGCCTAGTGCCAAATGTCCTTTTTGGCATTTTGGGTATGTTGGTTGACATAGAACCAGTGCTGGACAATGTTCAAGTCCTGCTGGAGCCATGAAATCAGATAGAAAAAAAGAGGGCCCACTTGTAAAGAGCACAATGTTGTCCACATACATGTGAATTTACAAGGAGACGTACACAGGCCTTTGGGAGGTCATTCAAAAAACTCAGGACGGAAAAAGGACATTGGACAGATCCTTGGGGACCATGACCTTAATGAGAGATGGCATGGAAAGGGATTCACCAACTAGGCCAGCTTGTGACCAACCAGCCAGGAAGGAGCTGAGCCATTTGACCACATGATCAGACAGTCCAGATCATGTAAAAAGAGACTGGGTCATCATTCAGACAGAAAATCTTTGGGGGGCACAGATATTTTAAGCTGGTATCTGATCACCCAGACCCCACACAGGCAAGTGCATGAAAAGGATTTTAATGCATTAATATTATTTCTCAAAGGGAGCAGCAAGTGCTGTCCTGTACCAACTTGACATGGTGGTTCTGTATCACCTGGTTAAGTGAAAGGTACCTAATAAGATGTAGAGGCAGTTGTCAAAGGGGTTACAAGACTGTGTCTACAACTGAGATCAGCAGAGGCAAAGTAGGTCTCCACAGGGACAGGCAGAACTGATTTTGAAAAAAAAAAAAAAGAACCACCTAGAACTGGGCTGGACCAAAAATACAGAACCAAACAAAACCTCCCTCTTGTGAAACTGTTCCAGTAGCTTGATACGCAGATAAACAAAAAGCATATCATTTAATCAATAAGGCATGACCAAGGGTTATGTTAATGGTCTATTAATCACCTTCCAGGGGTGTACTGTGGCACGAGGTGTAGCCGAGTGCCACATGCCCCTAGAGGGTGATTAACTGACCATTAACATAATCCCTGGGACTGCCTTATTGCTATTATAATAAAAAAAAAATTTAAACCGTGTTAAACCTTGCTCAGCATACGGTTAAGCTCTACATATATGTTAATAAAAGATTAACATAAGGTTGCTAGAATGTTTGCAGCCAATCAGAAAGCTCCATTTCTCAGACCCTTTTTATAATGGCCTTTAATTAATATGCAAACACATGTAATCTACAGGGTTCAAAAACAAGCACCTTTCTGTTTGTAGGGTCCACTGTTAAGTAAGAAGTAGGGCTGCAGATTCGGCTCTATGAAAGAATCAAACACCTTGAACTTTAAATGTTCTATTCATTCGGACAGTGGTGAGCGTGGGGGTGGGGTTGCTATCTACTTCAAACAACACCTGCTGCTAACCCAAAATGTTCTCCCTACCCTATCTCTCTGTGAAGCGCTCCATGCTACGCTTCTACTAGGCTCAAAGAAGTTGCATTTAATCTGTGCCTACAACCCCCCTGTGGGAGGGATAAAAGGCCTTGAAGAACTTCTCCAACTAATTGATAGTACTGTTGGTCATAACAAAGTCCTAGTATTGGGTGACCTAAACCTAAACTGGGCTAGTAAAGCGTTTCAAGCCCTCCATACCTTAGTGCAAAGCCACAATTTTCATCAGTTGATCTCTGACCCTACCAGGGTTAGGGCTCCCTCTCAGTCTAGCACGCTTATTGATTGGATCCTTACAAACCGCCCTGATAGCATTAGCTGCTCAGGTACATTACCAGATGTAATCAGTGATCACTCCCCGATCTACTGCACGTGGAGCTCAAATAAAAAAACATCTTCGCCCCCAAGACTTGTAACGTTTCGTAACCTTGCCAGTTTTAACCCTACTCACTTTATAAATGACCTCTCTATGATTGACTGGTCTTCCATTCACAATTCATCAGATGTCCAGTCCGCCCTTGATAACTTCCTTACAAAATTCAGTCAGCTCCAAGATTTCCATGCTCCTTGGATCACTAGGCGCTTTCGAGGTACTCAGATGAAGTGGCTAACAAAAGATCTACTAACCCAGATTAGGGCCAGAGATAAAGCCTGGCGTCTTTTTAAGTCCACAAGGTTGGAATCTGATTACTGCCATTACCACTCTCTGAGGAATGCCTGCAAAAGAAACATCCGACTATCTAAAAGCACCTTCTGCAGGAACCTGCTTATAAACGCCTCTGTGACGCTTAAGAAATTCTGGACTACCATAAAAACTCTCCTGGGCTCTAATCAAAAGTCCCATACAAATAGCATGTTACTTAACGGTATACACTGCAACAACCCGCTAACCATAGCCAACACCTTTAATCACCATTTCTCAGATTTATCAAGCTATCAGTCCTCCTTCCAAAATTCTAGCACTGCTCTGTCCCTTTGTGACACCAAGCCATCACCCCCAAACCCCCCTGTTAGGTTCCGGATCATTCAAAAAAGAGAAGTTGAAAAACTGCTTCTCTCCATCCATGAAAACAATAGCCCTGGATCTGATGGTCTTGAACCTAGGCTCTTGAAAGTAGCGGCCCCTTTTATAGCCTCCCTGCTGACCAAAATCTTTAATTTGTCCTTATGCCGTGGTATAGTCCCAACTATATGGAAAGTCGCTAAAATCACTCCTATTTCAAAGAAAGGAGACCAAAAGGAAATCAAGAACTACCATCCCATCGCTATACTTTCTGTCTTAAGCAAAATCTTGGAAAAACTAGTCGCCACGCAAACGATTGAATACCTCCAAAAACATAACCTCCTTTCTAGCTCCCAACACGTCTTCCGTAAAGGTCATAGTACCACCTCTGCCCTGCTAAAGCTGACTAATGACATTTACTCTTCTATGGACTTAGGCCTCCTGACTGGAGCAGTTTTCATCGACCTAACTAAAGCTTTTGATCTGGTAAACCACTCACTCCTTCTGTCAAAACTTCGGTCTTTAGGTTTTTCCCCAGATACCATAACCTGGTTTAAAAGCTACCTGACTGACAGGCAACAGGCTGTGGTCTTTAACTCTGCAACCTCAGATCCTGCACCTACCCACGTTGGAGTACCCCAGGGCTCTATTCTTGGTCCTCTACTCTTCACAATCTTCATTGATGACATCCCCTGAATTGCACCAAATTGCTCATCTCTGCTCTACGCGGATGATCTGGTTATCTACCACAGTGCAAAAAGTTCAGCCTCCCTACATCATCCACTTTCATTGGATTTCGCGAGTATCCAAACCTGGCTTATTGATAATAAACTAGTCCTCAACTCTAGCAAATCCTACTTCTTGTTATTTGGCTCTCAGGCCAGACTCAAACCTAATCCAAATCCCCTTATCATCTCCTATGCGGACAGCTCTCCTCTACCCTCTACCAAATCCTTCAAATATCTTGGTGTCACCTTGGACGAATCTCTTGACCTTGACCTTCATATCTCTACTATCTGTAAGTCGGTAAATGCTAAGTTAGGAAGTGCCTATCATACCAGCTATGCACTTACCCCTCAAGCCAGACTAGCTGTGGCTCAAGGTTTCCTTCTACTGGCAGTAGCATATGGCTCATCAATCTTCCTATCTGCATCTAAGACCTCCCTTCATAAATGGGACACCACTTATAATAGCATCTGTTGCTATGCCGCTGCCTCACCACGTTTCAAGCACCACTGCCACCTCTATCGGGACTTAAAATGGCTTAGCCCTTCCGCCTATCGTCTTCCGACCTTTGGATCACTAATTGACTCTGTCACCAGAACAGGTCTCCCCCTATCCCTTTCTTCCGCACTGGAACTACAACCTCCCACTCATGAATTATGTTCTAATGATAAAGCCCTTCTTCGTGTTCCAAGATGTAGAACTAATATGGGCACTGGTGCATTTTCCTATACTGCTCCTAAATACTGGAACTCTATACCCCTCTCTATCCATCAAACAAACACCCATGCTGTCTTTACGAAACTACATCGGGAACACCTTCACACCTTACATCCCTGCACCTGTTTTAACCTACCTAGAACCCACACTCTTTTTTGCCCTCTCCCCATCTCCATCCTATCTACCCCCTTTTTACTTTCCCTCCTCTCATGACCTATACCTGCCACGCTCTTTCTTCCTCTCTTTCCTTCCTCTCTCTCCCTCTCTACTTTTCATGGTACTTATTGTACTGTAACTTATTACCTTCCCATGTTGCGTTTTCTTTTGTTACTAATCCTGCTTTTTTTCCCCTGTATTCACAGTATCTCAACCTTCAGTATTCAGAATGTCAACGTACTTATTACACACTGTTTTTATCCTGTTTTGTACTGCCTCCATGTGCTGTGTCACATGTTTATTGTTTGTCTGTAAAATGTTTTCTCCCAGGTCGTGCCTGAAAATAGGCATTGTTTGCCTAGTGCACTTACCCGGTCACCAAAAGCAAAATAAATAAATTATAAATCTACGGTAGACTTTTGGTTTGACTGGTTGGCCATGGTCAGAATGTTGCAGACCAGGTGAACCAGTCAAACTGTAAACTGCTATTTGCACCTGAGATTGTAACATGTGTCCAGGATGTGCCCAGGATCTACTAGAAACCTCCCAGGAGTTCCAGCAGTTGTGTGTTTACAAAGACCCCCATCCTCTTATTTCATTTTATTCCATTTCCTCATGCTTACTCTATTGCTTTTTAAATGGGCAAACCAGTTTGCAGTTAAGAGAACTTTGACAAACTTTACGTGGTTCGGTGGTCGAACTTTGGGAAGTTCACACAGCCCTAGTAAGAAGGGACATAAATCGACACAAGGCTGTCCCATTTGGTGCAGTGGTTACAGGGGCCAGAGAGTTGAGTTGTGCAGAATTTTTTATTACTGCTTCTGGTTGAATTCTGCAGAATTTCAGAAAATCCACCTTATTCTGTGAGATTCCATTGAATTCCAAAATACTGAAGTGGATTTTTTTTTTTACTAAAACAGTAGAATAGTATACTACACTTTACATAAACCACAGATTCATTTTCTGCAAACCGTGGAACAATGTATTGCACATTAGGTAATCCACTGATTATAACCCTTTAGTTTACATAGAAATACATTTGAGAATTGCACAGAATTAAAAAAGACATTTCTTAAAAGCATTTTGGAAGCAAAATTCCACATTCGACACATACCTAGCAGAAAGCTCCAGATTTATTTTTCTAAAATATCATTCAGGACATTGATAGCTCATTTCCTGGTGCATGCTGGGAGATGAGGAGTACATGGGGTACATGAGAATATAAGAAGCAAATCTAACCAACACACAGAAGGTGCATAAATGTAAATAGTATTACATGATACTAAAAGAAGAGGAAATTAGTTTTCTTTTTTTTATATAGCTGTTTGCGCCCCCTTCCTGTAGCCACCTGGGCCTTTCATAAGGTCCTCCTCTAGCTTCCAACTCTGTCATCCTCTCCCCCCCCCCTCGGGGATCTGCAAGGAGGTTTCCAGGGCTTCAGGGACCATCACTTATGGCAACGGGAGACATGGAATTTCTGTAGTTTTTCTCCCATCCCTCCCAGAGCAGTGGTGAACACAGGTGAGTGTGCATACGTGGAGGCATGTGCATGCTCCTGGAAACCAAGTGCTCCTTCCACCTTCCCCTAACATACATCAGCCCGCCAGAACTCTTTGATCTTACATACAGCCTCCACCATGTGTCAGTCAACAGCTCGGTGACTAGCCTCCCTGATCCTGGAGAAAAGAACAGTTCGGCCGCCACTGCAGTCCTCTCCCAGCCCTTTTTCCTGCCAACCCCCAGCAGCCCGAGCTCACCTCCAACCGTGAGTCACTGGTGTGGCATCCAGTGCCTCAACCCTCCGTGCTACTAGGCTGGCTTGAAAATTAGTTTTTATCTAGCATTTTTCAATGCCAAATGTTTGCTTGCTTGTATTTGCTGTGTACTTGTTGGACATAGATAGCACAAAGGCAAAAATGAACAAATTAATAGCATGAGTTATAATAGTGACATTGTCATTATTGGGAAATGAAGAAGATGTCCACCTCCTCAACCTGTCACCCATCACATGGCTCAAACAGGAGCCATATAAGTTACAGTATCAGACCCCTCCACACACACACACACACACACACACACACACACACACACACACACATGCACACACGCAGCAATGAATGCACATCCCATTGAGTGTTATCAGCAACATATTCTCTAGTGCCATGTCTTGATGGATTACTTTTTTTTAATACATTTTATGCTCCTGGGCCATGGCAAGGGAGCTCTCATTGGCTGGCTGTGCCAGGCCCCCTTCCACCGTCCAGCATCTCCTTGTGAGACACCGGGTGGAGGTGGGGCCAGAGGGCATCATACGCTCTTACTGTGCCTGTCACTTTTTCTTCCCGTTTTCTTCCCTTTAGCTCCCCAGAGGCCGCAGCAGCATGGTCGCGCAGGCACATGGAGGCGCGCGCGTATGCCAGATCCAGCATCCCACACTCCGCCTACCCCTTGCCTAATGCCTGATCCCCCATTGCCCGGCACTACCACCAAGCCTTCACTCGTTGGTAGCTAAGCACCAGGAAGACCATGCTCCCCTACCCAGAAGAGGAACTGTGCCTAGTGGCTGCTCAATCCTACTTCCAGCCTTCCCCCCGGCTGACCCCTGGCAACCCATGCTCATTCCCAAACACATGTCACCGGCATGGGAGAGATAAGGTGTGCTAAGTGTTTTAGCCCTCTGTGCCACCAGGCCAGCTTAGGTCTTGATGGATTAGTGAAGAATAACAGCAACATAAATCTCAGACACTTCATATTCCATACGTACAGCCACTTACTGATAAGAAATCAATGCGTGCAAATAAAGACAAATACCAGAGAACTGTCAGAATGTTTCTTGGGTCCCAGCATTATATTGTTGGAAATGGAAGCAGCACATTACAACAACAAGCATTTGTCAATGCCAAATGTTTGCTTGCTGGTATTAGCATTGGAAATGCAGGAGTTAGACAATGGCAGTGAAGTATTGAATTTTACGCCAACCACACCTCCAACTTGTAGAGATAGACAGGCATTGGGGTAAGTGTTTGGGTTGTCACCAATGACGTTCATGCTATGTCACCTCACCCTATTCTGCAGATAATGAAACGTGCTGAGGTGTACCTTGGGGTGTTTGGCTTCACAGTCACCCCATTCCATAAGGACATATGCTGAAATGGGTGCAACATAGGAGAATGGGGTGAACTCTGGGGCCAAGAGTCCAAGGTACACCTCAATGCCTGTCACTGGCAGGGGGTGAGGAGGTGGGATGGCATGAGCAGTTCAGTCGGCAATCCAAAGGCACACCCCGATGCCTGTCAGTCTTCACAGGGTGGGACGTTATGGTTAGAAACCCTAATTCCCCAGGCGTTTGTTGGTAGTTGCACTACAAATTTTCAACATGGCCTTTTTGTGACCCAACCTCATGAAAGCATTTGGGACCTCTTCTCATGAAGAGTGGCAGTGTGATTCTGTCAATGTGTCCAGAACTTTGTGTTCCAACAGTGACTGTGCCATTCTGTGCCACATGTACAAAAACACAGATTGGGCAGGATGTGAAGAATGACATCTGTACCATCCATAGGGAAGTGTGAAGAGATGGCAATGTTGAAAATCTGTAGTGGGAATATTAAAAATGCTTGCACTTCCGAGCATATGTAGAAACTGTGCAATGCATGTGCGTAACACATTCATTTTTTTGACTTTCATCACCAAATTTTCAACATTGGCATTTTAGGACCTCTGCTTATGAACAGTGTCACTGTGATTTTCTTAATGTGTCCCGAACACTGATTTCCCACAGCGACCGTGCTATTCTGCGCTGGAAGTGCAAAAACACATTTCAGCCAGGATGTGAAAAATGACATCTATATCGTTCATAAGGAGGTGCAGAAAAATGACAATGTTGAAAATCTGGAATGAAAATATTGAAAATTCAAGAAGTTACGAGCATGCATGGAAACTGCGCAATGCACGCTCATAACACATTCATTTTATGGACTTTCATTACAACATTTTCAACATAGGTATTTTAGGACCTCTGCTCGTGAACAGTGTCACTGTGATTTTCTTAATGTGTCCTGAACATGGATTTCCCACAGCGACCACACTATTCTGTGCCGGAAGTGTGAAAACACATTTCGGCCTGGATGTGAAAAATGACAGCTGTACCGTTCATGAGGAGGTGCGTAAAAATGGCAATGTTGAAAATCTGGAGTGAAAATATTGCAAATTCTGAAGTTATGAGCATGTAGCAACCATGCAGTGCACATCAGGAAATAGTCTTCTTGATTTTCTATCAAATTTGCAACACAGACTTTTTGAGAGCTCACCTCATGATCCTGGCACTGTCGTTTGACTAATCGGTC
Organism: Neoceratodus forsteri; assembly: GCA_016271365.2. Lineage (NCBI taxonomy): Eukaryota > Metazoa > Chordata > Ceratodontiformes > Ceratodontidae > Neoceratodus > Neoceratodus forsteri. The sequence continues at coordinate 561,077,691 of CM028130.1, read as the reverse complement.
CTGAAAGGTGATTCCGCACAGTGACCATGAAATCACCTTTCAGGACCGAATAATGCCATGACAGTGGCTGAATTCATGAAGAGGGTCCCAATAACCCCATGTTGAAAATTTGGTGCAAAAGTCCCAAAAATGCCTGAGATATTCACCAAAGTTGAAAACCCTATTTATGCCATTATATAGCTTACTGGCATTTCTTCAGTTTGTGATCGGCTTTCAAGAGTGAAGACGCGTTTCCGGTCCACCGAAGATCATCGTGCCAGGCTCTGGAGGTAAGTATGGGGTGAGGGGGGTGTGGGAAGGCGGGGGTGCGCAGAGGGTGGGAGCGGGTTGGGGGAGGGGCCGCTGGACTCTACGAGGGACAGTTTTCTGTTTTACAGGTTAAACAAACAAAAAAAAAAAACATTGCAGGACATCTGTTTTTTTAACAGGGACATTTGGCACTGCTGGGTTGAGCTCACAGCGTGCCATCCTAGTGTTTCTTCTTTGGGGGAGCAGTAGCCAACGGGGTATTGGGCACCCCTGTCGGCACATACTGGGAGGGGGCAAGAACTGATGGGGTTTGGGCACCCCCCCAGAACAAAACAGAGTTTCTTTTGGTGGGAGACATAATGCCAATGGGGAGTGGGCTCACCCATCGACAAACTAAACTGGGAAGGCGGGGACTGAAGCCAATGGGGACTGGGGCCTCCATTGGCAAACAAAGGCTGTTTTTTTGGGGGGTGCATTATGGCGAGGGAGATTGGTCACCCCCTCGACACTGGGAGCTGGTAATATTGTTTGTAAACATGGCGATAGCTTGCCACCGTGTTCACAAACAATATTACACTAGGCAAGGTACTGCCCTACAATGACGGGTCACTCCCTCATTGCAGCGGAATGTCTGACACTGCAAAGATGAGGCAGCCCCTGATTGCTGCAGCAAAAACCTTACAAGTTGGTGCCACTTTTGGAAGCCAGTGTCATCAGCACACTGGGCCTTCATTGGTCCACCAGTGCCAAGCCCCCAAATGCAATGGCTCCCTTGGCACGCATAGTGCAGCGCCTCCACAGCCCTCTTCTCTCCTAAGCTGCCCCATAATGTTTCTTGTGCAAGCAAACATAAAATTAATTTACTTGACCCCCTTCCAGCCATGGTGGGCAACCATGTGAAATGTACTGTACACAACTGTGAAAAGACTACAGCAGCAGATGGTCTGACTAATGCTGCATAAGGCAAAGTGAAACACCAAATTGCAGGAAGGTTATTTTAAATGTTTTGCTTTGTTTCTTTGTTTAGATGGCTACATTTAAAACTCATTGTATAGCAATAAACTGATATGAGCAGGACATTGCAAAAAGAAATAAAACAATGTGGTTACCTGACTATCGTGTTATGTCATCTCACCGTATTACAGGGTTTAAATTAAAATGCGCCTACTCAAGCATACAGTAGTTTAAGTCAAAAGCAGTAAACATCATATCGAAGGTCCTGGCATTAATATACTTGTAAAAAATATATTGGGGTAGTGGTGTAGCTAGGAGAATAAAATATGTATGACAGAACACTCTTTGGCAGCCCATTGCAGTTGTAAACACAGCCATATTCATTGTCTTGTCCCCTTCTATACCCATTGTTACTACTATACTTTGTTTTATGCATTTGGCATTGTTTAAATCAAACAGAGCTGAACAATCATAACATAATTATAGCTTGTGGGAGTGTCATGTGATGCTCCCAGCCAGTCACAGTCCTTCCTTCAGCTGCACAAGAGGTACTCTTATTCCCTTAAGACTTTCTTACATGCTGTTTCTGTTTAATGGGCTTCTGGCTAATACTGCTAGTGCCCCAGAAAGGAACTGTGAGAAATTTTTTTTTTTTAAATCATGGCATGATCTGTAACAAATTTATAGGGGCCCTAGGAGGGCCTCTTAAGGATATGAGTGTCACCTCTTGCATCCTTAGGGCATCAGAACTGTTCATCATTGGTTTGCAGTTCTACTGCCCTAAGAACACACCAGGTGACACACTTATATCCATAAGAGGTCCTCCTAGTGTCCCTATAATCTTATAGTAGAGATAGGATCGGGGGTATGGGTGAAAAGTGGAACACTGGAATGCACAAAAAGTGCTTCTACCGGAACATGCACCAACTCACCTGAATGCCCCCCCATTCTTCGGAATGTGCTCCCGACCCCCAGAACATAATCCCAGCCCCGCAAGTGCCCAATGCACCCAATGGAACATGCCCACAACCCCAGAATCCCTATCTGACCCCTAGAATGGCCACCAGAAAGCCCCATATCACACGGAGGGATAAGGGTGGTGGAACCGTAAAACAGATTGTCAGCAGAAGTGGTGGAGGCAGCTACCCTTAACAGGTTTAAATATGGTTTTGAAATAGCAAGTGGACTCATGACCCCAATGTGGGGGGAGGGGCAACACAGGATTGAGGGGTGGTGGAGTGGGTAACATCCCACCAGTTCAGTAAGCCTTGAGTGAGGTAATATAATAAGGGCCGACTTGACAGACCTTCAGTCTCCTTCTGCTGTCAAATTCTAGATTTCTATGCAACAGACATCCAGACCACCAGATTGTCCCTCAACCTGTGCCCAATCCCCAGCATACTATGCGGGCCCACTGGGTATTCCCCTAACCCTAGAATGCCCCTCAAAGCTTCCAGAATGTCTGCCTTGGCCCTGGATTGTCCCATGGACCCACACAACCTGCTCCTACATCAAGAACTGCCAGAATGCCCTGGGATCCACAGGATGCCCAAGTGACCCTTAGACATGTCCCCCAAAACAACTGACTGACCCACCAGAAGGTGGGTAAGTGGGAGCACCCAGAATTGATGACTAGTGCTAGAATGCCCCCACCCCACCACCAACTTGTATAAGCCATGGCGTCATGGCATAAGCATTATTGCACCAATGTGGACTTGGGGCGCCCTACCTGTCAGTTAAGGGTGCCATTTAGAAAACCACAGAGTCAGTCACCCAGTCAAAAAAGTGCAGAAAAGCATAAAGGGACATGTAATTAGGAACACATTTGCCCAAGAATGTGGAAAAATATATAAAACTGCCTTAATATTTTTTCCCCGAATGGTTACCATCTGGTGCACTTACATGTTTACACCAACAATGGGGACATCAGCCCATTTACACAATCTGACCTATGATTCGGTTTGCAAATCAGACAATCGGAACCAGTAAGATTGTGATTTCTATGAAGCATCAAGGTAGCATTGTACAAATGCAGACTGATGCTCATCCGTATGATATTTAGGATATAATCAGGAAAAAAAACATTGCAAAAGCATACCCATGCCTCAGTTTATCATTTGCGGTGCAATGTACAGAAAGTAGTCACCAGGAGTTAGGGACTTACCCAGCTGAAAAGTAGGAGTGCTCATCGTACTGCCCCATTCCACACACACACTCCTTGCTTACGTACTCCTGGGGCACACACTGTTTCTTGTGTGCTCTCAGTCACTCCTCAGGAAAAAGCAGAGTTCAGCATCAACCAGAGCAGCAGTAGCAGCAGCGACTGCAGCCCCTTCACTGGAACTGAACTTTATTCTGTTCTTTTTAATGTCTTTTCCACTTGATACCACCCAATTGGGCTGGACTTCATCACGGACGATGTTGTGTGGATTGGCCGAGGGAGAGGGAGATAGACACAGAGGGATCCTGGACTTGCAAAGAAAAAGAAAAGAGATCCATTGCACCTTATCCGATAGACACAAGCCGACAGGTAATGCAAGAGGAACACGGATGAAATGCCAGGCACTAATGGGGGACTGTACCAGGTGACTGACGGGGAAGAAAATAAACAGCCCTGCCACACTTACCCTGATAGACACAAGGCAATGGGGTCAAATATGGGGGACAGGGATGAAAGAGCGGGCACTAATGGGGGATTGTACCAGGTGACTGACAGGCAGGCACCTCTCAACCTCCTAGCTTACCAATGTGTGATAGGGCTACAAAGTGTGTGACGAATAGCCAAAATGTGGTATACCAGATATTTCTCACAGCACGGTGCAGCACATCAGTGCATTTTGTTGTAACATGAACAAAAAACTGAATTCACCACAATACAGGTTATGTTTGTATGTTGGCATGAGGCCTGTGTTACTTATCTGAAATAGAAATTGTATTCTTAATTAAAATAAAGAGAAATGCAAAATGTGTGTTATTTTACTGAAACTGTACTAAACCAAATGCACCAGTGAATGAAACAGAACCAATTATAAAGTGTTTGATACCAATAAACTTACATTCCTACTATACCCGTCAGCCTGACATCGGTGGTGGGCAAGGTGATGGAGGGCATTGTCAAGGAGAGACTAAGGGGGGACCTGGAAAAGTTGGGGTGCCTGGACAATAGACAGCATGAATTCATCCCGGGGAAATTGTATCAGACAAACCTTGTGGAGTTCTATGACTGGGTGGTGAGTGCCTTGGACCTGGGTAGACCAGTGGACGTCCTTTTTCTTGACTTCAGCAAGGCATTTGACTCTGTTCCTCACGGGGGCCTGTTGGATAATGTGGGAGAAATGGGGATGGGGAACCAGATGATCAGATGGATAGGAATTGGCTCCAGAACTGGACCCAGAGGGTCATGGTTGCTGGGATAGTCTCACTCCCAAGGAGGGTCATTAGTGGAGTCCCTTAGGGATTGGTCCTTGGGCCCCTCCTGTTCAATGCCTACATCTCTGACATAAGGAAGGGTATCAGGAGTGAGATGAGTCTCTTTGTGGATAACTCAAAACTGGGGGTGGTGGTGGATGAGGAGGAGGAGAGGGTGGCCCTACAGGGGGACCTGGAGGCTCTGGAAAGGTGGTCTAGAAAGCGGAAGCTGAAATTCAATGCAGGGAAATGCAAGGTACTGCAACTGGGAGCCAGAAACCCGGGCCAAGTGTACACCCTGGGGGAGGAATGCTACAAGTTTCGATGGCAGAGAGGGACCTGGGGTGGTGGTGGATGTCAAGATGAACAACTCGGAGACTTGTAGGAGGGCAGCGACAAAGGCCAACAGGATGCTTGGATGCATCGCTAGGGGGCTCACCTCCAGAAGGAGGGAAGTGATACTCCCACTGCATAACTGCTTGGTGAGGCCGCACTTCGAGTACTGTGTGCAGTTTTGGAGGCCACATTTAAAGAGGGACATTGAACTCCTGGAGAGGGTCCAGAGGAGGGCAACCAAAATGATTTAGGGCTTGGGGGATAGGACCTATGGGGAGAGACTCAAAGACCTAAATATGTACACATTGGAAGAGAGAAGGGACCTGGGGGACATGATAGAGATCTTCAGGTACATGAAGGGGATAAATAGAGAAGGAGCAGTCAGGGTGCTCTCAAGGAAGGAGGGTGGCAACTAGAGGGCATGGTGGAAGCTGGGGGATTCAGGAAGAAAGGAGGAGGTGCTACTCACTGAGAGGGTGGTACAGCTATGAATGCACTGCCCAGGGGCTGGTGGAGGCAGAAACGGTGGAGGGGTTCAAAAGGGGTGGACAGGTACATAGGAAGGGTTCTGGAAGCAAAACCAGTGTGGAGCGAGAATATCTGGGACTGGGAAGGTAGAAGCCAGAGAGGAGGGGGGCAGCAAGGTCAGCTCCCAGGGTGAGGGCGACCAAGCGAGCTGAACCACTGAAGACAGTTGGCCCATTCTGCTGGCATTTAGTATGTTAGTATACAAGCTTTGTTTGGCTGGGGGTTACTATGGTTTTCTATATTTTTACTTGTGTGGGCCTACATGATGTATCATCATCTAGAGAGTCCCACACAAGAAGAGAGCTACAACATACTATTTCTATCCCGCCCCTGTCCTCGAAGCCAAACAAAGCTTGTGTAGGGACCAGGGGAACATTCACACCTTGTAGAGACGCAGAAGCATAATACAACATAGTGGCCAGGCCCAAGGCACTCAACAATGTACCACCCCCCAGCAGCATAATACAACATACTAGCCAGGCTCTGGGCACACACAGTAAGATGGCATTGAATGACAACAACACCAACAACATACTAATAGTACCCCCCCACCACCACCACCACCAATCAAAGCTTGTAGTGTAGGGCCCAGGGGGAACAGTCAATACAGATTATAGAAACACATGTTAGAAGGCACAGGACCGCACTGCAGCACGCTAGCATAAAAATACAATATAGTACTGTATTGCAATACTCCATACCCACCCCAAAAAAAACAAGTTAGAGTGCAAAGGACAGCATTGCAACAGGCTAGCATGAACATACGATATAGTCTGGAGCCCCCACCTCAAAGCTTCTTTAATAGACAGAGACATTTAGGCATTTTTGGAGCACCTGCAAGAATAGCAAGTACCCCAGCCATACCACAAAAAAGATCAGCAGAGTCTTCCTCACTCCTACTGACTATATCCAGTGATGAACCAGCCAGTCCCCGGGTCAGATGATCACCAAAACACCCTTCATTGTTTGACCCCCTAAAGTCCACTCCCAGCTGAGCTGTGAATCACAATAGAAAGTCAGGGCTTAGGTGATGGCAGGCCGGTCATTAGTTTCAGCAGCACAGGAGATTTTGAACTTTAGCTTTTTGGAAAAATTTCTGCCTTTTGACAGGCAGTCAGTCGTCGGTGTCAGGGATTTTTGAGTCGCAGCAGGACAGGACAGGGGTTGCTGCTGGGAAGGGAGTTGTGACAGGATTCAGGAAGGATTAGGTGGCTAAATGCCAGTAGTGATTTATAGCTTTTAAGGTAGTCTGCCTGGCTGCTAGGCACTCCCAGTCATCTCTGACTCGAGTCCTCCTGTGGCGGCATGCATTGCAAGTACTCCCCCTCACACTCTTGCAACAGTGCAGTGCACGCACAGAAGTCACAGTCGTCATCTCTTTCTGTCTCATTTCCTTCCAGCTTGGATCAGATTTTGGTAGTCAGCATCTTCATTTGCCCTGGTTTTTAAGGGGCCAGAAGTGGACCTGAGTGGAAGCTAGCAAGTTCAATTGGTAGCGTGGGTAGAGAGGAGGAAAGTGAGAGCCATGGGATTGGCTGAGCTTGGCTCAGACACTTATAGCTGTTGCTGGCCATAAAAATTTGAGAGGTCACCAGCAGTACACTCAGCATGTTACAAACGAAGGAACACAGTGAAAGATGTTGGCAGTACGTGGTACCTGGTGCCTTTCCGTGAAGTTAGGGCGCTACATGTGTATGTGGTATAGGGACTTGAGGAGCCACTGAATCCAGCACATCACAGAAAATCTGTGACAGCTGAGAGGTACTGTACTGCCAGTTGCTTGCCAGCTAGTTCCATGGAAATTAAAGGACTGAAGCGCTTTCTCATAGGAGCAATTCTCTCCTTTCAAGTACACAAAATTTCAACCCAACAAACAATGACCAGTGTCATACTCAGCTTGCCTGGTCATTGGTCAGTCACTGACAAGCCCAATGCAGTTTGAGTGGGACTGGACACAACAGTGACACACCTCTGAAATGCAGTTCATCATAACAAAATGTTTGCTATGCATGCATGCGCAAGCAAACATAAAAATTACAGCATGTCAGAGATGCAGAAGTGTAACCCCCCCCTCCAAATGGGGGCTTACCATAGTTGCCTATTCTCCCATCTTGCTTCCATCCATGGAGCACCTCCAGATTGCCTGCCCGGTCCCCCAAAGTAATCCCCATCTCACTGCCACCGCCCAGGTCCTCAGGTGCCCTAAAATTCCCAAGCAGCCCCCAGTGTATGTTTCAGCCCATTTCAGGCTTACCACCTTGATCGCGAGCTGCCAACATTTCTCTGGTGCCGCCGGGCACTCGCACATGTGCACTGAAGTGCCTTTGATCTCCCAACTGCTGATTTTGCGGTCAATTTGGAGGTATTTCAGCTGTTCCAGTCCCTGTTTGGTGCAATGTAGGACCGGTGACCTCAGCAAGGGACAAGACAGCCCTCTACTTTTTGTATATAAGGAGCACCACGAAGCTCTACAGATCAGGGCTCATAAATATTAATGAGAACGACATTAATATCCATGACCCACCTGTCCTAGCGCAAGAACACTTTAAATACTGGCGTTAGTGACAAGCTGTACAGTGTAACTAAATGAAAGCAAATGTGCAATGTGTAGAGGCATGAGAGGGGGCTAATAACTAATGGGGCAAACAAACAAAACTAAATATGTTGGCTGCACCAGACAGTAAACATTGGGACTCAGATAAAATGCCTGCTTGCTGCAAGGTGGCTCTAAATGTCGTCAGCAGCGACAGGCTAAAGACTGAAATAACATGGTTAAGCTGGGCAGCATTCAAAAGAGTGTAAAGGGGACTGTTGAGCTGTGGGGTCAAGAAATAAATAAAGTGTTTAACCTGGCTGCACCAGAATTCTAAAGCTGGAACTGTTTTAAAACTGCGAGGGGACTGTGTGTTTACCAGCCATGTTTGTGCAGCAACAGCCAATCGGAAAGCCAGGATTACCAAGCAGGACTCTTGGGATTTTTGCAAGAGACTTATGGGACTTTGTCAAATGCTTATGGGTAAACTGCAGGGACCTAATTCAGGTGCCAAAACAGGGAGCCAATGGTACATCGAGTGAGGCTAATGAATATTCATTTTGTGGACTGACAAGCAGGTTCAGCCAGTTATTGTGGGAGCAGCAAGTGGGTTTAGCCAATTGGGAGCCTCAGATGGACTCTATAAAATACAATGTTTTGCCAAGCTGAGCAGAGTTTGAACAGGAGCCCCACCCCCCACAGGGGTGGGGACTCAGACCCTTTGCTCCAGAATGGGCCTAGCAATCCAGTGCAAGCCCCTCCACAGGGGAGGGGGCTTTCTTCTGCCAGAGAGACAAGTGACTGCAGGCAATAGAAGTCACTAGCCTGGGGGTTGCCAGAAATTGTCCTCCAGGGCTGGCCAGTACCTTTCCACATTTTAGGGAAAACGTGGATGAACCTGAACCTTCAGCTGTGAGAAAGCTGCAAGCACATTCTACCTCAGCAGTTAAAATGCTGTTGAAAGCCAGAAACCTCAGACAGAAGAAACCATTTCTGCAAGTAATCTGAGTGAGTAACCTCGGTCTAACAAGTAAAAATCTGAGAAAGTCTGCAAGGGGCAGAGAAGCTCAGCAAGTTTAGGATGTGACTGTCTTTCTGCACCCTAGTTTAACCAAAGCATAGAAAGGGTGGACATCTGCTTAGTGATGAGAGAAGGGCCCAGTTCAAGTATATAAATGTCTGATTTGAGTAGTGCCACAGGACTGGATGGAAAGTTCTCTGGCCACGTGAAATTTCTCCGGACAGTGCATGGTGGGCTGGTAACCATCTGTATGTCCAGCTGGGAGCTGCAAATGCCAGCGAGAGCCACAAGGGACTGTGGTTGTGCATATGTGAGCCTGAGAGAGCTGCTAAGAACTGTTTTACTACCAAGTAACGTGCCGTGAGCCTATAGAGCAACAGAAACCAGTTGCTTTCAAGTGATGCATCTGAGTCTGAAAGGATCTACAGTTTCCGCTTTGCCAACAGGTAAAGTCTGCTAAAGAGTAGTGAGCCATGCTTCAAGCTCAGCCAAGTTCAAGTTATTTGAAATGGTAGTGAGCCGTGCCTCAAGCTCATTTTAATGGAAGAGTCTCAAGTGGTAAAAAGCCAAATCTCAAGTTGCCTGGTGTGTAAGAGGAGCATCTAAGCTTCTAGTTGTTTTGCAAGGACTGTAAGCATTCAGGTAGCCCTAGACTTAGGGAGGAAAGCACCCATCCTTGTCAATGCCTGTATATGATGAGAAAAAGGACCAGGGTAGCCATGCTGGCCCCTGGTTGAAGGATCGCAAGAAAAAAGGAAAATAAATAAATAAATGTGCTGAATCTGATAAATGCACTAAATACTACGCAACCATCAGCTTAGGCCTGGGACACAGCCTGGTAGTGTGCCACCTTGGGCACTGCTATATGCGTTTCCCCTGCGGGGCATAGCCTAGACATAGGGTTGAATTGTGCCAGCCCAGGTCCCAGCCTGGTTCATCCAGAGAGTGATTTGAGCCCAGAAAGGGGCACTGCCAGTGAAGCAGAGTGCTGTTTCCATCTGCAAATGCTACACCATCTTGCAGTCGGTTTGGTCATCCCGGCTGTAGGCCTTTGCCAGCCTCCTTGTCTTCAGAGTCAGAGTTCTGCCTGCTGTAATCACCTTAATCTTTCTTCTACATTCTGATTGTGACTAACCGATGATGACTTCTAATCCGTGACTATACAGAGCCCATGCCAAAATCTTAAGGGAACTGTAAATAGTTCAAAGTGCTTCCAAGTTTCTATTAGCCAAAGATCCTAGCTAATCTAGTAACATAGAAAGTCAGATTCTGTAAAGTATAAAAAGTGCACAGAAATAAAGCATGCTAATCTCATTTTCCTTTAAGGGCCCCATCTTGCTTCATGCTGGCTAACCAGCTGCAACTTAACCAGGCCTGCAGCTGTACAGACTATCTTACTGGGTACCCAGGTTTGAGGAAGGGATTGCGGGGTCCTTGTCGGGGCTGAGGATTTGGTATTGTGTGTGGGTGAATTGTAAATATGTTGATGCTTTTCAATGCAGCTAAATAGACAGCCAGGGACCTAACTATCTCAGAGGTTGATGGGTGGCTCTGTGATTATTGCCAGAGGGAAAATGCAAACTAATTGTTGCAATGTCATGGCAATCAAAACAAACCCAATTAATTTGATTAATTGTAGATAGCTTAACCTCTATTCCATTTCACCTCATCCTAGCCCTTCCCCTTGCAAATAAACGTGATGTTTGTTTTGTATAATCCTGTCTTGTGAGCATATTATTAGTAGCAAGTCAATAATTATCAAAATGTCTTAATAGTTGGGAAATGTCTATTAGGTCATGCTTGGGGTGGCATTACAGTAATGTGGGTGGGTACAGCACCGCAGAGGGCTGTACCAGGTTAAAGTTAGCCCACTAAAAGGTATACTCCGGGTGGAGGCACTGCAAAATTTTATGATGTTGGGAAAGAACCAGTTTACAGCTAAAATAGGAACACAGGCCTCTCAACCTTGGTTAGGCCTACAAGGCAGGGGTAGTGTAACCTTTCAGATACCGGCGCCAGGGTTACAGAAGGAAGGGCAAAACCTTCAGATCAGCATAGAGAGAGACCCCTCAGTGGGAGTAGAGGCAGACATGATGGAGGAGGAGGGGAGTGGGAGTGGGGGAGGAAATCAAGGATAAGAGAAAACTAAAGACGGGGTGTCTGAGGGTGGTGGCAGAGAAGGGAAGGATTAGGTGTGCAATCCCTGAACCAGATATGAGGTCCTGCAACCCACTCAGCTGCTGCTACAGCTGTATATTTTCTCAGTTGAGGCTGACATCATATGGGGGCTAGTCATATCCTAGAGATACCATCCATTTCTAAGGGTAAGGTGGGATGCTCTCTGGAAGGTACCCCACAATGTTGAAGAACATTCCCTATACACCTCCTCAGTCTCATATACTATCAGCATCCGATCACTCCTCTCTGTCAGATGCAGAAATGACCATACTGCATAAGCGACTGTCATTCCTTACTGAATCCCCTCTCCCCTCTGTACCGTCTCATGACTTGCCCCAGCAATCAGTTTGCTTCATGCTCCTTCGGCACCTGCTACCCCTTCCCCCTCCCCAACTCACAGTCCCGTGAGTTTCCCAGTCACTACTAATGCTGGCTGCCTGACCATGCCCCCTCACACCCCACCATTTTACTCTAGCATGTCCTCACTGCTCAGCCTCCCCTCATCCCACCATTTCTCCCTATACCTTATCGTCCCTCTTCCCTCTCACATCCACCGCAGTACTTACCTTTCTCTCTCGTACCTCCCTTCTTTCGCCCCTCTGCCAGCTATCCCCATCCCTCTGAACTACTGACAAGGCACTTTATGGCTGCCTATCCCTCTCCATAAAGTGTTTTTTCTTGTTATTTAACTTGTACCTATGTTTTGAGTTATTCTGTAAGTTCTGAATCCAAGCTGTATCGTTCATTGTAATGTACCTTTGCTTTCTCCTACTGTACTTTGTTTTGCAGTCTATGATGTGGAACTTTTGTAAAAAAGCTTGTTTTTTCCGAATCACTAAAAAATAAAACTGGACTTTATTTAGAACTATTTCATGGGCACTCAGTCCCCAAATGCTGTCCTGGTTGGCACTATAAGGAGGAGAAGGAGAAGGAGAAGGCAGTATAGCGCAGTGGTTTAAGGCTCTGAGCTGCAAATTTGGTGACATCCAGCAGACCAGACCTGGGTTTGAATCCCACAGCTTCCACTTGCATACTGTGTGACCCTGAACAAGTCACTTCCCTGTGCTCTCAGGTCGCACCTGTAAAAAAGCTTTCAGCTTAGTGTGCTACTCCTGGTTAAACAACTAAAAAAAAAAAAAAAAACTATAAAGATAGGTTTGATCCTGTCTCCAAACTTGTGCCAAAACCCAGGTTGATGCCCCCAAGTCTAGGTGCCTCACAGCAGGGGCACCATTTAGAGGGGGCAGAGGGGGCCAGTCCCCCCCCCTCTGCACTGCAGGCAATTGTTGTTCTTCTTGTTTTTCAGCACCTGGATCCACCCCCATAGCACCTCTGACCAGTTGTTGCCTCCCCCATTGAAAGCCGAAATGGCCCCTCTGCCTCACAGTAACCAGCTCCTTCTCTCACCAGATGACATGCTGGACACTAAGTGGCAGTTGCTGATAGATGTGATACAAGACTGCTTTCTCTTACAGCGTGCCAGGAAACAGACTGGGGGTACTCATGATCTGCTGTTGAGATAATTAGGAAATTGAAGGTGAGGAAACCACTTGGGTTCAGTGACTACAATACAGTGTGGTTCAACATAACCACAGGAGCACATCTGTTCAAAAAACTGTGGTCCGGGACTTCAGAAGAGTGGTCTTCAGAAAGATGGAGGAAATGCTGAAAGATATGCTGGTAAGACTAATCCCTCTTTGTCCCAGTAACTCACCACCTGATCACCTGAATTTGCTGCCCTCCCAGCAGTTATTTTAATTTAACTAATCCTTTTCCTCTCCTTTCTGCTCCTGCATCCCCAACTGGGCGAAGTCATTCCTCTGCTGCGGCACGGCCCCCTCCTCAGCTGGTTGCCTTCTCCTACCTGGCCGCAACACTTAAGACCCACTCAGGTATGGACTAAAAGGACTCCTAAAGCCGGATCCCAATTGGCAGTTGATTGCCTCTGCACAGCCTGCCATTTGCTACTCCCACACCGGCTCTCTCTCCTATAGGCTACACAGGATTTTTTCAGTTTAGGGGCTGCCCACGGCTTTTCGGCTTGGCAGCTCTGAACAGACTCTGCTCCTACAGTGCTTGGGGAAAATTTTTGCCCTCCTGCCCACCCTTCCCCTGGCCTTAATTAAATACACACTAGCTCCTCCCTCTACCCTGCCCCCTTTCCCTATTGGCTGCAATCTGCCTCAGCACTCTACTGCCACAGATGCCCAACCCCCATAGCTCTTCACCCTGCTCAACATCTGAATTTGCTACTTAGGCGTTCAAACCTTCCCACCCTGTGTCTCACGCCACACTAGGGACATGTCCTGATTTACTGCACCCCTTTACTATACTTCAAATACTACAACATGCTCCTCCTCAATGCAAATCTCCCAAAGTATATATATATCAGTTGGGGGGTGAGGATATAGCATGCACCAAGCAGGAAAGGGATCTTGGGGTTATCATCTCAGATGACCTCAAGGTAGGGAAACAGTGTGACAAGGCAGCAGGTAAAGCAAATAAGATGCTGGGATGTATAGGCAGGGGCATCACCAGCAGGAAAAGGGAGGTCATAATTCTGCTATACAAGACACTAGTGAGGCCCCACCTGAGTACAGTGTACGGTTCTGGAGACCATACCTATGTAAGGACATAGACAGGGTAGAGAAGGTTCAGAGGAGGGCAACAAAGATGGTGCATGGATTGCATCACAAGTCCTATGAAGACAGGTTGAAGGAACTGAACATGTACTCCTGGAGGAGAGAAGGAGAGAGGGGATATGATAGAGACATGCAAGTATCTTAGGGAGGAACAGGGTGCAGGAAAACACTATTTTAAGCGAAAAAGATGTTCCAGGACTAGAGGGCATGGGCTGAAGTTGGAGGGAGACGATTCAGAGGAAACATAAGAAAGAATTTCTTCACAGAACGGGTGGTGGACAAGTGGAACACCCTGCCAGAGGAAGTGGTGGGGGCTGAAACAATCACGGGATTTAAGAATGCATGGGATAGACATAAAGGAATTCTGGAGGTCAGGGGTAAGGGGCAACAGACTTCTAGGAAAACAAACTGAACTTACAAGCTCAAATGGTCAGACTGGGTGGGCCATAGGCCCTTATCTGCTGACACTGTCTATGTATCTATGTATCTATGTAAAGTTCCCCACAGCAGGGCATATACTTCTATGTGCATTTTTCTCATTCACCTGCAGCCTTCCCCTCCCTGCTCATCCACAGAACCTAGGTCCCCCACCCCCAGTCCTAAGTTTGACCCCTATACAGTCATAACAGGGTACTACTCCTCGGCAGCCCCCCATCCCCCCCTGGGATCGAGACAGCTACTCCTAGCCACACTTCTTATAGCCTCTTACTATCGACCCTTCTGGGCTTCGCTGCTCTTCGACATCCTATATCCCCCTGCCAGACTTACCACGTAGCACAGTCACACCTCACAAAGCACCTATGCAGTCGCTCATACTAGTCCAAAATTACTATGCTTTCTAGATGGTTTATAACCATAATTCTACTACTTCTAATATGCACAGAGAACGTAGAACTAAACCCTGGCCTGCCACAGACTACCTCCTCACCTTCTGCGTTCGCAACTACTAAAGGGCTGAAGTGTCTGCACATTAATGTGTGCCGTATTCTAAAAAAGCTAGACCTTGTTCAAACCTGGATCTCCCATGTGGACCCAGATATCCTGACTCTGACTGAAACATGGCTGAAAAAATCCACCCTGACTCTGCGTTATCCTTCCCTTCCTTTAATCTTTTCTGCCGTGACCGACAAACCAGGGGTGGTGGTGTAGCAATATGTATAAAAGACAAGTTCAAAGCTTCCAATATCGCCCCAATGAGTGCACCAGGCAAATTTGAAGCCTTAATGCTTAACCTGTCTTTATCCCCCATAGAAAACTTAACTGTAGTAGGTTGTTACCGGCCACCTTCTGTGGGCATGGAGCGCCTGAATTATCTATGCACTACTTCTGATGCAAGATAAAATGAAGTCATTATACTTGGCAATCTAAACCTGGATTGGCTAAAAAACTGCAACAACTGCCAATGCTCAAACAGTTCTGCGATGAAGCTGGCTTCACGCAACTGATCCCTGAAATCACACGGCCAAACACCAAATTTCCCTCTCATGGCTCCCTGATCAATGTAATCCTCACAAATAGGCCACACAAATTCTCCCACTCAGCAGAGTTTCACAATGATGTTAGCGATCACCGCACCGTGGCATGCATTAGAGGGCAGTCACCACCCAAGTTGTCACCAAAGTTCATCTGGAAAAGAAGCTTCCATAAGTTCAGTCTAGTCCACTACCTGTCAGACCTCAGGAACATAAACTGGACACAGTTCTACATGGCCTCAGGCATAAACACCACAGCATCCTTTTTATGCTTGCTTGCACACATGTGCAAGAAACATAGTGCCACCATACGAGTTTTCATAGGTGTGCCACCCCCGCTTCCAATGCCCTGCTCCTTTTTGCAGGCACGGCTGCACCACACCAATGAATGTCCACGCTGTCTATGACATCTGTTCAGATGCAGTGGTGTACAGTTCAAAGAAAACCACCGCTACAGTCAGCGGTGGTAACGTTTAGGCAATTTGCATACTGCCGTCGGCATGCAATTTGCATACTGCCATCGGCAGTATACAAATTGCCTACACGTCAGCACTGCATCTGAACTGCTGTCATAGACGGCTCATTTTTTTCAGATGGAACAGCCCGGTCCCCATCGGCTCCTGTGCCCCCCCCAACAAACACATAGGTAGCATACTGGGAGCCCACCCCAGCATGCTCATGCACTCAGATCCACCCCCACACACTGTATGGCCAACAGGGGTGCCAAATCCCCCATCGGCTCCACTACCCCCCCCAAACAAACTTCCAGGTGCCACGCTGGGAGCCCACCCCAGCATGGCAAAAGTCTGTATGGCCCACAGGGCTGCCCAATCCCCTGTTGGCTCCACTGCCCCCAAACAAATCTTCAGGTGCCACGCCAGAGCCCACCCCAGCATGGCAAAAGTCCATGCTTGTCTTTAAAAAACACGTATAACAAAAGAAAATGGTCCTCATTGACTCTCTGCCCCTCCCCAACCCGCTGCCTCCATCTGTGTACATCTACTTCCCTCACCCTATACTTACCTCTGGAGGTTGGCGAGATGATCTTGGTGGACCGGAACACGCCTGCACTCTTCACAGCCAACCACGTAACTGAAGAAATGCCGGTAAGCTATATAATGACATAAATGTTTTTTTCAACTTTGGTGCATATCTCGAGACATTGGATTTTTCACCAAATTTTCAACATGTGGTCTTGATATTCCCCACCATGAACTCAGTCACTGTCATTTTGTTATTCAGTCCTGAAAGGTGATTTCGTGTCACTGCGTGGAACCACCTTTCGAACTGATTAATGAAACAACAGTGTCACAGTTCATGAGGTAGGCCTAAAAACTCTATGTTGAAAATTTGGTGAAAAATCTCAAAATACTATTTTATGAACGCATCATGCAGTTCCTACAGCAGCTCAGTAACTTGGCAAATTTTTAATATTTTCCCTCCAGATTTTCAATATTGCCATTTTACCACACCTCCTTATGCACAGTACAGCTGTCATTTTTCGCATCTTGCCCAAAATGTGTTTTCGCACATGTAGCATACAATGGCTCGGTCGGTTTGCAAAATTAATGTTCAGGACAGATTAAGAAAATCACAGTGACACTATTCATGAGCAGAGGTCTTAAAATCATTATGTTGAAAATTTGGTGACAAAAGTCCATAAAATGACTGTGTTACGAGCGTGCATTGTGCAGTTTCCATGCACCCTCATAAGTTCTCGAATTCCTAATATTTTCGGTCCAGACTTTCAACATTGGCATTTTTCCACACCTCCTTATGAACAGTACAGCTTTCATTTTTCACACCCTGGCCAAAATGTGTTTTTGCACTTCAGGCGCAAAATTGCGCGGTCGCTGTGGGAAATCAGTGTTCCAGACAGATTAAGAAAATCACAGTGACACTGTTCATGAGCGGAGGTCCCAAAATACCTATGTTGAAAATGTGCTGTAAAAAATCCCCAAACTAATTACATTATGGGTGTGCGTTACTGTAGTTTCTCACGATCGCTTATGACTTCACCGGTTTTTATATTTTCACTGCAGTTTTTCAACATTGCCTTTTTTACCTCCTCGCGAACAGTACAGCTGTCATTTTTCATCCTGTTCAATGTGTTTTTGCACCTCTTGCGCCAAATGGCGCAATCGCTGTGTAAAATCACCTTTCGGCTAACAAACCAATAGTGTCACTGTTCATTCAGTGGGGTCACAAAAAGCCCATGTTGAAAATGTAGAGTAAAAATACCAAGAAACACCCAAGGCATTAGGGCTTTTGACCATAACATCCTACCCTGTGGGGACTGACAGGCATCAGGGGTGTGACCTGGGATTGTCGACAGTAATGCTCATGCCATTCAACCCCCACACCCACCTTGCAGCCAGTGACAGGCATCGAGGTGTGCCTTGGACCCTTTGGCCCCAGAGTTCACCCCATTCTCCTATACTGCACCCATTTCAGCATATTTCCTTACGGAATGAGGTGAATGTAAAGCCCAAACACCCCAAGGCACACCTTGACACTTGTCAGTGTCTGCAGGGTAGGGTGAGGTGAAATGTCAAGACCGTCATGGGTGACGATTCAAAGGCACACCCCAATGCCTGTCCATCTCTGCAGGGTGGGGGTGGAGTTGGCATCAGTTCAATACTTCACTGCCATTCTTATACTGCATCAGTCTAACTCCTGCACTTCCACTGATAATTTCGCAAGCAAACATTTGCCATTGACAAATGCTTGTTTAATAACACGCTAAGCAGTGTTGTCAATACACATGCCCCTATAATTATATGTAGCATCTGGAAGCTCTCTTGTCCATGGTTTACTTCTGAACTAAAAGCTGCATTAAACCTGAAGGATCGCCTATGGGTGACAGCCAGGTGATTCAAACTACCTGTTGACTGGGCAGCCTTCAGAGCTTGCCAAAATGACTGCACTAAAAAAAGTCAGGTCTGCAAAAGCTAGTTACTTTCTTTCTGCCTTTGACGCTGCCAAGGGCAACTCTGCCAAATTCTGGCAGATTATTAAATCAATTGAAGGTAACAAATTGTCTTCCTCACTACCTAGCAAGATTTAGTTCAAGGGAAACTCCTTCTCAAGCAAGTCTGACATCCTAACTTGCTTCAATGACCACTTCTCTACCATGTGCATGGCATTTGATTCCTCCAAAGCTGCTACTCTCACCTCCAGCTTGCCTAGAACCTCACCAATGCCCCCCAAATTAAACTTCTCCTTTCCATTTCAGTTCAAAGAAGTAGAGGACCTCCTACTCCACCTAGATGCAAGTAAAAGCACAGGCGCTGATGGCATAGGACCGTATTTCATTAAACCCAGTGTCCAGTACCTTGCAGCTCCCATACTGCACCTGTTTAACCTATCTGTCAGCTCCAGTACTGTCCCTGAAGCATGGAAGATAACCCAGGTCCTTCCCCTGTTCAAATCAGGTGACCCTATGGACCTTAATAACTACCGCCCCATTTCTATCTTACCCTTTCTCTCAAAACTCCTTGAAAAATTAGTAAATGCACAGCTAAGAGAATACCTCAATAAAAACAACTAATAAACCCTGCCCAATTAGGATTCAGACCAGCCCACAGTACCACCTCACCCCTGGCATCCATCACCAATGACTGGCTCCTCTCCATGGACAAGAAGCAAGTAACAGGAGTGGTCTTCTTGAACCTCAGTAAAGCATTCTACACTGTCGACCATGCTTTACTTCTTGACACCGTAAAAAACTATGGCATCTCCGGCCCTGCACTACTCTGGTTCCATAGTTACCTGGTGGACAGATTCCAGCAGGTGAAAGCAGATGGATCCCTATCTCCACTCCTTCCAATTACAAGAGGAGTTCCACAAGGATCAATCCTTGGACCTCTCCTATTCATGTTTTATATCAACACTATTGGAAACAATGTCAACAAAGCAAAAATTCATATGTTTGCAGATGATACTGTGATATATATCTTCAGACCTTCAGTAATCGAAGTTTAAACAGAGCTACAATCTGAATTTGACCTCCTCCAACTCAGCTTGGTCCAATCAAAACTACAACTAAAGGCAGAAAAAACAAATGTCATGTACTTCCACTTGAATCTCCTTACCTCCGTCACTAGCGCACTAACTACCCTACGCTCTGTAAAAACTCTCCTCAATGACAACCTTGAGGTTGTTAAAAACTTTAAATATCTTGGGTGTGAACTAGATCAACACCTGTCCTTCGCTGCCCATATTGCTACATTTGCGAAGAAATTGCAGCAATGCATTGGTTTCTTCTTCAGGAACAAGTCCCTATTCCCCACTGAAGCCAGAATGCACCTAGTCCAGACTACCTTCATGCCACTCCTCAACTATGTGGACATAGTCTGGGGACGATGCTCGGAATCTGTGCTACTCCAATTGGACACACTCTATCACAGGGCAATTCAATTAATTTAAAATGCCCATGAATCACTGCCAACTCTACTCTTATCTGGGCTGGACGTCACTGTCGACTAGACGCCTCACTCACACCCTCACCTGGGTATATAAAGCTCTTCTGTCAAAGCTCCCCCTACATTGCTACACTCTTCCAGTGTATGGGCAGCTCTTACTCCCTATTTAGTAATGATCTAATTTTGCTAGAGGTCCCTCATGTTCGCTCACACTTCGGTGTCATGGCTATTAGCATGCTCTACCATTAACCTGGGATAAAGTTCAACAAACCCTCAACATACAAAACCTCAAGTCCCTGCACAGTTTCAAAACACTGATCACTAGCAATCTTAGAGACTGTTGTGCTTGCCATTAACTGCATTCCGTCTCCCTCTCATGGCCTCTTCTAATCCCTGTCATGCCTATTACATTGTAGATCTATCCATTCCCCCTCCCTCTACACTCAAACGTCCTTCCAACCCAGTCAATCCGCCTTCCCATTCCTCACCCATGTCATCTCTGATACACCCTGCTGTCCTACAACTTCCCCCTCTTCCCTGCTCTAAGCCACCCTTCTCACCCTATGCTTCAGAATACTATCATCTACCCTCTACTGTTCTATGGTGAAACCCTGCTAGATAATTAAACTAAACATCCTAATGTTTTTACCTTTTCACCACTAATCTGCCATGTTATACTGTGGTGTACCCCACTGTTTATATTTCCTTGTATATAACTCTGCATATTTTTTTTGGTTAATCATGTATAATATTGCTGTACTTTATAAACTGTATATAGTGTTTAACTGAAACTGCATGCTGTCCTGTCAGGACCTCCTTGTAAATGAGCATGCTCAATGGAGTGTTTTCCTGTCAATAAACTTGAACTTGAACTAGAGGGAATGAAAAAGGCAAAAGTCAAATGAGATGTCAACAAGAGGGGGGGAATGGAGGTGATGGCATCATGCATGAAGACAGGTCAGGAAGAACAAAAAGCACAAAAAGCCAGTCTGGTTTTCCAGAGGGTGGGAGAGGCAGTAAGGGCAAAAAGGGTACTATTCCCAAAATATAAGGGAGTTCAGAGCGAACCAGGAGGATTATCTAAAAAAGTTGAAAGAGGCCAGAATAACATAAAATATGAAAAAGTAAGAAACAGGCCAGAACATTGTAAAACAAGCATTTGTCAATGCCGAATGTTTGCTTTCTGGCATTAGCATTGGAAGTGCAGGAGTTACACAGATGCAGAACAGGAATGACAGAGAAGTATTGAAGTGATGCCGACCCCACCCCTACCCTGCAGAGATGGACAGGCATTGGGGTGTGCCTTTGGGTCATCACCCATAACGTCCATGCCATTTCACCTCACCCTACCCTCCAGACACTGACAAGTGTCAAGGTGTGCCTTGGGGTGTTCGGACTTTACACTCACCCCACTCCATAAGGAAATATGCTGAAATGGGTGCAGTATAGGAGAATGAGGTGACTTTTGGGGCCGAAGAGTCCAAGACACACCTCGATGCCTGGCACTGGCTGCAGGGTGGGGCTGGGGGTGGAATGGCATGACCATTAATGTCGACAGTCCCAAGTCACACCCCTGATGCCTGTCATTCCCTACAGAATTGGGCATAATGGTCAGAAACCCTAATGCCCTGGGTATTTCTTGGTATTTCACTCCAAGTTTTCAACATGGGCTTTTTGTGACCCCACCACATGAACAGTGGCACTATCAGTACGTTAGCCAAAAGGTGATTTTTCACAGTGACTGCACCATTTGGCACCACAGGTGCAAAAACACATTTGGGGCAGGATGTGAAAAATGACAGCTATACTGTTCATAAGGCAGTGTGCAAAAATGACAATGTTGAAAATCTGGAGTAAAAATATAAAAAATTGGCAAACGTACACACGTGCGTAGAATCTGTGCAACGCACACTGGTAACGCAATTATTTTTTTGAATTTGTTCACCAAATTTGCAACATGGGCTTTTTGGGACCTCTCTTTATGAACACTGTCACTGTGATTTTCTTAATCTGTCCCAAACATTGATTTCGCACAGTGATCGCGCCAATGTGTGAAAACACATTTCAGGCAGGATGTGAAAAATGACAGCTGTACTGTTCATGAGGAGGTGTAGAAAAATGGTAATGTTGAAAATCTGTAGTGAAAATATAAAAAAATTGGTGAAGTCACAAGCGTGCGTAGAAACTGCACAACTCACACCCATAATGCAATTATTTGGGGCATTTTTTTAGCCACATTTTCAACATAGACATTTTGGGACCTCTGCTCATGAACAGTGGCACAGTGATTTTGTTAATCTGTTCTGAACATTGATTTCGCACTGCGACCGCACCCATTGTGTGCCACAGGTGTGAAAACATGTTTCAGGCAAGATGTGAAAAATGACAGCTATACTGTTCATAAGAAGGTATGAAAAATTGGCAATGCTGAAAATCTTGAGTGAAAATATAAAAAATTCTCCAAGTTACGAGCGTGTGTGGGAACTGCACAATGCACACTGGTAACACAGTCATTTTTTTGGAATTTTTTTCACCAAATTTGCAACATAGGCTTTTTGGGAGCCCACCTCATGGACAGTGACACTGTCATTTCGTTATTCGGTCCTGGAAGGTGATTCCAAGCAGTGACTGCGAAATCACCTTTTGGGACTGAATAATGACATAACAGTAATTGAGTTCATGAGGTGAGGGCCCAAGAACCCCATGTTGAAAATTTGGTGCCAAAAGTCACAAAAATGGCCAAGATATCCACCTAAGTTGACCCCCCCCATTTATGCCATTACACAGCTTACCTGCATTTCTTCACTTCGTGGTCAGCTTTGAAGAGCGCAGACATGTTCCTGCTCCATCAAAGATCATGATGCCGGACTCTGGAGGTAAGTATGGGTTGAGGGGAGATGGTGAGCGCAGAGGGTGGGTGCGGGTTGGGGGAAGGGACCCAATGGTGAGGGACAGTTTTCTTTGTCTCAGGTTTTAAGATGAAAAAAAGGACCATTTCTTTTTATAGGTGTAAGAATCAGTTTGGGGTGAAGTTAGCCACACTGGGTGGGCTCCCAGTGTCGCATATAATGGGGTGGGGTGACATGGAGGCACACTGGGGTGTGCTCCCAGTGTGCTACACAATCTTGGGGTAAACATGCTGACAGGGGATTGGGCACCCTGCTGGCAAGCGTGCCTGTGTTTGGGGGGGATGATGCCACGGGGGATTGGGCACCCCCATCGGCAGACTGGGGACAGGGCACTGAAGCTGACGGGGATTGGGTCCCCTGTCGGCAAGCATGTCTGTGTTTGGGGGTGAATGATGCCAATGGGGATTGGGCTCCCCCGTCGGCAAATGAACTGGGGAGGGGGCATGCTGACAGGGGGATTGGGCATTGGGGTGCAGCCAGGAATTTTAGATCTGCACACCAAATAGACTCATTGCTACCCCCCCCCATTGTTCAGGCCAACTACCCCTTTCCTCACTGTCCATGCTGTGTTCGTGCTCTCACCCAACGCAAGCATCCATTTTCTCTGTGTTGTATACCGGCACAGCACACCACTAGCCATACTACCACTTTGATTACAAGAAGAATCCACATTTATATAGCTCTTTTCATACAAGGGGATTCCAAAGCACTTTATAAGCAAAGCTAGACTGTTAGTGAAGTAGTTGAATGTGTGGTGGTGGCCTTATCGCACATCAACACCCACACAGCCTGAGCAATTGCATACAATATTGCATTGTGTCAAACCTCTGTACCACATCAAGGTACCCAGTCCCACAGTGGTCCATTCACACAGCACTAGCCACACCACCAACAGTTGTCAGACTAACAGACTGGCCTTTTGTTACAATATTGCACTGTGACAAGCCTCTGTACCACATCAAAGTAGCCAGTCCCACAGAGGTCCATTTACAAACCACTAGCCTCACCACCAACAGTTGTCAGACTAACAGACTGGCCTTTGGTTACAATATTGCACTGTGACAAGCCTCTGTACCACATCAAGGTAAACAGTCCCACAGAGGTCCATTCACACACCACTAGCCACACCACCAACAGTTGTCAGAATAACAGACTGGCCATTGGTTACAATATTGCATTACAATGTGTGCCCCCAGAAAAAAACAGCCATGTCTGACATGCCACCGGGCAGGCACCCCCATGTTCATTCTGTGACATCAGCAAATGAATGCTGAGTGTGACTTGACCTGTATGGGTGCGATTGTTCTATAGCTGTTTATAGCTGAAATTTAGAAAATTCAAAGCGGCAGCTGGAACAGTCAGTCACTGGAGGGGTCAGTCTGATTTTTCTACATTGCAGCAGTAACTAGTACTAAATGCTATAAAACATTGCACCCATACAGGTCAATTGAGTGTACACTCACCATTCATTGGCAGACGTTATAAAATGAGCATGGGGTGCTTGCTTGGGGGTGTGCACATGCCAGCAGGTTCAGGCTGTCTGTTCTTCTGGGGGTACACATTTGGGGTGCTATAACTTTTTCAGGAGGCAAGTGCATGCAGTTTCTAATACCCCTCAACACTGGAGCAGGTCAGCTACTATATAAGTTTGAAGGTGACAGGTTACCTGACAGTGTGCACCTGCTCTGTACTGGTTTTATACTAAAACAAGATAGATCATTGTAATGCAACAAATAAAAATGGTAAACATATGACCTTTGGGTTACAAACAATGCCCACAGCCTAGAGCATACCTCTGAACTGTCCCTGATTTTCAGGGATGTCCCTGATTTTGTCTCAGAAATTTCTTCTGTCCCTCCTAAATTTGGCATTTCTGTCACTGAAGAGTAGGGATTTGAATCACAAAATAATGCCAGCCATTGGCATTACAGTCTAGTTCTCATTAAGAAAATGCTATTCACACTAAGAAGCATGTTGTACACAGTTTCTGGAACTAATATTACTATTTTTTCAGATGTGTCCCTGATTTTGGTCATTTGCCCCTCATCGTTTTAAGCCTTGTCCCTGATTTGTGATGAGGGAGGTTGAGAGGTATGGCCTAGAGGGTAGTTGGTACAAGATAAATAGGACAGCAGGGGTCAAAATTAAGTTTTCCCAGTAGGGCCAGTGACTGGGAAAATCTGCTAGCCCCCACAGACTTTTCCACTGGCCCAGCTGTTTTATGTATTGAAATTGTTACCTTCCAGTACAGGCCCACAGGGCTAGTCAGAAAAAATTCTTACTAGCTAGATATAAAATCTACTTGCATTTTGGCTAGTGGGCTGGGGGAAAGAGATAACCCCATACTTATTTGAAAGACAGGTTCTTTATTAAGAAGTTCAGTCAGCTCAGAAAGTAATACCAATGTATAGGCACCTTTTCCACAAGTCAATAAATTCTCTGTGGTACAAGGAGGTACCTTGCTTTGTCGTAACATATCCAGTGAACACTTAACAAACATACAGTACGTTAGCCAGTACGCCAGACAGACAGACAAAGCAAGGTACCTCCTTGTACCCTAGAGAACTTATTTGTTGAAATTAGGTGCCATTACATTGGTATTACTTGCTGTACTGCCTGCCCTGAACTTGTTAACAAAGAACCTTTCTTGTACATAAATATGGGGTTATCCATGTCTTTTCTTCAACCAACTCTCTTCCAGTTGGACAACATACATTTTCATATAGCCTGCACATTCTTCAACAGCTGTGCACAGTTACAAACTTATATTCAGATATCCACAACAGCAAAAAAGGTAACGGCACCAAGTTGTACTGAAGTTGGGGTGCTTGCCTTAGATAGTAAACGTGGTAAAACAAATCAAGCCCCCACCAAGCTCGCTAGCCATTGCTGAAATAGTAAGTGCATACATCTCGTCTCATGGCTGAGGTAATGATATATGCACTTAATATTTTTGCTTAAATAAAATGTTGATACTTTTTCCCCCATTAAAGCATTTTTGTGACTTATGGTGGGTGCTTGATTTGTTCTTTTTTTATTCAGGCACAGGATACTGTACACACCTCTACACAGGCACTCTTAACTACACACCTCTTCTAGAACTCTGCTTAACAATCTCCAGTTTGTTGTGAAAATGGAGCAGCCAGCATCAAGTGAACAAATCTTTTTTTACGCTTCAAATGCATGCACAGATTGCTAATCAGAGCAGGACAGGTCCCCAAACCAGTCTAGTCCACAACTCCTTATAAGGCAGACTAAATATAGTAAAAATGCTGTTATGCTTATTTAAAGCAGCAGTACTAAGTGAAAAAAAATCAGCACTTTTTCGACAGTTTATTCCCTGTGCTCTGTTGAGCATGTCCCTGGTACTCTTTCCCACCGGCATTGTATATCACCCAGTAATCTGCTCAGTTATCTTATGTTTTTGTTTACATTTCTGTGGTCCACTGCATTGACAGTAGTAGTACTAGATAGCAGCCACAATATTTTCTGTGGTGCTACAATGGTTGTAACAGATCAATTCCTGGTTAGGTAGTACTGCTGCTTTAACGCTCTTAATTTTAGGCAGTGTGAGCAGAATGGCAACTCACACAAACCTTCGCATACAGTAAAGCTCAAATGTCAATGAAGTGACCAGCAGAGTAATCTCGTTTCCCTAGTGCAACATATTTATACACCACACCACATGACACTTTAGCAGGCATATGAATTGACTTGGCTCCACATGGCACTTTCTAATATGGACCCATATTACTGACAGCCTAAACAAGGCTCCACATGACTCTATGGAATGACCAATGTTACTGACAACCTAAACAAGGCACTGTCATCTGGTGCCTGGAGTAGTCACTTGGAAGCCCGAGACTCAGGGTAAAATCTTTTGTTACACGGATCTGTCAACCAGTAGCAGTAGACCCCTCACCCCCAAAAGCTTCCACAAGTGACTGTATAGACCCATCTGCTTCTATCTGCACTGAACCGTATTGGCAGGCTTCTATTCACCAATATGGGCCTCAATACACAGGTTCTTTAATCACATTTAAGTTACATATTAAGTTCATTAATAGTGGAGTGTAGAGCTAACCTACTGTATTTGTGACGTGTTATTTCTAGTTTTTCTGTCTTGAAAAGGTAAAGTTATACCTACTGTATGCTCTGTTATGTTGTGGCATATCTCCCATATACCAGTAGCTAGTAGCAGAGAGCATACAGTAGGCATAATTTTTACATTTTAAGAAGTGATGTGAACAGAAGCCTGCCAGTATGGGTCCGTACAGACAAATGTGGACTGTTGCCTTCAGTTTATAGAAATGGAAGATTTTGATGCAAAAAGACATAAGGTGCAGAGGTGGAAAACAATTCTACCCCATGCAGTTTTCTACTGTGAAACATCATTCTTCCTGTTCATATATTAAAGCTGCAATACTACCTAACCAGGAAGTAATCTATTACAACTGTTGTAGTGCCATAGAAAATATGGCAGCTGCTATCTAGTACTACTACTGTCAATGCAGCGGATGGCTGAAATGTAAACTAGAAAGGATAACTGAGCAAATTATGGGGTGATGCCAGCAGGAAAGAGCACCAGGTACATGATCAGCAGAGCACCGAGAATAAACTGATGAAAAAGCGCAGATTTTTTTTTACATACAGTAGTACTGCTGCTTTAATACACAACATTAAATAACACAATGCAGGGTACTCTGTGCTGCAGCTGTATAAAACTTGTGCTATTCCTGATCTGCCACTGGTGCTTTACCTCCAAAAACCAATCAACTGCATTACTGGTTGGCAACTTGGCAAATCACTTTTTCTCCACACAAGCTTTAAAGGAGAAACAAAGCAAAAGACCATTCATATAGGCATTTTAAAAGCTAACCTACATATGCAAAGTAATAACCTTGTGTGCAGAATATTTGTAAAACTTGCAACACTTGACTGACATTCTCTGTCTATACCCCCCTCCCCGATTCCACATTTAACCTAGTGTATATTAAGAAAAAAACTACCAGCAGCAACACAGGATAGAAACCAAAACAGGTTCAATTTACATACTCCAGTATCAGCTCCTCAGTTGTCTGTCTTCACAGAGAGTCAGGAACGCTCAGCACAGACTAGGACAGGCACAGTTATCATGCAGGCTCCCCCTCCTTCGCGGCTCTACCGACTGTGCTGCAGCTGCCTCCCAGCTCGCAGTACTAGTAGCTTGGTGCTGCAGTCTGGACTCCGGAGACTCAAGAGAAGGCTGTAGTGCAGTGCCAACCTGGCTGGTTCCTCAGTGGACTGGACCGGCGGGAGGCGTGGAGAGATCAAGAGAGAGAGAGATGTGATGAGCAGCAAGAGGAGCAGCCAAGAGGAGGACCTGGGCATGCAGAGCCGCAGAATGCTAATGCAGGCAGGCAAGACAACAAGGCAGACAGTCAGTGCAGAAGAAGAACCAGGCAGCAAGCAATCAAGGTACCAGGCAGGCGGCAGCGACATTAAGTTAAAAAGTGAAAATGAATTACAGCTCCTTTTAGCCGCCACCTGTGTCTATAAGCTAAATTTGTCTTCTTCAGTTGGTTCCTTCCTGCCACTGCACAGTTGCATGGACCACCACTCTAGTGCTGTTTTTCCAAGTTCTGACCTCACTGGGTAGAATTTTAGAAACTTCCCCCCAGCAGCCCTAGTAGTCTCACTGCTCTCTTTCTTGCTGCGAGTCCGACTCCGACTCGAGTTACGGAGCAGCCATGCTCTTCTCTCTGCCTGCTTCTTAGACACTCAGTCTGTGGCCACTCTCTCAGTGCTCTGCTGTCTGACCGCAACCAACTCTCTGGTGGCATCCAACTTCAAAGACTCCAAACTGGGCTCCGGCTGGCTTCCAAGTTGTTCTCTAACTTCTTCAGCTTCAATACGGCATCCAGTCAGCAAACCTGGCCACACAACACACTTAGCTGGCAAGTCTCCAACAACTAGAGAAAGTAGAGTAGAAATCTACACCTGTATGGGGCATTTAAACACCAGCACCCCAGTGTAGCCACACCTCCTACTGCCACATCGGCCCAATCACCGATGTGCAGCACTATCACAGACATGAGTGAGACCCCCCCCCGATATGTGAGCCATGGGATGGGAGGAGAATAGAGCCCAGTGGTGGGAAAAAAAGGAAAAAAAAACATTACAAAGAGACACGGAGTAAACCCGGTCGGCTGCTACCCCTGCTATTGTTGGCAGCATGCCTTGGCGTGCACGGCAGATCGATAGCTGCGCCCTTAGGGCACCCCCGAAGTCGGCTTGCTGGGGACTGTGAGAGGCGGATGGCGACAGCCGCTGCCATGTTTATTGAAATGTCACACCAGGCAAAGCACGCACTGCAATGATGGGTCGCTCCCTCATTGCAGGGGAGAAATTGTTTCAAGTTGGTGGCATGCTTCTGAGCTTCTGTCATGGACAGCATGCTCATTAATTGGTGCCACACAGACACGCCCCAAAAAGCAGTGGTGCCATTGGCCACAACATTGCCGCACCTCCACAACCTGCTACTCCAACAAGCTGTCACAACATGTTTCTTGCGCATGCACACAAGCAGACATAAAAAGTAAAGCAGAGACAGAGCTGAGCATAGCAGGGTAGATCGAGGGAGCAGAGAAAACCTCTTAATATGTACATTATTGAAAAAAAGTAAACTGAGTGTAGTATTATCAGATTAAAGAAAAAAAGGATGGGTGGAGGAGGAGGGGACAAAGATTGCTAGACTGAATGATTACTTTTGTTCAGTATTCACCTGGGGGGGACACTACTGGAGTACAAAGTGCAGGTCAAAAAACAGGGTGTGTGAAAGGACAGGAGTTTTGACCAGTCTTGGAAGAAAGGGTGCTCAGGGGCTCCAAAAAGTGGACAACATGGCCCTGGTTCTTGTGTGTTATAGCCTCGCTTGCTAAAGGAGATCAAGTATACACTGGCAATGCTGTTGGCAAGTCTATTTAATTGTTCCCAGGAGAGGGGGATGGTTCCAGACTAGAAGGTAGTTAATGTACTATTGTGCCGCTTCACAAGTATGAGGACAGGGATGATCTGGGAAATCACTTGGAAATCACAGACCAATCAGTCTAACTTCAATTGTAGCCAAGCTGCTGGAAGCCATCATTAAAGGGAAACATGTTAGTGCATGTTAATGCTTATATAAGCTCTGCTCTTTTGATTGCTGGTCCCACTGTCAGCCCTGGGTTAAGTACAGTCACAGCAGAGTGCACTTAGTCCCTAGAGAAAAGCAGAACTGGAAAACATCTGCTCAGAGATTATAAAAGCTCTAACATGCACTGCAGGGTATTGAATCCTTCACTGCTGCCTATTTCTCTGAAGTCAGCTGCAGGACACTCTGGGATTTGTAGTAAGAGGATATGTCAGCCTAGATGTAAGCAAAACTAGTCTGATACAATCTACTACACTACAGTAAACAGGAAGTAAACCAAACTGTTTTTGCACACAATTGGGCCCTATGCACAAACAAAAATGTTGCCTACGCGCTGCTTATCCGAGGCATGTAGGCACCCTCATGGGTGAATGCCGTGCAGTGTGGGTCCTGCGGACCCCTGGCGGCATCCACCAAGGGCGTATAAGTGCAGCACAAGGTGCTTAAGCACCCACCTCCTCGGCCCCTCAGGGATATCCATGCTGGGATCATGTCGGGAGCATGCCTGCATTATGCAACATTCACTAAGCTGCATAGTGCCAGGCAGAGGGGGTGCCGGGTATGCCTGCCCGGACGTGGCATAACCCAGTGCATGCTTCTGTGAATGATGGTTGCTGGGTGCAGTAGTACCGGGACCTGGACCACTGTGTTGCTCCAGTCCACAATGCTGCAGGGAAGGGCTGGGGCAGTGGCTCAGGTGACTGCCCAAAGGTGTGACTCCAGTACTGTACGTGGCTGTTCCCTCACTCCCTGCACCTTCCGCAAGGGCACAAGGGATCCACTCAGGGACCCAGTATGGGCATCCAATTAGATGCCCGCCCAGGTCTGTGTTACTGCCCCAACCACCCGCACGACCATGCACGCTGTGGGGTATGCCTGCAGACAGGTGCCCCATGGGTGCTAGTGGTAGTGCATACCACTTACTCTACACCTGTCCAGGGCCATGTAGATATGCAGGCGGAGTATTGCCTCAGATGCGCATTACCCACCCTTTCGGGCATTGGGCCCAATGTTCACATTTGGACCAGCCCCACACTTGCATGTGAGGCTTTTGGTAAAGACTGTTCTCCTTTAAGGAAGACATAGTAGGACTGTTGGAGGCAAGTGGGTTGCAGGACAGGTGACAGCTCTCATATGCAGTAGGGAGGTCTAGTAGTAGTAGTAAAATTTTATTCACTAAAAATCATGAACGGGGATAAAATACTCCATTGAGCATAGCTCATTTTCAAGGAGGTCCCATACCACACACACAAAGTTTCTATAAGACATTAAAGGAGGCAGTATGGTGCAGTGGTTTAAGGCTCTGAGCTGCAAACCTGGAGACCTGGGTTTGAATCTCACAGCACCCACTTGCATACTGTGTGACCCTGAGCAAGTTGCTTAACTACCTTGTGCTCCCAGGTCACACCTGTAAACAAGCTTTCAGCTTAGTGTGTCTCTC
This sequence comes from Neoceratodus forsteri, assembly GCA_016271365.2. Lineage (NCBI taxonomy): Eukaryota > Metazoa > Chordata > Ceratodontiformes > Ceratodontidae > Neoceratodus > Neoceratodus forsteri. The sequence goes on along the minus strand of CM028130.1, from coordinate 561,046,425 downwards.
CTGGTAAAATAAAAAAATCAGCATTCATGCAAAACAAACATTAAAAAATACAGATTCTTAACAACACAGCACATACATTTAATGACTAAATCTAGACTCTTACAACAAAATATAAAAAACATTTAACACTTACTTCTCCTAAGAGAATTCCATGCCTACCACCAAATATATTTGATCTATTTTGTTTCTTACAATTCTAATAACCCTCTCATTTACTTTTTGAAAGTTTGATGTTAATTATCAAATAAAAATCATCTATCAGGTTACCACCCATCCCTCCATCTCCCAGATCAAGTGACGTCGCCTGAACAGCAAGATAAAGAGGCTGTCAGCCATACTAACATCCAGTTTTTTAAATGGCAGGGTTGTTTTTATGTTGCTTGCACGCATGTGCAAGAAACATAGTGCCATCATCGGAGATTTCGGAGGTGTGTCACCTCCTCCTCCAGTTCAGTCAGTGTGCTGGCAGGCGCGTCCCCTGTAAGCCAATGCATTTTGGAGCTGTCTATGACACGCTCCAAAATGCAGTGGCATACAGTTGGTGGGGAGCTCACACTCATGAGCACCGATAAGAAGCGTAGCTCCCCCCACACACACACGCAGCGCGCGCGCCCGCACTGTGTACAGCCGACGGGCTGCGCCCCCTTCCCCCAGTAGTAGCTGCTATGCTGGGAGCCCACCCCAGCGTGGCAGCGGTCTTGCCGACGGGCGTCCCAACCCCGCCGGCTGAACACCCCGCCCTTTGCCATGTTGGGAGCCCACCCCAGCGTGGCAACAAATTCCATGGCCAATGTGGGTGCCCAATCCTCCGTCGGCTGAACGCCTCTGCTATTTTGCCACGCTGGGAGCCCACCCCAGCGTGGCAACAAATTCTATGGCCAACGGGGTGCCAATCCTGTCAGCTGAATGCCCCTCCATCCTCGCAGCCACGCTGGAGCCCACCCCAGCGTGGCAAAGGGTCCCATATCTTTTTTTTAAACCTGAAAACCGAAAACGTTGGCCGGGCGTGCCTCCCAACCCCACTCCCACAACCCGCACTCCACCCACTGCGCACTCCAGCTTCCTCACACCCTCACCCCATACTTACCTCCGGACTCGTGCGACGATCTTCGTGGACCGAACATGTCTGCACTCTTCAAAGCCGATCGCGAACTGAGGAAATGCCGTAAGCTGTATAATGGGCTACAGAGGGGGTTTCAACTTTGTTGCATATCTCAGGCATTTTTGGGAATTTTGCACCAAATTTTCAACATGGGGTTTTGGGACCCCTTTCATGAATGATGTCACTGTCATGGCGTTATTCGGGCCTGAAGGGTGATTTCGCGCAGTGACTGTGCAGTGACTGTGAAATCACCCTTCAGGCCTGAATACCACCATGACAGTGACATCATTCATGAGAAGGGGTCCCAAAAACCCCATGTTGAAAATTTGGTGCCAAAATTCCAAAAAATGACTGTTTTACGAGCGCGCGTTGCGCAGTTCCTACGCAGGCTCGTAAGTTCACGAAATTTCAATATTTTCACTCCAGATTTTCAACATTGCCATTTTACCACACCTTCTTATGAGTCGTACAGCTGTCATTTTTCACATCTCACCCAAAATGTGTTTCCGCCGATGTAGCGCAGAATGGCGCAGTCGGTGTGCGAAATCAATGTACGGGACAAATTAAGAAAATCACAGTGACACTGTTCATGAGCAGAGGTCTTAAAATGGCTATGTTGAAAATTTGGTGAAAAAATTCCTAAAAATGACTGTTTTACGAGCGTGCGTTGACAGTTCCTACGCACGCTCATAAGTTTGGCGAATTTTCAATATTTTCACCCAGATTTTCAACATTGGCATTTTATCACACCTCCTCATGAGCAGTACAGCTGTCATTTTTCACATCCCGCCGAAACATGTTTCCTCATGTAGCACAATGGCGCAGTCGGTGTGCAAACCCAGTGTATGGGACACATTAAGAAAATCACAGTGTCACTGTTCATGAGCAGAGATCTTAAAGTGGAATTTTAAAATTTGGTGAAAGAATTCCTAAAATGACTGTTTTATTAGTGTGCGTTATGCAGTTCCCACGCATCGCTGTAGAGGTCTGCGTAATTTTCAATATTTCCACTGCAGATTTTCAACATTGCCATTTTACCACACCTCCTTATGAGCAGTACAGCTGTCATTTTTCACATCCTGCCCAAAACGTGTTTCCGCCCATGTAGCGCACAATGGCGCAGTCGGTGTGCAAACTCAATGTATGGGACACATTAACAAAATCACAGTGACACTGTTGATGAGCAGAGGTCTTAAAATGGCTATGTTGAAAATTTGGTGAAAAAATTCCTAAAAATGACTGTTTTACGAGTGTGCATTGCGCAGTTCCTACGCACGCTCGTAAGTTCGCAAATTTTCAATATTTGCACTCCAATGACTTCCAAATACCTAAACAGCACATAGAAGCAAGCAACATTCGGCATTGACAAATGCTTGTTTTAACTCTTGCTGATGCAATGCAGTTGGGATGGAGTTCTGGAGTACCACCGTTCAACGCACAAGGGAAGTCTTGCTGATTTCTAAATTAAAACTTGGAACTAAATATTCCAAACTGCATGCTGATCTAAGACCTTGCCTATTAGTTCTTATCTGAAACAATTCTATTATGTAACCTGGGAAATTTCCGTTCCAGACTTTTATCATAAATTTCGGAAGGTTAAGAGTCCTTCTGTCCCACGGATGTAACCAATTAATTTTGCTATATAACTCACAGCGATGTGTTTTTCTGTGCACATCAAGGGTGTTGCATGCCAGCCAGTTATACATAGTATCCATTCTATCTAGTTGTGCTTCTGAGGTCCCAGCATACACTAAATACCATACTCCATTACTGGAACTATCATTACATTGTTAATTCGTAATCGGACTTCTGTTGATATACATTGTTTTAAATTATATAAAACGCCTAACTTCTTCTTTGTATTTTTATGTTGGCTCGTAGTGCCAGCCAACATATTACGTATTACACAGATTTGATGCACAGCAGCATTGGGCGAATGCAGGACACTCATCAGTAGGTGCGACCCTCATTCCCCAATAAGCCTGCATGCAGGCGCCACACCAGGAATACATAATGTGGCGAGCACATCAAACAAAAGGTCCACTGCAGTGACAGCCAAGCTCATCATGCAGCGGCACCAAAACACGCCTTCCCTACTTGCCTTTCCTGGTGAAACCCTTCCAGAAACATGACAGTGCTGACTGCCGCCGCATGGAGAGTCGACTTTAGGGGTGCCCAATCCCCCTGTCGGCATGCCGTCACTCAGTTCATGTGTCAACAGGGGAGCCCATTCCCCATCGGCATAATGACCCCCCCCATTTGTTCTGTGCCGAGTGGGGTGGCCAGTCCCTCGGATCTGCCTCCTTCGCTATGTGCCAATGGGGGGGCCAAATCCCCTGCTGGCTAGCCTTTCCCCAACACTCAGGTGGCATGTTGAGAGCTCACCCCAGCGTTCCAAATGCCCCTGTAAAAAACAAACATCCCGCAAAGTTTTTTTTTTTTGTTTCCCTGTAAAAGAAGAAAATGGTCCCTCGCGGTCTGTCCTGCTCCCTCACCAACCCGCACCCACCCTCTGCATACCCCACCTCCCCACACCCCCCTCATCCCATACTTACCTCCGGAGCCCGGCACTACAATCTTCAGTGGACCGGGAACACGTCTGCACTCTTCAAAGCCGAACGTGAACTGAAGAAATGCCGGTAAGCTTTATAATGGCATGGTTTTTTCAACTTTGGTGCAAATCTCAAGCATTTTTGGGAATTTTGACACCAGATTTTCAACATGGGATTATTGTGGCCCTTCCTTATGAATTCAGTCACTGTCATGGCATTATTCGGTCCCAAAAGGTGATTTCGTGGTCACTGCGTGGAATCACCTTTCAGGACCGATTAACAAAATGACAGTGCCACTGTTCATGAGGTGGGCTCTCAAAAAGCCTATGTTGAAGATTTGGTGAAAAAAAAATCCAAAAATTGACTGTTTTACAAGTGTGTGTTGTGCAGTTTCAATGCATGCTCGTAACTTTGTGAATTTGTAATATTTTCACTCCAGATTTTCAAAATTGGCATTTTTCCATACCTCCTTATGAACAGTACAGCTGTCATTTTATTTTACATATCCTGGCCAAAATGTGTTTTTGCACATCCAGTGCAGAATAGCATGGTCGCTGCATGAAATCAGTTTACGGGACAGTTTGAGAAAATGACGATGAGACTGTTCATGAGCAGAGGTCCTAAAATGCCTATGTTGAAAATCTGGTGACGAAAGTCCATAAAATTATTGTGTTTCAAGCGTGTTACACAGTTTCCATGCACACTTGTAACTTCACAAATTTGCAATATTTTCATGCCAGATGTTTAACACTGGCATTTTTTAAAACCTCCATATGAAGAGTGCAGCTGTCATTTTTCACAGCCTGTCCAAAATGTGTTTCCACACTTGTGGCACACAATGGTGTGGTCGCTGTGGGAAATCAACTTTTGGGACAGATTAACAAAATCACAGTGCTACTGTTCATGAGGGGATGTCCCAAAATGCCTATGTTGAAAATGTGGCTAAAAAACCCCCAATATAATTGGGTTATGGATGTGTGTTGTGCAGTTCCTATGCATGCTCATGACTTCACCAGTTGTTCATATTTTCACTCCAGATTTTCAACTTTGCCATTTTTTTACACCTCCTCATGAACAATACAGTTGTAGTTTTTCACATCTTGACCAAAATGTGTTTTCGTCCCTGTGTCACCAAATGGCATAGCTGCTGTGCAAAACCACCTTCCGGCTAACAAACTGATTGTGCTGCTCTTCATGAGGTGGGGTCACAAAAAGCCTACGTTGACAATTTGGAGTGAAAATACCAATAAACGCCTATGACATTAAGGTTTTCCAACTGTAACACCCCACCCTGTAGAGACTGACAGGCATCATGGGTATAACTTGGGATCATTGGCTGTAATGCTCATGCCATTTCACCCCCACCCACCCCTGCAGCCAGTGACAGGCATTGAGGTGTGCCTTGGAGTGTTCAGCCCTAACGTTCACCCCATTCTCCTATGCTGCACCCATATCAGCATATTTCCTTATGGAATGGGATAAGTATAAGGCCCAAAGACCCCAGAGCACACCATGACACTTGTCAGTGTCTACAGGATAGGGTGAGGTAAAATGGCATGAGTGTTATAGCTGGCAGCCCAAAGGCACACCCCAACACCTGTCAGTCTCTGCAGGGGTGGGTTGGCGTCAGTTCAGTACTTCACTGCCATTCCCATTATGCATCTCTAACTCCTGCACTACCAATGCCAATGCCAGCAAGACAACATTCGGCATTGACAAATGCATGTCTGTTACTGAGTCTATATGGGCATCCCATTTTAACAAGCTATCTAACCAGATACCCAAATATTTATAACTAATAACCTGCAAAATACCGGTCCCATCCTGTGTTTTAATTTCCAAGAGGCATCTTTCTTAAATTTAGAAAGTTTACCAACTAATAATGATGGAGTCTTCTTGTCATTGAGTTTCAGCATGTGATTTTTAAAATAAACCTGAATTTGTGTAAATGCTAACTGAAGTTTTTTTATGTACTCTAAAGATAGTACAGTTATGTAAGAACTTACCATAACAGTAGATCTTTGAGAGAGGCTCTTGCAATAGGTAATCACCTTGAGGACTGCTCCACTGGCATCAGGACCACATGGAAACTTTAACTAGCAATGCCTGTTGGGGGAATTCCCACCCAACATCAGCATGGCACTATATAGTGGATAGTCTCCATGTCTGCCTTCCAGTTCTCTTGAGGAAGACCTCCAAGGAGGAGCAACAAAGAAGCTCAGAGGAAGGAGGGAGGGAAAAAAGTTGACCTACTGCAAGAGCCTCCCTCGAAGATCTACTGTTACGGTAAGTTCTTAGGTAACTGTGCTATCTTACTTCAAGAGGGCTCTTGCAGGAGGTAACCACCTTGAGGACTGAGTCCCAAGCAGTGTGAATCAGAAGAGACTGGAACACTGGAGGCAGGAGGAGGAGGAGGTCTACAAGAAGGTAGAAATTCAGGACAGGAGTCCCCAGAGGACAGCTAGGCCAAGGCCTGCCCTGTGCCTAGAGGCAATGTCCAGACTGTAATGCTCGGTGAAAGTGTGGATAGAACTCCAAGTAGCCACGGCATAGAGGTCAGCAGCTGACACATTCCTGAAACAAGCAGTAGAGGCAGCCATGCCTCTGGTAGAATGCCCCATAACCTCCCCGGAAGAGTTTTACCATACTTCTGGTAACAGAAAATGATATAGTTGGCCAACCATTTGGATAGGTACTGTTTAGAAACTGTGGCACCCTCTCTCTTTGGTGTGAAAGAAACAAAAAGTTGGTCTAATTTCTGGACAGACTTTGTTCCATTAGTGTAATAACGCAGAACTCTATGAACGTCCAAAGTATGCAGAATCGCCTCCCCCCTAGTTGGTATGCTCGGGATAGTATACTGGCAGTTGAATTGACTGATTCAATGTAAATTCTGAAACCACTTTCAGTAAGAACTGAGGGTTGGTATGCAGAGCCACCCGGTCTCTGTGAAAAATTAATTGAGGCGTCTTACACATCAGGGCCTGAAGCTCAGAAATCCTTTGAGCGGAAATGACTGCCACTAAAAAAAATGCTTTCCATGACAAATAGTGCAACTCACATGAACCAGCCAGCTCAAACGGAGGCAGGGTCAACTTTTCCAAAATAAAATTAAGGTCCCACGGTGGCATGGAACTACACACCAGGGGTTTAAGATAGAGGATTCCCTTCAGGAAGATTTTGGAAACCTCCAGTTGAGCCATGGTTTTCCTTTCCACCAAAGCGTGGTAGGCTGAAACAGCCGACGAGTGAACCTTCAGAGAAGAGTAGCTGAGGCCCATATCATAGAGGTGCAGGAGATACTCCATGACTTGAGGAATGGGGCATGAAAAAGGGTCCTAACTCTTTGAGGTGGCCAAAATGGAGAAGTGCTTCTATTTCATGGCATATGTAGTTCCCGTAGAAGGCTTGCTAGCCTCTACCTGGACCTGTGCCACCTTGGAGAAAACTCCAAAATGTGAAATCGCTACTGTATGTCCTGAGGTGCCATGCATGAAGGTGAAGGGACTTCAGCCATGGATAGACCAAAGTGCCCCTCACCTGAGTCAGGAGATTGTGGCAGAGGGGCAGGGGAACCAGAGGTTCCACTGCTAGCTGTTGAAGAAGTGGAAAACAAACTTGGTGAAGCTAATACGGTACAATCAGAACCATGTTGGCCACCTTTGCCTGAAGCTTGTGAAGCACCCTCTGCAGAACTGTAAAGGAAGGGAAGGTGTACAAAAACCTCCCTGTGTAGCAGAAAGATTGCACATCTCACCAGAAAACACCATGCCCTGGAGCAAGTGAGCAAAACTTGGGTAGTTTTGCATTGTATGGAAAGATGAACAGATCTAGTTCCGGATGACCCCATAGCTCAAAAATGTGATTGACCACCTCTTGCTTGAGCTCCAACTTGTGGGCTCTGACTCTAGTGCAGCTGAGGTTGTGCACTAGGATGTTTTGCATGCCCGGAAGTTGAATGACTGTGAGGTGAATTTGATGCAAAACTGCCCAGTTCCATACTCGCATCACTTCCCAGCAGAGGGGATAGGAGCGAGTGCCTCCTTGATGGCTGAGATACCACATGACACACATATGTTCTGACTGAACTAACAGAGTGTCCTGGCAAAGCAGGTGCTGAAAAGCCTGAAGGGCATATAGCACCACTCTCATCTTCAATGCATTTATGTGCCAATTGATTTCTGATGGAGACCACAACCCCTGGGCTCTGTGGCTCCGGAGATGAGTGCCCCAGCCCATCCCTAACACACCTGTGGTCAGGGTCTGGGAAGGAAGAGGGGATTGGAAAGGGACCCCTCTGGTGAGGTTGTTGAGGTTCTGCCACCACAGGAGATCCTGTTGCATCGAATCAGAGACCATGGCCATGTGGTCCAGGTTATCCGGCCTTTGAGCCCACTGTGCCCTGAATGTCCACTGCAAGATTCGCATGTGGAGCTGGCTAAATGAACAGTGGGAATGGCTGCTGCCATGAGGCCAAGCAGTTGAAGTATTGAGCTGGCCAGAACCCGCCTGCTGCAGGCAACCAAATGAACCTGTCTGTGCAATGTTTACGCCCTGTCCATAGGAAGGAAAGCCATAACCTGTGCCATATCCAGCACTACTCCAATTAATTGGAGGTGCTGGAAAGGGACAAGTTGGGACTTTGAGAGGTTTACAGTGATCCCAACCTGTGTAAAGAGGTACAGAGTAGCTGAGAGGGAAAGTTCCAGCTGCTCCCTTGACGGGGCTGACAGGAGCCAGTCATGCAGGGAAACATGTAGTGGCCCTGATGCCTCACAGCCACTACCACTACTGCCAGGCACTTGGTAAATACTCAAGGAGCCAAGGAAAGGCCAAAGGGGAAGGCCTTGAACTGGTAATGCTCCCCATGAAAATTGAACTGAAGGTAGCAGCGATGGGCCTGAAAAACTGGAATATGCTGACTAGCATCCTGCATATCCAGAGCAGAGAGCCACCGTCCCTCGTGCAGGAGGGGCAGCAGGCCTGGGAGAGTCAGTATTCAAAACTGCTTGTACTGTATGTACAGGTTTAGAGCCCTTAGGTCCAAATGGGATGCAAGTCTCCCGTCTTTTTGGGAACCAGGAAGAAGTGGGAATAATACCCCTTTCCTTCCTGTCTGGATGGAACAGGCTGTATTGCCTCCTTTTGTAACAGAGCCTGAATTTCATCCCTTAAAAGAGGAATGTGCACCTTTGGGTAGTGGGACTCTACTGGGGGCCTGTCTGGAGGTGTTTACCAGAACTCCAGGGTGTGGCCCTGTCCAACTAGCTGAAGAACCCATAAGTCAGTAGTTATTGCCCACTACCTGGGCAGATGACTGGCAAACCTTCCACCCACCGGTTCCTCTGAAGGACTGGGAGGAGGGAGGGTGGACTGCGAGTCAAGGGAGGGAGGAATGGTTGGTAAGAGTGACACCGGAGGCTCTTTGGGCCTTCATCAGAGGAGCGGATGAAGCTGATGGAGCCTGACATTTGGATTGATGCCTGGCCATCTGTTTTTGCTTCGACTGCCACTTTGCTAGGCACCGAAAAGGCTTCCTAGCCTGAAACTTAAGGTGGTGCAATGAATGGACTGATCTAAGAGCCTTCCCCTTATCCTGCAGACATGTGATGATGTCTTGGGCATCACCCCTGAAGAGGACTGAGCCCCTGAAAGGAGCATCCTGGATGGCCGTCTGCACATCTGACACCAGACCAGAGACCCGTAGCCAGGAAAATCTCCTGATTCTAACCGCCATGGTGACAACCCTGGCTGAGGAGTCCACAGCATCGTAGGTGGCCCTCAAAGAATGCCTACAGGCAACCTTGGTGGAATGAATGGAGTCTGCTAGGATGGATTTGGGCTCAGAGTCTGGTAGCACCGCTATAGCTGACTCTGGCTAAAGAGGGACTTTTGATAGACCAGCATATGAGCCACATAGTTTAAGGTGCTTATGGACAGCGTAGAAGAGGAATAAAATTTCCTTCCAGATTGGTCCAGCTGCCTTGACTCCTTGTTAGGAGGAGAGGTGCTCATATGTTTCAGCTTGGACAATCTATTATGAGCTGCTGCAATGACTACTGAGTCCACCATGGGGTGGACGCTAAGATGGTCTTTCCCCTCTGCCATCCGATAAGTCTGGTTGGCCTTTTTGGTTACCACTGGAATCAAAGAGAGCATCATCCAAATAGTGGATGCCAGATCTTTTTGTGGCGCCAGCCAAGATGAAGTGAGGAAAGGGGCTGCTTCCTGTATGTCAAGATGCTCTGCCAATCTTTGGCACGTCAGATCTTGGGCATCTGACTTCTAGTCATAGACCTCCACAATTTTCTTGAGAAGGTCTGTAAAGGAAGGGTCCTCAGGTGGAGACTTTGGCGACTCCTTGGGATGAGGTTCCTCCATAGGAGGAGTCTTGAACCCCAATGTGTAGGAGGAAGAGGCATCAGAGTTCGAGTCAGAGGACCAGACGTCATGTTGGGAAGGCTCCCATGTGTCAGGGGGTGCTTTACCTGTTGTCTGCCCTGACTGAGACTCCTTCTGAAGGTCAGATGTTAGTTGCCGTGAGTCCGGCATTGGAGAAGACCTGGGTGGCTGGCCCACTGAGTCTCTGGGAACCGCTCGAGATGGGTGGCAGCTGTTCAGCACAGACACAAGCTGGGCCTTAGTCTCAGACCACCATGATTGCAGAAGGCCTGGACATCTGCCTGAGGCTAAGGAGGAGGCAGAGGGGGCTGACAGGCCGGTGGGTATCCTGCAGGAAACCCCGGTACCAGAGTAGCTCAGCATATGATAAGCTTGTGTCAGGTAACCTGAGAAGGATAAGTGGATGAATATCCTGGCATCTGGTATCCAGACAGCGGGCAGCCTGAGTACATTGAGTAATGTGGTGTTGGTAACCTGATGGAAGACCCAACAGTGGTGCTGGAGGGTCTAGAAGTAGACCCTGAGAAGCCCCTAATCCTGACCTTGAAGGACCAGGAAGAACCAGGTAGAACATCGGACCAGGTAGTGGTAGACATGGTATCAGGGTCGGTACCTCCATCAGATAAAATGGTGGCAGGGAACCCTGAGATCGGAAGATCCAGAAGAGGGCTAGGGAAGGCACCCCCTGACAGATGACTCCCATCATCGACACCTCTCCCAAACAAGGAGGGCAGAGAGAGCTCTTCCATAGGGGAAGAAGGGGTGGTCCAGTGGGGGGACCCCACCAGGGAGAGCTGTGGCACAGCTGGCAACTGTGAAACATCAGTGCCCTCACTGGACCCCAATGCCAGGTCAGTCAGGCAGACGTCGGGTAAACCGATGCCTGGCTTATTGACTGGGCTTATTGGGCTGACATTGGTGGTGCCAATGCCTGACTTAACCATAGCCAGGCGAGCTCAAGGGCCTCCGGAGCCCAATGACACAGCATGGCCTGGGCACTCATCAAAGGATCCCATGAGTGGTTTATCAGCCCCACCAGACAACTTATACCCGCTATTGGAAAGGGGCCTAAGAGCAGTGGAAGCCTCAGATGTAGCCGAGACACTCACAGCCACTGTAACCAATGGCGGCGAGAGGTCTAAGGACTGATACTGGTCGAAGCAGCCTTGACCGCAGCAGCCTACTTCCTGGAGGAAGAAGGCCGCTGCTCACCGGATTGACCCAAGGGTGGCCACGAGTGAGAGGGGCACCTCTCCTGGTCCCAGTGTTTCTCTTTCTGCCTCTTCTTCTTGTGCCTTGAGGGATCAGTCAGGGAGGAGGAAGCGCTACAGAGTCTTTGAAGCTCCTTTTTCATAGTGGCCATAGTGCTTTCATAGTGCTTGAGTAAATGCGCCTCAGGGGCCTGCTGACAACACTTCTTTGTGGCCTTGTTAAAGCTGGAACAGGCCTCGCAATCCTCAACCTTGTGCTCTGGGCCTAAGTAGAAGAGGCAGAGGGTGTGAGAGTCTTTGTGTAGGAGCTGAACGCGGCATGAAGTGCACTTGTTTTTATGTGACTCGACGAAAGACATCGACAACATGCACAAAAATTAAAGAAACTTAAATACTCATCTGATGTAGAAAATGGTGGAACTGGAGCATAAGAACTCCATGAGGTCCGATGTGATCAGGTTGACAGTGGGAAAGAACTGGAAGGCAGGAGTGGGGACTGCCCATCATACAGTTTCATACTGATGTTGGTCACGTGACGTCAGGTGAGCGCCCCTCCATCAGACACTACTAGCTAAAGTTTCTTTGTGGTCCTGATGCCAGGGATTGCAGTCCTCAAGGTTACTGTCTACTGCAAGAGCCCTCTCAAAGTAAGATCTTGCTGAACTATCCTGATAAGACTTCTTTGACTGGGTCAACAAGGCAGAGGACAGGGACCAAGCGGTGAATGTGCTGTAGCTTTTGACTTTAGCAAGGCCTTTGGGTCCATTCCACATGGAAGGCTAATAAAAAAAGCCTGGCAACCTGTAGCTTGGGGAAAACTGACCAAGTGGCTAGAGAACTGGCTGGGGAGCTGTGTCTGAATGAATGGTTTGCTATAAGTGTGTGTGCTCCCATTCATTCAGAGGGCAGTTAGCCAAAGTGGTAAGAGGAGGATCTGTGCTGGTCACCATCCTCTGTTCCAACTGAGTTTTCTGTTTTGTATCTTTGAGTTGGGTCACAGGTGTTAAGCAGGGGTGGAGGGTGGTGGGTGCTGAGTGGGTGGGCCAGAAATGGATGTTACTTATTCATGAGTGGGTCCTAAGGTGGTAAACTGGGTGAGAAATTGGTTGGAGGACAGGAGACAGAGTGTGGTGGTAAATGGAGTACCCTCCGAGGAAGGGCGGGTGACAAGCAGGGTGCCACAGGGATCAGTACTGGGACCAGTCCTCTTTAATGTCTTTATTAGCAACATTACTGAGGGGCTAGAAGGGAAGGTATGCCTTTTGCAGATGGCACTAACATTTCTAATAGGGTAGACACTCTGGGGAAGGGGAAGATATGAATGGCAATCTAGGAAAGTTAGAGAAGTGGTCAAGGGTGTAGCAGCTAGGTTTCAATGCACATAAGTGTAAGATCATGCACTTGGGGCACAGAAACCCTGGGGCAGAGTACAAAATGGAGAGGTAGTATTAACCACCATCAAACAGGAAATTGACCTGAGATTAATCATATCTGATGACCTAAGGTGGACAGACAGTGTGACAGTGCAGTGGGGAGAGCTAGTGGGATGTTAGGGTGCATAGGGAGGGGTATCACCAGCAGAAAGAGAAAGGTTGTGTTACCAATGTATAGATTACTGGCGAGACATCACCTAGAGAACTGGGTCCAGTTCTGAAGACCACATCTCCAGAAGGACATAGACAGGGTAGAGGCCATCCAGAGGAGGGTAACCAAAATGGTGCAGGGTCTGCATCACAGGCCCTATGAGGAAAGACTGAAGGACCTCAATATGTACGCCCTGGAGGAAAGGAGGGAGAGGGGGATACAATAGAAACATTCAAATACCACACAGGTATAAATAAAGTTCAGGAGGGAAGCATTTTTCAGAAAAAAAAGTGGAGGTGGTGGGGCCAAAAACGGTAACGGGCTTTAAGAATGCATGAGATAGGCATAAGGGAACCTTAGAGACAGAGAAAGGGGGGGGGGGGTAAAGCCAGAGATCAAATAGGATCTGTGGGGTTACAGTAGGTGGGGAAAATGGGCAGACTAGGTGGGCCAAGAGGTCCTCATCTGCCATCAATTTCTATGTTTCTATGAGTGAGATGTGAAAGACAAGTGAACTGATAAGTTTTACTGCTCTAGTCTTTCCTTGTAGAAGAAGGAGAGAGGCTGCATGGGTGCTTACTGATGGCTGGGTGGGGAAAGGGTGCTATAATACTTATTGTGATAGTCAGATCTGGATGGGGGAGGAGGGGAAGGTTTGGGGTTCTACAACCGGTGGAGGGAGAATTTTTGTTAATGCAGAAAACCCTCTGCCAGACTCCCTGAAGTGACTATTAGCGAGCAAAGTGTTATTTTACAGAGTCATCGCCAGGTGAATTACTATACAAAGTGGCCATAAGTGGGTGAAGTGTGAGTTTGTGTAGTCTTTTTTTTAATTTAATGAACTTTATTGACATTTTCAAAAAATACCAGACAAGCAGACATGTATACTATAAACTACAACACACAACACTAAAAACATAAAGTTCTCTATACTAGTATCCTCCCCCACCCACAGTCCCCGGCAGCACAATATATTAAGGTTATAGTCCTTTCAGTCCTTGTATACCCAGAAGTAACTGCATAAAAATCCAGGTAATCATCATAGATAAAGCTGCGAAAATAAAAAGACAACAAACAACAAGAAACTCCTGGCAATCATGAGGTAGAAGAATATACCAAGACTAATGTGTGTAATTTTTCCCATTTCTTCTTGTACACTGGCAGGCGATTATGAAGACTAGCTATCATTCTTTCTATTTTCAAGTTATGCAGTAACTCATTAAGCCACTCAACATGTGAAATCTCAGACTGGTCTTTCCAATGGTGTAAAACCACTTTTTGACCAATAGAGAAATCAGAGCTAGCCAGTATCTTCTTTCTTTGACATGCACCATGGAGTAATCACCTACCAAGAAAATCTCAGGGAGAAAGAACTCCTCCAGTCCCAAGAGTGGGTCCAGTTTCTGTTTAATCTTTTCCCAGAGAGGGGAAACCAATGGACAATCCCAAAGGATATGCCTAAGGGTCCCTTCTGCTTGCCCACACCTAGTGCATAGGGGAGAAGAAAGTTCCCTCATTTTAGCCAAATGGACAGGTGTATAGTTGATATCATTTAAAATAAAAATAATGGGGGAGGTGGAGCTTGTCATTAGATAACAGGTGATAGAGATCTGACCATATACATTTCCAGTCATAGGTAGATTCTTGAAAATAGACCTGTATCTAGAATAACCTGTCATCTCGGGGAATAATTTAGCAAGTAGGACCTTGTTTAATTGGGAGACCAAATGGGCCTGCCAGGCTAGTGTGTGGAACGACTGGAAGAGCTCTCTCTGGTTGTTGGCCATGGAGCCAGGCCAAACCATGCAATCAACAAATGATGAATCTGAAAAATGTTAAAAGTAGACTGGGCTGGTGTATTAAAGCGAGTCATCAATTCTTGGCTCTGAGGAATACACCCATTGGAAAGAAGGTCAAGGACTGTCTTCCCTGCTAAGGAAGATATAATTCTGGAATTCAACATTCGGCTCCCCACCTTAAAATTTGGATTACCACGAATCAGCTGGGAAACATCCAACGTATTGGGAATATGCAGCACTTTACAAAGTTGTATATGCACCCTCAAAGACGTAAAAATGACCAAATTCCAAAGTGCTTTGGGCAGATTCTTAGGGGATATAAAATACAAACTATCTTGTGAGATTCCAGTTTCTTCCATCAAAGCCCTCTCAATTTGAAGCCACAGGGATGTATATTGAGCACTTTTTGACAGGGTCTTTACTCTAGGCCATTTAGCGTATTTTGTTAAATGACTCGCAAAATAATATGAAAGAAAATTGGGTAGTTTGAGATGGCTCTACCATGCCGGTTTGACATCCTTTATGTTGACTGGCATCTCACTGACAGAAATCATGTCAACCATAACTTGTGGTCTACACGATTCCTGTGTGTCTCCCGGTCCTGTTTTTATTATTTTTATAGGGGGGCTCTGTTCCCCACCCCCCCATCTTTAGGATTCTCAACTAAAGTCTGAGTTGATTCAGGGTGGGATTGCAGGACTGGGAGACAGCATGCCCCTGTCTTGGGCACATCAACACAATGACCTGTCAGCAAAGTGTCTATTCTGCCGAAAGGGGTGTATTTCGCTGTGTTGGTGTCGCCATAAGGGTGGCATACTGTTTAAGACCCCCCATGTCTTTAGGGTGTCCAAGTTGGTTATAGGCCCTACGTGGAGTTTTACCTTTCCACAGGAAGGACGGAATCAAACCATGCAATTTCTTGAACCAACTAAGGGGAAGCATAAAATTCAACATGTTTAAGGGATAAAACAAATGGGGAAGAACATTTGTTTTGATAATATTAACTCTACCTTGTAAAGATTAGGGAAGGGAGGTCCATCTTTGTAAATCCTAATGGAGTACCTTAACTAACTCATCCAGCTTCAGTTCTTTCATTAAAACCCAGGATTGTGCAAGAGTGATGCCTAAATACTTAAGCCTGGTGGTTCTTGCCAGTCCCAAGTGGGCAAAGTCAGAGCTAACAACCAATGGGTTTAAAGTAGAGATGCAGAGAAATTAAATTCTGCTGGCGAAGTGACCGTGAAGTGGCCACTTCATGTTGTCACTCTGCTACGTGGAGTGGACAATTGGTGAGGCTCACTTCGCCTTGTAATTATTAATTTGCGTTGTCATTCCACCTTAACGCGAAGTAAGGTGGAGTGACAACAATACTGGCAGCCCCCCAGTGCCCTCCCACACACACAGTCACCAGAATTAGTGTGCATCCTCAAAATACTACTGTCTTGTGTCCAGAAAACTCCCCAGTGCTGACGAAGTGAAATGAGAGCACAACAAGGAATACAAAGTCTCCCAGAATTAATGGCACACTCAGTGATGCACGCAGTAGACATGGTCACATCACACACAGACACCAGAATTAATTTGCATCCCAAAATGCTACTGTCTTGTGTCCAGAAAACTCCCCAGTGCTGACAAAGTGAAATGAGAGTGTAACAAGAAATGCAAAGTCTCCCAGAATTAATGGCGCACTCAATCAAGCGTGCAGTGGTCACACACAGTCACCAGAATTAATTTGCATCCCTAAAATGCTACTGTCTTGTGTCCAGAAAATTCCCCAGTGCTGACAAAGTGAAATGAGAGGATAACAAAACATGCAAAGTCTCCCAGAATTAATGGTGCACACCATTATGTGCGCAGTGGTTACATACATTCACCAGAATTAATGTGCATCCCCAAAATGCTACTGTTTTGTGTCCAGAAAATTCCCCAGTGCTGACAAAGTGAAATCAGAGTGTAACAAGAAAAGTAAAGTCTCCCAGAATTAACGGCGCACTCAGTCATGCGCATCGTGGTCACACACAGTCACCAGAATTAATTTGCATCCCCAAAAATGCTACTGTCTTGTGTCCAGAAAATTCCCCAATGCTGACGAAGTGAAATGAGAGTGTAACAAGAAATGCAAAGTCTCCCAGAATTAATGGTGCACTCAATCATGTGTGTAGTGGTCACGCAGTCACCAGAATTAATTTGCATCCCTAAAATGCTACTGTCTTGTGTCCAGAAAATTCCCCAGTGCTGACAAAGTGAAATGACAGGGTAACAAAAACTGCAAAGTCTCACAGAATTAATGGTGCACTCCATCATGTGAGCAATGGCCACACACAGTCACCAGAATTAATGTGCATCCCCAAATACTACTATCTTGAGTCCAGAAAATTCCCCAGTGCTGATGAAGTGAAATGAGAACGTAGCAAGAAATGCAAAGTCTCCCAGAATTAACGGTGTACTGCAAATGCACAGACAGATTAAGATTGCGCTGCGCACTCAAGAGATGCAGTCACAAGGGCACAACATCACCTAACCAGTGCTCACAAGTCACAAATCCAAATCAGGAAAAGAATACCTTTTGCTGGTTGAGGGGGTAGTGCATGGTAGTAACAGTCCACTACCAGTAAAGATACCACAAAGCAGTATAAAAAAATTCATGCAGGTGTGGTGGATAGGTTCACACTGCTGCAATTACTATGGCACAATAAAAGGTGTCTGATTTAATGGCACGCATCACACACACGCTCAAACATACTGCAAGTAATGCGTATCAAATTGAAAACCTTTAGCAATATAACCAAATGTTTTAAACAGACTGAAATTATACACTGTTGCACCACCACAGTCAGACAAAAAATGTCAAGAATTACTGAAAATATTACTGTGTGTACATTATCACAGTTATACAAGAAAAATATAACCAAAACAGAAAAACTGCCTTTTTCTCCCAATTAATCTACCTACACCTGTCCCCCAAAGCACACTTCACAGTACCCAGACTGACTGTTCTAAATTAACATTCAAAATCCACACACAAACAATAAACACTCGATGATATGAGCACAAGAGGGTTTCCTACAATCGATGTACTAAATTTTGAGCAAAAAAAAAAAAAAAGGCTCAAAAAGGCTTTTTTAACAGCTTTTAGATGATTTGAATTGCAGAGCTCTGAGAGGAAACTGTCTCCATCTTCCATTACACACACACTGCACAGAACTGAGGCTGTGCAGAACAATCTAGAGCCCATGTGACCTGCAATCCCATGAAGCATTGCAAATTCACCTTGGAGCTCAATAACAAGGAGAAGTGATGCGAAGTACATTCATTTCAATGTACTTCGCCTTAAAATTGGTGGAGAAGTGGTTTGGGGAAGGCAGAATAATGCAAAGTCATTAGTTTCAATGGATTACGCGTTCCTCATCATGACGTAAAGTACTCCGCTTCGTGTTGCGGAGCGCTTCATGGATTTCGCTTTACTCCGCGAATCACTAAGTGGAGCGAATTTTGTCCACTTCTCCCACCACTAGTTTAAAGGCATTATAACCATTTTATCTAAGTTAAGTTTGTAATTGGAATACTGGCCAAACTCTTTAATAATCTGAAGGGCTACCTTAAGTGATACTATAGGATTTGAGAGATGCCATAGTATGTCATCCACATATGCAGAGAGTCTGAGGTCTAAAGAAGCAACAGGAATCCCATTTATGGAAGGATAGGTTCTAAGAAGGGTCAATAGGGGTTCCAGATAGAAGTTAATTAAAAGAGGGGAAAGCAGGCAACCTTGGCGAGTACCAGAGTGTAATTCAGTCTTCTTAGATAAAACTACATTACAGTAAATTTCCGTTATGGGACAAGAATACAAAGCTTGTATCCACTTAATATATACCCTAGGGAAACCAAACTTTTCCAAAACTACAAACAGGAATGCCTAGTTCACTCTGTCAAATGCTTTTTCTGCATCCAGAGAGACCAAAGCCATGGGTTGATTGGCCTCCCTGGAGGCAGAAAAGATGTGTGATAACATCCTTTGGTGATCAACAGAAGATCGACCCTTCATGAATCCCACCTACTCTGGCCCAATTAGTCCATCCCAAATTTGCACAATTCTGTTGGCTAAAATTTTGGCAAAAAGTTTAATGGCGTAGTTCATGAGAGATATGGGTTAGTAACTGATAACTTTATCTGGGATTTGCCCAGTTTAGGTATAACTATTATTAACGCCTCTAGTAAAGAGGGATCTGAGATCCCTACTTCACAGAAAGAAATATACAACCTGCGAAGTATAGGGTAAGCTCAGTGGTGAATGTTTTATAAAAGTCAGGAGAAAAGCCATCTGGGCCAGGGGATTTATCAGAAGGAAGGGAACTAATGGCTGCTGAAATTTCTTGTAAAGATACAGGACCTCTCAGAAAATGTTGCTGGTCTTGGGTCAGGCAGGGGAGCTGAATATGGGACAAATATTCACATATTTCTGATATAGTAGGGGAATTAACTGGAGAACCATACAACTGTTGGTAGTACTGGGCAAACTCATTAACTACCTCCTTGGGTGCAGTTTTCTGGGAGTTATCAGTTTGGGATGGAATAGAGAGCACTAAGCGGGAAGCTTCTTGGTTCTGCAGTTTAAGGTCAAGGAGATGCCCTGCTATGCTGCCCTGGTCAATATAAGTAGAATGAGTTTTTAATATAGCATACTCAGCCCGTTCCCTCAGATTCTCTGCATACTGATCTCTCAAGGCTAGCAATTGTTCTTGTTTCCTCTCCGAGGGATCCAAGGAGCTATTGCCCTCCAGTACTTCAATACGGTCAAGAATAAGATGAAGAGAAGCTTAACACTGCTTCTTCCACCTGGAGGCCTGAATGATAAGCTCTCCACAGAGAGCACACTTGAGAGAACACCATAACCTCCCAAAACCTGATATAGAGCCTTCATTGTGCTCCATATACTGGGTGATACAAGTTTTAAGGCCTGTGACCACCAAGTCTTCTTGAAGAAGCTGGTTATTAAGCTTTCAGATTTTGTCCCGAACCATTGCAGGGGACATGTCGCATATCAACCATATCGGTGAGTGATCCGATAACATTCTAGCAGAGATCCCTCCATTCAAGACTGCCGATAGGAGATTCCTACTAATTAAAAAATAATCTAACTGACAGAGGGACTTGAGGACTGGGGAGTAAAAGATATAACCTATTCAGAGGGATTAAGGACCCTCCAGGGGTCACACAGACCACTCATGTCCAACAGTTCTTGAAAGGATCTTTGGGTGAGGGACAATCCACACAATACTCAACCTGTCTAATCCAGAGTTGGATTTAAACTAAGATTCCAGTCCCCGGCCAAGATAATTGGTAGGTGGGCAAACTGGGCCAGTTGGGTCAATAAACTGGCAAACAAATCCAGTGAATTTGTGTTTGGGCCACAGATACACCTCAACACAACTTCAGAATGGCCCAATGTGCCTCGTAGCAAAATATATCGCCCATGGGGGTCCGCTATACTTTGTAGCAATTGGAAGTTTGTTCCCTTAATAATTAAAATCACAACCCCTCTTTGGCTTTTTGAGTCACCTGCAGCGAAGGCCTGTCCCACCATCTGCCTATGAAAGAGAAGCCCCTCTGTAAAGAGGAGATGTGTCTCCTGGAGAAAGGCTACCCGACACTGTAATAGTTTCAAGTGCCTCAAGATCTGGTAGTGCTTCACCCTGGAGCGGGCTTCTCTAACGTTCCAAGTAATAAATTTTATAGCCATAACCTAGTAGTAAAAGAAAATAGAAAAGCTTATGTGTCAGCATCTGAGACATACTAACACATAGATATGGTCTATAGAACACAGCAAAACAGATATTACCCCAGGGACCCCTATATTCTTCCACCCCTGCCTCCCTCACTCCCCCCAACAATTATGCAGCATAGCATAGAGAACTATAGATCCCAAAAATGTCCCCCTCTCCCTCCCCTCCACACACCAAAACCTTAAATCTACATCCCCCAGTCCTGACGACTGAACCTACATACCCTTTCAGGCTCTGATGTTGAGAACTCCACCTGACTCATATGCCCCTCCC
This sequence comes from Neoceratodus forsteri, assembly GCA_016271365.2. Lineage (NCBI taxonomy): Eukaryota > Metazoa > Chordata > Ceratodontiformes > Ceratodontidae > Neoceratodus > Neoceratodus forsteri. The sequence continues at coordinate 561,025,719 of CM028130.1, read as the reverse complement.
GCTCTCCTATCCCGAAATGTAAGCGATCCCAAAAAATAGCCACCAATGTTAACTTGCATAGTATAATTGGCTCTGTACTTAATCTCCAATAAAACATTCCTCTCTATTATCTGATTCAACCCTCCTACAAATGAGCAACTGTTAAATCAAAATGAAAACCGTGAGCTACAGTTAAGTAAAAAGAAAAGAGAATAATGATGTGCGTTTTGACAGGTTGCCCTATGGTAATACACTAGTGACGCACCCCACTAGATGGTGTTTCACATCTGGCCCACAATACTTCTTGCAGGAGTGATCGTGATACAAATCGATACTTATATAAACAAGATCGCACTTTCCTGTAACATTGGCTTTAGAAACAGCTGCATAATAATGAAAAAAGAAGAAAATCATACATCTTAAACTAACACACTCCCATGGACAGGGCTGCCACTTAGTAGGATAGGGTTCGACTGGAGTGTTAGCCTACATATATGATAACCATATCTATGTAAACAAGGAAGGAGGAAAAAAGGAAAGAGAAGAGAATAAATAAATAAAAGAAATAAAAACCAAAAAATAACTACAAAGCCACCACTGTTCAGGGTCTCTTTCAAGTCTTATGCCACAAAGCCAGGAGATAGTCCCCATTTCGACAAACATTAAGTCCTGCTTTCTTTATTGAAACATTTCAATGCAAACGTGGGAATAAGTCGCAGTTCAAAGCATGACAGTAAGCACTTCGGGCCCTGAGTTGCTGTGAGGGGACCTACATAACCACAGAACATACAGTAACAGAAAAGTCTCTAGACATGCAGGCTGGAGCTTAAAACCACATGTATTCTTCTGTTACTAGGAGTTTCCACGAGGTTGCAGGTAGACAGCACTTCACCCAGAACATCCTTCACTTAAATAAATAAGGGTACAATCCTTTCAGAGCATCTCTGGCCTTTTCCACCTCCTCAAAGTTGTGCCAACAATTTCCATGATAAATCTGCAAAGTAGCTGGGTATTTTACTTTGAACCTAATGTCGGCAACAATCAGACTATCGAATGCATAGCTGATCTCCTCTGTCGAACAGAGTTTGGAATATCTTGTACAATCCTAATCTTTTCTGCTCCCATTGCACTTCCTTTATGTTTCAAAGCTTAGACATGTTGTGTTTGTCTAAAACGTTGAGGAGTCAAAATACTAAGTGCTGAGGGGGGTTCCTGGAGGGGATGCCAGGCAAAATGATCTGTGGGCCCTTTCAAAAATATAGGTGGGCCCATTCGGAGAGGGACCAACAATTCTTTCACAAAGTTTCTGCACAAATGTGATTACTGCAGGATTCTCCTCACCCTCTGGTAGTCCAAGAATAACAAGGTTGTTCCTACAGGAATGTCCCTTCAAATCCTGCAATTTTTCTTCCATATTTTTCATCCTATGCCGCATCGCCACTAAATCTGGGTCTGTACGAGATCTTCAATCATCTAGAGAGGATATTCTTGCTTAGTTATCCCCAGTACAGTGGGTGAGCATTTCAAGAGATATCTGCATATTCCTAAAGCTTGCCTGGGTGGTTGACACTGTCTGTTGCACTTTTGCACGCTTTGCAGCCTTGTCCCATGTTGATGTTGTTAGTGGGGTGTGTCTGAGCAGATAATCCCTAATTTCTGTTCCATTGCCATCTGAAACCTGCAACAAAGTTGTTCAGCCTTCTGAGGACTTTCAGCCTTGGCAAAACTGATAAGAATCTACTTTCAGGTTGGTAGAAATAAAACTTTTATCGGTGGGAGTGCAGGAGCTTAAGCAAGTGAGTCCGTTCAGGTAGCCATCACGTGACCTCCTCCGACTTTGTGTAGTCTTTGCCTGGTGAAGTTTGTGCTTGCTGTACATAGCACTGCTTGAAATGCCACACTGAGTAGCAGCTGTTTGAGAAGCTCAACATATAGTGAAGTTTATAGATTTTGCCTGCACCTATTTGTAGAGCCCTCAAATCAGGGGTAGCCATCAAAACATCTACTTCCAGTCACTAGAACTATTTTGTGAGGAAGTTAGTTCTTGGCCCCTCCTCCAGGGGTGCAAAATGATTTACAGTCAGTGCTGAGGGAGCCTGATGCACACCCACTTTCCTGCTTTTGCCACCCTTCCCCTCCTCCACTACCCTCCTGCCCCCCTGAATCAGTGGACCGGGGGGTGCACGGTGTGCTTTTGGATTCCAGGTCAACCTGTTATGCAGCTGAGAAATGTTGTCCTGTGCAGCTACCAGTTGTTCCAGGAGCTCTGCAAATCTTCTACAGACTGAATAGTGACCAATCCTCCAGAGCATAGCCCAGGAAATGATCACCATACAGTTCCTATAGTTGGCTAACCCTCTGTCATATCTGTGCTCCATTCTGTTACTCTTATGGTGACTGTCTCTCTTTTCTAGCCACCCTTTAAGCCCCCACCTGCTTCACTGTATCACCCTTCCATAGATAGGGTGTTGTGCCTCTTACAAGATATGGCCTGCTGTATATTTTGTTTAAAGATCAAATGCACCACTTTTTCCGTATGTGTAAAAAAAGCTTGAATTCACATGAATTCAAGCCTTTGTGTCATAATTAGGATTTCCTGAAAATTCCATGCTGTTTGGTTTTCTAGTTTTTCTCTAAATCAGCATCTGTTAATGTACTAGGCAGTAACAGAAAACAGTGAAGAAAGAGTGAAGATATTTCTATCCTCATCAGTGAGTGATGACATCATACCTGTCCTGCCTGCTACTGAAGTAATTAAGTCCCTTATTAACCAAGGAGGCTGGAGCACTACAAAGTCAGAGAAGTCTGTAGAGCTAATTGTTTTCACTCCACCATGTTTACTACCCTATCTAGTTTGTGTTTAGATAGATTAACTTAGCATCTATCATTATGTGCTCATTAAAAGGTTGATCATTACGAGTTACAATGCTGAACTGAAGTGGTATGAATGTTTGTGAGAAATCACTATGTCTTTATTACAGTTGTCAGTTCTGTCATCAAAAGTCTGCATTGTTTACTGGCTATATGGCACAGGGTAGTTTAATGGATATAAAATAAATGACATTTTGTTAGTTCATAGAAGTAGTGTGTCTTCAATGTAGCCTCTATAAAGATGTTCATGTGGGAACAATTTTGTTTTATGTCAGATTAGTAAAGAGGTTTCTGCCACACTCTGCTATTTCAGGAACATGAATCGTATATGAACACACAAAATTCAGTTCCTTGAGGATTTCTGTGCAAAACTACATCACATATGTGTATAACTAGAAATACTACATGGCATCCTACAGCCCCCATCTCCTGCCTCACAGTCGATGCTGCTGCACCCTGCTTCCTGCCCCCACAGTCAGGGCCAGTGCACCCTGTTGCCCCCTGTTCCCCATCTCCACAGATAGGTCTGCTGTGCTGTGCTAAACCATAGAATCCCAGGGTATCTGTCTCCACAGGACTACTGCACCATGTTGTCCCAGGTCACCAAAGGTGGGACTTTTGTTGCACCCTGCTACCTACCTCCATTGTCCCAAATGGGCTGGGCCACTGCACCACATCTCACAGCCAGGGCTGTTGTACCCTGATGCCCACCTACGTCCTGCATCACAGTGAAGCCTTCTGCACCATGCAATCCTCTGTCCTCTGCCACCACTGTGCCCTGATACACCACAGAACCTCTTGCCTCAACAGTTAGGAATGTTGCACCATGCTTCTCCCTACCACCCATGTCAGATCCTTTGGTACATTGCCCAAACTACTTGAAAGAAAAAAAAAATGATTTCATCTTCTGTTATAGGGTGGGGAACAGAGGGAAGCAGGGTGCAGCAGCCTTGACTTTTTGGGAAGGAGACAGGGGAGCCATATGGGTACAGCAGCTCAAACTGTGGAACAGGGTGCAGCAGACTAGAACAAGTGACATTGGCAGAAGGGTATAGCCAAGGATCTGACTCTGGTGCCAGGGGGCAGCAGGGAGAAACTGCCCCAACTGTGGTGACAGGGAACAGGGTGCGACACATGCCCTGCTTTGCCATATGGCAAGTGGCAACATGGTGCAGCAGTCCTAACTGTGGAGGCATGGGGCTCTGGAGCACAGAAGACTACAGCAGCCTTGACTGTGGTGGCAGAGACAGAGGACAGTGTGGTGCAGAAGCCTTGACTGTGTGGCAGGATGGGGCGGGGCATCAAGGTACAGCAGCCCTGACTGTGGGACAGGGTATGACTGGTGCAGCAGCCTTGCCCAGTCGGGGCAATGAAAGTGAGTAGCAGGTGCAGCAAATACCCCACCTGTGTGTTGGCCTGAGGCAGCATGGTTCAGCAGCCAGAACTATGAAGACAGTGGACCTGGGACTCTAGTCCTTAGCAGAGCACAGCAGCCCCGACTGTGGTGACAGGAACAGGGGACAAAACGGTGCATTGGCCCTGACAGTGTGGGGGGGGGAGCGGTGGGGCAGAGGTAAAACAGGATACAGTAGACTCAGCAGTTTCTGCAGGAGGCAGCAGGGTGCAGCAGGCTCAACTGTGTGGAGAAGACAGTGGGCAGTGGGGTGCAACAGCCTCAAATAGAGGAAGGAGACAAGGGGCTTGTGGAGCAGGGGAAATGGGGCAGCAGAATGCTGCTGCCTCAACTGTTGGGCATATGGGGCATCAAGATGTCACATATTATTTCTAGTTATACACATACATGATGTATTTTCACACAGAAACTGAATTTTGTGTGTGGCAGAAACTACTTTGTCAATCTGACATGAAACAAATATGTTCTCACATGAACATGCTTATGCAGGCTGCATCAAAGACACACTACTTCAATGAATTAACATAATCAGTTTATTTTATATCAATTAACCTACCCTGTGCCATATAACCAGTAAAAAACGCAGAATTTTGATGAGACAGAAGTAACAGCTGTAATAAAGTCACAGTCATGTGTCACAAACATTCAGACCACTTCAGTTTAGCACTGAAACTCACGATGATCAACCTTTAATGAGCACAAAATGATAGATTTTAAGCTAATCTGTCTAAACACAAACCAGATGGGTTAATGAACAGACTGGAGTGAAAACAATTAGCTATATAGACTTCTCTGACTTTGCAGCGCTCCATTGCTTAAGCAGCAGGCAGGACAGGTATGATGTCATCACTCACTGATTGAGATAGAAACATCGTTACTGTTTCTCCAGTGTTTTCTGTTACTACAGAGAACATTAATATGTTGATTTAAAGAAAACTAGAAAACCAAATGGCATGAAATTTTCAGGAAAAACTAATCATGATACAGGGACTTGAATTTATGTGAACAACACATATGGAAAAAGTAGTGCATTTAATCTTTAAGTCCTTTTATTTGTTTTATAGGCAAAGTGACACTTCAGGAGCCTTTGCCACATGTACAGCTATGCAAAGCGGCCCTTCACATCCAAAGTGCAACTTCATGTAGTCTTTGCCAGGTAAAGTTTGTCCTTGCTATGCATAACACTACTTAAAGGGCCATGCACAGTTGCAGCACTTTAAGTAGCACTATGCATAACAAAGTGCGAAGACTTCACTCACACCTACAGTACTTGTAGAGCCCACAAGGCAAGGGTAGCCATCAAAACATCTGAGTCCAATCACTAGAACTATTTTCTGTGGTGGAGCAGATTTTTATACATTTATGCAATGCCTTCTCATTTAAACCTATCATTCCTATACTTTTCTCCCACACACACACACAGTTCTCTCATTTTATGAGTGCAATAATGGGTTATTGCTTACACATGTCATCCTTTGGGTAAAATACTGCTTTATACTTCACATCTAATGTAATCAGGTGAAAAAACTTCCAATTAGCAAACTGGGAATACAAAAATGCCTTAGAAATAAAAAGGAACTGGCTCTTTTAACAAAAGTAACACCGTTTTCTATCTATTTGATATGCTTCTCTTGCTTTAATAAGTGGATCTGTACACAGGGAAGTGCAGTTTTGATATCGTAGGATTTGGAATCCATCTGTCTGCTCGGTTTGTGACCCATGTTATTAACATAAGAAACTGACAATAAGACCACCACATTTCTTTCTTCACTCAATAAATCAGCCCTGCCTGTCACATAACCTTATGCTCCCTTTATTTTTTATCCTTTTTTAGTGATAATAATCGTTATCCCCTTTCTCCAAAATCTAATTGACCTGCCGACCTTGAGACCTCTTCTGTGAGGTAGTGCAGCAATACATTTCATCCTACCCCTAACCTGAGAGAACTTCCAATGACTTGGATAATTGCAAATATCTCCTGACATTGCTCAGGGGGGATTTCTGCTATAGGAATAAAAAGCTCCATTAAGTTCCTCTTATTTTTAAATTGACAGTGATCTTTTGGAATGTAAGCCATTGTGTCAGAATAGGCCAGAGGTGTGAGCAGTGTGATTGGAGGGGTCAAACAAAGAAGTGCCCTGGGGAGGAAAATCTAGAAGCATGCTTCACAAGAACAATTTTGCATTTTCAGATGAAAATGGTCTCAGTGTGCCTTGATTGTGGTTTATTTTAGTTATTACTTTCTTTATTGTGGTCTTAGTTTTGATTTCTCTCATTTTATCCCATTTTTCCTTTTTTTTGTATTGATTGCTTTTCTTTCTATACTTGAGTCCTCTTCTCCTCTTTTCTCCCCATCTGCTCCTTTATGTTTTCTCTCCTCTGCTTCTCTCTATTTTGTGGCTCTTTCTTTTTTCCTTTTTATGGTTGCAGTACCTCTCTGACCTCTTTTCTATTTTCTCTATCTTTACTCCAACACCACTCCCTCCATCTATTTCTCTTGTTATGCTTGCTTGCAAGCATGCACAAACAAACATATTGGTAGTGCTCGGGCAGTGTAGGGGGCTGTGGAGGTGTGTGTTGTATAAACCAATGAATTTAACAATGCAAGAGACTTGCTACTTAAGCACAAATGGTGAAGAGGCAGATAATAAGGGTGTTGAGCTTGCTGATGGGGCATAAACTTTGTGCAGTTCAAAGGATGCAGCCACATGGATCACACTGGTTTTACTCACATTAGCTATCTAACAGATGTCCTAATGCAGTACTTAAACCAGCCAGTCAGACCTAAGTTTTTATGTATGCTTCCCACTCACCTATCTGCCTGTGAAGCCGATCACTGCATGTGGACACATTGGCCTGATTCAAGTTTGGGAACTGTCAGCCGGTACCTGTTCATTTCACAGCATGCTCTATATGTCTGTCCATGATTTGCACAATGGTCCTCCTGCTGCTGGGCCGAAATGGTCTGCTGACGTTCTGTCCGAGCTCTAGAAGTCCCCTGACTTTCTCTGCAGTTCTGGCAGCCCAGTCCAGCCAGTTTCATTAACAGCCATTGCAGTTCAGAGCTTTTCAGAAAGCAACTGAAAGTCGGAGAGTAGGTGGTCGGAATACAGCCAGAGGTACTGGGGTGACAGCATGGATGCAACCACTTGGGGGGTGGGTGATGAGGGGACCTGTTCCCCTCAAATTTTTAGCCTCCCATAATGTCCCCCTCAACTTTCAGGCAGACAAGCTATATAACTTGTTTTGTTACAACGAGGCTACAAGCCACTGAGGCTGAGCGTCAACCATTTAAGTCCAGGTTCCATCCACCCCCAAGGCCAGACCAGGTACTGCCACCTCCCCCAAACTCAAAATAAGGTCCCTTCCCACCCCCATCCTAATCCCAGACAGTTTCATCTGCTGTCACAGCATGGCAACAACAGGCCAGGGCAGTGTGAAGTCTCCAAAGCACCAGTGTGCGAGGGGGCTTGCCCAATCTGCATCACAACAGTGAGTGATGGAAAGACTGATTCAGAAGGAATCTGTGTCACAATGTCAACTGCCATTGCCAAAATCCTGTTCAGAGTGTCCCACTGGGGGTGTGGTGGTGGTCGGGGGGGGAGAGTCAATACTGCTGGGTACTGCTGCTAGTTGGCTATGAGTGCAAAAAGGAAGATGTGTCACACACAATCAGCAATAATTCTTTTGGGGGGGGTGTTTGTGGGGGGAGTGTATATATTTACAGAAAAGGTTGCAATTCTGCTTTGTGTTACTCCCAGACACCTGCACTTCAATTTCCCCTTGAAAAGACGTGACAGAATGCATGCCGGGATGCAGGCAATCATGTGTCATGTTGTTCCCACTGGCACCTGTCTGCACTGCAGCAGACAGGCAGTCCGGGCTTGTGTGTCCATAAGGCCTTCTGCCTTTGGTGTTCATTGTCACTTGGTCAGTTATGGTAATGGTAAGGTTTGGTGAAGTTATCAGGTAGTGTCAGCCTATATGTGTGTGCAAAGTGGGTCAGTCAGGGACATAGAGGACACACCTTTTGAGTGTCTCTGGTGGCTTTGCATATCCTAACCTACCCAAATTACCACTACAGGCCTTCCTGCAGGGATAGATTTCATCATTTATGAATCCCTTCTTCAGATACTATATTAATCAAGACTCATCCTCCTCCTCCTTTTTGGGCAATGAGACTGAGATAAGGGCCAATGGTCCTCCTAGAGTATGTACTTTAACTTAGTGACTACCCACAAGGGAAAGTTTTGTTGCTGCCTGGGGACCTGGAAAGTTGGAGATCATTTGTGGTGGGAAGGTGGAGGAGGCAACAATTAGGCTAGGTAAGATTAAAAACAATTCTAGAAGTGTTTTTTTTAATGAAGCATGTGTTCTCCACAGTGTCTTAATTGAGCAATGTCCTTAACCCCCCCCCCCCAACTTTTCTGCTGAGGCTACACCCATGGTCAAACAGGGGGTTGGTTCGGTTTCCTAGAAGATTTGGATCCAAGAAATGCTGAACAGATGGTGGAAATGGAACTCTGAGCTGTGACTAGAAAGCAGAAAGCAATAATTCTCCAGCAAATGCGTCATCCCTCCTGGTGATAACGCACATTGCCTCGCATCCTATACCTGTGGTATTAACAAATCCCCTCAAGCATCCAATTCTCATGAAGCCCAAACTACTTAAATATGTATTACTCCAAAATGTGCTTCTACTACTGCTAATGTCAGGCAATGTTCACCCTAATCCTGGGCCCTTACAGCAATCCCACTCTACTTTCACTAAATCTAATGGCCTCAAGATTGCCTTTCTAAACATCTGTAGTCTGCTTCCAAAGCTAGACCAACTGCAAGTCTGGGTGCAGCAGCACAAATCAGATGTCCTAGCAATAGCCGAAACCTGGCTGTCCCCCAAATCCCCCGAAGCAACCGTGGCCCTTCAAGGCTATACACTCTTCAGAGTCAATCAGGTTGGCAAGAAAGGGGATGGATGTGCAATTTATCTTTTAGACACACTACAGGGCCTTGTGCTTCCACCACTGTCTGCTGACAATTGTGCCCAGGCACTGGCCGTTAAAATAAATCTTGGTCGACGCAGAAACTCCCTCATCATCCTGTCTATATACATCCCACCTAGAAACACTGCAACTGGCCTTGACACAGTTCTTGACTACATCACCAAACTGCCTAACTGCTCAGAGGTCATTGCAATTAGCGATTTTAACATTAATTGGCTTGTCCCTGATGCTGGCCCCTTTAAGGATGCAATTGCCACTTCATACCTCACACAAATGGTCCAAGCCCCCACCAGGATCAACTATAGAACTGGAACTTGCACTGTTATTGACCTCATCCTCACAAACCACCCTGACAGAATATTGGACACTCTGGTTTTACCTAACTCCCTCAGTGACCACTCCCCAATCTCATGTCTATGATCAGCTAAATACCCCAACTCCCCCCCATCAAGTCAACCTACCAGCACACACTAAGACGTGGGCAACTTGCAAAATTTCAAGAGTACCTCAGCCACTGTGACTGGTCACAAACTCACACTGCCACAAGTGTGGACCGTGCTCTTGAGTGCTTTCTCTCTCTTTTCAACAAGCCTGCGACATCTTTGCCCCAGTCAGAAAGCAAAAATGCAAAGATACTAACAATCCCTGGATCACTGCTCCCCTTCTCAACCTCATGGCTACCCGAGACCACCTCTGGCATGTAGCACATGCCACCAACAAGCCTAGTAACTGGTTAAAATACAAGGAGGCTAGAAATGCCTGTACCTGGGCAGTGTGCCTCGCAAAATCTACCCATTTCCAAGACCTGTTCACCAACTCCAGTGTAGACAGCAAAAAAGTTTGGGAGAAAATAAAAAATCTAACTGGTAAACCTAACAGATCACCCCCTCAATGCTTAATGTGAATGCACCACTACCCAGGACCCAAAAGAAATGGCAAACATATTTAATACTGCTTTCACCGACCTTAGTGGTGTATTTCCTCCTAACTTCTTTGATCCATCTACCCAAGACTGTGACCACAACTTGAACCCTGCCCCATATGTTCCCCATTTCTATTTCAAAGCAGTAACCACTTAGACTGCAAATAAATACTTGCTGTGAGCACTGGGTAAATCTAGATACAGCAGCGATACTCTAGACTTAAAATGCTCCACCTCACCCTAGACACAGTTCTGGTTCCTCTCACCAATATCCTTGACTTATCCTACTGTCTTAACCAATTTCCTCAGGTCTGGAAAGTGGCTATGGTTACCACAGTCCATAAGTCTGGAGACAGGGCTACCCACTCTAACTTCCACCCAGTCTCCATCCTACCTCCCCTCTCGCAAAACTTGAGAGCGGATTGTTACCGACCAGCTGACAGAATATCTTTCCACCTATAATTTACAATGCATCCAACAGCATGGTTTTCATAAGGGGCATAGTACCACCATGGCCCTGCTTGAGTTTACTGATTATAATAAATTACTGTATCATGGACACCTCATGGGGGCAGTCTGTATTGACCTCGCAAAGGTGTCCAACACTATAAACCACGCTCTTCTACTAAAGTGTCTTCCCACCCTTGGTCTCTCACAGAAAGTTACTTCCTGGTTTAAGAGCTCTCTAGATGATAGAACCCAAAGAGTAAAAATACTTGACACCCTCTCCTCCAGTCTCCCAGTGCACACAGGAGTACCTCAGGGATCTATACTAGGGCCACTCCTTTTTAGCCTGTACCTCAACACCCTTCCTCGAGTCTGCCCCTCCAACCTTCTCCTGTATGCCAACAATGCTGTGCTTTTCACCAGTCAGCTCAGTCCCACAACACCCATCAGCAGCTTGCAACATAGTTTCTCTGCAGTAGAGACCTGGTTCACTGAACATAAACTCATCATGAATTACAAGCAAACCAAAGTCATGCTGTTTGCCAGTACACACAACAGGTATAAAAACACCCAACTAATAATAACAAACAACCTCAGCTCACCACTTAAACAGATACATAGCTTCAAATACTCAGACATGACACTAGACAGCAACCTTTCCTGCACTGAACATGTAAACATTGCATCCAGAGCAGTCAGTACCAGGCTAGAGGTCCTATACAGGCATAAACACCGTATGTCCCAGGAAGCCCTTCGTCTGGCCATTATGATCTCCGTCCTTTCAGTTATTGACTTTGGGCTTATAATCTATGGCTCAGCCACCAATACCACCCTCTGGAGGTTAAGCCACTTACACTCACACTTTCGACCTCTACATCACAGCTAACTGGCTAAACCTCCAGAACAGGATCTCCTATCAAACCTACCTGTTTACTTTGAAGATTAGCCTTGGAATGGCTCCTGCCTCACTACTGCAGCTCATCTACAGAATGTATAACCACCGCTACACCAGAAGCACATTCAACCCCACCTTTCAGGTCCCTTTCTGCCCTATGGCACAAGCCCAGCGGACTTTATGTACAGCGCACCCTGCAGTCTTAATATTCTCCTGCCCAAACTCCTAGCCTGCACCAGGATTGGGTCCTTCAAACCCAAATTGTGACAACATCTATTGAAACACAGCAGATGTGACTGCCCCACCTAGCTCCATCCTTTCTCCCCCCCTCCTCCCTTTCCTTCAACACCCCCCCCCTTTCAGCTGGCTACCTAATTCCCTCCCCCTTTTAACTTCCCCTTATTCTCTACTTAGCTTAACACCACCTTACTCTCCCCAACTCTTCTTAGTCACCCCGTATACCTCTCATACCTAACTCCTTTTCCCCTTCTTGCACCTTACATTTCCCCCCCTTTTGAGCTTTTCCCTCTGCTGTCCTTCCTATTGGATCCTTACTACCTTCCCTCCCTCCCTCAACACTTCTACCTATGACTAATTGACAAGGTCTCTTATTCTGACTGCTATTACTCAAATTGTAAAATGCCTGTACCTGTAAAACCATGACACTTTGTAGCACTTATATTGTTCTGTTGCATTCTATGTCCTCTTTTTTTCTCATTCAGTCATTGTACAATTGATGCCATTTTTTCTGTCCAACTGTTATTTCAGATTACTGACATGGAGCCTTTGTAAATTAGCTTCTGGCTCAAAGGTTTTGTAATTACAAGACTTCAATAAATAAAGAAATAAAATACAGCAAGAGTTTGAGCCCATGGCCCCCCAAGGGGAGTACACTGATCTGGAAGGCAGTAGAACAAATCAAGTTTTTTAAGACAGGAGTCACAGGAAGAGTGGACAGTTCTCTGCCTGGTTGAAGGGCTTAAAGTGAACACTGATACTATCTGGAGAGTTTTAAAGAGAAAGTCTGTACCCCCATTAAAGCGGTGAGTGACACAGGATTCTAGGGTGCAGACTGCAGCAGCGGGCACGGTGCAAGTATAAGAGAAAGGAAGTATATGAGATATACTGTAAACACAATTTTAAGGATTTACCACATTTTATGAAAGTTGCTTGGTGGTGTCGTAGTTTAAATGAGCCCTGTCACCCATGTCAGTAGCTCACTCTAGTTAAGGCATTCGTATGACTTGTAAAAAGGAGGTACCATTGCATGAAGGCATGAATGCCTACCTCCTGCCTACTAAGGATCTTAAATCCATGTTTTTACCTAGGAGGCACTCACAGAAATGATAACATTCCCTGGACACTGACAGAGGCAACGGCAGACTTAACGATAGCAATAGAACAGCAGATCTTCCCCTGGATGAAAAAAATTTATATTAGCCATATTACGTCTACTTTTATTGTTGTTTTCATTTTAGCCTAGAATAAACAACACACACATATGCACCCTACTACAGGCTATGCTTAAATCGTAGATCATTTGGACATTTATGTAGGAAAAAGATACAGTATTGTCCTAAAATGTTGTTTGTCGTTTAGAAGATTAGATGGTTTTACACAGGACTGCATTTTACCACACTTGCTAACTCTCCCTTCACCTCTCTCAACAAAAATCTCTGGCAGAACCAGATTAGGACCATCACTCTGTAGCACTTGCTAACCTTCCCCCCCAAATAACACCAAGATTGCCACTGTACAGCACTTGCTAATCCTTCCCCCAACAAAACCAGGGCCACGGCTCCGTGGCATTTTCCAGTTTATTTGATCAACCACAACATTAAAAAAAGAACATTATAGAAACATAGAAACATAGTCATTACAAAGTGCTGCAAAACCATTCAGTAATACAAAAGTGTTTTAACAATATAAGCTTTAGAAGTACAAATCCAGTAGTTTCTTTTTAAACAAATCAAGAGAAAAAGTACTAGATGGAACAATATGAAGTACATTAGCTGGTGCCCAGTAAAACTAGACTTAGAACCTTGCCAAAAGGACGTTAACAGCCTTGACATCCCTTACTGTCACCCACTCTCCTACCATCACATGAAAGTCCCCATTTCTGGTCAGTGCTTACATCAGATTTAAGATGACGTTCCATCAGAACCCAGCTTCCTAGGTGAGATACATTCATCCTTCCCTCCTTTTTTTTCATTTTTATTACTGATGAGAACATAACACTGATTTCTGCATTTTTTTTCAGTCATTGGATGAAGCAAAATAAACATTATATCATAATTAAGATCGCCATATAGTGTTAACAGACTCTTACGGTATCTATTTCTTGGTTCTGTATATAATGGACATTGAATGGTAATATGATGAATTGTTTCAGAAAAAAAAACATGTTACATTTGTACTGATCTCTTTTATATACTGCCTCTGGTATTGATGTTTTAGTAATATAATAATGTTTTGAGTTTACTAAAGTAAACCTAGCCCAAGTGATCAATCTCCTGTAATCAGAAAAAATAGGAAATATCAGATAATCTTCTAGACTATGTGACATTTTACTATTTTTAACCAAAAGGCACATTTTTGATTCCTTACAGTTTCCACATCTGTTTTTTTTTTTTTTTGTGCTACTTCAAAAAGCTTCTTTTTGAAAATGGATTTATATTGTATGAAAATTTACTTCCTTCATGTAATCTAGCCATAAATGCTATAAATCATTTTTTTCCAAAATAGAAGCTTTTAGCCGTTGTGATTTTCTATCTGTATTTATCCACTTTATCTTTTCTTGGACACATTCATTTGGGAGTTGGTTATGTTTATTATCCTCAGCCAATAAGTAAGCAATCTACAGTCAGATAACGCTTTAATCGATATTCTACCCAGTTCTGCCCTTACCTTAGAGGTAGATGTAGATACGGGAACTTTAAGCAGGGCCTTATAAAAGTACAGAAGAGGTATTTCTAAATAAGTGAAATAGTTAGCACCCCAAATTTCTGTTCCCTATAATAATAATACTGAATTGATTTTCATTTCTGCTGTTCTAAGGGCTGCAGTTAGTGTATTTCCCCCATATGTGAAGTTACATCTAAGGAGGGACGTTGTAACATGTTTAACCTTTACAGTCTGTTCCTTAAAATGTTGGGTCCATTTCCCATTCGGGGTTAATTTAATTCCCAGATAAGTGTACTCCTTGACAACTTCAATTTTCTCTCTTTCAATGTAAAAAGGGATATTATATTAATTAGAGCCAACGATCATTATCTTGGTTTTGCTTAAATTTATCTTTCATTTTAATTTATTGCAGGCTTTTTGAACTTGTTAATTTTTTTTATACAATTCTGTACAAGAAAGGGAAAATAAAACAATGCTACCCGCATAGCAAGCAGGTGACATGGGACGTTATTTATTTTAGTGGGGTCATAGTAACTGTCCTCTTCAAAACATAGCAGAGAGTCAATATAGATATTACAGAGTATAGATGCCAACAAGCATCCCTGCTTTACTCCTCTATTAGTAGTGAAGGGTTCACTAAGGCTACAACTGCTATCATATCTGATAACTGTATTCCTATAACTGGTATATAGGAATTAGTAGTGGATAATTTATGCCCTTCTGCATCAACATTTCCCAAAACAAGTCTATATTAATAGAATCAAAAGCAGCTAAGAAATCTAAAGCATGGCTTTGAGTTTCCTTTTCTTAATATGAGCATATTTTTTCCAGTAAGTGTGTCAAACAGAATACATTGTCTGTTGTGGAAAATCCAGGTCTAAAGGCCACCAATAATGGATATAGGGGACTGTTGTTGATAATCCACTCTGTTAACCTATTTAGCAATATTCATTGAATATCTAGGATATAATGTCCAATAAACTGGTAGACCAAAAATGACTGAGGTTATAAACAGAGCCCTGTTTATGTATCGGCACAATTATGTTTGCCCTCTATGATCATCGGACATATTTCTGTTTAAGACAAACATTGCAAAACTCTGTGAGAACTGGGACCCAAAAATTCACATTTTCCTTATGTATCTCAGCAGGGATAGTATCTACTCCAGGTGCTTTATTATTTGTTAAGTTAAGTAGAGTTCCTCTACTTCAGAGATTGAAATAATCAAAGAGGCAGTGGTGGACTCTGTTAGCAAATGTGATATTTGGCAGTATAGCCTAGAGGTTAGAGTAAAGTGCTGTGAATGAGCGTGGTACATCCATCAGACCGGGATTTGATCCCCACAACCTCCACTTACATACTGTGTGACTCTGAACAAGTTAGTTAACCATCCAGTGCTCCTGGGTCACCCCTGAAAACAAGCACTTGTGCCTAATGGGCCTTACCCTGTTACCAAAGAATAAATAAATATGTTATTATCTTTTGCTAAATAATCTTTTCTTGTAAAAATTGCTTTTAAGTGTGTAACCCATGTTTCTTTTGATATATACTGCTAGAGATGACTGGAATGTATTAATTCCTTTAGCTACCATATACAGAAGCTTTTCTGATCTTTTCTTTCAACTATCTCATACATTTCAGCCCATATTTTTTCCTGGAATTCTTCTCTTTTTGTTTAAAACAAGACAAAAAAGCTTGTATTGTTTCCTTGCCATGTTTAAATAATTGAAGTTAGCTCTGGAAGGATGTTTCCTAGTCCAGCTAACTAGGGTCAGCAGTTTCTTTTTGGTTTATATACAGGATTAATTAAATTAAGAATTATTTCTGGTCTTATTATTGTTATTGTTAGTCGTATATATTTTCATTTGTATTAATGCAAATAAAGATTTCAAACTGTTTATTATTACTACCTGTGTTGTTTCATTAATTTTATCTATAACTTTCATTGCTTCAGGTCCATGTAAAACACCCACCAGTTGGGAAAAATCATCAAGTAGAAACATACTGTACACTAGTACAGATAGAAATACATGATCTATATAGAACACAACAAACCAAAACAAACACAGATAATCTTAGTATAGCACAAAGGACAGCACTCAACAACTTACAAAAAGATGATCAAATTATTATCAAACCTGCAGATAAGGGGGAGGTATTGTTATAATGGACAGAAAACATTATAAAAATATGTGTTTATGTTTATTAGAAAATCAACAGAATTATGAGAAATTACAACAAAATCCACTGACAGACTTCAACAATTAATAATACAAACACTAACAGAATCTGAAAATAATGGATGGTTACATAGTTGGGAAACCAATACAATACTAAACAAATATCCAAGAATACCAACATTCTATGCCATCCCTAAAATACATAAAGATCAAAAAAATCCACCAGGGAGACCGATAGTTTCAGTTAATGAATCATTATTTGAAACAATATCACAATATATAAATTTTTACTTACAACCTTTAGTTGAACAAACAACAACTTATGTTAAAGATACCACAGATAATACAGCACGAAGATGGTATATGAACAATGGGCAAATTATTGAACACAAGAAGACCACAAGCGCATCCAAAGACAAAAATATTACAAGAGTTAGCACACATCATATTGACAAATAATTATTTTGAGTTTGACTCAGAGTATTATAGACAGGTAAGGGGTACTACTATGGGAAGCACAATGGCACCTGCCTATACAAATGCTTTTATGTACGATTTAGAAAAAGAACATATACTAAATAAGAGAGAGAATCCATTTCTTACTGATATTAGCACATGGAGTAGATACATAGATGATGGATTTTTTGTTTGGAAAGGCACTATACCGAGGTTAGAACAATTTTTAAATTATTTAAACAACATTAATCCTAACATAAAATTTGTTATGACACATAACAAAATGGAAATATCATATCTTGATCTCAAAATATATAAGAAAAACAACAAACTATTCACAAGCTTATACAAAAAACTGACAGACAGGAACACACTCCTACACGGCAAAAGTTTTCATGAAACAAGATTAAAACAAAGCATCCCCTATTCACAGTTAGTTAGAGTGAAAAGAAACTGTACCAAAGAACAAGATTTTCAGAAAGAAAAACAAGAAATGCTAAATCGATTTCAACAAAGGGAATACAAGAAGTCTGTACTTAAAAAAGCTAATCAAAGACTAGAGACAATAACTAGACAAGACACTCTACAAACCAAACAAAAACAACACAAACCAAGGGCGGTATTTACAACTAAGTTTAGTGATCGATTTATAGAAATCAAAAGAATTATAAACAAACACTGGTACATAATGTCAGTAGGGGAACAAGTCCCTATGGAATTTAAAGAAAGACCCATTATTGCAGCAAAAAAATGTTAAAACTATTAAAGACAAACTAATAAGATCCCAATTTAAAATCCCAGTACAGCAAGGAATGCAACTTTTACTAGGACCCCTCAAATCTGGAATGGTGCCATGTGGAAAATGCTCGGTATGTAACCATACCAGCAAAAAAGAAGTGTTTAAACACCCCATACACGGGTAAAGAGTACCCTATAAGACAACATATAGACTGTACAACAGAGGGGGTAATATATGTATTACAGTGTCCATGTGACCACTTATATGTGGGGCAAATGACCAGAGCTCTAAAAACACGCATACAAGAACATAAAGGGGATATCAGAAGACAGGAAGAAAAATCACGGGTAGCAAATCATTTCACTGAACAAGGACATACGGGAGCCTCACTCAGATTTTGGGGACTTGAACAAATCCAAAAACCAGTAAGGGGAGAGGACTATCAAAAACAGTTGGACAGAGCAGAAATGAAATGGATTTTTCAGTTACAAACCCTGGAAAGAAATATAGGGATGAATAAGGACACAAACTGGAATGCTTGTTGGTAATGTTAAAATAAGTAAGAGAGATGGAGTATGCCTCCATAGACAAAAAAATAAAATTAAAAAACAAACAGAAAATAGTAAGGTTAGACGCATAAAAAAATGAATACTTTACAAAATGGGTTCTTTTTCCTAAAAACAGAATGGCAACATGATAAAATGTGACTAATAAGCCGTAATGAAAATTGTCCTCCACTTTAATATACAAATGGTACATGGGAATCTAATAGAAGAAGATAGCAACATTCCATCAACAAATTATATGTCAGAAACATGAAAGTAACATCACAATTAGTTGAATGTTCATGAAAAAGAAGGGATATGCATGCAAATATTAACAAAAACATGGTAAAGTAAGAAATTATAAAGTTAAGAACACTTCACATTCTGAGTTCCTTCCTCCCCACCCCCATAGTACTATCCCCCCATATAAAGAACACATTAACTGAACACAAACTCAAATACATTGAGGAATCACAACTTATTAAGAAAACCCAACACCTCAAGGCATCATCAGTTTCTCAATAAACTAACATAGAAATGAGTAATTAAATAAATAAAAAAAGACACACTGTGGCCAGGCAATGGCCTGATCACAACAAAGGTTGCTAAGCGACCATGAGTTGAGCTTAATTGGAGCTCATCCATTGCAGGTGAATCTGCATGTGGTGATCAGGCCGAGAGGTATGTAGCAAGAGAGTTTGCACCACACACACACATATACACACAGTAGCTGCACCAGACAATGCAAGGAACAACAGAATCAGCACAAGGTAAGAAAAGACACATAATTAGATATCTAGGAGCTGTGGCTAAGTCAAAAAAATTTAAAATGTGACTAAAAGAGCTTTTTTTTTTTTACATACAGATACAGGGCACACATAATAAAGCTAAAGAAAGAATTGAAGGTGACTTTTAACGCTATACTCAAAGTATCTACACATACCAGCCAGGTAAAGTGAGATACTGTAGTAACATACAATTGAAGATTAATAGGACTGAAAAAATAAAATATTGAAGGGTACTGAAAGGATTGATTCTACTTTTAGGGACTGACAATAAAATAAAAAAAATAAAGAAATAAGGAGTTGGAAACAACGTTCAGCGCAAAAGAGAGTAAAAAGTGTTAAAACCAGTTATACAGGTAAAGACACATTGTGGAAGTATTTAAACAGTTACCAATAAATTTAGATTGTATTAAAACTTTAAATGTTTTAAAAACAGAACCTAAAATTCAAGGAAGACAAAGAACAAAGGAAACTGAACATGCTGAGCTGAAAGATAAAGCTGCAAAAGGTAAAATGTAGCCAATTAAGATATTTTAAAATGTTATACTGTTATAACAGAAAAGGTAGCAATAAGGAAAAGTTGTTTGATTATTGTATTGAAAATAACCTGTTAAATAAGGTTTCGGAATGCATAGTCACATATTGTTTATATTATTATAGTTAAGACACAGGTTTGGTGCAATTCCTTGCCATGAAGAATCAGTAGAACAGGCAAAGGCAGAAGTAAAAAGTGTCTGGCCAGTGTGGAAACAAAGCACGAAAACAGGGTACATATTCTTTATTACAGTATATTATTTTTGTCAAGTTTTAGTTATAAGAGTGACTAGAGTACAGAGTGTGTACTATAAGTAGCATGGGAAAGAAGCACAGTGGTAATGAAGTATAACAGAAAACCTTAATAGATGAATAATGAAAAGAAATGGAATACAAAAATGTAAGATTTATAAACAATATTTATCTATTATTCCTACAGAATATATGAAAAGCCCTTTGAAAAAGCACAAGAATGCGAAACGTCAGGGCAATTAACAAAAATAAAGAATGCTGAGAATTTTACAACAGCCTGAGTGGAGTATTTTTTGGTCCCCCCCCCATTTTTGAACATCAACATTAACTTAGAGAAAGCAATATGAGCACACTTACTAATCCACAAGAAGGTAAAAATTAGGCCATGTATGTGAGCAAATCATTTATATGGCAAAGGAACACCCAGCATTGTCAGGGGATATAGTAAGCATGGGAGTATATTCATCTGAATAACTGAGATTCTCCCACATGACAATAACGGAAGGTGGCTCCAACGAGTTAGATTCACCGAAAGAGTTTGAAGCAATGGAGTACAATTCACTTTGATCATGCCCGGGACAGTTAGAGCTACTTTGATGGAAATAGGTATTTTATAGTTTCCTTCAGTAAAGATGTTATTTCCCCTTGCTTTGGGTATATCCCCAGAATTTTTATTATAATCTCATCTCCTGTCAGATTGATATCTGAATCTTGTTCCATGTTCATATAAAATTGCTCTGGGGTTTCTTGTTTCTTATTTTTATTTACATCTAAGTCTATCCTTCCCTGATTTTTTTTCCCCCATTTTTATGTTGTCTTGTGCCCGCGTAAGAAACTGTAGTGGTAACTTCAGAATAGCAGGTTTTGGAGGTGCGGTCCTGTTGTGGCCTGTGGCGCCACTTCTTTTTGGGGCTGGGGCTCCGTGGCATGAATTAGATTGCATGCTGTCTATGACAGCAGTGCAAAAGCGTGTCCACCAACTTGAAAGGTTTTAGCCGCTGCAATGAGGGAGTTCCACCTCATTGCAGGGCATGCCTTTCATGGTGTAAGTTTCAGTGCAACATGGCAGCGGCTGTGCCGTCCGCCTCGCACAGCCCCCAGAAAAGCCAATTTAGGGGGGTGCCCAATCCCCCTGTCAGCATCATCCCCCAACACTGTTTATTTGCTGACAGGGTGCCCAATCCCCACTGGCTACAATACCCCCCAATTCATCTGCCGACGGGGAGCTCAATCCCCATTGGCATCATCCCCTGCAAACAATCTTTATTTGCTGACGGGGTGCCCAATCCCTGTCAGCTACAGTCCCTCCTGAAAAACCCACTGCAGGTGACACCCCTCCCAGTTCATTTGCCAACAGGGGAGCCCAATCCCTTTGGCATCATCCCCCCCAAACACTCTTTTTTATTTGCAGACGGGGTGCCCAATCCCCATTGGCTCCAGTCCCCCCACAAAAAAACATGCAGGTGACACGCTAGGAGCCCACCCCAGTGTGTCAAATGTACCTGTAAAAACAAAAACCTTCCTGCAATGTTTTTTCCCCCTGTAAAGTAGAAAACGGTCCCTCGCAGTCTGCAGCCCCTCCCCCAACCCACGCCCACCCACTATGTGCCCCACTTCGCCACACACTCCCCTCACCCCATACTTACCTCCGGAGCCCGGCGCGACGATCTTCTGTGGACTGGGAACATGTCTGCACTCTTCAAAGCCGACCGCAAACTGAAGAAATGCCAGTAAGCTGTATAATGGCATAAATAGGGTTTTTTCAACTTTGAAGCATATCTCGAGCATTTTTGGGAATTTAGCTACCAAATTTTCAACATGGGGTAACTGAGACCCCTCCTCATGAATTCAGTTACTGTCATGGCATTATTTGGTCCCAAAAAGGAGATTTTGCTGTCACTGTGCGGAATCACCCTTCGGGACCAATTAACAAAATGTCAGTGCCACTGTTCATGAGGTGGCCTCTCAAAAAGACTATGTTGCAAATTTGGTGAAAAAAAATGACTGTTTTATGAGCATGCATTATGCAGTTTTCATGCATGCTCATAACTCCATGAATCTGTAATATTTTCACCCCAGATTTTCAACATTGGCATTTTTCCACACCTCCTTATGAACAGTGCAGCTGTCATTTTTCACATCCTGGCCTAAATGTGTTTTCGCACTTCCAGTGCAGAATAGTGTGGGCTCTGTCGTAAATCAGTGTTTGAGACAGATTAAGAAGATCACAATGACACTTTTCATGAGCAAAGGTCCTAAAATGCCTATATTGAAAATTTGGTGCCGAAAGTCTATTAAATGACTGTTTTATTAGCGTGCATTGTACAGCATGCACGCTCATAACTTCACGAATCTATAATATTTTCATTCTAGATTTTCAACATTACCATTTTTACACACCTCCTTATGAACCATCAGAGTTTTAAGAATGCCTTGAAAACTCATCTTTTTGGTTTGGCATTTGGGGATTAGTGCTGCTGCTATTATGCTGCTATCATACTGCATTCTGTTGTAATTTATATGTTTTGTTTTATAATAATTTATTTTATTTTATATATTTTATTGTACAGGTGCCTTGATTTTAGAAAGGCACCTTTTTATAAATAAAGTTGACTGATTGATTGAACAGTACAGCTGTCATTTTTCACATCCTGGCCGAAATGTGTATTCGCACTTCCGACACAGAATAGCGTGGTCGCTGTGGGAAATCAGTGTTCGTGACAGAGTAAGAAAATCACAGTGATACTGTTCATGAGCAGTGGTCCTAAAATACCTATGTTGAAAATTTGGTGATGAAAGTCCCTTAAATGACTGTGCTATGAGCATGCGTTGCGCAGTGTTCACGCACCGTCGTCATTTTTCACATCCTGGCCGAATGTGTTTTCACACTTCCGGCACAGAATAGCACAGTCACTGTGGGAAGTCAGTGTTTGGGACAGATTAGGAAAATCAGTGATGCTGTTCATGAGCAGAGGTCCTAAAATGCCTATTTTGAAAATTAGGTGACAAACGTCCATATAAGGACTTTTTTACAAGCGTGCGTTGTGCAGTTTCCACGCACGCTTGTAACTTCAATAATTTTTAATATTTGTACTCCAGATTTTTCACCACTTCCATTTTTTCACACCTCCGTATGAACAGTACAGCTTTCATTTCCCACATCCTACCTGAACTGTGTTTTCGCACATTCAGCGCACAGTGGTGCAGTCGCTGTAGAAAACAATGTTCAGAACAGAGTAAGAAAATCACAGTGACACTGTTCATGCGCAGACATCCCAAAATGCCTATGTTGAAAATTTGGTGAAAAGATTCCATAAAATGACTATGTACAAGCTTGCGTTGTGCAGTGTCCATGCACAGTCGTAAGTTCGAGAATTGTGTAATATTTTCACTCCAGATTTTCAAGATTGTCAGTTTTGCACACCTTCTTATGAACAGTTCAGCTGTGATTTGTCACATCCTGCCCAAAATGTAGTTTCACACATCTGACACACAATCACATGGTCGCTGTGGGAAATCAATGTTCGGGTAGATTAAGATAATCATAGTGCCACTGTTCATGAGCAGAGATCCCAGAATGGTTATGTTAAAAATTTGGTGAAATAATTCCACTGAATGACTGTGTTACGAGCGTGCGATGTGCAGTTTTCACACATGCTCATAACTGCAAGAATGTTTAATATTTTCACTCCAGATTTCCCACCACATTGCCATCTCTTCACACCTCCTTATCAATGGTGCAGCTGACATTTTCATGTGGTGCAGAATGGCGCTGTCACTGTGGGAAATCAACATTTGAGACAGATTAACAAAATCACAGGGGCACTGTTCATGAACAGAGATCCCAAATGCTTTCATGAAGTGGGGTCACAAAAAAGGCCATGTTTTAAAATTTGAAGTGCAAATACCAACACATGCCCAGGACGTTAGGGTTTCTAACTATTACATCTCACCTTGTACAGACTAACAGGCATCAGGGGTGTGTCTTTGGATTGTCTGCTGTACTGCTCATGCCATTGGTCCTCCACCTCCACCCTGCAGCCACTGACAGGCATCAAGGTGTGCCTTGGACTCTTGAGCCCCAAAGTTCAACCCATTCTCCTATTCTGCACCCATCTCAATGTACTTCTTTATGAAATGGGGTGAGCATAAGGCCAGATGACCCCAAGGCACAACGTGACACTTGTCAGATTCTGCAGGGTAGGGTGAGGTGAAGTAGCATGAGCATTATGGCCAGTGACCTAAACGCGCACCCCAATGCCTGTCACCATCTGCAAGGTGGGGTGGAGTTGATATCGGTTCTGTACTTCACTGCTGCTACTATTATGTGTCTCCTGCACTACCAATGCCAAAACCAGCAAGACAACATTCGGCATTGACAAATGCTTGTTTATGTCAGATATCACATGAGTCTTCTTCTGTTCTCCTTGAATCTGGGGACCAGTAGCTTTTTTTGCTATTTTCTTGAATATATATTAAACTAGTTTTAACTTTCACCTCATTATCTAGCTTGTTTACCTGTCTTCTGTTTATTTCAACTGGAATAGGAACATTACCAGTTAACTGACTACTCTTTAATCTTTTAAAGAGGGAGTCTGCCCCAAATTTCTAGCATCAATAAATTCAGAATTTGGATCAGCATATCCCTAATCAGCCTTATTTCAAAACTGAGATCTCCAAGTTACTTTATTTAAATGTTACAAGCCACATTGTAACCCTAAATTCACTGCTTGTTCAAAAAAGCAAGAGCTACTGATGATGTCACAACCAGAACTCACAGCCTTGTCCTTCTTGCCAACTACCTTATTCCCACATTGCATAAAACTATAGTTGCAGTAAACATCTGAAAAGGAAAGCTGACACTGGCTGGGTTAGGGCATGTATTTCCTTAGGCCAGGATATTCAGACTGTGCCAGGCAGTGGCGCAAGCCTGGGCATAGCACAACTGTGATGAGCCAGGGCCAGGCCCAGATGACATTCAACGGTGCTGTGCCATGGCACAGCACCGTTGAATATGGCACGGTCAGTGCACAAACTGCACCAGCCCAATCCACAGATATGGAGCACAGGGATGTGCCAGCGCAAGTGCAGTTGCTCTAGGCGCAGCACCCACGATATTCAGCAGGAGGCATGCAAATGAGGCCATAATATATGCAAGGCACAAATGGGGCCATTTGCATGTCATTATGGCCCCATTTGCATGCCTTGCACTGGGCAGGCTGGCTACTTGCACCTGGCACCCTGCACAGCATGATGTGTGCTGTGGGGATCCAAGGGCATCCCCTGCCCCATAGCTGCAAACACATAGTATATGTTAATAAAGGAATCCCTGGTAGTCTAGTGCCCCCCCAGTCCCCGATTGCCCGATGTGTATGAAACATGACCATCCCTGGTGATCTAGTGGTCCCTCATCCCACCCGAGTCCCCGATTCCCCAATAAATGACACTAGGACATCCCTGGTAGTCTAGTGGAACCCCCCTGCCCATTGCCGCTATCACTGTAAAATTCTGTGAAATGCCCTGGTGATCTGGTGGCACCCCACCCCACCAACATAGAACCCTTGCCCACCCTGCTCCCCCACCATCATTGGTGAGTGCTGCATCCAGCCTGCACACCACCTGACTGCCCGCCGAATGACAGGTACAGTATGGGCTGTAAGCCAATTGGTCCACGATGTGGACCATGTGCTTGCAGGGCATACTGTACTGGACAGTCCCAAATCTGTGAATGACTCCATTCACATATTTGGGACTGTCTAGTACAGTATGCCCTGCAAGCCCATTGGTCTACAATGGGGATCAATAGGCTTACAGCCCATACTGTACCTGTCATTCGTCGGGAGGCTGGGAAGTGTGCAGGTAGGATGCAGTCGCCACCGATGATGTGGGGAGCAGGGTGGGCAAGGGTTCTGTGTGGGTGGGTGGGTGGAGGTGCCACTGATCACCAGGGCAGTCTCATCAAGGGATTTTACAGCAATCATGGCAATGGGTGGGGGTTTCCACTAGACCACCAGGGACGCCCTAGTGTCATTTATCAGGGAATTGGGGACTCAAGGAGGGGGGACTCACTAGACCACCAGGGATGGTCATGTTTACAGGGATATCTTTTATAAATATATAATGCGAATTGCAAGCAGTATGGGGGGTTCTACTAGACCACCAGGCTTAGAGTGCTGTGTATGGTGTTATGGGCGGGTGGGTGGCCACCATGGCTGGGGCTGCTGTGTTGCACCCTGCATTACAGCAGCCCACCTGTAGGTGGCCGGGATTTGCTTAGACCCTGCACGGCTCAATTTTTGAGCCCCTTATGTGGCACAGTGCAGGGGTGCACTGGCATATGCACCGCACATCCCGGGCTGAATATCGGGATGTGCCACCTATGCATGGGCACGCCCCCTGCATCTGCACCGCATAGATTATCATTGTGCCCCGGCGCATCAGGATTTGCGCTGCACCAGGCAGCCTTCTCAATATCCCACCGGGGCACAATGCAGGGTTGTGCTAGTGCAACACCTTTGAATATCTGGGCCATAATGTGCAGCTGCAAGGTACAGTACTTAAGAATGTGTCGGGGGGGTGGGGGTTGGAATATAGCAGCAAACATGGGTTTAGAATGACAAAAATGTGTGCATTTTTAAGGCTGCATGGCAAAGCCATGCTGTCTTTTTGCTATGAAGTAGATTAGAAGAGAGGCTTGCAGGACATCTATTGCGTGTAATTACATGGTGATGCAGTCATTGCCATAGCATTAGTTTTCTACTGCTTTCCCCTCCGCCAGACCTCATAACTCCTTCCCCCCATCCTGCAGGGGCACTGAAAAAATAGTTATGTAGAGTTTTTAAAAACTCAGGATATGATCACCAGTGTCTAAGTTTATTCTGCTGTCCAGAGCAGCTTGTGCTCCTCAAGCTCCAAATTCTTCCAAGAATACCACTAGGATACCGCTTGTTGCCCCTGGGCGGCTGTCGCCTCTCCCAACTACATCTTGATCCGCACTACATACTCCGCCTCGATAAGCCACAAAACCCTTTGCTGTGAGCTTGGCTGCCAGTACCTCCCGGTGCCATAGCTGGCCATCCTTAATTCTCCCCACTCTTAGTCCCGTCATGAATTTACCTTCTACCTGGGCTCGCTGCACTGACTAATTCTCATAGCTAGGATAGATCTTTAATGTGCCTGTTCGACTGAACACATTTATTACTGTCCTTACATCAATGTTTGTACCTTGTCTTATTTTTGTATTCTCTGCCAACTATGTTATCTGTTTTCTTTATGACCGTGTGTAACGCAGGTCCACCTTGTAAATGAGCTTGCTCAACGGTGCTCGCCTGGATAAATAAAGATTTGATTGATTGATTGAGTTGATGATATGACTGGCACTAGGACCTTGGGGAATTCTAAGCCAAAGGCAGATGTAGGTTAAATTTATGGCCATGCAGAGTTAAACTACAGTGAAATGCAGCAGACTAAATAATAAACTGTTAAACTGCTTCTAGTTTTTTACACAGCTCCAGGTAAATTCACATAGATTACTGTTTTTACATATTGACATAGTTTCCTTTCATGATTCAAAACCAGTTTGTCTTTCAAATGTTTAGTAATGTAATCCCCTGCTTTCTCAAAAGTTTTCACAGTAGAGAAGTGCATTAAAACAAATACCTTTCAATACAGTTTGCAGTAATAATTGTTTAAATATTGTAGGACAGTGCTGGGAGAGGCGATGGTGATTTAGGGATGATATACTTTTCAGGGAATGCAGAGGGGAGAGGATGTGTTGGTGGGATTAGAAGGAAAAAAGACTGAGGGTTCCAGCAGTGGTCTGTAGGCTGGGACAGACCTTGAGGGAACAGGCTGCGAAATGAGGTGCGGATACTAGAAAGCAAATATATGGGGGTGGTCAGTACCAGTGGATCCAGCTATGTATCCAAGTAGCACCCACAACTTCATTAGTCCAGCAAAAATC
Organism: Neoceratodus forsteri; assembly: GCA_016271365.2. Taxonomy (NCBI): domain Eukaryota; kingdom Metazoa; phylum Chordata; order Ceratodontiformes; family Ceratodontidae; genus Neoceratodus; species Neoceratodus forsteri. The sequence continues at coordinate 560,997,830 of CM028130.1, read as the reverse complement.
TGTTTAAACCTAATCTTAGCTTTAAATGGTTATATTTTACATTTTGGGGAAGAGTTGCTCCCGTGAAAAAAATCTAGATGCACCCCTGGTGATCAGCAGTGCAAAAAAGTACCACCATTCTGTGTGCAAAATCTGCTTTATATGGTGCAGAACAATACACAGCTACCCACTTCTCAGGTAAGACACCTCAACTGGGGAAGAGTTGCCCTCTTAAAAAAATTCTAGATGCGCCCTGGTGATCAGCAGTGCAGAAAAGTACCAGAAATCTGTGTGCAAAATCTGCTTTATATGGTGCAGAACAATTTACAGCTGCCCATAACTCAGGTAAGACACCTCACCTCTACTGGTTTTGCAGAACTTCTACCTCATCACCCTCCTGATGACGCAGTCATCCTGTAAAACTGGTCGAGGTGTCTTACCATAGCTGTAGGTGGTTGTAAATTGTTTTGCTTCTAATAGAGTTGATTTTGCACACAGAATTGTGATGCCTAAGACTTAATATTTTAAATTGGGCAGTTTGCGTGGTGATGCCAAGAGTGTTGTCCCTTTGAGTGCATAAAAGTAGCCTAGCAGGCTGTTGCCTCCTTGAAAAAATTCTAGATGTACCCCTGGTGATCAGCAATGCAGAAAAGTACCACAACTGTGTGTGCAAAATCTGCTTTATATGGTGCAAAACAATTCACAACTGCCCATAACTCGGGTAAGACAACTCACCTCTACTGGTTTCACAAGACTACTGCCTCATCACCCTCCTGATGACAGTCGTCCTGTAAACATGGTCGAAGAGTCTTACAGGTCGTTAGCTATGGGTGGTTGTAAATTATTTTGCTTCTAATAAAGCTGATTTTGCACACAGAATTGTGATGCCTAAGACTTAATATTTTACACTGAGCAGATTGTGTGGTGAAGCTGAGATTGCTGTCCCTTTCAGTGCACAAAAGTGGCCTAGCACCTAGATACTCAGTTAGGTAAGCTTGTAGATGAGTTTTTGAAAGAACATTCAGAGTGCCCCCCCCCCCATGGCACCCACAACAGGATTTATGCCAGCCACTGTGGAGCGACAGATGGGGCTAATAGCAGACAGGGTCAGTTTCACCATTGGGGTTAGCCCTAAAGCCAGAGGACTGGGCATGCAACACCAGATGGGGAAAAAAGCTGTTTTAAAAAAAGAAAGTGTCTCCAAGTAACCCTGATTCTTCAGTACTCCAGTTATATTTCAGTGATGCTCCCTTAGTTCAGATTTAGGGAAATGACCTTCTGGCTAACTTCATTGCTATTTCTCACAGCTTGCTAACTTCTTTAAGGTACTAGAAGCTATAGTGTGGCAAAAGCTTGTGCAGAATCTAGAAGAGGGGTGTAGTCTTCCTCACAGTGTCATCAGTGTGCAGACTGCTCTGCCTTCCCTGTCAAGTGCTCCTTACTACTACTACTATGCCTTAATGGCACAGTTGACCACAGGAGAGATAGCTGCAATGATGAAAGTGAACAGGAACGCACAGTAGCTCGGTTCCTGTACCTTTTTTTGCAGCAGGAAAGGAGTTCCTATACTTCTTCCCACTGATACTAGAACTAAAATTCTTAAACCAGCAACATAATGACAGTTTCTGGACTGGTGACCCTGAAATCAGGGTTTCCACAACAACATTTGACTTGTACAACAGTGCTATTTTGCTAGAAATAATCAATATCTCTAACTGAATCTAATAGTGTCTAAACAGATAGACATGTCTTCACACAACGATCCCTCAGAGTGAGGATCTTCATTCTGTATTTCATTTTTGCCAGTACCTGAGTTCCTGTACTTCTTGTCTACCGCTTGCACCACTGGATAGCTGTACACAAAAGAAAGGAAGAATAGATATGCAGAACAGCACAATGTAGTAACCTACAGAAAATGCCAAGTTGCAAGAATCCAGATTCTTTAATTCAAGGCAGGTTACACCACAGACACACACCGCTGTGGGCAGGGTCTTTAAACTTTAATGGAGCAGGTGCACTGTGGGACTGTGAAGACTTAAGGTAGCTAGGATTTATATATTATTGCTCCCTCCTTAAAATTATAGATTAGAAGTCAGAAGGGGAGGAGACCCACCATTGATATATTAATCACAAAACTATGGGGGCTTAGGTGGGTTTGGAGGTATCCTTGACTTCTGGCATGCAGTGCCAGGGAACCAAACCTATTTAACAACAAGGAAAAAAAGATTGTGGCGGACGGTGAGAAATGATTACAGTTGGAAGAGGGTGGATGACTTAAGAACTTACCTTAGTCCCAGGCGACTTTTTGGGTGTTTACTTTTTTTCAGGCCCAAACAAGGAGTCCTGAGTATCTACAGGGGCTCACCAACCCTCCCAGTTGCCTTGTAGTGCTGTACTGCTGGGGATGTCTGATGGCTCTGCATTTTCAGCCTTCTCCTCTCCTAGCAGCTGTAGTCACCATCAGAGATACTGATATTTCATGATGCATTCATGCACAGATGTAGTGACTAGCTGATCAAGTGTCTGTATTTTTCTGGGTGGTGGTGGTGGTGGTGATTGCTCAGGACAATAAAACATTGTAATGGGGCCTCTCCATCATTTCTATGTAGCAGTGCACTGTCAGAGGTGTTGAGACCTAAGCATTTGGTCAAACCACAGCCATGTGTTTGGAGGTACGTGGGGTACCATGAACCAGCACTGAACTGCTGGCAGCTGGGAAGCAGTGACTACCATGACCTCAGTCTATCACATGGTCTCTGCTTACAGCAGGGTTGGGGGAGTGAAGTGCTGCATGCCATAGTGCCGAGTTGTTGCTCCTCACATAGGGATACCCACAACAGGGTGAAAACAAATTGGACAAAAGCAATCCGTGCATGGGAAGACAGGCAACAACAAGATGCATGCCTGGCAACTGCATTGTACACCTTACTGGTCGAACTGCATGTTGGTCCCATAACAGGGGGGCTTCATCCCTACACCCCCTTTAAATAAATATTAACATCCCCAGCCTGCACTTAAGGGGATGGACCTCAGTTTGGGCTCCACTTTTCTCTCCACCCACAATTGCCACTGTATTGAAGTCCCAGCCACTCAGATTGCAGTCTCCCATAGTGCCGCACCTACATTCCTTCATCCCATATTGGAGGCCATGGCTCCGGTCGGGGACTCAGTGATACACTGCCTGAGACTGGACTGCAGGGGAGGGGGGGGTTGCAGTCTGTTTTAAGACTGAACTGGGCCTCACGAATGTGGTAGTGGGAGAGACTGAGTCCTTTGAGTGCACAGCAGTAGCGGGTGGTGGTGATCGAATCGTACTCATCTACCGTCCACCCAAAGATGGGAAGCGCTTCTTTACAGGAAGTATAAACTTCATAAATCAACATGTCGTTTAAGTCCACCCAGATTGATGATTCTGGGTGACTACAACTTCTCGGTTGACGATGAACTTTCTCAATTTGGTAATCATTTCCTCCAATTAATGTCTTCTTTGGGTCTCACACAGGTAGTTTCCACTGCTACTCATAAATCTGCGCACTCTCTGGACTTAGTCTTTCTCCTGGGAATTGATACATCCGACTTGGGGGTGGAACCAGTCACCTGGTCAGACCACTACACAGTGAAGTTCAGTTTTTGCACCCCACTGAGAAGGCCTTCCCTTGTGGAGTTGGTCAGGTACCGCCCTTTATGGGATATTACCTCTCAAGGCCTTGTGGCAGTCCTTGACCTCTCGTCCCCCATGCTGGTGAGCAGTAATCCAGAGACTTTGGTGTTGGCCTATAATATGACTGTTACAACAGCTCTGGATCTTATTACTCCTGTTTGTGTGCACCCCCTATCCCTTCACCCCAAGTCCCCTTGGTTTGATGGGACATTGGGGGAGATGCGGAGACAGGGGCGAAGATTAGAGCGGTGCTGGCGCAAGTCCGCCCTTGAAGCCGATCACCTTAGATTGATGGAACATCATTCTGTCTATCAATCTGCAATAACCCATAAGAAGGCAGGATTCCTGTCCAGGGAGATTGCATTTGCTCGAAATCGACTGGCTCAGCTATTTCAAACTGTAGACAGACTGTGCAACCCAACCTGTCTGCAAGTTCGAAAAGCCTTTACACAATTAGAGTGCAAGGAGCTCACTCGTTACTTTGCAACTAAAGTGGCCGACATCGGGGTGGATTTGCATCCAGCAATCTCTAAGGGTGATGCTGTGGAATAGTGTGAGTTCACAGTGCCTCAGTTCTCTTGGAGTTCCTTCAGTCGGCCTGATTTCATGGATGTTATGAGGATCATCCATAGTGTGCGTCCCACAAGCTGTAGTTTGGATCCTGGACCGACCCCCCCTAATTTTGGGCTGTAGTGATATCATCAGTCCAGTCCTAGTGCAAATAGTCTGGTGCTCCCTGGAGTTGGGTGAGTTTTCTAGCTCCTTGAAAGAGGTGGTGGTGACACCTCTCTTGAAGAAAGCTACTTTGGACCCAGACTGTTTCACAAACTACAGACCTATCTCTAACCTCCCCTTTACTGGGAAGGTTATTGAGAAGGTAGTGGCAGCCCAATTGGAGGACCATTTAACCATCCATAACATCAATGAATCCTTTCAATCCGGTTTTCTTAAAAGACATAGCACCGAGACTGCGCTGGTTCGGGTGCTTAATGATCTTCAGAGGGCGAGAGATCAGAAGAGACATTCCATTCTGGTTCTCCTTGATCTCTTGTCAGCTTTTGACACTGTGGATCACTTGGTGTTGATAGCATGCCTGAGGCAGATTTGTGGAATTTCTGGAGTCGTTCTTCAGTGGTTCACCTCATTCCTTACTGGGAGATCACAAAGAGTTGTGTTGGGGATTTTTTCCCTCTGGCTCAACTCCTTTGTTGTGTGGGGTGCCTCAGGATTCTGTGCTATCTCCCATGTTATTCACGGTGTATATGCTACCCCTCAGAGACCTTATAAGACGTTATGGGCTGAGGTTTCACTGCTATGCAGATGATACCCAGCTATACTTGTCTTTTGCACCCAACCAGGATGGAGCTCTCTTGGTGTTTAACAACTGTCTGGAAGAAATCCAGGATTGGATGGATTCTAGCTGGTTGAAGTTGAACTCAAAGAAGACAGAGGTTTTGGTTGTGGACCCAGGTTGTCAGATAGAGAGGTCGTGTGTTGACACGCCCTCTCGAAACTTCCTTGGTGGCGTTTCACTTCTGACCTCTGAACGGGTGCGTAACCTAGGGGTTGTCTTAGACGACAGACTAACACTACAGTTTCAAGTGTCAGCGGTTGTCAAGATTTTCTTTTACCATCTTAGGAATATCGCCAGGGTTAAGCACCTTGTTCCGTCTGACGCCCTGCCAACATTGGTCCATGCCTTTGTGTCCTCGTGTCTGGACTACTGCAACTCCCTGTACTTTGGGCTTTCTGGGGTTGAAATCTGTTGCCTACAGCTGGTGCAGAATGCAGCAGCCCGGGTTTTGACTGGGACAAGTAGGTCCTGCCATATTACACCGGCACTGCGCCAATTGCACTGGCTCCCTATACAGTGGCGGATCGCCTTTAAAGTCAGTTTACTGACTTTCAAAGCCCTTCACGATCAGGGTCTGGCCTATCTGAAAGAACTCCTGGTGCCTTACTGCCCTGGCCAATTGCTCCGCTTGGTCGACGAGGGGTTGCTAGAGATTCCAAGAGTGAGTCTTGCATCTTCTGTCTGTAGAGCCTTCTTTTATGCTGCACCCACTCTTTAGAATTCTCTACCACGCCAGTTATGGGAGTGCACCTCCATGGAGGAGTTTAAGAGTAACCTGAAAACTAATTTTTGGCGAATGGCCTTTTGGATGGTTAATTAAATTGTAACCTGCTGACTGTGCTGTGGTTTTAGCCTTATTTATGTTGATTTTAATGCCTGTTGTTTTTGTGTTATGATCTTATTTATATGTACCATTGGATTTTGTATTTGATGTTACTGTTTTAATGTGTTCAGCACCTTGAAAAATGAAAGGCCCTTTATAAATAAATTTATTATTAGTATTATTATTATTATTATTATTATTAAGTCCTGTGTCCACCTGATGGTATACAGCTTCCACGCAGGATCTGGTTCCTTTCATATCTGTCCTTAAAAAGCTTTTTTTATCATTTCAGGCTCCTTTCCTTTCCCATTTCAACCGCAGCACCAGTGAGTGGCAAACCCATAGGCTAAACCTCCCTTTGTCACAGTGTGAATGTGAAAGGAATGACAACAGTAGAACTATACTTACAGGTATGTCAATTGGTCTGTTACTGCTCATTACTTTAGTTCTTTTAAAGGTAAATTGAAAATGTTTAAATGGCTTAGTTACAGGCTGCCTCGATAGCCCAGAGGCACTGCACCACAAGGTCAACCTGAATTTGAGAGTAAGTCTGAGTCTCCAATTGTTGGCAGCCAGGGGAAGGAGGATTTGCCTTCCAACTCCCATAGCAACCCCAATAGTTACCTAAAGAAGTCATCAGATGCATGGGGGATTCAAATGTTGCAGGGAGGTAGGCGAAGGGGAGGTTGCAGTGAGTGCTGGATGTGCAGTTGGTATAGCTGGGGCTAGGAAGGAGAGGATTTTGTGTTGGCAGTGTTGAGAATGGGGGGGGTGCTTAATCATCTGGTTGAGGTCTGCTCTGCACTGAGACACACAGGCCAGTCCTCCTGCAAGGCAGCTTTCAGTCAGTCTCTCTGTCATGAATGAAGTGTGGGCCAGTAAGGATATTAAGTTTTTGGGATGGGATGGTTTGATCAGCTGAGTGGGTCAGAGGACATGACTGTGGGTTATGGGAGGGGGCACAAAGATTACTGCAGGAAGTTGCTGCTTTTTCTGTTTGTTTTGTTTTATTTTATCGTCTATCACCATACCTCTGTTGCTCCTACCTTGATGTTAAAGAGCAACTCTGCACTTCAGTAGATGATTGATCATAAATAAGATCCAGCAGTTTACAGGCTACTGGAAAATATATTTTTTTTGATTGTCAATGTTCCTTTCCAAAATTTACAGTACATCTTGACAGTCCATCTGAAAGATCTGTATATCTGTATGCCTCTCCCTTTTTAACCTCACAGTGACTTGAGTTTTTAGTGCTCACCATGACAGACTGTGATATCACAAACAGCAACAGTGTGGTTAACAGGGGAGAGTAAGATGCAGTTTGAAAGACTTAGTGAAAAAAGTGCTGCATTACCTACAATATTTAGTATACCAACAGCATAGGGGAAAATAACTAGAAAATAAAGTTAAAACATAATTGGTATAAATCTAGTGTTTTTACGTTTTTTATATTATAGTAGAGAGATGCTGTTTAACAATCTTTTCAACTTACTCCTATGCTTTATAGTACTCTTTGTATCTTTCCGCTCCCTATCTCTACTCACGCTATCATAAATACCTCAAACTTACCTAGTTTTTCCTTAAGTCTGGACAGATGTTGGCTGTCTACCTTTCAGATAAGTATCTTGTTTAATTCTGACTACTATAATCTCTCCTTTAGGATCTCAGACCCTTTGCATTTCCACAACCTTCTCTGTGCTTTCCTTTAGGTTCTACCAGAGTATCCCAAACGCAAAAGAACCCAACTCTGTGCACTGTGACTTGGACACAGCAGGTAAGTCATATTAAATTCAGGGGTCAAAACTGAGTTTTGCAGCTCCTAGCCAGCAGGGCTAGTGACTGGGGAAAATCTCCATAGAATTTTCCACTGTCTCAGTTGATGTACTCAGCGAAGTGTTACCCTCTCCAGCACATGCATGCAGGGCTACCTAAAGGAAACTTTTAATAGCTGTATACAAAATCTACCAGCATTTGCTAGTGAGATGGTGACAGTTTTGACCCCAGCAAAGAAGGCGGGGTTAGTGTCGAGGTCTTTGTGGCTAGTGTCTAGGAAAGGGAGGTGCTAGTGTTTGGGACTTTGGGAGGTGGGTAAGTTGTGGTCAGGGGCTTTGGAGAGAGGGAGGAGGCTAGTGTTATGGCACATGGAGGGAAAGTGTAGAAGGAAGGGTGTATGCATGCCTCTGGTGTCCGAGTAGGGGGTGTCCAGGAGGACCATGGAGAGATGGTGTGCAACAAGGGTATGGGTGATTCTCAAATGGCTAAGAAGGAAGGGGTGTGGCATCTGGGAGTCAAGGGACAGGAGGGAGGTGATAGCCACAGAGATTAGAAAGTGAGGTTCCTCAAGAGGGATGGGTGTTCAGATGGACTGTGGTGAAAGTGGCAAGGATTGGTGTGGTTGGGTTGTATCAAGAAGTGGAGGAAGGGGGTTGTTGTCTAGGGTGATGGGGGCCATTGAAGTTTTGGGGACTGTGCAGGGTGTACATTCAAGATGGCTACTGTCATGGAGGCCAGAAGGGAAACATGCTAGTGTCAGGTGCTGTGGAGGGAAGGAGCTAGTATCAGAGGGGTTTGTGGCGGGAGAGTGGCTAGTGTTTTGGTTAGAGGAAGGAGGTGTGGCTAGTGTCTGAGATGTAGGCTAGTTAACTATATAGACTGGGGCACATGAAGTTCCATTTATTCTCAAGAAAATGTGCTCTATTGGTAAAGCACCTAAACTGTCTTCCCAGTTTGTTTTTTTTATTTATCGAAGTGTATCTATTTAACAGGCTTTGATACAACAAACTGTCAAGTTTTATCTATCTATCTATCTATCTATCTATCTATCTATCTATCTATCTATATATTAGAGGCAAAAAAACTCTGTTTAATGCATTAGTTAGGGTTTGTTCTACAGAGACAAAAGTGAGAAATTCGGTGTTAGGGTTGAAAACCCCTTGGACCCGCCCCACCCCCAACGGCATTGGGGTGCACATTGGTGTCAGCCTCTAACTCTCACCCCATCACATGTGTAAAGCAGCAGAAGTATAGGAGGAATGGGGTGAGAGTTAGGACCGATGACAAACGCGCACTCCCAATGCCAGAGTGCGAGGGGCGGGGTCCAAGGGGTTTTCAACCTCAACAACTAATTTCCTCACTTTTGTCATTGTGGAACAACCCTAACTAATGCATTAAACTGAGTTTTTGCCTCTAATTTCCCTTCTTTTTGAGTGATAACGAGAAATAGTGAATGTAATGCAGCCGCGCTCCCGCCACGTGATGTCTTGTGGCATAGTAACAGGAACAGCAATGCAAACAGAAGTGCTAACAGTGGCGCACATGGTAATGCAAGAGTGAATGAGAATAGAAAGGGTAACGCACATGGTGGCGTAGATGGGAACGGTCTGCTACGTGATGTGTTGTCACATAGTAACATGGTGCCTGCAAGCAGAAATGTCAATGGGCATGGTGACGCAAAGTGAAACAGAAAGAGAAACAGTACTGTAGACACAAATGGCAAAAAATAACAGAAACACGAGTGCAAATGAAAACGCAGAGGATAACGCACATGGTGGTGTAGACGTCAACGGTAAGTGAAACGGGTACGGAACCACAAGCTGAAAGGGCAACGGTAACAATAATGCAAGCGCACAGGCTGGTTTTCCCCAAAACCTGCATAGAGAAAGACAGTGAGTACAAAGAATGTATGCATAATAATGGGTATCGGAGCAGAAAATGAGGACTTGGAATACTAAATAGGTTATATCTCAGGAACTGTATGACGTAGAAAAAAAATTTAAAAGTCATATGATTTACGACTGTCCTGATTAGTTTTGAACTTAGCCCTTGCTAGGGGACTAAGCATTTTCTGATGAAAAGTCTATCTTGCACTGTTTCTGAGATACAGGCCCTGAAAGACGCGGCTAACGCCGTAATGTTATCCTATGGGGAAAAAAAGAGAAGTTTGGAGTGCCATACCTTTGCCTCCCTGTAATATTTTTTCACCAAACCACTGAAAGGCACATCTGTGTGCTGTTGGCTGTCTTCCCTCCAAATTTCAGGAAAAAAGACCAAACCGTTATTTTGCAGCAGGGTGCCAAAGGATTCCTGTAATGCGTTGGCCGCCGTAATGTTATCCTATAGGAAAAACCGTCAACTCTGGAGTGCCGTAACTTTGCCACCATTAATAATTTCTTCAAAACAACACTGAAAGGCACATCTGTGAGATGTCGGCTGCATTCCCTCCAAATTTCAGCCTAAAACTCCAAACCGTTCTTTTGCAGTGGAGTGCCAAAGAATTACTGTTATTTTGGGCATAGTGTTGCAAAGTAGTATCATGATTTGGGAAAGCTTTCTCAAAAATTTGTGACACTTTCATGAGTGCAACACTACTTTGCAAAAGTACTTTTTCCAGAAATCTGAAAAACATATTAATGGAGTGTTTTACCCCAAAATAAAGGCATGGCTAGCATCCTCAGGGCCCGACTAGGTGAATACAAAAAGAATTAGGTTGCTAGAAGGTCTCAATTTTAAATGCCAAGCATTTTTCTGATCACTAACTGAAAAAAAAAAAGGGGGGATCTGCTACACTAACAGGGCCATTTGCGACACTAAAAAGTGCATTTGCGACACTGTTGAACTTTTTGTTAACTTTTCCCATTGACTTATAATGGGAAATTGTTTTTTGAATAACTTTTGAACCGTTTAATATTTTTTCATGAAATCTTCAAAAGGCACATCGGGGACTCTGGCCGCGTGTTCCCTGAAAATTTTTAGGTAGGTGGCATAGGCGTGCGACATATAATAATGCCGACAGTAGAATTCCAGAAAAAGCATAACGCACGTGCAGATCACGCTTAATAACTCCGCAGCCGTATATCTGACCGGTACAAAACTTGGCAGGTCCCAAGGCCTATGGTTCTTGATTAAGCATTCCAAATTTCAGGTAAATCTGTCAAACGGTTGCAGAGTTATTAAGGTGCAAAAGTTTGGGTTTAACATGTAAATGGCTCCTCAACCCTAACTATGGTAGCACTACCATGCTACCATTATATTTATATATATGTACACCTGGCTGGAGTTACATCACCTGCATCTTGGGAATGTGTCATTAAATGCTACTGAAATGATTCACTTTAGTCAGTGCGTCTTTTTGTGAAACAGTAACAGTGGCCTAAGGGTCAACTTGGTCTATTCAGGTCAGTTAAACAATTTATAAACTTGTTAGAGGGTTTAATTCTACCATTCAGTGCTGTAGAGGTCAGAGATACTTGGGATGATGTACATGTCGAGGTCTGACTAGACTACACTCTGTGTTAGAAGAAATGGATAGGCATGAAAATGAGGGGAAAATAGCAACTGATTGGACAGAATGGCGCCCCAATTTCTGCAGGCCTTGCATCACCAAGAAGTACCATATTTCCACCAGCCACCTAGCAACATTATCCACCATCCCAGAGACTAAATTTGGACCTTCATAGCAGCCACTGATTCCCTCCATGGGGGGAGGCAGGAGGGAAAGGGTCATCATCCCCATCCCCTTTCCATAGACCCTCATCAGTCATGGTAACCCCCCAAGACTCTCTACCAGTTTGGTCTGGAGTCCTGTTGATAATGAAGGGGAGTGTAACAGCTGGGGCCTGATATTCAAATGTTTGCACAGGTGCAGATCCTAGATTACCCGAGCAAACTGGGTTTTGCACCAATGTCCTATATTTAAAAGACATTATATGGCGCCAAACTAAGTGACTGTTTGGGGGGGGCAGTCCCAACTGTGTGGGGTGGTCTTCAGTGAAGTGACTGAAGTACAATGTTATGACTGTTAGGTGTGGGGATTACTGCTGTAACTACCTGTGGAGAGTGTCACCCATGAGACTTTAGGGGGTATGGGGGCAGTGCTGTCATGGTGGTGGGATGTAATGCTGTGACCATTGGGAATAGGGATCAGTTCTGTGACTGTCAAGGGTGGGTGCCCAGTGCTGTGATATACAGTGGAAGGTTTCAGTCATGTGACTCTCATAGAGGGGTACAGTCCTGTAACTGTAGGGGGTGGAAGGGTCAGTCCTGTGATGGTCAATGGTCAGTGCTGTGGCTATAGTGTAAGTAGTGTAGAGTGGTGTGCACTGGAAAAGCTGGTGCATTAGCAAAGTAGCCAGCTTGTAATAAGAAAAGAAAATTAAACTCAGCACTCATAGATTCAGTGCAAGATTTCATTTCTGGCAATATGCTGGTGTGCACCCACTAGCCTCAGTGCTTCAACCCTTCAATGGGTCTTCCTCATGGGGTGGGTCTGAGAAATACAAATGTACATCTCAGTTATACAGATCTCTTAAAGTGATATACACCACACACTAAAAACAATGTACAAGTCAAACTGAAAACACATGAGTAATTTGGTTATGAACATTTCCTTATTCATTTTTTTTAACGAATAAAGTTTTATTAGGTATTTTCTTTTGACATACAACAGTACACTTCACAGTTTTATAATGGATACAACAACATAGCCAGGCCAAGGATACAGATTACCAGTATGACAAGCAATAGACATATATCTGCTTTATAGACCTGAGTGCCCATCTCTATCAGCATATTCATCAGTAAAGAAAGAAACAATCCATTAACAGGTATTTTATACACCTAACCAATCAGATAGAAACTGTTAATGCTTCCACCTCTATCTTCAACTTCCTTTCAGCTGTGAATAACTAGACCAAAAAAGGTGGGGGAGGAGGAGATCACAGCACTTCTTGGTGACCAGCTCTATTTGGGTAGTAATATTCAGAGAGGGTTTTCCGTCTGTTTCGGGATGTTCAAGAAATCAGACTGGAGGTAGTGTCCCCATTTAGCATGGTATAGCCTCATGTTTGACCTTTGCAAGGAGGAAAGCCTTTCAAACAGAGAAAGGCGAACCACAGCTGCAAGCCACATAGTCCTGCTAGGTATTAAGGGCTGTCTCCAGTGCATAAGCAGAAGGCGCTTGGCCTCCAATGTGGAAGAGAGGGCCCAATACTGAAGGGGTTTAGGGAGGGTTGCCATTTGACTTGTGTCCCCCAGAAGAACTAGTGAGGCAGTCAGAGTAATTGTGCCACCCAGCACCTGTGACAGGTCTGTAGCCACTATATCCCAGAATCCTGTAAGGGAGGGACAGGACCAAAGTATATGTGCAATATGGGCATCTGGCTGTGAGCAGCCCTAGCAACAGCTATGGTTAAGTAGACCCTTCTTATGCAAAATCGCTGGGGTATGGTACCAAAACAGTAACATTTTCAATTGTATGAAACGACTATTGGTATCTCTGTAAGAGCAATGAATGCTTTTGCAGTAGGACAGCCATTGCTCCTCAGAGATTGATATCCCTAATAGTATTTCCCATTGTATTCTACATTTCTGCATTGGGTTAGGTTGCGAATCCCTCCATGTACTATAGAAATGCCCCATAAGCCCTCTTCAAGTATCTAGACATTGGAGGCCAGTTAGCCAATGCTACTGCATGCTATCTATATTTTTAGTAAGAAGGGGTGTTAGGGCACTGTGAATCTGTAAATAGCGCCAAAAATTCTTGTTTGGTAGGGCATACTTGTTCTACAGCTGTTCAAATGAGAGCAGATGTTTGGTCCCATGAATAACTAAATCCTGGACAGTTTGAATACCCTGTTGCTGCCACTTCGGCCAGCTTACCCCCGTCCATCAATCTGAATAAAATTGTTGTGCCATATGGGGGCAAACTGTAATGGGGAAACCATTCCTGCTTTGGGGTGTGCGATTTAGTGAATAATAACTTCCAGGCTTTGGCAGTATAGGAGATAATGGGGGGGGGGAGTTGTGGATCCGTTTTTGAACTAGGCATCAGGAGATTATATAATGTGGAGGGACCTATCAAGGCAGTTTCCAACTGAACCCATAGAGGGGTTGCCCGATCTTGTGTCGCCAACCACCTGGTGGCATGAGCTGCGATACAAGCTAAATGCTATCCATAAAATCGGGGTACACTAAGGCCCCCTTAGTCCAATGCGCTCTAATTTTCTGCCTACTCCATCTTGGTGGTTTAGAGTCCCAGATAAAGCTGTAGGCCATTTTTTCCAGTGATTGGAAAAGTTTTTTAGATAGGTGGATGGGTAAGCTGTTCAGAAGAAACAGTACCCGTGGTAGGAACAACATGCGAACTGTGGCTACCCTTCCAGGGAGGGATAATTTGAGTTTGAGCCACCTCTCTACTTCCACAGCCAACTGGGCATACAGGGGAGAAAAATTAAGCATTTCAAGAGCTGGCCATTTAAAGGGGATTTGGATCCCTAGGTAATTGAAATTATGGTCTGCCCAGGAAAGGTTAGTGCCCTGTAGACACTCCTTTGTGCAATGGGGGTTTAACGGTGCCAAAATGGTCTTTTTTTGGTTAATCCTGAGACCCGAGAGTATGGAAAACACCTCCAAAAGAAGGAGTGCTTCAGGGATTGCTTGTCGGGGACTGGTTAGGGTCAATAAGAGGTCATCTGCATATGCCATAGCCACATATGAATGCCCCTTACTTTCGATGCCTCATATTAATGGATCTGCAGCAAGAACCCATATAAGCGGGTCCAGGGCAATTAAAAACAGGAGAGGATAGAGCGGTCAGCCTTGCCTGGTACCTCTATGCAGAGAGAAAGGAAGGGAAATATCACTATTAGTGAGGCTAGCCGCCATGGGAGAGGCATACAAAGTGTGTATCCATTGTTTAAAATATGGCCCGAAACCAAACACCCTTAAAGTTTCATGTAGGTAATCCCACTCTAGCGAGTCAAATGCCTTAGTAAAATCTATGGCCAGGGCTTCCATGGGGTGGGGCCATTTAGATGCAAGCCACTTAAGTCCTAGTAACAGGCATGTGTTGTCTACCCCTGTCTTCCCTCTCATAAAGCCAGCCTGTGCAGGATGAATGATAGAGGGAAGTACCAAGCTCAGTCTAGTGGTGAGCACCTTTGCCAGAATCTTAGTGTCAACCGGTAGTAGTGATATTGGCCTAAAATTTGCACAATCTAGAGGACTGGATGACTTTTTTGGTAGAAGAGTGATAAGGGCATCCCTCATGGATGGAGGAAGGGTAGTCCTATTGTGTGAGTCCTGAAGGGCTAGTTGGAGAGGGGGAAGGAGGTCTGAACTTAATGCCTGGTATAGCTCGACAGACATGCCATCTGGGCCCGTGGCTTTCCCAAGTGCCATTTTTGCAAGCGCCAACCATATTTCTTCACAGGATACTGGTGATTCCAATTGAGTCACTTGCTCAGATGACAGGGATGGGAGTTTCACATGGCGACAAATTCAATAGCTTCTGGCCCAGGTCTGTGGGATTGATCGTGGAGTGAGATTGGTACAAGGATTCATAAAATAACCGCATAGTTTGATTCACCTCTTTTGAGGTATTGATTATTGATCCCGATGAGTTGCGGAGAGCATGTATCCATGTGGCCGCTTGCCATTTACGTAGGTGACAGGCCAGGAGCTTTCCTGATCTCTCGCCATAGGCCCAAAACTCTTACTTGGATCAAAGGAGAAGCCACTCGGCTTTTTGTTGTAGTATGACACTGATCTGATATTTAAAATGAAGTATTCTGCGATATATGCCACTCTCCATGTTTGCTTGTGGGGCAGATTTAAACCTTTGTTCTAAGCCGGCTAGTTCAGCCTGCATGGAGGCAAGACTGGCCTTTCATACCTTATCCCGGGAAGCTGCAAAGGAGATGATGCGCCCCGGCAGAACCACTTTAAAAGTATCCCAAACCATGCTAGGAGATACTTGGTAGTCTGAGTTTAATGAGAAATACTCCTTCGTGACAGAGGATAGCATTCGCTTAAAGTCTGGGTCTTTGAGCAGCAGAGGGTTACAACGCCACCGAACTTTATGACTAGGTTGTTTGGAAGGGAGATATGAGAGCCAAATTGGGGAATGGTCTGATATCAGTATTGAGCCGATCCCAGTGCCGGTGATACTTCTACCAGCTAGGTCATTCACCAGCCAGAAGTCTATACGACTATGAGTTTGGTGTGGTATGGAAAAAAAGGTATAATCTCTGTTGGTGGGATGCTCCATGCGCCAGGCATCTACCAGGGCCCACTCCTCCTGGAACTCAGTAAGGGATTGTCTCGCCTTAAGGGTGGCATGAGGGGTAGGTGTGGACTTATCTAAAAATATATCCTCCACCAGGTTAAAATCACCTCCTAACATGATGGGAAGGGGGGACCATCTGTTTATAAGTCTGAGATTGCCTGACTCACTGCCGGAAAAAAATCAGTATGATCACTGTTAGGGGCATATACATTACCCAATATCAGGGCTCCCTCCGATGAGGTTATTCACGCAACCACCCACCTGCCTTGATTATCTTTCTTTACACCGTCAATTTTCCAGGCAGAGGTCCGGTGAATCAAAATGTTTACCCCCTTGGATTTTGTAGAGAGCGGAACTCGCCACTATTTCTCCTACCCATGATTTCTTCAGCCATGTATTTGAGTTAGCCAGAAGATGTACTTCTTGAATTAGAGCTACTTCTACTTTCAGGGACCTTAAATGCTGCAGAACCTTTGTTCTTCTGATTGAGTGGTTGAGCCCCTTGACATTTCATGATACTCATCTGTAAGCCTGGGATGGGGGAGGGTTCAACATCATTTCTTCCCTCAGTAAAAAAAGAGAATATGTACTTACTGTGGAATCTAGAGGGTAGAGGAGGACTTTGGTGGAGTTCTGTGTCATGATACTGTACCCTACACAAAACAACACAATCCAACCAAGAGATAGGATAAGCAGGAGTGGAAGCATCGCCAGAATCCGGCAAAACCTTGACCTTGGAATCTTAAAGTACTATTATGATAAAGGGAAAGAAAACAGTTTAATTAGTTACAAATAAAACAAACCAATAGTCAACTGACTTACTATGAAACAGGTAAGTGTCCCTAAAACTGGACACTGTGGTGTATCTCATCTATGAGAGTGGAGATTACTGCAAAAGAGGGTTATGATGTCACCCTACAACTATGCTAGCTCCAGCACTCAGTACGGGGTTGTGTAACATGTGTGATCACTTAAACAGAGTTAGCCCTTGCTGCGTGAACATTTATGGTTGGTCAATCCGACTCCATGGGGGGGGAGGGTATGTGTACCCTACCATCCATTCTCCACTCTGTATTATGTATGAGGGTACCCATAGTGAATATAGCAACAGCTGAATAGGGGAGGTGGGTAAGGGGGGATGGGGAGGTGGGGACATCCACCTTCCAGTTATTACTATAACCATAATGCCATATTCTCTGCACTAGAAAAAATAGTAACAGTACTAACGGTCTACAACAACAGGACGAACTTGCATCCTGAACGTGGATGGGAGGGGGATGCCAATCATCTCTTTATAATTTAGACAACAAAATAATGGAAGCACCGCATATCCTGAACTAATAATGGGCTGTCCTTGAACCTTATGTGTGCATAGTGAAAGGTATTATCAGCTACCTGCAAGGCACAAAATGTTGAAGAGGAGGGATAAAGAGAAGATAACCTGGGGCAATAACACTATTACACAGGTTCTTCTGATATACTCCAGAGCACCCTGCACCAGCATCCCCTCACACAACCATAAGAGATTAAGCAAGAGGGGACGGGTGTAATGACCAAAGGGGGAGGTATGGGCAGATATCACAAGGCACAGTAGTGTTTCTCTAATAGCTATGAGCCATTTCAAGTGATCAGTCCTTCGGCCAGCTTGGGTGGTCCCCGAGGGAGAGTCCCATGTTCAAAAGAATACTGTCCAGCAGCCGCCACGTAGGAAAGAAGGCCAGGTTTCACTCTTTGTGCTTCTAGTAGTGTAGCATCCGGAAGATCCCCCGCAGTCCCCTGTGGCCTCTATCTCCATTTCAGATCCAATAGAGGTATCCAAGTCCTTTGATTCAGATGCAATAGGTGAATCGCCCCTTGAAATTTTTGCAGGAGGGTCTTTACAGGGCAAGTGCAGGGGTCCACTTCTTGCTCTTTGCCTGGATATAGCAAAAGAAGTATCCGACCTTTGTGGTAAAGAGATAGGCTGGGTCATTTGTGCAGAGATTAGTTTCTGCGTTTGATTGCTGCCTTTTCTATGGGAGGGGAGTGTCAGAAGGTTGCACCGGTCCAGTTGGTATTGCACCCCTATGGATGTCATAACCAGCAGTAAGATTCCTAGGAAGAGGTGGAGTCGCATGAGGCTCCCAAAGCTTTCTGGGTGGTGTAGTTTGAAGACATAGACCAGGCCAGATCCGAGCCATCCACCATTCCAGTTCCCCTGGGTGATCCACAATGATCTCATGCCCTCCTTTGCTGACATAAAGTCTGGTAAGATTCTTGAACCTAAAACAGAAATCATTTTGATATAAAAACCATTTGATAGGACCAAAAGTGAGCTCTCCAATGTCTCTAGCCACCCTCAAAATCCTCTCCTTAGTCAAATAGCGAAGCAAATATGCCACAATAGGGCGGGGATGATCAGATTGCTTGGTGTGTCCTCTGTGGGCCCTTTGAACTTCAATGGGACCCTGCCTTCTTTCCCCCAATATTAGAGGGATATTGTGGTTTAAGAACTTCTCAATATCCTGTCCTTCCACCCCTCAGGCAGCCCAATAATCTGCAGATTGTTGTGACGATTCCTGTTTTCATGGTCTTCTGCCTTGCTCCATAGTGCTGCAAGGTGCTCCTCATGTTGCTGCAGCTTGTGCCATATTTGAGACTGATGGTCTTCACAGATTTCTGCTTTTTGCTTGAGTACATTGACCTTATCCTGAAGTTGTTGGACTTCTGTAGCTGTGCTTGTAAAGGATAAGCTTAACCCATCCACCCTGGAAATTAAAGCCTCCAACAGGTGAGTAATATGCTGCAAAGATTGTTCTACAATGAGAGGCTTGTCGGAATTTAAAGATGTTGCATTTGATGGTGTGGTGGAAGCTAGAGAACTCATATTTGCTAGGTGGGGGAAACAGGGCTGTTCCCTAGTGAACCATCCTCCTGCTCGGTTTCTCTGTAGTACCCAAATACAGCCACTGATATGCGTTGCAGAGTGTAGTATGGCTGTGGTTACAATTAGGGCCTATGCGGCCTCCCAGCAGTCAGAAAGATCCCTGACACACAGCACCAAATGTCGGTACAGCTCGCTTCGCAATCCACTTAAAGTACACGCTGCCCTGAAGGTAAGAATGTCACCCGTTCATAAAGTCGCTTTGATGATCAGGACTCCATGGGATCTCGGCGATCAAGCACAGATGAGCACTTTTAGGCAGGAGCTCTCCTTCTAGGCTGCCATCTTCCCAGTGGCCAGACCACGCCACTAACATTTTCTTATTGTGTTTTGTGTTTGACGCTCATGGTCAACAGTTAATGATATTAGTATAGTACTTAAATTAAACATGACTCTATATCTGTTACTTCATTTAATTCTGTAACTTTCTATCCAAAGCAATTTTTTTTACCTTTTACACTATACTATACCCCGTTTGTATCTCTAGCCTCTCTATTGTTCCCACTACTGAATTTAATCCATATTAACCTTTTTCTCTTTACTTTCACAGTCTCACAGGATGTGAACTCCTTCCCCATCAGATACGTATAATAATATATCTAACTTTTCTTATCCTTCCTAGTAACTATATAGGAACTGTGTATCCTTATTCTACAGGCCTAGGGAAACTTCATCTCTTTAAGACTCCTCCCTCTGTCTCCATAGTACTCTGGTAGGAGATCCTGTACATATTACCTATACTTGGTAGGTTTACTGTAACTCCCATTATGGGAGAGTTGTGTATATAGAATTTGATGGCAGATAAGGCCCACTTGGCCCACCTAGTCTTCCCATTTTCCTACCTAACAGATAAGCTGCAGATCCTAGTTAATCAACAGTTTACTTCCTTCTACCCCCCACTAGGACTGCTTTATGTCTGTCCCATGCATTCTTGAATGCCCCCACTGTTCTCGACTCCACGACCTCCTCAGGGAGGCTGTTCCATGCATCCAAAACCCTCTCCATGAAAAAATACTTCCTCACATTACCTCTGAGCTGTTCCCCCTCTGTCTTCAAATTGTGCCCCCCTTGTTCTTGCACATCTCTTTTTTCTGAAAGATGCTACCCTCTTGGACTTTGTTGATTCCCTTGAGGTACTTGAAAGTTTCTATCATGTCCCCTCTCTCCCTTCTTTCCTCAAGGGTATACATATTAAGCTCCTTTAGTATTTCTTTGTATGTCTTCTGGTGCAGACCCTGCACCATTTTGATTGCCCTCCTCTGGACAGCCTCCACTCTGTCTATGTCTTTGCGGAGATGGGGTCTCCAGAACTGCACACAGTACTCCAGGTGGGGTCTCACCAACTGTCTGAACAGAGGGATAACAGCTTCCTGTTTTCTACTATTGTTGCCTCTCCCTGTGCATCTCAGTATCCCCCAGCCTTCCCTACTGCCTTCTCACATTGCTTGCCCACCTTTAGGTCATCTGATATAATTACCCCCAGGTCCCTTTCCATTTTTCTGTTGTCAGTATCTCACCCCCCACTGTGTACTCTTCCTCTGGGTTTTTGTTTCCCAGGTGCATTACCTTGCACTTCTTTGCATTGAATCTAAGCTGCCATACATTTGACCATTCCTCCAACCTTGCCAAGTCACTTCTCATCCTTTCCACTCCAGCTTGTGTATCAACCCTGTTGCAGATCTTTGTGTCCTCTGCAAAGAGACATACTTTTCCTTTCAGTTCCTCTGCAATGTCACTTATAAAGACATTAAAAAGGACTGGTCCCAGTACTGAACCCTGTGGTACCCCACTAGTAACCCTCCTTTCTTCACTGTGGACTCCCTTTACTACTACCCTTTGCATCCTGTTGTCTAGTCAATTTTTTATCCATGCTACCATCTTGGGACCCACTCCAAGACTGGCTAACTTATGTATTAATCTTTTGTGTGGGACTGTATCAAATGCCTTGCTAAAATCTAGGTAGGCCATGTCCACAGCCCCTTCCTGGTCTTCTACTTTGGTCACCCAGTCAAATAAATCTATTAGATTCATCTGACACTGTGTTGACATATGTGTTAAGGTCATACATACTGCAGCATTTCCCCCCTCCACAAACATTTTTGCCTTGCTTGTTGACTCAGGCAGGGCTTTCAGCCCTGTCCCCACCTCCCCTGTCTGCCACTTCCCTGTCCCAGTCCACTGAGTCTAAAGTTCCCCATGGATTCCCCCCCATGATAGGGCCAGGAAGGGGAGAGCCATCTTCCCCCAACCAATCACTCACATCTAGAACTGAGCCAGTCATCCAGGTGGTAGTGTGTGACTGAGGTAGGTGGGTAGCCTTTGCTAGCCATTTCTGCATTCCCCTCCTCTTGGATTACTGCTTTCACCTGGGGGAAGCAAAGGTTGAGTCAGTATGCCTTCCCGCCCTTGGACAGGACAGATATCTGATGAATGCTTAGTCTTCTCTCTGGCCTTCAGCAACCTGAGCATGTCCCTGAGCTTGGGTCACTGATGTAGCAGGAGTCAAGGCACACAGTGCCTCATCCCTCCATACCACTGGACCAGACCAACCTTATACTGAAGCAAGGGAATTATTTATTAACATGACAGGCGATCAGAGAACGATGGAGCCACTGCACACCAGGGAATTATTTTTTATTAATGGGCCCGGTAGTCAGAGGGTGGGATGTACCTGTGGCACCAGAGAATATGTTAACTTTAACAGGATCAGCAATCACAGGGGAATACTGTTATTGGTAGGCAGTTTGAAAGAAATATCAAGCTGTTTGAGGTTTCATATAAAAGCAATTTCCCTGTAGATAGCTCCTAATTCACGTAAAATAGCATTATGCAGCCTTGTTGGCCCTGACCAGGGTATGTTTAGAATACTGCAGGGCTGTGATTTTGAAATGCCACCAGACTGCAACTGTGCAATGCAGCAATGACACAATCTCAGAAAGTAGCTGGGAAACAGTTTTGGAAAGTGGCAGGGATGCTAAAATTCATAATGTGGTCATATCATATAGTTTTAGAATGTGGCAGAGATACTCAAATTTGAAATGTGGGAGACGGCAGGGAAGTAATGTGTCTTGGATGCATGAATTTGGCATGTGGTGGCGATGCACAATTTCAAAATGTGGTTGGTATGCTTGATTTCAGGTTGTGGTGGCAACATTCAATTTCAGAATGTGTCATGGACACAGACTCTCAGAATGTGGTGGTGACACAGCTTTAGAATGTGGTAGTCACAAGCAATTTCAGAATGAGGCAGGGATGCATACTTTTAGAATGTAACTTGGATATACAATTTTTTAAATGTGGCAGTGACACTCATTTTCAGAATGTGGTGGGGATGTGCAGTTTTGCAATAAGGTAGGAATGCACATTTTCAGAATGTGACAATGACAGGCAATATTGGAATGTGGAAGTTTACACACAATTTCAGAATGTGGCAGGTAGGTACTATTTTAGAATGTAGTGGAGGCATGCATTTTCGGAATGTGGCAGTGATGTATAATTTCGGAAGGTGGCAGTGATGCACAATTTCAGAACTTGGTGGTGAGGCACAACTTCAGAATGTGGTGCTGACACAATTACGGAATGTAGTGGGATGCACAGTTTTGGAAAGTGGTGGTGATGCACAAATTTGGAATGTGGAAGTGAAACATTATTTTGGAAAGTGGCGGTGATGCACAATTTCGGAATGTGGTATTGATGCAGTATTTCAGAATGTGTTGGTGATGCACAATTTCAGAATGTGGCAGTGATGCACAAATTTGAAATGTGATGGTGATGCACAAATTCAGAATGTGACAGTGATGCACAAATACAGAATGTGATAGTAATGCACAAATTCAGAATCTGGCATTGACGCACAAATTTGGAATGTGGCAGTGACGCTCAATTTTGAAATGTGGTGGTTACGCTCAATTCTGAAATGAGGCAGTGATACTCAGTTTTGGAATTTGGTGGTGATCAGTTTTGGAATGTGGCAGTAACACCCAATTTCAAAATGTGGTGGTGATGCTCGGTTTTGGAATGTGGCAGTGATGCACAATTCCAGAATGTGGTGGTGACGCACAATTTTGGAATGTGGCAGTGATTCTCAGTTTTGGAATGTGACAGTGATTCTCAGTTTTGGAATGTGACAGTGATGCACAGTTTTGGAATGTGGCAGTGACGCACAGTTTCAAAATAGTGCAGTGATGCACAATTTTGGAATGTGATGGTGACAGTTTCAGAATGTGGCACTGAAACACAACTTTGGAACGTCATGTGCATGTGCAGTTTTGGAATGTGGTGGGGATGTGCAATTTTGGAATACGGCTGGGATGCACAATGTTGGATTGGGTTTTCCTGTTTCCTGTGACACTATGCTGTGGGCTATGAGGAGAGAGACACACAGGCAGGGCTGTGGAAAGATTTTTTCAGATTTATAACAGGTATGCCACCAGTGCCTTAAACTGCAAAATGAGAAGTATTCTCTGGCAGTAAATCTGTGTGCAGTCCTTCCAGACCATCTTTAGTCATTCAATTATTTGTTTTCGAGATCTGCGTGTTCTGTTCTGGGTGCTCCCCTACTAGGAGTCTGAGGTGGCAGGAGCCCCAGAGAGCCTCGAGAACAGTAAGCCCCATTGAGGGGTGAAGCCGCAGCTGTCCCGACTGCTTTACGGGACATACAGGACTGGAAACTCTTCGCTAAAAGGATCTACTTGAAGGGATCTTAATATCTCAATATTCTTATGCCAATTTTGATGTCGAGAGTCTTTGTGGATATTTAATAATTGCTGTGAGGCTGTGAATGCTGAAAGGAGTTGAAGGAGTGGGTAAAAACTCCTAGATGTTATTTCCTTTAAGTACTTTGTATGTTTATGTGTATACTTTATTTTCCACATATCATATATGGGAGATTGTTTGGGCATTGCTGATGTGCTTTGTTGGACAGAGGAACTGCACCAAGCCAAGTTGATTGCAAATTGCAAACATGGTAACCTGTATTATAAAGCTACTTTAAGGCCATATTAAGTCATATTAAGCCATATAAAGACATACAAAATTATAGATTGTGGCCATGAGTTTTATGAGTGTGCTAATGAACAATCTAGCTAAAATCCTAAATAATTGAAGCTGGTTGTTTTTCAACTTAATCTGCCTGAAGACCAAGACTGCTGATTACCATCGATTACTTCTATAATTATACTTATGTGGTGTCTCATGCTGTAGATTACAAGTATGTTGTGCTACTTTAACTTTTGGCTAGAGTGTCTCAATTAAGCCATTTGAACTAGGCACCCGGCATTTGTATTAACTGGCATTTAACTAATATGACCACCAAATTAGATCCAATTGAAATAACGGTCAGCGTGTATGTTGCACATGCACGACTGACTTGTAGACAAACAGACAAGCCTCTTTGAACTTTCTTAAACAGCTCTGCTTCCTTTCTTGCTAATGTGCATTCTGAACCCGAAGCTAAAAGCTACAGTGAGCTCATAAGACTTTAAAATTTTAAGTTTTTATCGAGTAAGTTGGACTCCTTTCATGGAAAAAAATGGAGTGGTAAGATAGGCTGCGATTGCAGAGTTAAAGGAATCATTACTTACTCGAATATAACGAGATGCTGGTAAGATGGTAAATATAATTTTTGTCCTTTGACATTCAAAAAAAAATATATATATATATATATATATATATATATATATATATATAACCTCTTGGGGATATTAGATTTGACTCACAGCATCTATTTTGCTGTGTTGTTGCAACTCATCAATATTTGGCTTTGGGACAGCATGCCGCTGCTATCTGTGAAGACGTATCTTGGCTGATTACTTCAATAGGACTTTAAAGCTTGGTTTGAGAGGTACTTCAGATCATTTTGGTATTTGATAATTATACATAGGATTTCTTTATTTATTTCCCAATTTCTGAATGGTATTGGGACCTTAAATTTAGTTATTGTCTTATAGAAATATACTATTATTACAGTCATATTGTACTGGTGTGCTTTTTAAGGGTGTGCATTACAACCGTGTCTGTATGAGGCGGTTTAATTAAGAATTTTAAGCATAATTTGATTCTCTAGTCTTGAGTGTATTCCCTGTAAAGCTTTAATTATTTTTAGTTTAATTTCCCCTCGTTGGCCTCTTATTTTTATTTTATTTTCCAGCACACTGTTGGCTTCTCATTGGAGGCTCAGTGGGAAATTTAATTTCAGATTGTGGTGCCTGTGATCATCTGAGTTCAACTGAGGACAATTCTTTCCAAAGCTGCACATACTTTGCATATGTCTTGCAGTTAGGCCATGGGAATGGGACACTAGAACACGGGCAGAATCAGCAGTGAACGCTGAATACCATGCAGTGGATAAGTGGGCACAAAGCAAAATCCAATGCAGCGAGAATATCTAGAACTGGGAAGGGAGAAGCCAGAGAAGGCGAGGGGGGCAGCAAGGTCATCTCCCAGGGTGGGGGATGACCAAATAAGCAGACGTGAAAGACCGTTAGGCCTATTTTGCTGGCATTTTAGTATGTTAGTATGTCTGAAGCTTGAGGTGACACTTTATATGGATTTAAACAATTTAAGTGGAACTTTCTAGGATACTCCAGGATACTTTTGAAATTTGTTTATATATTGTTTCAATTTGTTTTTGTTTATTGTGAAACAGATCTTTTGAAAATAATTATTTTTGAATTTTTTAAGAACTCTAGGCACTTTAGGCACCTTTTTACACCTGTTGGGTGTTAATTATTTAACTCTTGGTTTGCACAGCCTTTATAGTTTATATAACTTGCTAAAGGCACCTTAGTACCCGATACAAATTGGGCCATTATCTTTTGACCCACAGTCACATATTCATTTTGTAACCTGTGGATTCTAGAGTAAAAAAAAAATATTATTAAGCAAATGAGCAGCCAGATATCCACCCCGGCTATGGCTACTAGAAGTGGCCGAGTAGTGACAAAGGGAAAAGTGTTAACATCAAGAATACTGCCATTAGAGGTATTGAAAATAAAATAAATGGGAAAGAGAAAGGGATAACAACTGATATTGTTATGGAATTATCAAAAACCACTATGAAAAGTGAGAAAAGTGGAAAAAAGAATGGTTGTGTCCTTTCTCATGAACTTCAAATAACCACCTCAACCCTGGGGGTGGGATATTCAAAAGGGTTGTGCCATGCGCAACAGGGTTGCGCATGCTCAAGTCCTACATTACGCCATTCTGTGATATTCAGCAGGAGGCAGTTGCACAACTGAAAACAGGCTGAGCAACAGCGCAATGCAAATGAATGCATGCTCAACAGGAGCGGGAGGAACCTTGCATAAACTGCACAGCCCGATATTCAGTCGGGCTGTGCAGAGTTGTGCAGGCGCAACCCCCAACCTGCGCCTGCACAACTTTGAGCCAAAAAGAAAAGGCTTAAGTTGAGGGCCACCCACAGGTGAGCTGCTGCATTGCAAGGTGCAACACAGCAGCTGCCACCTGTGACTGGCCCTAACAATCCCTGTGCCCCCAGCCCGATCGCGGGCATCAATGTAGCTCCCCTCCTCCCATTCACATCCCTGGTGGTCCAGTGGACGAAATGCCTGATCGCGGGCAGAAAGTATACAGAACCCCACATCCCATGTGCCCGATCACGGGCAGAAAGTATCAGAACCCCCACATCCCATGTGCCCGATCGCGGGCAGAAAGTATACAGAACCCCCACATCCCATGTGCCCGATCGCGAGCAAGTATACAGAGACCCCCCACATCCCATGTGCCCAATCGCGGGCAGTAAGTAAATTGCCCCCAAAACATCTCCCTGGTGTCTAGTGTGGCCCCACCCACCCACCCACCCACGAAGCCCCACCACCCGCTCCCCGGCGGCGGTAATGGCAACATCCCACCGCCTGTCACCGCCACCCGCCGACTGACTGGCCAGTAGGGCTGCCGCCTTGTGGTGCAAACTGGAAGCCAATGGATCGGGCACATGGGATGTGGGGGTTCTGTATACCTTCTGCTCGCGATCAGCACATGGGATGTGGGGGGTCTGTATACTTTCTGCCCGCTGATCGGGCATTTCGGTCCACTCGACCACCAGGGAGATGTACGGGAGGAGGTGGGGAGCTGACATTGATGCCCGAGATCGGGCTGCAGGGTGCGCTGGTCTCGACGCTGCTGCTCTGCAGGGGCGCTTATGCGTTTAAGTCTCGGGATCGGCGACTTCATAAAGACAGATGCAAATGGGGTTAATGACATGCAAATGGCCCTGTGCCTTGTATGTACTTATGGCCCCATTTGCATGTCACCTTTTGAATATCCGGATTTTAGCGCATGGCGCATGGTATTTGCACCACCGCAAGTTGACTGCTCACTTCTGTCAACTTGCGCTGCTAAGTTCCACTCGCGCCATGCACAGTGACTATGGCTGGGGAGCGATATTCAAAGGAGTTGCTCAATAGCGCAACTCCTTTGAATATCGCACGGGACACACCCCTGCGCATCTATTTTGCGCAGCGCAAGGACTTGCGCCTTTGAATGGCGCAGTTTGAATATCCAGCCCTGAATACTCAAGAAAAAAAACTCTTAAAAACTGCTGAAATGAAATCAATTGATAATAAGCAGGAGTCATATCAGGCTGATGCTAATTTAATTCCTTTACAGCTGCCCACCAGGGGGAAGGACTTCCCCTTATTTAATCTAGATGTGGAGATGCAAAACAACTCTATTAAGAGTAAATCAGAATTACTACAATCACCTGCTGCAAGTCTTAAGAAAAGAAGCCCCAGTCGGAGGCAACAGCCTAATAAGCTTAATTACTGATTATTTGGTTTATCAAAAATGTCACTCTGAAATCGATACCCCTGGGACTACTTCACTTAGGTAGCCCTGAGAGAGCATTAAAAGTGACAATCAAAGTCACCCATGCCCACTACAGGGAGATTGGACTTGTAACGGGGATGATATTTTCTTTTGTCCATCCAGATTGGACCTGTTTAGTCCTTTGGACTTAACTAGTGGTTTGAATAGTACTAGGTCAGTGTGGCAATGGATTCTTCTAAAAAGGGAAGGCTTTTTCTGAAAGTCTGTTGCAACAGCCCTATTTCTATTTACTGTTCTACTTTCACCTTTCTTCTCCTACATTCTCAATATCAGGAAGGCCACCTGATTAATATTTTTCTTTCCTAAGCTTTCTTTGTTTTATTTCCCCCCTTTCCTGCTTTGTAGAATCCATTTATACATATTTCCTTCCTAATAAATTTCATTTAGGCACCTTAGTGTCCTCTTTAAGGGCCTTATAGATGTACGGGAATAGCGTGTTGATTATTGTATGAATAAGTCTTTTTATGAGTAAACTTGAGGGAATTAATGAAATTGGAGAGCTTGTTTAAAACTAAAGAAAAGAAAAGGCAAAACTGTTAAAAGAAAGGTATTCATCTGTCCTTCTGAGACATCTGTAACACTGTCTCAGACGGTAAACTGTGCAAGGCGTGATTTTCTTTTCTTCTTGCGAACCACATCAAGGTTGCAAATTGTAGAAAAGATATCACGGTATGTTCCTTGGAAATCTAAAGCATTTTCTTTGCATAGTGCCATATTTAAAATGGGGTGTTTGGAAATGAAATTGACATCCGTATATACTTCCCAGCATTAATCAAAAGGAATGGTTCTAAAGCACTGTTCCTGGCTTAAGGGCAGTGTTTACTTATCTGTATAGATCAAATGCAAGGTGGCGAGATTAACTAAGCTAAGCTATTTCCCTTTGGCTTCCTAGCTAGGCGCTAAACATTTAAAACATGCGGGAGCATTTGTTTTGCTTTACAGTTTGTGTTTTCAGTTACGGAGACTATTGGAGCCGTTTTGTTCTATGTATCCAAACCACACTCCAAACAGTCTTTTATGTACAAAAAGATTAGTTAAAAATTGTATAACAAAAGTGTTAAGAGATACACAGCTACAAATAATGAATTCATTGGTATGTTGCTGATTAAAAATAAAGGCTTCTGTTACCTGTTACAGGTAGTTTGTTTAGGGTGGGGTTTCCTCGCATAAAGCTTCGAGGGAGTCTCAGCCTACTCTGTGTCTCAATCTATAAGAGTCGTCCGGCCGACCTTTCTTTTCTCTCATTATGGATCCAACACAGAGGGCGGAGCTTCCTATGATTTTAGTAATGTTCTTTTAGTTTATTATATTAATAGGATTATAAGCGGGGAGCGTGATGTAAATTAATAATATGTATCATTCATGTTTAAACACAATAACAAAACTGTTTTATAGTGGCGTTTGTTCACCGGACAAAATGAGAGGGAGATTTATGCCCCTTCCCTGTCTGACACATATATATGATGTGCTCCGATTCTTTTGGATAGATAGCTTAGTGAGGTGCAGATGCATTCTGCTCTGAGCTGTGGAAACACTAGCTAATTCTAGTGTGTATACTACAGAACCTTCTTTAATATTCTGTCATTCTGTTTTATTTTCTGGCAAACAAGTCCGTTGAATTATTTTGGTTTTGTTAAAATAAATATTTTCTTTTTATTTGCAATATTTGTCTGGTGTCCTTTTAATCCCACACCTCACATTCAGTCAGGAAGGAGGATATGAAAGAAACTCTTGCTGGTTCCCCTGAAGAGGTGTTTGATAGGCTTGATAAAGCAGTTGAGAACACCCAGTAGAACCAAGATTTCTTGGCTCAGTGTCCTGACACAATATCTAAATATACTATGAAGGCCTGAGCTCACCCTGTAATGTCAAATATTGTCCTACTAGAAGCTTATAATGGTATTAAAAACTGCCTTGGAGAAACCGTCCATGCTGTGTGTACAGAAGTTTGCTTCACTTGAGCAGAGAACAGCAGAACTGGCCTTGAAATGTGAAGAAACCAGGAACAAACAAAATCTTTCATTTCCCACTTTAATAATTCCTGACACCCCAAAAGGTAAGAAAAAAAAAACTACACAATAAAAAACCTAAGGTGGACACAAAGCCTAGCGGAATGAGGAAAAAAGATTAAAAAAGCAATAATCTTGTCTTGCAGCAATACCCTCTTGGGAAGGCCCCAGATAATTTAGATACCTCTGGGGTATCACCCCTTGAACGATCCCTCTAATAATGCCAAAGATTTAGAATTGAGGAAGAAGACACGTAATGGTGAGCTATCCCCCAGTAACAGTATAGAGACAAACCATACACTTCTGAAACCTATCTCCAATAATACTTGCTGTGAATGTACTGCTGCCAAGACTAATCAGGTGACTATCCTAACCCCACCACTAGCTGTATTTTCTTCTAATATAGAACCATACATATTGCTGGAGGAGACCTAGCTGACTGATAAAGAGGGTAGTATTACATATCAGTTAATTACTACTGGTCAGGAAGCTGTCTCTCACATAGATAATATGTTTTCTAAGTCACACGAGACTAATAAATCTTTGATGGACTTGATAGTCCATCTATTTAAAGTAAAGTTGGGACTTCCCACAGCAGCTAACTCTGTAAATTTCATTTTCAGAGATAGGCCTAACCCTCGACATTCAGTATATGTAATGATATCTAACATGGAAATAACCAAATCCATTTGGGCAAAACAACAAACCATAAACTCCCTGGGACTTTTAATCTCATCACCCGTTACATGGGTTACCATCTGGAAACATACCTTCCCGGAAGTTAAACCTGGTAGGATTCTCTCACATAACACGTTTGTTTCTACACTAACCCAACTTAACTGGAATTTTAGAGTAAATCCTAAATTCTACACCTTGTCTATATTTGGGATATATATTTTTGAAGGTGAAAAGGCGGATAATCTTGCCTCTCATGTCAGGGTGACCCTATCAGCTGTTACAAAAATACAGATACCTGTACATGAACTGGGTCAAGCTGAGAGGGTCCTTTCAGGGAATGGAGGATCCCAGATAAATTGTCATATATACTCAGCAGAATTATTTTCTCTCATACTAGAAAATAGTATGCTGGATGAGTTACAAATTTGTTTGGTTTCTTCTGAAGACTGGGAGTATGTAGATAGAGTTTTACCTAACTCCCTTGTGACTACCGACAATCTCTAGTTCAGAAGGAGATTTACCTTATATTCCTTCTCTTATATTTCTGCCTGTAAATCAGCACAATATTCTCATATGGAATATTGCGGGGATAGATAACAAATTTGTAGACCCTCAATGGTTACGTTTTATTTCTGGTTTTGAGGCTATAGTTTTTCAGGAAACCTGGGCTGTGATACAGCCTTATGTAAATGGTTTCTGAATCTTTTTGTCCCTGCAACCAAAATACAGGCTCATGGAAGATGTAAGGGTGGTCTTGTTACCATGATTAAGATTAAGGAGGGTCTCCGGGTACTTGCAAATTATTCTCCAACTCCTGAAATCCTCCTTATACTTGTTTCATGGGACACAGTTATGGTAATGATAGTTAATGTCTATATTTCACCGAGTTTTCATTCTCATCCGGCATATGATATATGGTCAAAGTTAACTATGGGAATGGATATATTATCTCAATTACAGTACATAAGGTGGATACTATTATCTTAGCGGGTGGTTTTAATTCTAGAATAGCAAATTTTGATAATCTCACCATCCTACAGGAACAATTCTATTTAGGGGACCTCAAACCCAGAAATACGTCCGACAAAGTGTTGAATGATTCAGGGAAGTGTTTTCAAAGTTTTAGCATGAATAACAATTTACTGATATTAAATGGAAGACTTAAAGGAGATTATGCTGGAGAATGTACTTTCTTTTCCTCTATAGGGAAGAGTGTTATTGATTTTGTTCTCTGTTCCCCACACACAGCTTTGATCAATTTAAAGGACTGCAGGTCGCTATGAGACCAGAAAGTGATCATTCGGCAATCTTATTGTCTTTCATGATACAGAAATCAAAGCTATGCCAGTCAAATAATGCCCTGGCCCCATTGGCCATACATGGTAAATCTAGGCTGATTCTAAACACGAAAACTTTGAGCAGTGTAACTCAACTAATTTATTCCCCTTCTTTTGCATCACTTTTTGTAAGTGCATTTGATGACTCCAATGTAAATAACATTAGTCAGTAGTTGGACTTATGTTACCAACAAATAAGTAAAGAAATGTATTCTAACACAACTAAGTCTTCCAAGGTATTTTCCTGGTTTGACGCACAATGTAATAACGAAAAAAAGAATGTTTGGAAGGCAAATTAGACAAGTAAAAACGTTCCTACAAAAATGGGCCCGATACAGTTAAATAAGGCCCAAAAACAGTATAAAAAATTTCTTGTGCAGAAAAAGTTAAATTTTACCATTAAACAATGGGACATCATGCACCAGGTTATAAATTCTAAGGATACAAAATAATTTTGGGCATTAGTTGCAAAAGGAACTAAATGTTATGTTTCATACTCTAAACATATATTCCTAAGGAAACATGGATATCCTATTATAGATCAATATTTTACAAAGAGCCTATGATTCAATCAGAGGATCTTCTTTTTCTGAAGCTTTGTGAGAAAGAATATTTTCCTTTGGTATTTACATTCACTGATATCGAATCAGCTATAACAAAACTTTAAAAGAATAAAGCTCCTGGCCCTGATTCCATTCCAGGAGAAATTTATAAAGCACACTTAAATTATTTTGTAATTTTGTTAACAAATGTTTTCAATATTTGTTTGAAGGAGAGATTTGTTCCACCCTCATGGACAAAAAATAGCATCATACCAATTCACAAAAAAGGGCAATATCACCTTCCAACTAACTACCATTCAATTAGCTTAATGGATATCAGTGGCAAAATATTTGCAAGAATATTGCTACAAAAACTTCAGAATTGGACAGAAACAGTCTCCCCCTTTATCTATATTTTAAGCAGGTTTTCGACATAATTTTTCGACTATTGATAATATACAGTATTTTTATCTTGTCCCATTTAGTGGAAAAATATAAATCATTCCAGAAAATGAAGTTGTATGTTTTGTTTGTTGATTTCATGGCTGCTTTTGATTCTGTTATAAGACGAACACTTTGGGAAATACTGATATATAGAGGGCTTCCACTAAACTTATTGTTTCCTATTTACCTTTTACACCTAAACACTACAACAGCTGTCAGGTATGATAACTGTGGTAATATTTCAGAGTACTTTAGAACTACAGAGGAGGTTATGCAGGGATGCCTTTTGGCACCCCTCCCGTTTAGCATATATATAAATTCTCTTTTGTACTATGCTTCAGCCAGTTTAGATTTTCCTAAAATTAACAGTCTTCCTAGTCATTCTTTAGCATATGCAAATGACTTAGTACTCTTTGCATTATCTATACAGGGACTTCAAAACAAAATAAATCAACTCCAAAATAAATGTGAAAAGTTAGAACTGAAAATAAATCTTCAGAAAACAAAAATTATGATATTTGGTTCAAAAAACCCTAATAGTTCACCCTCTAGGGTATTTTTAAATGCGGAACTGATAGAAGTTGTTTCCTCTTATGTATACTTGGGTGTCAAATTCACTGCTAATGGACTTTGGTCATCTCACTGGAAAGAACAAACTATGAAGGCAAAATTGGCAGCTAAAGCCCTGCTGCACTTCAACTCTAAATATGGTGGTCATACAGTTGCCCCAGCTCTTTCAGCTGGTGAAGCCAAAATTAACCCTATCCTATTGTATGGAGCTGAAGTTTAGGGGGCTTCAAGCTTTCCTTTACTGGAAGCCTCTTTATCTTTGTATTATAAATCATTATAACAGGTTCCTTTATTAAAATCGAATGTTACTGTTAGGGCCGAATTAGGCGGAGTATCCATTATAATGCTAGTTGAAGTTCGTATGGCTAGCTATTGGTTGAGAATCATGAATAATACAACCAATGTTCTTCCTTTATTTTGCCTAAAAGAGAACATTAGCTGGTCTGAACAAAATTTTATTTCTGAATGGTTAAAGTCTATTAAGGCAATTATAACTAAAACCTCTATGGAACATCTATGGTCAGATTCTGGAAATGGTATCTCAATCTCTGCCTTGTTCAAGGATATTTTTAAAAAGAAATTACTTGCAATAGGACAGTCAAAACAAATGGATCTGGTAAACAGTTAGAGACAAGCTGTATGGTTTAGAAGTAACAAAATTGATTCCCTAATAGAGACTTATCTAACACTTCCTTGGTCTACCAAATATAGAAAGTTCATTACTTGGGTAAGATATGTAATTATATGCTCTGAAGATGCCTATTTTAACAAAATAATAAGGACACTGCCATTGGACAGCCTTTATCCAGCAAATTGTAGATGTAACAAGGGTTTTCTCAAAAATATTTATCATATTACAAAACAATGCCCCTTATATAAATCTTCTCGTAATATATTACTAAGCAACTTTCTTCTGAGATATGCAAGTCTAGATTACGATCCATTATTTGTTTTCCTCCATCCTCTGACAGTGGAGGATGCAGAAATGGCTGCAAAATTTTTTTCATGAAGTGTTAAAGCTTAAAAGGAAATATTCCCATGTTTCTAATCCACAATGTATTGTTATACAAATAATGTGTCTGTTATACAAACAGCATGATTACTGTATATGTAATTTTACTGTGTTTCCACCATGTGGTGTGGAAGTTTTTTTTATTTCTTTTATATTATATATGTTGTAATGTCCATTTCTCTTAAGAATGAACAATAAATTATTACTTGACTTGAATGTCGGATTGTGGTGGGTATGTGATGCACAATTTTAAAATTTGGTGGGTGCATACAATTCTGGAATGTGGCATGGGCAAGCAGTTTTAAAATAAAATGGTGTCCTGTCATATTCAGACAATGTACAGTACATCCTTACTATATTCCAGAATTGAGAGTCCTTGCTAAATTCCTCAATGTGTGTCCCTGTCACATTCTGAGATTCAGTGTCCCACCATGCTGCAAGATGGCACATCCCTGCCATATGGTGAGATTACATGCCCCCCAACATTCTAAAATTGTGCCCCATATTAACATTCTATACCTTGGTTTAGCACTGCATTCCCAAACCACCTCCTGATGCATTCTAAAGTACAGTACCATGCATCTGAACATTCCTGAAACACAAGCACTGCAGGCAATCCTGTGTTATTATTTTTGTTTAATGATTACGACAGCTACAGTGTGACTTCGAGAAATACTGTAGGTCCTATAAAGTTGCTGACAGGGAGGACTAGTCTGTGAGTTCTGGTTGTGACATCAGTGGTGTTTCACTGAAATTTGCTTTTTTGAACAGGGAGTGAAATCAGGATTACAAAATAGCTCATAACTCTAAAACTAAGTAATGTAGAAACCTAGTTTTTAGTATGAGATTTATTAGGGGTAGACTGGTTCTAATTCTGCAATGTATTATAGTACTTTTGACCCTCCCTTTTTTTTTTTTTTTTTAACACCCCACTTTTTCATTTGCATCCTATTATAAATGACCACTAGTGGCCACTATACCTCTTACCTTCTTCACTATTTCTTTTTTTCAAATTTAATAAACTTTATTAGAAGGAAGGTTGATTCAACATTCCAGTAAACCAGTAAGGCCTAAAAACATTACATAACAGTGTTTTGAACAGTGACAGAGTAGGAAATTGACATAACATTTTACCTATATGGTTAACAATGTAATCAGTCAAACACAGAATCACAACTCAGAAAAATATATGCATTAAAGCTAGTATCCTTACTTACACTAATCTACCCTCTTTCCCATCCTTCCTCCCCCCCCTTCTTTCCTATCCCCTTCCCTTCTGTACGCAAGGTCCTAAGTCTATAGATTCTAACTGTCTGCTATTATGATTGAGAGTCTCATTTCCAGTTGTAGAGATTATCCTTTATTCTCTTCAAAATTATCTATTCCCTATAACCATTCATTTGATAGTCAGCAATGTGTATAAGGGTGTCCATACTTTTTGATAATGATGTGGTCTTTTAACCATATGAGCAGTGATATTTTCTGCTTGAAGAACAAACAATACCTCTTTGAACCATTCTGTAAAAGATGGAACAGTCTGGTCTAACCATTGCCTTAAAATTACCTTTTTGGCACATAATGATAACAATGCCATGTGTTTTCGTTGATTTCCAATCAGATAGTCACTATGATCTCCCAGTACACATTTTTCTGGTCTGAAAGCATCAGTAAGTCCTAGTAGAGGGTCAATTTTGGTTCTGATTGCCTCCCATAATGGTGAGTTTTTTTTGCAATCCCACATGATATGTAATAGAGTCCCAGGATGTTTATGACATCTTGTACACAGGTCGGAAGGAAATTTGCCCATTTTGTGTAATTTAGTTGGTGTATAATATAAATTGTGTATGACATAAAATTGTAGAATCCGGTATTTGGGCCATCTTATGTCTTGATAAAGCTGGGTCCAGATCTTAGGCCATGAGCATGGCATGGATGATGCCGACGGTAGCATCTGATCCCAAGTATAATGTGGGGGGCCCTCCATATTCTCTAATGTCCCTTAGAAGCCGGTAAAAATAAGAAATGAGATGAGAAGAGGGCAAACTAGAGATGGTTGATAATATAGCCCCAGCCATGTTTTGATTCCATAGACCCGATCCAAAATGTTGAGTAAGCATATGTTTGAGTTGAAAATATTTAAAACAGAAAGAGGTAGGTAAGTAAATTTAAGATGTGCTGACTGGAAGGATATGAGTCTCTCTTCCACGAGTAAGTCAGTAACTCTAAAATGGTTTCCCAAGGGCCAGAAGTGAGGAGTAATAGGGCATTTACCGATCTTAAAATTCGGGTTATAAAGAAGAGGTTGTGAGACATCTGTTTTTAGTGATATCTGGAAAGCATTACAGATCTGGGTATGTATTTGAAGTGTAGTCTTGATGGGGGTATTCTGGAGATTCTTAGGAATATGTTAGGTAGACACATAAACAAGAGCTTTAAGATCACACTCGTGAGACTGGCATAGAAAATCTTCTATTTGTAGCCATAAAGGAAAGTACTGTGTTGATTCCACCCCTGTTCTATCTGTCAACCAGTGTGTGAGAACCGTACTGGTGATAGAAAAGTAATAAAGAAAAAAGTCGTGAATTTGTAGACCGCCTGCCTTTTTGGTACGCTGCATTTTGAATAGAGCCCTTCTGGATGATTTACCACCCCATATAAAATTAGAAATCATTCTATGGACTTGTATAAACCATTGCTTTTGGAGGAAAATATTTATCATTTGTAAAGGATATAATAACCGAGGCAGAACATGTATTTTTATCACATTGATTCGTCCCCAAAGAGAGAGGGGAAGCAGAGCCCAGCGGGCCAAATCTAATTTTATATGGGTTAAAATTTTATCTAGATTGTGCTGTTTCATTGTGGATGTTGAACAGGAAAGGTATATCCCCAGGTACTTCATTTTGTCATTCACCCACCGAAAATCTAAGTGGGAAATTTCAGCTGAGAACATATAGATATTCAGGGGCATTACTTCCGTTTTGGATATATTAAGTTTGTAGTTGGAAAACTCCCCGAATTTTTTTATAACTTCAAATGTGGCTGTGATCAATGAGGAAGGATGTGAGACGTGAAGCAAAATATCATCAGCATACACTGAAAGTGTGTATTGATGAGGCCCTATTGATATACCAGAAATCAAGGGGGAATGATTAATACATCTAATAAGTGGTTCAAGATAAAGATTAAATGGAAATGGAGTTAACGGCATCCCTGCCTGGTGCCCTATTGGAGAATAATTGACTGAGAGAAGACCATTGCAGAGTACTCATGCAATTGGATTGGTATAGAGTACTTTTATCCAGTTTATATATTGTAAAGTAATACTGAATTTGGGGAGAAGGTAGAAAAGATAGTCCCAGGAAACTCTATCAAATGCTTTTGCTGTGTCCAGAGAGACCAGTACAGGTGGAATCTGGGAGTCCCTGGATGCAGAAATCATGTACGCCAGTTTACGCATGTGATTGGAAGAGACCCTTCCTGCCACGAAGCCCACTTGCTCTCTATTTATAAGCCCATGCCATACCTTAGCCAGTCTATTGGCTAGAACTTTTGCCAATATTTTCATATCAACATTGATCAGGGATATTGGGCGACAGTTAGTGATCTATAGTGGATCTTGTCCTGGTTTGGGTAGGACCACAACTGTCGTCTCAGTAAGGGCAGGGTCTGCAATGCCGTGTTTGTACATGTAATTAAATGTATTTAAGAGAATTGGCGTCAACTGTTTTTTAAAGGTTTTGTAAAATTCTGGGGTGTATCTGCCTGGACCAGGAGCTTTATCTGCCAGAAGAGAATTGATGACAGAATTTATCTCTGCAGCAGATATGGGAGCTTTAAGCAGCACCAATTGATTGAGATCTAATTGGGGAAGTGGAAATGATTACAAGAAATGATCTGTTTTGGCTGAATTAAAACTGGTTATTGGCTGAGAATACAGAACCTTATAATAATCTTGAAAACATTGAGCTATTTCTCTAGGAGAGGTGACAGTTTACCCCTGCATATTACAGATACAGGGAATTATTCTGTCTGAGACTTGTGCTTTAAGACGAAGAGCCAACAGTTTACCTGCCTTGTCTCCTTGATTGAAATAATGTACTTTGGAGCATAAAAGTAGATGTTCAGCTTTTTCTGGTAAAATAGTTATATTGAGCTCTAAGGACTTCTAAATTATGAATCTCTTCAGGGGTTGGAATATTTGTAAGCGCTATCTCTAAACTTCTTATTTCTTGGAGAAGATTGGGCGTAACTTGGGAAGTAATTTTGTTCTTAATAGTAGCCAATCGAATAAGTTCTTCCCTTAAGGAACATTTAAAAGCTCCCCAAAGGTAGTCTAGCTTCAATGTGGAATTAGTGTTCTCAATAAAAAAATTGTCGATGAAAGTTACTAACTGAGAAATCAAATGGTCTGATTTCAAAAGCTGATTATTACATCGCCAGACTTTGTCCCTGGTTAAAGGGAGCCCTGGGGTCCAGCAAAGCAGTGTGGGATGGTGGTCCGATATGACCTTGGGAAGATAATTACATGACAACACGGTAGAAAGGTGACCAGTGTCCACGAGAAAATAGTCAATACAAGAAGATGAGTTATGGGGTATAGAGTAAAAAGAGTAGTCCCTTAAAAGAGGAAATAATGCTCTCCAGAGATTCGTCAACCCCACCAACTCCATCATTTCTCTAAGAGCAAATTGTGCCGGTGAAAGTGGTGATGTTGAGTCTCTCGAGCGGTCTAAAGTATTACTGTAAACTATATTCCAGTCACCACCCAGCACTATAGGAAGAGAAGCCCAGGAAATCAGATGGTTCATGAGAGATATAAAAAAATTGAGGGTCATCCCTTGTTGACCCATAAATGGAACCCAGTGCTACCTCAGTATGGCCAAGGAGAGCTTTAATTAGATTGTATCTGCACTGAGTATCCATAATGGTGTCCAACAAATGGAAGGGGACCCGGCGTGCTACTAAAATTGCAACTCCTCCCTTCCGGGTATCTGGGCCACACCCTATTACCTGGCCTACCCAGGTCCGTCTAAGTTGGAGGACCTGAGGGTAGGGTAGGTGGGTTTCCTGTAGAAAAGCCACATCAATGTCTAACTTACGGAGATGTAACAATAATTTTGTTCTCTTATTTGGAGACTGGGCACCCTTCACATTCCAGGAACACATCTTATATGAAGCCATCAATTTGACAATAACACAAAAGATATATCTCTATTTGTAGGCTGTCTAGGTAGGATATCATGTATACGCTTTTCTTAGTAAAATACCTCCATCCCCTTGCGTACTGAGTTCTCGGTCCTCTCTCTTCTCCCCGTTTAAGTCTCCCCCCCCCCATTTCCTCCCTTCTTTCTGAGTTCCCAATCCCCCAGCATATCTGAAAAATCTACCTATAGAATACCCCGATGCAAGGTCTGCTGAAATCCTTAGCCTGCCTATAGAAGACAATAAACTAATGACCAGTCTATAAAATATCCCTAAAACTGCTGTGGGACCCCCCCCTCCCCCTTACCCTGATTCATGATCCCCTGCTGGGGCATTGTACTCTCACTGACTTTTCTCCCACCCCATCTCCCATCCATATGCATCCCCACATTGTCAATTATATTTCAGAAAACAACACTGGATTATACAAAACTCTTTTACCTATTAAGAGTGAATGAAATGTTTCCACTTATAAATCCATTCCCGGTTCTAACATTCCTTGATATGAGCTTTTAATCAGCTCTAGGAAATCCTGTTATTTACCTCCCCAAACTAATCCAACAGCAAAACCAGGAAAGAGAAAAAAAAAGGAAAAAGGAAAGTATACATATTGGGGAGAAACGGGTATTCAAAACTTGGAGAACTTCCTTTTATAAATAATAAAAGCCAGGACCACTGAAAAATAAAAGGTTGCTGCCCTCTTGTGGCTTTAAATGGAAATAGCCCATTATTGTCTTGCCCTGAACATTTATGAATAAGTCGAGACTGGTGACTTCTGGAGAGGGAAAAACGAAAAACACAGAGGGTATCCCCAGCTGCACTTACAAAGACAATTCCTTTGCCATGCAGTAATCCAAACTTGGCAACAGGAAACTTCACTTCACTGTTATTAGTAGTTCAGGAGCACTGTCTGTTGACAAGCAGCAAACTATGAAATCAAAACGTCAGGTCGGGCGTGGATTCTCTAAAACTGGGCTATGTTACCCTTTTGTAGCTGTGCTGTTAAGTCGCGTTAATATTGGAAATTCATGCCATCCATCATACACACCTTCGTGCTGACTGTTAGACCAACACTAGAACTGCAGCGATACCTCAGTGGGTGTGGAATAAATTGGGAAACAATGATTGTAAAGCCGGCAGAGCTTGCTCCGCTGAATCAAAGCTATGCCAGGTATTGTTACCATATACAGACAGGCACGCTGGATATTGCACTTTATATTTTATACTGGCCGCTATTAGCTTAGTGACCATAGGATGATATGCAGCTCTCCGTTGTCTAGTTGGTGCTGGTAGGTCCTGGGCAAAACGTAAAGATTGACCTTCCCATGAGACTTCTTGGAGATTGCGGGCTTTAGCCAGGACATGGACCTTATCCAAATAATTAAGAAATTTAAGAATTAGAGGTCTCAGTAGTTTCCCAGTAGCTGGCATAGGTCTAAGGGTACGGTGCGCTCTCTCAATAACATATGTGGTGTTATTGGGGGAAGGCCCAGCAATCTTGTTTAGCATTTTTTGCAAAAATAGTATCAGTGCCGATCCCTCAGTGTCCTCTGGAAGGCCGAAGATAAGGATGTTGTTTTGGCGACTTCGGCCTTCCAGGTCGTCTAGTTTGGTTTCCATTCTTTGTAGTTTTTGCCTTAAACCTGTGACCTCTGGTTCCATTTTTGCCTGCCAGGACTCTATTGACTTGGTGCGGGCTGCCACATCTGAAATTGCCCTGGTCGCATCCGTGAAATCTCCCCGTATAGATTTCAGCACGGAGGTAAGTTCTTGGAGTGCCACTTTAAAAGGATGGAGTTCCTCTAAAAATTTCTTTTCCGTTAGTAGAGCTGAGATAGGCTGATTAGAGGAGGAAGGAGCGGCTGCTTTAGTAATAGCGCCAGATTGCCCTTTAGGTCTTTTAGGAGCTTTTTCCGGAGTCTGTGGCAGAGTGTGCGGGGGCTGGGCCTGGTGCATCTCTGCTCCATATTGCTGAGGTAGGCCGCAGAATTAGAGAGCACTGTCCTTACCTTACCTTACCCCTGCTAGTTCCCAAAGTCAACTTCACCTCAAGATGTCTTAGAGGCTATCAGAAGTTAATATTATAGATGCTGTTACAGATCTCAAAGAAATATGACGGGAAATTACTAGGAGAATGGACGATGAGGCGGGAGCCAGTCATCAGAGCTGCTAACCCTTCAGTGGCATCATGTGGTCTCCACCTTCTTTACTGTTATCTGGGACAGCAATTCTCTCACAACTTCATATTCTTCATAGATAAAGCATATTCAGGTCTAGTGTTGTTCTCCCATCAGCACCTTATCGCCAAAGCTCACTAGGAGCAATACTGCAAATCTCTCCATAAACAGAACTCAGAAGTGGTGGAAGTGTTACACTTCCATGATTAAATAGCTATACTGATCAATTGAGCCTCAGTACTGTACCAGATACCCATGGTTCAACTAATATATTCTCACTGGTAAAATGCTTA
The DNA here is from genome assembly GCA_016271365.2 of Neoceratodus forsteri. Taxonomy (NCBI): domain Eukaryota; kingdom Metazoa; phylum Chordata; order Ceratodontiformes; family Ceratodontidae; genus Neoceratodus; species Neoceratodus forsteri. The sequence goes on along the minus strand of CM028130.1, from coordinate 560,955,913 downwards.
CCATAATACTGCTACTACTCTATCCAACTACTCTCACAACAAAGGCTGAAACCATTCCAGATAACCATAATTTTACCATTATTTCATACCCTGCCACCCATATTAATCCCGCCCTCTTTGGGATTACACCACTAGTGCTTACACACTCAACCTTGTAAATAGCTGCTCCATTGCGCACAGAGCTTTAACCCTTCTGTGTGCATCTTCTCATCTTCGTTTCCTTTAAAATAATAAATGGTCTATGACTTCAAACACCAGGTGGGATCAATGTAAAGTAACTATTATCTCAATGAGGAGTTGCATTCAGCAAATAATTTTATCATTGCTCCTTTGCTCAGGAAACATTGAGCTTAATCCTGGCCCTTCAACCCCGCTAGTGTCAACTGCAGACTTCGCCACCGCTAAAGGACTAAAAATGATGCTTATCAACATTTGTAGCCTCCAAAAGAAATTCATTGAAGTACAGGCATGAGTATCTCACACTTTCCTGGATATTTTAGTTCTGACAGAAACATGGCTAAAAAGCACCATTACAGACCAAGCCATAGCACTTCTGTCATATTCCCTCTAAGTAGACAAAACCACCGGGGGGGGTAGGATGGCCATTTATGTCAGTGAGAGATTACCCACCACTGTCCTGCACACCATCTCAATGCCAAAGGCTTTTGAATGCTTAGCATTAAAAATATCCATTTCAGCTGCTGAGTCAATCAATATAATCAGATACGACAAACCCCCATCTGGGGGATTGGTTTGATTGCCCCATCTACAACAATTCCATAGCAACACCTCTAATGAGTCAATAATTTTAGGGGATTTAAACCTGGACTGGCTCAGTACCAAATCTAACCCCCTAAAGAACCTATGCGATGAAATGGGTCTGGCTCAGCTAATCACTGATACAACAAGGCCAAACCATAAAAATCAAACTACAGGATCATTGTTAGATGTAGTCATGACCAACAGACCCCACAAAGTACCTCATAAAGCTGTTTTTCACAATGATCTCAGTGACCACAATATAGTTGTGTGCATCAGGAATTTAGTAAAACTGTCTTTCAATAGTAAGTTTGTCTCCAGGGGGTCCTTCAGAAGTTCAACTCTGCCAATTACTTGGCTGATTTGCAGGATATCAACTAGCAACATTTCTACCTAGCACCTGCTATACATAGAAACATAGAATTTGACGGCAGATAAGGACCACTTGGCCCACCTAGTCTGCCCATTTTCCTACCTAACAGATAAGCTGCAGATCCTAGTTAACCAACAGCTTACTTCTTCCTACCCCCCACTAGGACTGCCTTATATCTGTCCCATGCATTCTTGAATTCCCCCACTGTTCTTGACTCCACGACCTCCTCAGGGAGGCTGTTCCATGCATCCACAACCCTCTCTGTGAAAAAGTACTTCCTCACATTACCTCTGAGCCGCCCTCTCTATCTTTCAAATTGTGCCCCTTGTTCTTGCACATCTGTTTTCTGAAAGATGCTGCCCTCTTGACTGTGTTGATTCCTTGAGGTACTTGAAAGTTTCTATCATGTCCCTCTCTCCTTCTTTCCTCAAAGGTATACATATTAAGCTCCTTTAGTCTTTCTTCATATGTCTTCTGGTGCAGACCCCTGCACCATTTTGTTGCCCTCCTCTGGACAGCCTCCACTCTGTCTATGTCTTTGCAGAGATGGGGTCTCCAGAACTGTACACAGTACTCCAGGTGGGGTCTCACCAACTGTCTGTACAGAGGGATAACAACTTCCTGTTTTCTACTATTGATGCCTCTTCCTATGCATCTCAGTATCCCCCCAGCCTTCCTTACTGCCTTCTCACATTGCTTGCCCACCTTTAGGTCATCTGCTATAATTACTCCCAGGTCCCTTTCCAGTTTTACTGTTGTCAGTATCTCACCCCCCATTGTGTACTCTTCCCCTGGGTTTTTGTTTCCCACGTGCATTACCTTGCACTTCTTTGCATTGAATCTGAGCTGCCATACATTTGACCATTCCTCCAACCTTGCCAAGTCCCTTCTCATCCTTTCTACTCCATCTTGTGTATCAACCCTGTTGCAGATCTTTGTGTCATCTGCAAAGAGACATACTTTTCCTTCCAGTTCCTCTGCAATGTCACTTATAAAGACATTAAAAAGGACGTCCCAGTACTGAACCCTGCAGTACCCCGCTAGTAACCCTCCTTTCTTCTCTATGTACTCCATTTACTACTACCCTTTGCCTGTTGTCTAGCCAATTTTTATCCAGGCTACCACCTTGGGACCCACTCCAAGGCTGGCTAACTTGGTATTACTCTTTTGTGTGGGACTATATCAAATACCTTGCTAAAATCTAGGTAGGCCATGTCCACAGCCCCTCCCTGGTCTACTACTTTGGTCACCCAAAGAAATCTATTAGATTCGTCTGACACAACCTTCCCATTGTGAATCCATGCTGCCTTGGGTCCTGTGCCCCACTGGCCTCTAGGTACTCAACAATTCTTTCCTTCAGAAGTGATTCCATCATTTTCCCTACCACTGAGGTCAAACTAACTGGTCTGCAGCTTCCTGCCTCTGTCCTGCTCCCACTTTTGTCAAGAGGAATCAGATCTGCCCTCCTCCAGTCCTCAGGTACCACCCCATCCTCCCATGATTTGTTAAAGAGAGTAGTCAGTGTTGTCGCTAGTTCTACCCTTAGTTCTTTTAGAATTCTTGGGTGAATCCCATCAGGACCCATTGCTTTGTCCACCTTCAATTTTATTAGTTCTTTCAGAACCCTTTCTTCTGTAAACGGACTGGTATCGACCCCCGTCTTCAGTGTTTCTCTTGTTTGGTTTAGGTACTTCCCCCTCCTCTTCCTTTGTGAATACTGAGCAGATATATTAGTTCAGTATCGCTGCTTTTTCACTGTCACCCTCTACCCACATTCCCTCCCCTTTATTAAGCCTCAGTATCCCTCCTTTGGTCTTTCTTTGCTCCCTAATGTACCTATAAAAGGTCTTATCCCCTTTTAACAGATTTGGCTATCCTTTCCTCAGTTTGGGCCTTTGCTATTCTGACTGCCTTCCCAGCCTTTTTCTGCTTTAACTGATAAAGTTCTCTGTCCTGCTCCTTCTGTGTTTCTTTATATTTCCTGAATGCTATCCTTTTCTCCTTAACCTTCCCTGCCACCTCTTTTGAGAACCATAGCGGTTTTTTCCTTTGTTGTGTTTTATGGATTTGCTTTACACAAAGGCTTGTTGCCTCTGTGATGGCTGTTTTGATTACTCCCCATTGTTCCTCCACCCCTCCTTCTTGCCTGTTTGCTAGTGCTTTTCTGAAGCACTCTCTCTCATTTTACCAAAGTCAGCCCTCCTAAAGTCCAATACTCTTGCTTTTGTATGGCTTGATTGTATGGCTGTGTATCATGAACCACACTGTTTGGTGGTAGCTTGTTCCATTTTTAATTCCACCCTCAGTGATATTATAATTAGACATGCCCCTCTGACTAGCCACAGAGTTAAAAAAGCTTCATGCCTCTAGTTCAACTGGGATATCAAAAAAACCTTGTTAAATAGGGATCAGTTATGGGCATCTGCATGACCGACCAAATCCCCTGTGAACTGGACAGCTTCTAGGGAATGCTGCAACACCTGCACCAAAAGGGTTAGAAATATAAATAAGTACTACATTAACATACTCGAATCAGCAGATGGAAACCCATCAAAAATCTGATATATATTCAAATCTGTGGAAGGTAGTAGAGCACCTCCACTCTTGCCAAATAAAATAAAACTTCCAAGGCACCTCCATTACTGACAAGGCCACAATACTTGACAAATTTAGTGAGCATTTTGCAATGGCAGGACATGCCTTCGATTCCTCCCAGGCAGCTACTTTGCATCTTCCAATTCTCTGTACAATTACACCACCCAACCCTTCCACCCATGCTTCCTTCACCTTCTCCAACATTACTTATAAACAGGTTGAAGATCAGTTGCTTAAAGCTTGACACTAAAAAAGATGTTGAGGCAGACAATAGCAATCCCTTCTTCCTAAAACTATGCTACCACTACCTTATGGCCCCACTTGCCTACCTATTTAACCTATCATTAGCAGAGGGGACCGTACCACATGACTGGAAGGTAGCCCACCTGCTATCCCTCTTTAAATCTGGGGATCCCAGTGACCTAAATAATTACAGGCCTTTTTCAACCCTGCCAGTCATCTCAAAGTTATTAGAAAAGTTAGTCAGCGTACAGGTCAGAACATTCCTGGATAATCACAAATTAATCAACCCCTTACAATCTGGTTTCAGACCACTACATAGCACAATATCAGTATTATCCAAAGTTATGAGTGACTAGTTAGAGGCCATGGACAAAATATTAATCACAGGGGCTGTTTTCCTGGATCTGAATAAGGCCCTTGTTATGGTGGATCATCTCCTTCTCCTCAACAGCCTTAAACAACTGGGCTTCGATAATTCTACATTAAACTGGTTTGCCAGTTATCTGGAGGATAGATATCAACAGATAAATGCCAATTTACTCCACTTGCTGAGAGGGGTCTCCCAGGGTTGCATTCTGGGCCCATTGCTCTTTCTGATTTACTGTATGTCAACACTTTAAACAATAACATCACTGACTCTAACATCCACTTATTTGCCGATGACACTGTTCTATATACCTTAAAACCGTCCCTCGCCCAAGTCTGCTCAGCACTCCAGACAGACTTTAAACAGCTTCAGCAGAACTTAATAGTGTCAAAGCTACTGTTGAATGCTAAAAAAACTAAGGTAATGTTCTTTCACCCAGCCAATTCACCTCCTGCTGCTTCTAACTTTAGCACTGCCAATCCCATTACCTAGCTCCTAGGTGATAAGCTTGAGTCAGTGGATATTTCAAATACTTATGGTTCTTGCTTGACTCTCATCTAACCTTTACCTCTCACATTAAGGCATTATCCAAAAACAGAGGCAGAGACTTGAGTTCTTTTTCAGAAACAAATCGCTATTCTCTCGAGATTCTAGAATTAGGCTTGTTCAGGCCACCAACTTCCCCATTTTGGACTACACAGATATTATATACACTAACTGTTCAATAACCAGTCTTCAAAAGCTGGACACCTTCTATCACCATGCTATTCAGTTCATTACCAATGCTGAAGTCAAAACCCACTACTGTTCCATGTATAAGGAGGTAAGCTGGACCTCCCTGGCAACCAGAAGACTTATTCATATGTAACACCCCCCAAATATGGATGCTTACCGTATGTCCATTCTTCCTGTTTCTGCTCTGGCTATGGAGCACCTCACGGCTGCCTGCTGTTTTCCCCAGCTTCACCGCCATGTAGCCCGAGTATATTTGGCCCATTTCAGGCCAAAAAACTTGTTTGAAGTGGCACTCCATTGCCGACTGGGATCACGCATTTACAAGCTGTGCCTTTAATCTCCTGACCACTTGCTTTGTGGTCTAACGGGAGAGTACTCAGTGGTCCCGGTCCCTGTGTTAGGCTGAGTGGGGACCGGTGACCTCAGCAAGGGCCGAGAGAGCCCTTTTTCTATTTAAAATAATGAGCGCCATGAAGCGCTATGCATCAGGGTACATGAATATTAATGAGCAGAGCCCCAATACCTCATGAATATTTATGAGGGTCCTGTCTGCCCCAGGGAACTGTATGTTTCAGTGGCTTCTGCAAGGGAAAGGAAAGAGTAAATAAATATAATAGTGCAGCAGTTGCCATTTGGACTCTAAAGGGGCTATTACGGAAGGGGGAAATAATTAAATAAATGTGTTTCCTGGCTGCCCTGGATAATGTTAGGACTCAGATGAACTGCCTGCCTGCCTGCTGCAAAAAAGGGACATAAAAATATTGGCAGCAGTGACAGGCTAAGAACCGAACTAAAATGCTAAAGCTGGGCAGCGATCTAGAGAGCACACAAGGGACTATTGAACTATTGGGCAAGAAGGTAAAATAAGTAATTAATCTGGTTGCACCAGGACTTTTATTTGGGATTGTGTTAAATCTGCTACAGGGACTATGTGTTTAGCAGCCATTACAGTGCAGCAAAAGCCAATCGGAAAGCTAGGATTTTAAGCCAGGACTTGTGGGACTTTTGCCAAGGCTCATGGGACATTACAAAGTGCTTATGGGGAAACTGCAAGGACCTAAATTCAGGCACCAAAACAGGGAGCCTGTACTGCATCAAGGGAGGTTAAACAATAATTCATTTTTGTGATTGACAAGCACTTCAGCCAATTGTAGCAGGAGAAACAAATGGCACAGGTCATAATGTCATGGTGAAAACTACGCATACCAAGAATGCTGCATGCATAACAGCATCGGCACAAAACATCAACCACATACAGCACTGCGCACACCACAGCAACAGTTTTTCATTTTTGCAGAGGATTTCACCACAGCCCCTGGACTAAATATAACCAATTCTGTGGGGTCCTGGACTTTGGGGAAAGAAAAAAATCCACTCGGATTTTTTTGTTTCCCCAACCAAAAAAAAACCAGCATCATACTGGGACCTGGGGAAAATCAAACCACAGCCACAGGTCCCCGACACTGCTGGGGGCAGGTGCTCTAGCTACTTCACCAATGGAGTGGCTCGGCAAGACACCACCCTGGCAGCGTCCTTCACCTTCCTCACTGTGAGACTACAGCAACAGGGGTAGTGGTTCTTACTGCACACTTATAGGACCCCCTATCACTGTAGTACCATTTTCACTTTTGACAGCACAGTATTGCATGAACATTTCTATCCACGCTATATCGACCCAGTTGGGCAACATGGCAAGCTTCAGCCAATAGGGAGCCTTAGGAGAGCCCCATAAAAGACAGTGTTCTGTGACTGTTCAGGCAGATTTGAGGAGATTCGAGCAGTATTCAAACAGATGCCCCCCCACAGGGGTGGGGGCTCGGACCCTCAGCTAAAGAAAATGGTCTTAGTGATCCAGTGCAAGCCCCCCCCCACAGGGGAGAGGAGATTTTCTTCTGCCAAAAAGGGAACAAGTGGCTGCCTAAAGCAGAACCTGTTAGCCTGGGGGTTGCCAGAAAATGTCCTCCAGGGGCTAGCTTAAGCCTTTCCATGTTTGGGAAAAATATGGCTCCAGCAACTTGATGCCAAGCCAGCTGTGAGACAGCTGAACCTGCCTCAGCAGTGAGAGTGCTGATGTCTTCAGGAATGTTGGATGAAGTAAAGCCATTCCTGTGAAGATTCCTGAGTGAGTAAAATTGATTCTGCCAAGTGCAACTTAAAATAATTTTTTCAGGGGCACCAAAGCCCACATAGAACTGATTTAGACTGTCTGTTTTTCTGCGATCTTGGCTGATCTACATGTAGAAAGAGTGGACCCTTACCAATTGAGTGACCATAGATGGTCCAGTTAAGTTATAATATATAAATGTGTTTGAACTGCCAAGTGCAAGTTGTATTGGAAGAGCCCAGTGAGTTACTGTGAAACGTAATTGCCAAGTGCAAGTTATACGGGAAGAGCCCAGTGAGCTATTGTAAAACGTTATTGCCAAGTGCAAATTATTTGGGAAGAGCCCAGTGAGCTATTGTAAAATGTTTTTGCCAAGTGCAAGTTATATGGGAAGAGCCCAGTGAGCTATTGTACACCATTACTGCCAAGTGCAAGTTATACGGGAAGAGCCCAGTGAGCTATTGTAAAATGTTATTGCCAAGTGCAAGTTATACGGGAAGAGCCCAGTGAGCTATTGTAAAACGTTATTGCCAAGTGCAAGTTATACGGGAAGAGCCCAGTGAGCTATTGTAAAACATTATTGCCAAGTGCAAGTTATGCGGGAAGAGCCCAGTGAGCTATTGTAAAATGTTACTGTTCAGTGCAAGTTATACGGGAAGAGCCCAGTGAGCTATTGTAAAACGTTATTGCCAAGTGCAAATTATTTAGGAAGAGCCCAGTGAACTATTGTAAAATGTTATTGCCAAGTGCAAGTTGTGTTGAAAGGGCCCAGTGGGCTAATGTAAACTGTTACTGCCAAAAGCACGGTTTGCGTCAAAGAAGACTACTGTGTCTGTTTTTGCCCAGCAAGAAAAGTGAAAAGATGTCCTCAGATTGGACAAATGTGCTAAATGTATAGAAGTGCTGAATGTGGAATTGAGAAGTATAAATGTGCTGAACGAAATCTAACTGGCTGGTTTATACTGCAAGCGTTCTCAGGCTAGGAGAGGGGTCCTAGTCTTCTGAAGTTAAAGTGTTGTTTCCATCTTCAAGCTTTAAAATCTTCGCAGCCAGTTCAGGCATGCCTCGCTGTTGGCTTGCCTGCAGTTTAACCTCTGGGGATAGTGCCCGCTTGCTGAAAGCACTCAACCTTGACCTGCCTATGTCTATGAAGACATCTACTATAAGTAATGCAGGGCTCTCCCTGCACCACCAAAGGAGACTGTACAAAATTTAAAGTGTTTGAGCTTCCAAGCATAGTCCTAAATCTTCCTAAGGGCCCCATCTAGCCAGCCATCATACAGCTACATCGTCCATCGGGCCTGCACCATCTAGAACTGTAATTACTGGGTGCCCAGGTTGCGTGGGATTGCGGGATCTCATACCAATTGTGGGGTACTGGTACCAGTGTGGGCATTTGTAAATATGTTCTGCCATTAATGCAGCATAGCTAGATGGTCAGAGACCTAGCTGTTCCAAAGGTTGGTGGAGCTAATGTGATTAATACACAATTTAAAATGCAAACTGCTTAATACTGAACCAAATCAAATCAAAACCAATCATTCCTACTGTGAAAAATGTAAAAAGTATAACTTCTATCCCTGCTTTACCCTTCCTAACCCCTCCCCGTGTAAGTAAACTTGTTTGTTTTGCAGATACTGTACCTGTGTTATGAGCATATAATTAGCATTCTGTCACTAAATTGTAAAATGTATAAACTGTGGGGTTTTCAATATTGGGTCATGTCTGGTGTGGCTTGTTTCATAGGTTTTTTCAGAGCTTTGTAAAGACCGATGTCCATTATAGCTCATGTGATCTCTAGGGGTACCAGGTAATGTTGTTACTTACTAGACAGAAGTCTAGGGAATGCTTAAAGGTTTCCATGGTTCTACTCACAACCACTTCTATGGGGAGTTCATTCCAAATTTTAACAACCCTCACAGAGAACCAGAATTTCCTTAACTGGGTATTATATCTCTCGCTTATTAACTGTAGGGGTGGGCTCTAGTATTGTATTTCTGGTCTCTCAAGGTAAGTCCCAGCTGTTCCCATTGATGTAAATCTGACAGTGCTCTGAAGATCAGGCACATGTCCCCCCTTAATCTGCGGAATTCTAATGAATATAGCTCCAGGTTTTGTAACCTTAGTGTGTAGTTTTGACCCTGTACCTCTGATTCTCTGTGTAGTCCTTCTTTGGACTCTTTCCAGGGCTTTCATATCTCCCTTATTCCCAGGAACCCAAAACTGGGCACAGTACTCGATGTGTGGGTGCACTAGGGAGGTATAGAGGGGAATTAAAACTGCCTTATTCCTACTCTTAATATGCCTGTGGATGCAGCTCTGAATACCGCTAGTTTTGTTTATCACCTGATTATAATGTTGTTTGAATCTAAGGTCATTGCTGACCCTTACTCCCAAATCTCTCTCATCCTTAACAGTCCTTAATACCTTTCCAGCTAATGTATAATTATGCTGGGGGTTGTTAATGTGGGTGGGTGCAGCAACCCAGAGGGTTGTACCAGGTTTAATTCTAGCCCGCTTAAATCTAAACTCTTGGTTGAAGGCACTGCACAAATGTACTAACTTGGGTAAGAACCAGTTTAAAGTCACTTTTAGGAACCCAGGCCCCTCAACCTTGATTTGGCCAGCTAGGCAGGGGTTGTAGCCCTAGGAGTAGCACCACCTAGAGGTTATACATACACACACATGGGTTTACAAAGTAAGTTGTCCCCCTATATCACTTCTCTCCTCCACCGTTCCCACAGCTCCTATGTGCTAAGGAAATGTGCATACGTCCCACTGGAGAAACCCAAAATTCACACTCACTTTGATAAGACAGTCATGAACTGTGTTCTTCCCACAGCCTGGAACAAACTTCAATTCATGCTCAAATTAAAAAACTTGTTCACCCAGAGTGTGTTCAAATCGCTTATTGATAAAATTACTTCCGACATCTGCCATTGTTTTTAACCTTCCCTCCCTATCATTATCCTAGCTCTGTTGTCATCTATATTTTGATTTCGCCTTCTCTTTCTATGGTAATAAATAAAATAATTGTAAAATCACACTTATCCATTATGCACTTTTGTATGTTTATTTATTTATTTATTTATTTTAACATCAGTTTAACAACCTTTGAGCCAGGGGCTCATTTACAAAGGTACCTTGTCACATAGAGGACAAAAACAGCGGTACAATAGACAACAGATAGTCAGCAATACAGGTACACAATAGGTGTCAGTCAAAGTTACAGGCAATTCTAAAGCATAAATAATGCATACAGGTGAGTTAGGCATGAAAGACAGTGGATAAAGGGAGATCGATTAAGAAGACGGATAGCAGAGGATGAGAGGATGGCCATGGCCAGTATTTGTTCTGCTAATGTTTAGTTGTTGGTTGTTAACTATACATACTACAATTGTATTATGTGCTCTAACCTTGTAACCATTTACGTGTTGTTCTGTAATTGTTGATGTTATGGTTTATGTACAAGGGGCCACCTTGCAAATGCGCTTGCTCAAAGGCTGTTATCCCCTCAAAAATAAAATGAACTGAACTGACCAGACTCCCTCTTTAATAACATCATTTTGTGGCTTCCTTTTCTTTTTTCCCTTTATCCAGTCACTTCCTTGCATTTTTTCCTTTTTCCTTTGGAGTTTCTGGTATAATCACCATAGAAAATTTAAATTTTTGGTTGTTTGTATAGTGTTCAATTCTGTCAGTTATTTTTGTTCAGAACAACAGTTTGCCCTTCTACTGCTTTCCTAAAATTGTCAAATTTGCTCCTTATACTAGTCAAAGCTTCTAGTAATACCACATTTGCCATAACCGGATGTGCAAGAGCCTTTAGTGTACTGTATGTTTTGTTAAGTTATTATGACATTGATCAATTATTTCAGATTCTAGTTCCATTTGTTCTACCTCTTGATCCAACTGAGGAAAAACTGTATTTGGTGAATCAAGTAAGTCAACTGGCTCTACTGCCTCAGCTGGATCTATCACTGGAGACCTAATTAATGAATTACAGGAATTACCAGTTAAAGGGCTGAATAATTCCACTTTAGTTTTCTGTATCTCTGATGTCACTTAAGTAGTGGCGGGCAAAGTGACCTCAATTCGTGGAGTGAAGGCAAATTCATGAAGTACTCGCAACATGAAGTGGAGTACTTCACGTTATAATGGGTAATGCGAAGTCCATTGAAAACAATGACTTCATGTTACTCCACCTTCCCAAACCACTACTCCACCAATTTTAAGGCAAAGTACATTGAAAACAATGTACTTTGCCTTGTTTTTAAGCTCCAAAGACAAATTTTGCAGTAATTCATGGGATTTCAGTGTGTGTGTGTGTGTGTGTGTGTGTGTGTGTGGTGCATGACATCAAATAATGCACGTTTTATTGTGCCACAGTGTAATTGCAGGCACAGCAGTGTGAACCTGCTATCCACTGCAGCTGCATGATTTTGTACTGCCATTGTGGTATCTTTTCTTGGTTTTGCACTGCCGTAATCTGCAGTCAGTGCTCCTGCGCCCCACCAGCAAAAGGTATTATTTTCCAGATTGGATTGTTTGTGACTTGAGAGCACCACTGGATAGTTAAGGTGTTGTTGAACTTGTTGTGACTTTGCGTCTGTATCTGTTGTTGAAGCCACAGTTGTTTTTTTGGCTTCACATCCAGCATCCCCCTCCCCCCCGGCCCCCATCCAGAGTGAACATTCTAAAATCTAAATTTGTTTAGAATATTCTTGTTGATCCCTCAAAATGCCCACAAAGAGACGTGCAAGCAAAGCTGTTTCTCGCCATGGCACTGCTGCCTGTGGTAAGATTGTCTGTGGGTATGTAAGTACGCAGTCACAGAAGTGCATTGCTGATATGAGGAAAGGTATTTCTCCTTCAGTGTTTTTACAGCACAATCAGTAGCTTCACTCCTAGTTGGAGGAGATGATGTTGTCCCAGCTGGTGGTGTTAGTGCAGGTGCTGGTGGTGGTATGAGTATTGCAGCCTCAAGTTCCACTTCTGACCAGTTTACCAAGTCCAAAAATACAGTGGAGTGTGAAGCAGTGACAGTGTAGATGATGTCATACTCCCCAGTAACATCCCAGTAACTGAACATGAGGATTCTGATCATCATGTCAATGATAGCACACAATGTAACATTTCTTCCACTGTGGTTCAGGTCATGCATTTGCCATGCAGTGATTCACAGTGTGGTGAAAAAATTTCAGGTGATGGTGGTGCTGCTGATGATGATGTTGCTGTGGTTGCAATATGCAGTCCATATGCCAGCATCCAACCAGAAGATGTGTATGATGTTGATGAATCTGATGACGATGTCAGTGACCCCGTTGGGATCTGGAGAAAAAGAAATTCAAGGTGGCTGTGTCTGGTTCTGTTTGTATTACCCCTCCCCCCGTAAAAAGCTGTGATTTACCAGTTTCAGTTGATGATGATGACGACGACGACGACGACGACGACGACGACCACCCAGTAATAATGATAAGTAGTCATGGTAGTCAGTTGCAGTCCAAGTGTGTCCTGCCTGAAAAATCATGTAGCACACCCAACCACTTCATGGCTTAAAAAAAAGAGTCCAATAAGCAGCATCAGGGGGGACATGTTAAAACTAGAGCATCACAATCCCTTGTTTGGGATTTTTTTGTGCAAGATGCAAATGATGAGTTAGTTGCAATCTACCAGATTTGCCAGGTGCTTGCGAGTCGAGGTAAAAAGGGGAGCCATCTGGGCACCGGGGGACAGCATACACATCTTAAGAATAGACACATGGCACTGTGGACCCAGCACAAGCTAGCAGCTAATACCTGTACCACAGTGGGGTGTTCACCCTCGTCGTCAACCATCATGAGCATGTTATCCCCTTCCATGACTGTAGCATCAAGTAGAAAATTAAATGCTTGCAGTAGTGATGAAATAACAGCAGAGGATTACTACAGGCATGATGAGGTGGAAGAGCAGAATGATTTTGAAGTCTTGTCCAGTGGTGGTGAGAGTTGCAGTTTTGGTGGTGGTGGTGGAGGTGGTCAATGCAGTATGCCTAGTGCAATTGGTACATCAACCCCTGTTGGTAAATCTAGGAAAATAACTGCATTTCTGGGTTTGTCATCACCTGTGCAACCATCTTCATCACACATCCATACTCCACAACCTGCAATTCACAGAGCAGAACCATTTGCCATCACACCCCATGTAAAACGTTTAAGTCAGACCACATTACAGAGTGTTTTTGAGCATAAGCTGAAGTACCCAACCAATCATACAGTGTCACGTGAACTTAAGGCTGCTGTAGCTGAAATGCTGGCAACTGATCTTTTGCCCTTCTCCTTTGTGGCGCTCTCTGGGTTCCTGTGGTTTGCTGCATGTGCCTGTCCAAAATGGAAAGTCCCATCCAGGACATACTTTTCAACCTGTGCTGTCCCTGAGTTGTACCGTACTGTATCTGACTCTGTAAGACATGCCCTTCAACATTCCTCCTCTCCATTCATCCATTTAAGTATGGATATGTGGACAAATGGTAAAACAGCAGGGAGTTCATATGTGTGTATAATTGCACACTGGGCACAGGTGCCAGGGGTTGTTTGTGCTGTTGGTAGTGTGAATAATCAGTGTAGTAAGGTGGAGTGTCATGGTAGCAATCTTCCAGGAATTTCACAGCATGCAATGATTGCTATGCGCAATGTGGCCTGTTCACACACGGGTGAAAACATGTTGGACCTGGTACTAACTGACATTGACAAGTGGCTGAACCCCCTGTCCCAGAGAGCTGGGTTCATAGCACGTGACATAGGTCAAATGTGGTGAAATGCATCATGAATGGTGGCTTTTTTGGAGTTCCATGCATGGCCCACTGTTTAAATATTGTGGTGCAGGACTTTCTGCAGCACCCTGATGTAAAGGAAATGCTGACAGTTGCACGCCGTATCTGTCCTCACTTTTCAGACTCTGCAAAAGCTCGTAACCAACTTTGGCAGTTGCAGCTCTGAAACAGCCTCCCACAGCACTGCTTGAAGCTGAAAGTTGTCACCCAGTGGAAGTCCACTTTATACATGGCAGAGAGGTTGTATGAATCGTACAATGCCATCTCAGAATATCTTGTCATACACACTAGCCGTGAAAAGTTCTGGGGTCTCCATGTCTATGACGACTGAACAGTGGCACCTCATGGACTCTGTAATAACAATCTTGAAGCCTTTTGAACATGCCACACAGGCAGTGAGTGGTGAGTCTGCCTCTTTCAGCCAATCAGTTCCACTGCTGCGGGTGCTGAGGCAGACATTGGTGAATGTACAGAATAACCTTGATGTTGCTGGAGACAGTGCTAGCAGTGTGTTGCTGAAACACATGCTGACAGTATTTGACCAGAATCGTCACACCTTGAGCATTCAGTGTAGTGACAACTTTAGAATAGCAACAATGCTGGGCCCACAATACAAACGTAGAATTGCCTCACTACTGGAGGGAGGTTCTGAATAGGTAAAAACTGTCAGTGGGCAACTGGTGCACTTGGTTCATGGGGCACAGAAGTCATGTGTTAAGGTCAGCAAACCTCAGCAGCATAATCAGGCTGAAGGTGAACCTGGAGGACCATCAAGCATATCCTGCAAGGGGAAGAGGACTGCAGTTCCAGGTGGTCTGTCATCAAAAGCAGTTGGCATTAACCTACTTTCAGAGGCTTTGTCCCAAGTGGGGATTTGTGACCTAAATAATCCCGGAGAAGCAGATGATGCATCAACCATTAGACTTAAGCAGCACAGTGAATGGTTGAGTCATATGTGTCTGAAAACAGGAATCTATCAATCACTGATGATCCCCTTTTATACTGGAGTGGAAAGGTCAGTGAATGGCCAGAGCTGACCACTGTGGCACTGAAGTACCCGACATGCCCACCCTCTAGTGTGAGTGTCGAGAGGGTATTCAGCTCAGCAGGTGCAATAGTTCGGGATCATCATACAAACCTCTTTCCTGCAAATGTCAGTTTGCTGACATTTATAAAAATGAATGAGAGGCACATACCAGATCAGACGGCAACCTCAGTATTCATACCCCGGCATAGTCATGGTTTTTCTGATGTTGTAGAAAGAGACCATCCTGGTGGCAGTGGCAGCATGAAACAGCCTACCACTGATGTAGATGATAACACAATGGAGAAAGAATTTCCCAGTGGTCAGAATTCAGACATAGAAGACTGTGAGGGCAGCTTTCTTTATGAGGATGATGATGAGGTTAATGTTGTCAGGTTTTAACTTAAGTGGTTAAAAGGCTGTCACATTTCTTGTATGATACACGTTTTCTTTTTCATAAAGTTAGATCAGTGTCCCACTCATAGTGACTCAAATTCCATAAGTCAAGTGACGTCACATTTATAACACAGAGCACAGTATATCCTGGCCCCTGGACTACCACCACCAGAAGACCACTGTTCACCACTGTTACCATAGGGAATGTGACCATGTGTACTGTCCCCCTGGACTACCACCACCAGAAGACCACTGTTCGCCACTGCCACCATAGGGAATGTGACCGTGTGTACTGTCCCCCTGGACTACCACCAGCAGAAGACTGCTGTTTGCCACTGCCACCACCACTAGAATGTGAGAGGGAATGTCATTATGTGCCTCATCTATGACCACCACCCACCACCACCATTGTGACAATGCTTTCCATTACATGTCTTGACCATGCCAAGGCAGAGGCAGTCGAACAGGAGACCACATCAATCAGCCACAAGGCTTATTACTACTAAAACTGTAAAGTGAGTATATGTACTAATGTTTTTCATGCTGTTCAACTTCCTTTAGCTGTGTGTTTTGTTTTCTGTTGCTTTTCTGAGCTGCAATGGTCAAGCACATATGGTCAACTTATTTTTTTATTTTTTTTTTTACAGGTTAACAACAAATGACTCTCCTTCGCTGAAGGTCTGTATCAATGGTACAGCAGCAGTACTGTCTACAGGAACCTATGGGATATCCATTTCCAATCCATACTGGTAAGTATATCAATGCTATTTCATCTGTTTATTTTTTTTCATAACAATGCAACATATCTGACTGATGATTCATAAACTAGGTGACATGTACGTCACAAATATTTCTGCAACATATCATGCACTGTATTCCAAATCTGCCGCTCTGCAGCCATGACAGTGTTGAAAAAGCTGGTCCCATGGTCCTATGTCATGTTACTTGACAAGATGTGGTTTTAAAATGTAACTTAAGCTGAGACGCAGGGACACTGACACAGTGTATCTGTTACACAGCCTGGTACTAAATTAAATCATGATCTGATGATTGCAGTGGGACAGCTTGCTAACTGTGTTAATCCAGATACCCGTGGTGGAATAGTCAGGGCCTAAACATAATGTCTTACTGCTGCAATCAAGTTATAATAAGTCTTTCATTTCTTTTTTTAGGAAACTTCCAGATGCTTTGTTGTGTCATAGTTGCCTTATGCAAAGAACTTCTTCAACATCAGGCCCCCGGGCTGGGGCAGACGTGCAACACGCAGAAGTCATTTCAATCTATGACCATGGCCATCATTACCAGACTGGAGAAGGATGCAGATGAAATTTGTGAAGAAGTAACCAAATATTAAACCATCAATAAGACCTACTTGCAAATATGCTCCCCCCCCAAAAAAAAATAAAAATACTTGCCTTCATTGGCTTGAGAGCATTCCATTTTCAATTTCCATGCCAAAATTTCTCATCAAGCACTGCAATGTGGACACCAACAGTATGTGACCTGTGATACAAAACAATACAATGATTACAAGTACATATATATGTCAACCCCCCACCCAGAAAATACATATATATCAACCCACCAAGGCTACTATTAGTGTACACACAAAGGGCACCCTTCCGTCCGGTTGAGGCGATTGCATCGTATTCACAGGAATCGTAGTACGCTTTGAACCATCAACAGTTCTCTCACGGTCATCATTTCTGATGGGACACTGAATGGATTCATGTCATGTTATCCCTCCTTCACACGGTCTGGCAAGACACCGTGCATCATGACATCATCATCACAGTATGTTAATTTTCTGAAAACAAGACAGTTGCATTTTGGGGATGCAGAAAAATTCAGGGGACTCAGTGTGACCACTGCGTGCATGCGTGACTGCACAATAAATTCTGGGGGACTTTGCATGTGGTGTACCACTCCCATTTTACTTCATCAGCACTTGGGAATTTTCTGGACACAAGACAGTTGCATTTTGTGTGTTGTGATTGTGAGCACATAATGTCATACTTAAATTGTAAATTAAAGCAGCAGTGCAACAATGTGGTGAAAATTTTGACCTATAATTTTTCATGCTATTTGAGATTGCCAGCCAGTAGTTACCTCCCAACTTATATGATGCCCTTCTTTTCACAATTTGTGTCTGTTTTAGTACTTTTTCTCATGTTTAAAAAAATTAAAAGAGCACTCCTTTTAATATGGCTCAGACCAGGTTTTCATCACTATTTGCAGCTGGGTATGAACAAATATTGTTCTCTGAGGTCAGAAAACATTGTCTGCTGCATAATTATTAATTTTATTCACAACAAAAGTGATATATAAACAACTGATGGACAAAAACAAAGGAAAATACTGATGAAGACCTGGTCCACACCATACTAAAAGGAGCACTCCTTTTATTATTTCAGACATGAAAAAAGTACTAAAGCAGACTCAAATACTGGAAAGAATGGCATCATACAAGTCAGGTGGTAAGTAAAGTGGCAATGTAAAATAGCATAAAAAAAGTATAGGTCCAATTTTTCACCAGATTGTTGCACAACTGCTTTAATGTCCATTTCAAAAAATTATTTCTGGAGCCTCAGGAATGTTTACTTTGTGTTGAACTCAAGAAGTGTTTGTCAAAAGCAGGACTGAGCAGTGCAAGTATGCCGTCAGTGTTCTTTCCTGTGTGTACAGACATTGTCCAGCTTCATGCAAACATATATATGGTGTGACTTGTTGCAGTTTGTAAAGAATAAAGATAATAAAGAATATGTGAAGTATATTTTATTTGTACCATCAGCACCAACAGAGTAAGTGATATATTTTTTCAGGGCCTCGGGTCACAGTGCACACATGACCTTGCAGAGATCATAGCACAAAAAACACATGCTCTCCTAAAAGTTATGTGTGCAGTATGTGACTAAGGTGCACTCTGGCCAGACACCTCTGAAAAAATATATCACTTAGTCCGCTGATGATGATGGTGACAAACTGAGGACAGTGGATAGTGGATGGGCAACAGTGAACAACAACACTGTTGTTCACTTCGAGAGGTTGTCATGACAACCTAGAAAACCACAAAAGCAAAGCTCAAGAGGTTTTCGGTTGGCATGAAACCTCGAGAAGTGAACGACAGTGTTGTTGTTTACTGTTGCCCATCCACTGTCTTTTATAGTGTATGGACAAAAGTAAAGCAATCAGCTGTTGTCTGCCTCAAAGGTCACGCCGTGATGTTGGTGACCCCCTGCCCCCTCCCCACCCATGTCCCTAAAAACACTGCACTCCTTCCAGGTCCACAAAGATCATGTGCGATCGTGAATTTAAAAACAAGTACGGCTGTCTTGTTGTGTGCCAGCAACTGTTTAAAAAAACTGCACTTAATGAGAGTTGTAAATGTACTCCTGTGCTTCCGATGAACTGCGGTGCCTATTTTTCCATCGCTACGAACCACGAGTCACACATGCTCAAAAGTGGTCAGAACTGTTGTACCATCGATGTGATGTACTTACGATGGTACAAAAACATTGTGACATCACATCAATGGTACAACAAGACTAGGGAAAGTTAGATTTTCAATGAATACAATGTTCTAACATACACTATTAAAATATACGTTATATATTCTTATCTCTATTCTTTATACCATAAAGACTGCAACAAGTCGTCATATATGTGTTTGCAAGAAGCTGGACAATGTCTGATGTCCCACACACACACACACACACACACACACACACACACACAGGAAACAACACTGACTGCACATATGCAATTTAGCACATTATACTTGCACTGCTCAGTCTTGCTTTTCCACAACCACTCCACAACAGCACTGAAATATTACCGAGGCACTGGATTATACTAACAGGACAATAAGGAGCATGTGTGTGTATGTATATATTTAAAGAGAAGTAGTCAGTAAAGGGAGCTCCTGCCCCCTGCAAGGCATACCCTTTGGTTAAGCCCTTTAAGTACATTGTGGCATTTTTCTTGCACCACAACATTCTTTATTTTAATAAAGAAAAGTCTGCGACCTGGAAGTATGGCGGATGCTATGGGGGCTCCATTATGTGTAAAGTGCGGTGCGCACCATGCTTCAATACATTGAAGCATGGTGCGTTGCCACCTGCTCACATAATGGAGCCCTATAACATCCACCATACTCCAGATCTTTATTTATTAAAATAAAGTATGTTATGGTGTGAAAAAAAGGGACATAACATATAAAAGGCTTAACCGGAGGATAAGCCTTGCAAGAGTGAGAACTCCCATTGATGACTGCTTCCCTTTAAACTAATACTGTGGCCTTCTTTCTTCCTGTTATTAAACATAATCAAAAGACAAAACACTACAATGGTGGGGGGAGAGGTGTGCTGAAAGAAAAAACTAATGGGGGATCCCCTGATGGTCCAGCAGCAGATGGAGCATCGACAGTCTGTAACTGGTGTCGCTCTATCTGCTCCAACTGCTGCTGGACAGCACCCACCCTCTCATTGTTTTCTTCACCACGGCCCACAAAAGTGCTATGTTTGCCTGAGTTGCAGCCATTGGGGGGGTCCACTGGTAGGGGGTACACCAGGTAGTGGTGGTGGTGGAGCAGCTGCTGCTGTGGTCCTCCTCCTGCTGTGTCGATACACAACAGCACCATCCTCTGCCCCTGCCACAGAAGGGCAGCAGGTGGAGGACTGGCCCGTTCTGTGGCAGCCTGCCACTCCACCTTGTTGTGGTTCAATATATGGGTGCACTAGCCCCCAGTCCCCAGATTGTCCCCAGGGGGCCACGGCGCACCTGCACACCACTAAGCAGACATACCACAAGGCTGCTGTCCCCCGACACAGTTGAAAAACTGCCAAACTGGGAAGATGTAGGGGGGCAGGCATGGGGGGGTAGATGCAGTGCCAGCAGCATGGTCACACACCTGGGGCTCCACCTGCTGCTATGGAGGTGGTGCTGCTGGAGCTCCTGCAGCTGCCACTGGTGGTGGTGATGGTGGTGGTGGTGGACTTGGTGTACATGGCACTGGTGGTTGTGCTGCTGCTTCCAGAGTGGGGGAGGCAGGACCAAAGACTCTGGAGCGGTCCAACACCACCCAGCTACACCCCCAACACATGCGCACTGCTCCGCTCCTGCCATGGGCCACATACTGTCCCTGGTCCATCACAAAAAAAAAAACACTCCTTCCCTCTCCAACGCAACAAGTGACTTCACACACACTCTCACAACACAGGCACACACACATACACACACACACACACAAATCAAAACTTATAAAACAAAGAAATCGGTCACCAAAAAGGAAAAATGAACCGACAGAACAGTACAAAAAAGAACTAAACAATTAGCTTTTAAAAACACTTTGTTTTTTTTGAATTTGCTAAAGAAACTTAAGAACTCTCCTCTCCAACACAAAATGCTTCCTCTCTCTCTACCTCTGCAAAAGAGAAAGTGACAGTACCTGCTTGTATGATTCACTTCCTTCCTGCCTGGCTAAAGCATGTGACTTACAGTACTGTAAGCCATGTGATGTGTGGGGAGGGGGGCTGCCTATATTGTTGTCATTCTGCCTTACTTCACGTTAAGGCGGAATAACACCACAAAGTCATAATAACAAAGGTGTAGCGGAGTTCCAATGGTCACTGCTGTAGCATATGATGGATAACGTGAAGTGGCCACTTCGCCGGCGGAATTTAATTTCCCTGCATCTCTACACTTGAGTGGTTAGATGTGCAATATCTTCCTGCACTTTATTTTGTTCGGCTAACTTGGAGATGCCCCCTCCATCGCCCTTTCACAGATCCCTCTATTTAGCTTGTTAGCAGTAATAGATACAAAAAAAATTTAATTATCTCTTTTGGTTTGGCGATTTCTTGATCTATTGTTTTGTTTGTTTGTTTTTCCTATTGTTCATTTTTTTTCAGTATTTTGTCCACTTTTCCCTCTCTTGATTTTCATCTGGCTGCTTCTTTTCCTGCTTTTGTGTTACCTACAAAAGTATGTTGGTTCCTCCATTGTTGTTCCTAGAGTAATTTTCAGTTAACTCTGTGTCTAGATTCTTATTGATGGAGATTCCTGTAGCTGTTGGACTTTTTTTCTGCTTTCTACTTTTAATACTTCTGCATAAGTTAATGATTTTTTACTTTCTATTGGAGTAGATGCAATTACATTGAGAGCTCCCAGAAATGTGCAACCAGTTTTGTCTTTGTCCATATTTTTGTTTATCATTTTCCCACTTCTGGTGTTCATATTTGGGAAAAGAAAATAAAAAGAAAAAATGTAACCTCTCAGTCAGTAGACCAAAACCACCCATGTTAGCTAAATTTCTGTAAATATTTCTATATATCTACTAAGGGCAAAAGCCCTACCTTATGGGGTACAAACATCAGCCATTAATGTAAGTCCGCTATATACCAAAGGCCCCCAAACAACCGAATATTGGCCAATGTATTTTGCTAACCCAAAGTCAAACATCACAGAAGTGTATATTAATAATATTATAGCCAGTGTTATAGGAACTTAGGGCTCCATATTCAAAAAGTGGCTAGCCTCATCACTCAAGTCCATGTTCCGCGCATCTCAGATGCACTGGCGTAAAACATTGGTATATTCAGATCATGCGCAAGTCTGGCTGAATATTCTGAACATGCATGATCACAATGGGAGATGCATGGCATGGTAGGTGTCCTGAGACCTGTGTGGGGCACACAGAAATGTGCGATGGACAGCCATTTATGTGGCATGCCAAATTGCAGTATCCAGCCAGGATATGGAAGTAGCCTCATTGCACAGTCAGAGCCCAGTCCCTACATTTGCATCTCATTACTGGAATGTATTCAGGGCATTTGCATATCTGTGGCATGCACAGCTCCAGGATTGCAGGGCATCCCCACCACTCCACAAAGGTCAACAGGAGGTACTGCAGCCCAGCAGGCTGGTGTGAAGGAATATGTGTGTGGGTGGACTGCAGTGGCCTGTATACAGTGCTGTAGTCCACGGCCATGTACAGGGTCTGACTGGGGTACAGGGAGCTCACCTGGACAGTGGCCACAGGAGCCCACCTGGATGAGCTCTAGTGGAGGGCCCTGGGTGACACACTTTGATCAGTATGCCACATGAATGTGATACACTAGCCCTGTATGCATCAGACAGTCACCTACAGTGCCCCGCACACCCCAGTATAATGGATAAGGGATGAGAAAGGCAAGGGATGTCAGGGTTTAGACAGTAACTGGGTACCTGAGTGAGTGGGGCTCACCTGGACCTGTCCCAGTAACCTTGGTGGTCACCCCAACACTGGCCAAGTTCATGCCCATGGTGGCTGCATGCACACCACTGGACAGGTCTGTTGTCTGTAAGGCATGCCCATGCCACATTCAGGCCACAGGTGGTGCCAACCCTGCCCTATGCTACCCACAGTTGTGCAATGTCCACCACTGGAACACCACACCAACCCACTGCAGTGCCCCTGTGACAATGTCATGCAGCATGGGTGGCATCAGTGTCATGTCTGTGGCTCCGGGTGGTGTGGGCCTGGCACAGGCATGCGGTGTGCACCTATGGTGTACCACCATGGGTGTGTCACTAGTCAGACCCTGGACCATGCCATGCTGCCACCAGTACCACCAGGCCACTGGGGCACCCTTGACCCCAACATCATGATGGGTGCATGCCACCACCTGGTGATGCCCTGAAGGACACATGGGTGCAGGCCATGGCCCCAGGTACACATGCTGCATTGTGGCTGTCTGCACCACCGGTGTGCCAGGGGTGCACCCAATGGCACCCGCATGTGGCAGCTGGGCATCTATGTCCCTGGCACAGTGTGGGGGTGGTCATCTGGGTGGTACCAGGGGCACCACAGCACCTGTGGCTTTGGGCACTGCCATCTTGGTATGACTGCTGTGTGTGGGTGTCTGGATCACATCCTGGTTCACCTCCAAGGGCTGTCTCAGGAGCACCTATCTGCAGTTCCACAGCCTGCCTGTGAGTGGCTGGCAAATTTAGGCTATTGTTTTGTCATTCTATATTTGCGCGGCACATTTCTGGGATGCGCACCACATGCGCCGAACATTTTGGCATAATATTCCCATTCAAGGCACATTCATGTCCCCACTCCATTTCTGTGCTGCGTGACACATCTCTGCCATTTGAATGTCGTGCTTCTGAGCATTTTCTGGGATGCACAGCGCATCTCCATGTTGTGCCACGCACCTCTTTTGAATATGGGGGCCTTAATTCTTTAAATACGCTCAATTGTATGTTACATTACATTTGTAATGTGCTTATAAAATTCATGGTTTAGTGATGCGATATTAAAAAAATCTCAATAAAATCCAACAAGCCTGAGTGGCTATTTTAACTTAATATGGAGCACTTTCAAAGTGCTAATAGTATGCCAATGAATTTAATTACACTTGCAACTGTATGAGGCTGTGGAATTAAGCTGATTATACTTTCTATGAAGACACAGCTATGTTTAAAAATCTTTCTGATTAAAGCCTTTATATAACAGAGTATATTGATTATAATATGAGAACATAAAAACATATAAAAAGTCATGTAGCGTTCTCACTGTCTAACACTGTAGTTCTCTTCCCTGAGAGTTTCCACAATGCTGTAGACTTAAATTACTTCCAAACAGGCGTGCTTGCTAGCTTGTCAGTCATCTCAAGCAGACTGGCCACTTGAAAAACTCAGGGCAAGTTCAGTCAGAAGTGAACAGAACAAGATGGAGCACCAAAGCTCCCTTCAATTTCTACTTTTCTGGGAAAAAAAACTCCTTTCTATTTCCACTCTTCTGAGCCAACTCATCTGAAATCCCCCAATGCTTCTTCTTTTTATGTTGGCTTGCACATGCGCAAGCAACATCAGGTGGTAGTAGTACATTTCAGAGGTGTGTCAGTGTTGTGGCTAATCGGTGATGCTCAGTGGTGCATCCCCAGCTGCCAAATCTGTAAGCATGCTGGGTGATGACAAACTTCAAAGAGAGCCAAACAGTTGAAAGAAATCTGCCATTGCAATCAGGTGCAGTTTCATCATTGCAGCAACAGATGACAACACTCCGGCCATGCACATTACTGTGCACAGTAATGCACATAGCCGGAGTTACGAGCAGTTGCTCAATGTGCCATTTCTGGTGAAACATTTCAATAAATAAATTAAACAGCTGCCGGTGTGGCTTTCCACAATGGCAGCTCCTGTCGCTGGCTACACACTTCTGCAAAGCTGACATCGGGGGTTCCCCAATCCCCGTGTTGGCATGTATCCTCCCCAGCTACACTGTGGCACACTGGAAGCCCACTCTAGTGTGCCCAGCATTTTTTTTCCCCCTGACACCAGGATGCCCACTCCTGGTGTTGGATGCCCCCCCCAACCCCAAGATCAATTTCTTTGCTGGCCAGGGGTGCCAAATCCCTGTTAGTATCATGTTTTCCCTCCACCAAGCTTGCTAACAGGGGTACCCAATCCCTGTCAGCATCATGTCCCCCCTCCTAAATTCATGTGGCACACTGGGAGCACATCCCAGTGTGCCCAAAGCTTTTAGGTGTTTTTTTTTTTTTTTTTTACCTATAAATAAAGAAAACGGTCCCTGGAGTCTTTGTTTGTTTGTTAAACTAAAAAAACATCCAGCGTCATTTCCCCAGTCTCCCCTCCCCACCCCTAACCCCTCCCTCTGTGTGCCAACCTCTCTGCATCCCCTCCCACCCATACTTACCCTCCGGAGGTCAGGAGACGTGATCTTCTGTGGACCTGGACGCGTCTGCACTCTTCAAAGCCAAACTATGAAATGAGGAATCAGGTAAGCACTGTATAATGGGACTCAATAGGGGGTTTCAACTTAGGTTGGTATCTCAGCCATTTTTAAGAATTTTGTCCTTACATTTTTAACATGGGGTTCTGGGGACCCTACCTCATGAACATGTCACTGTCACTTCATTTCTCAGTCCCGAAAGGGGATTTCGTGGTCACTGCGTGAAATTACCTTTGGGACCAATTAACAAAATGACAGTACCACTGACCATGAGGTGGGGTCCCAAAAACCCCTTGTTGAAAATGTGGTTAACGAATTCCAGAAAATGACCGTATTATGAGCATGCATTGCGCATTTTCTACATACGCTCATAACTTCACCAATTTTTAATATTTTCACTTCACATTTTCAACTTTGCCATTTTTTAACACTGCCTTATGAACAGCATAGTTGTCATTTTTCACATTCTACACAAAATGTGTTTTCGCACCTGTGGCACAGAATGCCACGGTTGCTGTGCGGAATCAACTTTTGGGATAGAAAAACAAAATCACAGTGCCACTCTTCATGAGGGGAGGTTCCAAAAAGCCATGTTAAAAATTTGGTGAAAAAATTCCTAAAAGTGACCACATTACGGGCGTGCATTGCACAGTTTCTACGCATGCTCGCAACTTCGTGAATTTTTCATATTTTCATTCCAGATTTTCAACATTGCCATTTTTTCACACCTCCTCATGAACAGTATAGCTGTAATTTTTCACACCTGTGGTGCGAATGGCATAGTTGCTGTGTGAAATCACCTTTCAGGAATGAGTAACGAAATGATAGTGCCACTGTTCATGACGTGGGGTCCCAAAAAGCCCATTTTGAAAATTTGGAGTGAAAATACCAACAGATTTTCAACCGTAACACCCACCTTGTAGAAACCGACAGGCATCGGGGGTGTAACTTGGGTTCATCAGCCGTAATGCTCACAGCATTCTACCCTTACCCTACAGCCACGGACAGGCATCAAGGTATGCCTTGGTGTCTTCAGCCCTAATGTTCACACCATTCTCCTATACTGTGCTCATCTCAGCTTATTTCCTTATGGAATGGGGTGAGCATAAGAGCTGAAGACCACAAGGCACACTGTGACACCTGTTGCTGTCTGCAGGGTGTAGTGAGGTGGAATGGCTTCAGCGTTATGGCCAACAACCCAAAGCCACACCATCAACACTTTTCAGTCTCTTCGGGGGGGGGGCTGACATTAGTTCAATACTTCACTGCAATTCCTATTTTGCATCTGCCTAACTCCTGCACTACCAATGCCAGTAAGCCAACATTCGGCATTGACAAATGCTTGTTTGACACCTTGTCTGTTCTGGTGATCTGGTCTATGCAAGAACAATAAAAAAAAAAAAAGGTGTGGTCAGGTTGTTTGCGCTAAAGTTATGAGGACTTCTTAACTGACCTTAACCAGGTTGACTGGTCCCCTCTCTACCAAACAGAGGACATTAACATAGCCACAGAATAGTTCAACTCCATCCTCCTCTCTCTTCAAAACCTTCACATCCCGGTCACCACACGTAGGATGGCAGGGAAAGTAACCAAGTGGCTAACACGCCCCCTTCGTCAGCTTCTCAAATCTAGGGACAAACTTTGGTCCAGGTGGAAGATCTCCCATCTCCTGCAGACTTTGAAGACTATCGCATTACGTAACAACTGCAAAAGACAAATTCAGTATTGCCAAAGCACCTACTATAGGAACCTACTAATAACATCCTCTACAAATCCGGCGCAGGTACTGGTCCAAAATTAAGGACATTCTCGGCAGCGACAAGCAACAGAATCCAGCTGACATGAACATTCAAGGTGTTCACTGCACCAACCATGACACCATTGCCAACGCCTTCAATGCCCTCTTTTTCTTCTCCACCAGTCGCTACTCTAACTAGCCCACAACCTGACTGTCTCTCTCTTCTCCTCCCCGCCTCCTCCACCCCTCCCTTCGTCTCTGGCTCCAACCACATACCTTGAAGTTCTACAAGCTACTTAACTCCCTTCCTGCACACGGGGTCAAGGGGCCTGAGGGCATCCAACCTTGCATACTTAAGCAGTATGCACCTTGGCTGACCAGACCTATCACTTGGCTTTTAACCTCTCGATTCGACGCCTACTGTCCCATCCACCTGGAAAACTGCCAGAACCATCCCTATACACAAAAGGATGTCAAACTCATGTCCAACTACCGCCTATATCTCTTCTGCCCACTCTGTAAGCTGCTTGAAAAAATAGTCCACCGCCAGCTTGCTGCTCACCTGACATGTTTAATCTTCAAACCCGTGCCAGCGTGGTTTCCGGCCCAGAATCACAGTACTACCTCTGCACTTACGCAACTTACAAATGACATCAGAAATAATATGGACGTGGCCTACTCACTAGGGGCCGTCTTTATCGACCTGTCTAAAGCCTTGCACATGGTACACCATCCTCTCATGCTAAAGAAGCTCCAATCCATTGGAGCATCTGACCAAGCCCTCTCCTGGTTCCATAGCTATCTTGACAATCGGACTCAGGCGGTAGCATTTCACAAGGCCCTTTCCTCCCCCCTAAACATCTCCCGTGGAGTTCCCCAGGGATCCACTCTTGGACCTCTACTCTTCTCCCTCTTCCTAAATGATATTCCCACCATGTCCCGGCATAGCTGCACTCTTATGTACGCAGATGACCTTGTTCTCTACTCTGGGTCAAAATCGGTTGCTGCCATCAACTCCACTCTCACTAATGACTTCCAATTCCTGCAGACCTGGCTCTCTAGCAACCACCAAGTCCTGAACCTAGAAAAAACCTGTGCTATGCTATTCGGATCCTCTAAGAAACTGTCTGCCTATGCGAACAGGCTCCCGGGTTCAATGCCTTGATGGCTCCCTCATCTTAAACACTGAGTCCTTCAAGTACCTTGGGGTCACTTTGGATCCCACACTTGACCTGTCTCAACATGTCAATATGGTGTGCCATGCCGTCAATGCTAAAATTGGCGGAGCTTATCGCGTGCGCCACTCCCTCACTCCTTCCACTAGACTTTCTGTTGCGAGAGGTATTCTCTTACCCCAGCTCCAATATGCTCTGCCCCTCCTCTTTGCTGCAAACTCTGCTACACTCCACAAATGGGACACTGTCTACAACAACATCTGTAGATTCGCCTTAACTGCCCCACTTCTTACCCATCATTGTCTCCTTTACGCTGGCTTAAATTGGCTGTCACCTAAGGATATTGGAGCCTACTCCCTGGGCTGCTTTATTGACTCCCTGTCTAGACCTTTCTGCCCTGTCTATCTTGCTAACCTCCTGACTCCTGCCTCACACACCCGTACCCTCAGGTCTTCCTCTGTCCCCATGCTCTCCACTAGACCTTGCATGACAAAAATGGGTGAACAGGCATTTGCCCATTTGCTCCCAAATTCTGGAACTCACTCCCTTATGGTGAAAACTCAGCCTCCCATCGAGAATTCAAAACTCGCTGTTCACCCACCTCCTAGCCTCTGGCCAATGCAAATGCTCTTAATTTGCTTTGTCCCACTGTAGGCTGTCAGGTCTGACCCTGAGTACTACACTAATGTTCTCCCATGCAATACGTTTGTCTAGGTGGCTATGAACCTTGATGTCTTTACTGTCCTCAGCTGTCTTATGGTTACCCTAATTGCTTTATTTTACATCCTTATTATGATCTATGCCTAAAATGTACCCTTATGTAACTATTACTGTACTACCCAATGTATATCTTGTTTTGCTCCTGTACACCTATATTATGTCTGTGCATTTCTGCATATTGTAACCAATGTCCTGTGCTCTCCCGGGTAGTGCCTGAAAATAGGCAGGTCTGTTGCCTAGTGCACTTACCCGGTTACCAAAAGCTAATAAATAATAAATAAATAAATAAAAATGCTAAAAACACTGAATACTTAGGCAAGTGCTCTAAGAATACAGTTTCTGTACCCCAGTTTCTTAGTATGGTCATTAAACAAGACTTTCACCCAACAACTGCTACGCCTAGATACTTGCATTAAAGGGGTTTAATGAATTTGGTATGTGTTATACAGATACAACAGGAATATTTCCCCAGTGACAGTTTTAAATAAGTTAAGTATATAATTCAAGTATAAAAACACTTTAATTAAATTTTACCTCCAGTGAGGGGAACATATTCACAAATAAGTTATGAGAAACAGACAAAAGTTGTAGTCTTATGCACGCATAATTCTGATGCACTTACAACTCCACATGGCTTTCTGAGCAAGACCATAGTTACAAGCTACAGGCAGAAGCTCCACTCCACTGAACAGCAGATGCATCTACTCCAGTAGGTGCACCTGTAAAGGTGATATTTGATCTGTTTGAGATCAGCGGTGCATGTGGCTATGTACCTGGATGCCCAGGTATCATGTGGGCTCTATGGTGTGAAATTTAAACTCAGCCTTTTATTTATATATAAAAGATAAAAAATATAAAATGTTAAAACTTTTAAGTACCTCAGTGGAATCAACAAAGTCCAAGAGGGTAGCATCTTTCAGAAAGACATGCAAGAACAAGGGGACACAATTTAAAGATGGGGGGGGGGCGGTTCAGGGGCAATGTAAGGAAGTATTTTTTCACAGAGAGGGTAGTGGATGCATGGAACAGCCTTCCTGAGGAGGTTGTGGGGTCTAAAACTGTGGGAGAATTCAAGAATGCATGGGACAGAAATAAGGCAATTCTTGTGGGGGGTAGGAAGAAATAGGCTGTTGGTTAACTAGGATCTGCGGCCTATATTGTAGGTAGGGAAATGAGCAGACTAGATGGGCCAAGCGGTCCTTATCTGCCATCAAAGTCTATGTTTCTTTGTTTAAAAATGTTTTAACTAC
Source organism: Neoceratodus forsteri (assembly GCA_016271365.2). Classification (NCBI taxonomy): domain Eukaryota; kingdom Metazoa; phylum Chordata; order Ceratodontiformes; family Ceratodontidae; genus Neoceratodus; species Neoceratodus forsteri. The sequence continues at coordinate 560,925,884 of CM028130.1, read as the reverse complement.
TAAACACAGAGCCAAATGTAGACTAGGACAATATCCAAATACTGGACAGTCATATCCCTTCCACTTCACTGATGAATAAAATTGCCAGTATACCGGCCTAAAGACAAAAAAGCTGTCTCAATTTTCAAAGCAAGTGAGATTAGTGAATGACTATTGATAACTCATTCATTCATGTCAACAATTAGAATATTAAGGTGCTCTAATCTGCAATATATGTGCAATATGTCAAATTAGGAATAAGAAAAGACAGTGACTCTCCTAGTAAGCTCTGTATAGGTTTTAATGAATACCGCCCCCCGCAGGGTTTCTCTGCTGAGCCAACAGCAGGAGTGGGCTTTACCACCACTGGACTTTGGCTACCCTGTCAAGCCACAGAACAAGCAGACCTCAATAGAGAGTATCAAAGTGGCACAAGTCAACCTGGAAAGCATTCGGAATCACAAAGTTTTGCTAGTCAGGCAATGGTGGCATACCTTTTAAAACATAAGTGAAAGCTATGTAACAAGCCCCTGCTTCTGCCATTTCCTCCACAAAGATCACAGTGCGCAGCCACTCACTCATTCCTTTTCCACCCGTTTTGCCAATGGACTCTCCCATGGCACTTGCTATCCCTCCCTCAACACCAGCAAAACTCTGGCATGAACAGATCAGGGCTGCCATTCCGTGGCACTTGCTAACCCTCCCCTCGTCTCCTAACAAACAAAACCAGGACTGCCACTCCACAGCACTTGCTGACTCCCCTAACAAAACTAGGCCTGCCTGTCCACTGCACTTTAACCCTCCCCCCAACAAAACCATGGCTGTGTTAATACTTCATGCTGGAGTAACATGTTTTTAATCTGGAGTCCTATTAATAAATATGTATGTTTTTGGTAAACATGCAAACAAACATTTGGCACTGACAAATGCTTCTTTTCTCCATAGTTTCTTTCAACCTTTAGCCCTAGAATTATTGCAGTGTTAAGGACTACAGTCCTTGTCACTTTCCTTCTCCATGCCACAGCTCCCCTGTAAAAGGTCATGGTTCATCCACACCAACTGAAACACAGTTCCAGAAAGAATGGAGCAGACCCCATGTAAGTCCAGAGGTGCTGTCCCTGGGGCAACCATGCCAAAGCAGAGAAAAGCAGCTGAACGAAAGGAGCACACACAAGGTCAAATATTTCATTTTTAACTACTTACTGACTAAATACATCAGAAAATGCAGCAAAGGAGACCAATACAAAATGCAGATAAAGTGCGAATGAGGGTGCCTTCTAGATGCCACAAGGGACTCCCCAATGCTGTGAATCGCACTGCTTCTTCCTTGGGGTGGGGTGGGGGGTGGACTCTACCCTTTCCTGCTTAAAGTGGCAGAATCAAGACGCATAGTGCCTTAGTCATGAAGGTACTTAAATGTATTTTTTTTATTTATTTTTTTTATTGTGTTTGGAGGACCTTTTGCACTCAAGAGTCCTTTTTGAAAGGTGTCCAAGTCTATTAAGTTACATACAACAGCAGAACAAGTTACATTCGGCAGCAAACCAAGACAATAAATAGACCACTACAATAAAACAACAGATATAACAAGAATGATCATATTATACAGCGCAATGAGTTAATAATACTACACAATCTGCTAGTATTTTGGACAAACTTTTCATATAGCCATCTCATGTGGGATGAATATGAATTTTTGAGGCTGCTTGAATAAATATTAAAAATATTATAAAGTGCATATAACAACTACAAAGTGACAGTGTGCCCCGATACATTTTACTTAACCGTACTATGCACCAATATGATATATTAAAAATGCATTTTCCACAGAAACGTAATAGATTATTTTAAGTTCTGGACACATCAATTATTAAATGCAGTGTTACTATTTATTAAATATTTAGTTGTTAAATAGTTTTCTGGTCTTGTTTGCAGCATTTTGCACAAGGTGTTATGGATTTATTAACTAAGTACTTCTGCATTTAAGCATCAGTGCATGATAACGGTAACAATTTTGACCTATACTTATTTTCTGACTTGTATGAAGCCCTTTTCCTACATTTTGAGTCTGCTTTACCACATTTGTTTACAGTTGCAATAGTAACAAGCACTTGTCAATGCCAACGTTTGATGCTTGTAACAGTAGGTTCATGTATACTCGCTGATTGCTGCTGCTGAGCCTACCATGACATCTGCCAAGCTAGCAAGGCCCCAGCCAACAGCCCATTCCTACAGATGGATGGATGGATGTGGATAGCGCATTCACTTGCAGCCCGGTCCCCGTCTGGCATGACAGACTGTAATGTTAATGAGTGGGGGAGCACAGCGTGAGATGGAAACATATGGTGTCGCTGGATCATGTGTTGGGAGCAGGAAAATAAAATAAAGAGAGATAGATAGGCAGAAAGTGACACCCATCCTGAGCCCATCAGATGGACGGCTACAGTAACAGAGCCATGAAAGGCAGGGCACCCCGGGGGCATTGACAGCAGGCAGAGGGCACTGGGAGCAGCTGGCAGCACCTGAGGTAGGGCCAGTCAGTAGCAGCTCAGATCTGAGTAGCAACTGGAAGGGCTCAGGAGGGAGAGATTTCCGTCTCCTGCTGCTGTGACTAGACCCGGAGAGGCAGGTTGTGGGGTTGGGCAGCAGTGAGGCTGGATGGCTGATTGTAAAAAAAGGTAAAACATCGTAAAGCAGTAGCTGCACATGGGGATCGGAGTTACCTGAAATATTCACGAGTGAAAGGGGCAGGGCAGCCCAGCCCAAAAATAACTGAGGATCATTGGCTGCATGGTGCACTGTATGCAGGGTGGGGGAGTTACAGATTAGGTTACACATAAATAAGTGACCGGGATCCCTAAATACAAGAGGAGGCAGGTTCTGGCTGGCCATGGAAACACGATATTATCAATGTGTTTATGTTTCTTTTTGTTTACTGGACAAGCAAGAAGGAAGTGAGCAAGATTCAGCAGCCGGTCGAACAACTGGAGGCAGCAGCGACCACGGTGGCAGAAGCATCATCATCAGGGAGGCACGGTAAGGGTATAGGTGGTGGCGCACCTCTCAACTGTCTTCAGTTATGTTTGTAACAGTCACACAGGAGTGCAGTGTGCATATTTGTGAAATACATGCAAACATAGGTGAGAAAGAAGTAAGTGCCCCAGCTGGGACTTGAACCTAGGCTGCCCAGAATACCGTTCCGATTGCACTAAACAGCTGTGCCACTAAGACAATTGGAACCTGGGCTGTCCCCGAGCACATTACTCCTTCTCAAATGCACAACCCAATAGCAACACAAATATTTACTTGTAACAATCACACAGGAGTGCAGTGTGCATATTTGTGAAATACATGAAAACATAGGTGAGAAAGAAATAAGTGTTATTTCAAACAGAGGGCAGGTAACATGTGGAGTAGCCTTCCCAGTGAGGCTGTAGAAACTAGCATTGTTCAGGCTATAAAATCAGGACATGTCCTATCCCTGAGAGAGAGAATGGCACAGAAGGCTACACAGGATGACTAGGGCAGCATTCTGGCTGCCATGATTCAGGGGAGGCAATATAACATGGTGGTTAAGAGGACTAAGCTGTAAACCTGGAGAACTGGGTTTGAATCTCACAGCCACCCCCTGGATACTGTGTAACCATGAGGAAATCACCTTACTTCCCTGTGCCTCCAGGATGCAACTGGAAACAAGCCTCAGTTTAGTGTGTCTTTTGAGTCCAAAAATTGTAAAATTAAATAATATTTGATGTGTGCCCATACTTGAATTATGTATAATCACTGCCTATGACAGGAAGGACAGATATGGAGGACCTTAAGTCTCTTCCTTTATCACAATACTAGGTTATCCTGCAAGTAGGAAGATACTGATTCAAATATATGGCTATTAACTACTGAACTATGTGCTACCATTCATCCTGTGAGATTGTTACAGTTGTAAGTACAAAGTTTTCTAGATTCAAATTACATGTATAATGGATGTCCTGACAGGAAGTGCAATACCTACACATCTGTGGAAGACATAATTATTCCCCTGCCTCTAACTTCTCATTATATAGCTCCCCCCAGACCTGAGGAGAGGATAGGGATAGTACAGGGAAGGGCATGGGCAGTTTTTGATCACATGCCTTTCCAGTACAAAATACAACAAGCATTTGTCAATGCCGAATGTTGTTGCGCTGACATTAGCAGTGGTAGAGGTGGAGAGGCATAGCGCTGTGAGTTTGTTAATGTGTCCCAAAAGGCGATTTTGCACAACGAGTATGCCACTGTGCGGCAGAGCTGTGGAAATGCGTTTTGGGCAGGCTGTGGAAAATGGCAGCTGGACTGTTGCCAATGAGGTGTGCACAAATGCCAGTGGTGAAAATGTGGCATGAAAATATTGCAGATTGACAAAGTTACAAAGGTGCATAGAAACTGCGCAATGTACGCTTGCAACACAGTTATTGTCTGGACTTTCGCCACCAAATTTTCAACATAGGCATTTTAGGACCTCTGCTGATGAATAGTGTCACCATCATTTCCTGAAAGTGTCCCGAAAAGAGATTTCACACAGTGACCGTGCAATTCTGCACCGGACGTGCGAAAACACATTTCGGCCAGCTGTACTGTTCATAAGGAGGTATGGAAAAATAGCAATGATGAACAGCTGGAGTGAAAGTATTACAGATTTACAAAGTCACGAGCGTACGTGCAAACTGCGCAACGCACACTCATAAAACACTCATTTTATTGACTTTTGCCCCTAAAGTTTCAACATAGGCATTTTAGGATGTCTGCTAATGAACAGTGTCACTGCCATTTTCATAATGTGTCTCTAACACGGGCTTTCCACAGCGATCGCACTATTGTGTGCCGGAACTGCGAAAACAGATTTTGGTTAGGATGTGAAAAATGACAGTTGCACTGTTCATTATGAGGTGTAGAACAATGGCACTGTTGAAAATGTGGAGTGAAAATATAAGTTTGCGAACTTACGAGCGTGTGTGCAAACTGCGCAATGCACACTCGTAACAGTCATTTTATGGAATATTGTCACCAAATTTTCCACACAGCCATTTTAGGACCTCTGCTCCTGCACAGTGACACTGTCATTTTCATAATGTGTCCCGAACAGTGATTTCGCACAGAAACCGTGCTATTCTGCGCCGGAAGTGAGAAAACACATTTCAGCAAGGATGTGAAAAATGACAGCTGTACAGTTCACAAGAAGATGTGGTAAAATGCCAATGTTGAGAATGTGGCGTGAAAATATTGCAAATGCGCTAACTTACGAGCATGTATTGCGCAGTTGCTACGCACACTTGTAACAGTCATTTTATGGAATATTGTCACCAAATTTTCCACACAGCCATTTTAGGACCTCTGCTCCTGCACAGTGACACTGTCATTTTCATAATGTGTCCCGAACAGTGATTTTGCACAGCAACCGTGCTATTCTGCGCCGGAAGTGCGAAAACACATTTCGGGCAGAATGTGAAAAAATGAGAGCATACGGTTCACAAGAAGGTGTGGTAAAATGCCAATGTTGAGACTCTGGTATGAAAATAGTGCGAATGCACTAACTTATGAGTGTGCGTTACGCAGTTGCTACGCACGCTCGTAAAACAGTCATTTTTTGGATTTTTCCCCACCAAACTTGCAACATAGCCTTTTTGAGAGCCTACCTCATGAACAATGGCACTGTCATTTCATTACTCGGTCCCAAAAGGTGATTCCACACAGTGACTGTGAAATCACCTTTCAGGATTGAATAACGCCATGACAGTGCAAGAATTCATGAGAAGGGGTCCCAAAAACCCCATGTTGAAAATTTGGGGCCAAAATTCGCAAAAATGTTCGAGATATTCATTAAAGTTGAAAAAATCCTATTCATTCCATTATACAGCTTACCGGCATTTCTTCAGTTCGCGTTCGGCTTTGAAGAGTGCAGACGTGTTCCCAGTCCACAGAAGAGCGTCGCCCAGACTCCGCAGGTAAGTATGGGGTGGGGGTGAGGGAGGCAGGTGCGCAGTGGGTGGGTGCGGGTGGGGTAGGGAGGCATCGAGACTAAGAGGGACCGTTTTCATTTTACAGTGGAAAAAACATTTAAAAACCCATCGCTGGACAGTTTTTTTTTTTTTCAGTGGATTTGGCACCCTAGGGTGGACTCCCAGTGTGCCACCTAACTGTTTGGGGGTCTGAGCCGACGGGTGATTGGGCACCCTCATCGGCACACAACACGGGGGAGGAGGAAGTAATGTAGACAGGGATTGGGCACCCCCATCAGCACACAAAGAAAGCGGGGAAGGGTGCGAGCCAAGAGGGACTGGGCACCCCCCTCGGCATTCAACAATTGGGAGGGGTTATGCTGACGGGGAGTAGGCTCCCCCATCAGCACACAAAGAAAGTGGGGGGGTTTAACCGACAGGGGGATTGGGAACCCCCGAAGTCGGCAGTAGTTAGGCAGCTACCCACTCGCCGACCATGCACATAATGGCGACGAGCACGGCAAGAAAAGGAACCCTGCATATGACTAGCTTTGCTCGGATTGCAGCAGACCTTTTCTTAGATGTGCTCACCACGTTATGTATGCATGCTGGCGCAACATACAGGCTGATTGGGGAATGTAGGACGCACCTACTGGTGTGTGCCCTGCATTCGTCCAACAGCGACCCTGCCTCCAAAGCTGCACTGTCCCACGCAAGCGCGCCAACATAAAAATAAAATGGAAAAAAAAATGAAACAGCACTGGGTATAGAAGACCATGTATGTGATAAGCATAAGGCCATGTCATGTTTTCCCTCTCCGTGTATTGTACCATAGTGTTAGAGGTGTTGTACGAATAGCTTGCCTGATGTATATTCATTTATCTTTATTTATTTGTTCTTTGAAATGATTCATTTGAAATTGTTTTGCCAAGTAAGCAATACAGAGAACTGCTATCACTTTACAGATATAACTTGAGGAGGGGAGAGGGTAGATGGGAGGGGAATACAAGTATAAAAATAAAATGAACAGAAGCAGCGAGAATTACACACCAGTTAGACCAAAATATATTCTAAACAAGGGGCTCAATTTTCAAAGGATCAGGACTGGCAGAAGGGGCTTGCGTCAAGAAGAAATGGCGCAAGGGTCTCCTTACACTTCACCTTGTGCCAGTCCCATTTTTCAGACACCCCCGCAGCAACTTGGGGGCCACCTGAACCAGCTGAACTTGCGATGTCCTGATATGGATGCACGGGTGTGGCAAGGTGGAGGAGGGCTTGTGCCAGGGCAGCACTGCAGTATCCCATTGACTGGGAATCTGCAATCCGTGGCACTGGGCTCAAAGGCAGCCAAAGTTAGACCAGCCAGGAGCTGGTCTAACTGCCTGTGAGCCACTCTGAGTGCCATGCTGTGGTAGGAGATGGTCTGTGTCCCCCCTTTGCAGCCACTGCCAGGGGACATCTGCTGCCCTCTCTCACCCAGCCAAGTGGTGAGAAGTGGGTTCTATCATCTCTGGAATATCTCCTGAATTTGAGCCCTGATCCTTCCTGGGGACCTGCCCACACTAGTGCACACTTTCGTCACTTCCAGGCTGGACTACTGCAATGCCCTGTACCTAGGGTTATCTGGAGGAAACCTCCGCAGACTGCAGCTGGTGCAGAACGTGGCAGCGAGACTATTGATGGGGGTTAAAAGAGCCGAACATGTTACCCCAGCACTCGATGAACTGCACTGGCTGCCGGCTCAGTGGTGAGTCATCTTCAAGATAGGGCTATTGACCTATAAGACCCTGCATGAGAGGGGTCCAGCCTATCTGCAAGAGCTCCTTGTGCCCTACCATCCGGCCCTGCTCTCCGTTCTGCCAGGGGTAGTTTTCTTGGGGTTTCCAGGGCTAGGCTGCGGCTCTCAGGAGACAGAGCATTTGCAGTGGCCATGCCTACCCTGCGGAACTCCTTGCCTGGCTATTTGAGGGAGGTCCCCTCGGTAAAAGCCTTTAGGAAGGGACTCAAATCATATTTATTTGTTCGGGCTTTTAATTGAATTATATGTTATGGTGGTCAGCATTTTAAGTAGAGAAGAGGTTTATGCTTTTGTAATTATTTTATTATTTTAAATTAGTTTGCAGTATTTTAAATGTTTTGAATTTGTTCTTATTGCGCAGCACCCAGAGTCCAAATGGAGATGGGTGCTATATAAATAAAATATTGATTGATAGATGTGTCCCGGCAGTGGTGGGGCCACAGCTGGTTAATTCCAGTGCCTCCACCCCCGCATGTCACAGTACTGCCCCTCCCCACTCACTGCCTGCCATAGAGGGAGCCATGCCAATGCGATGTACAGGATCTGTTACCAACCCCCCCCAACCTGCCCTGGCCTGCCCTCCATGGGCCCTGCCAGCCACAGGCTGCATGGCCGGCGGAACCCACCAAATGACTGCCAATGCTGCTTGAGACTCCCACAGTCTACAGCATTCCCCACCAGTGTGCCTGTTGTTCAGCGCACAGAACAGCTTCATATTTGGTGCCAGTACCCCAATTTTTCACTAAATCAGATGCAGGGGTCCCTGGCACACCCAAATTTATTGCAGTCGGGATGTCAGTGCAAGGTGTACCGATCTAACAGGGCTTTGAAAATCAAGCCCAAGAAGTCTGCATTACATTACATGGCAAAAAACACACCTGTTAAAGAGATGCTGATGCCTTTTGGAAAACTCTGGAAAACATACTAGACACAATTCAGCTTGCTATTTCATATAGCTTTTATAGATTTCTTCTCCCTCTTATTTATTACTGAAGAAGTTCCCAAAAAAACAGGATCTTGGTCCCCGAGAGTTCATCAGTATTACAGCTTATTCCGTACATGAAAGCATAATGCTCTGATGTGACATCACAGCTGATTTCCATGGAAATGATTGTGATGCCACAAGCAGAGTATCATGACATCAGGTGGGGAGTAAGCAATAGGAGCTGCTGAACTCTCAAGGAACAGAGATCCTGTTTTCATCCATATGGCCTCAGTAGTAAATACTGGCAAGAAGAGAAACAGCTTATGAGAAATATAAGCTGATTTGTCTCTAAATATTAGGTTTTTCAAGGTTTTCTAGAGGCGTCAGTGGCTCTTTAAGTAGGGCAATGACAGGAGATAAGTATTTGTCAATGATGAATGTTCGCCGCTTGCATAGCTGTTGTAACAGGTCTTGCTTATAGACATTTTTGCTATATATTTACCAAGATAGACCAGGTGAGATGTAACATGTCATTTACAATAGGATCCTGATTTTACACAGTTTATACTGCATTTATCCAGGACAGTAGAGGCAAGATGCAATATTTCATTTTTAGTGTGGTCCTGCTTTTATACTGTATTTTTCTAAGACAAACAATTTTAGATATATCTCCTTTTCAGTGAGATTCTGCTGCAGGGTACTGTTTTTACAAAGTTTTGCAATATGTTTACACAGGATAGCACAGATCAGATGCTATCTTGTTTTCTGTGGGATTCTGCTTTTTCCAATTTTTACTCTCTATTTACCCAGAATAGCACAACGGAGATACAGTATATCACTTTCAATGGTGCCTTCCTTTTACCTATTTTTATAATGTATTTATTATTAAGTATTTACCCATGATGGCCCGGCTGAAATGCAAGCTGCATTTTCAGTGGGGTCCATCTTCTACAATGTATCTTTCCCAGGATAGGGCAGGATAGATACATAGTTCAGTGGGGGTTCTGCTGTACTTGGGTCCTTCTTTTGCACATTTTTACTAAATATTTTCTATGGACAGGCCAGATGAGATGCAGTATCTCAGTTTCAGTGGTGCTCTCCTTTTACACATATATAGATTGCATTTACTTAGGACAGGCCAGCTGAGAGGCAATATCTATTTTTTTTTTTTAAATCTCTGTTTATCTCTCCCCCCTGTCCCTGAGCTCTGCTCCTTTGGGAGACACACAGAGCAGTATCCCTGCTTTGCCACCTACCTGATCCCCTTCTAAGTCCCCATGGAGCCTTGGATACCCCCCAGGTGGATACGAGATGGGGCGGCAACACTCTGAAACACTTCAATCTGTGTCGGACACTTCAGGAGGACCCTCCATAGGGGCATGCTATCAGGGTCTCTGAAAGGTGCTCCTTCATCCCGGAGCTCTGGCATTGATTTTCTCCTATTCTGGGCAGGGCATGCACCGACGTCTACTCTATCCAACCCCTTCCTACTACTACTACAACTTGCTGTTCCTCCGGCTTCTGCCAGAGGGTAGTCATGTACCGAGCAATGACCCCCCCCCTTCCTCCCAGAAAAGGCGAACTGTCCTGCAGATGCACAGCCTCCTCCCCCTGGCCGGCTCCTCCATCTCCCTGGGCTCGTTCCTGAACCCGGGTCAACAGCATCGCAAGCGGTAGCACTGTGCTGGCAGGTAGCAATATCTATTTTTAAGTGGGCTCCCACATTTTGACCCCAAATTTCCAACAGTCTTTTTATGACATGATGATGATGATCAAGACAGGTGGAATTTTTTAAATGTTATCTGAGAAAGGCGATTTCCCAGTGCAGCCGCGAAAACATGTTTCAGAAGGGATTTGAAAAATGACACCTGTCATGCTCAAGAGGTGGGGTAACATAAGGGATGTTTTGAACATTACAGGCCACAATCTGCAAAAATAAAGTGAAGAGTAAACCTTGGAACAGTTCAATGTTTCTTCATAACTTTGTTGCTGCTTCACATTTTGACCCCAAATTTTCAGCAGAGCCCTTTTATGACCCCTCCTTCTGAACACAACAGGTGTCATTTACAAAATACTGGCTGAAACATCATTTTGTGACACAAGTACAAATACACATTTTGGCCAAGGTTTGAAAAACGATGCCTGTCACATTCATGAGGTGGTGTGAAACAAGGGCTATGGTGAAAATTTGGGGTCAAAATATTGAAATTTAACAAAGTTGTGAGAGACCGTTTAAAAATTTCAGTGTACCTTTATAGCTTTGTCATTGTTTTTATATTTTGACCCCAGATTTTCAACATTGTCATTTTATGACCCCATCTCATGAACCCCATCGATAAAAAATTTCAAATCCCATCTGAAACGGGATTTCATGGAGCAACTGGCTGCACAATCACATTTTAGGCCAGAGTTAAAGAATTTTGCTACTCTTGCTCATGGGGTTCCAAAAAAAGGCACGTTGAAAATTTGGGGGAAACATTAAACAAGCATTTGTCAGTGCCGAATGTCTCCTTGCATGGTTTATATAGCAGGGTGTATTGTGTTAGTTGAACTTCTGGTGGGAGGAAAAGCCTGCCTGAACTATGTTTTGACAAGCTGTCATCTTACCGCTACAGCTTACCACATGGCATGTTTTAAACAATTTATACCTGAGCATGCAATAGATGGGCAAAACTTTGTAATTTTTTCATATTTTGACCCCAAATGTTGATCATAGTTTTCTTATCACTTCACCTCATGAACCCCCATAGGTGAAAATTTTCAAATCCGAGGGGAAAATGGCATTCTGCACCACAGGTGTGAAAACACGTTTTGGGCAGGATGTGAAAAATGACAGCTGTACTGTTCATGAGGTGGTGTGATAAAATGGCTATATTGAAAAGTTGGAGTGAAAAATATTGAAAATGACCAAATCACATACGTGCGTAGAAAATTTCGAACAACCTTGTGTAACCCGGCCATTTTTAAGATTTTTTTCACCAACTTTTCAAAATGGCCTTTTTGGGACCCCACCTCATGAGCAGTGTCACTGTCATTTTGTATATTGGTCCTGAATGGTGATTTTGCCAGTGACCATGCCATTGTGTGCCAGAAGTGCGAAAACACATTTTGGGCAGGATGTGAAGAATGACAGCTGTACTGCTCATGAGGGGGTATGAAAAAAATAGCAGTTTTGTGAACTTGGAGTGAAAATATTTAAAACTGCTGAAGTTATGAGGATGTGTAGAAAGATTTCAATGACCGTGCATAACTCAGGCATTTTTTGTGTTTTTGCACCAAATTTTCAACCCTGGCTTTCTGGGACCCCACCTCAGGAATACTGGCACTGTTCTTTCATTACTCAGTCCCAAAAGGTGATTCTGCGCAGTGACTGTGAAATCATCTTTCAGGACTGAGTAATGAAATGACAGTGCCAGTGTTCATGAGGTGGGGTCCCAAAAATTCCATGTTGAAAATTTGGTGCAAAAATATTGAAAAAATGTCCTCGATATCAACATAACTTGAAAATGCCATTGACAGCCATTATACGGTGCTTACCTTGATTCCTCAGTTCGCGGTTTGGCTTTGAAAAGTGCAGACATGTCTTGGTTCACAGAAGATGACAGCCATCACCTTGGATGGTATGTATAGGGCAAATGGGGTGTGTGGGGTATTGGGCTGCTCAGTGGGAGAGTCAGGATTGGGGATGACGAGGACCATTTTCCTTTATTGATTAAAAAAAGATGTCGACCGCTTTTTTTTGATATTTTGGGAAAGTGGGAGTGCTCCCCAGTGTCCCTTGGTGGGGTGCATAATGCCAACACGGGGATTGGGCACCCCAATATTGGCATGGGGATGGGGAACAGAGGGTGTGAGGTGGACAGCACACAGTGGGAGGTCAAATGCCATCAGCCTCCAGAATGCAACACAATAACAATGGGCCATGATGAGGAACAGAGGGAGGGGGGTGGAGAGCTCACAGAGGGAGGGAGCGGGAGGGTTCAGTTGTGCTGCCGGGATGAGGAACAGAGAGTGGGGTGGATAGCATGGCAGAGGGACATAGCAAGAGAGTTCAGTTGTGAAGCTGGGATGGGGAACAGAGGAAGCAGGGTGGTGAGCACTCAGAGGGAGGCAGTGGGAGGGTTCATTTGTGATGCCAGGACTGGGAACAGAGGAAGTTGGGCAGAGAACTCACAGAGGGAGGCAGAGGGAGGATTCAGTTGTGATACTGGGATGGGGAACAGAGGGAGCGGGGCGGAGAGCTCGAAGAGGGAGGGAGTGAAAGGGTTCAATTGTGCTGCCGGGATGGGGAACAGAGGCTGCTGGGCAGCTGCACTCAGAAGGAGAGAGTGGGAGGGTTTAATTGTGATGCCGGGATGGGGAATGGAGGGCTGGACTGACAGCACTATGCAAATGAAAGAAATGAAACGCTTTCATTGGAGCACTAACAGTAATTTCTTTCAGCTCGAGAATGGCTTCCAGTTGTGAAACTCAGACTAGTGTCACAATCTGGTTGTGTGCTCATTGGTCTGTGAAGGATGAGCCCACTGTAGCGTGCTCTGCAATGGACTCAACCCCGACACAACTCTGAAATGTCACTCTACCGCAAAATGTTTTTTGTGCACGCGCAAAGAAACATAAAAATGACCAAAATATGAGGGCAAGTTCAAAACACATTGAACTGCATACCTGATTTCCTCAGTTCCTGGTCTGATGTTGAAGAATGAAGATGTGCCTCCAGTCCAGAGAGTATTATGGCGTTGAACCCCCAGTAGGTAAGTAAGAGGTGTGGAGGTGTGGGGTGGTGGGTGCTGGGGGGGGGGTCCGGTGGGAGGAGGTAATGACTGCTGGAGTGGTGGTGGCAACAACAGACATCAATGGACTGTTTTCTTTTTTAGAGAGTGTGAAAAAAAAAAAGACTACAAGGGATACTTTTCTTTATTTCCGGTACTAACATTGGGCAGCCCAGTGTTGGTTTAACCTCTATAGGTATGGGAAGTGACGGGGAGGTGGGAGGGATACTTGGCAGAGGATGAGATTACGTGAGTTAAAAAACAATGAAAAAAAGACTATGAGGGATGGTTTTCTTTATTTCAGGTGCTAACACTGGGGATTGGGCACCCCAGTGTTGGTGTTATGTTTGGCAACAGTGGGTGAGTTCCCCAGTGTCGCACAGTAAAAACGGGTGGTGTAGGGTGTACTAGCCAGTACCAGGCAACCTCCTAAAGAAACTAAAATCCAGGGACCACCTTTGGGAACTGGTTAGATCCTCCAGTAAGCAAGTTGACATCCAAAACTACAAACGTGCACGAAATGATTGCACTAAATCCATTCGACAACAGAAATCTGACTACTACAAGAAAGCCCTCACTGACACCTGGAGAAATGGGAGAGATTTCTGGAACAACATAAAAGAAGTCGCTGGGAAGCAGTCCAGATCACTGCCGACCATGCTCAAGGTTAATGGGATTACCACACTTGACCCAAAAATCATTGCTGACACCTTCAACACTGCATTCACCAACCTCAGCAGTGTTCGCCCCACTGATTTTTTCAATGATGATGATGCTTCCACATGCATCAACACCACTGCCTCTGCCTGTCCCCCCTTCAACTTCAAAGCAGTAAAAAAGAATGAAGTTCGCAAGTACGGTGCCAAAGCTATCAACAAATCCAGATCAAGCAATGATACACTTGACCTCAAGTTTCTGTCCCTCACTTTAGAAGAGGTCCTGGGGCCTCTCACCAGGATTTTTAACCTCTCCCTCTCACTTAGCCAGTTCCTGAACAAATGGAAATCAGCGAGAATCACTCCGATCCATAAAAGTGGTGACAAGACCGCACACGGGAACTATCGCCCAATCTCTATCCCCCCAAGGCACTAGAACGGATAGTAGCAGACCAGCTCACCGACTATTTGGTCAAATATAACATTCTCTGCCAGCAGCAACAAGGTTTCAGAAAAGGGCATAGCATTGCTACCGCCCTACTTGAGTTCACTGGTGCCATCCGCAGCTCTCTGGACAATGGACTACTCACTGGCGATATCTATATGATTTTTTCAATGATGATGACGCTCCCACATCCATCAACCCCACTGCCCCTGCCTGTCAATGCAGTATCAGTGGCTCAGCAGGTAGCACTCTCTCCTCTGAGGCCAGGAGATCAGTAGGCTGTGGGTTCTATCCCCACACCAGGCACTTGGGTTAATATCCCAATACTGACACTGTAGTGCAGCATGAGGGAGGTGCTGCACTCCTGAGGTGCCGTCTTTCAGATGAGATGTTAAACCGAGGTCCCATCTTCCTGTTCTGGTAGGGTAGTTCAGGTGGATGTTAAAGATCCCATGGCACTTCTCGAAAAGAGCAGGGGAATTTCCCCAATGCAATGGCCAAATTTCCTTCATTCATGAAAAATACCACCAACAGCTTAATCTGGTTCAAGGTCAGTTGCCATTCATCTGTATCCCCCTCCCCCGGGTCGTGCCTGAAAATAGGCCAGATTTGTCTAGTGCACTTACCCGGTCAACAAAAACTAAATAAAATAAATATTGACGTGACCAAGGCCTTCGATACTGTCCACCATCGCCTCCTGCTTGGCCAACTACAGAACTCTGGGCTCTCCACAGAATCTGTTGCTTGGTTTAGAAGCTACCTTGAAAACCGGTCACAATGTGTAAAAATTGTTGATGTGCTCTCCAATGCCAAACCTGTTTACTCTGGTGTTCCCCAGGGCTCTATCCTGTGCCCGCTACCTTTCAGCTTGTTCCTTAACACGCTCCTGGACTCCTGTTCTCAAGAAATCATACTTTACGCCGATGACGCAGTAATCCTAGCCTCCCATGAGGACACGAACCACCTGCAAGAAAACCTTCAGCAGGGTTTCTCCATGGTTGAGAACTGGTTCATAAAGCATAAGCTGATCCTTAACCGGAAAAAAACCAAGACCATGATCTTCAGCAGCTCCCACAATAAACATAAGCATCTCCACCTCTCCATTAACACTAGGCTGGGTGGTCCACTGGAACAGGTCCAAACCTTCAAATACCTTGGGATCACCCTCGACTCTTACCTCTCCTACGCTGCCCACATTAATAATGTTGCCAAAGCTGCTAATTACAGACTGGGCCTGCTTTTCCACCACAGGAGAAACCTAACCCCCGAGGCCCTGGCAGCTGCCGCACAGAGCTCCATCATTTCCTCTATAGACTATGGCCTTGTCATCTACGGCTCAGCTAGTGCTACTGCACTCAAACGTGTAACTACCTCCCTCAACAAGGCTTGTAGGCTTATCACTGGCTCTCAACGTCTTACACACACACACATGTGACCTCTACACTCAAACCAGTTGGCTACAACTTGAACATCGAATAAAATACCAAACCTACGTGGTTGCAAAGAAAATTTTGATGGGTCTTGCACCACCTGGAGTCCGTGCTCTCCTACAACCCAGAAACAGCAGCCATAACACCAGGGGATCTAAGCCACAGCTGTTTCAAATTCCTTGCTGTCACACAACACAAGGTCAGATCTTTTGCTTATAGGGCTCCCAGCTGGCTAAATGATCTTTCTAGTGACACCACCTCACTCTGTGCCTTCAGATCCAGGCTCCGCTACTCACTCATTGCCTCCAGCACCTGTGACTGACTTGCCTAATTAAACAGACCTCCCACCACCTGTATCTACCTTGAGGGGCCACTGCCTCTTTCGCACTTTGCCTACACCTGGTCCCATTCATGCACTTATTCCCCTGACAACGCCACCTGGCTGCAGTCCCCTCCTTGTCTCTACCCCCTCCTGCCCACCCCTCCCTCATGCCCTTCTACTTCTTCCCTCCTGACCTCCCCTACCTCTTGCCACTCACCGCCTCTTTTTTTCCTCCTCTTCCTGTCACTAGTTCCTCACTAAGTATATGCGCTGTTAAGTGCTGTCTTTGAACCTACTTCAATGTTTATACTGCCATGCATGTTGTCTTCCTGTAACCTGTGACGTGGAACCTTTGTAAAAAAGCCTTGGCTCAAAGGTATTTGTAATCCTAGACCGAAATAAAATAAAATATATAATAAAACAAATAAATAAAAAAAGATGTTGGGTGGGTACCCTAGTGTCGGAAAATTATGAAGGAAGGATGAAACAATGTTGGGTGGGAGGGATTGTTTTCACTTTGAGGGGAGGGCCACAGCAGGCTGATCATGGTGCTAATGAGCTCTGCTTGCTGGGTTGTATTATGCAGATCAAAATAAATTGCTGCCCTATGATTCGGGCTGCTCTCTTCTTTCAACTTCATAAAGTTTCCACCTAGAGTAGTGTCATGATCAGCCTGGCTGATGATTGTTCTGACACTGTCAAAAGCCCCTTGCAGAGTGCTCTGCACTGGACCAACAGTGACACACTTCTCAAAATCCACTATCATAGCAACATGTTTGCTGTGCACAAGCATGGCATAATAAAGTGCTACACAGGAGTTAAACTGGGCAGGAGCCAACAGGAACCCCAATTCCACCACCTCTTCCAAAATTGTATGAGTTCCTGCACCGCTGTCATTTTTCTTAATTGAATAACGTGGGAGAGTTTCTCCACTTAGAAATGACATTTCCACCACCTAAAAATCTAAATGTGAGATTTCTTTCACCTGACTTTTTCTAGTTTAATCACTGGTGCTACTACTGCCACTTCTTTTCAGTCCTTCTCTCCAGGCTGCTAAGAAAGCTCAGCTGGAGAACCCTGGCTTTAGGTTTTAGCCTGTGTTTTTCTTTGAGTACAGATTGCCCCCTCTCCCCAAAAAAAACACACATACACACACACACTTCCACCTCTTTTTCTCTTTTCCTACCTTAGCCAGTTTTCTACTCACTCCCTGCTCTGCTGAGCTGTCACTGCACTGACATTAGCAGTGCACTGGACAAAGGATGCCTTATGGCTCAGTGGTGTAGGAATGCATAGCTCAAGTTAAAGTGAGCTGAGATCAGAGTACCTAAATCAACCAATCAGCTTGGACTCGGACTATATTAAGTGAAGTGAGCTGAACATTCTAAGTCGAATGAAGTTTGCCAGCCTGTCAGGTCTTTGATTAAGATGTAGAAATGTCTATATTGGCCATACCATTAGAGCTCTGAAAGAAAAAAATACAGGAGCACTACAGGGTTATAAACACTAAATAACTGGACCATCCTCTAGGCCTACACCTCTTTGAACACAGATATGAAGGCAGTCATGTGGTAAAATACACAGGCGTTGTAGCAGTTGCACTGAGCAGCAAAGGGGGAAGAGTCAATAAACGCTAGATAAAGAGTCACAGTGGATTTTGAAACCAAGAACTTTATGTCCAAATGACTTTAATGACAGAATGGCTAGGGAACCATTTTTGAAGAACAGAGATTAATGTTTTCACACCATGAGATGTTTGAAGTAGTAATCACAAAGTGCATAACTTCCTTTATAGCAGGGGTTCTGACATCACTTCCCCAAAACAGCTAACAACATACACCTGTTCATATCCTTAAAGGCACAGCACACTGAATAGGGGATAGAGACACTCACAAGCTTGCGCACGCTAAAACAAGAAAAAAAACACATCTGTAACAGGAAGGACACAGACATGTGGGGAGTGTGTGGTGCAATGCACTGGCTGTGGAGCAGTAGTCTTCTGGGAGACATTCTGGAGACTGCATTGCTGCCCTATTTGCAGGCACCTCCAGCCCTTCAGATAACTCCTTTTTGGACGTATTTTACGTCCAAAAATCAGCTAAAAATGTCCAAAAATATACTATCTGGAGTCACTGATGTCCTGTAATATTTCTATAATTTACTGCTGATGCCTCATTTCCATGGTGTGGACGTCATTTCGTTTACTCTTTCCACCAAGCTGCCATGGGAGTCAGAGGAGTCCCCCACCAACTCGCCAGCACATATTTGCACATGTGCAGCAGTGTAATCACAGTTTGGTGCCAAAGTCATGAGGTGGGTTAGAGGGAGGGAAAACGCATGGAGAATGGAAAGTTTCTGTCTTGCAAGTTGCAAGCAAGAGAGTAGGCCTGGTGACAATAGGCTAGCAGAGACAACACGTCAATCAGTACTGGAATCTGTGGGAAGCCGAGGAGGGTACCAGAGTAGAGAGTGGACAGAGAGAGTAACACACACAACCCACCCTGAGCCAGTGAACCAGTGAGCGGAGTGAGAGCGAGTCAAGCGAGAAGCGACTATTGGATTTAAAAAGCCACTTGGCAGCAGTATGTTATTGGTACGGGCCAGCCAGGATACCCAAATCTGGTCAAGTGGTGAGACGTGAGACCGTGAGAGTCTGTCGATTGAATCATCGGGACCTGCACTGCCTGGGAGTTGGACTAGTGGTACGGACGTGCCGTGCGGTGCTTGATCGTTCTGTATTAATTTGTAGGCTAGCCTAGGTGGTAGTATTACTACTAGTAGTAGCTTTTAGCCTAGGTGCTGTGCTGACACAGTGACTCAATTAGTCTCAGAACATCTTTGAGACAGACAGTAGAGAGGAGATGTGAGTCATCATAGGTAGTAGTCAGGCAGCAGCCTGGAATTAAATTTGTAACAGGCCACCTGGAGGACAGTGTCTGAGACTGGGACTGAGAGAGCCGGCTGTGGACTGTTCCTTCTGGGTCACATGGAAAGACGAGTATATCGACTGGGGTCCCGGGGACACATAGACACAGTCAAGTAGAGGTTGGAGTCTGAAAAAGGACATGAGAACGAACAGGACCGCAATCCACACAAGGTTGACTTTCAGCAAATGACAGGTACAGACTCAGTACAGTACTATTATTCACTTTTGCTTCATTAATGTCATTCCGATTGCTAGGCTCCAGATGTTAAAGTGTACCATGATCCGTGTGAACCAAGGCTCAAAGCACTGCACATCTTGCTGTTTTCGTTTGAGAAAAATGTTTTGATTGTGTGTGCTGGTCGGGGAGTTCGGGGACAACTACAAACCATGAAATGATAAACTGTTGTTTGATGCATGGGAATTAAATCACTGGGCTAAATGGGGTTTAATTTGAAGACCCCCCCCCTTCTTTAAATAAAACAATGCCTGGGTGCACCACAGGCCCAGGCAGGCCCAAAACAGAGGTGTACCATGATCTGTGTGTGTCACTGAGTTTATTTAAGCATTGCTATTGCCTTTCAGGTCTTCAGTGTACCATGTCCAGGGGAATCGCTATGGGTGGGGGAAGGCCACTCAAGCCACCAGGTCAGGCTGGGTGTTGGGCTCTGGCTGCCCAGGCATTTCCCTGTTGTACCTATGGAAATAGGGCCATAATGGCTTGCAAATGGCTCCATTGCACCATACTTGCCTAATGGCCTCATTTACATGCCTGTGGCTGTGAATAGCTGCCCCATTGGGTTCACAGCCTGATGTGGGGGATGTGCTGACACACTGTGGGCTGTGCGCAACTGTGCTGTTCACAGAGGGGA
This sequence comes from Neoceratodus forsteri, assembly GCA_016271365.2. NCBI lineage: Eukaryota > Metazoa > Chordata > Ceratodontiformes > Ceratodontidae > Neoceratodus > Neoceratodus forsteri. Next base: position 560,905,790 of record CM028130.1, on the reverse strand, counting down.
TGCACTGGGGGCATTTCCTGGTGCATTGTCATCTGTGAATACCACTTTATTCGCTCGTGGCAGTTGGGTTGCGCCAATTGCATCTCCTTTGTGAATTCTGCCCTTATCGTTCTGGGAGGGACGGCAAAATGACTGCCCAAACTAGGCACACAAAGGACTGCCCTAAACTAAGCAAACAAAGCACCTATGTTGTTTATTTTTTTCAACATTTGTCCCACTTATTTTTATTTCCACTTCCACCACCCCACAGTGGCAGTATGTGGGTGGGATGTGCTATGTGATAGGATCTGGGATATGGCAGGGGGTGTCTGTCTGTTTGTGTTTGGGGTGGGAGGGCCATTGGACAAGCAGGGATAATGGACAGGGGACACATCACCAGTCTGACCAGGGATGGGGGACTCATTATACTGAGTGAGTGGGATCCTGCTTGCCATCTGTTCAGGGCTGCTGTGCCAGAGGGTTGGGGGTCCACTATACCACCAGGGCACTGTGCTGTATGGTAGCCGGAGGTGTGCTGTCATGTGCTGGGAGGGGGGGTTCCACTATACCACCTGGGACCTCTATTGGTGAGTGTGACAGACAGAGGTATAATGGTGTATTGGGCATTGGTGAGTGCAGGTTGGACAGTCAAGGGCACGTGGAAAGCAACATGCAAGCTGGTGTCCGGTCTGCTCAGTGTGTAAGTTTCCTTTTTCCCTGATATAGGCAGCAAAGCATCTGACTGGCCAGCAGTGAGCTGACTGAAGTAGTCACGCGACACCAGTAGAAGAAACAGGGTACCCTGGGTAGCATGTGGTGATCGTACACGTATTCAGAGGAAGCCATCACCGACAGCATTTCATCACCTTTAGTTACACAACTTAAGGTACTATCTTACTCTCAGCAGAGAAATGTTAAAATGCTTGTTTGTTTGTTGTTGTTGGGTTTGACTGAGGCCGGGGTGGTGGGTGGGAGGAGAAGTACCACTGTTGATACAGCTACCATAAATATAGAAGATAATGCAGTGTAAGCAATAATACCTCCAGGGTGGGTGGTAGTGTGCTATACCGGACCACCCATGGGCGTAATGAGGACAGATGACTTAGTCCCTGGAAGGTCCGGTGTAGTACAATTCCGCCAACCCTGGAGGTATTATTGCACTTAGAAAATGGTCACTAAAAAAAAATCTATTAAAAGTTTTTAATAGAAAAAAATAATGTAAGGTATCTTTTGTAATAAAAAACTTCCTCCGCCTGTGTATTTTAGTAGGGACTTTTGTCCTATTGGAGAATCTGTTTAAAAAAAAAAAAAAAAAAGTTCCTCCTCTGCAGCTCTATAATGAAGTCCCTGGCTCATGTAGATATCAACAATGTTGCAGTTGGCCCGGTGGCACTGACAGCAGAGGCACTGGTCGCAGGCGCAGCACCTCGCACCACGCCAGCGACCCGGGTTCAGGAGCGAGCCTGTGGTGCCAGGGACTGGCAGGGGAGGAGAGGCATTGAGCATCTGGAGGATTGCTCTCCATCTCTGGGGAGGGAGGTCCACGATGCTCGGTGCCCAACTGCCCCCTGGCAGAGGCTGGGAGGTGGCAGATGCACACTGTACTTAGAGCTAGAGTCGGGGGCAGGTGCCTGGATGGGGCACATGCGGACGCTGGTATCATTGCTCGCCCACCAATTCGGGGAATCTCTGAACAGGGAAAAAGTGGTGCCTCCTATGGCTTGATGGCCGTTCATGAGTATTCTTTGAGACACTGGCACCCGAGCTGGATCTGTCTGGGTGTGGAGTTAGGGGGCTCCCAGCCACCCCACTGCAGGGGGTAAGCTGAAAGGGCTATAGGAGTGTCAGCGGTCCTGGACGAGATGGACGGCGGCCGTATCCCAGCTGATGTGGTGCGAGAAGAACAGCTGGGGTAGAGAGGTGACCACAGGAGGATAAATAAGCATGTAAAAAAAAATGTGGCAGTTTAATTAGCGAGTAGTATGACCTGGTCACACTTATTAAAAATTCCTTTGCTTGAAATTGCAGGCAAGAGCAGTAATTTCTTCATTCTCTGTACTGTAGATTGTCTATTTGCAGTACAGAAAATGAAGAAAGTACCTCTGTGAGTTTCATCTAGATAGGTGGCATGGTGGGCGGCCATATAGACACTGTACATAAATGTAATGTAACCCCGTACCACTCTACACAGTTGGCAGTCTGCCATCCCTTATTTTCTTGTCATACATAGTTGCCATGCACTTAAACATAGAAATGGTTCCAACTCTAGCTTGGGTCATGTGTACCATGCTCAGTAGGTAGAGTTTTAGGGGTTTGTGTTTACAGAACAAGCTGTGAATTTACCAGCAGGTCCAGCCAGTGGAGAGACTGATGAGGCCATGCTAGATCCATCTTCTAGAGGGGTACCCAGTAAGTCTAAGCATGAAGCAATAACGTAATGTCCAGACCTGCAAATGGAGTCCTACAGTGTGATTTTATTAAGGTAAATTATGTTTAGAACAAGAGTGGTCTGGTCACCCAAAGGTTTACAATATAACACTTGGCAAATGTATTAACTTCCATTAACCCCATACATTGGAACAGGGTTCCATACTTGTTTTGTCAATATGTGATGAAAATCCTGTGTGATTACTTCTGAAGTAGTGTACAAATGTTGAAACAACTTTTATAATTGCTGTAGATAACCTGCTGGCTGACAACAACCAACTGTGCATAAACAACACCTCGTGACATGAATTTTGGGGAGGGAACTGTCACGGTGACATTGAATATGTCAAGCCGGTTCAAAGACCCAAAAGGGAACCACCACAACCACCACAAAGTCTTTATTAGACAGCTGGTTAATAAAAAATAAAAAAATGTCCCACAACTCAGTGCCTTGCGACTGACTCTGGAGGGAGTTCATCTGCGAATGGACCAACTGCTGATTGTTCTTCCAATTCCAATACTGAAATGGAAAGTGACAGCTGTAACCTTGCTGTAACTTCAGTTTGTAATTCTGAGGAGTTTCCTACACTTCAGTTATCAGAAAGTGATGATTGTTCTTCTTCTTATGAGAGTATCCCACACCTGCAGCTTCTCAGGGTCACACAGAGTCATCAGTGGTTCAGAAATCATGCAGTGACACTAGAAATAAGAAGTCAGTTATCAGATGCTATGAAATCTGTTGTTATGCATAATTACAGACATCAGTGGGAAACTGAATTTGATTGGTTGGAGGCAAGAGATGGGAAAATGTTTTGCTCTGTGTGCCATTCAGATCGCCATCTCTCAAACAAATTTGCTACTACAGGTGCAGGTGCATTAATGTGTATGCAGTATGTCCGACAGTAACGGTTCCAAGTAGCTTGACTAGCTGTCACAAAACGGGCTTTGGCTTCTCCAGTTAACAGTGGTGGTGGTTGTGAATTAAGTGGTATGGCATGGCATGAGTGACATCATGACCATCTAGAGAGAATTATGGTGTTAACAGCCCACCCACCTCCAGATGGTTTGAAGCACGAGGTGTAGATAGCCAAGTGCTTCCACCACCCCAGAAGGGCCGCCCGTTACCCCACCATAAATATTGAGCTAATGAAATATGCCCTGTTTTGGAAACCATTATGAATTTTTAAGCAGGTTATTTCAGCTGGGCTGTTGTGCTGTGATAACAGTCCAGCAGGAAGCATCTGTCTGCCAATCAGAATTCAGCATTTTTCTACACATTTCATAATCTGATATTGAAATCGGTAGAAAGGATGCTGAATTCTGATCGGCAGACAGATGCATTTTGTATGGCTGGCACATAATCCCACCGCAACAGCCAAGCCATAATAACCTCTTTAAGAAATTCATTACATTTCCAAATAATTACCTATTTTATTACCACACTACAGCACTTCAGGGAGTTTGTTACATAAGCAATGAGACACATTGACAGGGTGTGCATGGAACATATTTTACCACATGGCCAGGGCCATAATTAGGCATGAGGCCTTGGCCGAGTTCCTTTAACCCCTGACATGCAGTAAAATCTGTTCCATGCACACCCTGTCGATGTGTCTTATTGCTTACTTATAAAATGGGAAGCTAAAACCAGCCAGGTTTTGGCTTCCCATTTTATAAGGTGAGTAAAGGGCCCTTCTTGAGTGATAGAAGCACTCTGCTATTTATTATACCTCATGCTTCAACCCACCAGAGGAGTGCAGGACAGTTATCCCACCGTAACACTCCCCCCTCATGCCTTATTGCTTAATTCATAATCATCTTAGTTCATCTAGTAAAGGCTTGCTACTTTTATTAATAATTTGTAACAGAAATGACAATTTATGCCTCAAGAATGCCGACTTTGTCACCTGTGTTTTGGGACTGCACTGTCCCTCCCCAAACAGATGCTTTTTTTTTTTTTTTTTTGGCTAGTTTTCCATTAGCAGGTTATACAGATCTGCCACTAGAAGGATTCTTGGTCTTCTACATAAATCACTGTATTCTTTCGTGGGCAATATGGCCTGCATTATCATTCTACTTCTTTCCCGGTTCTGCTACAAGGGGACTTGAGTCTGAAGGGTGGATGGCCACCAACTAAGCTGCTCCTGATCTCCTCGTTCCCCTTTCTGCTGTATTTTCTCATCTAGGTTTTAAATGGGTACCTAGGTGGGCAAATTTCTTGCAAACAAAAATATTGCACGAATACAAATCACAAGACCACTCAATCTGGGACCATGGTTCTCCTTATTGTGTTTTTATTGCTCCTAAGGTGCATAGTTTTCAGCAATACAGTGCAATTCAAAGTACCTAAATGCAATTCAGTTCTCCAATGTACCTTATCAATACCTAATGTTATAACGGTCTACTGTGCAGACACTATGTCATTCTCCTCTTCCCTTTTAGCCTATTCCCCCCGGTTAGCCTACACCCCTTTGCTACTGTCCTCATCTATGTCTACCCAAGCACTTACATTGATCACAATCAACTGTCATTACAGTGGCGACGCCTCTTAGCAAACACGATATGGGTTGCTGCAAAGAAATAAAAGCAGTCTCCATTCTTATAAGCTCCTTAAAGAAGTTATACTTCTGCTTCTTCTCTGCTCAGGAAATGTGGACTCAACCTGGCCCCCCACAACTTACCTCGCCTATCGATTTTGCTGAGGCCTACAGGTCTCAAAATGGTGATGGTCAACATTTTAAGCCTGCCTAAAAATAAAACTTGACAGCTGCAAGCCTGGGCTGCACAAGTAACCCAGACCTTATCATAATTACTGAGTCGTGGTTAAAAAGGACGACACTGATCAACAAATATCACTGCAGGGCTACAATTTATTTAGAGCAGATAGTCTAGAAGGGGGTGTGGTTATCTATGCCAAATCTAAGTACTTGGTCACCAATATTAGTTGCAAATCTCAGCCAAGGAATTTGAGTTAGTTTAGCTTGAGCCTTCATCTCCCCTCCTCGGAATGTATCACTATCCTAGGTGGCTATAGACCCCGTCTGGTGGTGATGAAGTCCTTAATCTTTTGAAATCCATGTTCAGTAGATGCAAAACTGAAACAATATTTCTAGGAGATCTAAATATGGACTGGCTGTCACCTAAATCACATGGCCTCAAATCCCTTTGTGACGAGCTAGGTCTTGGGCAATTAGTCAGAGAACCTACTAGGAACAATACTCTAAATACTGCCAACAGTTCCATTCTAGATGTGGTACTAACCACCCATCCACACAAAATCTCATTTGGCAGTGTTTCACAACGACATGAGCGATCATGGAATTGTTGCTTGCATAAGATCTCAAATTAAGGCCCGGCCGCAACCCATCTTTATAACAAAAAGGTCCTTTCGCAAATTCAGTGCAGTAAACTTCCTATCTGACCTGAGCATGATCAGATGGCAAGATCTTTACCTAGCCAAAGATGTCAACAAGGCAGCTTGCATCCTTAATGACAAACTCACTACAATAATAAATAAGCATGCCCCTTTCATCAAAGTAAGGTACGGAACAATTCCAATCCTGGTTCACCTCGGATCTCAAGGCAGCCTTATAGCTCAAGATAAGCTCTGGGCTAAAGCTAGACATTCCAAAGAATCTTCAGATTGGCAGGCCTTTAGAACAGCCAGGAATAACTGTGTGAAAAAACTTCGCTCTGCTAAAGCTAACTATTATATTTCTACTCTCGAACAAGCTAAAGGTCACCCTCATAAAATATGGAAGACTATCAAAGCTATAGAAGGATGGCCTATGGCCCCCTCTATCCCAACAAAGATAGTCACAAGTGGCAAGATTGTGGAAAACAAGTCCCTAATCCTGGAGGAACTTAACTCCCACTTTGCCACAGCTGGATTAGCTTTTGACTCGTCACCTTATGCTGGTGCTGCGGTGAGCCAGCATACCCCTCCCGCCACATCTAGTCCTGCACTCAGTCCCTTCCAACTCTGCGAGATAACTTATAAAAGTGAAGATTCTCTTCTTAACTTAGACACCAAAAAGCGCAGGGGCGATGGCTTGGAACCCTTTTTCCTAAGGTCAGGCTATGCCCATCTCACTGCCCCAATTCTCCACATCTTCAATCTTTCCATTACATCTGCTGTGCCTTCCTACTGGAAATCAGCACATATCCTCCCTCTATTTAAATCTGGTGACCCATGGATTTAAACAACTATAGGCCTATCTCCATATTGCCTATCCTTTCTAAAGTTCTCGAAAAACTGATCCATATTCAGTTAAAATCTCACTTGAAACCTTCTCTCTCATTAACCTAGCTCAATCTGGCTTCGGGCTAATCATAGCACAATCACTGCACTAGCAAAAGTAACCAATGATTGGATCACTGCTATAGATGCTAAGAAGGTAACTGGTGCAGTCTTTTGGACCTCAGCAAAGCTTTTGATACTGTTGATCACAAACTATTAGTCAATTGCCTTGCAAAGTTGGGTGCCACATACCATACCACCCAGTGGTTCTCTAGCTACCTAACTGGGAGATTCCAAAAGTAAAGGCGGAAAGCTTTTTTTCTGCTGCCTTACCAGTTGCAAGAGGAGTCCCCCAAGGATCCATCTTAGGCCCTATCTTGTTTTCTCTGTACATCAATGACTTAGATGCTAACATATCTACGTCCAATCTGCACTTTTTTGCAGATGACACTGTGTTGTATACTTCTGGCTCATCGTTATCTGAAGTCAGGGAGTGCTTCAAGCGGACTTCGCACAACTTGAGCATAATTTAATAAAGGCAAAGCTTCTGCTCAATGCGAAGAAGACTAAAGCGATGATATTCTCCCTGAGTGCTGTCTCAGGCCCCCCCAATACTCTTGCCCAAGACTTCATTGTCACCACGCTAAACGAGCCTCTGGAAGTTGTAACCAAATTTAAATATCTAGGTATCTGGATCGACAATAAATTATCTTTCAGTGACCACATCAGAGATGTCTCTAGAAGGTAAAAAGCAAGGTTAGGTTTCTTCTACAGAAATAGCCCCTTTCCCCTTGAAACTCGAAACAAGCTTGTACAGGCCACTTTTCTCCCCTACTCGACTATGGCGATGTAATCTATTCCTCCACCACTCTTGCAAATCTAAGTAAACTGGACAACCTTTATCACCGTCATGCTGGTTCATTACCAACTCCTTACCGTTTGCACCACTGTGACTTATATGCAGCTGTTGGTTGGACATCCTTACTACTAGACGCCTGCTCCATGCTGGGCTATGGACTCAAACTGCTCCTGCAGAAATTGCCAAGCTATCTCTCTTCCCTTATTAGTATCTCACATAGTGCATACTTGTTAAGAAAATCTGACTTTATTATGTTGACATACCAAGGCGCGGACTTCCTTTGAGTAAACGATGCTGTGCATATGCCCTTCCCTCCATTTGGAACCAATTAAAACCGTACTGAAACTAACTAGCACAGTTTCAATAAACTTCTACAAATCGCTAAGTTCAGCCAAAATAAAAGACACCTGTAACTGTCATTAGGTTTCTTCCTTCCCCATGTGTCCATATTTATCCACTGGTAAGGTATAATTGATTTGTCATATTAACTGCTTTCCCTTCCCCTTCTACTCCTGGCTTTATCTTTGCTTACGCTCCACTGCTACTCTATCAAATCTCTCCTCCCTCCCATATCAGTTGTAGACTGTTTGTTCTAGCTGCCAAAATACTGTATATTTGATTTGATTTGATTAAATAAAATCACACCAGTCATCATGTTTCATTTATCAGTATGCGACCTATAAGTCGCTTCCCTGTCTCATATCCATGTTTACCACCTGCGGTCACCCTATGTGGTACCCTTGTATGTATATCCAGCCTGTATCATGTAACGTGTATTTCATGTATATACTGTTATTACCTATCTGTGTTTGTACTTTAAGTGTTTATGTCACAGGACCTCCTTGTGAATGAGCTTGCTCAATGGAGTTTTCCTGCAATGAACTTGAACTTGAACTTGAACTAATAAGTTTGATAACTTAATTGTAGGCAAAGATAGCACAGTGGAGTGCAACCGATAGAATTCTGCAGTCTATACAGAGAGTGTAATACTGAGTCACCACAGCAGTATTTTCTACTTGTAGGATATCACAGAACATACATAGATCTTCTTTGGGGTGATCTCACTCATCTGGTAGGTATGGTACCAGTGTCACACCAGTAAACATCATAGGAACTTCACTGTCAGTAAATGGGAATCCACATGGAAGATTATCTGCAGTACATTACTCCCTCCTCAGTTCTTTTCCACCATCAAGTTGCAAGCACATTCTCCACTGACGAGCTATGCAGTGTTGTTGAATTTAGCACCTTTGTCAAACTAGGACCGACTGCCACTTGGAGTAACAGACAGTAGTACCACACAGTTGTTTTACCAAGTATTATTGTCTTGATATATTTAAGAACCCATACAGGTTTTGGCAGGGATGTGCTGCAAGGACTCCTGCTTTAAGTTTATGGCGTCCCAGGCAGATTCAGTTGCCAAGGTCTTCTGTCTTGAGCGTAAGAAGATCCTTGGCTTGGCCATCTGTTCCAAGTCTCCTGTTTTAAGTTTATGGAGTCCCGAGCAGATTCAGTTGCCAAGGTCTTCCCCAAGGCTTGCAAGTTGTGCTTTGATCCCTTCTTTACCAGAGTGATGGTGGGGAAGGTTTGTGGATGGAGTGTGTGTGAGTGACCACCCACAACTATATCAGGCTGGTGAGGTATTGCTGACAGTGTCACATGTCCGGTCAAAGTTGTACACTTAATGAAAAATCTGGTATATTTAATGTCATCCCATGATGGTGAAGAGCTCCTATGGTGCACTTGGAATCCACCTGGTGCGTGAGATCACCTCAAAGATCTACTCTTTATGGTACATTCTACGTATCTGTTATTTTCTTATTTCATTGATGTATGCCATTTCATTATGTGCATAAAAGCAGACAGCAGCTTAGCCTTTACTGTTTTATTCTCCTCTTCTCCAATTCCATAGTATTTACAAGAAAATCATTTTCTTATTTTAGAAAATTGTCAGAAATCAACCCTCAGGAAGCACAGTCAGACAAAGGACCATCATACAGCACTGGAAGCAAAAATTCTTAGAAGGAGATTGTATGCAGTTAGCGACAATGATGAGGCAGAAAGTTCAGAAGATAACGATTCAGCTATTAAACTTGTAAAAGACAGTGAACGTAATCTGTTTAAAGCTGTGTACTTTGCAGCAAAGACAGATATGGCAAACTGCAGTGTCAACCAGCTTTTAGATTTCATTTGCTGGACCAGAGGTCGATGCTCAGTACATGATATAAGTGATTACACTGTTCATGATGTTCAGAGAAGTATAGTGAAAGTACTAGATAGCAAAGTCATAAAAGAAGCATTAAAAATTCCCATGTTTGGCTTGCTAGTTGATGAATCCACAGATCTTTCAGTCCACAAAGCTGTAATAATGTACATTCGATATGTCAGTGAAGGGGAAATGAAAACAAAACTAATTGGCATGATCAGGGTAAAGGATGGTTCAGCACATCCCTTAACTGAGACTATTGTAAACAGATGTCAGGCCCTGGGATTCATCATGAGTAAACTTGTGGGGTTAGGTAGCAATGGGGCAAGTGTAATGATGGGCAGGTCCAATGGTGTTGGTACACTTTTGACTTCACTGCATTCACCTTTTTATGGTTCATGTCCACTGTTTGGCTCATAGATTGGCTTTGGCCTGTTCACAGTCCGCTACTCAATTTAGATACCTACAAGACTTTCAGAGTAATATTAATGGTACACATGCCTATTTCAGTACATCTGCTGTTAGGCAGGCAAAGCTAGAAGATATGCAAAGGGCGATTGGTACAGTAAAAGGAAAGCTGAAAGAAGCAATTAACATATGTTGGCTGTCAATGCAAAATTCTGTAAATGCACGGCATAAATGTTACCCTGCTATTCTCCCTATACTTAAACAGGACAGGAATAATGCCAAAGCTCAGTGCCTTCACACGTTTCTCACTACTTATGTTTTTGCAGCTGTTCTATGTATGTCCTGTGATATCCTTAAAGTAATGGGAACTCTTTGTAAATCCTTTCAAAAGCAAGATCTGCTGTATGTGGATGTGAAACCACAAGTGTTCTGTGCAATTGGTGAGTTAGAAAACATGAAAACTGAGCCAGGCCCAATCCTGACAGCTTTTCAAGAGGCATGTGAAATTGAGACTAGTGATAGTGGACAAATAACAGCATGTTGGAAAATACAGGAATCTCAGCAAGATGACATTCAGATTAAGGACATAGACAGGGTAGAGAAGGTTCAGAGGAGGGCAACAAAGATGGTGCATGGATTGCATCACAAGTCCTATGAGGACAGGTTGAAGGCACTGAACATGTACTCCCTGGAGGAGAGGAGGGAGAGAGGGGATATGATAGAGACATACAAGTATCTTACAGGGAGGAACAGGGTGCAGGAATGCACTATTTTGAAACGAAAAAGATGTTTCAGGACTAGAAGGGCATGGGATGAAGTTGGAGGAGGACGATTCAGAGGAAACATGAGGAAGAATTTCTTCACAGAGCAGTGGTGGACAAGTGGAACACCCTGCCAGAGGAAGTGGTGGGGGCTACAAACAATCACGGATTTAAGAATGCATGGGATAGACATAAAGGAATTGTGGAGATCAGGGGTAAGGGGCAACAGACTTCCTGGAAAACATAAACTGAACTTACAAACTTAAATGGGCAGACTGAGTGGGCCATAGGCCCTTATCTGCCGACACTGTCTATGTATGTATCTATGTATGTATGTAACTGAAGTGTTTACAGAAGATGACAACACAATTCTCAAAACTGAGGGAGGAGTATCTCAATACTCTTATAAGCAACATGAAGTGTAGGTTGTGCCCAGATTCTAAAACGGAAGCACTTCTGGATGCCATTGCCAATCTAACTGACCCACAGTCTGTAGTAGACTCTAATACAGTCAGTGTTCACAAAAGTTTAAAAATCATTTGTGAAACTTTTGGTTCCAACAACACACAATATGACAGTGATCAAGATGATACTGAGACAAATATTCATGAATGCAAGCCTTTACTAGATGACAGTTGTCTCCACTCAGACTGGGCAAAAGCAAAGGCAATGATGCTTGGCTGCTATAGGAACCTTAGTTCCAAAAGTTTTATGAGAAGGGTAATTTCAAAGTACTCTGATACAATGCCAGCATATTCTACATTTTGTAACATCGCTTTATGCATTCCGCTTACATCTGTAGAATGTGAGCATGGTTTCAGTGTGCAGAATAGGATAAAGACAAAATTTTGTTGTTCACTAACAGAAGATAGCCTAGAGCAGGGTTTCTCAAATGGTGAGGCCAGCCTCCCAGGGGAGGCCCCAACCTGTTCCAAGGGAGGCTCAAGCAAGCCTTAAAATGTACTATATTTAGATGTCAGGTTTTGGATGCTTTGTATGATAGGATGCAGCAAACTGAAGTGAATAATGGCATGCAAATTTATGTACAAAATGGGTGACCAGGAAAGTCGCACTCAAACACTTGTTTCCTGGTATGACATGGGGGAAAGCTGAATGGAGGAAGTACAGTTCTTGGAAACTGTGCAAAACAAAATGCAAAATAATACAAATGAATAGGTACAAGGTAACAACTGATCCATTATACTGGCTGCAGAAAAATACAAATGCAAAGGCTAGGTTGAGAGGTAGTAGGAGCAAGAGCAGGACAAAGCAAAATGGTCCCTGAGAAGGTGTTTAAAAACAAGGTAAAACTGACAAAGAAAGTAATCTGACTCAAGGAGGTATTGCAATAAGGGGTACAGTAAATAGGGTCCAAAACCCAGAAGTGTGGAGTGAGTAGGCTGGCATGGGGAGGGGGTTATACAGATGGAGAATAAGAAGTTTAATAAAATGAGATTAAACTCAACTACTCAAAGAAGTGTCACTGTATTCCTTGTGTACTGTGCAAAATACGATAATTGTTCTAACTATGGGGAGGCCCCAAATTATTTCTATATTTGGGGGGGGGGCGCTAAAGATATTTTCCAAGGCTTGGGGGAGGCTCACTATGACAGTGTGTGAGAACTACTGCTAGAGCTACTAATGAAACTAAACATGGGGCCTGACTTCTCCGGTTTTGAAGTCGATAAATCTGTGCAGTGTTGGAAAAAAAGAGAAAAAAGGCACTATATGTCTTTGTGCCAAAAATCAAAAATGAGGAGACTGGAGAAGCCAAAGTCCCAGACAGAGACAGTCAGGCTTAGTGATTCTAGTAGCAGCAGCAGCAATACTGGCGGCAGCTGTGCCATGCCCAGAGGTAGCTGCACATCAAACAATGAATATGTCAGTATGTCACCATGTATTAGCAGCAATACCTGTTGTGCCACTGCAGTTTATCATGGTAGCAGTAGTAACAAAAGTGCTCATGATGGGGGGAGGGCTGAAGATAGTGAATTAGGTGATAAGGATTTCCTGGAAATAATAGAGGACATGATTGACAACAATAGCGAATAATTACATAACTTTCTGACTGGACTCGTTTGATTCAGGTTCAGGTGCACTTTTTGGGCCAAATACAAGTTACTGTCAGACCTACTGCTGCACATTGAACAGGCAGAAGCAATTATCTGAAAACCAGTATTAAATTCACTTGAAAGCTGTGAAGTAAGCAACGTGTTTATCTTACTTTGTGCTACATGCTGCTGTGTACTGTACAGGGGAGTTGCTGAGCACAATGGAATAGGGTAGGGAACTGGATAATGGAAAGTTAGTTACTTATTGCTAAAAGAAGACACAATTCTATTGTTCACATCACATGGTGTGCTGTACCTTTGTTGGTGGCAATATATGGTGACACTAGCAGACACACTACATCTACAGTAAGAGCACAACAGGTTGCATTGCCTCACATTGCTTGCAAGTTCTGGATGTGACACAGTCACATTAAATAAAGCAAGAAAGGGTTATAAAATTTATCATGGGGTCATACAGGGATAATTGCAGTGCTAAGGCTACGTCTCTGCATTACTCTGTCTCCCCCAAATCTATTCTCCATAACCAAAAATCTGGTTTGCATGCCCAGCAAGACAACACCCTGCAAGGCCATTAGCCACTGTGTTGTATATTTAACACATTTTAGCACTGACTGAAACACTGATTTTTTTTTTTGCCTTGATAAGCATCAAAAATGTCATCACTGCAGGAATCAGTCACCCAATTTCTGCAAAGTGCCAAGCAAGTGCCAACACCTATGGTACCAGCAAGTTCACTTACAAGTTACAAATGTTTTTATGTTTCAAAGTATAAGAATTGTAGCTTACCAATTTGAATGTTATCATTTAGCACTTTCATCTTAAGTAAGTTCAAGTTAGAATGGTAAAGTAGGTTTTAAAAGGGCTGTTCCTTGGGGGTCACGTGATGCAGAGCTCCTAGAAGCAGCACTACTCTGGAGCTCCAGCCTATCGCCCTCTACTAAACCACTTTTTTGCCCTGTTATCCTCACATATCACTCACCGGTTTCTTGTCTTATGCTACTTAAACAACCCTGACCTCAGCGATAGTCTTTTTGCCCGAATTCAGCATCACAATCGGCTTGGCAGCCGTGATGGAAGCTGAGATGAAACAGGACGGGATTAGACGCACTCCACCACCTACTCCGGAGAAAAATACCAAAAAATCAAAACACCAAAGCTCTGGGAATACTTCTAAGTCCGGCCCCTCTAGTTCTTCTGCGATTCCCCTGACTGAAGATCATTTCCTCCAAGAGCTGCTGCCATTCAAGGAAACATTGGAGGACATCTCTGCAGAGTTAAAATCTATACGAGGAGATCTTAGTAGTCTGTCGATACGAATGGGCGACTCGGAGGCAAGAACCTCTTCACCGGAGAAGTGGAAGGAGAAGGTAGACCCAGAAATTGTTCACCTTCGGCAACAAGTTAGCAAGCTTCAGCTGAAAACAGAAGATTTGGAGGGGAGAAGCAGGAGAAATAATGTGTTGATTCTAGGCCTACCCGAAGCTGAAGAAGGAGCCGACACCATCACCTTCCTGCAGAAATTTTTCAATAAGATAGTCGGCCCGTCCCCTCTCAACCCACAGTACCACATAGAGCGGGCCCACCGCTCTCTTAGGCCGAAACCTTCACTTGGAGCACCACCAAGGCCAATAACAGTGAAATTTCTAAGCTTCTTGGAAAAGCAGCATGTGATAGCTAAATCAAAAGAACTCCAGGCCATTTTTTTGGGTAACTCCAAATTAAGAATAGCATAAGATCTTCCCTTCGAAACATGTCAGAAGCACTCTGCATTTCATCCAACGGTCAGCAAGTTGATAGCTGCAGGCATACGCTTCAAGATGATATACTCCGCAAAGTCACAGGTGGCAATCAACGGTACATGGCACTCCTATGATTCCCCTGAGCAAGCAGTCATGGATCTTGCTGTCAAGCTACCTAACCTGTTCAAGACAGGATGAACTCTTACAGCAATTACCTGAGGGTTATTGATGCTTAATACTTGTGTGGGTTAAAGCATTTACCTGTTTGGAGAGAGTTTCTTTTCCTTGCCTCTTTTGCTTTCCACGGTTGGGTCGAGAAGGGTGGGTAGGCTGATGCAAGGCCTAGCAGGCCGAATTTTTTCCTGGTGGAGTGTCTGCACGCTCCAACAGTGGGAGGGTAAGAACCTTTGTTTAGCGGGCATTTCCACACACAGTTATAAGGGACAGACGATCTAGTCCCGTCAGATTTTAAGTTCCCCTGTCACTTCCTTGTTCTATCAAGGTCGGAACTGCCCTGGGGATAGATGATACGCCGCCAGCTTGGGGGGAGTTTTGTGGGTCTCTACCCTCTCAATTAACTGGGCTAATAATGCAGGCGGGACCCAAATGACACTACTTGGAGCAACAGACTCACCTTAAAGTAGGTTGGACTATTTATGCTTTCTAGCAGCTGCACCAAATATTGGGGTCTAAGATATGGTTAAACATTTTTTTTTCTTTTAACTGCCTGGTGAGTTATGAACTCTCCAAGTTCTTAGTGTCTCCTTCATATTCCTTTGGTTGATCTGAAACTAGACACACCAGGGCAGGGCTTACCTTTGCTGTTTTTCAAGGGGGTTGGTGGGGGGGGGGCTTCGGGATGGAGCAAGCTCAGGGAGAGCTACGTAACATACCAGCAAAGGGGGTGAAAGGCGCATTTCTAGGGAATCATGGAGATTATGGAGATCTCTGATTTTCTTTGAGACACCTTCCAGAATCAGATCATAGTACTCCATTTCAGGTCTGGGGTGTATGTTCACTGAAATGCTGCCTATTGGGTTTGGTCCTCGGAATCATCTACAAAGGAGTTAAGATTTGCTTTCACAACTATCTGGGGACCTTTTGTATATAGTTGGAAGGGTTTTTGGGAGGAGGGGGTTTTACTGATCAGATGTCTTTCCCGCTGATAATATTGTCTGAAGCTAAAGTGAGATGGTTAAAGTCAGTTATGCTTTCAACAATCCACATGTTTAATGGAGATAATTGGGAAAGACGTCCTTGCTTTATTGGTGTACTTTTTCAGGGGTTGATTGGGGAAGGGGGTGGGACTGGAGTGTGCCTTTTGGGGTATTCCTTTCAGTTAACAGTACATGTATGTCTTCCCTTAGATAAGATAGATAATGACCTTGGTACCAATTAAAATTGCCACATGGAATGTCAGAGGCATCAGAGACATGACAAAAAGATATCAGGTTCTCAAAAACTGTGCTCTTTTAAATATTGACATTCTTTTGATGCAAGAAACCCACCTCCTGGTCACTGAAACAAATGGGTTACATCGACAGTGATTTTCCCAAATATTTACTGCCTGTGGGTCATCATCGAGCAGGGGGTGGCAATTTTGATTAAAAGGCATATATCGTTTGTGGCTGCAGAGAGTCTATCAGACCCGGAAGGTAGATTTATAATAGTCAAAGGCTCACTTAACAATACTACAGTAGTGTTGGGTTCTATTTATGGTCCAGTTGGGGGAGATGCGGATTACCTTATGGGCTTGGCTGATAGATTGAGTGGATTTTTGCCCTCCATGCTAATTCTGGGTGGCGATTGGAATATTCTACCATCACAAGATCTTGACAGAACATACCAGCCATTAAAACCCCTATCTCCTCCACAAAAAGCCCTAACAGATTTTATGGAGTTACTGGGGCTATGTGATCCATGGTGCCTGCTTAACCTCTCTAGTCAGCTCTTTTCTTTCTACTCCCAGGTTCACCAGTCCTGGTCCAGATTAGACTACATCTTAATCAGTACTTCCCTTCTATCTGGTCTTCACCAGACAGGAATCAAACCAATTGTTATATCTGACCATTCAATTGCATGGCTTTCGATCTCCCCTGATCCGGACCTCCAAAGGGACACTACCTGGAGATTAAACACACAACTTTTAAAAGAGGAGCAAACAATCTCCCACATTAAGACGTTGATCTCCACCTTTATCGATATTAATAAGGGGTCCACACCAAGGGAGGACTTTATATGGTGTTCTCTTAAGTGAGGACTTAATATGGTGTTCTCTTAAGTGCTATATCAGAGGGTAATTTTATTAAGCTAGCTTCCAAAATGAAAAAGCAAAGAGAGGCAAGAGTAACTTCCTTGTTGAAGCAAATAAGGGTCATTGAAAGCTCCCTATCTACATCCTCCTCTTCAAAATCCCTGGAAACCTTACTAAAGCTTAGGAATGAATATGCAGATCTATTAAAAGATAAGGCGGACTATGTCATCCTAAAAACTAAGGCTCGACACATTGACCAAGGAGAGAAACCAGGTAGAATGCTAGCCCTCTGCTTAAGGGAACTGGAAAGCTCGAGATTAATCCCCTCATTGCAAGCTCCAGATGGCTCCATTAAAACTTCCCCTCGAGACATTTCCCAGGTCTTTGAAACCTTTTATAGTATACTGTATGGTAAATGTTCCTCTCAGGCACCCCTTTCAAGTACAGAACACTATTTAGAAGACCTCAATCTCCCATGCCTACAAGCCCATAATTGTTCTATTCTGTCTTCTCCAATTACATTGGGGGAGGTAGAAGATGCAATTAAAGGGTTTGCACTGGATAAGTCGCCAGGTCCCGATGGTTTTCCCTCCAATTTTTACAAAACTTTTTGTAAAGAATTAGTCTCCCTTCTTCTTAATTTATATGAATATATGTTCACCGCTGACACTTTAGACCCCACCTTGTTAGAAGCTACGATAGTTCTAATCCTGAAACCAGATAAACCGCATAGGGAGCCTGCCAGTTACTGACCAATCTCGCTATTAAATTACGACATTAAAATCTTAACAAAAATCCTATCTCTTAGGATCGAAAGGGTTTGGTCCCAATTGTTGAGCCCTGAGCAGGTTGGTTTTGTGCAAGGCCGATCTTCAGCTGACCATCTCTGAACTCTTTCACATATTTTCCATGCTGCTCAAACCTCTCAGATCCTCATGGCCTTAATTTCATTAGATGCTGAAAAGGCCTTTGACAGAGTTAATTGGGATTTTCTTTGGGCAACACTTAAGAAAATGGGCTTACCGGCAGCTTTCATTCAATGGATTCAGATGGTATATAAAGCTCCTACTGCTAAAATTTATTGTAACGGGGTTTTCTCTTCTCATTTCTCTCTAGTTACAGGTACCAGGCAAGGTTGTCCCTTGTCTCCTTTTTTGTTTAACTTATACCTGGAACCATTTTTACTCAGCATTAAGCGTTCTCCCCAGGTTTTAGGTTGCTCAGTGTATCAACAGTCCTTGACCCTTTCAGTGTATGCGGATGACATTCTCCTCCATTTGGCCTACCTGGATGTTTCGCTAACACATGCCCTACAAATTATTACACAGTTTGGACTTTTATCTAATTATAAATTAAACCTATCAAAAACTGTAATATTTCCCTTAAACATCCTCACTCACCAAGCTAACTTCACTCATTTTGGTATGAAGTGGTCTCCTCACTCAATCAAATATTTAGGAATATATCTCACTAAAGACCCGGAGTCCTTCAAGAAACTCAATCTGGATGATTTAGTGGCGAATATTCAGCAGGATCTCCAAAGATGGGCAAAGCTTCCTCTTTCATTATGGGGCTGTATTAGCATTATTAAAATGAATGTTCTACCCCCAATTTTATCCTTTAAATTTACTGAATCTTTGGCTCCCAATGTCCTATTTCCCACAATTCCACTCCGCCCTTTCCAAATTCATCTGGCAGGGCAGACATCCTAGACGTTCTTTTCTGAAGCTTAGCCTTCCTAAAGAACTCGGCAGACTCAGTCTCCCTAACTTTACTTTCTACTACTGCGCGAGTCACTTGTCTAAACTGGGGAGATGGTTCTCGACCACAGTTAATGAGCACCTACCTATTTGACTACAGCTTGAAAGATGGCTACTGGACTTGCACAACCTCAATTTGTCCAGGATAATTTTTTCTACTAACTCAGCATTACCAATCCCAATACAAAATTCAGTTGTTGGTGTCTCATTAAAAGTTTTAACCCAGTGTTGGAGCTTTTTCAACATTTCACCTAAAAGACATACTGAGCAATCCCTTATCCTAAACTCTAATATTAAAATAGGGGGATCATTGATTTTCCCAGATTGGCTTCCCCAGTTACAAGGAGTCCTAGCAGAAAATCTGTTTTCTCAAGATGCTCTCCTCTCTTCCTCCGAAATAACTAAATTTAATATACCTCAGAAACACATTTTTAAGGTTTTCCAGTTGAGGCATCTTATGGTCTCTATCTTTAGAACTACATTTAAACAGTCCCAAGTCAGGCCTTTCCTAGACCAGATACAGGACTATGCAAACAAGCCCCATGGAATTTCAATGACATATTCCTACCTCTTGGGAATTAAATTTCCTAATGCCCTTCCAGGATCCAAAATATGGGCTTCTCTTCTGCCGGACACTACTCCGGTATGGAGCCAGATTTGGACAGATATCCACAGATATCTTACTCAAGATAGGCATAGACTCATTCAGTATCATATCTTAAATAACCTGTACTATACGCCAGTTAAGTTAGCTAAATTGGGTAAGCTTCCTGTGTCCGTATGCACTAGGTGTGGTAAATCCGAAGGGAACCTGATACATATATTCTGGCATTGTGAAAAGGTGGCACGCTATGGGACACAATTCAATCCAAACTAGATCCATTACTAGGATTGGACGAATTGTTTACCGTAGAGATATGTATCTTAGGCATGTTCTCGAATATTAGGGTCCAGGAACGTAGATTCCATATGGCATTAATCTCAATTGTTATTAAAAGATTGGTTCTCAAGCACTGGATGGACCAATTGGCTATAACTTACGCTGAATGGTTGAAGGGATTATTAGTCTGTTTCAATACCGAGAGGTTGATAGCCAGCTCCTGGAATCATATGATCACATTTAATTATAAATGGGGTAAACTATATGCTTTATATTTGAATTAAGATACATGTAATGCATGCCTCTGTTTGTTTCTGTTAGTTTTACTTTTTTGGTACTTTATCACTGACTGGGTCATAGTTTCTCATTACTTTCCTGCAATGTTGAGTTTATATGGCACACTCCAGGGGAGGGGGGAGGGTTGGATGGGGAGATAGGGTGGGGGGTGGAGGGAATGGTTTTATAGGGGTATTTGTATTGTTACTTTTGTTATAATTGACCCAGAGACAGACTGGATTCAGGTTATAACGTTTCTACATTTGTTATTATTTGGGTTTTGTTAATTTCTTTTGTTGTTCTGTAGTTATGTGTTTTCCCATAAAATCAATAAAGATGTTGAATTTCAAAAAATAGCTGTTCCTTGACTGAGAATGTACAGTTAAATCTCATGGACTATGCACACACAATGCCCCCGGGCATCGGCAGGCTGCAGCAGGTGCCCATGTTGGACTTGACTATTTGTCCAAGATGTGTATTACCATACATATACACAACACCAGGCAGGGCCAGCCAAATACATTGGATAGACACATCATGTTATTTTGGGATAAATATTTCATTTTCACTTTATACAACATCATATATTTCACTACACTACAATTCGATTAACTTGTTATAAATAATGTCATTTCCACTTACAGTCTAGAAATGGAACAGGAACAAAAACACACAGATAACAATGGGCCAGATAGGAAACTTACAATGGAAGGAAAAGCAGCTTTGAGATAATGCAAGGTGAAACACAAAATGAGTACAATACTGTAACAAACAGTACTGAACCATTGAAAATGGTGTTGTGCTAGAGCAAGAACTACTGTTTTAAGTTTATGGAGTCCTTTGCCGATTCAGTTGTCCTTTTGTCAAGATCGTCTGTCTTAAGTTTAAGAAGATCCTTGAAGTTGACTCAATACAGCATGTGGTAGTGAGCAGTATATAGCAGGGACTCCTGTCTTAAGTTTATGGAGTTCCTTGCAGAATCAGTTGTCACAGGCTTCTGTCATAAGTTTAAGAAGGTCCTAGGCTCTATATACCACCACACATCATTTGTACTGATTGTTACTGGTGTTTCATTTTGTTTTACCTCAAAACTTCCTTTCTTTCCATTGGAATGTCCATATGTGGCTGGGTAGCCCAATATTCTGAGTTCAATTTCCAGGCTATAAGTGGAGAAAACATTTTGTAATACGTTACATTATAAACTGTAATCTAACTGAAATAAATGGTGTTATAAGTGTGAAAGAAATATTTATGCAAAAATAAGATGATTTATTTAGCCAGTTTATTTGCATTGCCAGTGCCGCTGCATTGTACAGTATTTATGATGCAGCACAGCGGCAGTTGGCAGAATAGCCCATTTTTCCAAAATGAGTTGTGATGGTAATAAATTACTAAAGATTTTACTTTATAACTAAATAAACTATGGGTAGTAATCAATCAATGATTACCACACTATGAATCATAATGTAGGTGGCAGCTGCCTAGCATACTGCTAGCAGCAGGCATCTATCTGCAAGCAACTAAAAGAGCTGCTAACGCCAAAAGTGCTACATTGCAGATTCCGAATAAACATACTCCCAGTCAATCTCGTACCAAAAACTAGATTTTCGTTACTTAGTTTTAAAAGTCATTAGACATTTTGTAACCTAGATTGCACTACCTGTGCAATAAAGCAGGTGTCAGTGAAGAGCTTCTGATTATGTTATCTAAGGACCTCACAGTGTAGTAATCCCTGTCAGCGCTTATAGGACCTGTTTCTCCAAAGTTAAGATCATGTGCAATGGTTTCACACAAACAGACACCAGTCAGTAAACATATATATAAAATATATATATATATATATATATATATATATATATATATATATATATATATATATATATATATATATATATATATATATATATATATATATATATATATATATATATAATATATAAATGTTTACTGACTCATATCTGCCTGTATGAAAAACATTGTACATGATCTTTACAAAGACACAGTCCTGTAAGCTTCTGACAGGTCCCCAGATGACATCGGCAGCAGATCTTCACTGAAAAAGGCTTTTTTGGAACAGGTAGAGAAATCAGGGTTACAAAATGACTAATAACTTTAAAATGAAGTCACACTACTTTTTAGTATCAGATTTACTGGGGATATGCTTGCTCAATCTAATTCTGCAATGTGGACTTTTGGTCAGATGGTGTCTGTCAGTAGCTCTGTTTACACTAGATAATATTGTACACAGTACACAACTGATTATTACTAGTCTATGCATAGCGATGATTTGAAGGTACTGATGGCATGGCATTGTCTACTGTACAAGAACTGAACAATTCATGAAATAAACACATTGTCTGAAAATGATTACTGTGTGCTTATGTTTTCCTTTCCTATCATTAAGAAATGTATTTATGTGGATATAGCATGGATTACAAATTACAGTGAGGTATCCAGATGAGAAATGAGTTGACTTTGAAAACTAGAGAATTTGAAGCATTTTGACTCCCAAAATTTGGTGACTGGAATTATTTTGACTTCCAAAAAATTGACAGCTGGAGTATTTTGACTCCAGTAAAACTGAAATGACTTCCAAATTTCAACCCATGGAAGTATTTGACTTCCACCCAAAAAAAATTATCTGAAGACCTGGGCACCTCTCTGGTCTGAGGGAGGAGATCGTTTGTCTCGATGCTGACCTGGCAAGGATTTGGGAAACCTACTCCTCCACCCAGGGACCACCCAGGCCACTGCAACTACCTCAGAGGTTGCCAAGAAAGAGGAGTGGTTGGACCACAGTGGGTTCAGGCAGGGTGAGCATGGTGGAACAGAGGTGCATCCCTCCAGTTGTGCCTCTCCACAATTCATTGCCACTCTGGCAGACCATGGTTCCTCTATGGAGGCACCTGCAGTGGAGACCAAGGAGGATGCTGGGAACCTCCACAATGGAGACCCACAGGAAGGTGGCACAGGACCCCACAGGGGAAGGAAGCAACTCCTGGTGGGGGACTCAATTGTTAGGGGGGTAGAACTGGGGGAGGGAGGTGAAAGGGTGGTAGGGTGCCTGCCCGGCACCATGGCTTGGAGGGACAGGAAATGAATCCTCAAGGTCGCAGGAGCAGCTGAAAGAGAGAGTGAGTTGGATGTCATTATCCACCTAGGAAGAAATGACTTGGCTGAGAATGGGATCAGAGCAGTGCAACAAGAGTTTGAGGAGTTGGGGAGGGGCCTTAGACAAGTAGCACACACGGTAGCTTTCTCGGAAGTGCTACCTATTTATGGCATGGATGAGGCTAGGGTACTCCACACCATGGGATTCAATGACTGGTTGAAAAACTGGTGCAGAGCTCAGGGATTTGGCTTCACTGGGGACTGGGGCTCCACCTGGAGGGGTGCAGGCCTATACAGGCGTGATAGTCAGCATCTATCCAGGAGGGGAACCAGGAGGGAAACCAGGATCCTAGGTGATAGGTTTAAAGGCTTCATTGGCAAGCATTTAAACTGGCCAACGGGGGAGGCACTGAAAAGGGGAAGGAAAATCCTAGCCCCCCCCCAAAAAAATCAGGGTAGTTAATGAGGTAAACACCAAGATAGAGCAGTCAATAGGGATAAGGGCAGGGATAAATGGAGAAAAAGACAAAGGCAGTAAGGACAAGGATGGGGCAAAAAGAAATAAAGCCATAAAAAAAATGGAGAGTAATGAGCACCAATGTCCATAGTCAGGTAAAAAGCTCCTTGAAATGGTGGCCTTGATGGAAGAGGGATGGCTGGATATTGTGGCAGTCACAGAAACATGGTACACAGAGAACCATGACTGGGATGTCAACATACCAGGGTACACAATCTACAGGAGGGACAGGGAGGGAAGAAGAGGAGGAGGAATAGCGCTCTATGTAAGGGAAGGGATCAAAGCAACAGAACTAAAGGGTAAACAGGGAGGAGAGGAGGCACTGTGGGTCACCCTGGAGACCGGAAATGGCACCACAATCCGCACAGGGGTTGTATACAGACCCCTGCCTCAGGAGGAGGAAATGGACAAGGAAATGATAGAAGGCATCCTTGGGACGGCAGAGAAAGGGGAGATATTGCTGATGGAGGACCTGAATATGTCAGATGTTAACTGGAGCACCTTTGCTGCAGCCACATCCAAGAGCAGGGCTATTCTCGGTGCCCTACAGGGAGCATGCCTCAGACAGCTAGTTTTGGAACCCACTTGGGAGGGAGCAATTTTAGACCTGGTACTCTCAAATGGGGACGGACAGAGGATCTCCTATCTTGAAGTGGGTAACCATCTGGGAACAAGCGACCACCAAACTGTGATTCACGATAAACTTAGCTGTAGAGTCAAGCCGTACTAAAGTGAAGGTACTGAACTTCAGGAGGGCTGATTTTGTCAAAATGGGAGAGTGCCTCAGAAAAGCACTAGCAAACAGGCAAGAAGGTGGGGTGGAGCAACAATGGGGAAACATCAAAACCGCCATCACAGAGGTAACAAGCCTTTGTGTGAAGCAAATAAACAAATCAAAATGAAAGAAAAAAAACACTATGGTTCTCAAAAGCAGTGGCGGGGAAGGTAAGGGAGAAAAAGATAGCATTCAGGAAGTATAAGGAAACACAGAAGGAGCAGAACAGAGAATGGAACCAGTTAAAGCAGAAGGAAGCGGGGAAGGCAGTCAGAATAGCAAAGGCCCAAACCGAGGAAAAGAAAGCCAACTCGGTTAAGAAGGGGGATACAACCTTTTATAGGTACATATTAGGGAGCAAAGAAAGACTAAGGCAGGGATACTGAGGCTGAATAAAAAGGAAGGTGGTCAGGCAGAGAGTGACAGTGAAAAAGCAGGGATACTGAATGAATACTTCTGCTCAGTATTCACAATGGAAAAGCAGGGGGAGATACCTAATCCAGTCAATAGAAGCACTCTGGATAGGGGGGTTGATATTAGTCCTTTCACAGAAGGAAGGGTTCTGAAAGAACTCTTAAAACTGAAGGTGGATAAAGCAATGGGGCCTGATGGGATCCACCCCAGAATTCTAAAAGAACTAATAAATCATGGGAGGATAGTGTGGTACCTGAGGACTAGAGAAGGGTGGATGTGATTCCCCTTCACAAAAGTGGGAGCAAGACAGAAGCAGGAAACTACAGACCTGTTAGTTTGACCTCAGTGGTGGGGAAAATGATGGAATCACTTCTGAAGGAAAGAACTGTTGAGTACCTAGAGGCCAGTGGGGCACAGGACCGAAGGCAGCATGGATTCACAGCAGGAAGGTCATGTCAGACAAATTTAATTGATTTCTTTGACTGGGTGACCAAAGTAGTAGGCCAGGGAAGGGCTGTGGACATGGCCTACTTAGTCTTTAGTAAGGCATTTGACACAGTCCCGCACAAATGGTTAATAAACAAATTAGCCAGCCTGGGAGTGGGTACCAGGGTGGTAGCCTGGTAACACACTGGCTGGACAACAGGACACAGTAGGTAATAGTAAATGGAATCCACAGTGAAGAAAGGGGGTTACTAGTGGGGTACCACAGGGTTCAGTACAGGGGCTGGTCCTTTTCAATGTCTTTATAAGTGACATTGCAGAGGGACTGGAAGGGAAAGTATGTCTCTTTGCAGATGACACAAAGATCTGCAACAGGGTTGATACGCAAGGGGGTGGAAAGGATGAAAAGGGACTTGGCAAGTGTGGAGAAATGGTCAAATGTATGGCAGCTTAGATTCAACACAAAGAAGTGCAAAGTAATGCACCTGGGAAACAAAAACCCAGGCGAAGAGTACACAATGGGAGATGAGATACTGACAACAACAAAAATGGAAAGTGACCTGGGGGTAGCCATATCAGATGACCTACAGGTGGGCCAGTAATGTGAGAAGGCAGTAAGGAGGGCTGGGGGATACTGGGATGCACAGGGAGAGGCATCACCAGTAGAAAACAGTAAGTTGTTGGCCCTCTGTATAGACAGGTGGTAAGACCACATCTGGAGTACTGTGTACAGTTCTGGAGACCCCATCTCTGCAAAGACATAGACAGGGTGGAGCCTGTCCAGAGGAGAGCAACCAAAATGGTGCAGGGTCTTCACCAGAAGACATATGAAGAAAGACTAAAGGAGCTTAAGCTGTATAGCCTTGAGGAAATGAGGGGGGAATGATAGAAACATTCAAATACTCAAGGGAATCAACAAAGTCCAAGAGGGTAGCATCTTTCAGAAAAAAAGATGTGCATGAACAAGGGGGCACACTTTGAAGATAATGGGGGGATGGCTCAGAGGTAATGTGAGGAAGTATTTCTTCACAGAGAGGGTTGTAGATGCATGGAACAGCCTTCCTGAGGAGGCCGTGGAGTCAAAAACAGTGGGGGGGAATTCAAGAATGTATGCAACAGACATAAGGCAATTCTAGTGGGAGTAGGAGGAAGTAGGCTGTTGGTTAACTAGGATCTGCAGCTTATCCAGTAGGTAGAGAACTGGGCAGACTAAGTGGGCCAAGCGGTCCTTATCTGCCATCCATTTCTATGTTTCAGTTCATATGCTTGTGTCTCACTTAATGCTTCTAGGAGCCTTGATAATATTGCAATAATAATAATAGATAAGTGTGTATTACAAGGCAGTCATAATATTGAGAGGTTTTAGACATGGGACCCGAGAGTAAGCCTGAGGTCCTAAGTCCCCAAAACCTCAAGATGGTATTACTGCTTTGTAAAACCCTTATCTTTCTGTTATTTTTTGTAATATATGGATCCATTGATAATATTACAGTTGGAGATGAACTTTGAACTGTAGTATTATCGGCAAAAATGATAGTATTATCACTTTTCAGGATAGTATTATTGAGAGTAGTGATATATTACAGGGAAATTTTTGTATAACTTAGTATAGTATTATCGAGGCTTATCCATATATTATGAGTAAGTTAAAACCTTACTAAGTTTCAAACAAACATTTTGGGGGTTCGATTCAGTACGAATTATTGTATCAATTTACTATAAAGTTGAATTGATTTCACACTACAAGACACCCTAATGGAAGTATTATTTTTCTAAGATACTTATAATCAGACATAATTGAATGTAGCATACATTTATTAGTTATGAACATGTTCAGTAATGTTACTATAATTTATTGAGCGCACTGGGGAAATATCAAGGCAATATCAGTATTCATAGAAACATAGACTTTGACAGCAGATAAGGACCGCTAGGCCCATCTAGTCTGCCCATTTCCCTACCTACAGGATAGGCCGCAGATCCTAGTTAACCAACAACCTATTTCTTCCTACCCCCCCACAAGAATTGCCTTATGTCTGTCCCATGCATTCTTGAATTCTCCCACAGTTTTAGACCCCACAACCTCCTCAGGACATAGAAACATAGAAATTGTTGACAGATAAGGACTGCCAGGCCAATCCAGTCTGCCCATAAGCCCTACACTAGTTTGTGGCCTCTGACACTACCTGGTCACTGGCTTTTCACCCCTCCTTTCCACCTCTAAGGTTCCCTTATGTTTGTCTTGGGCATGTTTAAATCCTTCCACCATACTCGCTCCTACCACCTCCTGTGGCAGACCATTCCATGCGTCCATCACCCTCTCTGTGAAGAATAACATCCTGACATTTCCCCTCAACCTGCCACCCTCCAACCTCATATCATACCCCCTCATTCTTGTACTCCAATATTGGAAGATGACTCCCCCCTACACCTTGTGTATGCCCTTAATGTACTTGAATGTTTTTATCATGTACCCTTAACCCTCATCTCCTCCAGCAAGTACATACTGAGGTCCTTTAACCTCTCCTCATACGTCTACCAGTGCAAGCCCTGTATCATCTTAGTCACCCCTCTCTGGACCGCCTCCATCCTATCAATGTCATTACGAAGGTGCGGCCTCCAGAATTGCACACAGTACTCTAGGTGAGGCCTCATGAGGGTTTTATACAATGGTATCACAATCTCCCACCTTCTACTAGTGATACCCCTGCCTGTTCACCCCAGCATGCACCTGGCCCTCTCTGCAGCCTTTGTACTCTGCTTAGACACCTTTAGTTCATCCAAAATGGTAAACACCAGGTCCCTTTCTTTCCTGGAGATTGTCAGCAACTCCCCCCCCCCAATCTTGTAGCTCTCCCCAAGGTTCCCTCATCCCAGGTGCATTATTTTGCATTTTTTTGAATTGAACCTCAGTTGCCACACCTCAGACCATTTTTCTAGCTTCCCCAGGTCCCTCCTCATTCTCTCCTTCCTGTCTGGAGTATCCACCCTGTTGCATATATTGGTGTCATCTGCAAACAGGCAGACCTTTCCCTCCAGCCCTACCGCAATGTCACTAATGAAGACATTAAACAGGACTGGCCCAAGGACTAATCCCTGGGGTACCCCACTGGTCACCCCCCTCTCCTTGGATTGGATCTCATTTACCACCACCCTCTCCTTCCTGTCCATTAGCCAGTTCCTAAACCAGTTTACCACCTTCAGCCCCATGCCTAGACTACCCATTTTGTTAGCCAGATTTTTATGTGGAACAGTGTTGAAGGCCTTACTGAAATAGAAGTAGGCGACGTCCCCCCCCCCCCACCGTTTACTTCCTTCGTCACCCAGTCAAAAAAATCTATGAGAGTCATGTAGTACTTATAAGCTTATTGAGATCCCTCTCTTTTCAAACATGGTTATGATTATACTAGATTAGAAGGCATCTTTACATGACTTTGAAACGATCATGAACGTTATAAAGGGTATGGGGAAGTGATACCTGACAGCCCTTAATATACAGCATAAATGTTCTCAAACTATATTTTGTTACCATTTACAGTATTCATACATTCGGGACGTCTGGCAAGAAGAACTAAAACATGACCAAACGAAATGACAAGCAGCAAAGCCCTCTAAACAAGAAACACAGCTGATCCTTCGAAAATCAATGTTTGCAATATAATCACCCTTGTGTGTTTCTTTAGCAGCCTGAATTTACCTTTTTGATTTAGATTGTTTCAATAGGAAGAAGTCCTTTTCTGATATGTAGTTTTTTATGCAACAAGGCAATCTTATGTATAATGCAATAGTCTTGTGTATAATAGCGTGAGTCATGGAATACTTGTAAGAAACAAACTAAAATATTTAGCACCTACTTAGTGTTTTCAAGATTATACACGTTGGAATTGTTGAGAATCATGGGTGTCAATCATAGCAAGCACCTCTTCCACTAGCATTTGCACAGTTTTGCTTCATAACATAAGCACAGTATCGACATTATGGCAGCACTGCTCCAGTTATTAAACTGGTAAAGTTTTGCAAACTTTGTAATGCACATAGTTAACGTACCCCAAGTGGACTGACCTTACTGAAAATAAGAACGATTGTTGTATTAGTAACATGTCACCAGTCTATGACATCACGGAATGGGCTATTTAAGCAAGGCCAAGCTTGCTACTTCAGTCGCACTCCCTAAAGAAGAGGGTTATCCCTCAAAGAACCGGGGTACTCTGGGACTGATTGCTCATGTACAATTATGCTTGCTAAGGTGGATATGCTGTTTTTTAACTGCACTTTAATACTGCCATTATCATATGGAAATGTGAGTACATTTTTATGTGATTTGGGGCACCTGCTAGAAGTGCCATGTGGCAGGTTTACTCAGTTTTTGCACAAAATTTAGCACTTTAACAAGACCTTAGCATGCACTTTTTTGTACAGCAGCTAGCTTATTTTGTACAAGAAAATTAAATAAAATGCTTGAGTCATACTCAGAAGAGTGCTCCGCTTTCTTTTGTACCTGTCAGTCAGTGGTTGGGTAAGATGGTTCTTTGAGTATTTGGCTACTCAACTGACGTGTCATGAAAACGAAGAGGTAGGAAGCACAACTCAAAAAAAGGAACCATTTTACTGAGCAATTGAACCACAGAAACTGGAACAAGGAAAAGAAGTGCGAACAATAACATTTTACTTTCAAACCACGACTCTATTACTATTACTGTATTTCTGAAACCACTTCTATAAACACTACTGTGCTTTAAAATGACTTCTGTTACAATTTCTGCACAATAAAATCACTCTATAACCGTACTTTTCTGTACACTATAACTTTTAAATTTGTACAGTGCTACACCAGAGTCTATATGGATCTGTTGGGCACCATAGATTATGTGGATGAGAAGAATGTGAACAAAGGAACCTCCGAGCAGATGCTTTCAGTTGGCTGGCTTGAAGAACTATTACCAAGGGCAAAGGATTTGAAATGACTGGGTGTCAAAACCCAGGGATTAAAACCACACAAACTTGTATTCCACAGGTAGAACCTCTGGGCCATCACAACAAACTCTGGGGAAGAAATAGAACACTTGTAATTCCAAAGAACTTTGGCAAACTAAAAAACTCCCAGGCTGTCACCATGGGTCCCAAGGAAGAACCTGAAAATCTAGCATTGCAAATTGAAGAACCTCCAGGTATTCACCACTCACCCCAGAAAGAAATCTGAAGAAGTAGGCATTGCAAACTGAAGAACCTTGGGGCTGTTACCACTGACCCCAGGAAGAAATCTGAAAGAACTGGACCTGGACAAAAGCTAAAGATCTGTAACACCTCTGGGCTGTTGACCTCAGATGAATCACTGAAGAACCTGACACAAAAATCCCAACCCCAATGGGTGTTAGATTCCTATTTGTGAAATGGTGCAGTTTTCTAAACTGCCTAGCTCACTGTTAAGGAGGAGTTGGCCTGAAGAATCTGACAAAGGCAGATGACAAGGAGTTCCTTAGCTGAGTATGCTATTCCTGTTCTAACAACTGGCCCCAATTTTGTCAGGATGCATTTGGATGAAACTGTCTCTGAATCATGTAGGAAAATTTTTTGACATGCAATGTGCAAAAATACAGCAGAGTCTCCAAAGCGTACTGACTCTTTACTTGGGGGTTGCTGGGTTGGGCAGTCTTTGGATCATGCAACAATTACAAAACAGAGAACACACAAGGCAATTCGAGAATATGAAGTGTAATTAACAAATTTTGGTGCAAGTACAATCAATTTGGGAAGGGTTCACAGCATGCAAGAGCCGAATCTCAGTCTCAGAGCAAGCATTTACCATGGTGGGCTACTGAGGGCAATTTTAAATTGTTTCAGAGCAAAACAAGGCAACTTTTGGGCAAATAGGGCAAACTGAATGCATGCAGGGCAGTCTTACAGTTTCAGCGGATGCATTTACTCTGGGTGCTGTCCCTTTAAATAAGCAATCCTGCAACAAAGCAATTCTTGCCAATCAAATTTGTTTGCATGCAATTCCACACTGTCATTTTAAGGATGCAGGCACTTTGCACTTTAAAATGTTTGATCAAGATTTAACACTGTCACTTTAAATAACAGTTGCACTTATACTTTGAAATGTTCATATGGTAACCAGGAGCACTGTACCAGGGCAGACAGTACATAAGGGGAAACCTGGATTATAAGTCTGGGATATACCTAGCTATAGGGTAGACGCTGGACTATACCTTCCATCCCACAGGCATACACTTGGCTTTACATTTAAACAGTAGGGTAGCAGCCTTATTACATAAGCTATTCAAATCTGGGACTCTCAGCCTCTAGCAGCCTATACTGTGGCTCCAATAGTTGACTCCCTTCATTGGACCAATTCAAAATAGGCAGATTTGCATACTCCATATGTACTAGAGTCTTCTAAGTATGGGACCGCTCTATCTCGGGGGCCTGGGTGCTAGGCCCTGTGGCAGCTATGTTTCTATTCAGGGAACGAGGCCCCATTTCCCTTCTCCTTCTCTGGCTGGAGCACAGTACAATATCTGTCACTAGCTTCTTTCTCTGGGCTACTGGATTCTGTTTCAGACTACTAAATTTCTTTTGTGGTTACTAACTTCAGTGACTGGGCTACTAACCTTGCTGCTGTCCTGGCCCATTATTCTGCTGGCTGATTACCACTGTGACCTGCCCTGCCACATGTCTCAGCTATCTGGCATGTAGTTACTTTAACTGGGCCTTTCTTGCCCTAAATTCCACTTTCTGGGGCTTCCTTATTTGACAGGGCCTTGCCCTGCCCTTTCTCTGGGTCCCTGCCCCTCCTAGGCACTGCTTTATTTGGGTGGGATCTGCCTTTCTCCATTTCTCACCCTACTTCTCTTGGACTCCTATTATTTTAATAAGAGCCTGCCTTGCCCTTTTCTCAGCCCCTCTTGCCCTCCCTTTTTTTTAAGGACCTCTTGCCCACCTACTCCACCAAGCAGGTGGTCCCTTTGTCTGGGGCTTGCATGCCCCCCATGTGGGCTGACCACTGACTGTGTGCCCAGAAAGCCATTCCATCCTGCCACCACCCTTTCTGTAAAATAGTGTCTCCTCATTTCCCTCCTGAATCTTCCCCCTTCCAGTTTCAGACTGTGTCCCCTCGTGACTTTCCCTCCCTTTAAGCTGAACATGCCCTCGGTACTAAACCCTATTTATACCTTTAAGTATTTGATGGTCTGTATCATAACCCCCCTCTCCCTTCTATCTTCCAGGGAATACATGTTGAGCTCCCTCAATTTTTCCTCAGAGAGGTCTTCCCCCAGTCCTAGGATCATCTTTGTCATCCTTTGCTGCACCCCCTTCAGTAGTTTGACATCCTTTTTATGTTGCTTGCACGCATGTGCAAGAAACATAGCCCCATCATCTGAGATTTCGGAGGTGTTTCACCTCCTCCTCCAATCCAGGCAGTGAGCTGGCAGGCGCGGCCCCTGTAGCCAATGCATTTTGGAGTATGACACGCTCCAAATGCAGTGGCATGATTGAGAGAGCTGCAGCATTCAGTGAGCAGAGATAAAAGCCCACTGAGCGTAGCTCCCCCCCCAGGCGTGCGCCTCGCACCTACTGCATAGCGGCGGTGCCCAATCCCCGTCGGCTGAGCTACGTCTCCCCAGTTGCAGGTGCCACGCTGGGAGCCCACCCCAGCGTGGCAATGAATTCTTGGCCGGCCAGGTGCCCAATCCCCGCCGCCGAACGCCCATAATGCCTCTGTGCCATGCTGGGGCCCACCCCAGCATGGCAAATGGTCCCACAATGTCTTTTGTTTTTAAACCTGAAAACGAAACGGTCCAGTGGAGTCCATGACCCTCCCACAACCCGCCTCACCCACTGCGCACCCAGCCTCCTCCACCCCCCCCCATACTTACCCCAGACTCTGCACGACGATCTTCGTGGACCGAACTGCCTGGACTCTTCAAAGCCGACCGCGAACTGAGGAAATGCCGGTAAGCTTGTATAATGACCTAGATAGGGGTTTCAACTTTGTTGCATATCTCAGGCATTTTGGAATTTTGCACCAATTTTCAACATGGAGTTTTGGGACCTTCTCATGATGATGTCACTGTCATGGCGTTATTTGGGCCGAAGGGTGATTTCACGCAGTGACTGCTCAGTGACTGCAAAATCACCCTTCAGGCCTGAATACCACCATGACAGTGACATCATTCATGAGAAGGGGTCCCAAAAACCCCAAGTTGAAAATTTGGTGCAAAAATTCCAAAAAATGACTGTTTTACGAGCGTGCATTGCGCAGTTCCTATGCAGGCTCGTAAGTTCACGAAATTTCAATATTTTCACTCCAGATTTTCAACATTGCCATTTTACCATACCTTCTTATGAGTAGTATAGCTGTCATTTTTCACATCTCACCCAAAATGTGTTTCTGCCCATGTAGCACAGGATGGCGCAGTCGGTGTGCGAAATCAATGTACAGGACAAATTAAGAAAATCACAGTGACACTGTTCATGAGCAGAGGTCTTAAAATGGCTATGTTGAAAATTTGGTGAAAAAATTCCTAAAAATGACTGTTTTACGAGCGTGCGTTGCGCAGTTCCTACGTAGGCTCGTAAGTTCGCAAATTTTCAATATTTTCACTCCAGATTTTCAACATTGCCATTTTACCACACCTCCTTATGAGCAGTACAGCTGTCATTTTTCACATCCTGCCCAAAACGTGTTTCTGCCCATGTAGCGCACAATGGCGCAGTCGGTGTGCAAACTCAATGTATGGGACACATTAACAAAATCACAGTGACACTGTTCATGAGCAGAGGTCTTAAAATGGCTATGTTGAAAATTTGGTGAAAAAATTCTAAAAATTACTGTTTTGATGAGAAGGCATGTTATGCAGTTCCTACGACGACGTCAGAAGTTCAAATTTTCAATATTTGCACTCCAATGACTTCCAAATACCTAAACAGCACATAGAAGCAAGCAACATTCGGCATTGACAAATGCTTGTTTTAAATAGGGGCACCAGAACTGCATACAGTACTCCAAGTGTGAATGCTGTGCTCGGTTTGAACTGAACATAAGGTTAAATGCATAGAAGTACATGTTGCTGTATACTTTGTGCTCTTATTTTACTGTTCCTGGAGTACAATACTGCATGCACAAGGGGTCTGGGTAACAAGTACTAGCCTGTCTACATCTGGGGAGGGGGCCGCAATGAGGCACAAAAGGGTTCAGGCTTACAAATTTGACTTTCCTAGCTACACCACTGTTATGGCTGATGCTCTCTTTATCGATCTCAGCAAGGCTTCTGCCTGGATGCTCCATACCTGCTGCTAACAAAACTCGATAATCTTGGCTTCCCAACCGCTACACTTCAGTAGATAATGGGACATCTTCCCGACTGAAGGCAGCTTGTGAACTTCAAGTCCAACAAATCCTCTAGGTTTTGTGTCAATGAGGGTTTCCCCCAGGGATCTATATTAGGACTACTAGTACAGGCAAGCAAAAACAGGGCAGCTCCTCACAGATACTTGTGCCGTGGACACAACGCAATTATTAACACATAGGCCAGGAAGTCCGGCACCAAAAACCACAAGACTACAGAAAGATTACTGTGAAACAGCTTCATTCAATGCACATACCACTGCCCTGAGTTACTCCACCAGTCCACCAACATTTCACTTCAGAATGTGGCACTTTTTAAAGATCTTGAAAAAGTGTCAAGTTCTGGAATGAAACATTGGTGGACTGGTGGTGTGACTCTGGACTGTGGCATTTGCACTGAATAAAGTTATTTTGCAATAAGCTTTTTGGAGTCTTGCAGTTCTTGGTACCAGTCTTTCTGGCCTGCACAGCAATATTAGGACTCCTACTCTAATATATCTGTCACTTGTCTCCCCAGTGACTGCATCCTATCATACACCCTGTGAGCGCTGGCAACACAGTACTATATAAATCCTCCACCACAGCATTATAAGAGATTTGTAGGATGACTGTGACAGCCTCCTGACATGCCTGCTGCAGAACCAACTAGCACTTAAATGTCACTAGCATTTATTTAATGCTATTCAGCACACAGACCAAAGTTAAAGGTAAGGACTAGGGCTGTAACATTTCTTCACTGGATGGCGCTGACCTCACAGGTTGACAGCTTCAAATGCCTATGTTTCTGACTGGACCGTGCATGACCTGAAATATGATTAACATATAGAAGTACTGACAGAGAAAAGTAATTGTCAAATTAGTGGGGTTCTCTAGAGCCAAAGCTTGCCTATCTTTGGAAATTAGGGGGGCAAGCTTGTTCTATAACTGATTCTTTTTCCACTCTGGAGAATGGAAAAAACTACCTATAGTGTACATATGATAATCCACAAATGCTTTATGACCAGCTACAAAGCACGGAATACATATGCAGATTTATATTGTCTTGCTGTTTCCTCCTAAAGCACAGACTTTTTAAATGTGTCTCCAGGTTTTACCGCACAAGTGTGGAGCAATACCACTCACTGCACATGAACGTCAGGTGGTCTAACATTCATACCCAGTTATTGGAAGTTACAGCATTTCAGGTCCCAGTTTCATCCCAAAAGGGACATATGCATTATTTTTACTTGCTGTAAAGCAGGTACAACTGTCGCAAATGCATAAAAGAAATTGAAAATAGCATTCAAAACACTTTGTCTCATTTATTTTGACACAGCTGCAACTCAAAATCAGGAACTGCAACTGTGCTAAGTCTTTTGAAAATCCTAGGCAATCAATGTGATTTACTATTTTTTTTTTCCTTCCCTTTCTCCCATTCCTGCCCCAACAGCTACCCCAGCCCTGGCACATTCCTTCCCCTGGACTTACACAATTACTCCTTATTACTTCCTGGTTTACCCCCCCCCGGGGGTGGGGTCAACTGGGTGGAGCAAGCTCTGACAGAGGTGCTGCTCAGTCCAGAGGTGGGTGCTGAGTCAGTGTTGCATGGCCTGTGGGGTGAGGGTCAGTGGCATCCAACTGTGAGTGATTTTTTTTTCCTTATTTGCTGTTGCCCCACCCCCTGGGATGCCAACCAGACCAAGCTAGTGGTGCACACACAAGTGTGCATAGACAAGTCAAGGCTCAGTCAGCCTCCTCCTCCCCTCCCGGAACACCAGCTCTGCATGCACCACCACCACCTGTGGCACCCAGGTGGTGGTAGTGCTGTGGGAGCTGGAAACCCTCCATCTCCAAGGAGGAGGAGGAGGAGGAAGGTGCCCTCTGGGACATTCAGTGCTCCTCCCCCGACTGGCCCTTTGACTACTCGGGCTCACTTCCAAACCAGGGTCATTGGTGTCATAAGTAGTAGCACTACTGCTGCACTGATGGGCTGGCCTCGTTGTGATTTACTGTATGCATCAGACTAGAATGGCTAAACATAAAGCCGCAGTTCATGAGACAGGACATAGAAATCATGTATTCAGAAGTCAGCAAACGCATAGAGAATAATGGCTATGCAACTGTGTGTTGTGTGATGACCCATAAATCTCAAGAGCAAAGCTCAAGAGGTTTATGAGGTCATCACACACTGAGGGTGTGTAAGAAAAATCCATAAAAACACTGTTACATAGCCATTAAGTTCACCTCACAGCGAGTGCACAGTGAACTTTTTGTTACGAGTGGCTTGTGCGAAAACTTCAAAAGAAAGAGCTGAAATGAAATGAAACACTGCATGACTCCTGACACTCTCCGGTTGGCTATCAACAGCTCTGTCACCTCCATTATCGATTATGGGCGAGCAATTTATGGCTCTGCCTCCGCCTCTGCCCTCCGAAGAATTACAGTTTCACTCAACAAAGCATGCAGGCTGCTAACTGGGGCTGACCGACTTACACACACTTGTGACCTGTACACTCAGGCAGGATGGCTTCCTCTCATCAGCCGGATACAATATCAAACCTGCCTCTTAGCCAAAAAAGTCCTCCTCGGGGTCATGCCCCCGGGCATTGAAAAGCTCCTCATTGACCACCACAGCACCCAGCAAACTAGAAGTTCACAACAACTAACCTTCCTTGTCCTCAGATACCGGACTACCATGGGCCAGAGGGGCCTTTGCCCACAGAGCACCGCAGTGGTACAATACTCAACAAAGAAACTCACCTGCTGCTGCTCTGTTCCTTTAAGAGACAACTCCGACTTCATCTCATTTCAACTAGTCATTGTGACTGCCTCGCCTAATCAGGGGCCCACTGCTCACTGCCCTCCACTTCAGTCTTGACAGCTACCTCTCCCCACCTTGCCCCCTACTTCCTGCCTACCCCCTTACCCCCTCTCCCTTTCCTCCCCCCCCCGGGCATTTTCTCACTTTTATCCTTCCCCTCCCTCCCCTTTAGAGCTCTTACCCTCACCCTCTACCCTCCGACAATGGCCTTCCTGCCTGCATAACCCCTTCCCCACCTGCAGTGCTTATTTCTAAGATTGCCCTTGGCTGGTATGTCATGCTACCTAACATTTGGCACATTTTGAATTACTGGAATTTCCTAAGCCTCAGTCTCTTACTTCATTTATTGTGTAACTATGTATTATTATGTTGACCTTTGTATGTATATATACCCCCCATTCCTTCGACGTGGAACCTTTGTAAATGAGCAGTTCCTGCTCAAAGGTATTTGTAATCCTAGATTTCAATAAAATAAAATAAAAAAAAAAAATGTGTGTTGAATGAGCTAATCCGCACATGTGCACTAATGCCACTGCTTTTACTTTCATACCCTTCTGCTCATCCTCGTTCTCTGTATAAGAACACCAGGGTTTTCTTGACTTCTGCAGCCACAGCTGGAACTCGTGCTGCTGGCTGCAAAGTCATCCAGCTGTCCTTTTTCTCTGGTGTCTGGTGGCACCCGCTCACCCACCGACAACAGTGTTTGCCGACATCGGGGTGCCCAATCCCCATGTCGGTAGTAGAACCACACCCCTCTGGTAGTGTGGAACACTGGGGAGCCCACTCCCAGTATCCCCAGTTATGTCTACCCCCCCAATATGTGGAACACTGGATAGCCCACTCCCAGTGTCCCAAAATATTGATTCAATGTACCTGTGAAAAAAGGAAACAGTCGCCCAATTTTTTTTGGTCTCTGGAAAAAAAAGAAAACAGTCCCTTCTCATTTCCCCATCCCTTTCCCCCATCCCATCCCTCCCACTGAGCACCCCCACACCGCTCCTTGCCCTGTACTTACCACTGGAGGCCATCAGCTACCATCTTCTGTGCATTGGGGCATGTGTGCACTCTTCAAAGCCGAACCGCAAACTGAGAAATGAAGATAAGTGCCGTATAATGTATTTCAATGGCATTTTCAACTTATGTTGATATCTAAGCCATTTTTTGGAATTTTTTCACCAGATTTTGTAGCATGGGCTTTTTGGGACCTCATCTCATGAACACTGCGACTGCCATTATGTTATTCGGGCCCAGGAGGTCATTTTGCAGTCGCTGTGTAATCACCTTTTGGGACCAATTAACAAAATGACAGTGCCAGTGTTCATGAGGTGGGGTCCCAAAAAGCCCATGTTTAAAATTTGTTGGAAACATTCAAAAAAATGGCTGTTATGTGCGCTCATTGAATTGTTTCTATGCACGCTCATAACTTTTGACATTTTTAATATTTTGGGTCCAAATTTTCAACATAGCCATTTTTTTTAGACCAAATCATTAACAGTACAGCTGTCATTTTTCACATCCTGCCCAAAACATGTTTTCACACCTCTGACACGGAATGGCACGGTCCCTGCGCAAAATCACTTTTGGGACTGATGAACAAAATCACCATGCCAGTGTTCATAAGGTGGGATCCCAAAAAGCCTATGTTGAAAATTTGGTGAAAAAAATCCTAAAAATGGCCAAGTTACATGTGCTCGTTAAAAATGTTTCTATGTATATGCGTAACTTTGGTAATTTTTATGTTGCTTGCCCGCATGTGCAAGAAACATAGTGCCATCATCGGAGATTTCTGAGGTGTGTCACCTCCTCCTCCTCCAATTCAGTCAGTGGGCTGGCAGGCGCGGCCCCTGTAAGCCAATGCATTTTGGAGCTGTCGGACACGCTCCAAATACAGTGCCATATTGAAAGGGGAACGATACAGTGAGCACAGCGATATCAGCTGCTCACACGCACCCCCCCCCCACACCAGCGCGCCCCGCACTCACTGTATAGCCACGGGTGCCCAATCCCCACCGGCTGGCCGCACCCCAGCGGGTGCCATGCTGAGCCCACCCCACTGAAGGCAGCAGTTTGCCGACGGGGTGCCCAATCCCCGTCGGCTGAATGCCCCCCTGTCCTTTGTGCCTACGCTGGGGCCCACTCCAGCGTGGCAATAAGATTGCTATGGCCGACAGGGTGCCCAATCCCCGTCGGCTGAACACTAGCGTCCTTGTGCATGCTGGAGCCCACCCCAGCGTGGCAAGCATGGTCCGCAGCTTTTTTTTTTTTTTTTTACCTGTAACACAAAAGCGTCCGCTGGTGCAGTCTCCCAACCCCACACCCACCCACTCTCACTTTGCCTCCCCACACCCTCCTCACCCCATACTTACCTCTCGGACTCTGGCGCGATGATCTTCGTGGATCGGAACATGTCTGCACTCATCAAAGCCGATCACGAACTGAGGAAATGCCGTAAGCTGTATAATGGGCTAGATGGGGTTTCAACTTTGTTGCATATCTCAGGATGTTGGAATTTTGCACCAATTTCAACATAGTTTGGGACCCTTCTCATGAATGATGTCACTGTCATGGTGACTGGCCCAAAGGGTGATTTCATGCGATTGATCAGAAATCACCCTTCGGCCTGAATACCACCATGACAGTGACATCATTCATGAGAAGGGGTCCCAAAACCCATGTTGAAAATTTGGTGCAAAATTCCAAAAAATGACTGTTTTACGAGCGTGTGTTGCGCAGTTCCTATGCAGGCTCGTAAGTTCGCGAAATTTCAATATTTTCACTCCAGATTTTCAACATTGTCATTTTACCACACCTCCTCATGAGCACTACAGCTGTCATTTTTCACATCCTGCCCAAAACATGTTTCCGACCATGTAGCGCACAATGGCGCAGTCGGTGTGCGAACTCAGTGTATGGGACACATTAAGAAAATCAGTGTGTCACTGTTCATGAGCAGAGATCTTAAAATGGCAATGTTGAAAATTTGGTGAAAGAATTCCTAAAAATGACTGTTTTACGAGTGTGCGTTGCACAGTTCCCATACGCTCGTGGGATTTCAGAATTTTCAATATTTCCATCACATTTCAACATTGCCATTTTACCACACCTCCTTATGAGTAGTACAGCTGTCATTTTTCACATCCTGCCCAAAACATGTTTCCGCCCATGTAGCGCACAATGGCGCAGTTGGTGTGCAAACTCAATGTATGGGACACATTAACAAAATCACAGTGACACTGTTCATGAGCAGAGGTCTTAAAATGGCTATGTTGAAAATTTGGTGAAAAAATTCCTTAAAATGACTGTTTTACGAGTGTGCGTTGTGCAGTTCCTACGCATACTCGTAAGTTCGCAAATTTTCAATATTTGCACTACAATGACTTCCAAATACC
Organism: Neoceratodus forsteri; assembly: GCA_016271365.2. NCBI lineage: Eukaryota > Metazoa > Chordata > Ceratodontiformes > Ceratodontidae > Neoceratodus > Neoceratodus forsteri. Next base: position 560,865,130 of record CM028130.1, on the reverse strand, counting down.
TAAACAGCACATAGAAGTAAGCAACATTTGGCATTGACAAATGCTTGTTAATACTCTGACTCCAAATTTTCAATATAGCCATTTTTTTACACCACCTCATGAACACTATAGCTGACATTTTTCATGTCCTGCCCAAAATGTGTTTTCGCATCTGTGGCTCAGAATGGCGTTTTGGCACAGATTTGAACATTTGCACCTATGGGGTTTATGAGGTGGGGTTATAAAAAGGCTATGTTCAATAATTGGGGTCAAACTATAAAACAATGGCTAAGTTAAGACCATTTATTGCAACTTTGGTACGCATGCTTGTAACTTTTGAAATTTTAAATATTTTGACCCCAGATTTTCAACACAGCCTTCTTATTACCCAACCTCATGTATGTCACAACTGACATTTTTCAAATCCTGGCCAAAATGTGTTTTTACACCTGTGGCATGGAATGCTGTTGCAGCTGGGCAGAATTATGTTTTGGTGGGGATTTTAAAATGTTCCATACCGGGTACATATGCTGGAATAATAAGATGGCTATGCTGATAATTTGGTCATGCATCTACAAAGGGATGGGTGCACAGAGTCCAACTGACCCTGTGCTCCCACAGTTATGGGCCCTATGCTCCCACTGTGACATAAGGACAGTTATGGAGGGTGGGAGTACAGGGCCTATATCAAACCGCATTTTTGCGGGGGTGCAGACATCAATACCATCGGCGAACTTTCGGCATTGACAAATGCTTGTTTTTTATAACTACTGGTGCAGGGAGTTTTTTTTCTTTGAACACGAGTTAATGGAGCAATGGTGTCTCACACACACACACACACACACACACACAGCAGCCAGCTCTGCCTCTCTCACCAGTACAGACATTATTTTCTTTCTTTTTTTTTTTAATTGCACGGTGGAAGCACCCGGGTAACCACAGTAACTGACAATACGAGTAGTCAGTCACCATGGTCAGTTCCCGATGAGAGTCGCAGACTCCTGAAGCTACGACTGAAGGGTAACAACAGCAGGATCTACCAGAGAGACTTTTTTGTTGTAATGACAGGATCAACCATATAAATAGTGAAAAAAATTAACAACTTATATATGAGGAGGGTGACATGCAAACTATCAGTCCAGCTGGGCAGGCGATCAGTGCGGTTCCTTGGAAATGGAGAAAAGGAGCTGCCATGTTTTTTGAGGTGTTCGGACCACCCACTCACAGACCAAGAGCCAATAGCCCACCCCACAACACACACACACACAGTAAGAGTGAATGAGGTGTCACGTGAACTGAGAATGACACTGCTACTATAAGAAAGTTTTGAGAATGCCGTAATAACTGCTTTTCCAGTTATTATTGAGTTTGAAAGATAATAATAATAATAATAAGCTTTATTTGACAAGTGCAATTCTAAAAATCAAAGTGCTGTACATTGTTAAAATAACATATAAATCAACAGAACAAAACAGTCTATACAATACTTGCAATACAAAATTCGAATAAGTCAGATAAAATAATCACTAAATGCTTGCTGGAACAGGTGGATTCTTAAGCCTTCTTTAAAGCTCTCCACGGTCCTGCAGTCTCGAATCTGATGAGGTAGAGAGTGATACATGGTGGGGGCACCACACATGAAAGCCTGGGCCCCAGGCATTTTCAGCCAGACCCTGGGAACCTCTAACAACCCCTCATCAGTTGAGCGGAGAGGATGACCAGGGCTTTAGGGAGTCAGGAGTTCTTGCAGATAGCTCAGACCCAGTCCATGCAGGGCCTTATAGGTCAGAAGTCCAACTCTGAAGGTGATCCACCACTGTACAGGCAGCCAGTGCAGTTCACGCAGCATGGGAGTGATATGACTCGAACGAGGAGTCCCAGTCAGCAACCATGCTGCAACATTCTGCACCAGCTATCAGTGACAGATATCAACCCCTGGAATCCCCAGGTAGAGGGCGTTGCAGTAGTCAAGGTGCAAGGTCACAAAGACATGGATCAATGTAGGCAGGTCACCGGATGGAACAAGGTGCTTAATCCTGGCGATGTTGATAAGATTGTAAAAGGAAGACTTGATGACTGCCAACACCTGCAAACTCAGTGTCAGCCCATTGTCAAGAACATCTCCCAGATCACGCACCTGTTCGGAGGAAGACAGCTAGGCATCTCCAACCCAAAGACTGGAAGGTAACCCTGTTACTGACCTCTCTATCCGGTGACCCGGATCCACCACTAACACCTCAGTCTTCTCGGAATTCAATTTCAGCCAGCTGGATTTCATCCAGTCCTGGATTTCCACTAGACAGCTGTTAAAGACCGAGACTGCACTATCCTGGTCAGGCGTGAAGGACAGCTAGAGCTGGGTATCAGCTGCATAGCAGTGAAGCCTCAGCCCAAATCATCTTACAATGTCTCCAAGGGGCAACATAAACACTGTGAACAACATAGGGGACAGCACGAAGCCCTGGGGGACCCCACATGGCAGAGATAATGGATCGGAGGAAAAAAGCCCTGACACCACCCTCTGAGATCTGCCAGACAGGAAAGATTGAAACCACCTGAGGACTGGACCAGCCACGCCACAGATAACCCTCAGGTGCTCGAGCAGCACCCCATGGTCCACTGTGTTGAATGCTGAAGAGAAATCAAGAAGCACCAAGGTGGAATGGTGCTTCTGGTCTCTTGCCATCAGAAGATCATTGAGCACCCAAACCAGAGCAGTCTCATTTCTCTTCCAGAAACCAGACTGGAGGGGATTGTAGATATCATGAATGGTAAGGTGGTTCTCCAGCTGCAGCACAACTACTTTCTCAATCACCTTCCCAACAAAGGGAAGGTTAGAGATAGGTCTGTAGTAAAGCAGTTTGGGTCTAGAGCAGCTTTCTGAATGAGCAGTGTCACCACCACCGCCTCCTTCAGGGAGCTGGAAAACTCACCCAACTCTAGGGAGAACCAAACAGTCTTTGCAAGGACCGGGCTGATAGATGCAATATGCCTCAGTAATAGGCGTGTTGGGCCTGGATCCAAACTACAGCACATTGGCCACAAACTCTGGGCAATCCACACAATGTCCACAATCTCCGGTCAGTCAAAAGATATCCAAGAGAGCTGGGGAGAAGTGACCAAGCAATGACCACCATCAACCCCCAAAGAGAGCGCTGGATGGATCTCGGCCCTGATGTGGGCCACCTTATCCGCAAAGAATCGAGCAAACTCATCACACTTAACCTGTGAAAATGCACTTTGAACCTGCAGACAGGTTGGGTTGCACAACCTGTCCACAGTTTGGAAGAGCTGAGCCGGTTGATTCTGAGCAGCAGCACCAGACAGGAACTCTGCCTTCTTATGGGTGATTGCTGATTGATAGATTTGATAATGATCCACCAATCTAAGGTGGTCAGCCTCAAGGGTCAATTTCCACCAGCATTGCTCTAACCTTCAACCAACTTGTCTCAACTCCCTTAAGGTCCCATCAAACCAAATGGACCGAGAGCAGAGAGAGAGAGAGAGAGAGAGAGTGAGAGGGTGAACACGGACCGGAGAGATAGAATCCAGATCTTCAGTGACAGCCTTATTATAGGTCTGAACTAAACTCTCTGGATCCTCGCCTACCTCTGAGAATCCTGATGGGTCCAACACTGCCAGTAGGCCATCTGGGGTCACATCCCTCGAAGGACGGTATCTGACCATCTTCACAGGGGGAGCCTGGAGATTGAACCTTACTGTGTGGTGATCAGAGACTTAACAGTGTGATGGGGGGGGGTCACCAGTAATTATTTAAAGGTAACAACTTATCTGGCCATTTTAGCTCACTACTAGTACCAAAACAAGAGAAATTTCTCTGAAGTATTAAAAGTTTCTGTTACCAAACAATTAAAGCGAGCTCCACTTTATTATTGGGTGTTCCTCCAATGAACTACTAGAATAAAAAAAAAGGATGAAGCACTCCAGGATCACTCCATAAACACCACTACAAATTTAACAAGCATTTGTCAATGCCGAATGTTGCTTGCTTGTATGTGCTGTGTAGGTATTTGGAAGTCAGTGGAGTGCAAATATTGAAAATTTGTAAACTTACAAGTGTGTGTAGGAAGTGCGTAACGCACGCTCGAAAAACAGTCATTTTTAGGAATTTTGTCACCAAATTTTCAACATAGCCATTTTAAGACCTCTGCTCATAAACAGTGTCACTGTGATTTTCTTAATGTGTCCCATACAGTGATTTAGCACACCGACTGTGCCATTGTGTGCTACATGGGTGGAAACACGTTTTGGGAGAGTTGTGAAAAATGACAGCTGTACTGCTTATAAGGAGGTGTGGTAAAATGACAATGTTGAAAATCTGGAGTGAAAATATTGAAAATTTGCAAATTTACAAGCATGCATAGGAACTGCGCAATGCACGCTCGTAAAATAGTAATTTTTAGGAATTTTTCCACCAAATTTTCAACATAGGCTTTTTGAGAGCCCACCTTATGAACACTGGCAGTGTTGTTTCATTAATTGGTGCTGAAAGGTGATTTTGTGCAGTGACTGCGAAATCACCCTTTGGGCCCGATTAACACCATGACAGTGAGAGCATTCATGAGAAGGGATCCCAAAAACCCCATGTTGAAAATTTGGTGCAAAAATTCCCAAAAATGCCTGAGATATGCAGCAAAGTTGAAAACCCCCTATTTATTACATTATACAGCTTACCGGCATTTCCTCAGTTCGTGGTCGGCTTTGAAGAGTGCAGACATATTCCTGGTCCACGAAGATCATCGCGCGGTCGGAGGTAAGTATGGGGTGAGGGGGTGTGGGAGGCAGGGTCTGCGCCAGTGGGTGGGCGCGGGTGGGGCAGAGACAGCGAGGACCGTTTGTGTTTCAGGTTTTTTTTTTTTTAAAGGCGACAACGCGGGGCGTTGGCCATGCTAAAGTGTGGGTTATCAGCGTGGCACAGGACGGCTGATTGGAGTGTGTGAGCCATCGGGGATTGGCACCCCTGTTGGTAATAAGATCTGCTGCCACGCTGGGGTGGAGCTCCCAGCGTGGCACTCGTACCTCTGGGAGGGGGACAGTGGAGCCGGCGGGGATTGGGCACCCCATCGGCCATATGATGTGTAGCCAGCTGGGGTGGGCACCCAGTGTGGCATGTGAGCTACTGTTTGGGAGGGCAGCACAGCCAGCAAGGATTGGGCACCCCCGTCTGCTATACAGTGTGTGCGTGGGGGGGGCGAGCATGCAGTATGCGTGTGTGTGTGTGTGTAGGGGGAGCGCACATGAGCAGGCGATATCCTATCACTGCTCACTGAAGCGTAGCTCCCCCTCTCAACTGTACTCCACTGCATCTTCAGCTGCTGTCATAGACAGCTCCAGCAGCCATTGGAGAACTGCGGCCGCGCCTGCAAACACACTGACTGAATTGGAAGAGGGCTGCCACACCTCTGAAAACTCGGATGACGGCACTATGTTTCTTGCACATGCATGCAAGCAACATAAAAATTGATGAAAGCCATACAAACACCTACCCCAGTGCTGTGAGGGTGAACCTCTTCCTCAGGGGGCACAACCAGCATTCCCATGGCTCAGCTTAAATAGCGAGTCTTGGTGGCGTGTAAATCCCGTGCCTATTGCTAACCTTCAATAAAAAAGGTGTCTATGTAATAAGGTATATAAAAATAAATATAAAATATAATTTAAATCTATTTTAGGAACTGTGGGTGGCCTTGCATAATGAGCACAAAGATTGCACATCCCAGTCATAGGATATGCGATGAACATATCAAAAACACTTTGTTAACAAAATAATACAGATATGAAATGATATAAATCAATATAAAAAATACCCCAAACTATGATAATGAGGGTGTTGCAGCTACAGCAGAAGTGTCAGCGTGGCTCTCTTGGTAGCACATCCACCTCTGGGCCAGAAGGTCGTGGGTTCTGGTTCCACAACAGGATTAGGCTCACACCATAAGTGTTGGCACCTGAGTGCATTAATAATGATAATAATAATTTATTTATATGGCACCTTTCATTACTTGGGGGAGGCTGTACTGCCAGGGTGTGCTGTCCATCGGATGAGATATTAAACTGAGGTCCCTTCTACCCATCTCTGGTGTTGTCCTTGTGGGTTTCCAGGTGGAAGTATAAGAACCCAAAGCACTTTTCACAAGAGTACGGGACTTTCCCAGTGTCCTGGCCAACATTCCCCTTCCCATAAAACCAGTTCATGCCACTGTCCAAGGCTGTGTGTGGATGTTGATGTGTGAAATGGCTGCCACTATACATTCCTCACTTCGCTACCAGTCAAGCATTGCTTGTAAAGCGGTTTGGGATACAACGTGTATGAAAAGCGTTATACAAATGCTAATTTTTCTTCTTCTTCTTGTACTAAATCTGTGTCTGTCTCCAGATGCTACAAGCACATATCATAACGTAAACACTAATGACAGCAGTTATGAAGAAAATTAGCAGGAAGAAGTGCCACGAATTTAATGCAGCAGAATGTGTGGCATGAAAGTCTACAGGAGGAATAAACATATGCATGAAAGATGCTGTACATGCAGTCAAAGAAATAAAAAAGAAAGAAAATATGACAATAGTAAAATATGGAAAAAAGGAATAAGGGGGAGACAAGATGGGCCAAAGCAACACTTGATAAGAACACGATAGAGAGACTCAGGAAAGAATAAAAGAAAAAGTACTAATGCTAATATCACATCAATACAGAAAGGAGGGGCTGAAGAAAAAAGGGGAGGATGTTAGCAAATGGGGAGGAAGGTGAAGGGATGGGGATGAGGAATGTGGGAAGAAGACAGGGGAGTGAAAATACTGAATTACTGTTTGTTTGTATGTATTTATTTGTAAGTGTCAGAGGAGGGGGATATCTGTGCTGAAAGCCTGGACTGAAATCTTGTTGGGGGTGTTACAAAAACAGCAAGTCTATAAGCGCCAAATATGCTGAGTCTACCAAAGCCTTAGCCTACTATCTACCCGAAAATGTGGAGGGGGGTATCCGAACTGAAAGCCTGGCCTGAAACCTGATCTGGTAGTTATGTTGTATGTGCCCAAAATCCTATTTATTTTTGTTTATACCAGTGTTGGCCACGAAGCTTAGTACCTGGAAACTGTAAAGTGCCACAAACCACCTTGCAGCTTGCAGAATGCAATTCCTACAGTTGATTTATTAAATAACAAGCATTTGGCAATGTCGAATGTTTGCTTGCTGGTACTGGCATTGGTAGTGCAGGAGTTAGAGAGATGCATAATAGGAATGGCAGTGAAGTAGTGAACTGATGCCAACCCCACCCCCACCCTGCAGAGACTGACAGGCATTGGTGGTGTGCCTTTGGTTCATCAGCCATAACACTCATGCCATTCCACCTCACCCCACCCTGCAGACACTGACAGGTGTTGCAGTGTGCCTTGAGGTCTGTGGAACTTACGCTCGCCCCATTACATGAGAAAATAAGCAAAGATAGGTACAGAATAGGAGAATGGTGTGAATGTTAGGGCCCGAAGACCTCAAGGCACACCTCCATGCCTATCAGTGGCTGCAGGGCGGGGGTGGGATGGCATGAGCATTATGGCCGATGACCCCAAGTCACACCCCCGAAACCTGTCAGTCTGTACAGGGTGTGCGTTACAGTTGGAAACCCTAACATCCTGTGCGTTTGTTGGTATTTTTGCTCCATATTTTCAACATGGGCTTTTTGGGACCCCACCTCATGAACAGTGGCACTATCATGTCATTGTTCAATCCCAAAAGGTGATTTCGCACAGCGAGTGTGCTATTTGGTGCCACAGGTGTGAAAACACATTTCAGGCAGGATGTGAAAAATGACAGCTGCACTTTTCATGAGGAGGTGTGAAGAAATGGTAATGTTAAAAATCTGTAGTGAAAATATGAAAAAGTGGCGAAGTTACGAGTGTGCGTAGAAACTGTGCAACGCACACTGGTAACGCAGTCATTTTTATGTTGATTGCGTGCAGCGCAAGAAACATATTGGCACAGCTTGCTGAGAAGCAGTCTGTGAAGGCATGGCACTGTTGTGGCCAATGCCCCCACAGCCTGCAAAAGCTTGTCCCGCTTCCCCCAATGCTCATGGGGGTTGCCGCATTGTTCACAAACAATATAACCCCCACGCCCACAATCTTTATCTACCGACTGGGGAGCCCACTCCCTGTCGGCATAATGTGTCCCCCCTCTGTTTCATTGTCTGACGACGGAGTGCCCAATCCCCGACGGCAGAAAGAATCCCCTTTGTTATTTGCCGACCGGTGCCCAATCCCTGTTGGCAGAAAGGAATCTCCCTTTGTTTGCCAATGGGGTACCTAATCCCGTCAGCAGAAAGGAACCCCTTTGTTGTTTGCCGACGGGGTGCCCAATCCCTCATTGGCTACAGCGCCCCCAAAGCGAGACTCCAAATACCCTGTGAAGTTAAAAACTGTCGCGTTGTTTTTGTTTTTTAATCTGTAATGAAAAAACAGTCCTCTCGGTCTCCCAGAGCCCCACCCATACCCTTACCCACCCACTCGCTCCCAGCTCCCCCACCCCCTCACCCCATACTTACCTCGGAGTCCAGCGACGATCTTCGGTGGACTGGGAACACGTATGCACTCTTCAAAGCCGACCATGAACTGAGGAAATGCCGGTAAGCTGTATAATGGAGTAAATAGGGTTTTTTCAACTTTGCTGCATCTCTCAGGCATTTTTTGGAATGTTTTCGCCAAATTTTCAACATGCTGTTTTTGGGACACCTCCTCATGAATACTTCAACTGTCATGGCATTAATCGACCCCAAAAGGTGATTTCGTGGTCACTGTGTGGAATCACCTTTCGGGGCTGATTAATGAAATGACAGTGCCAGTGTTCATAAGTTGGGCTCTCAAAAAGCCTATGTTGCAAATATTGTGGGAAAAATCCGAAAAATGACTGTTTTGAGAGTGTGCACTGCACAGCTGCTACACATGCTCGTAACTTCGTGAATTTACAATATTTTGACACCAGATTTGCAACATTGGCATTTTGTCACACCTCTTTGTGAAAAGTACAGCTGTCATTGTTCACATCCTGGTGGAAATTTGCTTTCGTACTTCCAGAGCAGAATAGTGTGGTTGCTGTCGGAAATCAGTGTTCAGGACAGATTAAGAAAATGACAGTGACACTTTTCATGAGTAGAGGCCCTGGAATGGCTATGTTGAAAATATGGTAACGATACTCCATAAAATGACTGTTAGGAGCGTGTGTTGCACAGTTTGCATGCATGCTCATAACTTCACGAATGTATAATATTTTCACTCCAGATTTTCAACATTGCCATTTTCCCACACTTACTTATGAACACTGCAACTGTCATTTTTCCCATCCTGGCCGAAATGTGTTTTCACAGTTCCGGTGCAGAATAGAATGGTCGCTGTGGGAAATTACTGTCCAGGACAGAGTAATAAAATGACAGTGATACTGTTCATGAGCAGAGGTCCTAAAATGCCTATGTTGAAAATTTGGTGATGACAGCCCATCAGATCACTGTGTTACAAGTGTGCATTGCACACTTTCCACACACCCTTATAACTTTGCAGATTCGTAATATTGTCATGCTACATTTTCAACAATGGCAATTTTTCAAACCTCCTTATGAGCAGTACAGCTGTCATTTTTCACATTCTGAGTGAAATGTGGTTTCACAGTTGTGGCACAGAATAGAGCGGTCGCTGTGGGAAATCAGTGTTCGGGACAGATTAAGAAAATTACAGTGGTACTGTTCATGAGCAGAGGTCCTAAAATTACTATGTTGGAAATTTGGTGTCAAAATTCCATAACATGACTGTGTTACAAGCATGCGTTCAACTGTTTCCACGCACCCTTGTAACTTCGCAAATTTGTAATATTTTCACGCCACATTTTCAACAGTGGCATTCTTTCACACCTCCTTATGAACAGTACAGATGTCATTTTGAACATCCTGGCTAAAATATGTTTTTGCACTCCTGACGGAGAATAGCATGGTCGCTGTGGGACATCAGTGTTTGGGATAGATTAAGATTGAACGAGTGAGAGGGGGGAGTGACTGAGCTCAGCTGAGCTCTGTCGGGACTGCTCGGGATTTGTTTGTGGGCAGAAAAAGGCCCCAACACAAGAGGCCAGTACAAAAGGGCAGCCTGCAGCACTGGGAGAAACAGAACGAGAGAGTGAGTGAGGGAGGGTGAGAGAGCGAACTCACCGGAGCGCTGTCAGGACTGCTGATGATTTCTTTTTGGGCAGAAAAAGGCGTCAATGCAGGCAGGAGCCCAGTAAAAAAGGCCAGCCTGCAGCAGTGGGAGAAACAGTACGAGTGCGTGAGTGAGACAGAGGGACTGAGTGAGCTCAACGGAGCTCTATCAGGACTGCTTCGGATTTCTTTGTTGGCAGAAAAAGGCACCAATGCAGACAGGAGCCCCATACACAAGGGCCACTTGCAGTGCCAGGACAAACAGAATGAGCGTGTGACAGAGGGAGACTGAGCGACCTCAATGGAGCTTTGTCTGTACAGCTGTGGATTTATTTGTGGACAGACAAAGGTGCCAATGCAGCCAGCAGCCCCATACACAAGTGCAGCCTGCAGAGAAACAGAATGAGTGAGTGACAGAGCGGTAGTGAGCTAGCTCAACGGAGCTCTATTGTGATTGCTGCAGATTTCTTTGTGGGCAGAAAATGTGGCAACACAGGCAGGAGCCCAGTACAAAAGGCCAGCTTGCAGCGCCAGGAGAAACGGAATGAGTGAGCGAGACAGGGGGAGTGGGCAAGCTCAATGGAGCTGTGTCGGGACTGCTTCAGATTTCTTTCTGGCCAGAACAAGCCGCCAATGCAGGCAGGAGCCCAGTACAAAAGGGCAGACTGCAGCGGCAGGAGACACAGAATGAGCGAGTGAGGGAGTGGGAGTGAGTGAGCTCAACAGAGCTGTGTTGGGACTGCTGCAGATTTGTTTGTGGGCAGAAATGGCAGCAATGCATGCAGGGGCCCAGTACAAAATGGCAGCTGGCAGTGGCAGGAAAACCAGAATGAGCGAGCGAGAGAGGGGGAGTGAGCAAGCTCAATGGAGCTCTATTGTAACTGCAGCAAATGGCAGCAATGCAGGCAGCAGCCCAATAGAAAAGGGCAGCCTGCAACGTCACCAGAAACGGAATGAGCGAGTGAGAGAAGGGGACTGAGTGAGGTCAACTGAGCATTGTTGGGACTGCTGCAGATTTCTTTATGGGCAGAAAAAGGTGCCAACAGAGCCAGGAGCCCAGTACAAAAGGGCAGGCTGCAGTGCCAGGAGAAACAAAATGAGTGAGTGACACAGGGGGAGTGAGTGCCCTCAACGGAGCTCTGTCAGGACAGCTGTGGATTTCTTTGCTGGCAGAAAAAGTTGCCAACACAGGCAGGAGCCCAGTACAGGAGGGCAGCCTGCAGCGCCGGCAGAAACGGAATGAGTGAGTGAGAAAGGGGAACTCAGCAGGCTCAACAGACCTGTGTCAGGACTGGCTGCAGATTTCTTTGTGGGCAGAAAAAGCCACCAACAGAGGCAGGAGCTCAGTACAAAAGAGCAGCCTGCAGCGCCAGGAGAAACAGAATGAGCGCGTAAGACAGGGGGAGTAAGCCACCTCAAAGCAGCTCTGTTGGGACAGCTGCGGATTTCTTTGTGGGCAGAACAAGGTGCCAATGCAAGCAGGAGCCCAGTACAAAGAGCAGCCTGCAGCACCGGGAGAAACAGACTGAGAGAGTGACAGAGGGGCAGTGAGCAAGCTCAACACACCAGCGCAATCAACATTCAGCATTGACAAATGCTTATTTGGAATGATTTTACCAAATTTTCAACATTGCCTTTTTGGGACCTCCCCTCATGAACAGTGGCACTGTGATTTCATTAACCTGTCCCAAATGTTGATTTTGCACAGTGACCGCGCCATTCTACACAGCAGGTACAAAAACACATTTCAGGAAGGATGCAAAAAATGACAGCTGTATTGTTCATAAGGGGGTGTGAATAAATGTCAATGTTGGAAATTTAGAGTGAAAATATTAAAAATTGATGAAGTTACAAGTGTGTGTACAAACTGCACAACGAACGCTCATAATGCAGTCATTTTTTCAGAGTTTTCTTCACCAGATTTGCAACAAAGGCTTTTTGTGACCCCACCTCATGAACAGTGGCACTGTTGTTTCCTTAATTAGTCCCAAAAGTTGATTCCACGCAGTGACTGTGAAATCACCTTTCAGGACTGAGAAATGAAATAACAGTGCCAGTGTTCATAAGGTGGGATCCCAAGAGCTCCATGTTGAAAATTTTGGACCAAAACTCCCAAAACTGGCTGAGATATCAACCTAAGTTGAAAACCCCCCCATTGACTTCCATTATAGGGCTTACCAACATTTCTTCAGTTCCTGGTTGTTCTTTGAAGAGTGCAGATGTGTTCCCAGTCCACAGAAGATCGCTGCTCCTGAACTCCAGAGGTAAGTATGGGTGAGGAGGTAGGATGCACAGAGGAGGGTGTGAGTTGGGGGAGGGCGGGCTGAAGCATGAGGGACAGTTTTCTTTTTTTTTCAGGTTTAAAAAAGATAAATTAAAAAAAAAGACATAATGGGACTGTTTTCTTTTTACAGGTGAAATATTAACAAAAACAGATTTTGGCACACTGGGGTGGGCTCCCAGTGTGCAGAGTACTGGAGGGAGGATCAATGCCGACCAGGGGACTATGCCTGCTAGGAGTCGGCTGAGAACATAGAGGAACGGGGGGAGGGTGCATCCGACACCGGGAGTGGGCATCCCAGTGTTGGAAACATCAAAGAAGTACTTTTTGGCACACTGGGGTGGGCTCCCAGTGTGCCACATTAATGGGTGGACGGGGATACATGCTGACATGGGGACTAAGCACCCCGATGTCGGCAGGGGACGAGGAATGGAGAGTGTGTGGTGGGCAGCAGCAGTTGGAGGGAGCTAGCATTTAAATTTGTTGTCCTGCTGTGCGCCTGGTTGGGAGGGAGGTGGGAACTGCCGCTGCAATGATGAAACTGCCCCTGATTGCAGCAGCAGATTTCTTTGAAGTGCAGTGCTCACTCTGAAACTGCCATCATCGGCAGCTTCAGCATTAATTGGTGGCTGAGGGATGCGCCCATTAAAGCATCTGCTGCACTGGCCACAACACTGCCACACCTCTGCAATGCTCTACTATCTCAATATGTTTCAATCAATCAAACTTTTTTTAACTAGGCAATTATATCATTGAGTAAGCTCATTTGTAAGACGGTCACTGGACACGCTGCGCACACAAGCAAACATAAACAGGATGCTATATATGATATGCCCTGCTATATACTGTATGATATCCCTATCTGTGTGCTGAAATCCTACATCCCTGTTTTCACAAGCAGTGGGTTGTGGTCCCTTAATTTTCGTGTGTGTGTGTGTGTGTGTAAATGTAAGCATTTTTTTTCCAACTCTGACACATTGTTAACAACAAAAAACAGTAGAGAACTTACCTTGAAAGGTTTGATGGCCAGCTAACACAAGAACACAGCTCAGAAGACATCTAACAGAACTGACTGACAGAGTAACACTTCTGCTGGCCTGTGTAATTAAGCATCATCAACTACCAAGATGCCTAGCATGAATCGGGTCATGGCCTCTGCAACGGAGCCAAACAGGTTTTTGCACCAGGGCAAAGCAAAGTGAAGCAACTTCATTTTAAATTAAAAATCAGGATGAAATTGGAGGAGGGGTATAAGAGAGGGAATCATTGCCCATGCCTACAAATTACACAGGTATCAGAAACAATGCTGAGGGGACTTTTCCTTTAAACCTAGATGTGACCCTTACCCCCAATAAGGAGATTCAAGTGCCTAGGCTTCTCAACCTGGTCAAGCCCATGAGGCAGAGATGACCACTGTAACATCTACAACAACCCAGTAGCATTGTAAGGCAGGAGTGCCTCAGATTCACGAGACACCCCAGGTTGTCTAGTCCTAAGGTATGGTACTAGCCCTGGAAGAAACAGCCATTACAGTACATAGGTATTGAGAGCCATTCAAAACATAACCTTAAAAACATGGCATCAAATGAGCATGACCTACAGGTGAAAAGCTCATGAACCGGCTGCCAATGTGCTAAATAATCCAGCCCCCTTACATCCATTGATGACAGAACCTTCATACTTGCACAGTGGGAGTTTGGTGCCAATTTGATGCACATCCATGGGATGTTTGTTATAAATCAATGTGGAATGTGTCCTCTACTTAGCCTGGGCAATACTACAGCAAGACCAACAACCCACATATCTGGTTTTAAAGGCTCTTTGAACCATTTACCCAAACTGAATCTCCCTTGCCTGATCCCAGTTACTGTCGTCTGCCACATGGGATTTTAGGATGACACTGGAGTGGCACTTTAGAGTATGCCAGCCTGGATGTGGGGATAGAAGGAGCAACCAGAAAAATGTTTAGTATTCTCCACAAGTGTAAGTTAAACATTCTTTTTCTCCACTCAAAGTGCAGACTGGGGCCTGCTCTGTCCCACACCATGGGTCTGGGGGCAGCTATGTGTGTCTATATAAAGAGCTAGGGTACTGCCTTGAATCAACAGTAACTTTCACAAGTAGTGAGCTCTCACTTCTTATATCTGAAATTTTCTTGTGTTTTGCTAGTTAGAAGATTTTTGACCTGATAGTACTGGGTGTGATGTGTGGAACAGCATCCTACCTGGAGGCTGACATATTTCTCCCTCTACATCATCAGCACTGTGACGTCACTGACTGGGACATCACTAGTAACCAAGAAGAGTCAATCACCTGTTGCTTCACTGCTAACTCATGACACATGATATCAATCAGGAAGCAGGGCTTGTGATGTAACAATGAGTGAAGTTACATGCTGAAAACGTAGTGGGAGGAATAGAACTACATATGTGTGCTTCCAGGTAAAGCAGAGCCATTCACACCACGCTCAATATTATTAGGTAGAAAACCATCTAATGGACAGACTGAAAAATAAAAACACTTCAGAAATATTAAGTACTAAGGAACTACTTTTAACATACTAATATACTAACATTCTAAAAGCCAGCAGAATAGGCCTCATGGTCTGTCGTGTCTGCTCGGTAGCCAGCCCCCTACTGGGTGCTCGCTCCTCCGCCCCAACCCCCAGAGAGAGTCTTCCCCGGCTTCAGTGTCCTCCTGTACCTGTCCTACCCCTTCTTGAATTCCTCCACTGTGCCCTCCTCTACCAGACTCCTGGGCAGTACATTCCATGGCTCCACCACCCTCTCAGTGAAGTAGTGCATTTGTCAATGCCAAATGTTGTCTTGTTGACAATGGCAGTGCAAGAGTTAGAGAGATGCATAATAGGAATGGGAGTGAAGTACTGAACTGATGCCAACCCTACCCCACCCTGCAGAAACTGACAGACATTAGGGTGTGCGTTTGGGTCATCGGCCATAACGCTCACACCTTTTCACCTCACCCTACCCTGCAGACAACAACAAATGCTGTGGTGTTCCTTGGGGTTTTCAGGCCTTACGCTCATGCCATTACATAAGGAAATACGCTGAGATTGGTGCAGTACAGGAGAATGGGGTGAACTTTAGGGCTGAAGAGTCCATGGCACACCTCGATACCTGTCACTGGCTGCAGGGTGGGGGTGGGATGGAACAGCGTGAGCATTACAGCCAACAATCCCAAGTCACACCCCTGACTCCTGTCAGTTTTCACAGGGTGGGCCATTGTGGTTGGAAACCCTAGCTCCCCTGGCATTTGTTGGTATTTTCACTCCATATTTTCAACATGGGCTTTTTGTGACCCCACCTCATGAACAGTGGCACTATCAGTTTGTTAGCCAAAAGGTGATTTTGCACAGCAACTGCGCCATTTGGTGCCACAGATGTGAAAACACATTTTGGGCAGGATGTGAAAAATGACAGCTGTACTGTTTATGAGGAGGTGTGAAAAAATGGCAATATTGAAAATCTGGAGTGAAAATATGAAAAACTGAAGTCATGAGCATGTGTAGAACTGTACAACACAGGCCCATAACGCAATTGTTTGGGGGATTTTTTTAACCAAATTTTCAACATAGGCATTTTTGAAACTCTGCTCATGAACAGTGGCACTGTGATTTTGTTACTCTGTCCCAAAAGTTGATTTCCCACAGCGACTGCACCATTGTGTGCCAGATGTGCGAAAACACATTTTGGGCAGCATGTGAAAAATGACAGCTATACCGTTCATAAGAAGGTGTTAAAAAATGGCAATGTTGAAAATCTGGACTAAAATATTAAAATTGTCAGAGTTATGTTGCGTAGATGGAATGTGCAATTCATGCTTGTAACAGTAATTTTTGGAATATTTCACCAAATTTGCATCAGTTAAGTTTTTTGGGATTCTGCACCATGAATAGTGCACTGTCATTTCATTACCAGTCCAAAAGGTGATTCCACCCAGTGAGATCACCTTTCAGGACAGAATAACGAGATGACAGTGCATGTGCTCATGAGGAGGGGTCCCCATAACCACATGTTGAAAATTTGGAGTCAAAATTCAAACAAACATTTGTCAATGCCAAATGTTATTGCACTGGCATTGGCAGTGCCACAGCTAGAGACACATATAGGAATGGCAGTAAAGTATTGAAGTGACGACAACCCCACCCCCACCCTGTAGACAGCGAGGGGCACTGGGGTGTGTCTTTGGGGGTCATCAGCTATAACGCTCTTGCCATTGTACCTCACCCTACCCTGTAGACACTGACAAGTGTCGTGGTGTGCTTTGGGGTCTTTGGGCATTATACTTACCCCATTCCATAAGGAAATACACTGAGGTGGGTGCAGTATAGGAGAATGGGGTGAACTTTGTGGCCGAACAGTGCAAGGCACACCACAATGCCTGTCAGTGGCTGCAGGATGGGGGGGGGTGGTATGGCATTAACATTACATCCCATGATCCCAAGTAACACCCCTGACGCCTGTCAGTCTGTACCGGGTTGGGTGCTACAGTTGGAAACCCTAACACTGTAGGTGTGTGGTGGTAGTTTCACTCCACACTTTCAAAATGGGCTTCTTGTCAGGCCGCCTCATGAAAAGCAGCACAATCACTTTGTTAGCTGAAAGGTGGTTTTGCACAGCGGCTGTGGCATTTGGCAACAGAGGGATGAAAACACATTTTTGGGCAGAATGTGGAGAATGACAACTGTATTGTTCATGAGGAGTCGTAGAAAAAAAATTGGCAACGTTGAAAATCTGGAGTGACAATATGAAATATTGGTGAAGCAAGGAGCATGCATACAAACTGCGCAACACGCGTCCATAACCCAATTATTTTTTGCAGTTTGGTAGCCACATTTGTAACATAGGCATTTTGGGACTTCCCTTTATGAACAGTGGTGCTGCGATTTTGTTACTCTGTCCCAAAAGTTGATTTCCCACAGCGACCACGCCATTGTGCGCCACAAGTGTGGAAACACATTTTGGGCAGGATGTGAAAAATGACAGCTGTACTATTCATAAGGAGGTGTGCAAAACTGCCAGCGTTGAACATTTGGCATGGAAATATTGCAAATTTGCAGTTACAAGGGTGCATGGAAACTGCGCAACACACACTTGCAACACAGTCATTTTATGGACTATCAGCACCAAATTTTCAACATATGCATTTTAGGACCTCTGCTCATGAACAGTGTTACTGTCATTTCCTCAAATTGTCCCAAAATGTGATTTCGCACAGCAACCGTGATATTCTGCGCCGGATGTGCGAAAACACATTTTGGCCAGAATGTGTAAAATGACAGCTGTACTTCTTCATCAGGAGGTGTGGAAAAATGGCAATTTTGAAAATCTGGAATGAAAATATTACAAATTCATGATGTTACGAGCGTGCGTAAAAACAGCGCAACGCATGCTCGTAAAACAGCCATTTTGGGGAGTTTTGTCACCAAATTTGCAACATAGGCTTTTTGAGAGCCCCCCTCATGAGCAGTGGCACTGTCATGTTGTTACTTGGTCCTGAAAGGTGATTCCGTGTAGAGACTGTGAATCACCTTTCGGGGCAGAATAACTCCATGACAGTGCCAGAAATCATGAGGAGGGATCCCAAAAACCCCATGTTGAAAATTTGGTGCCAAAATTCAAAAAAAATGCCTGAGATATGCATCAAAGTTGGAAAAACTATTTATTCCATTATACAGCTTACCAGCATTTCCTCAGTTCATGGTCGGCTTTGAAGAGTGCAGACGTGTTCCCGGTCCACCGAAGATCATCACGGCGGATTCGAGGAAATAAGTATGGGGTGGAGGTAGTGTGTGCAGTGGGTGGGGCGCGGGTTGTGGGAGGAGGGCAGGAGACTGCAGAGGACCATTTCCTTTTTACAGGGAACAAAAAAAAAAAAAAAAACATCGCAGGATCGTTTTGTTTCACTGGAGCACGCTGGGGTGGGCCCCAGCATGCCAACGGAGTCTTTTGTGGGGCAGCTGTAGCCAATGGAGGATTTGGCACCGCTGTTGGCACACAACAAATGGGGTACTTTATGCTGACGGGATTGGGCACCCCTGTCAGCACACAAAAGCGGAGGGGCAAGAGCCGAGGATTGGGCACCCTCAGCATATAACAAATGGGGGTTCTTTATGCCGACAGAGTGGGCTCCCCGTTGGCACACAACATTGGGGCAGGGTAAGCCAACAGGGAATTGGCACCCCTTAAGTCGGTAGTTTGGCGGGCAGTGTGCTGCCATGTTTCTGCTGCCAGGGAAGCACGTCGGGAGGTCCGCTGTGTGACAAGCTTTGCTTGCATTGCAGAGGACCTTTCCTTAGATGTGCTCACCACATTATGTATACATGGTGTGGCGCTGGCATGCAGGCTGATTGGGGAATGAGGGACGCACCTACTGATGCGTGCCTTGCATTAGCCCAACAGTGCCGTGTCTCCAAATCTGCACTACTGCAAGATGTTGGCTGCACAAGCGCGCCAACAAAAAAATGACTGAGATATCCACCTAAATTGACCCCCCCACCACCACTGATGCCATTATACAGCTTACCAGCATTTCTTCATTTTGCAGTTTGGCTTTGAAGAGTCTAGACGTGGTCCCCCTCCACCGAAAATCACCGCACTGGACTTCTGGAGGTAAATATGGGGTGAGGGGGTGGGGAGGTGGGGTGCGCAGAGGGTGGGTGCAGGTTTTGGGAGTGGGGTGCCACGGACAATGATGGGCCATTTTCTTTCTTTCAGGTAAAAAAAAAAAAAATACGGAACCGGACATATTGTGCCACACAATAGGGGTGGGGGAGAAGAACATGCCAACACGGTCAGCTTTGTGTGAGCGATGGCACACAGGAATGGGCTCTCAGTGTGCAACACAATGTGGGGGTGTGGGAAACATGCCCACAGGGGGATTGCACCCCCATTGTCGGCTTTGTTTGGGGATTGTGTGAGGTGGCAGGAGCCACCGTCATGTTTATTGAAATGTTTCACCAGGAAAGGCATGTATGGGAAGCGTGTCATCTCAGCCATTGCATGATGAGTTTGTCTCTGATTGCAGCGGCACCTTTCTTTCAAGTTGGTGGCACTTTACATAATTTTTGCGTCAGCGCTAGCATGCTGACTGGGGAATGAGGGACACACCTACTAAAGCATGCCCTGCATTTGCCAACACTGACACACCTCTCACTGTGCTACTACTACCCCAGGATGTTGCTTGCTCCTGCACACAAGACAACATAAAAATTACTCAAATGTTCTGCCTGCTATTTTTTGGCACTGCCGGCACTTTAATGATGGTGCCTTGAGCCTGCATGCAGTCACACTGTTTTACCAGCATGGAACTGAATTACTTTGTAAAGGTGCTTTAGCATGCTTTGTGTATGAAAGGCAAAATACAACACCCAGTGCTCTTCTGGCTGTGTTTTTCTGATACACATCCATCACTGTCCAAATGTTTCTCAGAACGCAGTGCATTTCTTGGAATCCATACTACTTGGTTTCTACACTTAGTCGTTAATGCGGTCCCTCCTTATTCTTTTTTTTCCCATATATATACTTTGCCATGTTGTTATGCTTACATGTCAAGTAACCCTTGAGCTCTCATTGGGGTGTCTTTGACTGATAGAATCTAATTGAGTTTCCATGGCAACTGAGATCTCATCTGCACCAAAATTATCAAGTTCTTGACAATCAACACCTTGCATCTGGAACAAAGGCTGCAGCTAATGTCAAACAGAGAGCAATTATTATCAAATTTTCTGGAGGGAAAGGAAGAAAAAAGTAGTCATTTCTCCACCTTATCATTTTTATAGGACACTGTGGTGAAATTGATTTGACTTTTCTCTGCAAGGTGAGTTCTAAGTACAAATGTGACACTTCCAAGGTAGGATTTCTGCTAAAAGCATATGTGCAACAAACCTAAAATCAGATTAGTTTAGCATGTTTTCCTTCCATTCTATATATATTTTTTTTTACCTGATCCACATTCAAGTCCTCAAGTCCATTTCTCCATATCTAGTAGGGATGGAAGGACCAGCTTTGTGGCAGATGAGGACCCCACCCCCCTCCCCAACCTGCCACTTTGACACAACTCTGGAAATCAGAGTTGTTCGAAACTCAGCTAGAATTTGGCCCAGTCTAGTCTGCTGATCAGGTACCAATCAGCAAGAGACTTGGTTCTGACTCAATCCAGATAAAGTGATTTGTGGGACTGCTGTATAATTTGAAACTGGTTGGAAAAAAAACACATAAAACAACAATTTCAAACAATAAATTACATTAGGATTGAAAGAGCTGGCTGTATTCCAGTCCTAATTCTGAGTATAATCTTTTCCCCCAATAGGTCCTGATTTACTCTGGCTTGCAAAGCAGGTAAATTTTCTAGTCTGGGCAAGGACCAGGTTAGAGGCAGATCCAGGCCTGGTTGAATGACAGAATCAGGTTGTCCCTACTCCCCTTAATCAGCTTTTTATGTTTGCTTGCACACATGCGCAAGAAACATTTCATCACAGCTTAGGAGAGAAGTGGGGTTTTGGAGGTGCAGCACTGTGGGGGTCAACACCCCCTGTGCCTTTTGAGGCTTGGCCTGCTTTCCCCAATGAGGTGACACTCTGCTGCTGATACTAGTTCAGCCAGCGTGCCACCACCTTGAAAGGAATGCACCACTGCAATGAGGGAGTGACCCATCATTGCAAGGCGGTCCCTTGCCTGGTGTAAAATTTCTTTTAACATGGTGGCGGTCGGCGACTCTCGCTGTCTGCCTCAGAGTCCCAATGAAAGCCGATTTGTGGGTTCCCAATCCCCCTGTCAGCATGTCCCCAACCCCAGTTTATTTGCCGACAGGATAGCCCAATCCCCATCAGCATGATGTGCCCCCCCATTTGTTATGTGCCGAGGGGGTGCCCAATCCCCCTCAGCTCATGCACTTCCACTCCTCCCCCACCACACTGTATGGCTGATGGGGTGCCCAGTCCCCATCAGTTCCAGTACCCACCTCCCCAACAAACACCCAGCCAGGTGGCACACTGGAAGCCCACCCTGGTGCACCAAAAGTGTCCTCCGATATCTTTGTTTAATTTTAAATGCTATAAAAAAAATCCTCCTTGAGCCCCATGCCCCCCAAACGTACCCACCGCATGCTATACCTCCCACCCCTCCTCACCCCATGCTCTCAGGTCTGGTGTGACAATCTTCGGTGGACCAGGAACACGTCTACACTCTTCAAAGCTGACCACGAACTGAAGAAATCCCGGTAAGCTGTATAATGGCATAAATGTTTTTTTTTTTTCTACTTTGGTGCATATCTCGACCATTTTCAAATTTTGGCATCAAGTTTTCAACATGGGGTTCTTGGGACCCCACCTCATAAATTCAGTCACTGTCATCTTGTTATTCCATCCTGAAAGGTGATTTTTGCGGTCACTGCACAGAATCACCTTTCTGGACCGATTAACGAAATATCAGTGTCACTGTTCATGAGGTGGGCTGTCAAAAAGCCTATGTTGCAAATTTGGTAAAGAAATTTAAAAAAATGACTCTGTTATGAGTGTGCATTGTGCAGTTTCTATGCATGCTTGTAACTTTGCGAATTTGCAACATTTTCACTCCAGGTTTTCAACACTGACATTTTTCCAGACCTTATGAACAATACAGCTGTCATTTTTCACATCCTGGCCAAAATGTGTTTTCATACTCCCGGCGCAGTATAGCTTGATAGCTTGTGGGGAAATCAGTGTTTGGGACAGATTAAGAAAATCACAGTCACACTGTTCAAAAGCAGAGGTCCTAAAATGCCTATGTTGAAAATTTGGTGACAAAAGTCCATAAAATGACTGTGTTACAAGATTGTATTTTGCCAGTTTCATGCACCTCGTAACCCGCCGGTATAATATTTTTCATTCAGATTTTCAACATTGGCATTTTGCCACCTCATACTGAACAGCACAGCTGTCATTTTTCATATCCTGCCCGAAATATGCATTTGCATATCTGGCACACAATGGCGCGGTCACTATGGGAAATTAATGTTTCGGACAGACTAAGAAAATCAGAGTGAAGTGTTTATGAGCAGAAGTCACATATTTGTGACTGTCTAGTGCAGTATGCCCTGCAAGCTCATTGGTCAACACAAGGGACCAATGGGCTTACAGCCCATACTGTACTTGTCATTCGGCGGGCAGCCAGGCATTATGTGGGCAGGATGCAGCCGACCGCCGATGATAGGGAGGGAGGAGCGGGGTGGGCAAAGGGTCTTTGTTTGGGTGGGAGGTGCCACTGGATCACCAGGGATGTTCGTGTGGGTGTTGAACTATGATCGGGGACTCAGGAGGGAGGGGGGTCCACTAGACTACCAGGGAATGTTGTACCTTACATCTACCGCGATCACGTCAATGGGGGGGGGTTCCACTAGACCACCAAGGATGGTCATGTATGCTATATATCGGGGACTGGGGAGGGCCACTAGACTGCCAGGAATTCCTTTGTATACATCTACCGTGTGATTGAGGCTATGGGGCCGGGGATGCCCTGGTATCCCCACAGCTTTCGTCATGCTGTGCAGGGTGCCAGGCGCAAGTCTCCGGGCTGCCCTGCACCAGGCATGCAAATGGGGCCATAATGACAAGCAAATGGCCCTATTTGTACCTTGCATATATTATGGCCACATTTACATGCCCCCTGCTGAATATTGTGGGTGATACTCCTAGGGCAACTGCACTTGCGCATCCCTGTGCTCCCCATCTGTGACTTGTGCCAGCGCAGTGCCACTGTGCCATGCGCAGTATGTGCGTTGTCCCTGCCATGGCGCATCCCCATTGAATATCACCTTGACCTGGCCCCAGTGCATCACCGTTGAGCTGCGCCCAGTCTTGCACCACTACCTGGTGCAGTCTGAATATCTGAGCCAGGGTCTACAGAGGGAAGTGTTTTGTACATTTAGCAACCAATTAACAAACTAGGTAACTGATTAAGTTATTTAAAGTAAAGGATGTGTGGTACTGCTGTCATTAAAGACCTTTTTTTAAATTCTTGTTTCCTTTACCTTTCATTGTCCCCCACCCCCGCCCCCGCCCACTCTCTCAAGTTGACTCACAGCACCATAGTACAGTCATAAGTGGTCAGGTGGATACCTGTAAATGGTATGGTATCCTCAAAGGCAGATGCCAATGCCTGCTCCTGAATGCAGGTCTTACTCTCTCATGTGTGCTAGGTAGCGATGTTGCAAAGTTTTACTTTGCCGAGAAAGCTGCACAATTTTCCTTCACAAAAAACTTAGGGAATTGCCCACTTTGCAATGAGCTTTCCTGGGGGAGTGGCACTTCTTCTGGAAACGTCAGGTGAGGTCACGGCAACATTACAGCGTTGCTTGGAAAAAAACATTACGTCACCTGCCGAAAACTTTGCAAAGTCTGCACTTTATGAACATACAAAATTACCAGCAGATACAGGCCTTGTGGTCTATCTAGTCTGCTCAAATGTGCAGCACATCAGTCCCTTAGACTGCAGCTGCCCCCCCCGCCATCCTCCTCCCTCCCTGTCCCCTTCTGGGTTGTGCTCTCCCTTTGAATCTGTCCCATCCCCTCTTAAAGCTCCCCACTGACTGCAATGATAAGACTTCCTCTGGCAGCGTGTTAAACCCTAGCACCACCCTTTCAGTGATGTAGTGTCTCCTCTTTTCCCTCCTGAATCTATCCCCCTCCAATTTCAGAGTGCCCTCTGGTTTCTCTACTGCTCTTTAGAGTGAACATACCTCTGTTGTCCAGTCTGTTCATCCCTTTCAGGTACTTGAAGGTCTCAATCATATCCCCTCTCTCCATTCTGTCCTCCAGGGTATACATATTGAGCACTCTGTCTCTCCTCATAAGGTCTATCCCCCAACCCCAGGATCATCTTTGTTGCTATGCACTGCACCGCCCCAGCAGCTTGCTGTCCCTTTTTAAGTACAGGCGCCAGAACTGCACGCACTACTCCAAGTGCAGTCTCACCAGTGACCTGTACAGGGGCAGTATGACCACAGTATTTCTGGAAGTAATCCCCCCTTGTTATGCACCCCAACTTCCTGTTTGCCTTGGTTGCTGCTTTCCTGCACTCTGCCAAGTGGTTCATTTCACCGGTCACCAGCACCCCAAATCCTTCTCCTCCTTGAATGTGGATAATTGGACACCCCCCAACCAGTAACTGTATCCTGGATTCCTTGCTCCCAAGTGCATCACTTTACACTTCTTGGCACTGAACCCAAGCTGCCGGTTGTATGACCATTCCCCTCTAGTTTTGTCAAATCTTCCTGAAGTACTTTTTCCCCCTCGCCCCCGTCCATCTCAGCACAGATCTTGGTGTCATCTGTAAAGAGGCTGATCTTATTTTTGATCCCTACTACTATGTCTGTGATGAAAATATTAAACAGGACCGGTTCCAGTTCTGAGCCCTGTGGAACACCATTTGTCACTGCCCTGGGCTCTGCTGCCGCCCCCAACCACTACCTTCTGTTGTCTATCCTGCAGCCGGTTTTCAACTCATCTGCTCATTTTTTCTCCCCACCCAGTCTCTCTAGTTTGCAGATCAGCCTACCGTGTGATACTGAATCGAAGGCCTTGCTGAAATCCAGGTAGAATACATCCACCGCATGGCCCCTGTCCATTGCCCTCATGACCCAGTCATAAAAGTCAATTAAGTCTGTTTGGCAGGATTTGCCAGGGACAAACCCTTGCTGCCTGTCATCCTGCAGGCTATTGTACTCCAGAAATTACACCAGCCTTTCTTTGAGGAGTGCCTTCATCATTTTTCCAATGACTGAGGTAAGGCTCACTGATGTGTAGTTCCCTGGCTCATCCTTGGGCCCACTCTTATGGGGAGGTACCACATGCACCTCCCTCCAATCCCTGGGTACACACCCTGTGTTTAGAGAGGTGTTGAACAGGTCTGCCAATGGTCCTGCTAGGACCTCTGCCAGCTGCCTCAGCATCCTGAGATAAACTCCACCTGGCCCCAGTGACTTAAGGCCCTCCAGCACCCTTCCTGCTTTGATTACCCAATCTGTGGTTGCCTCATCTCCCTCCCCTGACCCACCTTTCCCTTCAGGTACTAGCCCATCCCTCTCTCTTGTGAATACTGAGCAGACGCACTCATTGAGTACTTCTGCCATCTCATCTCCCTTATCTATCCACCCACTGCCCTTCCTGATCTTAACTATTTGGCCCTTGCTCTTCCTATTTTCCCTGATAGAACTAAATAAATCCTTTTCCCCTGCTTTTATCCCCAGAGTTAATCTCCTTTCCCTGGCTGCCTTTGCTGCCCTTACTGTTCTGCTCACTTCCCTGGACTTCCTCATGTAATCTTCTCTATCCACTGACCTATTGGTTCTCTTGAAGGTTTGGAATGGCTTTCTCTTCTCCTTTACCATCCTCACCATCTCCCTAGTCATCCAGTTTGGCTTTTTGGCCCTGGATTTCTTACACCTGTTCTTGATACAGGCTTCTGTGGCTTTGGTCAGTCTCAGCTTGACGATCACCCATTTCTGTTCTGTATCCATGTCTGGGCGGATGCTATCGTGTGTTTACCCAGTATGTGACTCATCCTGCCAAAGTCAGCCCTTCTGAAATCCAGGACCTTAGTTTTTGTATTGGCTGCTTCCCTCCCCAAGTGGACTGAGAACCACACTGTGCAGTGGTCACTACCCGCCAAGGGTTTTTCCACCTGTACATCCCTGACAAGTTCCCTATCATCCAGCACTAGGTCAAGAATGTTCTCCTCACTTGTTGGTCCTGTCACCCTTTGAGTCAGGAAGCTGTCCTGGAATGCTTCCAGGAGGATCAGCTCCCTGGCACATGTGGTAGCTGGGATGCTCCAATCCACCCCTGGTAGATTAAAGTCCTCCACCACCACAGTGCTCCCTTTGCCACTGAGTCTATTTATCTGCTCCCCTAGTTCCCTGGCCGTGTCCTCTTTCTGGGTTGGGAGCCTATAAACACCCCCTTAATCATATCTTAGCTCCCATATGGGCTTGTAGCTATACCCAAATGACTTCTGGACTGCCCTCCTTCCCCTCTTCCCTCATACATCCGATTTCTTCTCTAACATAAATGGCTACTCCCTCCCCCTTCCCCTTTTCTCTGTCTCGCCTAAATAACAAATCCTGGGATGGCCAAGTCCCAGTCGTGGTTTTGAGTTGCCCATGTCTCTGTAGTAGCAGCTATGTCTAACCCCTTCTGCCACCAATGCCTGCAACTCAGCCATCTTGTTCCCCAGGTTCCTAGCATTTAGTAATGACACCTTCCACCCTTTATATTTCCCTTTCGCCTCTTTACCCTGCCCTGCTCTCCCAGCCTTAGTCAAATTTGGTTCCACTCTTGCTGCAGGAGGAGGTTCCTTGGACCTAGTCTCCTGTTTCAGTCCTCCTCTATAGTCCCCCCCCCCAGCTAGTTTAAATTGCATCTTTTGCTGATAAATTCCCCAGTCTCTGCCTTAACACCTATGATCCTTGCTTATTTAAGCAATAAGGCACGACAGGGTGTGTGTTATTGTAATAACGCCACTCCTGGGTGACGTTATTACACAATAACACACACCTTGGAGTGCTTTATTGCAATTATACAATGGCTTGATATTATACAAAATAAACAAAAAATTAAAAATGTTTTTAGTAGATTTTTTGTGTTTTTAAAGAGAAAAAAGTGATTAAGTGCAATGGTCCAAGAGGTCCAAAAAATCCATTCAGTGATGTTATTGTGCAATAACATCACTGTCTCAGGCACCCACTGACCAATCAGAATACAGGAAATTTCCCTGCTATTGTATAATGAGGTACAGCCTATCCCTTGAATACCAGTCCTTGTTCTCCCATGTGCTACCCCACTCTCCCACCAATCCATACTCCATGGACTCACACCATACCCTCAGCCACTTGTTGAAGTCTATGATTCTGCGCTTCCTATCTGTACTTGCTTGTGGCATTGGCAGGACTTCCGAGAATGCTACTGTGCTCCCCCCCCCCCCCATTGCATAACCCTGCCACAGCCCTAAAGCTATTCTGAACCTTCTCTAACCATCTTCCTTCTAGATCATTTGTTCCCAGGTGCACAATAGTGTGCCCCCCCCACCTCCCTTATGCAGCTAGCAATATGCTGGCCTACCCTTTCTCCTGTCATGCCAGACATGCACTCCACCCAGATATTACTTTTTCTGGTGCTCCTACCCCCTTCAGTACTGAATCCCCCAGAATTATGACTCTTTCATTCCAATGATGATCTTTCCCATGTTACTTTGCACTATCATGTTTCCTAGCTTGATCCCTCCACCCATTCTCCAAGTTAAGCTCCCCTCTATCTTCCTCCATTCTATTCCCTATCTCCACACCTCTCAACTGTGGCTGGTGCTTCTGCCTCTACATCTAGACCAATCCCTTTGTGCTCCCCCACCTCATTCCTTTTTTCACTCCCTGCCATCCTGCCACCCCCTCCACTTCTGTTCCCCTGTGCCATCCCTGTGTTACTATTTCCTCTTACTTGTGTTCCCCCTCATCACCCCAGCTCCCACCCCTCCTAGTCCACCTACAGCTTTCCCCTCTCCAATATCTCCTTGCTTATCTAACCCTGCTGACATTACTGCATTGCCCCACTCCTTGCCTCTATGGGTACTTGGGCTACCGTTAGCTCCTTCTGGGCCTGTGCTGCAACCATTATCCCCTGTGGTGCTCTCCTCTCCTCTCTAACTGGCTTATTGGCTGCACAACCTGTCTTCTCCTTCAGAATAGTGAGAATTTGGAATCTGTGCAGATAGGCCCCCTTGCCTGGTTGTGCACTGTCCCTCCTCCCTGGGACTTATAACTCTGCACTGGCCCTATTGCATCTATTTTCCACTCTCTGACACACCTCCAGTGTTTTAGTTCCTGCCTGTGCTTGCATATGATTTTGTGTCCCATCCCCTTGCTACCCCTAGTTTTATCATTTGATGGCCTGTTGCTGGTTGCAATGGATGACTCATCGGGTACCCCACGTGCCTGCCTACCTCTCTAATCAGACCTCCCTCCCTCCCTGTGCCTCTAGCTCCCTCTTCAGTCACTCAATGTCCTTTCTAGGCTGACCTACCTGCCAGCACCCATGCAGGTAGTGGTCCTCCATCCCCAGACAGAGCAGGGGACTGGCACAGCCCTCCGCACACCTATGTGGCCAGTCCCTATTCAGATGGACCGTGCAGCAGACGGTCCAAAGGGCTTGCGGCAAACCCTCAAGTGCGCCATGCATTTGCCGCATGGCTGAGGTTGCCACAAGCATTGGGACTTGGTGCCAGGACCCTCCTGTACCAGAATCTGGCAGGTCAGTGGCTATAGCGCATGCCAGTTGTTTGCCACAGCTTGCTTGAATGCAGCCCCCTTTGAGAATCAGGCCCTATGTGTTCACAACCACAAACTGATTCCTAGGTGTACGCAAGTCATTTCCCACTCATATATGTCAAATATTTACTTATTTAGTTTTTGTTGACCGGGTAAGTGCACTAGGCAAATCCTACCTATTTTCAGGCACGACCCGGGGGAGGGGAATACAGATGAATGCCAACTGACCTTGAACCAGATGAAGCTGTTGGTGGTAATTTTTTTTAGTGAATGAGGGAAATTTGGCCAGGACACCAGGGAAATTCCCCTACTGCATGGCCAGTAGAGGGACTTGCTGTTGCTGGACACCAGACCATTCGGTGGTCTGCACTGGAGGAGGATGGAAGTCTCTGAGCAGAGAGTGCAGTCGGGAGCTAAGCTGCATAGTTTGGAAGTTATGGAGATCGTGTGGTACCCAAGAGCAGATAAAGAAATGGAGGAAAGCGAGTTGTTTGTTTCAGTGGAAGATTTACTCAACTTAATGTGTCCCAGAAATTACAACGACTGTTTCACGGGCACCTCCTGGAGTGGAACAACTAAAAACAAAGTTAGAAGACTTACGTCAGGATCAACTGAGAGTTGCGATGCAGTTGTCGGCACTTGGTGTAGAGGAGGTTATGGTGACTACTGCAACGGTGGGCGGAGCGCCTGTCAGCAGTGAGTTCGTACCTCCTTACACCGTTAGGAACCAGTCGGGCAAGTCACTCTTAAAATGGGATCAGTCACAAGTTGAAAGTCCTGGATATGTGACAGAAAATGCTGGCAGTAGAGAATCAGAGTTGATTCAGTGTCGGAAGCTGCTTTCAGAGATGGAGGAGAAGGAATGTGTACAGTTGGTTGCCGAGTTACCCCAAGAAGTCCTGGATGCAGCGGAAGTAGAGCAGGGATGCTCAGTCTCTGCTGAATACCCTGCTACCCTGATGAAAGAAGCAGGGTTTGTTTTTCGGGGACAGATAGCCAACCCAGTCTCAGTGAACAAGATGGAGGCGACTTGTGTGTTTCAAACTGAACCACTGAATCAAGATGGGGTTTTGGACTTCTCAATTTTGAAACGGCATCAGGAAAAGGTAGGAGAGGAAGGGAAAGATAAAAGAGCAGCAGTTATCTTCGCTAAAAGGAATTTGGAGATGCCTGTAGTGGGGTTGGCTAGGAACTTGCACAGTAAAGGAGGGACTGGTGTGATAACTTCATTTATTAAACCTCCAGGAGAGCCTTTAATGGCTGACAACTGGTCTCCACAAAGATCATTAAGTGAAGCCGGCTGGACTTTGGAGAAAGGGTCTTGGAAACCTACACCTGACTGGGACCCACAACTAAATTTCTCTCAGAATGATCCTACATGGCAACCGAAGTTACCTGAGGAACTGAGCACTGGTGGGGATTCTGCAAAGGTCGGGGGGGGGGTAGGGCCTTCTAAGGTGGCCGTGTCAACAGAAGTTCCAGTAGTTACTGTGCAGATTGATCTTGAGCATAAGGTGGTTACAGTACAGGAGCCTCCTGTTACTGAAAAACCCTTAATGTCTGAATTGTTTTCAAAGATTAAAAAAGATGCAGCACAATGCAGGAACGTGGTGCGACTGCGTTATAAAGGGGCTCTAGAAGTTAGACCTGATAGACAGTATGTAGGTAAATGTTTATTGAAAGAATCTTTGCATTTTTCTCCAAGGGAAGTATTTGCATTTATTAACATTTCAGGAGAAGACAATTTTGATGTAAGTTTTCGTTCTGCTTATGCTCTGGATCTTTTTTGGGAAAGATATAACCAAGTGAAATTTTCCCCCATATGGACACCTTTCTTCATGATACCCTTAACTAAACCGTTGATTAAATATGTGACTATCATGTTTCATAATGAAGGTGTTCCTGTGGATGATATTTCATATTGGTTGGCCCAGAAATGTGAGATTTTGAGTTCCCCTGAAGCTATCTTAGATTCGGAGCAGTTTTGGACAGGGGGTTGGCAGTTCAAAGTTAAACTTAAGCAATCTGACACAGGGATTGATCATATTCCAAATTCTTTCATGTTAGGAAGGGCTAGGGGGTGAGTTTTTATGCAGGGCAGCCTAGGGCTTGTTACAAATGTGGCGCTAGAACACATTTATCTAGTTCTTGTGATAAGCCTAGATGTGAAAACTGTGGAGAAATTGGCCATATAGAGTTTCAATGTTCTAATTTTACAAAATGTGATCTCTGTGAGGACACGGGCCATGTTTTTTCTGAATGTGTCTGGGCAGCCAAGAAGAAAGCATCTTGTGGTCGCCCTGATTTGCTGATTCAAAAAGCCCAGGACCAGGTAGCAGGGGAGGTTCAAACCGGCCCTATGATAAATACAGAGGAAATTTATTAATTTATTTTATTTATTTAGTTTTTGTTAACCAGGTAGGTGCACTAGCCAGCAAGTGACTATTTTCAGGCACAACCCGGGAGGTACAATTACAATACAAGTAGAACGGTGCAGTTTATACAGTACAAGTACAGGTACATAGATACAAGCATACAATTTTTTATAAGTAAGCAGAGGGTACTGGAGGAAGGACAGATTTTGGATTAGATTTGGGAAACTGATGGGGATGATGGGCAGGAAGGGTAAGTGCACAGCTCAAGGTAGTTGGAAGGTGGCAGGGCTGGAACCAAGGTAAGAGAACTCTGCCAACTGTTTTGGCCAAGAATCTTAGGAGACTGTAGGGTGGGACAGCGAAAAGTGATTACGTGCTTAAGGGCAGGAGGCAAGAGTCTATAACCGGGCTCATGGAACCGATTCCCGGTATGAGAGGCTCGGGGGGGCGGCTAGGGGTAGGCTGGCCAGCGATGGGTAGGAAGGAAAGTGTATAGACTACAGGGGCTGGAGACAGGGACGGGGTAGGGTTACATAGGGAGTTGTGCTGAACGGCAGGAGCAGGCGCGAGTACAGCTGATGTGGGGAAAACATGGAACAGCAATCGCACTCACGGGAACCTTGGGTCGGAATGAAAGGCAGGGGCCAGGCTGGAGGGAGCCCAAGCTGGGCAGGGTTGGCATTCTGGATGAGCGAGGGGTTCCAGAGCTAGACAGGTTTGTTCACGAGGACGTCGATATAGGGGGGGAAGACTGAAAACCGGCGTCAAGGAAGGGATCAGGGAAGCGGGAAGATACAGCATTAGTGGTAGAATGCTGCAGTCGGCATCTGGGCTTATGGAACCGTAAGCCGGTAGGGAAAGTAGGGGGACTCGGTCACCAGGGGGAGAGTTACAGCCGCATATGGCTTTAGTGAGAAAAGGTGCGGTAGCGACCCAGTGCTGCAGAACTGATAGCCGGCAAGAAATACCAGGGGTAGTCGGTGTGGGGGAGGGAAGAAGATGAGGAGAGACCAGTACCAGTTTTCAATAAATACATACGTCAAAAGATTAGTGCAAAACAGCAGGATGTTTTCAATACATGCGTCAAAAGATTAGTGCAAACAGTAGGATGGGAAAGCAGGTACCACAATCATAAGGTAATTGGCAATTGTTACACACAACGATTGTAACAATAAGGTGCCTGAAGACATTTGTAATACATAACACAGTAAGTAAAAATGGCAATTGTCATAACACAAGGTTAAGAAAGGTAGAGTGATAGAGGCATATATAATACATCAGACAGTAGAGCCATATAAGTTTCTTTGTGATCATAAAAGAAAGTGCAAGCAGTCCAAATAACCAGTATGCAAGGCATCAAGTAGGGCGTAGGTAGACGAATGGGCATGTAGATAGGGGGAAGGAGAGGTAGCATGAAGAAAAGATTTAGGTAGGATCAAAACAGGCACATTGGTCCATAGAAGTAAGGTGATTCCGTAGTCTTCGCTTGAAAGCAAGGTGTGAGGAAGCTCGTCTTAGGTCAATAGGTAGTGAGTTTCACGCTTGGGGGGCAGCATGCCCATATGCACCAGCACCCTTGGAAGTGTGGCAGAGTGGAACTTTTAGGAAAGACTTATCAGACGATCTCGGCTCACGCGGGGGGATAGCAGGCTGGAGCAGCTCAGATAGTGTAGCAGGTCTAAACACTCTGATTATGGAGTCTGAGAGGCAGCAGAGGTAGTACTGTCTAGTGGAGGAGGGGGAAAGCCAGCCTAGGTCCTTATAAAGTTGGCAGTGATGTTTAAGGCGGGGGGCCTTTGATGCATATCGGCAAGCGTTGTGGTGGTATCCACTTTTGAAGTGCAGTTTTTTTTGCCGTGGGTTAGGATGGGGGGAGCAGTAGGAGTAGGAGTTGGCAGGAGGATTCCCTGGCAATGGCCAGCTTGGCAGTGGGTGTGAGCATGTAGTTAGTCTGTAGGCAGCCCCCAGTTTGCAATTAACCGTTTTGCAGGTTTCTTGGATGTGCTGGTTCAGGTCAAGGGTTTGGTCGAGCAGTATGTCCAGATAGCGGAACGTACTTAGTCTCGAGAGGGGTTCTGTTTAGGTGAAGTATATTCAGGGGAGATGAGCAGGATCTAAGTTTATGGGTTGTTCCCAGTAGCATGGCTTTTGTTTTGCTAGCATTAAGTATGAGGCGATGAGCGTTTAGCCAGTGTTGAGCCGAATGGAAGGCAGATGTCAGAGTGGCATTGAGATGGTTAATACAGCCTGAACGAGCATAGATAACCAAGTCATCAGCATAGAGTAGCGAGGCACCAGATGTTATACTGCTGGGAAGATTATTTATGAACAGTGAAAAAAGGAGAGGCCCTAGTATTGAGCCCTGCGGTACTCCAATGTTGATTGAGGCACTGTCAGCAGTGGAATAACCATGCATACTTACTGTACGCCTGTGCGTACAGAAAAAAATCCAGTAAAAATCCTTTTATTTTTTTTTTATTTTCTTCCATGTCGGTCCCGATTCCTGATCCCTGGTGAGTGCAGCCAGGTCAGTGCTGTACTGCCCACTGATCGGTGCCCCAAGCCGAGTCCCCATTCCAATCCATCCCCCATTCCCCCCACCGGGCCTTCCTAGGCTGTATGCTGCTGCAGAAGTCCTGACCCTGGGTTGGCCTTTTTCTGTAGTGCTGTGGAGTTGTGTCGGACTTCTGCAGCTGTAACATGTTGACGTCCTGACGCTGCTCTGATTCTGAGCCTGTGGAGCCAATCGGGTGTGCTGCCACCAAGGCAAGTGTCAGGGCTCTTCTGTAAACATTTTGCCACCTGCGCCCTGGACACCAGCACCAGGAAACCTCTCATCACCCCTCCATTTTGCCCTAGTCTGCTGTAGTGACAATTTAGAGAAGCTCCATCCCTGCCCCTTCTGAGCCGGACTGGCAAGCTGAGGAGTCTGCAGCGGCAAAGGAGAGTGACCCGCCAGCTGATTCCAGCACTGGTGAGCATCTGAAGTTGTGGGGGCACCGCAAATACAGCTTTTACTTCCTAGCATTCATCTGTTGTCTTTTCAGTTGTGATGTCTTCCCCCCCTAAAATTGTGCTGTACAGTTTAAATGAACGCTCATGAACTCGCTGAATTATAGTGCCTCCTTGTTTTCTATTTAAAAACTGGAATATGCTCATTTGGCTTTCCATACTGTACAGTGTATTATTCAAATTGAATATTATTTCACCTGGTAATAGACTTTAACTTGCTTGCTTGTAGCAATATTGCAGTTTTCTCTCTCTGTCACTTAGAGGACTCATATGAGTATTTCTGTTCCAAGTGCATTATCACTTGCTGGCTTGGCTATGGCACTGCAGTTTGGTACATAGCAGAAGAACAAGAACCCCTTGAAATGAAATAGATGACTACACAATCTCGGTTTTCAAGGGGTAAAGATATGCTTAGAGTTTACACAGCATCATAGGGTCATTTATCTGATTTATTTGTTGAAAAAAATTAAAACTATGTTACCACTAAATGGTAGGATTACTCTTGACCAGTAGCTGTGATGTTGTAAAGATGGTCAGAGGGTCATTTTTTCTAGCCTGATGCCAATGGCAGAAGGACGTGACAAAACCATACGTCATTGTGGGAGTCTGCAGGAGAGGTCAGAGGATATATGAATGTGGACAAAAAGGAGGTGGTGCTTGGTTAGATGATGTGGGTAGGTGATGAGGCTATGCCCTAACTTACCCAGTATTGGTATATGAATCTGTGGGTGCCTAATCACTACTAACAAAGAGCTCATGTATTCAGGTCTGACCCATCCAAAGGGGTAAATCTAGACATTTTCAGAGGAGGGTTGAGGGTTAGACAAAGTGAACCTGGAGACCATATGCTGTATATGGGTTCTGCCCCCAGCTGTAGTGGGATTGAATCATAAGGACAGGATGAGGAGTGCCTTGTACCACAAAGAGGAGGAAAAAAATAGATCATGCAGCATTTCTCTGTGCTAAAATTGACTTTTAATCACACTGGTTTTGCCATTTTTCAATTAGCAGCCTCAGATGAGCTTTAAACGATGAACTGAATTTCCACTGCTGAGATATGTGCTACATCTTTAGACAGTATATATGCTGGTTCAATAAAATATACATGGGATGGGATATACCATGGACTGCATAAAAATAAATGATTTATTTTGAATGGCTACTCGGAAGGGGGTCTGCAAGGGTGGTTATGGATCCTATTGCAAGGAGGTATGTCTGTGACTGCTTTTCTCCTGCTGTTGCAGCTAAGCAGTTTCCATTGGCAGGTAACTTGTTCTGCCTAGTTTGTTCAGTATTTTGGAACAGAGTCACATGCTGAACTGAAGAGTGGTGTGTAGAGCAATGGGCTAGCAAAATGTGTGTGTGGGGGAGGGCTTGTTTGAACTGGCAGTTTAACGTAGAAGTTGACAGCAGAAAAAGACTACTTGGCCCACCAGTGGCACGGGGGGGAGTACATATGATGTGTTTGAAGGTATTGACACTGTGGCACTTAATAGCTTCTTTGAGACTAGGGCAGAGGATATTCCAAGCAGTACGTACTGAGAAAGATTTTTATATAATGGCTGGGGATCTGGGGGTCACTAGAGCAGAGCAGCCCCCAGACCACCAGCCTTTATATAAAAATGTTTAATAGTACATTACAATAATGCCTCTGGTGTGGATTTTCGAAGGCATTGATCAGGCAGTTGCTCATCCCAGTTGTATTGCAGCTGCAGATTTTAAGGCCAGCCAGAGTCTCCCACACCCCTGACTCCAGGGGGAAAAAAATATTTTTTTTCCCTGGAGTTAAGGGTAGGGAAGATATGACAAAAGTGTGTTTTATTTTCATAGAAAAAGCCCCAAAACTCACCACAAAGCATCTAAAACCCTTGAGCTTCTGAGGGCCTAGTGGCCCCCAGACCCCAGCTTTTTTTAAACATTTTTCCTGGCTACCTCCTCATGCCCAGAACTTGCAGCCCCTGCCCACTTTTAGAATGGCCCCAGCATTCCTGGAGCAGGCTTCAGGCAACATGCTGGACTTGGCGAGGGGGGACTCTGTGGAGGGGGCTAGAGTACAACTTACTGGGCATGGGAAGGGGGTAACAGGATAGCAAATTATGCTTCAGATGACCCCCAAAATGCACCAGAATGCACCAAAAAACCAAAATTTTCTGGGGGCAGACCACCGCCCTATAGTTTGCATTTTCAGTGCATACACTTTTTTTAAGGCTGGTTACTCCACTGACTGTCAGAGATAGCAGAGTTGAGTTTCACCGCTTGTGTCCTGTTTGTTAGGTAGCTACTGAACCAGTTTGTTACAGGGGATGAGAAGCCAAGGTTTTTAAGGGTAGTTAGCACAAGGGGGTGATCCACAAGGTCGAAAGCCTTGGTGAGGTCAATGAACACAGCCCCCGTTAGATGACCTTCATCCATATTTATAAGAGTATCAGAGGTAAACTTCGTTAATGCTGCTGTGGTACTGTGATGTTTCCTGAAACCATGTTGTGCTTCACAGAGTGAGTTTGAGGAGTCGAGGAATTCGATCGCCTGGGTGGCGACTATTTTCTCTAGAATTTTACTGAGGACCGAGAGAATGGCAACGGGTCTGTAGCTTGATATTTCGTTTTTGTTCCCTTTTTTGAAAATGGGGGTAATTCTAGCAGCCTTCCATATCTCTGGGACTGTGTCTGTGGAGAGGGACAGTGTGAAAATCCTGGCTAATGGATATGAGATGAGATGGGCAGCAGCTTTCAGTAGTTGGGGTTCCAGTGTATCCGAGCCAGGGCTGGTGTTATCAGATATGGCATTTAGGAGTTTAAGAACTTGATTTATAGTCACAGCCTTGAAATAAGTTTTTGTTGCTGCTTGTTGAGGGTCACTTGTTAATGCATCAGTTTTCCCTTTTGTAGAGAGTGGCTGAGGGGCAGCAGGTGCAGCATTTAGGGTGGACGTATAGGGAGTTAGGTCAGAGAACTGTTGATTGAAGGTGTTGGCTATGGTAAGGGAGTCATTGCAGTGGATACCGTGAAGAATAATTTCCGAGGGGGTGACAGATTGCGGGGTGCCAAGGAAGGTTTTGATGTGACTCCAGAATTTCCGTGGATCATTTGAGGAGCTGGTTAAGAGATTCTGGCAGTACTTGCTTTTTGGAAGCCTGATTTGTTTTTTGCAGACACTTCTATGCTGTTTGTAGATAAGATGATCCCTGGGTAGGCCAGTAGTCTTGTATTGTTTCCAGAGCTTGTCCCAGGCTTTGAGTTTGTGGAGTAGTTCTTTATCTAGCCATCGTGTTTGTTGACCTCTGACCCTCCTCTTTGTTTTCGGTACATGCCGCTTTTGAACTTCACCAAACCTGGTAAGGAACACGTCTAGGGCAACCTCAGCACTTGTTGCAAGGAAAATTTCAGACCAGTCCGTGTTGGCAATGTCG
This sequence comes from Neoceratodus forsteri, assembly GCA_016271365.2. Lineage (NCBI taxonomy): Eukaryota > Metazoa > Chordata > Ceratodontiformes > Ceratodontidae > Neoceratodus > Neoceratodus forsteri. The sequence continues at coordinate 560,827,567 of CM028130.1, read as the reverse complement.
AGGAGAAAGGCTTCTAGATCCAGTTTTGCAAAGTTAGTGAAGGTGACCAGGCGGGATCGAGGAGCAGGTGGTGGGCAGGAGCGCCAGTGGCAGATCATGGGTGAGTGGTCCATTATAGAGTCAGTCAGGATGGCTACCTTTGTTATGTGGTCAGGTCTATTTGTGAGAATCCAGTCTAACAGTGTTCCTGATAGGGAGTTGGTCATTCTCGTGTTCTCAGTTATTAACTGATTAAAGTTGTGCCTTTGAACTAGTGATGCCAGGGTGCTATGATTTGGACCCAGCCAGTTCAGACTGACATCACCTAGCAAGATGGTCTCATTCATGTTCATTGTTTGTGATGAATGTTGAAGTAGTTTCTGAAGACTTTCCAGTCAATCCACCAGTGGGTGGATTGTATAGACATATAATTTGTAGGTACTTCACACCTAGGGCCAGTATTGCATGGAGTGATTCGCAGCGCATCTGGGGACTATGGATAGGGGCAGCTTTTAGCTTAAGGTGACTTTTGTAGTAGATGGCAACACCCCCCACCCCATTTAGAACCAGTTCTATCCTGTTGGAGGATAGCATATCCAGGCAGGGTACATTGTGCATCCAGGATGCTAGGTTTTAGCCATGTCTCAGTGAGGCAAAAGATGTCAGGATTAACCAATTGTATCCAGGCCTCAAGCTCAGTTAAGTGACCTAGAAGACTTCTGATGTTCATGTGAGCAATTACAAGGCCTTTATTTGGTTTGGTAATGGGTGTTAATGGGGTGTTGCTTGGGTGCGGTGTCTGGGTTCGGTTCAACGTCACCAGCTAGCAATAGTAGCCTCTGAGCTAGGAACTCAAGCAGCACCTTGAGGAGCATGTTATGATTTTTCTGTTTTTTCCTATGTTGAGAGTAGCTCATAACTAATAGGTATGTATATCCTTTTTTTTTGGAAAAAGTAGTGAAAAATAGGTATAGGGTGGTGGTATGAGAGGAGCCAAGCTCTCAGAAGTGCCACGTGATTGATGAAAAGTAATCAAAATCCACAGGAAATGGTGAACTACCAGGGACCAGAAAACTGTTATTGTAGCTCAAAGATCCAGAATGTGATAAATTCCTGAAGGGGTTAAATTCCTGAAAGTGATGAACACTGGCCTGGGGCATATGCAGGACGTAAAAATCCTTTGTTAGTATCTAGCCTTTGTTCTCCAAAATGGTTGAGAATAAACCTCAAACAAGTCAGACAGAAATGTGGATTCAATGCAGCATTCCACAACTCAGTGCTTGTATAACAGATTTACTGACCTTACTTTTGGCTTTGATGGCTTCCAAAAAAGTTGATTTTATGATAAGAATGCCAATACCTGGTGGTGATGTTTTGCAGTTTCTTAGTCCAGGAAATGTTCATAGATGTCATGTCCAAGAATGGTCCAGTTCCTCCAAGCAGAAACACTGGAAAATCCACAAAAACTAAACTACTGACAGAGACAAACATACACAGCCAGCCACACAGCATCTGCAGAAGACCTGGATGAAATGACTCCTGTTCCTCCATCAGGGATGGGCCAGGTGGAGGAGGAATCCCTTGGTGGTTACTGACCACCGGTCTTCGACCCTGGTCCCTGTTTGTTATATGGAACAAAATGACAACAGACCACAGGAGTCTTTTAGAGCACCATTGGTAACACCAGTTAGAAGGTCTTCAAGGAACCTTAAAACCCCTCAGGCCCCGTCCACTACTGAGGTGGAAACTGGTAATCCCTTTGCAGTGTTGGCCATTCAGTGGGGAGAGTCGGACATGGATTGCCAGGACAATGACTCTCAGCTGATACAAGATAGTCCCCCTTCCCCATTTCAGGTACAGGAAGGGTATAAAGGTAAAAAGAAGAAAAGAAGGAAAAAAAAGATGGGTAAACATCAATCCTTTGAATGTTAAAGTTCAAATTGGGTTCATTAAATATCCATAGCCTATTAAATTTTAGGAGAAGGCAGGTGATTTATGATTTCATTCATTGCAATGCTTTAGATGTTTGTCTGCTGCAAGAAACTTGGATGTATTCTATGGAACAGGCCAGGTTCTTTCAAAGAGAATGGTGCTGGGGACCATCCTATTGGTCCTTCAGACAACAATCAGTGGATGGTGTAGGGTTTTTATTTAATTCTTATGATTTTTCATTAATTAAATTAATTAATCTTATTCCCGGAAGGTTAATGATATTGGACGGGGTTTGGAGAGCCAGGACATGTTGATTTATCAATGTATATGGCTCACAGTTTAAGGCAGAAAGGGTAGCACTTTTTCAGATGTTACAACCTTTTTTGGTCACCTCTTATGATGTTTTTTTATGTGGGGATTTTAATTGTGAGTTAAAGGCAGCAGGAAGTCAGCCCTTAAGGGCTGGGAAAAAGATTTACTGCGACTCCAATGCCTTAGGATAAATGATAAAATCATCTGGATTAGTAAATGGGAGTAGTCAGCAACGTGGTGGGTTAAAATTTACTTATAAAAGAAACATCTATACATCTACCATGGATTATAATTTTCTTTCTGAAAGAATTCCTTTTAGATTCGAAACATGCCCGGTTTCCTTCTCAGATCATTTGCTTTTGTTATGTACCCTTTCTCCACATTCCGTGCCACTGAGACAGAAGGCGCGGTGGAAACTAAATGCACTTTTATTAAACTGCCCGGTGGTAATGGGAAAAATTCAAGCATTATTGACTGCAAGACTTTTGGTAGCTTTTTTATATGAAGATGTGGGTGAATGGTGGAAAAATTCTAAAGAAGATTTTTGCCAGTTATTAAAACAGCAAGGGAGGTCTAGGGCAAATTATAATTTTTTGCATTATCTTAAGTTGAGGCAGCAATTATATTATTTAATCTCGGTAGCAAATACCTCAAAGTTGGATTTTACCTCTCAAATTTCAACTTTGAAAGAACAAATTCAAGCAGTTCAATATAATAGGGCTAAGACATTAAAAGCACTTTTTCAATATGGGGTATAAAAACAGCCTTTCGGGGATCCATATGAAGCCTTCAAAAAATACAAACATAATACACATTTAGAAACACTCTTAAATAAGGAAGGGCGCTTAGTGAGTGAGCCAAAACATCTTCAAGAAGTGGTTAAACATTTTTTTTACTAGCTCATAGGCCAGAGAAGCCTCCTAGTGAGTATACCATAAAAAAGTTTTTGGAACATATTAAAGTACCAATCAACAACTTTGACACATCAGTTTTAATTCAGCCTATTACAAAAGCAGAAATAATGACAGCCATCAAAGCCCAAAAAATTGGTACATCACCGGGGATTGATGGTTTGACAGCAGAGTTATATAGAGCTTTTCCAGCTGAATTCTCGGAGTGTTTGGAGTTGGTATTCAATTTTTTTTTTCAACTTCCCCAGTGATTCCAACTTCGTTTTCTGAAGGATTTTTAATTTTTGTATATAAATCAGGGAACAAAACTATATTAGACAATTGGAGACCAATTACACTACTGAATTCTGATTATAAGCTTTTAACAGGTATTATGAATATACGATTAAAACAGTTTGCTGCTATGGTTCTCTCCCCCTATCAATTTTGTGGGATTCCTGGAAAAAAAAATTATCAGGCACACATGGTTGTAAGAGATGTAATAGAGATTTCAAATTTGAAATGGCTTTCTGGTTGTATTATTTCGGTGGACCAAATGAAAGCTTTTGATAGGGTTTATCACCCTTTTTTATTTTTGACTTTAAAACACTATGGAGTACCGGAAGTTTTTTTTACAGTGGGTGAAATCTGTTTATCATACTGCTATCACTCACCCTATAATTCAGCTGGAAATAAGAGAGGGGTTTCATATTCCTACAGGGGTTCGACAGGCCCCCATAGCCCATTACTATATGTCTTCACAATCGACACATTAATTTAGTCCTTATCACAGAATCCACGCTGGGAAGGGGTCGGTAGGTCTCCCATCTTGGAAGAATTATATGTACAGGCATATGCCGATATTTTATGCGTTTTTTTTTTCTAAAGTTGAACAGGTAGAAAGTTTTTAGAGTTTATGGACTCTTATGCTTTAATATCCAATTCTAAATTGAATAAACATAAGAGTCAAGGTTTGTTTATTGGGGTAGGCAGTCAGACCGAGCTCCTCTTGCAGGGACTGAGGATTTCAGCCGAGCCGATTAAAATGTTGGGATTGTTATATGGGTCACAGAATTTGCCAGAGCTCAACTGGGAAAAAGCCTTAACTTCTATAGAAGGGAACATACAAATTTGGAAATGATGGAAATTGTCTAAATTGAAAAGGGTACTAGTCATTAAACAATTTATAATTCCAAAGTTATTATATACAGCAATGATATTTCCGTTACCACTAAAATTTGAAACAAAGTTATACAGTTTATATTTCCAGATGATATGGGGTAATAGACTCAATCCTATTAAAAGGCAATACACATATTTAGATAAAGAAAAAGGAGGTTTAGGGATGGTAGATCTGATAATTTTCTTTTCAACATTATTTATAATTACAAATGTTAAGGCGGGATGGGGGAACTTCGACAGACGGATATAAGGTATTAATGAGACAAGTGCTAGGGCAGTATTACTCTGGTTGGCTCACGACTCCTCCTAAACTGATTCCCACATTGTCTATTCCTACTTATTTTTTGCCTATTGCAAAAAAAGTATTTAAATGGGGGTTGTTGGCACACGTCGTGAGGGATAGTACTGGACCACAATTATATACCACAGTGATGCATCACTTATATCCAAGGGAACCAGCTTTTAAGAACTGTTCTTCAAGGTGTTTGAAGGTAGTCTTAAAGAGATTAAATAATCCAAGATTACCGAATTATATGTGGGAAATGTTATGGCTCACGATTTATGGCAGGATTGGGGTTAGGGGGAATGCGAAACATAAAGCCTTACATGAAAGAACTTGTCCTTTTTTGGAGTGTGTGGCACAAGAGGAGACTGTAGAACATTTTTTATTTTATTGTACTTATGCCAGGTCTCTTTGGAAATTCCTAGCCTGGAAATGGAACATGAACTGGTTATTACATATAGATTATGATACATTAGTACTTGGTCATTCTCCTCAGTTCAGAACCAAGTATAATCTAGAGACTTTGCAAATTTTTTGTGGTGCTTTGATATATTACCTATGGCAGGCTAGGTGCCAATGGGTTTTGTATCAAAAATTGATGCCCTATGATACTGTAAAGCTGTTGATTCAAGGGGCCATGAACAGGGTTTATATTCATGATTCAGAATTTTCATCTCCTAGGAAGGTGAAGGAGTGGTGGAAAGGGTTTACAAAGTTTATCAAATACAAATAGGGGAAGAAGGGGAATAAATATTGGACTAAGTACAGGTAGGAACTAAATATAGGAGAACGGTTGGTACATAGGACTGTGGAAATGAATGGTTCCAGCATGACAAAAAATTTATTTTTCAAGTATAATTTATTTTTCTGTTTGTCATTACTTGCTTTAAAGATCATTTTGTGTGACTTAACACTGTTTATAATTGTTTTGTTTTTGTGGTTATGATAATAAAAAAAAAAATCCCCTACTCTTAGTGGGGGGGGGTTGTGATCATTTTTTCTAACACTATGATTTCAATTTGGTGTGTAAATAAGAATTAGGAGATTAGTTAGAAAATGTCTGACTGTAAAACTTTTTTTTTTTTTCTGGCTTGTATAATTTCTGTGCGACTTAACACTGTTTTGGATTTATTTTTCTTTTACTGCAGGATTAGTATATTGTTTTGTGTGATTTAACACTGTTTGTCATTATTTGTTTTTGATGTTATTATAATAAAAAAATTCCCTTACTCTTTTTGATAAGTGATATGGGATCTTTAACATCCACCTGAACTACCACCAATCCAGGCAGATGAGACCTCGGTTTAACGTCTCATCTGAAAGACAGCACCTCAGAAGTGCAGCCCCCCTCTCATGCTGCACTACAGTGTCAGTACTGGGATATTAACCCAAGTGCCAGAAGTGGGAATTGAACCCACAGCCCTCTGATCTCCCGGCCTCAGAGGCATACATACAGGCATTTGTCAATGCTGCATGTTTGCTTGCTGATATTAGCATTGGATGTGCAGGAGTTAGACAGATGTAGAATAGGAATGGCAGTGAAGTATTGAACTCATGCCAAACCCACCTCCACCCTGCAGAGATGGACAGGTATTGGGGTGTGTCTTTGGGTCATCACCCCATAATGCTTATGGCATTTCACCTCACCCTGTCTTGTAGACACAAGTGTTGAGGTGTGTCTTGGGGTGTTCATCTTCACAGTCACGCCATTTCATAAGGACATGCACTGAAATGGGTGCAGTATAGGAGAATGGTGTGAAGTCTGGGGCAGAAGAGTCCAAGGCACACCTCGATGCCTGTCACTAGCTTCAGGGTGGGGTTGGAATGGCATGAGCATTGCACCCGGCAATCCAAAGGCACACACCTGATGTCTGTCAGTCTGTACAGAGTGGGATGTTATGGTTAGAAACCCTAACACCATGGGCACTTGTTGGTATTTGCACTACAAATTTTCAACATGGTCTTTTTGTGACCCCCACCTCATGAAAGCATTTAGGACATCTGCTCATGAACAGTGGTACAGTGATTTTGTTAATGTGTCCCAAACTTCAAGTTCTCACAGTGACCGAACCATTCTGTGCCAGATGTGCGAAAACACAGATCGGGCAGCATGTGAAGAATGGCAGCTGTACCATTCATAGGGAGGTGTGAAGAGATGGCAATGTTGAAAATCTGGAGTGAAAATATTAAAAATGCTTGAACGTCTGAGCGTATGTGGAAATTGCATAGCGCATGCTCATAACAGTCATTTAGTGGAATTATTTCACCACATTTTCAACATAGGCATTTTGTGACCTGTGCTCATGAACACCATCACTATGATTTTCTTAATCTGTCTCAAAGAAAAAATTACTCACCTTAGTAATGTTGTTTCTTCTAATGGAGTCTTGCTATATTATGACAGTAGCAGTTTGATCCAGCTCTAGAACTGCTGCGGAGGTGAAATGGTTAATACCATTCCAAAATAGAACTTTGAGCACAAGCTCTAAGAAGCAGCTCTATCTTTGTAATTTCAAACCTGAACTGTCGGATCTTTACGAGCAAAAACTCACTAAGGTCTGTGTGGAAGCTGTAACCTACACTAGCCAAATGGCTACCTAAATACTAACAACCATTGCTGGTCCCAACACCCAAGACTCAAGTCAGGGGACCAGAACTACTAATACAATTCTAACAACATGAGAATAAAACAACAGTATAATAAAAACACCCCAAACCCCAAAAGGGAGAACGCTAAAGAAGGCACAAAATAGTGCCCACACTAAGTTGCCCGCACCCCACCCAAGTAGAAGTTCTGAGAGGGGCAGGTTGGGGGGGAGGTCATAATATAGCAAGACTCCATTAGAAGAAACAACATTACTAAGGTGAGTAATTTTTTCTTCAAACAACATGAAGTCTTGCTATATTATGACAGTAGCAGACTGCACAGCAGTACCTCCATGGAGGAGGGGCAGAACCTACTTAGGGAATAGGGTCTGAAGAACAGCTGTGCCAAACCGAGCATCTCTCCTGGCCTGGACATCCAGGGAGTAATGCTTGGTGAAAGTGTATACCGTTTTCCAAGTAGCAGCCTGGCATATCTCTAATATAGGGATGTCTCTGGCAGCAGCTAGAGATGCAGCTGTACCCCTGGTAGAGTGAGCCCTCAAGCCAGAGGAGGGATCTCTGCCCAGTTTCTGATAACAAAATTGGATACAAGAGACAATCCACCTGGCAATTGATCTCTTAGTGGCAGATTTGCCTTTCCCAACTTCACCATAGGTAAGGAAAAGTTGGAGGGATTTGAACCTGTGACCTTTGGTATGCTCTATATAGTAACTAAGAGCTCTCTTAACATCCAGGCTCTGCAACCTCCTCTCACCAGAAGAGGAGTGATCAGTGAAAAATACTGGAAGGGAGATAGATTGGTTAAGATGAAAATCTGAAACCACCTTAGGTAAAACTTCCTACTAGTCCTAAGGACTACCTTATCCCTGTGGAAAGAAATAAAAGTCAGTTTCTACTGACAAGGCTTGCAACTCACTTATGCGTCTAGCAGAAGTGATAGCCACCAGAAAACACAGTTTTCCAAGTTAGATACTTAAGCTCTGCAGAAAACAGAGGTTCAAGGGTTGCATTAACTGGGCAATACAAACATTAAAGGTCCCAGGCGAGGGCGGTTCGAAAAGTGCATTAGTATGGAGTAATCCCTTAAAAACTTGGAAAACACAGGGTGAGTGGAAAGAGGGATGACTTTCCTGCTGAAACAAAAGCAGATACAGCTGCCAAATGGACTCTCAGGGTAGCTGGTCTGAGACCCAAGGAATTAAGATGGACCATGTAATCTAATACAATGGGCAAATCAGCAAATTCTGGGGAAATATTTTTCCCAGCACACCAGATGGAAAACCTTTTCCATTTAGAACTATAAGTAGTCCTAGTGGAAGGCTTTCTGGAAGCCTTTAGGATTTTGAGAACACCCTGAGAGAGGTGTAAATCAGCAAACTCTAACTCCTCAAGAGCCAGGCCTTGAGGTTGAGGGATTTGAGGTCCGGATACCAAACCCTTCCCTGGGCACAAGTTAATAGGTTGTGATTCCTGGGGAGGCAAAGGGGAAGATGGATTGTCAGTGACAGAAGGAGTGGGTACCAGGGCTGCCTGGCCCAATCCGGGGCAATCAGACTCACCCTGCAAGGCTGAGATCTGATTTTGACTAATACTTTGAATAGGAGAGGGAAGGGGAGCATAAAGAAACTTCCCCGCCCAATCCAGGAGGAGGGCATCCAGGGGGACTGAGCCCAACACTGGAGGCCTGCAACAGAACAGAGGAAGTTGGTGATTGTCTGGGGCTGCAAAAAGATCTATCTGAGGGGTGCCCCATCTGGCAAAGACTATCCCCAGCACTTGAGGATCCAGGGACCATTCGTGATGGCCCTGGGAAATCCTGCTGAGAGCATCTGCTAGGACATTGTCCTTCCCTGGAAGATGAACTGCTATGAGGGAAGTGTTCAGGGAATAGGCCAGAGACCACAACTTCATTGCCTTGGTGCATAAGGCCGAAGACAGAGTGCCCCCCTGTTTGTTGATGTACCACATTGTTGTGGTGTTGTCTGTTCTGACTTGTATCACCTTGTTGTGGACAGATGCAGAAAATGCTTGAAGAGCTAAAAAGACAGCTCTGAGTTCCAGCAAACTGATGTGGAGCAGAGATTCCTGGGGGGGACCACACTCCCTGAGTGGAAAGGTCGCCCATGTGGGCTCCCCAACCCAGAAGGGAAGCATCTGTAGTGAGAGTCAAATTGTGAGCAGGGGAAATGAAGGGGACCCCCAATCTTAAATTGCTCTGATCCTGCCACCACTGGAGGGCCTGGATCAAGGTTCGAGTCACTGGGACCAACTTGGAAAGGGGGGTCTCTCCTCTGAGACCAATAGGTTCTCAAGTGAAACTGAATGTCTCTCATCTGAAATCTTGCTCCCTGCACAACAGCTGTGGATGCAGCCATGTGCCCCAGGAGCTGCAGAAAGTGTCTTGCTGGTCGAGAGACCTGCAGAGTGAAGGAGGAGGCCAGAGCCACTAAATTCATCACCCTTTCTAAGGGAAGAAAAGCTCTGGCTAGCTTTGTGTCCAACTCTGCCCCTATAAAAGTGAGTACCTGGACTGGTTCCAGAACTGACTTTGGCAGATTTAGCAGAAAGCCCAGGGAGGTGAGAAGCTGCTGGGTGACTTGCAGGTGAGATTTTACCTGTTCTGGGGACTGGCCTACAATGAGCCAATCATCTAGATAGGGAAAAACAGCAATCCTTTGCCTCCTTAAGTGAGCCACTGCCACTGCCAGACACTTTGTGAATACCCTTGGGGCAGAGGTGAGGCCGAAGGGCATTGCTCTGAACTGGTAATGACCTGAGGGTAGTTCGAATCTGAGGTACTTTCGATGGGAGCTTCTGATTAGGACATGGAAATAGGCATCCTTGAGGTCCAGGGAGACTAACCAGTCCCCTGGCCTTAGGGAGGGTAAAATCATTGCCAGAGTTACCATTTTGAACTTTGGTTTCAAAAGATGCTTGTTCAGATATCTGAGGTCTAATATGGGCCGCCATTCTCCTGTCTTTTTTGGGGTAAGGAAGTATCTGGAATACAGACCCCTGCCCTGGTGCAGGGGAGGAACCCTTTCCACTGCTCTGAGAGCCAACAGGGTTGAGATCTCTGCTTCTAGAGCAAGGGTCTCTGAAGCACTTGCAGGTAGAAAAATCTGGTTCTCAACTTGGGGAACTTTTGAAGCTGAGAACCAGACCCTGGCTTACTACTTCCAGAACCCACTTGTCTGAGGTTAAAGAAGCCCAGTTCTGACTGAAGTAAGCCAGCCTGCCCCACCGGTAAGGAGAATCAGCCCTGGGCACCCCATCAGGGTGCCTGCTTAGCAGGTGCTTTAGGCTGAGGGGTGGGAGCAGGCCTGCCCACCCCTCGTCCGCCTCTGCCTCTGAAGAAGCCCCTCTGAGCATAGGCAGAGGAGGCCTGAGTCTGATAAAAAGGCCTGTGAAAAGGCCTACCCCTGCCCCTGGGGGTATGCCTCTGGGGAGTGGCTTGCCACTCCTTAGCTTGGGCACTTTTGTAAGTAGTCCTATATTCATCCATCTTTTTCATATAATTCTCTGTCTGCTCCCCAAACAGAGAATTTCCCACCACAGGAAAATCCATAGCCTTAGTCTGGGTATCCTGTGACAGGCTAGTACACCTGAGCCAGGCCAACCTACGAAAAGCTACAGATGTGGCCATGACCCTAGAGGAAGCATCATTAACATCCACAGCAGCATGAAACTGTACCTTAGAAGCCTCAATGCCATCAGCAGCCACCTGTTCTAGTTCCCTAGCCAGCTGGCCATGGGCTTGCTTGGCTAATTCCATAATAGTATCCCATCTAGATTTCTGATACCTAACTACATAAGCCATATAATTTGCTTGCCTGCATCCCAGAGAGGCTGCCATATACTGTTCTTTCACCATGGCGTCAACCTTCCTGGAATCCTTGTCAGGAGGATGTGAAGCCAGGGGAATGTTAGCTTTATCACAGGCTGCAGCCTGAACTACCCCAACATGACTGCATTGCTGAGAAAGGAATTCTGTATCAGGACCTGACAATGTGTACCTTCTGTCCATCTTTTATTTACAGGAGGCACAGAATTAGAGCTTTTAAAATTTTTATTGTTTGCTTCCTAAAAGACTTATGCAAAGGAATAGACAATCTCCTAGACTCTGGAATATCCATCATTTCTACAAAATCAGGCTCCTCTTGCTCATCCACAGCTTCTTCCAAGAGAAGCTGGAGGTTTCAGCAACTTTTTGTAAAACATAAATGAGATGGGGACTCAGATAGCATAGGGGGAGATTCTAAAGGTCTGTCTGGGGAAATGTCTGGTTCAATGGGCACACCCAGACCTTCCCAGCCACATTCATACTGTTCATAATCATCCTCCCCCTCCTCTGGTTCATAAAACTCCTCAACATCATATTCCTGAAGCACTGGAACCGGACGAACTGACCTTTTGCCAGATAGTGGCGGTTCGGACGGAACCTGAGACAGTGACTGGACAATTTGTATGGCTTTTGTTATCTCTGTAGCAGTTGGAGAAGGGATTTTAGGCTCCAAACCTGCTGACTTTCTTGTTTTCTTTACTGGAACTGGTTCCTCAGAACCAGCTTTTCTTTTGCCCAAGGAAGTCTCGCTCTGGTCAGAGGGCACTCCCTCCGGTTCAGTTGGCACCGGACCGGGCTGGCCATCCGGGTCAGTGGACTTTTTGGCCTCTGGTTCCCTGAGCCTGCCCAATCTCTTTTCCAGGGTGGCTGCAGGGAAATTCTTACATATCTGGCAGTCTGACTGGAGGTGGTCAAACCCCAGACAATAGACACATGTGGTGTGTTGGTCAGCCTTGGCAAAGGCTTCCCCACAGACATCACAGTGTTGAAACCCAGTGGGCCCGGTTTTTCTTTTGGGTTTCTCAGACATAATGCCAGCCTAACCAGAAAACTTGCCCTTTAAACGGCAGTGCCAGGCAAGACACCCTTATCGGTTCCCAACCGTGTTACGGGTATTGGAAAAAAACGTAATAAAATCCGGTTTTTAGAACCGATAAGAACCGGGAACCGCACTCTAAAATGTTAAACTTTAAAATTAATGAGTTTTAAACCCAGCTGATTGGTTCAAAACCGAACCGATAAACTTACAAGTTCCACACAGACAAAACCTTTTAATTACTTACGATTACCACAGACAGAGCTTGAACCGAACGGTTTTGCTGTTAAAATAAAACTATTCTCGGTTGAATCAGACCGAGAAAACACTGTTTAAACCGAGAAATGAACCGAGCAGAAGGAAAAATCTCCGGAGCGACTGTTCACTGAGGCGGAGTAAAGAATCTGACAGTTCAGGTTTGAAATTATACAGATAGAGCTGCTTCTTAGAGCTCGTGCTCAAAGTTCTATTTTGGAATGGTATTAACCATTTCACCTCCGGAGCAGTTCTAGAGCTGGATCAAACTGCTACTGTCATAATATAGCAAGACTTCATGTTGTTTGAACATTGATTTCTCACAGCGACCGTGCCACTGTACAAACACATTTCGGGCAGGATGTGAAAAATTACAGCTGTACTGTTCATAAGGAGGTGTGCAAACTGGACAATGTTGAAAATTCTGAGTGGAAATATTACACATTTTTAAAGTTACGAGTGTGCGTGAAAAGTGGGCAGTGCACACTCGTAACATAATAATCACTTTATGGACTTTTGTCACCAAATTTTCAACATAGGCATTTTAGGACCTCTACCCATGAACAGTGTGACTGTGATTTTCTTAATCTGTCCTGGACACTGATTTCCCAAAGCATCCATGCTATTCTGCGACGGAAGTACGAAAACACATTTTGGCCAGGATGTGAAAAATGACAGCTATACTGTTCATAAGGAGGTGTAAAAAAATGCCAGTGTTGAAAATCTGGAGTGAAAATATTACAAATTTACGAAGTTATGAAGGTACGTGGAAACTGCACAATGCACTCTTGTAGCAGTCATTTTATGGAATTTTTTCACAAAATTTGCAACATAGGCTTTTTGAGAGGCCACCTCATGAACAGTGGCACTGTCATTTTGTTAATCAGTCCCAAAAGGTGATTCTATACAGTGACCGTGAAATCACCTTTCGGGACTGAATAACACCATGACAGTGACTGAATTCACAAGGAGGGGTCCCAAGAACTCCATGTTTAAAATTTGGTGTCAAAAGTCAAAAAAGTGGCCAAGATGTCCACATAAGTTGAAAACCCCCATTTATGTCATTATACAGCTTACCCGTATTTCTTCAGTTCACGGTTGGCTTTGAAGAGTGCAGACGTGTTCCCGGTCCACCGAAGATCATTGCACTGGGCTCTGGAAGCAAGTATGGGGTGAGGGGGGTGTGTGGGGAGGTGGGATGCGCAGATGGTGGGTGCAGGTTGGGGGAGGGGACATGAGAGACAGCGAGGGACTGTTTTCTTTTTTTACAGGTTAAAAAAAAAGACAACGCAGGATACTTTTGGCATGCTGGGGTGGGCTCCCAGGGTGCCACCTAGGTGTTTTTTGGCAGGGGGCTGGAGCTGATGGGGATTGGGCAGCCCCATCGGCCATAGAATGTGCTGAGGGGGGGCGCATGAGCCGAGGGTGATTGGGCACCTCCCTCAGCACACAACAAATGGGGGAAAGCACATTATGCCGACAGAGATTGGGCTACCCCATTGGCAAATGAACTGGGGATGCAGCATGCCAACAGGGGTATTGGGCATCATCAGCTTTAATGGGGACTGTGAGAGGTGGTGGCTGTCCATCGGCTTCTGTGGGGACTGTGAGAGGCTCACAGAGAAGCCGTCACCATGTTTATTGAAAGGAGACACAAGACAATGCAGCTGTAATTCATTGCTGCAGTCAGGGACCGCCTGATGACGGGGCGCTCCTGGATTACAGCGGTGAGTTTGTTTCAAGTTGGTGGCAAACTACACTATTGCTGTCATGGACAGAGTGATCCTCTATTGGTGCCACACATACCAGCCCCAAAAATGGGCTGCTGGCATTAGCAACAACACTGCCTCACCTCCACAACTCGCTACTGCAGCAAGCTGCCCCAATATGTTTCCTGCACATGCGTGTAAGCAAGCAAAAAACGATAACAAAACATTACATTTTTGAAAGTTGTCCCAATGACATCAGGGGGCTCTTTAAGAATGGGTCCTGGCCACAATCACCCCTTGTTACAGGAAAGAAGAAAAGGAAGGAAAATGTATAAAACAACCTGGGCATCTGGGTGCTGGGAGAAGGAGGAAGTTCCCTAGAGGAGTTAAAGTCAGAGTTAAGGGAAGAGGAAGATGTCCACTCAGAGAATGACCACCCTCACAGAGAGGAGGAAGGTCTCCACCTGGCTACGATTGGCAGTCCTGCTGGGATCTGGCAATAGGAGCCTTTGGGCAGGCATGGACCTTTGATGGAAAAGCAGCTAATTGAGTGTCTCATTTGCCACACTGGTTAACTGGCTACCATGCTAATTCCTCCCTCAGCCTTGATGGCATACATCCTCCACTACAGCAAGGCAATTGTCTGCTAGACTTTGCAGCTTACTCCCAGCTCTCAAGCATAGAGGGCATTGAATCAAACTCATCAAGCATGATCCAGAGTCAGTGACACGAGGTACTGTGCAAGCAATGACTAATATGAAACTTTTTAACTTGATTAGTCCTTCTGTTTGGTGCATTTAGCAGGCAAGGGATTTGTGTTTGCATGAAGCCACACAGAAATTGGTTCCATGAATTGGGATGCTGGTGTTGGTCTCAGTTCTTCAGACAGCATTTAGCAACACCAACATCTGGTACAGCCAGAGCACCAATGAACACACTTTCATTTAAATGCTATTTGGTCACTCAGAAATCAAGACTATGCTTGCTTGAGGTGCTGTTGAAGATCAGTGAAGCTGGCTGTCATCAGGAACTTCTACAACTGTTTCTTTTTACACAACTTCGCCGCTCTGTGACTGTTCAGTCTCACTGGGGTTGCCAATATCTGTAGTAAACTGGTCTCTCCCAGACTCAGCCTGTCAGTGTTACCAACTTTCTCAAACCCTTCAGATGCCTGCAAGGGTAATCAGTACCTGCCTAAAGGCCCCCACTGTGGACCTTGGAACCCCATGGCGCCATATAGGTTATGCGTCCTTTCTACTTGACACCATTCTGACAGGTGCTGTTTTGACCGCACTGTTCAGCTGGAACTATTTAGCTTACACTATTGTAACCTGGTAGGCCTGATACCACTCACCATAGACACTCTCTCAGGGTATCTCTCTAGGTCTGTGTCCCTCCAGAGTCACTCCTCATACAGTATAGCACTCCTTGCTCATGGGCAAACAACCCACCCCTCTCTGTCACAGATAAGAACTCTCTACTTTAGAAACAGAACATGGTAACTATAGTCACCTCTTCAAAGGTGGAAATAGTTTTTGTCAAGTATATATCAGTTAGCTATACTTGAAATGACTCAGAAACATGAAGTACATGAAAAAATAACATTTGTAATACCTCAGGATATTTACACATATAATACAGGATACCACATGAAGACTATGGTGAACAGTAATTTGACAGAAATAGAAAGAAAATGGTTTTGCACACAGCAGAAAGAAACACAGAAACAAATCTTACTGTGCTTTCTAATATTCCAAAAGTATAGAGGTTTACCTGTGCAGGACCCCTTGGTAAATCAGGGCAAATTTGAACCATAGATGTTAACTGTTCAGAATCTCAGCCTGACTAGCCCTTTCAGGCTCTGCCAGACCTTAAGACCCTCCAGCTGCCCCCTCCATGACACATCATCTAGTATGCCACTCTGACATCACAGAGTCAACATTTGTGTGTCTTCAGACTTTATTTATACAAAGACATATGATTTTTAACCCAAGTTCTGGCTAGTACAGCATGATTGACTCCTCCATGAAATGAGAAAGGATTGTCGATGCTTCCATTTACTTGGTCAAAGAGATTATAATCACTCTCTGGAGACAGCTGGTCTGTAGGTGTCAGTATGGCTTAGTTGGTAGCACATCTGCCTCTGGCCAGAAGGTCGTGGGTTCTAGTCCCACACCAAGATTGGGCTCATATGATTGCTTGCTACCTGCTTATAAATTATGTGGCCCTGGTAAAAGGGTCACTTATACAATGTAATTGCCATTGCATGTCTTAGTCTATTTATTCCGAATGTATATGTATATTTTACCTATTACTGCTCACGATAGACTATCTATGTTCTTCTAGCTATCTTGATACTCTGTACATTGTCCCTTTTGTTGTTATATACCCTGTTTGAAACTGTATTTTCATTGTACTCTCCCGGGTCGTACCTGAAAATAGGCAAACAGCTTGTCTAGTGTACTTACCTGGTCAACAAAAGCTAAATAACTATCCAAATGCTGGCACCTGAGTGCAGTATTGGGGGTGCTGTACTGTTGGGGTGTGCCGTCCTTGAGATGAGTTGTTCAACTGAGGTCCCTTCTACCCATTTCTGGTGCTGTCCTGGTAGAGGTAAAAGAATCAAAGGCACTTTTTGTAAGAGTAGAGGACTTCCCCCGGTGTCCTGACCAACATTCTCCTTCCCCAAAAAATCAGCTCATACAACTGTCCAAGGCTATGTGTGGGTGTTGATGTGCAAAATGGGTGCCACTACACATTCAATCACTTCACTACCAGTCTAGTAGTGCTTGTACAATGTATTCTAACTGATACCCATACAGAAATAAATAATTAAAAAAAAGAGTTACAGGCATACATTGCAAGTTGTTACAACATCTAACTCATATGCCAGTTTCCGGATTTTCTGAACATTGTACAAAATACATATTTTTTCACTGGTGCCGAAAACTGCAAAATTAGTCAAAAAGAATTTAAGGGCTAAAATAGTGAAAAGATAGCCAGGAAAAAGCACAGCAATGCATCATAGTAAACAGATCAGAAAAATCTCACATTGTTTAGGGAGACTCCAGTACTTTTTAGTTTTATTCATCTTATTTTTGTTGGGTAAATATCTGATCTAAAAGCAAAATAGTTGGTGCAAGGAATTGTAAAATTAGGCTAAAAACTTTTAATAATGAATGTTGCAGACTTTTATAGCAGGTTACGTAGAAGTATGAAATATAGTGCACAGAAGAATTTTAAAACGTATATGGTGCAGAAAACTGGCATGTGTAATTCAATTGCTAAGTTTACCTATAGGGTGCTGTGTCCGTTTGAATAAATGCTGAGTCTGCAAATTATGGTTCACATGTTAGCCTCTGTTTCTATCATTCTACCAGAGGCAGGCACCAAGCATGTTTAACACCCTTCTCCTCCCACTAGGTGGGGTTAAATGTTACTAAGTTTCTTGAGAACTTGTGTTTAGACCTCCTAGGGATAATAGCTAGTGCTCATTAAGAGAAGCTTAAGGGTACAAATAGAGAAGACAAAACAACAAACCAGGCTAACATCAGCTAGAGAGGACCAGACATTTTGTGGTCTTGGTCCCTTAGGGGACTTGAGAGAATGAGGAGGTTTCCCAGGAGCCCAAGATAGACTAGTCTGGGGCTTATGCCTTGTGTGAAGCCTGGAGAGGTGACATGCCTGATGTGAAGTGCCTGTGGAGTCAATGATAGCCACATGGACCAGAGCGGGGCTAAGCTCCTGACCAGATGCCTTGGAAGGGATGAATATTCCCCCTAGCTATGACCTGAAGGGTGTCCTGGTTTTAAGGCTAACAAAGATAACTGTTTGGATAATGTCTAGGTCTTTGGGACCTGAAGAGAACTGTGGGTAATTCTCAATAGGTGCTGCATCCACCCCAGCAACTGTTGCTGACCCAGGGGCAATCAATCAATCAAAATATTTATTTATCCAGGCAAACACCATTGAGCAAGCTCATTTACAAGGTGGACCTGCATCACACAAGGTTGAAATACAATGTATTTATGTACAGGCAGGAGGACAAAACATGTATATACATAATAAACAAGCTATGTGATAATAAGATAAGCAGTGTAATATTTGAGCACATATGTATTTAGCTAGAATTAATACATTATCATGTTCAGGGAAGGAAAGAAAAGGGATATTGGTTTGGGAGCTATAAAGAGAGGAGGATGCAGTAACAATATTAACAGAAACCTCACACAAACCGCAGGTATCAAGGGGAAAGAAAGTGGAAGGGGCATGGGTGGGAGTGATGCAGAGAGTGAAAACTCAGGTCGGCTAGGGGTTGGGAACACAGAAGTAGCATCAGGGTGGGAGTTACGGTACAGGGTTCCTAAATGGTAACGCTTGTGGAGGGCAAGGAGAATTGCAAAGGGTGGATAGTACATAAGTGGAGAGTGGTTAGAGATGGTAGAAACAGCAGCATACTTCTGTGACCATTTTGGCATACAAGATCTTGAATACTGCAAGACTAATTGGGGACCTTAATTTCAAGGATTTCTGCAGCTTATTCCAGAGAGTCAGCAGTGAGAAGCCTATGGCCGCTCTCCCAAAGCGTGTGCAGACCCTAGGAACCTTCAAGGAAATTATGGAGCAGCTCCTTAGGGAATAGTTTCAGAGCCTGCTTAGAGGCAGTAAGTCAATAATATACTGTGGTAGTTTACCTGTAACAGCTCTGAATGTCCATACAGCTGCATTTCTATTTCGCCTGTATTGTAGGGAGGTCCACCTCACGGCAGCATATAAGGAGCAGTGGTGGGTGGAGAAGGGGAGACCGGTAATGAATCACAATGCTCTGTGGTATAGTACATCTAGTTTTCCCAGATATGAGGCGTTGCATTGGCTATAAATGAAGACGGCATAGTCAATTAAGGAGATGAAAGTGGACTGGACAAGCTGTCTTTTTGCCTCTGTGGTTAGAAGGCGGTTTATCCAATAGAAGAGACCAAGCCTCTGCCTCAGTTTTTTCAGCAGTTCCTCCAAGTGACCCACAAAGGAGAGTTTGTGGTCTAGCCAGACCCCAAGGTATTTGAACTTCATTACAAACTCCCAGTTTTCACCTAATAAGGTAGTGATAGGGGTAGGGTAGCAATAATAGCAGGGTGTACCATGTGGTTGCCAGGTAAAAGTATCATTGTCTTTGTTTTCTTGGCATTGAGGAGCAACTTTTTGCTAAGAAGCTGGTGTTGCAAGATATTAACTCATAATACCCTGGGCAGCCATTTTGTAGCAGAAGAATCATTGGATGGTTCGGACTTCATACGGGACTATTGGGTACAATGAGTTAAAGTCCAATTGCAAGTTTTCACAGGCAGCTTCAGGTGATGACCGGCTTAGGTAGAGTACTGTATCATCTGCAAACAGGTGTATGTTGACCTCCTTAATGCCAATATCTACGCTGTTAATTTATATAGTGAATAAGAGTGGTCCCAGGACAGAGCCCTGTGGGACACCTCTGATTAACAGTTTGAGGGAGGAAAGCTCTCCCTCTGCCTTGACCTGCTGGTGCCTATCCATTAGATAATCATGGAACCAGTCCAGTGAAGTAGTGTCAAGACCCAAGGCTTTTAATGAAGAAAGAAGCAGACAATGGTCGACAGTGTTGAATGCCTTACTGAGGTCTAGGAAAACAGCACAGACAAACTTTTTATTGTCTAGATCACGCTGCCAATCATTTGTTACCTTAGCCAGCGCCGCAACTGTACTATGGTTAGCTCAGAAACCTGACTGTATTGGGTTTAAAAAGTTTGTGTTTATTAGGAAAGCTCTCAGCTGGGCATTCAGAATTTTTTCTAAAAGTTTTGATAGAATAGGGAGAAGCGAAATTGGCCTGTAATTATTTAGGTCACAGGGATCCCCGGATTTAAAAAACTGTATGATGTGAGCAGTTTTCCATAGATTGGGGTGAGACCCTTGAGACAGTGACAGATTAAATAGGCGAGTAATTGGCACAGCTAGAACATGCCAGGCAATCTTAAGGTAGTAGGGGGTCAAGCAAATCCGCGCTGGTGCTTTTCTTGGTGTCCAACTTCAGGAGAAGGTCTTCAACCTCTTTCAAAGAGACAGGTGAGAAGGAAAAGGCGACACTTGTTAGACTGGATTCAGGGGGCAGTACAGTCATCTGTAGTAAAGTAGTGCAGTAAAGGAGTATTGATTCACCCAGCTATGTGCATCTGGTCTAATCATTTAGGAAATGAACTAACTGTTGCCTACGGGTAACCAGTTACTTCACAGGTGAGGACTGCACTCTGAATCTGGAGCTACTGTGTTGAAACCACCCACAGCTGTACCCAGGGAAGGAAGAGTAATCTGGATATGGATGAATCAATTGGCAGACCTATCAGAGGGAAGACCATCCTACAGCACAGCATTCACAGAGGGCCACCCACTCTTAGACCCATGGTGTACAGTAAATACAAATGTTCATGAAATGCACCCCTCCCTGAGAGCCATGTTCTCTCTCCAGAAGTCCCTTAGACTAGGGAGGGGGGTCATTACACTTGTACTAGTTATGGAAGAAAGGGGATCTAGAGAAGCCATAAACAAAGTGTGAGTACCAGTGCCACACAGGGTTTTTATACCAGAGAAGTTATGATGCCTCTGTAACACTTGTGGCGCAGGGAGGGTGCACTGCAAACAGGGTGGCTAACCTGTTGAATCATTCAGAATACAAAAATATAGCTCAAGAGCCACTACAGTGCATGTTATATAAAATAACACGTTAAGTCTGAAGAGTATGGCACTCACAAAGCCCACTCTGACCACTTAGGATGAGCCTTAAAAAAGCATGCAGTTACTACACAAAACGTTGGTCTTTCGGAGGTACCGTTGTTGCTGCTTGTCTTTGTCCATTTTTGGAATCAATAAAGTGATACTGGGAAATCACATCCAACGTGGTCAGACTGGACTTCATAAGTGCCATACTCTTTGGCTTTAACCTGCTAAATCATGACATTTAATCACATGAAACAGAAAGAATTAGCAGGCGCTCAGGAGTAAGCATGTCTAATGCAACTATCGCAGCATAATAATGTGCTATACGGCACTATGTGCCAGTCACCACAAGCAAGAAAAAACATGCCCCTATTCACCCCAGTGCTTCACCCTGAAGCCAGAGCTTCACTGGGGGCACCCAAGGGGCAAGCAGTTTGGCAACTTTATTTTTGCTTGTTTTAAACTGGATAAACTGGCACAGATTACGTGTCACCATTTTTTGCACAGGAGATTATATAATGACAACGCACTTGATGTAGGAGCTAGCATCTGTTAGGTGGTGAACCCCTCTAATTTTACGGAATAAAACAATATATGCTCCTAAGATTCATGTTTCCTGTTGCTTGTAGGGATTGTCACATAGCAATGTACAGCAGCATTAAGTTGTGATAGTTTTGTCAGAAATGCTTATCTCTGAGTATCTCCTGACACTAACTGCCTCCACCCTTCACTGCTAGATCAAATAGATATCATATACCAGACGTCACCCTAGTCCTGGAGCACCCTTACATATCTATGGAGGTCTTGTGGCTACATTAGCAATTATAGCTTCCCCCCCTTACTGGGGTGGGGGGTGTCACAAACGCATTCCGCAGGTCAGGCCCTCTGCTCCCACAGTGCCAACCCCTGAGCGCAGTAATGTGAACAGATAACAGACAGGGTAACCCTCCTGTCTGCTTGTGGGTCAGAATCACCTTTGGTCTACAGTTCTGGGGGAATTCAAACTGTGAACCTTATGCTAGTTTACCCAAATGTACAGGCTCAGATAATATTCTTTTCGGTGGGATGCAATATATCTTTCGCCTAAGGGCACCTTTCCAGGTATCCAAAATGATCCCTTTCAAACTCTATAAAAAGACCTTAGGTATATTCTTACCTTTTCCCAGTTTAGTAATACCATCAAGCTTTTGAACAGTTTTTGTCAGTCTTAACCCGCTATATGTCACATGCAAAAAAGAACTGGCAGACCCACCCAGTCTTTCAAAATAAAGATTTTACTAAAGATGATTAAAAATATGAAAAATGTAAACACAGAACACTATATCAAAGAGCATACAATCACGTAAAAGAAAACAGGGAAAAGTACCAAACAAAAATTCCTACCACAGTACATTCGGACTTTTTCTATCTAATGTATTACCTCTATAGTGCTTATAGTTATATCAGACAGCTGTGTCTGTCTAGAGTCCCAGGATGGTGTATATATATCTCAAAAACAGTCTGGACACAGTATTAGTTTAAACTGTGTCTCTCCACACCCCTTCCATGAGTCATCTAGTGCCCCCTTTTAGAATATAAAAAAAATACAAACATGCTGTCCTATCAGGAGGTATTTTAAATAAGGTGACATCAGCAAAAACTCATTTCCCAAATTATAAGTCTTCGATTTCCCAGTTCCTTCTCCCAAGGCATTTCAAAGGGTTTACTTGATTTGCTTGGTTTATTGGGACAAGAGAAGGCCGAAGCCCATTGAGAATGTCCCCCACTACTGTAGTGGGCAATTATGTAATTAGTACCCATTTATAGAACCATATCATTAGATGCAATCCACAGGTCAAGATCCCTCTTAATGGAATCTATGGATATGCAGTCAACTAGATGTTGGGGAAGATTGTTCCATAATCTTGGTGCTCTAACAGTAAAATAATTTTATCTCTTATTAGTCCTGGCTTAAAGTACATCCAACTGTTTATTATGCAGTCGAGGTGAGGTTCTTCTAACAGAGAATTTTAGGCCACATTGGTCCATTAATTCAGTGGATGATAGGATTTTATATAAAAACAACAAATCACCTTTGATGCTCCTATTTTGCAGTGAGTGAAGCCTAATTTCATGGAGTCTTTCATGGTATTCTCTGTGGGCCAGTCGGAGAACTAGTTTAGTAGCCCTTCTCTGGATTCTCTCAATCCTTTCAATGTCTTGTTTAAGATACGGACTCCAAAAGGGTGACCCGTAATCTGAATAAGGTCTAATGTGAGTTCTGAACAAGGGAATAATACATTCTTGTGTTCTAGTAACAAAAGTTCTTTTAATTCTAGTTAAAAGTGCATTCGATATGCTGGCTATTTTTATACAATGATCAGTTGATGATAATTTATTTACAATAATACCAAGGTCCCCCTCAGAGATAGATACTCTAAGTGGAGTATTGTTTAATATATAAGTTTGCCTTGGGTTATTGTTTCCAAAGTGAAGGACAGTACACTTATCAGAATTAAGTGACATACCATTCATCAATGCCCAATTTTCGACAAGTTTAAGTTTATTAACAAGTCTGGCCCTATCAAATGATGAATAAACTATACCACCCAACTTGGTATCATCCACAAATTTAAGTAACAAATTATTGGAGCTAATCTGCATATCACTGATATATATGTTGAACAATGTGGGTTCCAGGACCAAGCCTTGAGGGAATCCACTGGTCACATCCCCAGTTTCAGAAAGGGATTCGTTGACCCTTACACGTTGGGTTCTATTAGACAGCCAACTGGCAATCCATCTAACCAAAATATTGGAAAACCCCATTTTCATCAGTTTATCCAAGAGTTTACCCTGTGGAACTTGGTCAAGTGCCCTACTAAAATCAAGCAAAATGATGTCCATTGGTTCTCCTCTATCCAGTCCTTGACTTATGTAATTATAAAAGGAGACTAGGTTAGTAGTACATGAAAACTGCTGCTGAAACCCATGTTGAGTTGGATCTATCAAATTCTTCAAAATTACTTCTTGTTCCAAGAAGTGTTTGACGAATTTTTCCATTAGCTTACTTATAAAAAAGGTTAAACTAATGGGACGATAGTTTACGGGTTTGGAATGATCGCCCTTTTTGAATATGGGAAGCTCTATTGCTGTTGTCCAATCTTGGGGGATAAGACCTTGTTGAAGGGATTTATTGAATATAATGGTTAATGGTATGGCTATAGCATAGGTTGTTTTTAATAGAAATTTCGGATCAATATCATCAGGGCCTGGGCTGGATGATTTTTTATTTTTTAAAGTTTGCAAAATCATTAAGGTTTTATTTACAGAAATATTATAGGATGATGTTAGATTTAATGAGGGGATGTTATTTGTTGGATCATCTTTTATTGAAAATATTGAACAAAACTGTGCATTGAAAGTATCAGCTATCTCTTTGTCATCAATAATTAAAGCATTATTAGCTGTAATGGGGCCTAGACATCTATTATCCATTTTTTTTATTATTGAGATATGAGTGTAAGGATTTATAACTATCCTTATGATGTGACAAACAAAACTCTAATTTCTTTTTAGCCTGTTGAATGCTAGATTTTACAAGTTTTAAAGCATGTTTATATTTGTGGAGGGCTTTAACTTTATTTATTCCCACACTACTCTTTAGGGCAGTAAATAGCCTTTTCTTTTTTTTTTTATTTATTAATTTCTGAATATTGTTGTTAAACCAGAGTGGAATCTTCCCTTTTCTATTATATTTCTTTTTTTTTGGAACATATAGGGATTCCAGATTGTGAATAGATGTTTTTAAATAATCCCATGACTCTTCAACAGAGAGAGGTTCTAAAAGTGTTACCCGTGGAGTGTTGTAAAGACGATCATTTATGGCAGTAAAGTCAGCATTATCGTAATTCATAAATTCAACACCTCTTGGACATTGCCTAGTACTAAGAAGTAATTTGAATGAAAGTGAATAATGATCACTTGAGCCCAAGGGGTCCCCAGTACTAACATTTTGTATAGCACTTCCTATATTTGTTACTACTAAGTCCAGGATATTCATACCCTGAGTAGGTTCTGTAACAAGTTGTTCAAGGCCATGATCGACAATAAGTGAGATCAACTCTCCCCCCCCCCAAGGAGATTTTCCTGTAAGGGATTCCCAGTTAATAGTAGGCATATTGAAATCTCCTAAAACCAGGATGTTACCTTGGGAGGCCATATCAGAAATCTCATTTATTAATGTATAGGTATAATCAATAGTGGCTAAAGGGGGTCTGTAGTATGTACCCACTAGAACTTGGGGTTGGACTTTTATTTGTATATTAACCCAAAGAGATTCAATGACGTTAGATGAAGTAAGTTGAAAAGAGGTAATGTCCTCCCTGACATAAAGGCAGACACCACCACCTATTTTATCTAAACGATCATTATGAAACAGTTTACAGCAAGGGAGTCATTTTATCCATTCCCACCATGTCTCAGTTATTGATATAATTCCATATTTAGACATCTGGCTTCCAGTTTGGCCATTTTAGTCAGATTTAAAGATCTAGCATTAAGTGAAATAACCTTAAAGGGAGTAGTATGATTTCCTGATTTAATTAGAGAATCAAGTACTAGCTTGTTCTCCCCCTGATCTACTAGTTTAAAAGTAAATTGATTGCATGGTTTACACCTTTGCCCAGTAGAGTGCTACCTCTTCTGTTAAGATACAATCTGTCCCAACAGTATAGTATGGCTTTATCGTGAAATTGTTCCCAGTTTGTTAGGCAAAGAATACCCTGACTAAGGCACCATCTCCTTAACCAATTATTGAATGTTTTTATTTTATAATTTATATAATTGGATGCCCTAGGAATTGGGAGAATTTCTGAAAACCAAACAAGACTGTCTTTTTTGGCCAACAAAT
This sequence comes from Neoceratodus forsteri, assembly GCA_016271365.2. Classification (NCBI taxonomy): domain Eukaryota; kingdom Metazoa; phylum Chordata; order Ceratodontiformes; family Ceratodontidae; genus Neoceratodus; species Neoceratodus forsteri. The sequence goes on along the minus strand of CM028130.1, from coordinate 560,801,903 downwards.
TATTGAGTGCAACAATATCTTGTTTAAAACTCTTCACAATAACCCTTGTAATATCGTTAGTCCCGGCGTGGATGACAAATACTGAATTTTGTGTAGCCCCCACCAACTCTTGCTTCCCTTAAACTGGAGCAAGTGCGATTAACCTGGTCCATGTTACACACGGTCTGATCGATATGCTTAATAATGGAATTCCTGAGTACATAAATCTGCTTACAAGTTTGAAGGTGGCTAGAATTATCATTTGAAAGCACTGGTTTAACCTCCTTAGAAGTACTTAAGTTACCCCTGTCTGATAATGAAGAACTTCAGGGGAGGTTTTATTCATTGGTTTAACCTCCCAAGAAGTATTTAGGTTACTTCCTGTCTGATAATGAAAAACTTCAGGGGAGATTTTATTCGCTACAGACTCATCTATGTGTGATTGTATAATGGAGCCAGAAGAGTAATTATCTGCTAATGCCTGATTAATATCTGACTGTGAATCATTCAGATTTTCACTTAGGGCCTCAAATCTATTATGTAGAAGGTTTTATAGCTTTTTAACACCAGTTGATATTAAATGTTCTTCCTCTTAAGACATCATAAAAGTTTATGATTTTCATCCTCTGGCAGACTCAAAGTCCCATTTCATTTCCACTTCAAAGAAGCAACAGGTCATAAAAAGGCCATAAAATGCAATGTCTCAAGGAAGTTAATTACATTACAGTGATCTCCTGGTTTAATATATATCCCATCATTTCACTGAAACCTGGTTTTTGGGGGGGGCACCAAGGAGCACAGACTGTCTTATGCAAGACAGTCACAAAGTTGTAGAAGTTATAAATATCATAGAACAATCATAACCAGCTGGCCAAGCATCACAGGGGGTGTTATCCTGTGCATTTTGTTTCCTTGTATTGTATTTATTTTACTTCGGAGAGTACTGCGTTAAATTACCACGTTAAGTTTGGGGCCACCTACTGACACAGTGGAAGTATGCTGCATGTTTGTACCAGTGCCTCAAGTTCAGGTAAGCACTCAGGGACCTGAGATGATGTACATCCAGGGCTTGGGAGTGTGGTCAAGTGCAGCACAAGCCAGTTGGGGAGGGAGATGTGGAGATTCTGGCATCATACTGACCCCCTCACTGTGACCCAGTTTTGTGGGGAGGACTCAAGGACGTGGGATCAGGTGCAGCCAAGGTTGGATCAGGTACAGCCAAGGTTGGGAAGTGCTGCAGAGTATAACAAAGGCCAGCCTGGGGAAGTAGCTGTCTGGGTTTCAGTTGTCACACTTGGACAGCTGGTTCTGATTCCTGTATCATTTTTTGTAAATATAAAAAAAAAAGTGTGATGGACTGTCTGGCAGGAGGAAATGCTGGCTTGCTGAAACTGACACATCAACCCCCCCCCCAGGGATAAGTTCAAAGGACAGGAGGTAGCTTAAAATGCAGAGATCGGAGGTGCAATTATCTTGTTAGTTTGCTTTGAAGGCAGGAACCAAGATATCCATTTTATAATGCTGTCAGGGAAAGCCTTTGATTTGCACTAGGTGTAATGAAAAAGGACATATGCATGTGGTTGGACTTTCTCAGAAGGAAGCCAGCTAAATACATCAAAGAGACTTTGATGTCTGGGTAAAGCAGGTCCCAGACTAAATTAGGAAAGTCTAATAAGCATTTGCTTGGAGTATACAGGGAATTACATCAAAGAGACTTTTGATGTCTGGGTGAAGCAGATCACAGACCAGTTTTGACCAGTCATAAAGAGAGGCGATTCATTATGTCACCTATTTTTTTTAATATCTTAGTAGGAAATCCTGTGTTATAAAATGTAAATTTTAATACACCAAGGCGGAGTTAGTTGACCTCAGAGAGAAGGCCGGCTCAAGACTGCTTTAAAGATCAGGTGCAACAGTTTTTACATATTTTAATAAAAGCTTAAAAAGTTGCAATTCAAGTCCTTGTGTCATGATTAGTGTTTCCTGAAAATTTCACACTGTTTGATGTGTGGTTTTCTTTAAATCAGCATTTGTTAAATTGCTCTGTAGTGGCTGAAAACAGTGTAGTTATTCCTGTCCTCTTAGTCAAACTTAGAGTGCGATGACATCATTTTGGAGTAGCTTGCTGTTTCAGATTCCCAATCAGAGCAGCACTCTGTAGAATTTATGGCCTGCTGAGCTCTCCAGGTTTCTTACAACCCCAGTCGCTGGTTTGTGTTTAGATGGATCAGCTTAAAATATATCATTATCTTCCTTTAAAAAGCTGTTCATTTTAGTTTCAATGCTGAATTGAAGTAGTGGAAATCTTTTTCTGTGAGAAATCAGAACGCCTGTATCATAGCTCTGTTCTTTCTAATCAAACCTCATTTTTTTTTCGAATGAATATAAAGTAAATCTAAATTTTGTTCATTCACAGAAATTTTGTTTTGGACGTAGCCTTCATAAATATAATCATGTAAGAACATTTTTTTATGTCAGATTAACAGACAGGTGCTGGTCACATTCTGCTACAGTATTTCAAGCACATGTCCTATCAGAACTTACAAATTTCAGTTCTTTGGTGGTTTCTGTGTGAAAATACATCATGTATGTGTATAACTAAAAACACTATATGGCTTCCTGATGCACCATGTCTCTGCCCCACAGTTGAGGCAGCTGCAATCTACTGCCACCAGTCCCCTGCTTCACATGCCCCCTGACTTCTGCTCCACATTCGAGGCTGCTGCACCCTGCTGCCCACTGTCTTCTCCCACACAGTAGGGGATTGTGCACCCTGCTGCCTCCATCCCTTGCCTAAAGAATCAGGACTACTGCACCCTCCCACCCTGCTGCCCTCTCTCCCCCCCACCCTCACAGTTAGGGATGCTGCACCTGTTGCCCCGTTCCTGTCTCCACAGTCAGGGTTGCAGTGCTGTGCTAAGCCCTCGAGTGCCAGATTCCTTGCCTCCACATCTGGGGCTGCTGTACCATGCTGCCGTAACACCAGAGGTGGGGCTTTTGATGTACCCTGCTACCCACTTCCATTGCCCCAAATGGACAGGGCACCATGCTGTCTTATATCCCCTGTCACCACTGACAGGGCTGCTGCACCCTGCTCCTTTCTACACAGTTGGAGTTCCTGTGGCCTGCTGTACCCTACAGCCCCATGCCTCTGCAGTTAGGGCTGCTGCACCATGATGCCACTTGCCACAAGATTCAGGGCATTTGCTGCACCCTGTTGCATGCCTCCACAGTTGAGGCAGTTGCACCCTGCTGTCTCCCTACCACCAAAGTCAGATCCTTTGCTACACCCTGCCGAGACAGGAACAGGGGGCAACATGTGCAGTGTCCCTGATTGTGAGGGTGAGAGAGAGGGTAGCAGGCTGCAGCAACCCCAACTGTTTGGGAAGGGTGCAGCACAAGAGTAAGGGCATTTGCCACACCCTGTCCCCTGCTTGTGGAGGCAAGGGGCGCGGTGGTGCAGCAAGGCACAATGGTGGCAGGGGAAAAAGGACAGCATGGGGCAGAAGCCCTGACTGTGGGTCAGGACACAGGTGTGCATCAGGGTTCAGCAGCCCTGATAATAGCACAGGGTGCACATTGTGCAGAAGCCCAGGCCATTTGGGCAATGGAAGTGTGTAGTAGGGTTCAGCAGCCCCAACTGTGGATGATGGCAGCATGAGACTCTAGGGTGTAGCACAGCACAGCAGCCCTGACTGTGGAGATAGGAACAGGGGGCAACAGGTTGCCGTGACCCTGACTGTGGGTGTGGGGACAGAGGGCAGCATGGTGCAGCAGCTCTGAATGTTCAGGCAGGAGAGAAGGGTGGCAACAGGATACAGCAGCCCAAACTGTGGGACAGGGTGCTGCAGTCATGCCTGTTTGGGACAAGGGATGTGGGAAGCAGGGTGTAGCAAAAGATTTGACTCTGGTGGTAGGGGGGACAGCAGGGTACAACTGCCTCAACTGTGGAGGCATGCAACAGGTGTAGCAAATGCCCTGAATCTTGTGGCAAGTGGCAATATGGTGCAACAGCCCTAATTGCAGAGGCATGGGTCTCTACAGCACAGCAGGCCATAGCAACCCGAACTGTGTAGAAAGGAGCAGGGTGCAGCAACCCTATCTCTGGTGACAGGGGATAGAGAATAGCATGGTGCAGAAGCCTTGACTGTGGTGCAGAACACAGGGGGCATCAGGGTACAGCAGCCCTGAATGTGAGATAGGGTACATGTGGTGCAGCAGTCCTGACCATTTGGGGCAATGGAAGCGAATAGCAGGGTGTAGCAAAAGCCCCACCTCTGGTGGCTAGGGCAGCATGGTACAGCAGTCCCAGCTGTGGAGGCAGGGAACCTGGCACTCTAGGGCTTAGCACAGCATAGCACAGCAGCCCTGACTGTGGAGACAGGAAAAAGGGACAACAGGTTCAGCTTCCCTAACTGTGAGGGTGGGGGGGGGGAGAAGAGAGCAGCTGGATGCAGCAACCCCTATTTCTTGGGCAGGGGAGGCAGGGTACAGCTACCCTGATTCTTTAGGCAGGGGATGGAGGCAGCAGGGTGCACAATCCTAGACTGTGTGGGAGAAGATGGTGGAAAGCAGGATGCAGCAGCTTCAAATGTGGAGCAGAAGGAAGGGGGCTTGTGGGGCAGGCATACCTCTCAACTGTGCCACATTACGAGGAACATTCCTCATTTTACTTCACAAAAGCTCCCTGTTCCACATTGTGAGGACTTGTCCCACATTCAGTGTTTACATTTTAAAGCAAAAATCTATAGTAAATGATGCAAATAATAGATTATTCAATTAATAACAGACTTTCTGAACATAAATGCAAATATTTCAACAGTGTTCTGAGCTTCTTAGGTAAAAATTTGATTAAGTGTTCCACATTTTGCTCATTTGTTCCACATTTTGAGAGGCAATGTTCCACATTTGGGGGACAAAAGGTTGAGAGGTATGGGGGCAGGGACAGGTGGCAGTAGACTGCAGCTGCCTCAGCTTTGAGGCAGAGACATGGTACATCAAGATGCCACATAATGTTTCTAGTTACACCTAACAATGTATTTTCACATAGAAACCACCAAAGAACTGAAATTTGTAAGTTCTGACAGGTGCCTGTCACTCTGACAAACAGTACATGTGCTTGAAATACTGTAACAATCTGACATGAAAAGAAAATGTTTTTACATGAAATCTACTTATGGAGGCTACATCAAAGACAAACTGTTTCTGTGAATGAATACAATTTAGATTTATTTTTATATACATTTAATAGCCGTGTTATATAGTTATAAAAACAATCTGAGTTTTGATTAGACAGACCTGAGAGCTGTGATACAGACAAGCTAATTTCTCAGAGAAAGATTTCCACTACTTCAGTTCAGCCTTGAAATTAAAATGATCAGCTTTTTATGAGAAGATAATGTTATATTTTAAACTGATCTATCTAAACAGAAGCCAGATACTGTGTTTGTAAGAAACTTGGAGAGCTCAGCAACCATTAACTCTACAAACTACTGCTCTGATTGGGAATCTGAATCAGCAAGCTACTCCAAAATTATGTCATTGCACTCTAAGTTTGACTGAGAGGTCAGACATAACTCCACTGTTTTCAGCTAATGTAGAGCAAGTTAACAAATGCTGATTTAAAGAAAACCACAAAACCAAACGGCATGAAATTCTCAGGAAACACTAATCATGACACAAGGACTTGAATTTCAGCTTTTCAAGCTTTTATAAAAAATATGTAAAAACCGTTGCACATGATCTGTAAATATACTGAGCAGACCTTACAGAGATGACGTTCATTTTTTTGACTGAGAAGGAGGAACATCAAAGCACTGAAAGATTAAGAAAGTAAGACCAGTCGGAGTGTATGGATTGTAGGAATTTGCACTTTTAAACCTGTTTGTTTTAAGGCTGTATTTGTTGGGATATTTTGTTCTGTATTTTACTGTTTTCCTATTGTTACCTATTTTAAAGTAAAGATATATATTTTAAAAACAGAAACTGCCTGGTGTGCCTTGAAACTTCTTTTTATATAAGTGAAGCTTAGATGGTTATAGTTAACACTGTGCATGTGCTTATTGTGATACCAAACTGGGAAACAGATGAGTTCTCTAAGGTCTTGCACAGAGTTCTAAGGGTTCATTTTGTAATACCTGATGAGGTGCCCATAGACAAAGATATCTGGCCTCCCTAAGACAGAATTATCTGAGCCTGACAATTGGGTACGCTAACAAGAGGTTATCAGTTTGAATCCCTCCAGAACTTGGGACAAAGGTGACTCCAACCCACATAACAGACAAGAGGGTTACCTTGTTCTGTTAAATTGTTCACAATTCTATGCTCAGAGGTTGGCACTTTGGGAGTAGAGGGGTTACCTGCTGAATGGGTTTGTGACACCAGTATCGTAGTGACATCATGGTGGGCTGGGGAGCCTGCTCCTTCATGAGGGGTGGTACTCATGCACAGTATGCTGGGATGGCATCATAGAGACCCCTCTTAGTGGCCTGGGGAGTCTGCTCCCCCATGAGGGGTGGCACTGGAATGCATTGGACTGTCATTCAAAGCTGATGAAGGCATGGCCCAACATCAGGGGAGGTGGGAGGGAGAAAATGGGTGGGGGTGAAAAGCCATACCACCACTGTGACAATGTCTGGAAGCTTCCTTGTGTTCTGCACCATGTATCCCCCACTGTCAAGGAGATAGGGGTTAGTGAAGGGTTGGGGATGCCCCAGGGCTCAGGACTGGGCAGTCAGCATCCAAGGATAAAAAGCTTGATGAAAGGTGCTTCCCAATGGCACAGCAGAAGCCAGGTTCTGGAATGAGCTCAGGAAGCAGACATTCGGGCAGACAGGCTGGAGGAACATGCATCTGATGGCAGAGTGTCCCAGCCAGGGAAGGGAGCGTGCTGTCTCCAGTAGGAATATGCTCAGGCAGCCAGTACTCCCCCATGTTGTGCATGCTGCTGAGAGGAGCAGGAAAAAAAAAAAAAAGAGGAAAAAAGCCTGGCCACAGCAGGATGATGGTAAGCCCTCAGCACACCCCACACCATTGACCATGAAGCCCATCTCACTCACAGCTCTGGACCCTGAAGGAGAACGAGGACAAGAGCCCCTACCAGGAGAGTGACCCCCGGACAGAGAGAACAGGAAAGTCCTGTAGATAATGGGGTTGGGTGGGCCAAGGCTTGAAGGTGGGAGACAAGGGGTATAATGTCATTCAAAAAAAATTAAAATAAAAGCATGCAACCTGTTTTCAGACATACCTGACAAAAAATAAAATTCATAATAATACAGTATACATGACATAAGTAAACAAGCAATGCATATTATTAACAATAGATAGCTAGAAATAATAAGAAAATGAAACTGGATTGCACATTTGGGTTACCATTATACAGACCGATTTCCCAAACAGCAGCATTTACAGTGCACCGTCTTTACTGTTGTCATAAAGCAGACAAAATATCAATTGTGCCTGTATGTGTTTAGTAATTTATATCACTTTCATGTCTGATGCACATTCTGTGCTCTCCCCAGGGACGGGTTTGAAAATAGGAATTATTTCCCAGCCAATAAAAAATTAATAAATAAATGTACCCCACTGTGGTGCTGCCTGCAGCCTCGTTCAGCATTACAAAAGTCATGCACGTTCTTTTCTGAGGGGTCTGGAAAACACTCTGCTACAATTTGAAGAACATTGGGGGGTAAAATGTGAAGACATCCTACCTAATGGGGTAGAGACAATGCTTCACACTGACTTTTTTCCCCACACCATCATTAGAGAAAGCCTAATCCCCTACTGTAATGATTTTACCATGGGCACTCAGTGGTGACCATCTTTGTTATTTTCCTGCATATGCTCACTAGATGCTGCTTGCATTCTTGGTCACTGAATATCAATGTGTGGCAGATCTACACATCATACTGCATCTTTCTGATAATAGGACAAATAGAAGAGTTATGCTTGCTTCAGAAAACACAGCAAACTAAGTATCACATTATAGTTATCTCAAACTCTTTCAGCCATAATTAAGCACTAAAGCATAATCAGGGTGATCTGTTAATCATCTTCTAAGGGTGTGATGAGGCACAAGGCATAGCTGAGTGTCCCATGCCCCTAGAGGGTGATTAAGTGAGCATTAACATAACCCTTGGGGATGCCTTATTGCTATGATAATAAAAACATTAATTTAAGTAGTATTGTACCTTACTCAGCATGTGATTAGGTTCTACATGTGTATTAACGAAAAATTAACATAGGGTTGATAGAATGCTTACAGCCAATCAGAAAACTATTTCCCAGACCCTTTTTATAATATTTATTTTTTAGGCTATACCAAATTCAGTTTCTATTCTATAAGTAGGTAAACCTGAAACAACACAGTCCATTATCATTTTTGTTTAGCAGAAAAGTAATAGTAATTTTGATTACTCAGCATAGTCCTACAGTTTATACAGTTGCAGACATCACAGAAGAAACTTTAGGACAAGAACACCAGCCAGCTCCATTCCACCAAGTGATGGGGGATTGCTCTGACATACTGGTGTCAGTATGGCTTAGCTGGTAGCACTTCTGCCTCTGGGCTAATGGTCATGGGTTCTAATCCCATATCAGGACTGGGCTCATATCACAAATGGTGGCATCTGAGTGCAGTACTTGGGGGTGGAGGGGTGCTGTACTGTTGGTGTGCCGCTCATTGGATGAGATATTAAACCACAGTCCCTTCTACTCATCTCTGGTGCTATCCTGGTGAGTGTCTAGGCAGAAATAAAGGAACCGAGGCACTTTTGCAACAGTAAGAGTCTTTCCTCAGTGCCCTGGCCAACATCTTCTTCCCATAAAGTCAGCTCATACAATTGTTCAAGGCTGTGTGTGGGTGTTCAGGAGAGAAATGACTGCCACAACTGGTTTACAGTCACTTCACTACCAGTCACCGTGCTTGTAAAACACTTTGGGATACAATGTGAATGAAAAATGCTATATAAATGCTTATTCTTCTTCTGGTTACCTGGGTTTGCTCTCAGGTGTGGAGACTGTCTGGAAAGGTTTAAAGTGTCTCTTGGATGCTCTCCTCCCAGGGGAGGGCTGTCACTGCACTGCTCAGTAGTGGCTCCTGGCAGTAGCCTGATGGAGGTGTCGTTGATGGTGTGAGTGATCCCATATTGTCAGGCACCCGACAGGCCAGCTGTAGCAGTGGGATTTTATTTATTTTATTTTATTTATTTAGTTTTTGTTGACTGGGTAAGTGCACTAGACAAATCCTGCCTATTTTCAGGCACGACCCGGGGGAGGGGGATACAGATGAATGCCAACCAACCTTGAATCAGATTAAGCTGTTGGTAGTATTTTTAGTAAATGAGGGAAATTTGGCCAGGACACCGGGGAAATTCCCCTACTCCGACGCTGTTGCTTTGTGGCCAGTAGAGGGCTATGGGCCATTGCGATGGGCCATTCGGAGTGAGTCGTTGGACCGACAGGTTGCAGTGGAGTTGGGAGAGCGAGCCTCCTCTCCTTCTCCTGTTCAGCAAGAGGCTCTCCTAAATGCCCGTTTGGATTTCGATGGCGATGGTATGGAGGTTTTTGTCTCTACTGAAGATTTAACTACCGATGGCTCTACTTTACTGAAGGAACTGGAGACGGATATTTGGCAGACAGCCGATATATTGCCTTTATCTGCAACTACTACAATTGCCATGGAAGGTTCTATTGTACCTGAGCAGGATGCCTTTATTGAAAAACAGTCGAATGGATCTTTTTCCATTTCGGAATGCAGTGAGTTGGCTACTGAATTTTGTGCTGATATGTTACATCTTTCTTCGGCTAGCAGTCCTAGCGTAGCTAGTGTGTGCCGACGGCCGATGGGTTTTTCCTGAAACTCGCTCTGTCTCTTCTTTTCGGGCTGGCAGTTCTAACACTTGGGCTTTTGGCACACACCTGCCTCAAGCAAGCGAGTCACACTCCATGGTGAGTAAATCTTTGACGACACACAACGGCAGCGCTCTGGAAGGGTTTGCGCTCCCTTCAGGACTAAAACTCAGCAGTAACCACTACAAAGCTGGTTTTACTTACTGAAGCAGGATTTGTTTTTCATTTGCCTAAAACATTTGGTGAAAAGGATGGGCAACAAGAAAAAGAAGGTAACATTATTTACCAGACCCAACCAAATATTCAGATGGGGGCCACCATTTTTTCCTTTAAGCAGAAACAAAACGAAAGTGCCCAGCAAGGCTGTGCCTCCAGGGAGGGTTCTTCTAAACCCCTGGGCCAGCAAATAACCTTCCCTTTGCCTCCACCTGATCTGCCGAATGATGCTTCATTATTAACTACCTCTGATGTACACTGGACTTCTCAACAAGCCTTGCAGGGGGCAGGATGGTTGCAAAATGAGCAAGGAATCTGGCATCCAGACCCTAGCTGGGATTCTTCCTTAACTTTTCTTCAATCCTCCCCTGAGTGGAAACCCTTTAAGGTTGAGGTTGGTAAAGCTCCTCAAGTGTTGGAATCAGCTAAACCTCCTACAGAAGAAAAAATTCCAACTAAACAGAGCTCGAAGCTTCCTGACCCTAGTTTGGATCACCTCCTTATTATCAGACTTATTCTCTAGAACAAAAAATGGAAGCCTCCTAGCGGAATGCTGTCAGGATACGATATAAAGGTGGTTTGCAGAATAGACCAGACCGGACTTATGTTGGTCGGACTTTATTAAAAGAATCTTTATTTTTCTCTCCCAAAGATGTTTTTGCTCTAATTAATATTTCTGGGGAGGATAACTATGATTTCAGCTTTCATACAGCATATGCTTTGGACCTTTTTTGGGAACGATATGCTAATGTTAAATTTTCTCCCATTTGGGCCCCTTTTTTAGTCATACCATTAACTAAACCTCCAATTAAATATGTGACAGTCATGTTCAGAAATGAGGGGGGTTCATGTTGATGACATTACTTTTTGGTTGTCTCAGAAGTGTGAGATTCTCAGTACTCCAGAAGCCCTGTTAGATTCAGAGTCTTTCTGGACAGGGGGGTGGAAGTATAAAGTCAAATTAAAGGCGACAGATACTGGAATGGAACATATCCCTAACTCATTTTTATTGGGCAGAGATAGGGGAGTTTGTTTTTATGCAGAACAGCCTAGGGCCTGCTACAAATGTGGGGCACGGACTCATCTGTCTAGTACTTTTGATAAGGCTCGTTGTGATAATTGTGGTGAAATTGGCCATATAGCCAAGCAGTGTGCAAATTTGACAAAATGCGACTTACGTGAGGATGATAGCCACGTCTTTAGTGAATGCTCTTGGGCTGCTAAGAACAAGGCCTCTTGTGCCAGTCCTGAGTTATTAACACAGCAAGCACAAGACTCAACTGCTGAGAAAAAGGTGATTCAAAATTAATCCTCTGGTTCTAAGCCAATCCCTCCCCTGGTTGATGTCCTAATTCAGGCCCCCCCCCCCAACCGGAGGTGGCTCCAGTTGACAAACTTGCTGCTTCTTCTCTGAGGACAGAAGACCCTATTAGTTCCCTTTTAACCCCAGTCTGTTATAAGGAACCTGCTGTCCTTGGGAGTGAGGAAGTTGATAGCAAGGTTTTTCGGCCAGTAACAAGAAGGCGTTCTTCTAGGAACAACAAACCTCCTGTTTCTTTGCGCTCTCCGGTGTTGAGTGAGCATGACAACACTTACGCTGCTTTATTTTTGCCAAATGAAGGTTCTGATATGGACCATGGGGAGATGGATTCTCAATCAGTAGGGAGTAATCAGCCTTACATGGGTGCAAGTCAGGGGGACTATAAAGATAAAAAAAAGAAAAAAAGGAAAAAATAAGAGTTTTTTTTTTTTTTTCCTGCCTGATATTTGGTTTCCTAACTAAAATTCCTTATGGTTGGTTTTTCATTTGGGTCATTAAACATCCATAGTATTTTAAATCCAGTTAAACGACAAGCAGTTTTTTCTTTCATTCATGATTCTGTTTTTTTTTTTTTTAATAGGAAACATGGATGTGTTCAAGGGAACAGCTTTTGTTGTTTAAAAAACACTGGATTTGGGGCCCCTCTTATTGGTCTTTTGGCCCAGATCGTGTAGATGGGTTGGGTATTTTGTTGGGTTCTTATGATTTTTCTTTGATTAAATTAATGGATTTAGTTCCAGGTAGATTGCTGATACTGGATGGCACATGGAAACTTTCTGCTTTCCGTTTCATCAATGTTTATGGGCCTCAAATCAAAGCTGACAGAGTGGGTCTTTTTAAAATGGTTCAACCATACTTAGTTTCCTCATATTTGATAGTGTTAGGAGGCGACTAACTGTGATATGGCTAGGATCCCGGTCAAAGGTGAAAAACAAAAAAAGTATATTGTGATTCTAATATGTTAACTACTTTAATTAGCACAGCGAATTTAATAGATTGTAGTATTTACAATAAAGGTCCTAGGTTTACATATTTTAGAGGTAGTTTTCGAACTACTATTGATCATTTATTTCTCTCCCAAAATTTTCCTAAAGGGCAGTTCTCCATCATTCCCTCTGAATTTTCTGCCCATTTATTGTTAAAATTTATTATTGGGGAATTTAGCCATAACACTAAGATTAGATGCAGATGGAAATTAAATCCATCTTTGCTGACATCTTTGGAACTTCAAAAGCAGCTTACAACTTTGCTGTCCTTTAGACTCTCGGTCTTTTGTTTATATGATGATATGGGAGAATGGTGGTTAGATTCCAAAAAAGATGTACAAAAATATTTTATTAGCTATAGCAAATCTTTGGAAAACAAACGATTTTTAAAATATCTCTCTCTTCGGACTCAATTGCAGCATTTATATTCCAATTCTTATCTTACAAAATTTGATTATTCTCTCCAAATTAATAACATCAAAAGAGATATGTTGATGTATCAATATGATAGAGCTACAATTATAACCACTATGCTTTCTAGTGGAACCCAGAAATCACCTGTTGGGGATCCCTATGAAGCTTGTAAAAAGATTCTCTCTGATATGTCTTTGGACTCTTTACTGGATGCAGATGGAAATTCAGTTAATTCGGTTTTAGATTTGGAAAACCTTATTAAACTACATTACCAATCCTTAGAACCTACAGAAATTTCCTCTTGAAAGAAGATTTCAGAACATTTGGGTAATTTTGATGTTCCAGTAGTTTCGTAAGAGGCTTTGCTTCTGTTGAAACAGATTACTGTACTGGAAGTTGAAGAGGCAATTCATTGCCTTAATGCAGGTACTTCTCCGGGACTGGATGGTCTCCTAAATAAATTTTATAAAACTTGCATATCCCAAATTTCTGTCATTTTACATGCTGTTTTTTTGTTTTGTTTTTCAACAGCAAAAGATCCCGGTTTCCTTTTCTGAAGGGTTATTGATTTATTTATTTAAATCAGGAGCTAGAACTGACATCTCCAATTGGAGACCAATTATTTTATTGAACTCTGATTATAAAATTTTGACCCATATCCTTAACACTCGACTTAAGCTTTACGCTTCCCCAATACTCTCAGCATTGTTTATTGTTTATTGAAAAATTTCGGAATTACAACCTTTGAGTCAAGGACTCCTTTGCAAAGGCTCCACGTCAGTCATGAAAGGACAATACAACAAGACAGTGTGTACAAAGTTCTCAAAACAGAGATATTACATTTCGACAAAAAATTAAAATCACAGCATAAGTAAAGGCTACATGTCAGTTGTAATAGAGATTACACAGAGAAACAGGTTGTACAGAAGTTTCCAAAACAGGACATTACAAGGGTTCAACAATCACAGTATAAGGTATTGCCAAGGCTCAGATAATATCTGAGGGTAGAGATGTTCTTAACGGTGTGGTGGCCCAGGTGACCGACAACCTAGGGGGAATGAGGGAGAACAGGTACAGGTCTCAGAGTTAAGAAGAAACTTCTTGATCCCAGTTTTGAATAGACTTAGATTAGGGGCAAGTAAGACGGAGGATGGTAGATTGTTTAGCCAGAGTGGAGCACGATAACGGAAAGATCTTTGCCCTAGAGAGGTCCTGCAGTGGGGGACTGTATAGGAGGTCCCGGCAAGTCGTCTAGAGGTGCCCCTATGGGGGGCTGGGTGGATGAGGTGGTGGAGACAAATTGGTGTTAGTTTCATAAGGATCTTTTTGGCTCGGAGGCAGGTTTGGTACTTAAGCCTCCCTTCTAGGGTTAGCCAGTCTGCTCGATAATAGAGCAAACAAGTATGAGTTTGTCTATTGCCGTTAGTGACCATGCAGCAGGCTTTGTTGAGTGCTATATTGATGCTGCTTTAGGCAGATTTGTCAAGCATCCGTAAATGGTTATTCCATAATCGACCAATGAGAGGACTGAGCTTGTAATGGCTAACCGTAGCACCTGTGGGGTAAGGCAGTGTTTGTGCCTGTAAAGAATGCCAAGTCGGGTATTGACTGAGGAGGAGAGAAGTTTAATATGATGGTGGTAGGTAAGGGATGTGTCCAGAGTGATACCTAGATATTTAAAATGAGTGACCTGTTCAATGTGGGTACCCTGTAAGTTTGAGATAGAGAGCTGGGAGTTACTGAGGGGGTTTTGGTGATGGGCAAACATCATGAATTTAGTTTTGTTATAGTTAAGTATTAGACGGTGGTCAGTGAACCAGTATTCAAGCTCCCTAAAACAGCCTTGAAGGGTACTTTGGAGATGGATGAGGTTGGTGTGCTTCCAAAATAACACGGCATCGTCAGCATATAGCAGTAGCTTTCCACTGCAGGCTTGGGGGAGTGAGTTCAGGAAGAGAGTGAATAGAGGGCCAAGTATTGACCCTTGAGGGATACCAGCAAGAACTGGTTGTTTGGAGAAGAGTGTGTTTCTAATTTTACTTGCTGTGTTCTGTCAGTCAGATAGTTTTGAACCAGGAGATAGTTTCAGGTGCAATATGGGGGATGCATGGCTGGAGAAGAAGCTCATGATTGACAGTGTCAAATGCCTTGGTCAAATCAACATAGATTGCCCCAACTGCTGACCCCTGTTCAAGAGCTTCATGAATGTAAGATGTAAATTCTAGTAGTGCCGTAGTAGCATGTGCCTTTTCTGAAACCATGTTGCTCATGGCAGAGGAGTCCATATTTGTCTAGGTATTCCGTGAGTTGGTCAGACACAATTCTTTCTAGTGCTTTTGAGAGGGGAGGAAGGATCGTAATGGGCCTATAGTTTCCAGGGGTTGTTGGATCACCCTTTTTTAGGATGGGTGTGATAATACCCCTCTTCCATAGTGTAGGAATTTGGCCAAGGCACAGTGAGTAGTTGAGGAGTTTGGTGAGATGCGGCAGAGTCTCATTAAGGGTAAGCCAAAGAATTTTAAGGTCATTGGAGTCACTGCTATAACGCGAGTTATGCAGAGCTTTTAAGAGGTAGCGTTTAGCCTCATTGCAAGAGACTATGCACAGCCTGAAAGGAGGGTGTGTAGGGGGACAAGGTGTAACAGTAGGTGTGTGGGAAATGGGGTCAAAGAAGTTTATAGGGAGGACATGACTAAGGTCAGAGAAAGTGGTGTTTAGGGTATAGGATACGCCGGTGGGGTCATGAGACAGGGTACCCTGCACTAAGAGCTGGGTTGGGTCTGTGTTGGTGATTTTCCCACAGAGTTCCTTGACATTGTTCCAGAAAGATTTCCCAGAGCTCCAAGTAGTGGTAAGAGCTTGGTGATAGTAGGTGGCCTTGGCTTGAATAGCCCTCGTGCATTTATTTCTTGCCTCTCTGTAGAGCTGTCTATCATGGGGCAGCTGGGAGGATAGGGCCCTGTGCCAGAGGTTATCCCTATGATGCATCAGTTGTAGGAGGGACTGTGTAATCCAAGGGGTGTCCCAGGTTTTTATTACCTTCTTTGTGAAGGGGGCAAATATGTCACAGGCAGCATTGAAGATAGTAATAAATGCAGTGAGCGCAGCGTCTAAAGATTGGGCAGTATGGACTGGATCCCAGTCACAGGTGGAGAGGTACACTCTGAGGCAAGAGAGGGCACCTTTTGAGGTGCCTTTGAAGGAAGTTTTAGGTCTGTTAGGAGTATTTTTATTTGTCCACCAGCATAAGACAGGAGTGGTCACTAAGTACATCAGGAAGCACACTGACTTTGGAGAGGTGGTTCGGGAGGTTTGTAAAGATAAGGTCTATAAGTGGAGGAGCCTGTCCGAGGATCCTGCCTAGTGGGTGTCGGTACTACTTGGGTAAGGTCATAGGCACGAGCTGCCTCTTTGTAGGAAGCCAATGTAGCGGATAGCCAGTTCACATTAAAATCACCCATAATAACCAGTTCACTTTTTGGAGGAAGATATGTGATTGCAGATAGGATGGAATCAAATGCTAGCTTCTGGTTTGTTGGGGGGATGTAAACTTCCATAATATAAAGAGGTTTACCAGGAGTACCAAGGGCAACTTTGATGGTAATGGCCTGAGCACCATGTTCTGGCATGGAAGTGGGACCAAGAGAGGCTGGAGGATGTTTTAAAGACATATGGCACATCCCCACCCCTTTTGCCTGTCCTATCAGCTCTGAAATGGTATAGTCCCTGAGGGAGACCGAGGTATCAGGACATTTTTGAGAGCCAGGTTTCTGATAAGGTAAGGATGTCTGTGGGTGTTGTGCAAGCCAACCCTGCAGCAGGGTAAATTTTTTTGGTAGACTGCAGATGTTGAGGGAGGCCAGAAATAGGCCACTATGTGTGCCCTTCTTATTGCCACTGGGCATGGGAGGACCTGGATTGGGATGGACATTCCAAGATATAAGGAGGAGGAGAAGGAGAGTATGCCGGAGAGCAAATATCCTAATCAGCTTGTTTGTATTGCAGCGAGTACCTGGATAAGTGGGCAATTTGGTGAGACTTGTAGGTATGGGGAGGGTGGATCCAGATGAGTTAAGATAGCTAGGGGTACTGAGAGGTATGTGTTAGATGGTGGGAGTCTGCAGGAGGGGGAGGGTGTTAGGGCAAGCCAGATGTCATTAATGGTGCAGCTAAAACTAGGGGTACAGTTTCTGCTGTGAAAAACTAATGAGAGCGGTTGTAGGCGCTTTGATCCAGGTGTGTTTCCAGTGAGATAGGTAGAGGGGCAAGCAATGGGGTCCCAGGTAGGTTTAGGCACCCAAGAGGTTAGCAGGGAGTGAGAAACAAATATCAAGATTAAAGTAAAAAGTTGTAAGATACAAGAGATGGTGTTCATATTGTCGAGATATAGGTCTGAAATGTATGAAAAGAGAGGAAGCCCTCTGGTGGTGCTGCAATATAAGCTGCAGATGGCAAAGTGGGCTGATTGGTTCCACACCCCACGTGGTCTTAACTATAAAAATCAGATGTCAACCGAGGGTGGTGGTGGGGGCGGTGGGGAGCCGGTGCGCAGCGCCGGTGGGGACCAAACTGTGCTGGATTCAAACTTTGTCTTTAAGAGAATGCAGGCTGAGTGCGATGAGCCGCAAGTCCCAATCGTACCTGGCTTCAGTGTGTGCAGGGAGGGCTGCTGGATTCAGCCCCTCGCAACCTCAGGTGACCGGAGGACTTCTGTGAGGGAGGGCAGCTTATGGAGCCCCTCGCGACCTCTCTTCGGGTCAGCTGTGGACAAGGGAGAGAGGGATCATTTTTAAAAGGTAGGCTGAGGGGAGGGCACAAAAGTACACTAATGGGATTAAATGCCTGCGATAATACTGTTAACCACCCTGATTGGAGAAGCAGGCAAAACTGTGCAATTCAGCCAGTAAACTCTGTAAAATTATTTGTTTTGTGACTAGGTTTACAGGAGTTCATCAGTTAAAGGCAATGCATTTAATTTAGGAAACCTTTTTTTTTTGAATGAAAGCTTGACGCCAAAATTCCGCGGTCCTGTAGAGCAAGGTTTTACAACAGAGGAGCCCCAAAAAGTAACAACCCCAATTTACAGCTATGTTACAGAAACTTGGGAAAAAATAGCATAAACTTAAGCAACACAGAATAAAATAACTATCTTCACATGTGTGGGGACACAAACTGTGCTGGATTCAAACTTTGTCTTTAAGAGAAGGCAGGCTGAGTGCGATGAGCCGCAAGTCCCAATCGTACCTGGCTTCAGTGTGTGCAGGGAGGGCTGCTGGATTCAGCCCCTCGCGACCTCGGGCGACCGGAGGACTTCTGTGAGGGAGGGCAGCTTATGGAGCCCCTCGCGACCTCTCTTCGGGTCAGCATTACAATTTGGTGGTCTACCAGGAAAAAGATTCAAGATGCCCTTGTTATTATTAGAGATTTTATTGAAGTTTTATTGATGAAGGGTCAAACAGGTTGTATACTGTCCTTAGATCAAGAAAAAGCATTTGATTGTATTGATAGGGTTTTTTTGTTTACTACTTTGGCTAAATATGGGGTTCCTTTAGCCTTTATAAAGTTTATAAAATCACTATATTCCCCGGTCTCTGTGAAAGTTCTGTTAAAAGGACAAATCACAGAGGGTTTTACAATCCTGACAGGGGTTAGGCAGGGATGTCCCCTTAGCCCTTTACTTTATTTATTCTCTAGCGACCCCTTACTTCAATTCCTGACAAAATTGAAGTTAAATAGAACATCAGGATGGGGTACTTTTGCCAACCTCTCTGTATTAGCATATGCGGATGATATTTGTGTTTTTTTTTTCTCGTTTAGATCATATTTCTGTCTTTTTGCAAGAATTATACAAATATGCGGGTGTTTCTAATTCTAGGCTTAATGTTTCCAAAAGTCAAGGGCTAATGATAGGCCCTTGGGGTTTTACTTCAGGTCAGGTATCAGGGATTAATATTTCTATACAACCTACAGTCATTCTGGGTATTAAATTTGGTCCAACTAACCTTCCTTTAGAAAATTGGGAGTCTGTATTAAAATCTCAGGCTAAAGTAAGGAGATGGCAGTTCTGGAAACTTTCCAACTCAAAAGAATACAGATATTGAAGAAATTTATAGTTCCGCAATTGCAATTTGTTGCATATATTTTTCCTCTCCCTTCTTCTTTAGAGACTACTTTATACGGGATTTGTTTTCAGATGCTCTGGGGCAATAAACTTAACCCTGTTAAATGTTGCTACACATATTTAAGTAAGAAGCAAGGGGGATTGGGTATGATTGAACCACTGATTTTCTTTCATTCATTATTTATTTATCACACGGTTTTGTATAGCATTTCCTCTATTTCTGATGGAGTTAGAGGGGTGGTACAGCAAGTCTTGGCACAGTATGTCTCTAAATGGCTAGATATAGCACCAAAGCTTCATTCCAGACTTCAAATCCCAGATTATTTTTACCCCATGGCTCAAAAACTTTATAAATGGAAAGTTTCTCAAGCTGAGATTTTACAACATTCCAGGAAAAAATTTTATTTTTCTTTATTGGCTCGTGTGTACCCTCCTGAACCCAGTTTTAAAAATTGTCCCCCTGCACTTACTGAGCATGTTTTGAAACAGCTTACAAACATTAGGGTGCTGCAAATATGTGGGAGGTTTTATGGCTCACACTTCATGGTAAGCTGAACATCAGAGGAAATGCTAAACAAAAATCTGGCGGACAGAAATTGCCCTTATTTGACATGCATCAATATGGAAGAAACTATGTCTTATTTTTTGTACATTGTTCATATTCAAAACCTCTGGACTTTTCTTGCAGATAAATGGCATATGAATTGGTTGTTTAATTTAGATTTTGACACCTTAGTTTTAGGCCTTTTACCTACTGAGAATGCTGATCTTCATTTGGAAACCTAT
Organism: Neoceratodus forsteri; assembly: GCA_016271365.2. NCBI lineage: Eukaryota > Metazoa > Chordata > Ceratodontiformes > Ceratodontidae > Neoceratodus > Neoceratodus forsteri. Next base: position 560,782,231 of record CM028130.1, on the reverse strand, counting down.
TTTATTTTTTTATGTTGTTTAAGGTTTTACCTATGGCAAGCTCGTTGCCAATGGGTTCTTTCCCAGAAATTGATGCCATATTCTATTTATAGTTTTCTGGTTGCCCAGGCAATGACTGCAGTATATAATTCTGATGTGTTGCATTCTTCAAGTGTTAAGTTGTATAGATGGTGGAAAGGGTTTCAAATTTTTGTAAAGTATAAGTAGTCTTAGTTGGACTTTCTGTTGTCTTCCCTTTTTTTCTTTCTCCCCTACCCTCCTTCCCTCTCGTTTTTAGGTGTGTGTGTGTGTGTGTGTGTGTGTGTGTGTGTGTGTGTGTGTGTGTGTGTATATATATATACATACATACATACATACATACATACATATACATATACACGCATATACATACATACTGTATGTTTCACTACTGTTGATGTTCTGACTATATGTATATTATGTGATTTTCAATAAAAAAAACCCTACTCTTTTTGGTAAGTGCCATGGGATCTTTAACATCCACCTGAACTACCACCAATCCAGGCAGATGGGACCTCAGTTTAACATCTCATCCGAAAGACGGCACCTCAGAAGTGCAGCACCCCTCTCATGCTGCACTACAGTGTCAGTACTGGGATATTAACCCAAGTGCCAGATGTGGGAACTGAACCCACAGCCCTCTGATCTCACGGCCTCAGAGGCGAGTGTGCTACCTACTGAGCCACTGACACTGACTAAAGTATTTAAGTAGTATATAACCCTATATCTCTCAACAGTGGTTTCCAGACCTCCTTCCAGTCTCAAATTAACTTTATGAAGCCCATGGAATCTTATCCTCCTCCTTTTTATGTTGGTGTGCTTGTGCAGACAACATCTTGCGGTCGTGCAGATTTGGAGGCGCGGTTGCTGTTGGGCAAATGCAGAGCACGCACCAATAGGTGCATCCCTCATTCCCCAATCAGCCTGCATGCCGGTGCCACACCATGCATACTAATGTGGTGAGAACATCTAAGGAAAGGTCCACTACAATGTGAGCAAAGCTCGTCACACGCAGCGGACCCTTCCTACATGCTTCGCCAGCAAGAAACATGGCGGCACAGTGGCCACTAAACTATCGACTTCAGGGGTACCCAATCCCCCGGTCGGCTCACCCTGCCCCTCAAGTATGTACTGATGGGGGAGCCCACTCCCCGTCAGCAGAATGTGTACCCCCCGCTTTTGTTGTTTGCCGACAGGGGTGCCCAATCCCTGTCGACATCTGTCCCCCCTTTCCCACTGTAATGTGCTGATGAGGGGGCCCATTCCCTATTGGCATGATGTCCCCCCCTTCTTCTGTGCCAATTGGGTGCCCAATCCCCCGTCGCTTACTGTACCCCCAAAAAAGAAACCACCTGTAAAAAAGAAAACTGTCTGCAATTTTTTTTTTTTTTTTACTACCTGTAAACAGAGAACGGTCCCTCGTAGTCTCCCTACCCACCATCTGCACCCACTCACTGTGCACCCTGCCTCCCCTCACCCCACACTTACCTCCGGAGCTCAGCGCAACAATCTTCGGTGGACCAGGAACACGTCTTCACTCTTCAAAGCTGACCACAAACTGAGGAAATGCTCATAAGCTGTATAATGGAATAAATAAGGTTTTTTTCATGCATATCTCTGCCATTTTTTGGAATTTTTGTGCCAAATTTTCAACATGAGGTTTTTGGGACTCCTCCTCAAGAATTCTGTCACTGTTATGACGTTAATATGTCCCGAAAGGTGATTTCGCAGTCACGCACAGAATCACCTTTTGGGACCAATTAATGCAAGGACAGTGGCAGTGTTCATGATGTGGGCTCTCAAAAAGCTTATGTTGCAAATTTGGTGGAAAAAATCCAAAAAATGGCTGTTTTACAAGCGTGCGTTGCACAGTTGCTACACACGCTCGTAACTTCGCAAATTCTCAATATTTTCATGCCAGATTTTCCACACCTCCTTGTGAACAGTATAGCTGTCATTTTTCACATCCTGGCCAAACTGTGTTTCTGCACTTCCGGCGCACAATACCGCAGTCACTGTGGGAAATCAGTGTTTGGGGCAGATTATGAAAATGACAGTGACACTGTTCATGAGCAGAGGTCCTAAAATGCCTATGTTGAAAATTTGGTGACGATACTCCATAAAATGACTGTTACGAGCGTGCATTGTGCAGTTTGCACGCACACTCGTAACGATGTGCATTTGCAATATTTTCACTCTGGATTTTCACCATTGGATTTTTCCACACCTCTTGATGAACAGTACATGTCATTCTACATATCCTGCCCAAATAAGCCAACACCTGCGGCGCAGAATAAGGCTGGAATATTGTGCAAATCACTTTTTGGGACAGTTTGAGGAAATGACAGTGACACTGTACATGAGCAGAGGTACTAAATTGCCTATGTTGAAAATTTGGTAACGAAACTCCATAAAATGACTGTTACAAGTGTGCACCCTTGTAACTTCGCAAATTTATAATATTTACATGCCACATTTTCACCACTGCCATTTTTTTACACCTCCTTATGAACAGTACAGCTGTCATTTTTCACATCCTGCCAAAAATGTGTTTCTGCACTGCACTACCAAAGCCAATGCCAGCGCGACATTTGGCATTGACAAATGCTTGTTGGTTTTTTTTTTTGACTTTGTGGCACTCAGGCCAGGTGGGGATGTGCCCCATATCAGTCCCCAGTCCTATACCTTGTACCTACCCTGGCAATCCCCTTGGTTGCCTATGTGGGAAGTCCATGACTTACCTCTCGGAATGGCTCCACAGGAGGAGGTGAGATCAAGATCAACCTTAGATACCATCCGAGGCATATGCCAGCATCTTTTTAGCATGTGTATTGGAGCTGTGTTCCAGGAACATCATGCTGCACTAGCTTGAGGATTTTTTTTTTCCTTTGGTTACTCACCTCCATGACTCAGACGTGCAATGGCATCAGTGGCACGTCAAGCACACTCCAGTGCATGAATGGCCAGCACCTGCCAAGTTCCAGACCCACATGTGCATGAAGTGTCAGGTGCACTGATGCCTAGCTACCACCAGGAGCCAGACCGTTGCTGATCACCTCAGTCCACCCACCCACCCCGGAGAGCAGTTCATCGGATGCTCATCGTCTTCTCCCTGGTCAATCCTCTGATGCTCCGGCCTTGTTCCCAAACCTGGGTAATTGGAACCACAGATGGCTGCACAACTGCTTGCACCAGGGGGTCGGCCCTCTTATCCCCCTTAACAAGGCAAAAGTGAAATTTCTCTGAAAACTGTGCTCCATACTGAAACCATTCCCTTGAATGTTGTACTGCAACCCATAAACAACACAAACAGCCTCATAACTAAGCCCCAAAGGGGCAACAGTCCCACAAACCCAAGGAAACATACATATGAGAGTTCTATGGTTCCAACTCTGAAAGCTCGAACCCCGCGTCTTACTGTCACAGGCAGTGAAAAGAGAAGCTGCCTTAGTGGTAGACAGGGTTCTGTACGTGGTGACCCCCCCCCCACAACACAAGTTGTCTTTAATCAACCATTTGAACTTGAAACATTTAAGCAGGAAATGAACCCATTGGATTTATAAAAATGAAGCTGTATAGCATAAAAACAACCAGGTAACAAAACAAGCATTTGTCAATGCCGAATGTTGCTTGCTTGTGTGTGCTGTTCAGGTATTTGGAAGTGACAGTTCCATGCCTTCCTCCCAAGACATCAACTGTGTCTTTCCATTCAGTATTCACAGAAGAGTGGGAGGGGCAAGGGCCACAGCAGTTGCCAAGGGGGTGAAGAGGTGGACAACAGTCCATTCAAAGGCAAGATAGTCCTGCAGGAGCTCACTAAATTGAAGGTGGACAAAGCGATGGAACCAGATGGCATACGCCCAAGGATATTAAGAGAATTGCAAAGGGAGATAGCAGTACCTCTGGCAGCCATGTTCACTGAGTCATTCAACACAAGTGAATTGGAGGAGGGCACATGTGGTTCCTCTACACAAGTCCGGCAGCAGGGAGGAGGCGGGGAACAATAGGCCGTTCAGCCTCACCTCAGTAGTGGGGAAGATCATGGAGACATTGCTTAAAGAAAGGATAGTGGGGTATCTAGAAGCCATCGGAGCCCAGGACCACAGACAACATGGATTCACAGTGGGGACATCATGTCAGACAAATCTGGTTGATTTCTTTGACTGGGTGACAAAGGAAGTGAATCGGGGTGGGGCAGTGGACAACGCTAACCTTGATTTCAGCAAAGCCTTTGACACCATCCCATATAGGAGGCTGATAAACTAGCTGGGTCAGCTGGGCATGTGGGAAAGGTTGGTAAACTGGGTTAGAAACTGGCTAACAGACAGGAGGCAGAGAGTGGTGGTAAATGGTGTGCAGTCTAGGGAGAGGGGGTGACCAGTGGGGTGCTGCAGTGATCGGTCCTGGGGCCAGTCCTGTTCAATGTCTTCATTAGTAACATTGCAGAATGTCTGAAGGGAATTTTTTCATCAAATTTTCAACATAGCCATTTTAAGACCTCTACTCATGAACAGTGTCACTGTGATATTTTTTAATCTGTCCCAAACATTGATTTCACACACCGAATGTGCCATTGTGCGCTGCATGCACGGAAACACATTTTGGGCGACATGTGAAAAATGACACTTGTACTGCTCATAAGGAGGTGTGGTAAAATGGCAATGTTGAAAATGTGGAGTGTAAATATTAAAAATTTGTGAACTTACGAGCGTGCGTAGGAACTGTGCAATGCACGCTCATAAAACAGTCATTTTTAGGAATGTGTTCACCACATTTTCAAAACAGCCATTTTAAGATCTCTGCTCATGAACAGTGTCACTGTGATTTTCTTAATGTGTCCCATACATTAATTTACTTTGACAGCTGACTGTGCCATTGTGCTACATGTCATGAAAACACATTTTGGGTGACATGTGAAAATGACAGCTATACTGCTCATAAGGAGGTGTGGTAAATGGCAATGTTGAAAATCTGGAGTAGAATATATTAAAGAGTCGGAACATAATGTGCGTGAGGAACTTCAACGCATCCGTAAGCAGTCATTTTTATGAATTTTTTCACCAAATTTGCAAATAGGCTTTTGAGGGCCCACCTTATGAACACTGACACTGTCGTTTCATTAATCAGTCCCGAAAGGTGATTTTGCACAGTGACCATGAACTCACCCTTCAGGCTCGATTAACACCATGACAGTGACAGAATTTATGAGGAGGGGTCCCAAAAACCCCATGTTGAAAATCTGGTGCAAAAATTTCAAAAATGCCAGAGATATGCAGTAAAGTTGAAAAACCCTATCTATCCCATTATACAGCTTACGGCATTTCTCAGTTGTGGTCGACTTTGAAGAGTGCAGACGTGTTCCGGTCCACGAGATTGCAGCCTTGAGGTACGGAGGTGCGCATGGTGGTGTGGAGGGGAGGCAGGGTGCGCAGTGGGTGGGTGCGGTTGTGGAGGGGGGCAGGGAGAAGCGCTGAGGGACAGTTTTGTATTTACAGGTTTTTTTGTTTTTAAATAAGATGATGAGGACATGCCACGCTGGGTGGGCTCCCTAGTGGCAGCTGGAAGGCTGTTTGGGGACTGGAGCCGATGGGGATTGGGCACCCCGGCCATAACACATTTTCTCACGCTGGTGTGGGCTCCCAGCATGGCACCGGGAAGCTTTGGGGGTGGAGCCAGCGGGGATTAGGCACTCTATCGGGTCGCACAGTGTGTGCGTGTGGAGGGGGGGGAGCTCTGCTCACTGAAGTGGAGCTCTCCCTTTCAACTGTACGACCACTGCATTTTCAACTTCTGTCATAGACAGCTGCAGCAGTGATTGGGGAACTGGGGCCACACCTGCAAACACACTGACTGAATTGGAAGACGGGAGGTATCCTGATTTACTACAGGGCCCACCTCAATGTATCCCTTATAAACCACACCTCCGTGCTGCTGTCAACCTGTGAGCTCCTCCACACCGTCCTGCTGCTTGGCAACACCAAGAAACTGCACGTGGTATGTTCCTACAACTCACCTAAGGGCGGGCTGCAGGGCCTCTCCCATCTCCTGGATACTGTCTGTCCCAGTACCGGGGTAAATGAACTCCTTATCTTGGGGGACATTAACCTAAACAGGGATGGGGAAAACGTCAAGTAGTTTGAGGCCCTGCTTGCCACCAAATCCCTAACACAACTGGTAAGGGAGCCCACCCGTCAAAAGGCAAACGGCACTTCCTGCTCCCTCTTGGACTGGATTATGTCAAACCGTCCCGAGAGGATCTCCTCAGTAGGGGCCCTACCCGACGCCATATTGGACCACTCTCCAGTTCTGTGCATATGGAATATTCCCTCCCCTAAGGTTCCCCACAAAATCATCCAAGTTCGAAACTTTGCCAGATTAAACCCTGACCTGTTCTTGGAGGAACTCAGGCTTACGGACTGGTCAACAGTCTACAGAGCACTGGATCCCTCATTGGCCGTCGCCGCATTCCACAACATCTTTGTGGATCTACAAGAAGGCATGCCCCTATCACTAGGCGTAGGGTCTCAGGGACAGCCACCCAGTGGCTGAAAGGGGGTCTCCTCTCCCACATGCGAGCGAGAGACAAATGCTGGCATCAGGTAAAATGCTCACACGACACTGCCCTGTTGCAGTAATACAGAAAACTCAGAAATGAGTGCAAGAAAATGATCAGGGGGGCCAAAAGCGACTTCTGCAAGGCCGCCCTTCTCAGCTCTGCTAAAGACCCCAGACGGTTCTGGAGAACCATCCAATCACTGGTTGGCGGTCGCTCCTACTCCGGGGTCACTGACATGCTCATCGAAGGAGTCTCCTGCAACAATCCTCACGTGATTGCTAATGCTCTAAACTCTCATTTCACAGACCTCCCTTCTGCTATCCCGCTAGGGTCCTCAGCCCAAAACTCAAACTGCCCTGCCTCCCCGTCCCAATGGGAGTCTGGTCTGACCCGCCCTCCATTTTATCTAAGAGCGGTATCGGTAAGCGAGATGCGGTCTCTCCTTCTTGATCTCTCCCAGAATGCTAGCCCTGGTCCTGATGATCTGGAGCCAAAGCTTCTCAAACTAGGTGCTCCCCTTATAGCCTCCCCGGTGGCCCACATTTTCAACCTATCCCTTACCCAGGGACTGATCCCAGATATCTGGAAGGTTGCCAAGGTCGTCCCTGTCCCTAAGCAGGGCGACCCCAAAATCCTGGACAACTACCATCCCATAGCTATCCTCTCTGCTGTCAGCAAGCTCCTGGAAAAGGTGGTCGCCAAACAAATCTCGAGTATATCCACTCCCATGGTCTGCTGACCCCGCCCAACACGGCTTTATAAAGGGCACAGCACTTCCACGGCTCATCACAGTCTCTTCCAGCATCAGAGCTGCTATGGATCAGGAAAACTCTCAGGTGTGGTATCTATTGACTTATCCAAGGCGTTCGGCCTCGTTGACCCGACCTGCTTGCCCTGCAGATGAGGACCCTTGGTTTGTCCCCACCACCCTAAACTGGGTCTCTGACTACCTATATGGCAGAAAACAACTAACTAAATTCAATAAAGTCCTCTCTGCCCCCGGCCTGTCACCTCTGGTGTCCCCTAGGGCTCCGTGTTGGGTCCCCTACTCTTTTCCCTGTTCATCAACAATCTCCCTGATGTGGTCTCCAGCTGCCGTGTCATCATGTATGCAGATGACCTGGTTCTCCTGGCCCACTCCTGTGATACAGCCACACTAAAAAGTCACTTATCTGAAGACCTCTGGAACATCCAGGCATGGCTCTCCAACCATAAATTGGTCCTAAATCAAAACAAAACCCAGGCTATGCTCTTCGGTTCCTCTGCCAAAATACGAGCCTCTTCAACTCCCCTACATATCAACTGCAAAGATGGCTCCCCTCTCCCTACTGTGACCTCCCTCAAATATCTTGGAGTGATGCTTGATCCCCAATTGGACCTTGGTAGTCATATCCATAATGCCTGCAGTGGGGTAAACTGCAAACTGGGGATGGCCTACAGGGCTCGGTACAACCTCACTCCAGTGGCTCGCTTAGCTCTTGCCAGGGGAGTACTACTTCCCTCCCTCAGCTACAGCTCCCTCATATTTGCTCATACTTCTAAGACCCTCCTAAGCAAGTGGAGCACAACGTACAACAACATCTGTCATTTGCCCTGGCCGCCCCCTGCCTCACCCATCACTGTGAGCTCTATGAGAAGCTTGGCTGGCTATCCCCGCTCAATCACCTTAACTTTAGCACTGGGTGCCTGTGAGAAGTACTTAGCTCTGGCACCCTCTGGAACTGGCCCGGTTTCTTGCTCCTGCTGACCCTCCCCCTACCTGCTTAGATCCCAAGGCCCCGGCCTACTAAGTGTACCTACTTCCTGCACCAACATGGGGACCGAGTTTTGCTGTCCATGGCCCCAGGCTCTGGAACTCCTTTCCTGAAAAGTCCGTACTGCCTCCTCTCACAAGAGTTTCGGACCTCCCTGTGGGATCATCTTAAGGTGGCTTCTCTCTGTGAATGTCCTAGCCTCCTTAGCCTCCCAGTGTCCACTGGTGCCGGCTTCTTTCTCCTGCTCTGCGTCCACCACTCTTGCGCTATGTCCTCGCCCAAATCCCTCCCTGTTTGACCGATGCTATGATGTTACTATGCTCATAATCCTCACCAGCCCTGTTGGTCATTGAATTTATCTCTAACTTATACCTTGCCCCAGCACTGTATCTGGGTACCTTCCACGTAAATGTAAAACTGTAAAACTGTCTTTTCTCCTGTTTTTGTACCTGAATGTATTCGTCTGAACCAATTACTGTATCAATGTACCTGTTGTACCCTTTTGTACTCTCCCGAGTCGTTCCTGAAAATAGGCATAAAACTTGTCTAGTGTACTTACCCGGTAAACAAAAACTAAATAAAAAATAAATAAATAAAAACACCTCCGAAAACTCGTATGATGGCACTATGTTTCTTGCACATGCGTACAAGCAACATAATTAGCTCAGCAGGGTTGATTGGGAAGCCCAGCTTAGCCCTGTAGAGTAACATGAAGAGAAAAAATTAATAAGCCCTGAAGAAAGAGTCAGGCAATGGGAATACTGAGGCCTCTGAGGTAATTACAGTGCTGCAGGTAGTTAAAGTGGTAAGATACCTACCTCAGTAAGTATAGCCCAGGCTTTCTGCCATTTATTCTACATTTGGGGCTTGAGGGAGATTAGCACCCAGTCACTCGTTTTCCAGTGTGCAATCCTCACCAACAGCAGGGGAATAAGTATCTTGCCCCAAGCCAGGTGTGCAGAGTGAAGTACCCATGCCCCCCGACTTTTACCCCAGTAGATGACCATGTTAATAAACAAGCACAACACTATTAACCCTTTCATAGCAACAAAAAAAATAACATGGTAAATGTATCCTGAGAAGCTCAGTTTCTACATTCAGTAGTGGCAGGCACAATGCAAAAAATATCAAGTCCAAAAGTCAGTGGTATAGCCCTCTTTAAGACTGTAGTTCCCATCATGTAGACATTCATGATGGAGCACCAGATTTCCCCAGGGGTAAATAGGAGAGGTACTTAACTGATGGTATATCTCAGGTATATAAAAAATACCATTTTAAAGCAGCAGCGTAATGAAAACTTTTCAAAAAAGCTAGTTTTAACTGCAGTGAATACAAATATTAGCATACCTGTCAAATTCCCTTTTCTAAGTATCTCCTATGCTGCACACCAAGGGCTCAATTTTCAAAGCCCGAGGAATGACGCTAGGTACCTGTGCCAAACAAATTATGCAAGTGGTACCTTGCATCAAAAGATGCGGCATTCCCAATTTTCTAATGCATCCTGCTTTGAAAAGGGGAGCCTCTGTGCTGAAGTGGCATTGCACCACCCTCGCAATGTACAGCAGGGTGTGTCGGTTCACAAGGGTGCTTGCACCGTGATGGGCTGCACCATCCCATTTTTTTGTATTTTGGAAGCCCTGCAGTGGGTGCAGCAAGGGGCTCGACTTAGACCAGCCATGAGGTGGTCTAAGTGCCTTGCGCCAGTGCTACACAATGTGGTGATTTGGGGGGCTCTGAAAGTGGGGTCTAGGCCAGAAGGGCACAGATGGTGCCATAAGGGGAGTTGGGGAGATGGTGGGCATATAAGGGAGTGATGCGGCACCTGGTGGGGCTGCCATTTATATAGCTATAAAAGCCAGTGGGATGGTACTGCTGGGGGGTTCCCGGACGAACAATGCCATAGCCCCAGGTGGCATGCCTTGGCAGCAGCCCCAGCCTTAGGGATGCTGCCAGGCTGTGCCCACCTAGGTCCATGGCACTGTTTGTCCCTAGAACCCCCGCTGTACCATTCAATTGGTTTATAGTATATAAATGGCACCCTGCCAGGTGCCACATCACTCTCGCATGCCCACCATTTCTCCAACTCCCCCTATGGCACTCCTGTGCCCCTTCTGCCCCAGGACCCCTCCTGGAAAACCTGTTTCACCACCACCCAAACCATCCTGGCATCTCTAGTGTTGCACCAGGCCTGATCCCTGTGGCAATTCCTGCAGGTGAGATAATAGTTTGGTGCTAGCCTTTGGGTGTGGCAACTCCCAGGTTTTTAATGCAGGGACCCCTAATTTTACAAAATTGGGTGCAGGGTCCCTGACACACCCAGAGTTTTCTGCAGCCCTAGATCACTGCAAATTTGGTGATCTAGAGGTTCTTCGAAAATCAAGCTCCAGGAGTTTTCTTATTTTCTGGACCTTATCCCTTGCCAGGTCTTCAAGGCAATTTCTAAGAAAATGTTGCAGCTATCTTTTTTTCTTGATAAAAAACTCAATTAAAACATGAATATTAAAATGTTGGTGAAACTAGAACATTTTACCACCAAATAAAACTGCATGATGCCTGGAATCTTTTAGAGAGAATTTTTTTCTAGTTTCATTGCACTCCAATCCCCTTAATGACATGCATAAATATATAATAGATGGAGTGGATTTGGAAGCTTAGCTCGATCTCTACCGTGTTTCGACAAATGGGCCTGAATCTGTAATATCTGAAATTTTCCCTGTCGGTAAGACCATATTTAGCACGTAATTCCTTAAATAGAGGAACACCATTTTCATCCAAGAACAGAAACACATGGCCCAGTCCCAACTGCCCCCACCTGTGAAATGTATGATCATGTTGCCAGGGGTAAAGGTGGAGTCACATGGCAAACTTCTGCACAGGATCAGAAGTGTCTAAATTTGCAAGTTATCTCTTAACTGTTTTCATAATTTCAAAGTCCTCACTGTCCCAGTCAAAAAATCCCACAGAGGTGACAAAGCCAGCGGGTTTCCGAAAAGAAAAAAAATATATATTTCTATAGTATATATTTAGTGGTGGTGTGCAAATCATTGAGCTGGAAATCTATGTGCTCTCATAAGGGTAGATATGTGTGGGCCAGCCAGCAATAAATGATTCGATGCTGTGACTGTGGTTTGAGCATATAGTTTCAGATTCGGGAAGTTAAGCCCCTCCCCCCTTTCCATTGGGAGTTTTAAAACAGCTAATTTAATCCTGGGGGGTTTACCATTCTAACTAAACAGAGATCAGTTTGTTTCAGGATCTGAAATACAAGGCTAGAATCAGTGGTACTGGAAAATATAATAGCCTGGGTAACACATTCATTCGAGTTGTCTCTACCCTGGGAAAAAAGACCCAGCAGTAGTTGTGTCTAGCGTTCCAAATCTGATGTTAGTTTTTGAGTAACAGGTTCCAAATTTAGCTGTTCTATGTGGGTTAGATTTTGTAGGATGGTTAACTGCAGATATTGAATAGCTGTTCCAGTCTATTTAAATTTGACCTTTACCTAGAGTGCCATGCTAGGTTGATAATGATACCAGCGCAACTCCATCTTATGGGTGTTCAGTTTGAAACCAGCTACTGTACCTTTCCAAAACTCACAATTTCTTCCCATAATACGGGTATTAAATCTTCAGGAGACAGCAGAGTAAGCAAAATATCACCTTCATTCAATGTAAGCTTAAACTCCACTTCACCAACAGGGATGCCCTCTATCCTCTGATTCTAACTGGTTGCTTCTGCTAACAGCCCTATATACAAGGCAGACAATAACAGGGCACCCCTGACAGGTTCTCTGCTTCAGGTGTATCAGCTGGGACAGGGAATAATTTACTTTCACCCATGCTCAGGGAGACTTATACAGTTTTGCAGCATAGCCACAAATGGGTCAGGAAAATCAAAGTTCGACAGGGTGTCCCACAGCAAGGGCCAGAACATTCTGTCAAGCACCTTCTCCACATCCAAGCTGAGGACTACCACTGGCATGGTTTATGATAAAATGTATTCTATTAGCAAAGCCACTGTGGAGGGCAGAGGCCATGCCAGACTGTTCAAACTGCATAATGGATAATGACCAAATAAGGGTTCCATTACAGCATCGTCCCTCTGCTATGTGGTATAAAGACCTGTGATCACACTTAAGGTTATGAAAGAGAAATAGAAAAACCTGAACATCAAATAGTAGACAACATACTAACTTAAGGAAACAATTACAATCCATGAAAACAGACATTATGGCCAACTGGGCCGAGACAGTAATGGCTTCCTGGGTAGTGAGCACACACCCTGCTGTGTTCCTAAGGGGATCTGATATCATGACCCCATATTAGGGAAAAGTGCTCAATACCAGGACCCTCCCTGAAAGTACTCAGGTGTCAAGCAGGTCCTCTAGACAGGTATAACCTGTAAATACATAAAAATCTGGTCACAGAGGTGTGGAATTCTGTGTATACCTTTGCCACGACTCCCTGATCGTGAAGACCACCACAGTGACAGGAATTAGGCAAAATCCACCAGTCACTGTGGTGGTCTGTATGGTGATTGGGACTGCCTCGCTGGATGTTTGCCCCCCCCCCACCTGTCCAACTCTGACTCGGAGTTAGAATCCTAGAGACCAGGCAGTGTGGGGGGGGGTGGAGCCCCCCACACGGGGGAGGTTCGGGGGTTACAGCCCGCTGATGGATACACAGAGGCATCCCAGACACTGCAATGCTGACAGTCGGCACTGAGGCTGTCGGGGATGTCTCCATGATGACTGTCGCTGCGGCATGGATAAATTGGAATTCTGTCATATCTCCTCTGCCCCATTGTGGCAGAACAACTATTACTGGAATTGTGAAAGCCAAGGGGGGGGGGGTGTTACATTTTGCAACTCTCAGAGTCAGTCAGTTAGAAGGGCCAAACTTACAGCTTAATACAGGAAATCTGAATCCTTAGTATAGTAGGCAGAATGTTTTAGTTCATTGATGTAAAAGTTCCCATTGTAAAGGAGGCAGATGAGAGGTGTAGAATGGTACCTCTCCAGAGTAAAGAATTACTTTTCCACTAAACTTTACTCAAAGTCCACCCCCCCCAGAGAAAACAAGAAAATGTACCTGAGTTAGAGTATAGTTCTACTGAGGTCTGGGGTGTGGACGCTGACCAGTCCCAGGACCAAGTCTACCTCCCCCAGGTCACCATTCTAGCCCCATAGCTATAAATACAAGGGATTTATAAAAGGGGGCATGGCAGAAGTAGACTTGGCCAATAAAAGTCTCATTTGTATGGCGCTTATCATGACTGACCCCACAGCTAGGGGCCGGAGACAAAGCCTGTAACTGACTCAGAGGAAAAGCTGGCATGGAGTGTGTTAGAGTCAAGTAAAGGGGAGCCACAGAGGCAGCCTCACACAGCAAAAACATAATTGGCTGTGGGACCGTTTGGGTTGGGTGACCCCTATCTTGTGCCCCCAGTCCAGCCACCCCCGCAATTATATTGGAGAAAGGGGTAACCTGTTCACACTAACACCAGTGGGTGCAAAATAAAACTAAGCTGCAAGCCAACAGAAAAAGATGATTGCACTCAGGGTACAAAAGCTGCAGCACTAATATAACAGTCACCTGAAAAGGATGGTGACTCCCAAAAAGTAGAATTTATTGCTCAAGTATAATGCTAGGGGAGCAGTGGCATAAAGCTCTGATGCTTTGTGTCCTATGTGTGACGCTTTATCAGGGGGCAGTCATAGGACCAGCCAACTGCTTAAATGCAGTACTCTCAAAGGTGCATACACGAAGTCTAAGCTGATTCCTAATTACATCGTCTATATCCTAGTTACATCAACTGAGACATGCATAGTGCTGAAAACCCGAAGAAAAAAAAAAACACATAATACAAACAAAAACCCACAATGTGCATGTTAAAGTCAATGTAGGACTGGAAACAGTCTATACAAAAATTGGCTACGGCTGAAAGAAAAGCCAAATCAAGGATGCTTCCCACCCCTACACTTGCACCTTCATGGCTACTTTCGCCAAAAAAGTATAATTACATGTGCTAGTGAAGGGGTTTGTTTATCTTTTAAACTACTGTTGAGGTCATTTCTATGTTGGTAGAACAATCAGACAATTTAGAATTAGAGTGGGAGAACACATAAGGGCGATTTCTCTACTCGAACACATCGTATGCTATAGTTAAGCACATTTTTGATAACTTAAATGTAAAACATGAAATTAGTTTCACAGGAATACAAAGTTTCCCTAGGATCAAGGGGTGTTGATTATGAAAAGAAAGTGAGACAGCGTGAAAGCTTTTGGATATATTTTCTGAAAGCGTGAAGTGGGGGGCTAAATGAAAATATAGACTTTTCAGCCTTTCTGGTCAAATTGTAAACAAATCCTTCTTTTCGTGTAATATACAGTAACAATTTGTTGTGCTTGTGTTTGATTGTCTGATTATGTGATTTAAATGTCTGATTGTTATTGCTTTACCCGTGAGGTTTTTAAAACTAGAAATACGTCCATATTTGTGACAAAATATATGTCTAAATGCACTGGATAGTTGGAACATTAACAAGCATTTGTCAATGCCGAATGTTGATTGCATTGGTCAGTTGAGTTTGCTCACTGCCCCTCTGGCACTTGCTCGATCTGTTTCTCCCAGTGCTGCAGGCTGCTGTTTTGTACTGGGCTCCTGCCTGCATTGGCACCCTTTTTTGTCCACAGAGAACTCCGCAGCTGTCCTGACAAAGGTCCGTTGAGGCGGCATACTCCCCCTGTGTCACTCACTCATTCTGTTTCTGCTGGCACTACAGACTGGCCTTTTGTACTGTGCTCCGCCAGTGTTGGTGACTTTTTCTGCCCACAAAGAAATCTGCAGCAATCCGGACACAGGTCCGTTGAGGTTGCTCAGTCCCCCTCTGTCACTCGCTTGTTCTGTGTCTGCCGGCGCTGCAGGCTGGCCTTTTTTACTGGGCTCCTGCCTGTGTTGCCGCCTTTTTCTGCCCACAAAGAAATCTGCAGCAGTCACGATACAGCTCCATTGAGGTTGCTCACTCCCCTTGTCTGACTCGCTCATTCTGTGTCTCCTGGTGCTGCAGGCTGCCTTTTTGTACAAGGCTCCTGCCTACATTGCCATCTTCATCTGCACACAAAGAAATCTGCAGCAGTCATGATAGAGCTCCATTGAGCTCACTCACTCTCCTTCTCTCACTCTGTCATTCTGTTTCTCTCGCTGTTGCAGGTTGCCCTTTTGTACTGGGCCCCTGCGTGCACTGCTTCCTTTTCTGCCCAGAAAGAAATCTGCAGCAGTCATGATAGAGCTCTGTTGAGCTTGCTCACTCCCCCTCCCTCACTTGCTCATTCTGTTTCTCCCACTGCCACAGGCTGGCCTTTTGTACTGGGCTTCTGCCTGCATTGCCACCTTTTTCTGCCCACAAAGAAATCTGCAGCAGTCACGATAGAGCTCCGTTGAGCTCGCTCGCTCCCCCTCTCTCTGTGTCACTCATTCTGTTTCTCCCACCACTGTAGGCTGCCCTTTTGTACTGGGCCCCTGCATGCATTGCTGCCTTTTTCTAGTTCCAAAGAAATCTGCAGCAGTCCCAACAGAGCTCCACTGAGCTCAATCACTCCCCCTTCCTTACTCATTCTGTGTCTCCTGCTGCTGTCGCCTGCCCTTTTGTACTGGGCTCCTGCTTGCGTTGGGGGCTTTTTCTGCAGCAGTCCCGACACAGCTTCGTTAAGTCCACTCACTCCCCCCTCTCACTCGCTCATTGTGTTTCTTCCAGCACAGCAGGCTGGCTTTTTGTACTGGGTTCCTGCATGCATTGGCACCTTTTTCTGCCCACAAAGAAATCTGCAGCTGTCCTGACAGAGCTCTGTTGAGGTTGCTCACTCCCCCCCGTCTCACTCACTCATTCCGTTTCTCCTGGCGCTGCAGGCTGCCCTTTTGTACTGGGCTACTGCCTCTGTTGGCACCTTTTTCTGCCCACAAAGAAATCTGCAGCAGTCCAGACAAAGCTCCGTTGAGCTCACTCAATCCCCCTCTTTCGTTCATTCTGTTTCTCCTGCCGCAGCAGGCTTTTTTTGTACTGGGCCCCTGCATGCATTGCTGCCTTTTTCTACCCACAAAGAAATCTGAAGCAGTCCCAACAGAGCTCCGTTGAGCTCACTCACTCACTCCCGCTCACTCACTCATTCTGGGTCTCCCGCTGCAGGAGCCTGCCCTTTTGCACTGAGCTCCTGCTTGCATTGGGGGCTTTTTCTGCCCACAAAGAAATCTGCAGCAGTCCTGACACAGCTCTTTTATGCTGCTCACTCCCCCCTCTTACTCACTCATTGTGTTTCTCCTAGCGCTGCAGGATGCCCTTTTGTACTGGGCTCCTGCCTGTGTTGGCACCTTTTTCTGCCCACAAAGAAATCTGCAGCTGTCCCGACAGAGCTCCGTTGAGGTCGCTCACTCCCCCGGTCTTACACGCTCATTCAGTTTGTCCCAGCACTGCAGGCTGCCCTTTTGTACTGGGCTTCTGCCTCTGTTGGCACCTTTTTCTGGCCAAAGAAATTTGCAGCAGTCCTGACAGAGCTCCGTTGACCTTACTCACTCACCGTTCTATTTCTTCCAGCACTGCAGGCTGCCCTTTTGTACTGGGCTCCTGCCTGCATTGCTGCCCTTTTCTACCCACAAAGAAATCTGCAGCAGTCATGATAAAGCTCCACTGAGCTTGCTCACCCCCCCCCCTTTCAGTCACTCATTCTGTTTCTCCCACTGCTGCAGGCTGACCTTTTGTACCAGGCCCCTGGGTGCATTGCTGCCTTTTCCTGCCAACAAAGAAGTCTGCAGCAGTCCCAACAGAGCTCCATTGACCTCACGCACAGGAATGTAGCCAGAAATTTCCATTTTGTACACAATCTGCAACAGTTCAACCCCCCCGAATTAAAAAATGTACACATCCTTTCCAAATGGCACCCCCCTTCCAAACAAGTCAGATTGTTGTCAGATGACTCCTCTACTCTCTAAAGAGATTATACATGTATTGGACACTCCTCAGTGGCCTACACTAACACAAATACTACAGATTAGAATGATAATATTGACAGAGTGGCTTGTGATTTGTGAGACACACTCAACAAAACTGTACACAAATGTGTACAATGAGTATGCCTGTCTAGACCCTTGCCACTCCCGCTCCCTCACTCACTCATTCTGCGTCTCCCAGAGCTGCAGGCTGCCCTTTTGTACTGGGACTCCTGCCTGCGTTAGTGCCTTTTCCTGCCCACAAAGAAATCTGCAGCAGTCCCGACATCATCCCCCCTCACTCGCTCAATCCTAAATTGTCCCAAACAATGATTTCCAACAGCAACCGTGGTATTCTGTGCCGGAAGCGCAAAAACACATTTCAGCCAGGATGTGAAAAATGAGAGAGCTGTACTTTTCATGAGGAGATGTGGGAAAATGCCACTGTTGAGAATGTGGCATGAAAATATTACTAATTTGTGAAGTTACAAGGGTGCGTGGAAACTGCACAACACACGCTCGTAACAGTCATTTTATGGAGTTTCATCAGAAAATTTTCAACCTTGACATTTTAGAACCTGTGCTCATGAACAGTGCCAGTGAGATTTTCTTAATGATTTCCCACAGCGACCGTGCAATTGTGCGCCGGAAGAGCGAAAACACATTTCTGCCAGGATGTGAAAAATGTCAGCTGCACTGTTCATAAGGAGATGTGTAAAAATGGCAATGTTGAAAATCTGGAGTGAAAATATTGCAAAGTTGCTAAGGTACGAGCATGTGTGGAAATTGCCTAATGCACACTTGTAAAACAGTCATTTTTTGGATTTTTTCCACCAAATTTGCAACATAGACTTTTTGAGAGGCCACCTCATGAACACATGAATGCAGTGACCATGAAATCACCTTTTGGGACTGATTAATGCCATGACAGTGACAGAATTCATGAGGAGGGGTCCCAAAAACCCCATGTTGAAAATTTGGTGCCAAAATTCTGAAAAATGCCCGAGATATGCATCAAAGTTGAAAAAACCTATTTATTCCATCATACAGCTTACCAGCATTTCCTCAGTTCACGGTCAGCTTTGAAGAGTGCCGACGTGTTCCCAGTCCACCGAACATTGTTGCACCAAGCTCCGGAGGTAAGCATGGGGTGAGGGGGGGTAGTGGGGAAGGGTGCGCAGTGGGTGGGTGCAGGTTGTGGGGGGCAGGGAGATGGCAAGGGACTGTTTTTTTGTTTACAGGGACAAAAATAAAACATTGCGGGACCGTTTTTGCCTTTCAGGGAATGTGGCACACTGGGGTATGCTCCCAGCATGCCAAAGGACTGTTTTGGGGGGGCAGCTGCAGCTGACGGGGGATTGGCCACCCTCATCGGCGCACACAAAAAATGAGGGGGCATATGCCGATGAGGACTGGTCACCCCCATCGGCAAACACTGAACCAGGGAGGGGACATAAGCAGAGGGGAATTGGACACCCCCCTAAGCACACAAGAAATTGGGGGGGAAACATGCTGACAGGGACTGGGCTCCCCCTTAGCATAACCCTGCAATGAAATTGCTTCCTCATTGCAGCGGATGACGCTACAATGATGAGGGGCCCTGATTGCAGCAGCTAAAACATTAGAAAGTTGTGGCACGCTGGCTGAACTGAAGGCCAGCAGTGAAAAAGCGCCACGGCATTGGGGAAAGGAGGCCAAGCCTTTAAAGTCTGTGGGGCATTGGCCACAACAGTGCCACATCTCCACAGCCTGCTTTTTGCAAAAGCTGCAACATGTTTCTTGTGCTTGCGTGCAATCAACATAACAAATGGTCACATATAAAATATGAAAGTTCCTTTACAATATGGATGTTTATAAGTTCAGGGAAGCCAAGTGCAATATTTAACAATTCTTAATCACATTTCATTATGTGCTGAAGTAGTGATTACTGATTACCCTCTTGTATATTCAAGTTGTGTTCTGGTTGTGTTATTTAATTAACGTGAAGTTAAGTTGCTTTTAACAAGTTCACACATGCTGTTTTTTTAATGAAATAATTGATGTATGTATATATACTAGCAGCATGTCAAATAATGTTCAACTCTGATGAAGCAGGGCTCTGACCTTGTGAAGTTAGTTCGTTTCTTCTCCTAACAAATTGCTCTTTACTGGATATGTTATACAGCTCTTTTCATTAAAAGGTAAAACGTTTTTATATTACCAGTTGTGTCCGTCCATTTTTGATGGGTGCTATTTGCTGGATTTGATTGCCAACATACTTTGAATGAGCCTGTCATTCTGACACTCCTGTTTTCATTTGCTTTTTTTTTTTTAATAGTCTATAACCTTACCTAGCATTTTATATATATTTTTGTCTCGTCTTTCCTCTCCTCTCACCTTTCACATTATCTTTCATGCTACCGTGTGTTAACACTTTTATTGAGCATTTTATTTTGTCAGTATCTACTGTTCAGCCTGCATTTGTGTTTTTCTTCCACCTGTAGCTCATGTTTTTGGACTGAGACTGCTTCTGTGCCTACACTGGTTTTAGCTTGTACTTTTTTTTTTTTCGGAATTATGTATTTTTTCCAGGTTTTCAGCACTATGTATATCCTAGCTGATGTAACTAGGAATCTACTTTGATTCTGTGTATGTACCTTTAAGAGTACTATATTTAAGCCCTTGGCTGGTCCTAGCACTCTGTGCCAGGCAAAGCAACACACACACAGGATGTGAATCAGGTTTTATGCCACTGCTCTCCTAATCTTAAAAGCTTGAGCAAAAAAAACTCTACTTTTTGGTGGACACCATCCTTTTCTTGTGACTTTGTTATATTACTTGCACCAGCTTTCATACCTTGCATGCAACCATTGTTTTGGTTGTGTCCCTCTCTTCTCCCGGAGTATAGCCTTCATAGACAAATAAAATAGACTAATAAACCTGGCCTGCCCCCAAAGCCTCCCACTCACCAATGCACTCCTCTAGCGGCAGGCCACATGTGGAGTTTACCAGGTTCAAGTAGTCAGAATCAGCCTATGCCTTCCATAGCTGTATAGCCAAGCACCCCCCCCCCCCCAATGGTTAGAATGTCAGTACAGTGGTACAAATGACCCAGGTGAGCCAGGTAGACCACACCCCCGGGAAGCTCAGTCAACCCCCTAACCACCTCGTACTTGAATTAAAACGTAATTTTAGGTCCAGAATTTGCAGGATACCTTAGGTTGTGGAAGAACCTCTGGAGCTGTGACTCAAATATATGCATAGAGAAAGAAGCTCCACTCTTCCAGACAGCTAGCAGTTAAAATAAAAGCATGGCAAATGGGAAGTGACTTCCTTACTTAGGTTGTCTCTGAAACTGTCTCTGTAGGTCTTTAATCAACTGCATCATGTCCTAGCAGTGTTGGGCCAATCAGTCAACATCAACTGGAAGTGACGAAGCATCCCGTTGGTCTCCTGGTTTCCAAGTGCGGTGATCCCTCAGGATGTATTGCAAGATCTAGGTTGACATCCTCAGCAGTATGCTACAGGATGTCACCCTCAGGAAAGGTGACTGCAGCCAAGCTATGTATGATGTCAAACTTGGGACCTGCTTTTTTGAGCGCTTGGAGGCAGGTGGCATAGGGTCTGCCCTTCTGTTGAACTGTTGGAGAAAAATTATCAAAATAGGTTTGTGTGGTCCCTCAATGTACTTTATTTTATTTTAGTCTTTGGTAACCAGATAAGGTCCACTAGGCACAAGCTCCTGTTTTCAGGGGTGACCTGGGAGCACTGGGGGGTTAAATGACTTGCTCAGCATCACACAGTGCAAGGGAAGGTTGTGGGACTCAAACCCAGGCCTGCTGGATGTACCAAGCTCATTCACAGTTCATTACGCTAACCTCTATGCTATATTGCCAACCCCTTTCTTTCATCTGCAGGCTTAGAGTAAAACCTGTTCCTTCACCTGGAATTTGAAAAACCTGATAGACCTAGGGCACTCATTTGGTCCTGGTTTAGGTACCAGGGCCCTGTGAACCCTTTCTAACTCAAGTGGGAAATCATCAGGGAGAGAGAGTGTGGTTTTAAGAAGTTTATCTGTGAAACTTGTGATATGTTCTCTCCTCACCCTCTGGAACACCATAGATTCTTACATTTTTACATCTCAAGTGACCTTCAAATTTAGTACATTTATTCCTGAGTTGTTGTTGCCTGTAGTACAAATGAAGGGGCAAGTCACTCATGTGGTCAGATCATTTGCTAAGTTTGGTGGTGGCAGTGGTAATGTTATCTGTTTCCAGCCATAAACTGTCCACATCAGAACACAAAGTCTGAAAGGAGGCGTGGGTTTTCCTTGTGAAGGCTATTAGTTCAGTCAACAACTGCTCATTAGTAGCCTTGTTTGTTGTGTCCATGCCAGGGAGAGGAAGCCACACTGGATCCCGGGCTGGATGGCACAGTAGTGTTTCTGGTCTGACTCATCCTGTGCCAGGCTCTTCTGTGTAGCTTGTCCTTTTTCTTAGAGCCCTCCATGGTGCCACACAGTCGCTGGCTCTGTCCTGATATTTTTGTATGTTATCTAATTAGATCAGCCACCTGAAGGACTAATTTTTGGGCATATGGGAGCAGCGCTGTTCTCCTAACCCGTCATGATGATCAGTGACGTCACCGAAGTCCCACAGATTGTGACTGTTTGTTCTAAACTGATACTACTGTATTTCTGAAAATATCAACAGGATTGCTTGGATGCAGCTGCAATCCTTGCGTCTGCATCCAATCCATTTTGACACCCCCCCTCCCAAATCTCCAGTCCTCTCTTCAACTACTGCAGACTACTGGTAAACCCTATAAAAATGTGTATACATAAAATTAGGGGAGGCAGAACACAGACACCAACCTCAGGATTCCCTCTAGTGGCTGACTGACAGTAAAGCATCTACTCTAATCAATAACAGATTAAAGGACTACAGTAGTTTTCCTCTATTGTTTTTTCTTTCATAAAATGTCTAAAAATATGCAATATGAATAAATGAAAGTCAATGAAGGTATATTTTTCATTGCTTATTTGCTACCCAATTTTAAGCACAACTAGATACTTGAGTGTGTGGGGGTTTTTATTTGTAAACCACACTTGCAGTTGGGTGAAGGCACTTGGTGCAAGTGCCTCATGCCTCATAATGCACCTGTGTGTGTAGTTTACAAACAGAAACCAACTTTGTATACCTTATTGCTTATGTAGTGATGTCAGAGTGGTCTTGTACAACAGTTGCTATGTCACTACTGTGGTACAACAGCATAAAGTCTTGTCCACTACAGAGTCTTCAAAATTAAGGTATCAGCAGTTGTAACCCCCTTGCCCCCCGGGCTGCAAAGATTACTACAGGGGCCCTCTACGTTGATGGGGGGGTTGCCAGGGTTCACAGATTTATCTGCATAAGGTAGGGAACACAGAGCTCAGCTTCAGATTAAGGGATCACAGTCAGTATAGATAAACTTCATTTCCTCCTCCATCAACACAGTCAAGCAGCTGGAGTTTATTTAAACATTTAGGGTATCAGGGAAGACATTGGTTTGTACCGTCAGAGGGTAACTCCTTTCTAGATGAACATCACTAGCACTTTATGGCACTTTCACTTGCATGGTTACATGTTGCAGTTTTTTGGTAACAGTCTCTCCGTTTACAGCCTTTACTTATCACAGGATGTCATACATGGCTAAATTCCTTCCTGGTGTTACGCATCCAACACATTACTTTTGAGAACTCCATTTTAAGCAGTATTCACTGTTTAGGTGCTTTGCCACCTGTTTTACCCTGTAGAGAGATTTTCCTCCATATTAAACTTTCCCATATCTGAGGAGCTCCCACCACCTCCTTAGTGCTGTCTTCACTTTGACCATTCCAGTGAAGTTTGTCTCAACACTGTCTGGCACATCTAACATGAATTGTTGAGTGTGTGTGTGCAGGTGAAGGGAGGGTTTAGAGGGAGGTCCATGTAGAGGGGGGTGTTGAGGGAATGCTAAACAGCAGCTGTTGCCATTGGTGAGGGCATGGAACATGTGACTGCAGCTGGCCACTAATGCGGCTGCAGTCTACACTTTAAAATAAGCCGCTGAGTGTTTGACTCTTTCTCTGCAAGACCAGGAGCCACTGCAGAGCAGAGAGCAGGAAACACAGTAAAGGCTGCTGGAAATCAGCATTTGCTTCACTGAAATCTGGTGGTTTTGTGGTGAACAGACTCAACTGGTCGGTTCGTCCTTTCTGGTCAAGGAGAGGCAGGCACAATGGTTCCAGACACAGATAGCTTTTATTTGCAGCAGCCACTGGTTCCACTGGAAAATAATTGGTTAAGTGATTGTCATGCACAAAACAGTGTTTAGAAATAGAAGGCAATTATACAGGTCAAAAGGAGTAAATGTCGTAAACAGTCATACATATACTACCAATACATGGTATACGTCTAACAGAGTCACCTAGTGTTCTATGTCTGCAGACGTCACCAATACTGACTTTTAGCA
Organism: Neoceratodus forsteri; assembly: GCA_016271365.2. Taxonomy (NCBI): domain Eukaryota; kingdom Metazoa; phylum Chordata; order Ceratodontiformes; family Ceratodontidae; genus Neoceratodus; species Neoceratodus forsteri. The sequence goes on along the minus strand of CM028130.1, from coordinate 560,758,453 downwards.
CCTAACCACCATAGCCAAGGATAATTAGAAAGAAAACACCAGTTTGTAGTATGATAGTCCAATAGGAGGAGCAGTCTTGGTGGTGCGGCGCAGGTGGTCGCTAGCTAGCTTCGAAGAATGGGTACAGTACCTTGATGACCGATCAGTCTTGTTGGACAGCAGGAAGATGGAGAACCACAAGATGAGGAAGATGAAGGGGATGCAGAAGATGAAGGATGGAGGCTGGTCTGGGAGCTGAAGATGAAGACGATAGAAGGGTGGAAGATGGTCACGGCGATGTCCTTTCGTGATGGGATGAGTTGCCACCCAGCCGAGGAAGGGAGCTATGGCCACCTCAGAAAAGCCAAATAGAAATGGGGCAATTTTCTAATCGCGTACTGTGGAGGGAACCTCACTATCATGAGCCAGGGTTGCTCCTAGGCAGAGTATACTGGGGGGCCCTAACTATTGCTATGCTGGCTACGGCAGGTGCTGTCATCCTCTGGGTCATTGGCAGGCTGGGCAGGAGGTACTAGACACTTGGCTGGTGACAGGCAGGTGACCCCTAATCTCATGGGTGCAGGCAATTGCAGACTCTTTTAGGGCACTTCGTTCAGGTGATAGGACTACCGTGGTTGGGCAATCTGTCCACTCCCCCACGGCAACAGCTCAAACTGGGGTAGAAGAGAGAACTGGCATGGCTCAATGCAGTTAGTGATGGGGCAGGCAGTTTGAGCCCCTTCCGGGACAGTTCTGGAACCAACTAGTCAAGGTGCAGGGCAGCACTTCAGGTCCAGCTGTGGTATCAGGTAGACCCTGTTGCAAAAAGTTCAGGCAGCTCAAGTCAATAGCATCCCAGGGGCAACCCAGGAGAGCACTATAAACAACAATAACAACTGTTTTCCCTTTTCTTTTCAGGAACTGGGTTTACCTATGGCTAGGGTCCTGGTGGCAGGCAGCACAGCATAGGCCTGACCGTCCCTTTAGTTTACAGGCACACCAGCTACCAGCAAGCAGTCCAGGGGAATGGGAGTGGCAGGCAGGGGGTATTTAGTGCCACAGTAAAGAAGCTGGGGCCTTTGGGGTGACCTCCCTGTGGAATGGAATGCTGACCCTTTAAATCTCTAGGGGACCCCTTTATTTTTCCTCAGCAGGCCTGGTTTGGGGGGGGGGCAGATCTATCTAGGCCTTGCTACTACACTTTCCATATGTATGGGGGGGGGCAACTGGGCTGTACAGTGGGCCCAGGCTTTGCTCCACCACTAATAAATATTCCCCTTTTGGCTATACCCTACCCCTTTTAGCTGCTCAGGTCACCCCTCCTGCTGCCCCTCTGGCTGCCTCTCCTTCTGTGGGGTGCAGTTCTGGCACCAGATCTAGACTACGGGACTCATGCCATGTGGTGCCCCTTGTTTCCCCTTAGTGGGTGCTCTGCTTACTTACTCTTCCTACCCCCCCATCTCTTCCTACACACCCCTGGCGCAAAATGAAATAAATATTTGTTTGGGTACACAGCCTACTCACTACCTGGCCCAGCTCCTGTGAAGTGGAGGCATGTAAGAGATTATTGGGAGGAATGGCCAAGGAGCACTGTTCCCACCCAGTGTCTTGGCTTTACTCGTGTGCAGGCGTGAGGTGGAACCTTTGAGTCTCAGGTTAAAGTTCCACCCAAACTCACTTCACGACTGCACTCAGTGGTCCGACGGCTCCAACTTCTCCCCACTCTCTCGGGCACAGGGCAGACTCCAGCACTTGGCAGGGGACAACAGCCATGTTAGCACTATATGCATTTGGGGAAAAACATTGGGGGATGGGAGCTGCTTGCCACCACCAGCAAACCCATGGACTCTGCCACGGTCAGGGTGGGGCATCTCTGTGATGGTGGGATGTGGCTCGGTATGACTGAGTAGCCAGCAGCCAGTCCAGGGGAACGCTTTGGGAGAGGAATAAATGCCCCATGACCGTGCGACTGGGCTGGGAAATGAGGAGAGGCAGCAAATGGGGCCTTCCACCAATGGAGGACAGGGGAACGGACCTGAATAGACAAATGCTACGTGCAAAGTGCCAGATGAACTGCAGTGGCAGTCCAATGTATGGGCACTACCAGACACCCGAGGAGATACCTTTCTTCCCCTCACCACGAACTACTGCACACCCTGGGAGCAGACAAAGAAAGGGAGCTCACCCTGTGGACCTGGCTGTGCTGGATGTTGGGAGGACTGCTGGACCCCTTCAGTCTGGAGGACTGCTGCTGCTTCTGAAGACCCCAGGACCCCTGGCTACAGAGGAGCAGCCGTCAAGGAGCTATGGACCTGAACTTCGGGTAAGCTTCCAGGCATCCGTACCCCTGTGCTCTCCACTCTGTAAGCCACCTAGTCCAGAACTGCCCTCCAGCTAGCAGGAGACCCTTTTCTAGCCTGGAGGCGTACTTGGCTTTTGGGAAGCCGATTGGGTCCCTGGGGCTTGGGTCAGCCTCTTGGGCTGATTTATGGCCCCTTTTTGCATTGGCTGGAGCCCTGGCCAGGACAAAGGCTCAAGCCCGGGAAAATGGGGAGGGGGGAAGAGGGGGGATAGGGAGAGGAAGAGGTCAGCCAGCTGGCCTGGTTATCAAGCTGGCCAACTAGGTATGGCGTGGGTGGGGGTTAACCCTTCCCCTCCCAGAGTTTGTTTCTGGCTGGCTATGTAGCAATCTTTGGGGTGCTACAATTTTATTTTTTTTTTAATCAAACTTTGTGCTGCAGTGAGTTGGTGACTGTGTGTTGATAAAGGAAGGGGTAGAGGGAGGTCTGTATATAGGGCATTGGGCCAGGCAATGAGGTAGAAGAGGGCCACATACAGGAAGTTTAGGAAGTTCCAAAAGAATGAGGATGGGGGTCCAACTTGGATAAAGCTAGAGAGGCTAGCAGGGTGGTCAGGCAGGCATGGTTAGAAAGGAGCTGCAAACTGTAGATGGCATCAAGGAGGGAGAGAAAGGCTTCTTCATATGTATCAGTGAAAAGAGGGACCCAAAGGTAGACATAGTAAAGTCAAAAAGTGGGGTAGGTTGGTGGAAGGTAGTAAAATATAATGCAGAGGTGTTCAACAAATACTTTGGCTCTGTTTTTACTAAGGAAAAGGATGGATCAGTACCACGAGGGAGGATGGGGGCAGGGAGAGGAGGAGTGGGGGACGTGGCTGGAGACAGGATAACATATGACAGGGTTAGGAAGGGGTTCATCCCTGAAGTTAAACAAGTCCCCAGGTCCAGATGACATGCACCCAAGGGTGTTGAGGGAGCTGGTGGCAGAACTGGTGGGTCTATTGGCAGATCTGTTCAACAGCTCATTACATATGGGGGGTAGTACCACAGGAGTGGAGAACCACACAGTGGTACTCCTGCACACTAGTGGGCATAGAAGTGACCCTGGGAACTAGAAGTCAGTCACTCTGACTTCCACTGTTGATAAACTGATGAAGATCATTCAGAAGGAAAGACTAAGCCAGTTCCCTGAAGTCATAGGGTTCCGGGTCAAGAGACAACATGGATTCATGTGAGAGAGAGCCTGTCAAACCAAGCTGATCAGCTTCTTTGACTGGGTAACAAAGGAAGCAGACAACTGGCAGGTGGTTGGCATGCTATACTAGGGTTCCTTGGATGTTTTGAAATCCTATCTGCCAGCCAAATATTGGTTTTTGGACTATCGTAGTCTGAAATCCAATATTTTGCTGGTGGATTGGTAACATTGTTAAACCATCCCTCTCTTACCATTTCACTACTGTGCCAGCCCCCACACAGCCACCTTACAATGAATTACCCCTAGCCCAAATCACCCTGTAGCCCCCAACCTCCTTCCTCCCACCAAGCCCTCTTGAAGTAAAGAAATTATTGATGTCACAGTACTCACAAGTTTGTCCTATAATAAATAAATACTACAATAAAGGAAAAAAATCCCACCCCCACCCAAGCATTACAGGTCACCTCCTGAACTCTCCCTCCCAATGCAAGGCCAGGAATTAATTGTTTATTACATCTCCCCCGCCCAACACACCCATTGGCCCCACTTCCCTCCTCCCACCCCCACAGCACCAAAGTAATTACCCAAAGTCAATTTGGGTGAGTGCCAGACAGGAGATTGGCCTTTTGGGTGAGCTGTCTATGCTCTGTTTTTGACTTGTGTGAGTAAATGCTGCTGACATCCTCTAGTAATACCTGATTGGTCAATCACATATTATAGGAGCCAGAGCATATCAGCATTCACTGACAAGTCAGAACAAATGCACAAACAGCTCCTGCGAGACCAATCTCATGTCTAGCACCCACACACCTGAACAAACTTTGCCTAGTTATTTGGGTGCTGTGGGGGAGAGGAAAGTGGGGCCAATGGGTGTGTTGGGTGGGTATAGAGCTCTTAAACACATGATGCCTAGTCTTGTAGGGGAGGGGGAGAACGTGGAAGGTGACTGGTAAAGTACAGGCATGGGCCAGAATTTTATTTTTTTTTTTATTACAGGACAAACTTGTGAGTACTATAGTGTCATCAATAATTTCTTTACTTCGGGGGCTTGGAGGGGAAGAGGGAGACTGGGGGCTAGAGAATGGTTTAGGTGGGGGGTCATTTATTGCAGGGTCACTGTGGCCTGCACAGAATGGGGAAAGTTGTTTGTAAAACGGATGCCAAATCAGACCAGATTTCCTAACCCGCATTCAATTTGGTATCCTAACATTTAGGATTTAGGATTTTTGGTACCTATATCTAAAAATCTGAAATCCTGAATTTTTGCTGAGATCCTCGGTGTCCATTTTTATTACAGATTATTTGAACAACCCTATTCTATACTTGAATTTTAGTACAACCTTTGACGCGATACCCCACAAGAGGTTAATCTGTAAATTGGAGAACCCAGGGGTAGGAAGCAAATCAACAAGGTGCATGGCAAATTGGCTCAGTGGTAGGAAACAAAGGGTGGTGGTGGTGTGAGGGAGCTCTCAAGTATGAGGAAGTCACCAGTGGGGTCCCACATGGGTCAGTGCTCAGCCCAGTGTTTTTCAGTGAGTTCTTTAATGACACTGGGTACAGCATCAAATCTGCCTCTTTGCAGATGAAACCAACCTCTGTGGCTGGGTGGACATAGATGAAGTGGGTTCAGGACCTAAAAGACCTAGTGAAGCTGGAAAGGTGGTCTTGCATATGGCAGCTTGAGTTCCATGCAAGATCTGCAGGGTCATGCACATATGAAGAAAGAACCCGAGGACCAAGAACAGTCTGTGGGGATCGAGGTCACTGAATCAGAGGAAGAAAAGGATCAGTGGATAGCTACTACCAGTGACCTTAACTCAGTGTAGAAAGACAGCAGGCAAGGCAAACCCGGCTGTATTGCTAGAGGGTTCTCAAGCAGAAGGGAGGAGGCTATATTGCCCCTATAGAGTTCCTTGGTGTGACTACACCTTGAGTATGGAGTGCAATACTGGAGTCCCTCCCTCAAAAAGGATATCAGCCAGCTCAAGGCAGTGCAGGGGAGGGTGACACAGATGGTTCAGGGACAGCAGGGCAGGGCATATCAGGACAGAGTAAAAGAACTCAATATGTACTCGCCTGAGGAGAGGAGGAAGGGGGCAAGACTGCAACCTTCAAGCACCTGAAAGGTATAAACAAGGTGGACATCAGGGACCTTTTTTGTCTCGGTGAAAAGAAGACCACGTGAGGGTACAGTTATAAACTGGCAGGGGGAAGGTTCAAGATGGAGGCCAGCAGACAGTTCTTTACAGAGCCAGAGGTGACGGAGTGCAATGAACTCCCATCTGAGGCTGTCATACATAAGACAGTGGGGTTCAAGAGAGGGTGGGACAAGGTGAAGGGGAGGGTCAGGGTTTGAAGGGGGTTGAGCTCACTGTAATCTCTATCAGAGGGTCTGCAATCGAGCAGTTGACACACCATAAGGCCTTCTTCTGGCTATTTCATATGTTTTTGTGTCATTCATGTGTTCTCACAGTTGCATAGGATATACTTTACCAGTCTAGATCTCATCCCACATGGAAACAGGATTTCATTCCTTACTCCTTCCTTCCTAAAGTAAGTGACCACAGGGGCACTCCTGGCTGCTTCCTCGCTTGGTCTATCAGGTTTGTCTGATGTGAACCACTTTCCTCCTTCCTGAGGGTATCTGTCTCTGCTGCCTTTCCGTGTTGGTCTGCAGTCTGGACCTTCCCAGGCAAGCCTAGAACCCTGCCACCAATCTAGGCCCAGCAGGTTCACCTCATCCCCAGTCTCCCAGAGGCCTATGCACCTCAGCATGTGCTGATGAGCTGTTGCTTCTGACAGGACTTCCAGATCTACAGGGATTTCTGTATGTTACTGGACAATGGAGCCATGACAGGACATTGTTCCCATGGACTTTCATTGGTTATATGGGAAAATAGAGCAATTTGACTTCCATAGGAAATAATCTACAGGAAGCCACAGGAAAATTGCTGTGGAGTTACAAGAAAAATGCTGAATCAATATGGGAGCACTGTCCTGATCCAAACTTATTCCTGCATGACCTCTTGCTCAGTCCCCCTTCTATGGGAAACTCTTTTTAGCCTCTAATTGCTCCCATTTCCTATCTGACTCACTTGCTCACAGCTTACTGCTAGTGGAGGGTGAGGTGGGCTCAATTCGCTCTGCAAAGTGATTCACAAAGTGAAGGCTAATTCGTGGAGTACTCCGCAACATGAAGTGGAGTAATTCGAGTTATGATGGGTAACGCGAAGTCTATTGAAAACAATGACTTCGTATTACTCTACCTTCCCAGACCACTACTCCACCAATTTTAAAGGCAAAGTGCATTGAAAACAATGTACTTCGCCTCACTTCACCTTGTTTTTAAGCTCCAAATGCAAATTTTGCAGTGATTCATGGGATTTCAGGACACATGGGCTCTAGAATGTTCTGCACAGCCTCAGTTCGGGGTAGTGTGTGTAGGAAGCTATAGGAGACCATCTGATCTGAGAGCTCTCTGTGATTCAAACCTTCTAAAAGCTGTTAAAAAAGCCTTTGAGTATTTTTTGGTTGCTCAAACTTTAGTTCATCGATGGTAGGAAACCCTCCTGTGCTCATATCATTGATCGTTTATTGTTTGTGTGTGGATTTCGAATGCTAATGTACAACGTTTAGTCTGTGTAGTAAGAGACAGTGAAAGTGTGCTTTGGGGAGGGGCTTATCTGTGGTGTAGGTAAATTTAAGTTTGCAGAAATGGGGAGTTTTTGGGTTATATTTTTGTTGTATAACTGACTGTTAATGTACACACAGTAATATTGTCAGTAATTGTTGACATTTTTTTGCTGATTGTGTGTTGTGTGGATCTGGTTGTTTAAAATATGTGGTATATTACTGAAATTTTCAATTTGCTACACATTACTTGTAGACAAATTGTGTGTGTGGTGTGTAACATCAAATACACCTTTTATTGTGCCACAGTGTAATTGCAGGCGCAGCAGTGTGAACCTGCTATCCACTACAGCTGCATGATTTTGTTCTGCCACTGTAGTATCTTTAAACAATAAGGCACAACAAGGTGTGGGTTATTGGGAATTTACCCACGCCTTGTGTGGTGTATCACAAGGCGCAGCAGAGTGATTTAACCACACAAGAAGTGGGTAAATCACCCAATAACTCACACCCTGGAGTGCCTTATTGCGATTATACAAGGGACCCATGTGCAAAATAAATTTTAAACATGTTTCTTTATGTTTTCTATAAATGCCATTCATCAGCTGTGGATTATGTAGGATTTATCAATGGTCATGCAACATGTTTTAACCAATGAGGTTACAGGATTTTCACACACCATTGTATCATTTCTTTGTTTTGCTGCTTGCACTACTGTAAAAATCTGCAGTCAGTGCTCCCCCCCCCCACCACCACCAAAAGGAATCCTTTTCCAGATTGGATTGTTTGTGACTTCAGCACCACTGGTTAGTTAAGGTGTTGAACTTGTGACTTTGCATCTGTATCTGTTGCTGAAGCCACAATTGTTTTTTTGGCTTCACATCCAGCGTCTCTCCACCCAGAGTGAATGTTCCAAAATCTAAATTTGTTTAGAATATTGTTGTTGATCCCCCAAAATGCCGGCAAAGAGACGTGCAAGCAAAGCTGTTTCTCACCATGGCACTGCTGCTAGTGGTAAGACTGTCTGTGGGCGTGGTAGTACACAGACGCAGAAGTGCACTGCTGATGGGAGAAAAGGTATTTCTCCCACAATGTTTTTTTACAGTCCTATCAGTAGCGTCACTCATAGTTGGAGGAGATTATGTTGTCCCAGCCGGTGGTGTTAGTGCAGTTGCTGGTGGTGGTATGAATATTGCTGCCTCAAGTTCCACTTCTGACCAGTTTACCATGTCCAAAAATATAGTGGAGTGTGAAGCAGTATGAGTGAGTGGCAGTGTAGATGTCATACTTCCCAGTAACTGAACATGAGGATTCTGATCATCATGTTAATGATAGCATGCAATGTGACATTTCTTCCACTGCGGTTCAGATCACACATTTTCCATGCAGTGATTCACTGTGTGGTGAAAAAATATCAGGTGATGGTGGTGCTAATGATGAATCTGATGATGATGATGATGTTGCTGTGGTTGCAACATGCAGTTCACATGCCAGCATCCAAACAGAAGATGTGGATGTGGCTGATGTTGATGAATATGATGATGATGTTGTAAGTGACCCTAGTTGAGAACCGGAGAAAAAGAAATTCAAGGTGGCTGTGTCTGGGTCTGTTTGCATTAACCTCCCCCTGTAAAAATTTGTGATTTGCCAGTTTCAGTTGATGGTGGTGAAGATGATGATGACCCAGCAATAATGATAGGTAGTCGTGGTGGTCAGTTGCAGTCCAAGTGTGTCCTGCCCGAAAAAAATCACATAGCACCCCCACTTCATGGCTTAAAAAAATGAGTCCAATAAGCAGCATCAGGGACATGTTAAAACTAAAGCATCACAATACCTTGTTTGGAATTTTTTTGTACAAGATGCAAATGATGAGTCAGTTGCAATCTGCCAGGTTTGCCATGCATGTGTGAGTCTAGGTAAAAAGGGGAGCCATCTGGGCACAGGAGGACAGCATACGCATCTTAAGAATAGGTACACGGCACTGTGGACCCAGCACAAGATGGCAGCTAATACCACAATGGGGCATTCACCCTTGTCATCTACCATAATTAGCATGTTATCCCCTTCCATGACTGTTAATCAAGTAGGAAATTAAATGTGTGCAGTAGTGAGGAAATAAGTGCAGAGGGTGACTACAGGCATGATGAGGTGGAGGAGCATAATTTTGAAATCTTGTCTGGTGCTGGTGAGAGTAGCATTTTGGTGGTGGTGGTGGTGAATGCAGTATGTCTAGTGCAAGTGGTACATCAACCCCGGTTGGTAAATCTGGCAAAATAACTGCATTTGTGTGTTTGTCATCATCACCTGTGCAACTGTCTTCAAATGCCCACACTCCACCCACTGCCATTCGCAGAGCAGAACCATTTGTCATCACACCCCATGTAAAACATTTAAGTCAGCCCACATGACAGTGTTTTTGCGCATAAGCTGAAGCACCCACCCAATCATACAGTGTCACGTGAACTTAATGTTGCTGTAGCGGAAATGCTGGCAATTGATCTTTTGTCCTACTCCTCTGTGGAGAATTCTGGGTTTCAGCAGTTTGCTGCACGTGCCTGTCCAAAATAAAAAGTCCCATCCAGGACATACTTTTTGACCCATGCTGTCTCCAAGTTGTACCATACTGTGTCAGACTCTAAGACATGCCCTTCAACATTCCTCCTATCCATTTAATTATGGATATATGGACAAGTGGCAAAACAGCGGGGAGTTCATACTTGTGTATAACTGTACATTGGTAGCAGGTGCTGGGAGTTGTTTGTGCTGTTGGTAGTGTGTATAATCAGTGCAGTAACAGTAGTGTAGCAAACTCCCAGAGGACCTGGGTGCAAGGCAATGTTACAGGTCCCCTTCCCAGTTTTGAATAAACATCAAAATTATGATTTGGGCCCTTCAAACCTTGTGGGCCCGGGTGCCACTGCACCCCCTGAACCCTTGTAGCTATGCCCCTGTGCAGTAAGGTGGAGTGTTGTGGTAGCAATCTTCCAGGAATCTGACAGCATGCAGCGATTGCTATGTGCAATGTGACCAGATCACACACTAGTGAAAACATGTTGAACTTGGTACTGATGGAAATTGACAAGTGGCTGAACCCCCTGTCCCTGAGAGCTGAGTTCATAGCAAGTGACAATGGGTCAAATGTGGTGAAATACATCATAAATGGTGGCTTTGTTCGTGTTCCATGCATGGCCCACTGTTTAAATCTTGTGGTGCAGGCAGGGCCGCAGCTATGCATTTTGGGGCCCTGGAAAAGTCACTTGAAATGGGCCCCTGTTTCCCAAACTAATGCCAGGGGTAACGCCAGCTCCTCAGGTGGGCCCCTCCTGACTTCAGGGCCCCGGACAACATCCCCACTTTTCCCCCCATTACTACGGCCCTGGGTGCAGGAGTTTCTGCAGCAACCTGATGTAAAGGAAATGCTGACAGTTGCATGCTGTATCTGTTCTCACTTTTCTCGATCTGCAAAGGCCTGTGACCAACTTCAGCAGTTGCAGATCTGAAACAGCCTCCCTCAGCACCGCTGGAAGTTGTCACCTGGTGGAGCTCCACTTTATATATGGCAGAGAGGTTGTATGAACAATACAAAGCCATCTCAGAATATCTTGTCATGTACACTGGCCGCGACAGCTCTGGGGCCTCCATGTCTATGATGACTGAACAGTGGTGCCTCATGGACTCTAATGACAATTTTGTAGCCTTTTGAGCATGCCACACAGGCAGTGAGTAGCGAGCCTGCCTCCATTAGCCAATCAGTTCCACTGCTGCGGGTGCTGAGTCTGACATTGGTGAATGTACAGCATGGCCTTGATGTGGTCAGAGACAGTGCTAGTAGTATGTTGCTGAAACACATGCTGACAGTATTCGACCAGAATTGTCACATCTTGAGCATTCAGCGTATTGACAACTTTGCAATAGCAACAATGCTGGATCCACCATACAAACATGGAATTGCCTCAGTACTAGAGGGAGGGCCTGAACAGGTAAAAACTGTCAGTAGGCAACTGGTGCACTTGGTTCATGGGGCACGGAAGTCATGTGCCAGGGTCAGCAAACCTCAGCAGCATATTCAGGCTGAATGTGAACCTGGAGGAGTATCAAGCACATCCTGTAAGGGGAAGGGGACTGCAGTTCCAGTGGTCTGTCATCCAAATCGGTTGGTGTCAACCCACTTTGGGAGGCTTTGCCCAAGTGGGGATTTGTGACATAAAATGATGCATCAACCACTGGACTTAATGCAGCACAGAGAACGGTTGAGTCATATTTGTCTGAAAACAGGCATCTGTCAATAACTGAGGATCCTTTTTTATACTGGAGTGGAAAGGTCAGTGAATGGCCAGAGATGACTGCAGTGGCACTGAAGTACCCGACATGCCCACCTTCCAGTGTAAGTGTCAAGAGGGTATTCAGCTCAGCAGGTGCAATAGTTCAGGATAGTCATACAAACCTCTCTCCTGCAAATGTCAGTTTGCTAACATTCATAACAAGCATTTGTCAATGCTGAATATTTGCTTTCTGGCATTGGCACTGGCGGGGTGTGCCTTTGAGTCGTCAGGCATAACGGCCACGCCATTTCACCACACCCTACCCTGCAGACAATGACAAGTGTTAGTGTGCCTTGGGGTCTTTGGCCCTCATGTTCATCCCATTCCATCAGGAAATATAGTGAGATGGGTGCAGTATAGGTGAATGGGGTGAACTTTGGGGCCGAAGAGTCCAAGGCACACTTCAATGCCTCTCACTGGCTGCAGGGTGTGGGTGGGGGTGGAATGGTATGAGCATTACAGGTGGCAATCCCAAGTCACACCCATGATGCCTGTCAGCCTCTAAAGGGTGGGGCACTATGGTTGGAAACCCCAACACCTCAGGCGTTCGTTGGTATTTTCACTCCATATTTTCAACATGGGTTTTTTGTGACCCCCACCTTATGAACAGTAGTAATATCAGTTTGTTAGCCGAAAGCTGATTTTGCACAGTGACTATGGCATTTGGCACTGCAGGTACGAAAACATATTTTGAACAGGATGTGAAAAATGACAGCTGTACTGTTCATGTGGAGGTGTAAAAAAATGGCAATGTTGAAAATCTGCAGTGAAAACAGTAAAAAAAAAAAACTGGTGAAGTCACGAGGGTGTGTAGAAACTGTGCAACGCACACCCTTAATGTAATTACTTTGGGGATTTTTTTTTTTTTTACAGCAGATTGTCAGACATTTTGAGACCTCCGCTCATGAACAGTGTCAGTGTCATTTTCTTAATCTGTTCCGAACAGTGATTTCCCACAGCGACCACACATTTCTGCGAAGAAAGTGTGAAAACACATTTAGGCCATGTTGTGAAAAATTACAGCTGTACTGTTTATAAGGAAGTGTGTAAAAATGCCAGTGAAGAAAATCTGGACTGAAAATATTACAAATTCATGAACTTATGAGGGTACGTGGAAACAGCGCAATGCTCGCTCGTAACAGTCATTTTATGGACTTTTGTCACCAAATTTTCAACATAGCCATTTTAAGACCTCTGCTCATGAACAGTGTCACTCTGATTTTCTTAATGTGTCCCAAACATTGATTTTGCACACCGACTGCGCCATTATGCGCTACATGCGTGGAAACATTTTGGGCAAGATGTGAAGAATGGCAGCTGTACTTCTCATAAGGAGGTGTGGTAAAATGGCAATGTTAAAAATCTGGAGTGCAAATGTTAAAAATTTGAGAACTTACGAGCGTGCCTAGGAACTGCACAATGCACGCTCGTAAAACAGTCATTTTGGGGAATTATTTCCCCAAATTTTCAAAATAGGGTTTTTGGGGGCCTACTTCATGAACTGTGACACTTGTTTTGTACATCGGTCCTGAAAGGTGGTTTTGCACAATGACCACGAAATCACATTTTGGGACCGAATAACAAAATGACAGTGCAAGAATTCATGAGGTGGGGTCCCAAAAACCCCATGTTGAAAATTTGGTGAAAAAATTCCCAACAATGCCTGAGATATGTATCAAAGTTGAAAAAGCCCTGTTTATGCCATTATACAGCTCACTGGCATTTCCTCAGTTCACGGTCGTCTTTGAAGAGTGCAGACGTGCTCCCAGTCCACCGAAGATCGTCGCACCGGACTCCAGAGGCAAGTATGGGGTGAGGAGGGGTGGGGGAGGCAGGGAGAGAGGGTGGGCGTGGGTGGGGGTCAAGACAGTCAGCGAGGAAACTTTTTCTTTCTAGGTTTTTTTTTTAGGAAGACTACAGGTTTGCCACGCTGGGGTGGGCTCTCAGCGTGGCAGCTGGAAGTTTTTTGGGGGGGCAGCAGAGCAGACAGGGGATTGGGCACCCCTGTCAGCCATAGAGAGGTTTGCACACTGGGGTGGGCTCCCAGCGTGGCACCTATAAATATGTTGGGGGGGCAGCAGACAGATGTTTGCCAAGCTGGGGTGGGCTCCCAGCGTGGCACCTAAAACTCTGTTAGGGAAGCGCACAGCGCAGCTGATGGGGGATTGGGCACCGCAGTTGGCCATACTGTATGTGTGGGGGGAAGCGTGTGAACACATTGGGGTGTGCTCCCAGCGTTTTACTTGTTTGGGGGGGGGGAAGAGGAGCTGTCTATGACAGCTCTTTCACTGCAGTGCTGACGTGTAGGCACTTTGAATACTGCTGACGCAGTATGCAAATTGCCTACATGCTGCAGTGCTTTTCTTTCAACTGTACGCCGCTGCATTTGCAAATGCTGTCATAGACAGCTCTTACATTCATTGGCGCGGTGGGGCCGTGCCTGCAAAAGGCAGCAGGGCATTGGAAGTAGGGAGGTACACCTACGAATTCTTGTATGGTGGCACTATGTTTCTTGCACATGCGTGCAAGCAAACATAAAAATGAGTGAGAGGCACATATCAGCTCAGACTGCAGCCTCAGTATTCGTACCCCAGTCTGGTCATGGTTTTGGTGATGTAGAAATGGACCATCCTGGTGGCACTTGCAGAGGCAGCATAAAACGGCCTACCACTGATGTAGATGACACAATGGAGAAAGAATTTCCCAGTGGTCAGACTTCAGACATAGATGACTGTGAGGGCAGCTTTCTTTATGAGGATGATAATGAGGTTAATGTTGGCAGGTTTTAACTTAAGTTGTTAAAAGGTTGTCACATTTGTTGTATGATGCATGTTTTCTTTTTCATAAGGTTAAATGAGTGTCCCACTAAGAGTGACTCAAATTCCACATGTCACGTCACATTTTTGTAACAGAGCACAATATATCCTGGCCCCTGTACCACCACCACCACCATAAGACCACTGTTAGCCACTGCCACCACAGGGAATGACTGTGTGCCCCCCTGGACCACCACCATAAGACTGCGGTTAACCAGTGCCACCACAGGGAATGACTGTGTGCCCCCCTGGACCACCACCAGAAGACTGCTGTTAGCCACTGCCACCAGAGGGAATGACTTTCTGTGCCCCCTGGACCACCACCATAAGACTGCTGTTAGCCATTGCCACCAGAGGGAATGACTTTCTGGCCCTCCGGGGCCACCACAAGACTGCTGTTAGCCACTGCCACCACCAGCAGATGCAGGAAGATGTCAGAGGGAATGTCATCATGTGCCGCAGCTATGACCACCAGCACCCACCACCAGTGTCATTCTGACAATGTTTTCCCATTACATTGACTATGCAAAGGCAGAGGGAGTCAAACAGGAGACCACATCCATCAGCCACAGGCACAAGGCTTCTTACTATTAAAACTATTAAGTGAGTATGTGTACTAATGTTTTGTATGCTATTCAACTTCCTTTAGCTGTATGTTTTGTTTTCTGTTGCTTTTCTGAGCTGCAGTGGTCAAACACATGCGGTAAGCTTATTTTGTTTTTTTACAGGTTAACAAACTTTCCTTCACTGAAAGTCAGTATCAGTGGTACAGCAGCAGTACTGTTCACAGGAAACTATGGAAATCCATTTTCAATCCATACTGGTAAGTATATTTTATTTCATCTGTTCCCTTTTTTTTTTTCATAAGAGTGCAACAAATCTGACTGAGGATTTATAAACTAGGTGACATTGTAGGACAAAAAATATTTCTGAAACATATCATGTACTGTATTCCAAATTTGCAGCTGTGCAGCCATGGCAGTGTTGAAAAAGTTGGACCCAGGTTGTGTTACTTGACAAGTTGTGGTTTTGAAATGTAACTTGAGTTGAGACGCAGGGACACTGACACAGTGTATTTGTTATACAGCCTGTAAGTAAGTTGAGATCTGATGATTACAGTGGGACAGCTTGCTATTTGTGTTAATCCAGATACCTGTGGAAGAGCCATGGCTTAAACATAATGTCTTACTGCTGCAATCAAGTTGTAACAAGTCCTTCATTTCTTTTAGGAAACTTCCAGAGTCTTTGTTGTATCATAGTTACCTTATCCAAAGAAGTTCTTCAACAACAGGGCCCCGGACTGGGACAGACATGGAACACGCAGAAGTCATTTCATTAGATGACCATGACCATCATTAACAACCAGACTCGAGAAAGATGCAGATGAAATCTGTGAAGAGGTAACCAAATAAGAAACCATTAATGAGACCTACCTGCAAATATGCTTCCCCCCCAAAAAAAATACTTACCTTCATTGGCTTGAGAGTTATCCATTTAAAATATCAATGCAAAAATTTATCAAGCACAGGAATGTCCACACCAACAGTATCTGTGACCTGTGATACAAAACAATACAATGAGTACATGTCTATATATGTCAACCCCCCCACCTAGAAAACACATATACACATATACACACATACACATATATATACACACACACTTTTTTTTTTATCAGCTCACCAAGGCTACTATTAGTGTACACACAAAGGGCACCCTTCTATCCAGTTGAGGTGATCGCATCGCATTTGCAGGAATCGCAGCACATTTTGGACCAGCAACAGTTCTCTCACGGTCATCATTTCTGACGGAACACTGAATGGATTCATGTCATGTTATTCCTCCTTCACATGGTTTGGCAAGACACTGCACATCATGAGTACACCATCATCACAGAGTATGTAAACTTTCTGGACACAAGACAGATGCATTTTGGGGATGCAGAAAAATTCTGGGGACTCTGTGCAACCACTGCACGCATGTGTGACTGCGCAATAAATTCTGGGGGACTTTGTGTGTGATGTAATGCTCCCATTTCACTTCCTCAGCACTTGGCAATTTTCTGTACACAAGACAGATGCATTTTCTGTGTTGTGATTGTGAGTACATAATGTCATACTTAAATTATGAATTAAAGCAGCAGTGCAACAATGTGGTGAAAATTTTGACCTATACTTTTTTATGCTGTTTTACATTGCCAGCCACCAGTTACCTCCTGACTTGCATAATAATCTTTTCAGAATTTGTGACTTCTTTACTACTTTTTCTCTTGTCTGGAAAAAAAAAAGGAGTACACCTTTTAATATGGCTCTGACCAGGTTTTCATCACTATTTGCAGCTGTTTTTGAATAAATATTGTTCTGTAAGGTCATAAAATACTGGCTGCTACATAATTGTCAGTTTTACAAGAGAAGTAATGTATAACAACTGATGGAGAAAAACAGCAGAAAATACTGACGAAGACCTGGTCCACACTGTATTAAAAGGAGTGCTCCTTTTATTATTTAAGACATGAAAAAATACTAAAGCAGACTGAAATACTGGAAAGAATAGTATCATACAAGTCAGGATGTAAGTAAAGTGGCAATGTAAAATAGCATAAAAAAGTACAGGCCAAAATTTTCAACAGATTGTTGCACTGCTGATTTAAAGAGATCACCAAGTTACGTAGTTGTGGTATTGCACCCAATATGTGGGTGCCTAACCTCCAGGGGAATCTTTGTTGCTCCACATGTCCTTACATAGTGCAATACTTTTCTGGCAAAACTTTCGTAATTTCAGTACACCGGGTCCCGGAGGACTTCTCGTTCTGAAGACCATCCAAGTTCCATTGTATTGAAAGGCCGGCAGCTTTCAGAATGTTTTTTTATGTTATAATGGTCAGTTTGTGGTGAAACATGGGCACATTTCAACTAACAAGAACCTTGTTAACAATGCGAAGTCATAACAACAAGGAGAAGTGAGCACTTTTCAATGGTCAGTTTGCGTAGCATTATGATAATGCGAAGTGGCCACTTCACATTCACTTTGCCTGTGGATTTTAAATTTGCTACATCTGTACTTACTGCAGCTCTGTTCTATACTTTTAACCCTTCCCCATCTGTCTCTCTGCACTTACAGTAACTTTTGGTAGCCCACCCATGAGTTAATAGGGCTACATTTCTTCCCTTTAGGCCAGTTCATGTCACAAAACACTAAACTACATAAACATTGGGCTCAATTTTCAAATATTGATGTAGAGCACTTGTGTCATGCCCTGCATCTAACCCTGCCCTTAGCGCAGCTGTACCAAACACCTTTGCAGGAACTACGCCCGATTTGGTAGGTCAGGCATGGTTACACCACTTTACCCAATTTACGGCAGCTTGTGCCAGATATTTGGAGCAAACTCTGTAAAAAGGGTACCCAGGATTGCTACAAGCTAGAACAGAAAGGCCCTGTCCACGCTATGGGTTTCGTAATGTTACAGTTGGTCTGTAATGTTACAAAACCTGCAGACACAGTTTGCGTCTACACTACAGTATGCTTTATCCGTGCTCTGAACTGGTTTAAGAAACCGTACTCAAAATCTGATCAGAGCAGGTTTTGAGCATGGTTGCAGCCCAATACGGTTGCCTTAAGCCATTTTAACAGTGGTGTGGATGCACACCATACTGTAAAGCGATTTAAGGCAACTTCCGTGGGCTGTCTTGGGAAATGTTTGCCTCCTGAAAGAATAGGGGATAAAGCTAGTTACATCCTGTCCTCGCCATGGGATCCTGAATCGATCAGTGCTATTTTTAGCCCGATCGGTTAACATGCCTGTTCTCGAGTATCCCAGTATGCACTGGGCACTCGTGGGACTGCCGCAAGGATGCCTGGGAACTCCGAGGGGCATCCTCCAAAGTCGGCTATAGTGTGGACGAAGGGACAACCCTTCTGAAAACCATTATACAAAACAGTTTTCAAAACGATTTCCAAAAGCGCTGATAGTGTGGACAGGGCCAAAAAGTTCTTGGATCAGCTGGTGCACGGGATCGAAAATCCTGCTTGCTGGCCTGGAGAATGCTGCAAATCACATGTGCCATATGTTCAGCACACCCGGGACTTGTGACATTCGGTGCCATTTGAAAATATAGCCCCTTTACTCAAACAAATTACACAATGGCAAGAAAGAATCTAGTGTTCTCATTGGTCACTCTGGGACTGGAACCATGATGTTATTCTGGCATAACGTTATGGCTCTAGTCCCAGGACAGCAATGACCGCATGTAAAGTGTAAAAAAAAAAAAAAAATTGCTTCACTGCCTACGAGCAGCTTCAGCAGTCCCCACTTTGCCACTCCTCTCCTGATCCCTCACAACTGCCCCCAACGCACCTAGCGCATCAGTATATAAAAAAAATACAAATCGCAGACCACACTGTCATGGTATCCCATTTTTTTTAGGGATAGCCACAACACAAAACATCAAAACCTCTGCTAATTCAGACCTGCTGGTAAAAAGATCAGAAGTGACCAAGCGCCCAACAGCTTCACTGTCACCAGCACACGCTCACTCGAGTCCTTGCCGCTCACATCATGCTCTTCTTCCCAAGTAAAAAAAAAAACATTTTTTGCATACCTGTCTTCTGCCAGTACAGATGAACCTTAACTGAACTGGAAGAACTTGAATCAGACAAAAAAAAAAAAAAGTGAAACGGCAGAGCGGGAGTGGGTCTTCTCAGTGAGATGGTCAGCTTCAGTGATGCTAATGACTCACTCCTCAGCAGTCTTCACCCATTCCCCTAGACAGCAGCAGGAGAGGATTTGTTAAGCACCTCTCCAAGTAAAGACTTTTGTGTGAATGTGCCTGTGTGGGGGGTGAGTCGGGGAACACAAAACCAGCCCACTCAGAAAAAAACAGCAGAATCATGTGGAAGGCAACAACATATCAGAACTATTTTTCCTCTTTGTATACCTACCCAGTAAATAATGGCTTAAAAATACCTAAAAATATATTGTAATTAATTTTGTTGTACTTTTATGGCTGTATCATGGTCACAACACTGCTGGGTGGTTTGGGTTCAAGTCCCAGCTGAGGCACTTATTCTTTCTCACCTCTGTATATGTTTCATAAAATATGCACCCCACACTACAGTGTGATTGTTACAATAAAGAAACTGTTTATGTCAGTAACCACAGTGAAATTCAGTTTAGAGCAGATTTCCTTTAAATATTTCTTATCCTATATTTTGTAACCTGGATAGCGCTGGGGAGATGCTATATCTCATTGTCATAGGGGAACTTCATTTACACATTTTTGCACTGTATTTACTTAGTCTGTCCCAGATTAGGTGCAATATCTTGTTTTCAGTAGGGTCATGATTTTCCTATTTTGATAATGTATTTCTTCAGGGTAGTCTAGTCCAGGGCCCCCATATTCAAAGGAGATGCGCAGCACATCCTGATGGTAATGGGAGATGTACTGCGTAACTTCAACAATGTGCCACAGTGTGATATTCAAATGTGTGGGACGTGCCTTCCACAAGGGAATGGACCAGCATGCACACAAATAGTATGCCATGCAAGTTGACGACGAGTTCCCATGCATATGCCATGCTGCGGCATACTCAGTGGGAAATTCACCCCTCGCAGCCCAGAGCAGCACGGCCCATAGCCGGGCCATGAATAGCTGGCCTAACCTGGCCAGTCACCCACAGGCGGGCTGTGGAAGTGCACCCAGGTGCACAGCACCCTGGCAGCCTTGGACTAGAGGTAACCCCTCCCATCCCCAACTGATCCAACTCGGTCTCCGAAGAGCTCCATAGTGTAGGGCCCCCCTGGACCCAATCACACCGGAGGAAACCATGGTCCATATCCATAACATAGAGGACTCCCACCAACCACCTTGGTACATAGACAACCCCACTCCCCCCATACCTGATCTGTTGCTGAGACTGGCACTGCCCTCCACACCCTGCCACAGCCAGCCACCAACTGCACTAGACCCAGGCTGGGGTCCTGCACTCCAGAATGACCCAAGTGGCTATATCGTATGTTGGGACACTACACAAGCTGCGCACCCACCAGTGTATGTAGCGGTGTGCATGTCCCTAGCAAACCGTAAGAGGGAACTGACATACCTCCAATGCATGCCTTGTCGATGTGTATCTTCCTGCTGTCATACATGCTTCCCCATTCCCCTGTGTAATATGCCACCCTCTGGACTGCTGAGATATCCTGAGTACCATGGGGTGCGGTATCCTGCAATGCTATTTGTAGTGTACACTCCAGGCTATGGATAGTGCACTCAAGGTTCCCCGATTGTACAAACAAATGGGAGGTCAGCTGTAACATGCCTGTTCTGGGACCTGTGTGAGTGAGTATAGCATCGGCTTTCACCCACACTGAGTAGTGCAACGGCACTGGGATGATGGATCTGCATTCAAGTGCCTGAGGTGTATGGCCACTGGGCATTATCGCCCGCACACAGCTCATACCTATGTATGACACATTCCAGCGTCCTATGTCTAGTGTTTCACCACCCTAAAATAAGATGCCATTTCTTCGGTGAACTATCCAGGCTAAATATATAGCAATTAGCAGACATATTCTAAGAAAATATATTGCAAAAATGTGTAAAATTAAGACCACATTGAAACTGCCTCTCAGCAGATCTGCATTGTTCAAATTCATTAGAAATAATGGGTAAAAGCATCCCAAAAGCTTCCACAGCCTTATCGGCTCTCACCAGAGTTTGTTTTTACAAGAGAGCCATTGTATAATAGGAATAATGCACTCCAGTGTGTGTGCCATGCTGGGATAACGTCACTTCTGGGGAGATTAGTTGCACTCGGCCTGTGGCCTCGTGCCTAATCACCCCAGGCATGATGTTATCCCAGCATGACACATACCCTGTTCATGCATTATTCTTTTATTACTAGAGTCATAGAAACAGAATCTAGCAGCAGAAAGAGGCCAAAGCTCCACTGAGTCTTTCCTTGCAATATTACTTCACACCACTGATGGACTGCCTTAATGGTCTGTATCCCTCTTACCATCACTCAAAAACCCTGCTGCCCCCTTGAGAACTATAGTCCCATCAGGCACCACTATGAAGGTGAGTGATCAGGCCACCCACTGCCTGTTCTGGCACAGGCAGTGGCACCATGGTCAAATTGATTTGGGGATCCTCCCTAGTAGGTAGGACACAGTAGTGAATGTTTCTTGGGCACACTTTAGGCACAGGATGTCCGCAGTCACAGGCATCTTGGACTATATGTCTTTACTCAGCAATCCTTGGCACTCCAAGATAGTCATTGATAGTCACTGCATGACATCTGGGAAGCATTCAGTGTCCCCAGAGTCTGCTGAGAAGTACTTGGACCCTGGTATATAAACCAGCCATTTACCACCAGCTCCACTCAATGACTTGCACTCAGTCTCTGTAATAAAGAGTTGCTCTTTAGGCATGCAATGTATTATACTCTAAAACGGTTTCCTAATGCATTGGCCTTGTTCTTTTTTTCTGCACCTGAAGAAGAAAACATGTCCCTGCTGCTTTATCACAAGCTATCTGACCGCTAACGAATGTGGACAATGCTTCCTACTTGTCTTTTGTTGCAAAGAAAACAGTTACTTCCCCAAAATAGCTACTTGACATTTTTTGAACAACAAGACTGTAAAAATACAGAACAGTAGACATTTCTAAAGGGGGTAACCGTAATAAAATGTTTTTGAATAAAAATCTCATTTCATAATAGTCTCAGTGTCTCTGATCTAGATAAGAGTCTTGCAACTTTTGTGATTTTTAGCAGTATTGTAGGTCACTGGCTTGATTTCAGAATAAATGTCAGTCACTAGTATGTATATTAAATTGACTCTTAGGTGTCTATTGGGTATGTGTTAGTGGGTAAAACAAATTCTCACCACAGGAGCAGATGGGGATACATCACTAATCAGAAGTATTTGGGCACATGTTTGCCCCCCTACTCAGGTGACCTCATGGTCTGGACTCTGCATGGGTACTTCCACACCTGGATGCATGAAGTCCTTCAGGTGTCGAGAAGTCATCTAGACAACTGAGTTGATGAATCTGGTGTAGTCATCAGGTGTAGTCCCTCTGCTGGGCAGGATCTGGATCTGCTGAAGTTGGCAGGTCGGGTACATAAAGATTACGGAACTTCTGTCTTCTGCTTTAGGTAAATGGCATTGCTACTCCCTCCCTTCTGACCTCTAGGCAGCAGAAATCACTATGGGAAAACAGGTCTGTTCATGAGTGATTAGCTTTTAACAGTACGCACTCACTTTCCCACCTCAGTCAGCAATCACAAATGGCACAACTGCCAATTTGCATGGCAAGACTGAACTTGCAGTTTTGTTACTGGATCAGACTGATGTCCTGCTTTTAGAAGCTCAGAAACATAGAATTTGATGGCAGATACCGCTTGTCCTATCCAGTCTGTCCATTTCTACCTTTCTACACTATTACCACACACCATGCCCGATCTACATCTTTCTCCCTCCGTCTTTTTCCACTATGATTCCTATTTGCCTATTTCATGCATTCTCGAATCCCACCACTGTTTTCACCCCCACCACCTCTGCTGGAAGGCTGTTCCAGGAATCCTCCACTCCTTCTGATAAGTACTTCCTCACATCTCTCCTGAACTACTCCCCTCCAGCTTCATAGCATGTCCCCTTGTTCTTGGGCACCTTTTCTTCTGAAAAATACTCCCGCTCCTTTACCTTATTTAACCCTGTGAGGTATTTAAAGGTCTCTAATCATATCCCCCCATCACCGTGTTCTAGTGTAACCCCCCCGTTTGGGGGGGGTTTATCTGCTTGGCCCCTCGGGGCTGCACTGGTGTCCGCTTTCCCTTGTTCTGGTCCCTCTTCTGGCTGAGCTCCAAATAGTCCTCGTCCTGCCTCTGGATCCTCCTCTGCTCCCCCCTCAGTATTTTCTATCCCAGAACAGAGCTGGAGGGGCTGAATTGTGGAGTTGCCACCCTGTTTCTACACTTCGGTGCAGGGCAGGTGGTTCACGCATCTGTGTAGCGCATCTGTGTTTTTGGCCATTCTTGCAGCTGTTTGAATGCCCTTCTGGTGCTCCCAGTCCCCTAGATGGGCAGTACGGGGACCGGAGACACGGAAAATGTGATCAGGGAGCAGCAACAGCATTCTGTATAGAAGCGCCAATAGTGCTTCAGCATCAGGAGACCGCCTCATGAATATTAATGAGGCAAAGAGGAATAATAGGAAATGAGCCTGCCTAGCACCTGGGGGCAAATACCATCAGCACTAGTGACAGGCAGGGTGATGAATAAACAGTAAAACTTGGGGCAAGATGTAACAGGGTAAAGAGGGAGCTACAGAACAGTGAGGCAATAAATAAAAAGGTTTATTGTGGCTGCACCCATTCTGGAGAGTAGGACACTATAGGGACTGCCATGGGATTGTATGTGGGCTGCCTGGGGATAGCTTGAAATGGCAGCAGCAACAGGCAGAATGTGGAATAAATATAAATGGTGAAATGGGTTGAGAGGGCAAAGGGACTGCTTTAAAACGGTGGGGTATTTGATAAATAAAAAATATTCTGTTTAGCTGCATCGACATTTTGAGCTTGGGACACTGTATGGACTGTGTATGAATTGCAGTAACAGCAGCCATGGTTGCAGCCATATGACATCAACCCAACCAGTTGTAGCACTAGGATTTTGGCAAAGGACATTTGGGCAGCAAAATAGACTTGCGGGAGAAAAAGCTGGGGAAATTCTTGGCACCATTTTGCCCAGCCAATCAGGCATCATGAGAGCCTCATACATATTAAATTTTGCCAAGGACAGAGACTTCAGCCAATGGGGAGCTGCCAAAGAGCTCCCAAAACCCAGAGACTGTTGGTTCTGGAGTTAATTCGGGGGAGGCCCTCCACAGGGAGGGAGGGCTCCAGCCCCTTAGATGGAACATGGGGCTGCAAGGTTTGGGAAAGGCCTGCCTAGGGTTGCCAGCTGCTCGTCTCCCAGGGCCTGTGGGTCTGCCTTTCCTCATGTTGAAGAAAGTTTGGAGCAAGGAGTCTGGGTATGCTGTTCAGCAGAGAGAACTGCAAGGGTCTGCAAAAAACTGCTGTGGGAAAGTGCTACACCGCAGTGGCGAAGGTCTCAAGTAAAGGTTTTTGAAGAGAAACAGCTGTCTTGCTCTGCACCTGAATGGTGAGAAACAAGAAGAAAAGATTCAAATAAGCATTTGTCAATGCCGAATGTGGTCACGCTGGCATTGGCTTTGGTAGTGCAGTGCGGAAACAG
The DNA here is from genome assembly GCA_016271365.2 of Neoceratodus forsteri. Taxonomy (NCBI): domain Eukaryota; kingdom Metazoa; phylum Chordata; order Ceratodontiformes; family Ceratodontidae; genus Neoceratodus; species Neoceratodus forsteri. Next base: position 560,733,949 of record CM028130.1, on the reverse strand, counting down.
TTTGGGCAGGATGTGAAAAATGACAGCTGCAGGGTTCATAAGGAGGTGTAAAAAAGATGGCAGTGTTGAAAATGTGGCATGTAAATACTGTAAATTTGCGAAGTTACAAGGGTGCGTGGGAAATGCGCAATGCACACTTGTAACAGTCATTTTATGGACTTTCGGCACCAGATTTTTAACACAGGTATTTTAGCACCTCTGCTCATGTACAGTGTCACTGTCATTTCCTCACACTGTCCCAAAAAGTGATTTCGCATAGCGACTGCAATATTCTGCGCAGGACGTGCGAAAACACATTTCGGGCAGGATATGTAAAATGACAGCTGTACTGTTCATCAAGAGGTGTGGAAAAATGCCAATGGTGAAAATCCAGAGTGAAAATATTACAAATGCATGTTGCGAGCGTGCGTGCAAGCTGCACAAAGCACGCTCGTAACACAATCATATTAAAGAGTATTGTCACCAAATTTTCAACATAGGCATTTTAGGACCTCTGCTCATGAACAGTGTCACTGTCATTTTTGTAACCTGCCCTGAACACTGATTTCCCATAGCGACCACGCTATTGTGCGCCAGAAGTGCGGAAACACATTTTGTCCAGGATGTGAAAAATGACAGCTGTACTGTTCACAAGGAGGGGAAGAAAAATTACAATGTTGAAAATCTGGTATGAAAATGACTGGCAGAATTCCACGAAATTCTGGCGTGTAACAACTGCACAATGCATGCTCGTAACAGTCATTATAAAATAGCAAATCACAAATTTTCAACATAGGCATTTTAGGACCTCTGCTCATGAACAGTGTCAATGTCATTTTTGTAATCTGCCTTAAACACTGATTTCCCACAGCGACTGCGCTATTGTGCGCCGGAAGTGCGGAAACGTATTTCATCCAGGATGTGAAAAATGACAGCCATACTGTTCACAAGGAGATGTAGAAAAATGATAATGTTGAAAATACTAACATACTAACATACTAAAATGCCAGCAGAATAGGCCTAATGGTCTTTCGTGTCTGCTCGTTTGGTCAGCCCCCACCCTGGGTGCTGACCTTGCTGTCCCCCTTGCCTTCTCTGGCTTCTCCCTTCCCAGTTCCGGATATTCTTGCTGCATTGGATTTTGCTTCCAGAACCCTTCCCCTGTACCTGTCCCACCCCCTCTTGAACCCCTCCACTGTCTCTGCCTCCACCAGTCCCCTAGGCAATGCATTCCATGGCTCCACCACCCTCTCAGTGAAGTAGCACCTCCTCCTTTCTCCCCTGAATCTTCCCCCCTCCAGCTTCCACCCATGCCCTCTAGTGACCCCTTCCTTCGAAGCACCCTGACTGTTCCTCCCCTAATTACCCTCTTCATGTACCTGAAGACCTCTATCATGTCCCCCCGGTCCCTTCTCTCTTCCAATGTGTACATATTTAGCTCTTCGAGCCTCTCCTCGTAGGTCCTGTCCCCCAAGCCCCAAATCATTTTGGTTGCCCTCCTCTGGACCCTCTCCAGGAGGTTAATGTCCCTCTTTAAGTGTGGCCTCCAAAACTGCACGCAGTACTCAAGGTGCGGCCTCACCAAGCAGTTATACAGAGGGAGTAACACTTCCCTCCTTCTGGAGGTGATCCCCCTAGCGATGCATCCCAGCATCCTGTTGGCCTTGGCTGCTGCCCTCCTACAAGTCTCAGAGTTGTTCATCTTGACATCCACCACCACCCCCAGGTCCCTCTCAGCCATCGAGACTTGTAGCATCCCCCCAGGGTGTACACTTGGCCTGGGTTTCTGGCCCCCAGGTGGAGTACCTTGCATTTCCCTGCATTGAACCTCAGCTTCCACTTTCTAGACCATCTTTCCAGAGCCTCCAGGTCCCCCTGTAGGGCCACCCTCCCCATCTCCCCATCCACCACTGCCCCCCGTTTCGAGTCATCTGCAAAGAGACTCATCTCACTCCTGATTCCTGTCCTCATGTCAGATACGTAGGCGTTGAACAGAAGGGGCCCAAGGACTGATCCCTGTGGGACCCCACTAATGACCCTGAAATCTGGTGTGAAAATATTGCAAATTCCCAAAGTTACGAGCATGCACAGCAACTGTGCAATGCACACTCTTAAAACAGCCATTTTTTGGATATTTTACACAAACTTTGAAAAATAGGCTTTTTGAGAGCCCACCTCATGAACACTTGCATTAATCAGTCCCAAAAGGTGATTCCTCGCAGTGACTGCAAAATCACCTTTCAGGACCGATTAACGTCATAACAGTGACAATTCATGAGGAGGGGTCCCAAAAACCCCATGTTGAAAATTTGGTGCAAAAATTCCAAAAAATGCCAGAGACATGCAAAGTTGTAAAAACCCTATTTATTACATTATACAGCTTACCGGCATTTCCTCAGTTCACGGTTGGCTTTGAAGAGTGCAGACGTGTTCCCGGTCCACCGAAGATAGTCACGCCGCGCTCCGGAGGCAAGTATGGGGTGAAGGGGGGTATGGGGAGGCAGGGTGTACAGTGGGTGGGTGCTGGTGGTGGGTAGGGAGACTATGAAGGACGGTTTTCTGTTTACAGGTGTAACAAAAAACATCGTGGACAGTTTTCTTTGTTTACAGGTGGGTTTTTTTTGTGGGGGATACAGTAGCCGACAGGAGATTGGGCAACCCATCGGCAAACAGGGAGTGGGGGATACTAGCTGAGGAGGATTGAGCACCCCCTCTGCACAGAAGAAGGGGGAACGTCATGCTGATGGGGAGTGGGCTCTCCTGTCGGCACATTAAAATAGGAAAGGAGGTAACGGATGTCAACAGGGATTGGGCACCCCCATCGGCAAACGACGAAAGCGGGGGGCGCACATGCCGCCCAAGTTGGCAGTTTAGTGGCCACTGTGCTGCCATGTTTGTACCGGCGAAGCACGTAGGAAGGTCTGCTGCATGTGACGAGCTTTGCTCGCATTGTAACGGACCTTTCCTTAGATGTGCTCGCCGCTTTAGCTATGCATGATGTGGCACTGGCATGCTGGCTGATTGGGGAATGAGGAACGCACCTACTGATGTGTGCCCTGCATTCACCAAACAGTGGCCGCGACTCCAAATCCCCACTGCTGCAAGATGTTGACTGCGCAAGCACGCCAACATAAAAAGGAAAAAGAACTGTCTGATCCTGGTGTGACACAGTGTCTTAAGGAAAAGAGATAGACAAAAGGTTCAAGGAATGGTTTTGGTTTTGGAAATGGATTACAGAAAACAGACTGGTTTTGGTATGGACACTTGGTACGGGAGTCTCCTGGGCATGCAGAGGCTTGGTCAGTAAAACCAAGTAGCTTGAAAAGATTGAAGAAAGAGCCTCTTCTGCATCTATTAGCACCTGCATGGTGAGGAAAAGGATTTGCCTGCATTAAGAGAAGTGAAAGGCTTCAATCAAGGGTGAGTTCAGGATCCTTGGAGGAGCCCAAGGTGAATGCCAAAGTCCCATTGAGACCATGTGCTTGGTGGGAAGCCATAGACTGTGACCTGTGAGAAAAAGGCCACAGCTGCCACGTCGGTAGTGTGGCTGAAAGATGTTTTCTTAAACTTCTAAATATTGAATTTGCCAATCTGGTCATCTGCTCATTTTCAACCAGAAGCCAGGTAGGGAACTTGCCAACCCCTATCAAGTGGGGCCAACTGGACCACTGGGAGCCACAGGCACATGCTTGAGTGCTAGGGCACTCTGATCCATTGGGGAGCCAGACCGTGGGGTCACTCCTTGGTCTGGGTGCCTTGTGGCATGGAAAGCCTTGTGTTCACACTTTGCAGCTGGCCTGGAAACAGGCTGACTAGGACAAGTTGCAAGACCTTCAATCAAGTTGGAAGATCCAAGCTGTAGGGTGCCCCCCACATCTCAAGTCTCTTCAAATTCAAGTCTCGAGTTATGCTGTTGCATCTTTCCCAGAGGAACAGTCACCATGTCACCAGAGACTGTCTGCAGGACTGTAACGGCAGGGATTTTCCTGCACCTGGGGGATGTAAACAGTTTCCAAGTTATGCTCAATGGCATGGTGAAAGATAAGAGAAAGACAATAGTTGATTTGATTTCCAGTAAGTGTGCCAACACCAGCCAACAGTTGCACTTCAGGCCTGGAAGAAAAAATTGGGTACCTGGTCAGAGGACAAAGGGGGTTAAACTGGTACCGTTTGGGGGTTTGTTAATGGTAACCATCTGCAGCGGTAACCAGTTAGAGGGATGGTGCTCCAAGTACTGAAAATATCTTAAAATTTAAAGGGGATATGATTGATCTAGGAAAATGCCAATCTCTAAATGCAAGTTACCAAATGTTCTGTTCAATCTCTACTCCAATCTCTCAGTCCTAACCCTCCCCATGTAAATAAATGGTGTTAACTATTTTGGAAAATTCTGATTCAACAGCATATTTTATTCGGTGAGCATATTAGCTGAAGTTAAAAAAATGACAATTGTTGAATTTAGGGGTTTTGGTTAATTATGTGTCCATCTGTTGGGTGACTGTATGGGAAGGTGGGTTGGTACAGTATATCCCAGGGAATTGTTGAATATCAGACCCACTTAATATGCTCTCTGGGTGGAGGCACCATGCTATTTTTTTTTTATCTTGGGAAAGAACCCCAGGTAACAGCTGAGTAGGAACCCAGACCCCTTAACCTTGGTCTGGCCAGCAAGGCAGGGGTACAAGCCCTCTTGGTACATGGCACCAGAACTGCACTAGGATTTACATATTGAGGTCCTTTAGTATCTCCTCATAGGGCTTTTGATGCAGACCTTGCACCATTTTAGCTGCCCTCCCCTGGACTGCCTCCACTCTGTGTCCTTCTGGAGATGTGGTCTCCAGAACTGAATGCAATACTGTAGGTGGGGGTCTTACCAGCGATTTACAGCGAGACAACATTACCTCACTCTTTCTGCTGGTGATACCTCCCCCAAGCACCCCATTCACCCTCTCTTCTGCCTTGTCCCACTGCCTGGCCACCTTTAGATCATCCAGTATGATTACCTCCAGGTCTGTTTCCTGCTTAGTAGTCGTCAATACCACTCTACCCATGTTGAACTCCACCCCCTGGGTTTCTGTTCCCTAAGTGCATTATTTTGCCTTTTTTTGCATTGAACCCCAGCTGCTATACCCTTGAACACTTCTTTAGTTGTCTCAGATCTCTGCATATCCTTTCCACCTCCTTTGGACTGTCCACCCTATTGCAGATATTGGTGTCATCTACAAAGAGGCAGCTCTTCCCTTCCAGCTCCTCTTCAATATCAATTATAAAGACATTAAAGATGTATCCCAGGTGCCATGTGCCAATGGGCTACTACCCCTGCCTGTTGACTAACACACAGGTTAAGAGGCCTAGGTTCTGTTGTGATGGTGGTTGGGGGTTCTGTCCCAGAATATAAAGAAAGTAGTGCAGTACCTCCACCCAGAGTGAAGTAACAGTGGGCCAGGTGTTTGATTGGTACAACCCCCTGGGATGCTGTACCTACCCACCTCCCCTTCCAACCACCCCACATACTGGATACCATGTTGGGCCTCAATAATGTAAACCACATATTCTTAGCAGTCAGTACCAATAAATTGCCTACAACAAGATTACAACAAACAAAACACATCTTTATGTTAGGGGGAGGGCTAGGAAAGGGGGTACCAGGAACAGCATTGTGTGGAGGGGTTGTGGGATAACAGATTGACTAGTCACAGAACTTCAGGTCCAACACACAATCTCTGTGTGATGTTTATTTAAAACACAGGTGATAACCATAAGCAATGGCATATCCCTTCTTCAATGCATCAGTCTGCAACAGAATGCGCATATTCTTCCTCTGCACATAGCACTTACTGACCCACTGATCTATCTCTTCAGCGAACATTATTTTATTCCCTATGTTGTCTTGTGTATTTGAGTGATGGGGAGCTCAAAAAAGAAAAATTCCAAAACAAGCTAAAGACAAAGAAACTCAGTGCAGAAGCACTGAAGCAAGGGTTACCCCAAAGGACATTGGCAATGAAACCAAGTTTCAAAGAAACACATCACACATACCCCCATAATGCAATGGGATCTATATACAAATCACCAAGAAAGGCTTGTTCTGCTTAAAGTAGGAATGCGTGGTGCCAAAGGGCCTCTCAAACAATCTATAATTTACAGGCATTTAAATAACACAATGTGGGTTTTCTGACATCTCTACCTCAGTAACTTAATTTTATAATACAGTCCCCTAGTAACTTTTTATCTTTATCAAAAACACCTAATGCCGTGGTATTTTCAACATTTACAGGTTTCATTCACATAAGACATATACATGAAGGTATTTTATGACAGTGCTATTGCATGCTAAATCCAAAGAGGAACATAGCCTGTTTTACATCGGGTCAGAGATCACAACAATAACCTCCCTATACGAGGACATGAGGGAAAAGGAAAATTAAAGAGGACACTATAACATAGTCAAGAAAAGGGAGGGGGCACCTATAGGTGGCCAACCTTATGGACTAGAAATTGTAACGGATAGATAAGATTAAGAAATAGAAGAACTGTTACAACAGATTTAAGAAAAGGTCAGTCCTCAAGAGTGGCAGGATCTCCCTGTCACATATCCCCCACCTTAAGAGGGAAGCAGTTATTTCAGACTGCTTACAACCTTCCTGTCCCAGGAAGGGATGAAGCTTCCACCCATCCATCTTCAGAAGCTCCATCTCAGGGTCCCTACTAATGATAAGCATTCCATCATAAACATAGTGGATATCATCATTCTTTACTCAGGCGTTAACACATTTCTCAGAGACTAATGGTACTTTTCATGCACTATTCTTTTAAGGAGAGTCCATTATATTTCATTAACATCAATTCCCGCACCATATCTAGACATGAAATCAGCATTTACGTGTTTTGTCCCATCCCTGTGGGACACAGTAAATCGACAGGGTTGAAGAGCTAAGTACCACCGCATTATACAGGGAATTTTTTCTCATTTGGTGCAACCAGCACAGGGGGTTGTGATTGGTTAAGACCCTAAATTCAGCCCCCAAGTAATATTTCAGAGAGACAATAGCCCACTTCAGAATTAAGCATTTTTTCTCTATTGTAGCATATCTTCTCTCCCTCATGCAGCTTATGTTGCTGATATGCATGATCGGACGTTCTTCCCCATCTATTTTCTGAGATAAGACTGTCCCAGTACCATTCTCTGATGCATCAGTTTGAACCTAAAACTCTTGGTTGAAGTTAGAGCTTATCAGTATAGGAGCTGTACATAGAATGGTCTTGATATTCCTAAAAGCCTCATCACAAATAGGGGTCCACTGAACCATATTCAGGCACCTCTTTTTAGTGAGATCTGTCAAAGGACTGGCAATGGCTGAGAAATTAGGAATAAATCTCCAGTAATAACCAGCCAGGCCTAGAAAAGATCTCACCTGCTTTTTTGTGGTAGGTATGGGACTGTTCACTACTGTTGTAACCTTCTCCACCTCGGGCTTCACTTGTCCATTCCCTAAAATGAATCCTAGGCATCTTGTCTTGGTCTTTGCTAGGGCATACTTAGCAGGGTTAATGGTCACTCCTGACTCCTTTATTGCTTGCAATACCTGGGACAAGTGTCTAACATGGGATTCCCAGTCAGGGCTGAATATGACCACATCGTCTAAATAAGCTGCACAGTATTCAGTGTGTGGTCTTAGTATGTGGTCCGTAAAATGCTGAAAAGTGTCTGGGGCCCCATGTAGTTTGAATGGCATTGTGACAAACTGGTATAAACTGATTGACAAGATAAAATTGCATTTAGCACCCCAATCAGCTGACATGGGGATTTGTCAATATCCCTTAGTAAGGTCAAGGGTGGAGATATGCTGTGCGTTGCCTAGCCTGTTAATTATGTCATATTTGGGGCATTGGATAGCCATTGAATAGTGACACATTGTTAAGCTTTCCAAAATCTAGGCCTAGACATATCTCACACTCTTTCTTGTTTGCTATGACAATGGGTGAAGACCATGCACTCTTTGAGGTCACAATTATGCCTAACTGTTCCATTTTTTTTAACTTCCTGAATCACCTCATCCCTCACCTTCATGGGCAATCTGTAGGTTTTTTTTTGTGTATGGGCTTGTCTTGTGTGGCAGTTATGGTGTGCACAATTCCTTTGGCCCTTCCCGGGATGTTTGTGAATACGGGCTTAAATTCTTGTAATACGCCCTGCAAATATTTCTGTTGCTGAGGCTCCAATTCAGGGTTTATCTGGATCTCCCCCAACTGTCCTGACTACTCTAGCCTTTTATAGGCAACCTCCATGTCTGACTCCATAACTTTAGGATGGATATAAGGGGAAGGGGTTAGGCTTCTCCCACCATTTCCTAAGGAGATTCACATGGTGCATTTTCTGTGGGTGTCTTTCCTGGCATGCTAAGCACATAATTCACTACTCCTGTTTGCCTCAGATTGGTGAAGGGGCCCTGCCATTTCATTAGTAGTTTGTTCTCTGTGGAGGGAAGGAGTAACAACACTTTGTCCACTGACTGAAATGTTTTAGTCTTCAAACCCTGGTTGTACATTTCTTTTTTCAAATCTTGCTTCTGTTCTAAGCTCTGGTGTGCCAAGTTGATATACCTCACCAGGTATTTGCATAACTGAGTCATATACTCTACGACTTTAAGATGTCCTACCTCCTTCTCTTCTTCCCAGTGCTTTTTAATCACATCCAAGGGCCTCCTCGGGTTCCTCCCATACAGTAATGAAAAAGGAGAAAAACCAGTGGATGCTTGAGGGATTTCTCTGTAATCAAGAAGTAAATAGGGGAGGTACCTATCCCAATCTCTACCCTCTTTTACATACTTTCTCAATATTCTCTTTAATGCACAATTAAACCTCTCCACGAGGCCGTCAGTCTGTTGGTGGTATGGGGAAGTATGCACTACTACCATGCCCAGCAGATGGTACAATTCTTTTAGTAGGTGTGCATTAAAATTACTCACCTGATCAATTCAATTCAATTCGTGTTTATTTATAAAGCGCCTTTCAAAATCAAGGCGCTGTACATGACAATAAAATCAAGATCAACAATAAACAAATAAACTATAAAGAGAAACCCAAGTTAAAAAGATAAGTTTTTAAAGCAGTTTTAAAACTATCGACGGTCGGGCATTCTCTCAACCAATGAGGTAGAGAATTCCACAGGGTAGGAGATGAGTAAGCAAAAGCACGAGATCCTGATAACTTCAAGCGAACCCTGGGAATCTCTAGCAATCCCTCATTGGCGGAGCGGAGGGGCAGAGGGGCGATAGGGAATCAGAAGATCTTTCAGGTAACTTGGGTCCTGATCGTGTAGGGCTTTAAGGTTAGTAAACCAGCCTTAAGATGATACGCCACCGCACAGGCAGCCAATGCAGTTCATGACTTCAGGCGTAATGACTGTTCTCGAGGTCCCAGTCAAAAGCCTGGCTGCAGCGTTCTGCACTAGCTGCAGGCAGTGGATATCAATCCCTGGAAGCCCTAGGTATAGGGAATTACAGTAGTCCAAACGGGTTGTAACAAAGGCGTGAACCAAAGTCGGAAGATCCTCCTGGGGAATCAGGTGTTTCACCCGGGCGATATTCCTCAGATGATAAAAAGAGTTTTGACAACAGCTGAGACCTGAGATTTCAGGGTCAGACCGTCGTCAAAAATAACGCCCAGATTTCGCACCTGTCGAGAGCTAGAGAGCGGCACCCCACCAAGTGATAAGCCTGGTGGATGTGCCGCACTCAAGCCCCTTCCAGGATGATCTGGGCCCACAACCAATACCTCGGTCTTATCTGGATTAAGCTTCAACCAGCTCGAACTCATCCAAATTCTGATTTCATCCAGACAGTTGTTAAGTACAGAGAGTGCATCACTCTGATTGGGGAGAAAGGATAAATACAGCTGAGTATCATCCGCATAGCAGTGAAAACTCAAGCTGCATCTCCTGATGATTTCTCCTGATGGCAGCATATACACTGCAAACAACATGGGAGCTAAAATGGAACCTCACGGTACCCACATGGTAGGGAGAAGGTGTCAGAGGAATAAATTCCAGTGACAACTCTCTGAGACCTACCAGTGAGGTAAACGGAACCATTAGTGGACTGTACCAGACAGTCCACAAAACCATAGCCGCTCAATAGCACCTCATGGTCTACAGTGTCGAATGCAGCAGAAAGATCAGAAGGACCAGAATGGTATAAGCCTTCGATCTCTGGCCATTAGGAGGTCACCAAGACCCGAACAAGGGCAGTCTCAGTACTATGCCTTTTCTGAAGCCAGATTGAGAGTATCATAGACATTATGAGAGGTGAGATATTCATCCAATTGCAGTGCAACTGCCTTTTCAATAACCTTACCAACAAATGGCAGGTTAGAGATAGGCCGGTAGTTAGCTAGACAGTCTGGATCCAAGGAGGATTTTTAAGGAGGGATGAACAACTGCCTCCTTAAGGATTAGGAAAACCCCTCTCCAAGGACTTCCAGACAATGTCAGCGAGGATTGGGTAGATGACTTCAACACATCCTACTAACAGAGTGTAGGACCCGGATCCAAACTACAACTAGTTGGACGCATTGATTGGATGATCTTCACAATGTCTGTGAATTCGGTGGTGAAACTCCAACCAAGCAGGCGGTGATTAAGTACAACGGTTGCCCACGTGCCCCCAAAGGAGAGGTCGGACCGATGCGGACCTGATGTTGGCAACCTTATCTGCAAGAAGCGGCGAACTCCTCACATCTAAGTTGAGAAAAAGCTTCTCTAGGCTGAAGACAGACTGGATTGCACAGCCTGTCCACAGTCCGGAAAAGCTGAGCGGTCGGTTCTTTGCAGCAGAAATCTCTCTGGACAGGAATTCTGCCTTCTCTGAGTGATTTCTGATTGGTAGCCATCATAATGGGCTAGCAATCTAAGCCTGTCGACATCAGGCCCGATTTCCGCCAGGCTCTCTCAGCCTTGGCCTACTCACCTTAATTCCTTCAAGGAGCCATCAAACCATGGACTCCTTGAACGGATAGTGAGAGGCCGAACACGAACAGGAGCAATTTTGTCCAGTGCATCTCCCACAGCCTTATTATAGGCAAGTACAAGATCCTCTGGACTCATGCATTCACCCGACAAACTCGATAGGTCCAATACCGCCGTAAGGTCACTGGGGCCAACACCCCTTAAAGGGCAGTATTGGACCATCTCCGTAGGGGCAGACCTATTAGAGGGGGCCCTGAAACTGAACCTTATGGTGTAATGGTCCGACCAACTGACTGGTTCCACCCCCAAATCAGTGATCTCCATACCCAAGAGAAAGACCAGATCTAGTGAATGACCTCCAATATGGGTAGAGGAGGTAACATCAGTAAGCATTTCCTGTGGGATTCCCATGTGGCTAAACACCTTTTCTAGCTCCCCTGCTATCCTTGGGGTGGTGACAGTTCTCATGTGAATAGCTAGTGGGTAGCACAATCACATATGACCAGCACAAATCTGTTACCCTTGAAGTTCTTTTCCAGGTAGCCCACTACATCCATGGCTATCCTGTCAAAGGGGTTAGTTGTGGCATTCTATCCCTTTTTCCTGCCTGAACTACATTGTGACATTCAGCACATGCTTTACAATACTTAGCTATGTTCTCGTGGCTAGAGGGCCAATAAGACCCGAGTAATAACCTATTCAGGGTGCTATCTCTGCCTGCATGGCCTGCTAAAGGGATGTCGTGTGCCAGATACATGATTTGGGAGCGGAATTTTTCTGGAACCATTAGTTGATCTACTACCTCTCCAGTACTGGGGTTAGTGTATTCTCTGTACAGTATTCCCCGGTTTACAACAAACTAAGGGGCAATTTTTTCACTCCCTTCCCACCTGTGAATAAAAGGGTTAAGCGAAGGATCAGCTTTTTGCTCATGCTGCATATCACATTTAAAAGTGTGCTCCAAGTTTGGCTGTACACCAGCATGAGTATCAATCCAGTCCTTCTTTAGCTTCCTCTTCTCCATCTTAGTTTTACAGTCCTTGCCAGGATCCTCAAAAACATCATCAAATGGGAACTCAGATGGTAAATGTCCCTGCTTCAATTGAGTTCTGGTGGTTACAGCAACTACAGCAGAGTCCTGGGTGGAATGACAATGTATAAATGAAGCAAAGTCTAGGTGGTCATGCCAGATAACTGGCATGGGTAGGCGAGGTACCAACCCCACTTCTGCCTCATGTGTCTTTTTCTGAACATTCATTTGTTTGGTGGCTGTAGGGTAGCAATGGTTATCTCCACACACACAGATGACTGCTGTATTCAGCCCTTTATTATTCCTAGTCACCAGATCTGTTCACACAAGAGTCTGGCAGCTCCTTGAATCAATTAGTCCCATCATCTGCTGTGATCCAATCTACGCAATAGCCATAAAGTGACTCCGGTTTGCTAAGGCTATGTGAGCTCTCTTTCTTTATATTAGGACAGTTTCTTACATGATGTCTCTTCTTTTAGCACCCATGACATACAACCTCTGCTACAGGAATTCGCTCCCATGGCCCCGCTCCACTCTCCAGTCTTATTTCACTGGGGCTGGATTTGACAGTTTATAAGTAAAAGTGATCCTTACCGGACTGCTGGTGGTTGCAGCTGCTGATGTCCCTTGGAAACCCTATGGGTCTGGATGATCAAGCTGACAGGAGTCTTCCACCAATGTGATGGTTTTGTCAACAGAATCAGGCTTATGCTCCCGACCCCAAAGTTGTGCATCCTGAGGTAAAACTTAAACTGTTCAATTACACTCTCCAGAAGTTGGTCCTGGCTCTTGTTATCTGGCTGCAACCATCTGTGGCAGAGTGACTGCATTTTAAGAAACCTAAACCTCTGGCAATAGGTTTCAGTGTTTATGTCATAGTGCCCGAGGATCTCCTGCTTCATATAGTCTTAGTCCTCTGACTCTTGGGAGTCCATGTGGCTATAAACCAACTGGGCACTGCCTGTTAGGTGCAGTGGCAGCCAAACAACCCACTGTTCCCTTGGCTATGCACATGTTTGACCAATCCTCTCAAATGTTGTGAGGTAGGCTTCAATGTCATCACTGTACACATGTTTAGACAGTTTAATGTCTTTTGGGCTACTGGCACTTTCTGTTTGCCCTGCATTGATGGCATGCAAGACCCTCATGGCACCCTCCCATTTGGCATCTTGCCTTCTCCACTCAATGTCTATCTCTCCACTCAGTATCTCGCTCTCTTTCCATCTGTACCTGTTTTATGCAAAGCCATTTCAACAACTCTCCTACATCCTCAGGTGGAGCATCTTCAAGGGGAGGCAGTTCCCTCAATTCTTCCTCGTTCTCTTGCATCTCTTTGTCATCTTCAGGCTTGGCCTTCCTACAATCCCCCAGGTCCAGTCCAGGCAGCAGCTTCTCTCCCAGTCTGTTGGCCATGGTTCTGGTCAAAACTCCACAGACTTACATCCCGGGGTTCTCCTCTGGCAACTCCTGGTGCATCGGACCACCTGGAATATCTGGGTGATATTCACAGGTAAATGTTCCCTATCCTAGTCCATACATTTCCAGCAAGTTATTCCACTTCTCACACCAAGTCTGTGGAGGGGTTGTGGGATAACAGATGGACCAGACACAGAATTTCAGGTTCAACACACGATGTCTGTGTGATTATTTAAAACAGAGGATAACCTTAAGCAATGGCATATCCCTTCTTCAATATATCAGTCTGCAACAGTCTATGCATATCCTTCCTCTGCACTTAGTCGGCACCTACTGACCCACTGATCTATTTCTTTAGTGAACATCATTTTATTCCCTATGTTGATCTTGTGTGTTTGGGTGATGGGAGCTCAAAAAAAGAAAAACTCCAAAAACAAGCTGAAGACAAAGAAAACTCAGTGCAGAAGCACTGAAGCAAGGGTTGCCTCAAATGGCATTGGCAATAAAGCCAAGTTTCAAAGAAATACAACATCACACATACTCCCATAATGCAATGGGATTTATATGCAAATCACAATGACATTTTAGGCTTGCTCTGCTTAAAGTAGGAATGCTTGGTGCCAAAAGGCCTCTCAAACAGTCAGTAATTTACATGCATTTAAATAACAATGGGGATTTTCTGATATCTCTACCCCAGTAACTTCATTTTTATAATACAGTCCCCTAGTAACTTTTTACCTTTATCAAAAACATCTAGTACCATGGTATTCTCAACATTTACAGGTTTCAGACTCATAAGGCATATTCATCAAGGTATTTTATGACAAAGTGCTATTGTATACTAAATCCAACAACAAGGAACACAGCCTGTTGTGTTACATCAGCTCAGAGGTTACCACAATAACCTCGCTGTACGAGGACATGAGAGGGAAAAGGAAAATTAAAGAGGACACTATAGCATAGTCAAGAAAGGGGAAGGCGCCCACAGGTGGCCAACCTTATGGACTAGAAATTGTAAAGGATAGATTATTCTAAGAAACAGAAGAACTGTTGCAACAGATTTAAGAAAAGGTCAGTCCTAAAGAGTGGGAGGATCTCCCTGTCACAGATTGCCCTGGAGAAGAAACCTTTGTTTATTTGTGTTAACTGGGCCTGTGGGCTAAAACAGATCCATGACACTACATAGACAATTTCATGTTGATGCAATGCTTCCCCAACACCACTATGTCGAGCACAATTGCAGTCAACACTGTGCTGTGGGAGACAAAGGTGTTTTTCTGTGGGGGATTATGCCCCCCGCACCCCACAAACTTACGATAATCAACTCCAAGATGAAGCTGATTCAGTGAGGGGTGCATGGCCTTGAGAAAGAGTGTTGGGGTCCCGGGAGGACTTTATAGTGATGTCTTGATGTTGTCAGCATTGATGACATTGCTGTAAAGTTGTTGTTTTAGAGACGGCATACAAGCCAAAACACACATACTGCCCACCCCTACCGGTACCAGTGTAAACCCTTTATATGTCCTAACAGTCCTAGCTGGGTACCCAGACTTAAAGCAGGCCTGCTAAAGGCCGTGGGTTGGCTGGCGTTGGGGCCCTTTGAATAATACTTCCTAGCATGCTAACACCATTAAACCTATTACTCCCCTTTTGTCAGGGCAAGCCCTGGGTTACTCACAGTCCTGAAGCACTGGGATTCAGTTACTGGTACGGTGGGTTCTGGCAGTTCAGTGATCAGCCAATCAATTTCAGAGAGGGCAGCAAGCAGATGGGCAGAAAAATGTTGATTGACCTTGGACTTGCTTGAAGAATGTTGTAGTTTGTCACCTTATACTAGGATTCATACTAGGAAAGTAAGGTGTAAAGTAGGCCTAAGTCCATGTAAGCACACCTCCAGCAAAACTGGGCAATGTTTACTCAGATTTAGTAGATACTTAACCATTTATTTTTTTTAAATATCTATGTTTTTTACATCTACTACATAACCAGGAAGTGTATTCCAGATTGGTATAATCATTTGTGTAAAAAAGAAACATCTGTTGTTTTTCTTTGGATATGTTAATGTTAACTGGTATTTGTGACTTCTTAAATTACATAGTCTTGTATTAAATGTCATCCCTAATTCTTTCATTAGTGTAGGGTCTCTAGATATTTTGAACATTAGTAGTATGTCCCCTCTGGTTCTCCAAAGCTCCAAGGGATACAGCTGTAACTCCATTAGTCTTTCCTCATAGCTTTTTGTTTGCATATTAATTATTTTTGTTGTCCGTCGCAGTACCTTTTCTAGTTTTATCACATCACTCCATAGATGTGGGCTCCATAGAGCTGAACAGTAGTCCAAGTGTGGACGTACTTAAGCTCTGTAGATTGGTAATATACTGCTTCTATCTCTAGAGGTAAATGCTCTTTCTATAAACCCAATTTTATTACATTTTTTTACTACATCATTACAATGTTCAGTAAAGGACAAATTAGATGAAATAATCCCAAGATCCTGTTCAGTGGAGACATTTTTTAGGGCAACGCATTTAACCAATACTGATGTCTAGCATTTGTGTCCCCTAAGTGCATAATTACACATTTCTCAGTGTTAAAGGTCATTATTTTTGAGCACCCATTCTTCCAATTTAATTAAATCTTTCTCCTGTGTACATATGTTGTGATTGGTGGTGACCTTAGCTACCACTTTGGTGTCATCAGCAAATTTTATGGAAAAATTGCTAAGCAAGTCTGTCATATCCGAGATGAAAAGGGAAAATAGCACTGGCCCTAGCACAGACCCCTTGGGGACACCACTAGTAACCAATCCTGTGTTAGAGTGAAAACCCCTGTTACATACAGTTTGAGTACGATTGCTTAACCATTCTTCTACCCATTTCATAATGGGTATACCAATCTGGAATACACTTCCTGGTTATACAGTAGATGTAAAAAACATAAGTGCCTAAGGAATGCACTAGCAAATGGGCAGGAAGGAGGGATGGAAGAACAATGGGGAATAATAAAAACTGCCATCACAGAGGCAACAAGCCTTTGTGTGAAGCAAATAAACAAAACTAAACGATGTAAGAAACCACTATGGTTCTCAAAGGAAGTGGCAGTGAAGATTCAAGAGAAAAAGAAAGCTTTCAGGAAGTACAAGGAATCACAGAAGGAGCAGGACAGAGAACTGTATCAGTTAAAGCAAAAGGAAGCTGGGAAGGCAGTCAGAACAGCAAAGGCCCAAACTGAGAAAAGATAGCCAACTCAGTTAAGAAGGGGATAAAACGTCTTATAGGTACATCAGGGAGGCGAAGAAAGACCAAGGGAGGATAGTGAGGCTAATAAAGGGGGGCAGAGGGAGACTGAAAAGGCAGAGATACTAAATAAATATTTTTGCTCAGTATTTACAAAGGAAGAGGGGGTACCTAGAACAGAACAGTAGAAACACACTGGATACAGAAGTTGATACCAGCCCATTTACAGAAGAAAGGGTTCTGAAAGAACTCTTAAAACTGAAAGTGGACAAAGCAATGGGTCCTGATGGATTCATCCCAGAATTCTAAAAGAACTAAGGGTAGAATTAGTGACACCACTGACTACCCTGTTTAACAAATCATGGGAGGATAGGGTGGTACCCGAGGGACTGGGAGGCAGATGTGATTCCCTTCACAAAAGTGGGAACAAGGCAGAAGCAGGAAACTACAGACCTGTTAGTTTAACCTCAGTGGTAGGGAAAATGATGGAATCACTTCTGAAGGAAAGAATTGTCAGTATCTAGAGGCCAGAGGGCACAGGACCCAAGGCAGCATGGATTCACAGCAGGAAGGTCATGCCAGACAAATCTGATAGATTTCTTTGACTGGGTGACCAAAGTAGTAGAGCAGGGAGGGGCTGTGGACATGGCCTACCTAGACTTTAGCAAAGCATTTGACACAGTCCCACACAAAAGATTAATATACAAGTTAGCTAGCCTGGGAGTGGGTCCCAAGATGACAGCCTGGGTAAATAATTGGCTGGAAAATAGGACACAGAGAGTAATAGTAAATGGAGTTCACTCTTATGAAAGGGAGGTTACTAGTGGGGTACCGCAGGGTTCTGTATTAGGACCAGTCCTCTTCAATGTCTTTATAGCGACATTGCAGAGGGACTGGAAGGAAAAGTATGTCTCTTTGCAGATGACACAAAGATCTGCAACAGAGTTGATGCACAAGGTGGGGTGGAAAGGATGAAAAGGGACTTGGCAAGGTTAGAGGAATGGTCAAATGTATGGCAGCTTAGATTCAATGCTAAGAAGTGCAAGGTAATGCACCTGGGAAACAAAAACCCAGGGGAAGAGTACACAATGGGGGGTGAGATACTAACGACAAAAATGGAAAGGGACCTGGGGTTAGTCATATCAGATGACCTAAAGGTGGGGAAGCAATGTGAGAGGGCAGCAAGGAGGGCTGGGGGGATATTGGGATGCATAGGGAGAGGAATCACCAGTAGAAAACAGGAAGTTATTATCCCCCTGTACAGACAGCTGGTCAGACCCCATCTGGAGTACTGCATGCAGTTCTGGAGACCCAGTCTTCACAAAAAGACAGACAGGATGGAAGCTGTCCTGAGGAGGGCAACTAAAATGGTGCAGGGTCTGCACCAGAAGACATATGAGAGAGACTAAAGGAGCTTAATATGTATAGCCTCGAGGAAAGGAGAGAGGGGGACATGATAGAAACTTTCAAGTACCTCAAGGGAATCAAAGTCAGAGGGTAGCATCTTTCAAAAAGAGGTGTGCAAGAACAAGGGGCACAATTTGAAGATGGAAGCGGCTCAGAGGTAATTTAAGGAGTATTTTTTCACAGAGAGGTTGTGGATGCATGGAACGGCCTTCCGGAGGTGGTCGATGGAGTCAAAACAAGTGGTGGAATTCAAGCATGCATGGGACAGTCATAAGGCAATTCTAGGGGATGGGGGTAGGAAGATGTAGGCTGCTGGTTAACTAGGATCTGCAGCTTATCCAGTAAGCAGGGAAATGGGCAGACTGGGTGGGCCAAGCGGTCCTTATCTGCCGTCAAATTCTATGTTTCTATGTTTCATGAGAAAGTGGTTTATCCCCAATTTGTACATTTTTGTTACAAGCCCTGAGTGGGGGACTTTATTGAAGGCTTTGCGAAAGTCCCAGAATACAGACTCCACTGGATTTTTTTCATCCAAAAAATTACTGACCCTTTAGTAAAAGATCATATTATTTGTTAGGCAAGATCTTTCACTCTTGAATCCATGTTGTGTTTTATCCATTAGATGTTTTACTTTCATGTCTAATTCAAGTCTTTCTTTGATAAATGATTCAAATATTTTTCCTAAAATGCTGGTAAGACTGATTGGTCTTTAATTTTTCATGTCTCCCCTGTTTCCCTTTTTATGTTGGCTCACGCTTGCGCGGCCAATATATTGCACTAGTAGCAGATTTGGAGGCATGGTCACTGTTGGGTGAATGCAGGGCATGCATCAGTAGGTGCATCCCTCATTCCCCAATAAGCCAACATGCAGGTGCCACACCAGGAATACATAATGTGGCGAGTACATCTAAGGAAAGGTCCGCTGCAATGAGAGCCAAGCTCATCATGCAGCGGCACCAAAACATGCTCTCCCTATGTGCCTTTCCTGCTGAAGCCCTTCCATTAACATGGCGGCATTGACTGCCACCACGTGGAGTGCCGACTTCAGGGGTGCCCAATCCTCCTGTAAGCATGCCCCAACCCATGTCATTTGTCGATGGGGGTGCCACTGCCCATCGGCATAATGCAACCCCCCTCCCATTAAAGTGTGTGCCAAGGGGGTGCCCAATCCCCCTCAGCATCATGACCACCTTTCCAGTTTCATTTGTCGATGGGGGATCCCACTCCCTGTCGGCATAATGTCCCCCCCATTTGTTATGTGCCGACAGGGGTGCCCAAACCCCAGCTACAGAACCCCCCCAAAAAAACACTCAGGTGGCACACTGGGAGCCCACATCAGCATTCCAAATGACCCTGTTAAAAAAAAAAAAAAAGTCCCACAATTTTTTTTTTTTTAAACCTGCAAAGCAGAAAACAGTCCCTCGTCAATTCTGGTGGCCCTCCCCAACCTGCACCCACTCTCTGCACACCCTGCTACCCCACTCACCCCATACTTACCTCCAGAGCATGGCGCGATGATCTTCGGTGGACCGGGAACACGTCTGTACTCTTCAAAGCCGACCGTGAATTGAAGAAATGCCGGTAAACTATATAATGGCATAAATAGGGTTTTTTTCAACTTTGGTGCATATTTCGGTATTTTGGGGAATTTTAGTACCAAATTTTCAACATGGGGTTATTGGGACCCCTCCTCATGAATTCAGTCACTGTAATGGTGTTATTCGGTCCCGAAAGGTGATTTCATGGTCACTGCACAGAATCAAATTTTGGGACTGATTAACGAAACAGTGCCACTGTTCATGAGGGGGGCTCTCAAAAAGCCTATGTTGCAAATTTGGTGGAAAAAATCCAAAAAATGGCTGTTTTACGAGCGTGCATTGCGCAATTTCCACCCACACTCGTAACTTCATGAATCTGTAATATTTTCACTCCAGATTTTCAACATTGCATTTTTTCCACACCTCCTTATGAACAGTACAGCTGTCATTTTACATATCCTGGCCGAAATGTGCTTTTGCATGTCCATCGCAGAACAGCACGGTCATTGTGCAAAATCAGTTTGAGACAGTCTGAGAAAATGACAGTAACACTGTTCATGAACAGAGGTCCTAAAATTCCTATGTTGAAAATTTGGTGATGAACATCCATAAAATGACTGTTACATAGATACATAGACAGTGTCGGCAGATAAGGGCCTATGGCCCACCCAGTCTGCCCATTTGAGCTTGTAAGTTCAGTTTGTTTTCCTAGAAGTCTGTTGCCCCTTACCCCTGACCTCTAGAATTCCTTTATGTCTACCCCATGCATTCTTAAATCCCGTGATTGTTTCAGCCCCACCACTTCCTCAGGCAGGGTGTTCCACTTGTCCACCACCGTTCTGTGAAAAATTCTTTCATGTTTCCTCTGAATCTTCCTCCTCCAACTTCATCCCATGCCCTCTAGTCCTGGAACATCTTTTCGCTTAAAAATAATGTTTCCTGCACCCTGTTCCTCCTGTAAGATACTTGTATGTCTCTATCATATCCCTCTCTCCCTCCTCTCCTCCAGGAGTACATGTTCAGTTCCTTCAACCTGTCTTCATAGGACTTGTGATGCAATCCATGCACCATCTTTGTTGCCCTCCCTCTGAGCCTTCTCTACCCTGTCTATGTCCTTACGTAGGTATGGTCTCCAGAACTGTACACTGTACTCCAGCTGGGGCCTCACTAGTGTCTTGTATAGTGGAATTATGACCTCCTTTTCCTGCTGGTGATGCCCTGCCTATACATCCCAGCATCCTATTTGCTTTACCTGCTGCCTTGTCACACGTTTCCCTACCTTGAGGTCATCAGAGATGACAACCCAAAGATCCTTTCCTGCTTGGTGCATGCTATATCCTCCCCCCAACTGATATATTGTGCCAGGGTTTTTTGCCCCATATGCATTATCTTGCACTTCTTTGCATTGAATTTCAACTGCCAAACCCTGACCATTCTTCAAGTTTCTGCAGGTCGCTTCTCATTCTGTCTACACCCTCTGGTGTGTCTACTCTGTTACAGAGCTTTGTGTCATCAGCGAACAGTGAGAATTCTGCCTTCTAGATCCTCGCAATATCACTGATGAAGATGTTGAATAGGACCGGTCCCAGCACTGATCCCTGTGGTACCCCACTGGTCACTCTTCCCTCTGTGGAGTGACAGCCATTTACCACAACCCTCTGTGTCCTGCCACCCAGCCAGTTACCTACCCACCACACTACTGTCCTGCCCACACCCATATTCCCCAGTTTGTGTAATAGTCTTCTATGTGGCACAGTGTCAAAGGCCTTGCTGAAGTCCAGATAGGCCATGTCCACTGCCCTCCCTGATCCACCTCCCTAGTCACCCAGTCAAAAAATTCAATGAGGTTGGTCTGACATGACCTCCCCCTGGTGAAACCATGCTGCCTTGGGTCCTGTAGTCCATTGACAACCAGATGTTCCACCAATCTCTCCTTCAGTAGTGCTTCCATGATCTTCCCCACTACCGTGGTGAGGCTGACTGGTCTGTAGTTCCCTACTTCCTCTTTGTTCCCACTTTTGTATAAGGGGACTGCATCTGCTGTCCTCCAGTCTTTGGGTACCTCCCCTGTTTCCAGTGATCAGCTAAACAGGATAGCCAGAGGTTCAGCTACCACCTCTCTAAGTTGTTTAAGGACCCTGGGGTGCACCCCGTCTGGCCCCATTGCTTTATCAACTCTTTTACTTCCAGTTCCTTCGGACCCTTTCTCGTGTAAAGGGACTTGTGTCCATTTCTGCACCATTCTCACCCCTTGTACTCCTTCAGACCTTACTCCCCTTCCTCAGTAAAGACTGAGCAGAACAATTGTTCAATATGTCAGCTTTACTGTTGTCATCCCACGCGCCCCCATCCTCCCCTTCAGTCTCACTATCCCTCCCTTGTCTTTTTCTTTTTTCACTTATGTACCTGTAAAGGTTTGTCCCTTTACCCACTGATTTTGCAATGTGTTCTTCTCTCTGAGCTTTGGCTTCCTTACTGACCTCCTGCCTCCCTTTGCTTCTCCTGGTACTTCTCCCTATCCCCTTCTGCCTGTGTCTTTTTGTATTGCCTGAATGCAATCTTTTGGCTTTCACTTTCTTTGATACCTCTTTGGAAAACCATAATGGTCTCCTCTTCCTTTTCCTCTTGCTAACCTGCTTAATGCATAATTCTGTTGTTCTTGTAATCCCATTTTAAATACTGCCCACTGTTCCTCAACCCCTGATTCCTGTCCCATTCCCCTAATGCCTCTTTCAAGTATCCCCCCATTTTCCCAAAGTCTACCCCCTAAAATCCAGGATCGTGTTTTGTGTGGTTTGGTTCTGCTCTCTGATTTCAAACCACAATGACTAGTGGTCACTGTTTCCCAGGTGCTCCCCACTGTTACCCCCATCACACTGTCCCTGTTTGTGAGCACAAGGTCCAGTATTGCCTTCTGCCGAGTTGGTTTCATGACCAGTTGCTTGAGGAAGGCACCCTGAAGGGAGTCCAGGATAAATCTGCTCCTAGTTGATGCTGCTGCTGGGATGCTCCAGTCCACGTCTGGAATATTGAAGTCTCCAACCAGTACTACCTCACCCTTGTCTGCCATCCTTTGGATGGCTAGCATCAACTCCCTATCTGTTTCTTCCTCCTGGGCTGGTGGTCTATAGACCACACCTGTGCGGATGGCTGGCCCCATTTTTCCTTTCCAGCTTAACCACAGTATCTCTCCCCATTTGTTCCTCCTGGATCTCTGTGGCCCTTATGTCATTTTTCACATACAGTGCCACTCCTCCCCCCTTCCTGCCTGCTCTGTTTCTTCCTGATATATTTGTGAGCCAGGTATGGCCATCTCCCAGTCATGGTTATCATTACACCAGGTTTCAGTGATGGCCACAATGTCCAGGTCTGACTGTACCATGACAGCCTCCAGATCTTCCATCTTGTTGCTAAGGCTCCTGGCATTTGCACATATGGCTTTCCATGATTTGACCTCCCTAGACTGCTTCACTGTTCTACTCCAGCCCCTTCCTTGGTTGTCATTTATCCCTGGTTCTCCTTGCTGTCTGCCCTTCTGCTGAATTTTGCCCCTTTTCTGCATCCACCTCTTGGGCACTAATCTCCATCTTTTGCACACTGCTTTGCAGAGATAGCCACTCCTCTGGTTCACTGGTTCCACTGCTAGCTGTGGGGTGAGCCAAGTAGGTACCCTCCTTGCTGGCCTGCCACCCCCTTTGCTAGTTTAAATGCTATCAGTAGCATTTAAACTTATCATTGAGTCTTGGATTCCCCTCAGGATGGATGCAGGCCGTCAGGCTTGAACAAACCTCCATCCCTCCAGGTGGGTCCCCAGTCACCAATGAATCAAACCCTTCCTCAGAGCACCAGTTCTTCAACCATGAGTTAAAGTTCCTGGTGCATGCACTCCTATGCTCTCCTTGTCTCTCACAGGTAGTACTTCTGAGAAGTGACAGAAGTAGCTACTTGCTTGAGACCCTCCCCAGTTTCCTAAACTCTTCCTGAACTTCCTTTGGCTCCCCATTTGCCAGGTCATTAGTACCTAGGTGGATAATGACATCCAGCTCACCCTCCGTCTTGCCTTCCCAGTGATCCCCAGGATCTTCCTTCCATCCCTCCATGCTGTGGCACCTGGTAGGCACCTCACCTCCCTGTCCTCCCCCTCCTGTGTTCCTAGCTGGATCCCTCTTATGATGGAGTCCCCCACCAGGATTCGCTTCCTCCTCCTCTGGGGTCCACTGCTTTCCCCACTGAGGTCACCTCCTTGGCTAACCTCCACATTCTTTCCTTCCACTTCTCTGGGTACCTCTATTTGGTTGTCCTCGTTTGCCAGTGTGGCATATGAGTTCTTGAGTGGAATAGGATCTGGGATGTGCCTCTGCCTGACTGCTCTAACCCTCTCTGAGCCCACTGTCATCCAAGTGCTCCTCGTTCTCAGCATCCTTTGAGGCAGCTGCATTGGACTGGGTGGTCCCTGGATAGGGGTGATGGTACTCCTGACCCAGTTTACTTCCTGCGAGTCTGACTACCTCATCCGCAGTCAGAGAGATGCATGCAGACAGGGCAGCACTTCAGTGTCCAGAAGGTCTGCCTGAATATGGCTGCCCCACAGCCACTGCATTGCACCACTCCCCACATTATACTGCAATTCCACTACTTGTCTGCTACTGAAGCTCTCCTAGTTCTCTTTTTATTAATTTACTATACTAAAAATCCTGTCACTGATCCTCAGATAATTTTTTTTTTTTTTTAAGGAAAAAGAAACCAGTAAATAAATGAGTCAAAACACTTGTCGTGCTGAGGGTGGGCTTCCTCCCCCTTATGCCCTTCCTACTTCAAACACCTTACTATACCCTGTGTTTAGCTCCTGTCAATCAGATTTATCAGGGCATATAATTAAGAGTCAGGGGACAACACCACTATGTTTTAAATTTTCAACAGCCCAAAAACAATTATAAGTAAAGACAACAAAGAAAGTATAGTGTCACTACAAGCCCACAATCTAAGTTTAAAAGGAAAATAGCAATTACCAGTTACTCTAAAGCACAGCCAAGCATGCACAAGCATGTTACAAGCTTGCATCGTGCAGTTTCCACGCACCCTTGTAACTTCGCAAATTTGCAATATTTTCATGCCAGATTTTCAACACTGGCAATTTTTCATATCTCCTTATGAACAGTACAGCTGTCATTTTTCACAGCCTGCCCAAAATGTGTTTCTGCACCTGTAGCGCACAATGGCATGGTAGCTGCGGTAAATCAACTTTTGGGACAGATTAACAAAATCACAGCACCACTGTTCATGAGGAGAGGTCCTAAAATGCCTATGTTGAAAATGTGGCTAAAAAAATTCCAAAAATAATTGGGTTATGGATGTGTGTTTCGCAGTTTCTATGCATGCTCATGACTTCACCAATTTTTCACATTTTCACTCCAGATTTTCAACATTGCCATTTTTACACACCTCCTCATGAACAATACAGTTGTCATTTTTCACATCCTACCCAAAATGTGTTTTCGTACCTGTGTCACCAAATGGCATAGCCGCTGTGCAACACCACCTTTCGGCTAACAAACTGATTGTGCCGCTCTTCATGAGCTGGGGTCACAAAAAGCCCATGCTGAAAATTTGGAGTGACAGTACCAACAAATGCCTATGACGTTAGGGTTTCCAACTGTAACACCCCACCCTGTAGAGACTGACAGACATTAGGGGTGTGACTTGGAATCATCGACTGTAATGCTCATACCATTCCACCCCCACCCTGCAGCCAGTGACAGGCATTGAGGTGTGCCTTGGAGTGTTCGGCCCTAAAGTTCCCCCCATTCTCCTATACTGCACCTGTCTCAGCATATTTTCTTATGGAATGGGGTAAGTATAAGGCCCAAAGACTCCAAAGCACACCATGACACTTGTCAGTGTCTACAGGGTAGGGTGAGGTAAAATGGCATGAGCGTTATAGCTGATGCCCCAAAGGCACACTCCAATGCCTGTCAGTCTCAGCAGGGTGGTGGTAGGGTTTGTGTCAGTTCAATACTTCACTGCCATTCCTAATATGCATTTCTAAATCCTCCACTACCAATGCCAATGCCAGCAAGACAACATTCGGCATTGACAAATGCTTGTTAAAAATAGGGGTGACCATTGCTATTTTCCAGTCATTTGGCATTTTTCCTGTCATGAGGGATAGGTTAAAGAGCCTGTGCAATGGGTCCACAAGCAAAAAGGTGACTTGCTTAAAGGTCTAGCAGCTTGTCCCCTTCAGCCTGTTTCAAGGCCAGAAGGAACCCAGACCCAGGACTGACTCCACAGTCCACCTCCAGCCCTCCACCAATGGGTCCAGAGTGACCTAGCACTCAGGCACAGGCCTGTGGCCCCTGCAGCCAAGTATGCCTCATTCGGTAGGGGTTGGCAGGTTCCCTACCAGGCTCCCAGTTGCAGCTGTGACCGACTTTCAGCTTTCACTTTCCTCCTGAGCAGGAACAAACAGCTTCTGTGAGCAGCAAACAAGTTCTAATTTCCACCTTCCAGTGGCCTTTGGCTAGCAACTTGCAGTCTCTGAATCAAACCTGAGTCTTTTCACTGCTGGGTTTCAGCAAACTACAGGCTCCTGAAACACTTCAAAGTCCGCAGATTCAGGTACAGCACCAACCTTTACCTCTGACACACACAGTTCCAATTTTCCCGTCTATAGCTCAGGGTCTCGCCACACTGATGCAGACTCACTGCAACACAGAATCTTCAAAACACCAGGAACTTTCACCCAATTTCCTTAAACGTTCAGGTGCAATACACAGTTCCTTCAGACGGAGAAAATCCTTTGCTCCAATCCTCAGACAATTCACAGATTCACCAACTGAGTCCTGCAAAAAGCCTCCCGACTTTCCATCACACAGCACTGAGCCATTCTTGACTTGGGCAAAGCCCAGGAAAGACTGGCCCAACTGCACAAAGTCCCTGGGGTTTGACCTGAAAATCTCGGCTTCTGGTTGGCTGATTCTTGCTGGCAATCACAAATATTAATAGTTATTAGCCCAGATCAATTGTTGATTGGCAAAGGTCTTTGGCACCTAGAATTAGTTCACACCTCTTCCCATAAACAATCACAGCAAGCTCTTGGGTGCATAAGTTAATGATTGGCTGTCCACAAAGGTCATAGTATCAAAGATGGTTGTTATCATGCAGACCAAATATTATTTATATGCAACCCTATCTTTGTAGGGTTCTTGCAGTCCATCTACACAGTGTGTAACCACAGTTGCCACATTGTTCTATGGCAATCCTTGCTCCCTGTCCATCACCAGCTAATTTATAATTAGGGTTACTGGTTTTAGGTGTTCACTTTTTTAGGAAAATGGTGTTTATTTTAAACCTTTTCGTGCACATTTTCAAAGTTATAAAAATCTGTGTTTTCCAATGTAAATAAAACAAAAGTCACAACATTTCAGTATTTGACAGCGTTTATTGTAGTAAATAAAATGTTTAAAAATGCACCATGTACCATGATCATTTGTTGTTGCCGAGGTTGTTTGCTGTTGCCCTATCCCTGTGCTGGGTAACTGTTTATTCCACACTGGGGAGGAAAAAAGTACTTTAGGAATGTATTGCGTGCCAGTGGATAACAATTTATATGTTATCCCATAAAGTAATAAGTAAAAGACAAAATAATTACAACATAAGCCATGAGCCTGGCTGAAGTAGTAATAAACAAATGAAAAAACAAGAGAAAAAATGTTTTGCCAAAAATGTCCATTCAGAATATGGAAGTTGTCACAATCTTAAGGGCAAATACAATGAAAATCAAGGCTAAGTGATCAGCAGGATACAGAAACCGAAAAGTAAAGTTGGCAGATGAAAGCTTAGAAGTGAAAGACAATATGCAGCTCTCTTTTGGTGGACTTGTGGAGGCAGGTCTTGGTACACAAAAATACACGACCTCTCCACAAACTGTTTTCAGGCGTCTAACCTGTGCAAGAATGTGCAGGCGATCTAAAAAATTCAGGAACTTGAAAATCAATGGTCGAGGTTTTTCTCCTTCAGCTGGCATAAGTCAAAGGGCTCGATGAACTTGTTCCATAATATACTACAGGCCATTGGGAGATGGACTGGCTAGTTTTTCACAGAGGCATTGAGTAAAAGTAATGACATCTTTGCCCTTGCTCCATTCAGGGAAGCCAATAATAACTCAGTTATTTCATCTGCTGCACTCTTCTTGATCATCCATGCCAATTGAGAGACAGAGCCAGAGTGTTCGGTACGCGGTACTTGAAACACCCCTACCCAGAGGGAGCATGAGCCAGGAGCGAGCACAGGAGCAGCAGATGCATAAGGAACACCCACGGAAATTCAGGGGTGTTTTATTGGTAATTATCGGTTAAAAGTGAAAACCGGGAACCCTATTTATAATTTAAAAGTTCTTATTTTGCCTGTCGCCTCTTCTGCTACACTGACCCACCATGCAGCAACCAGGTGGCTCATTAATATTCATTGTGTTTCATTAATATTCATAACCACTCCCCCTACCCCCTGTTTGGAGCACTTATAGGTGCTCCTTAGCGAGACACTGGTGTGGCTCCTCACTTGCCTCCCCCAGGTGTCCAACCCCCATTCAATTTTTTACATGGGGTTGTGAGCATCAGGAAAGCTAAAAATGAGCCTCAAATGCCGCCGCTCTGGGATTTGCTCCTCTGGCCCCGGAAGGGCCAAACTAAATACAGGGGCCAGATGGAGACTCAGGGAGCCCTCAGAACCCTGGACCGGCAGTGGGAGGAGCAGGAGCAACAGGATCCCAGGAACAGCAAGGTAAGCCCCACCCACAAGGGGGGGTGTTACACTCCCCTGTGCCTTAAATACTTGGCGTCTGCACCAACTCCATTAGTAGGGAGACGTAAACATTAAACCTTAACATTTAACACATTTCAGACATTTCTATCTAGACACCTGATTCCTATCTATTCCAAGAGCCAGGCACCTTTGTAATAAACAACAAACTATATACAAACAGTGGTCACATTATTTGGTTTCCCGTTTACCATGTATACCCTTTTCCATCTTACTCTCAGTGTTCAAAGACACCTGTACCCTAAACATACACTTTAGTCCTCTGTTTCCCTTGGGTACCACTTTCACCTCCCCCCTTCCTGTTTTTCCAACTTCCCTCCGGGCCTGGGGGGTTTTGCATTAACAGGGCACATAAACATTTTGGGTAGTGAACTAGGGGTAACAGAGAGACTTTTATGGGCCAGAAATAGGGGCAAATCAGTGGACATCCCAGGAGAAATTATATGTCAGTTTGAGCAGCGGCTTAACAGTCCTCCCCTAATGTCTTTGGGGTACTTTCCCCTCTGCCCTGGTAAGCACCTCTTGTTCAGAGGTGTGATCAACATCTTTTGCATCTGGTTCCATGCCTGCTTCTGCTTTCCCTGTTGTAGAGAATTTTGTCACCAAGCCCACACCTTCACTCTGGCCAGGGGAACTGTCTTGTGGCCACTTAAAAAGTTCAGTCAGACCAGTGTTCAAGTTCAAAGTGAGCTTTTCAAGAGGCATTGCTTCAGGGGAGCTGCTCCGAACCACTCAAAAGGCTTAGCTGAACTAGTGTTCATGTTACATGCAGGATAAAAATCAAGCTCTTTCTCTGATTTGCCATCTGAATCATCTCCCCTTGGGGCCTCATCAGTCTGACAGGACCAACCACCTGGGGGACCACCATTCTGCTTGTATGTTGCCTGCATGCAGCAAATCTTGTATTTCCCCGGAATGCCCAAACTTCTCAACACTCTTTCCCCTGGCATTAGCTCTTGCACCTGAACCTTCTTGTCATACCATTGTTTGTTGGCTTGATTTTTTCTGGTGGCCACATCAGCCACTAAAAGGTAGACATCATTCAGCTGTTATCTGAGCTTTTGTACGTTTTGCAAATAGTCTCTTTTTAGTGTCACCAGCGGAAACCTCAAAGCATAGATCAACTGGAAGTCAGGCCTCCCTCCCAAACATGAGACTGTAAGGGAAGAACCTGGTTGCATCATTTCTAGTGCAGATTTAGGCATGGACCAATGTGCTGACTCTCTGGCTCCATGTGCTTTTATCTCTGGGGTCCAAGGTGTCCAACATGTCTAGCAGGGTTCTATTAAACCTTTCGGGTTTGGAAACTCCTTGGGGATGGTAAGGTGTCATTCTTGACTTTCGGGCTCCCCATAGAGATAGCATCTCTCTTATCAGATTACTCTCAAAGTTGTGGCCCTGGTAGAGTGGATCCACTGAGGCACTCAGTGTATGAAAAACTTCTCAACCAACACCTTTGCCATGGTGGAAGCCTTCTGATCTTTCATCAGGTATGCCTGTGCATAGCAGGTAAAGTGGTCCGTGACCACCAGAATATTCAAGATGTTCTTGGAGTCTGGTTCCAAGCTGAGGAAGTCAATACAAACTAGCTTCATAAGGGCACTAGTGGTGACATTCACCAAGGGAGCAGCCTTTTGCGCGAGGGCTTTCCACTGAACACACCTGCAACGTCTTGAAATACTGTTCCACATCCTGCCCCATTTTGGGCCCACAGAACCTGCATCGAGCCAGGCCCAACGTGCACTCACTGCCCAGGTGACCCATATCATCATGAAGAGCTTTCAATACTGTCTCTTTGAATCTCTCTGGAAACACCAATTGTACTCAAAGTGCCCCCTGCTGGTCCTGCACTTCTTGATAAAGTAAGGCATATTTTATCTTTAGCTTTGACCATTCTCGTAACATCAACCAGGCATCGGGGTGTCTAGTGGTCACTTGTGTTGCATCGCCACCTCTCTGCAGAACCCCCAGGATTTCCCCAATGACTGCATTAGACCTTTGCTCTCTTATTAAGTCTTAGCTTATTAGCTGGGGTGAGGACCTCATATCTGAAGTGGTCAGGTGACAATAAGCTACAGGAAGACAATTCACAGACGCTTCCAGGCTGTCCACTAGCCGGGGGCAGCTTCTGATGCTGAGGATTCTTCAGTGTCAAATTTCTTACACAGTGCCTTTACAGTCTGCTCAGATGATATTACCCAGTTGAATTTTCTCCACAGAGGGCCGTGATGCGTCGGAACAAAGCATCAGCATTTACGTGATTTAACCCAGGGCGATACTCAACGCAGTAATCATAGGTGGACAAGGCTGACAACCGTCTATGACCAACTATGTCAAGCTTGGCTGTTTGAACGTAAGTCAGTAGATTATCAGTCCTCACGGTAATTCTGGCCCCATACAGATAATCATGGCGCTGGTCTACAATGGCCCACTTGAGCGTAAGGAATTCTAGTTTGCGCATTGGGTACCTCCTCTCTGCAGGATTCAAACTCCAACTAGCATAAGCAACTGGACGCAGGCTATCCAAGTAGTTTGATATAGGATAGCTCCCAGGCCACTGAAACTGGAGTCGGTGTGTGGGTTGTGGGAGATGCTGCCTTTCATCATCGATATCTGCTGGGGCTAAACACCGAAACCTCTCCCTAAATGGGTGATGATCAGCGAGCCATATACTGTGCTGCTCCCCTGTCATGCAGGGAAAACACATTAGTCCTTCTTGACAGTTTTTGTCGAATCTGAGCCTTCCACTCTTCTGGGGGGAGGGGGGAGACTTAGTAAGGTCAAATAAATTAGGATCGATACCAGGCGGGGAATCTTCTCTGGAGGAAGCTGGCTGCACTGCTGTGTTTGCACAATATACCTGGGCTAAAGTGTGGCTCTTCCTTACAACCACTTCCTGGTCCATTACATTTTTCACTTACACCATGACCCTCCTGAGAAAGGTGTGGGCCCTGGCGAGTAAGACACAGGGCTTTACAAGCAAGCCTGCTGGTAATCCGTGCTCATCTGGCACATCCAACATGAGGATCTTGTTCTTCACTTCCTTCTTAAAACGCACCACACCACTGATATTACACACAGCGTTCAGGGGCAGCACTATTTCCTCCCTATCCCACCTCCAAACTACGACCACTGGTTCATCCTGATCTTCAAAGTCTGTACTTACTTCCTGTAAGCTTTCCTCACTACTGGATGAATGGGCAGGGCCTTCCCCTTCTGCACAGCCTCCCAAGCCCAGAAGAGTTGTGCCAACCATCCAAACATATGGGCATTTGTACACAACAGCACAGCCATAAAAACATAGAAACAGACTGACAGCAGATAAGGACTGCTTGGCCCACCTAGTCTGCCCATTTTCCTACCTAGAGGATAAGCTGCAGATCCTATTTAACCAACAGCCTATTTCTTCCTACCCCCCACACAAATTGCCTTATGTCTGTCCCATGCATTCTTGAATTCTCCCACAGTTGTAGACCCCACGACCTCCTCAGGAAGGCTGTCCCATGTATCCATCACCCTCTCTGTGAAAAAATACTTCCTCACATTGCCCCTGAGCCATCCCCCCTCTATCTTCAAATTGTGTCCCCTTGTTCTTGCACATCTCTTTTTCTGAAAGATGCTACCCTCTTGGACTTTGTTGATTCCACTGAGGTATTTAAACATTTCTATCATGTCCCTCCTCTCCCTCCTTTCCTCAAGGGTATACATATTAAGCTTCTTTAGTCTCTCCTCGTATGGCTTCTTTTGCAGACCCTGCACCATTTTAGTTGCCCTCCTCTGAACTGCCTCCATCTTGCCTATATCCTTGTGGAGATGGGGTCTCCAGAACCGGACGCAGTACTCCAGATGGGGTCTCACCAACTGTCTGCACAGGGGGATAACAACTTCCTGTTTTCTTCTGGTGATGCCTTTCCCTATACATCCCAGTATCCCCTCAGCCCTCCCTACCGTCTTCTCACATTGCTTGCCAGCCTTGAGGTCATCTGATATGATTATTCCCAGGTCCGTTTCCATTTTTGTTGCTACCTCCCCCCCCCCCCACTTGCGTAATCTTCCCCTGGGTTTTTGTTTCCCAGGTGCATTATTTTGCACTTCTTTGCATTGAATCCAAGCTGCCATACTTCTGACCATTCCTCCAACCTTGCCAAGTCCCTTCTCATCCTTTCCACTCCTCCTTGTGCATCAACCCTGTTGCAGATCTTTGTGTCATCTGCAAAGAGGCATACTTTTCCTTCCAGTCCCTCTGCAATGTCACTTATAAAGACACTAAAAAGGACTGGACCCAGTACTGAACCCTGTGGTACCCCACTAGTAACCCCTCTTTCTTCAGAGTGGACTCCATTTACAATTACTTTCTGTGTCCTGTTGTCCAGCCAATGTTTTACCCAGGCTACCACCCTGGGACCCACTCCCAGGCTAGTTAATCTGACTATTAATCTTTTGTGTGGGACTGTGTCAAATGCCTTGCTAAAGTCTAGGTAGGCCATGTCCACAACCCCTCTCTGGTCTACTACTTTGGTCACCCAGTCAAAGAAATCAATTATATTCGTCTGACATGACCTCCCCGCTGTGAGCCCATGCTGCCTTGGGTCCTGTGCCCCACTGGCCTCTAGGTACTCAATTCTTTCCTTCAGAAGTGATTTCATCACTTTCCCTACCACAGAGGTCAAACTGACAGGTCTGTAGTTTCCTGCCTCTGTCTTGCTCCACTTTTGTGAAGGGGAATCACATCTGCCTTCCTCCAGTCCTCAGGTACCACATCATCCTCCCATGATTTGTTAAAAAGGGTAGTGAGTGGTGTCACTAGTTCTCTGCTTAATTCTTTTAGAATTCTGGGGTGAATTCCATCTGGCCCCATTGCTTTGTTCACCTTCAGTTTTAGGAGTTCTTTCAGAACCCTTTCTTCTGTGAAAGGACTGGGATCGACCCCCCTATCCAGAGTGCTTCTTTTAATTGGATTAGGTACCTCCCCCACCTCCTCTTTTGTGAATACTTAACAGAAGTATTCATTCAGTATCCCTGCTTTTTCCACTGGCCCTCTCTGCCCACCCACCATCCATTCTATTCAGCCTCACTATCCCTCCCTTTGTCTTTCTTTGCTCCATGATATACCTATAAAAGGTTTTATCCACTACCACCGCATCATATATTCCAGTTTTCAGGCAGATTAAAGCCAGGGTCTCGACTTTGTCTCCCACTCCGGTCACCGAAGATTGAAAAGCCACTCACACTGTAACATAACACAGGTAAGGATAGAATGTGTCGCTAAGGGAGATCACATGACGCCTAGGCTTGGATGGTAGCTCTGTTTTCAGGCTTCCTCTCTTCACCTTAATCAAGCTCTCCGGGCTAATTTAGGCTTCATTTCCATGCAATTTTGATAATCACTGTTTGTGGACTGCATCTGACTTCTAATTGTCTCACTGATTTGGTTACCCACATTGAAAACCTTTCGAGATGGAAGCAGATATGCAGCAGGCCCAGCCGCGACATACTCCACCTACCATGTCTGAGAAATCCTTCAAGAAGGCCAAGACTCACACTCAACAAACGAGCCATCAGCTTTCTCCTCTTTCTGCTGCTCTACCTCTTATGGAGGATCAATTCCTGCAAGAATTATAATCCTTTAAGGAGGCACTACTGACCATTACTTCTGAACTGAAATTGCTTCAGATGGATCTCTGGGATCTGGGCCAGAGGGTCGGTGATGCTGAGGCCCATACTAGCTCCCTAGAACGCTGGCAGACTCAAATAGATACCGAGGTTATTCGCCTTCGTCAATGGGTTAAGAAACTGCAGGACAAAACTGAAGATCTAGAGGGGAAGAGTCATAGAAACAATTTGCTAATTTTGTACTCCCTGAAGCAACTGAAGGCTCCTCTCCTGTTCTATTTACCCAGAAGTTACTGGCCAAAATCGTTGGGCCCTCACCCCACAATCTTACCTATCTTGTTGAATGGGCACATTGCTCTTTCTGCACGTAATCTCCAGAGGGATTCCCCCGCCATGTCCCTTCATTTTTAAATTTCTTAATTACCTCGAGAAACCACATGTCTTGCAAAAATACAGAGAGGTATAAAGCATCACTTGGGAAAGCCATCCTTTAAGAATCACCCAAGACCTCCCCGGAGAAACCAGGCAGAAGACAGTGGTCTTTCACCCCACAGTTTCCGTATGTTGTACCTTGCCAGCTGCAAGTTAACAACGCTGGTCAGTGGCACTCCTATGACACACCCAAACAAGCTTCTCAGGACTTGACCACTCGTCTCCCCGATTTATTTAAAGTTACCCGAAATGCAGGTCACCGCTTACTTGGAGTAGCGCTACTCTTGAAATTGGAAGTCATCTGGACCGTGTACCTGCTATGCTTGTTGATGCTCCCTGTTTTGGGACTACTTCAGACTGTGGGCGGCAATGGGATCCTTCTCTGCGGACTGGGTGGGCCTGCTAATCCTTGTGTGGGGATTGTTTGTTTACCTAGGAACCTAGGTCTCTGGTGGCTGGGACAATAATTTTGAGGGACTGATTCATGCAGCAGCCTTTTCTTTCCCCTGGACAACAACTCGAACTGCTGTGCTCAGTACAGGGATGCCTCTCTGGATCATACTTAAAGGATAAGATTTTTATTTCGCTTGCCCAATTTTGCTTCCTTCTGGGTTTTTCAATACAATTTCACTTACTCTATTGTAACTCCTAGGTGGCGCTATCCTAAGGGCTACTACCCCTGCCTGTTTGGCTAGTTGCAGGTTAAGGAGCCTGGGTACAGCCCTCTGGGACACTGTAGCCCCCCTCTTTCCCCCTCCAGTGGCCTAGACAATATGCAACAAATTTTCACAGTAGCCCCTCTTCAGCATACAATTCCCTACACTGTTTGCACTTACCACCAGGGCTGGTTAGACCAGTTCAACCCTGAAGACTTCTTGTAAAACAAGGTTAGGCACAGCAAATAACAGTACAGTGCTTTTGGTACAAACTGGAACCACAGTCAGATTAAATGCAAAAAGAGTTAGATCTGATTTATTCAGGGGAATTGAACAAGGGAGGGGCGTAATCAGGTTGATTGATTCGAAAACTGATCTAGTCAGGCAATTATGCATGCACTTTTAGTCCCTACACAGTCACACATTCTGGGTACCCAGTTGGAAGTAAGGTGGGCTAGTCTGCAACGTTGCCTGGGGTAGGCAGGCGTCATAGCTGGTTGGGGTCCTGTGATGAAAAGAAAAGGCATGCACAACACAATTTGTAATCCAGAGCCTGAAGGCTCTGTTTGTGAAAGGAAAAATAGCAATGCAATCAGATGGCAACACTTGAGATTTAGCTGTTGCAGGGAGCTACTCCAATTGTTACTCACACTACCCAATGCAAGACACAGGAGGGACGAATTGGAGACTGCAGGTTGACAACTGGTATACCAGAAGAAGCAGGGCCCACACAAATCACCAAGGTATTATTCCTGCTTGAGATGTTGAGCAGGGGGCTGATCCCCGGGCGAGTTGCTTCTTGATGGTGTTCTCTGTGCCTGAAGTAGCTGGCGGGGCCAGTGTGGCAGGGCCCAGGCCAGGTAAAACAGTTCAGATATCAATCCGGGAAGGCTGGATGCAGCTTCCAGCAAACGTGGCACAAATAAACAGTGGAGAACCAAATTGTGACCCAGTAACAGCACACAGCATATTTGCAGTAAAGCAATCACCATACCACAAAGCGGATAGCAGTCCAGCAGTAATATCAGTGTCTCTGAGCAAAACCGGGAGTTCTGCGGTGAATGGATGTCCTGACAGGCCAATCGCATACAGCAAATCTTTGGTCTTCAGGTTTAAGCCTGGTCACACTTCAGTGGTTTTTCTCTCACTCAATTCAGACACAGTCCCGATTATTAAGCCTTTCAAAGGATTCCCTCTCGAGGGACTGCAGGCAGACAGGCCAGACTAAGCCTTTCCAACAATCTCCTTCGTGAACTACACAGGAGCTGCTGCTCAAAATCACTCTAGCTGTTTACCCTGTAAACTCCAACTCCAGACTGACTCACTGCAGCAGACAGCTTGGGAATTTCACTTCGGTCCAAAAGGTTCTGGTTGGTTCATCCAACTGCCTGTCAAAGCAAGGGGTCTCCCTCCAGGTCTGTTTTGGTGCTAAAATTTAAAAAATACAATTCCTACAGAAATTTGCTCCCACAAGACCCCTTGGGACAGGCTTCATTTTAGAATCCCCAAAGGTACTGATTGGTCCAAATATGCAGTCCAGGAACAAGATGGTGGTACAATACATAAAGTCCATGCTGCAAAGAAGGCAGGTTAAACAAACTATTTATCACTATTCTAATAAATAATCAGCAAATAAGGACAGCTTCTAACAGAGCTCCCTCTGCGCAAACAGCGATGGCAGAACGGAGCGATTATCTGGCAGTCCGGGCAGGACTTGAGCATAGAAACACTCAGCCCACTTCCAGATTAAATAAGCACCACGTTACTGGCAGCTCTTAAAGAGACAGAGCACAGAGGCATTAAGGCACTCTCACATAAACACTTTTAAAACGCTAAGACACAGTATACCAGCCTGGCAATGGGCATTTAGGCACACCCAAGGAAGACTTTCTGGAACCCCCATTTGTAGGTGGGTTACACTATTATAGCTTAGATCATCATTCAGTATTGCCCCCCCCCCTTTTTTTTTTTGTAGACTTAGAAATTAGTAATACCCTTTTCTTCCAAGTGGAATTATGTCAGCTGTACTAGCAGCCTTTACTTCATTTTATAATACATCATTTATTGTGTGGTATGTACTCGAATGGGGCATTTGCCCCTTGGGCAGTGAGCTTGTGGGTGGGGGGTGGCCTGGGTTCTGCAACCTCTGGGCTGGAGTGCATCTCAATTGAGTTGTTGGGGGTGGGGGGGTGCGCCTTGTCCATTTTGCCTCTCCCTTTCTCACATTTTTCCTATTATTGGTTCATTTTCAGTGGGGAGTAGCACTTGGCTCCGTTTTTGGGCCACCTGTTTCAGCATTTTTTCTGGCTGGGTCCTTTGGCAAGTGAGATATGCATATTTGGAGTTAATACCCTGCCTTTCACTTTCCTACCTCACTGACATGTACTGCTTCCTTTTTTAAATTTTAATATTAGGCTCCTTGGGGAAATGGGGGATTGGGTTTATTATTTACATTTTTTTGTTAACTTGTTGCCTTCAGGGGGTGGAGATGAGGGTTTTTTGTCACTATTGTTCTGGGGCAGGGAGGGGAGGTGGGTAGTGGATGGGACATAGCATGACATTTTAGAATTATTCTTATATTAGGGTGGAGGGTTTACGGGTGACTCAGGGAAAGGGCTGGGGGACTTTGGGGGGGATGCAGAATGTGCTCATGGATTATTGTTTACTTGACTGTCCATTTTAATTGCTATGACTATGGTTAGTAGGTTAATCAAGCTTTTAACCTGGAATGTCAGTGGTGTTAGGAACAGCTTAAAGGTATCAAGTGCTTAAACATATTTCCGTTCTCCATGCTCACATTACTTTTATTCAAGAAACACATCTTCTCCCCCATGAGGCAATCAGACTCCGTAGGCACGATATTGGCCAAGTTTTCGCCTCTGGAGCCTCAACCTCAAGTAAGGGTGTGACCATTCTTGTGAACCACTCCGTCTCCCTGCACGTAGACCAAGTTAATAGGGATCCACAGGAAAGATGCATCTTTGTAATGGGCCTTTTCGACAGACAGGAACTAGTATTGGGCAACATTTATGGTCTAGTGGGAGGCGATCCAGAATTCTTTATGGAGCTAACCGACAAACTAGTCCAGTTTCTCTCACTCCCATTGATATTGGGGGGTGATTGTAATCTTCCCCTCACCCAAGATTTGGATCGGTCTAACTACCCCCTTAAGCCTCTCTTAGTGGCACAAAGCTCTACAAGAATTTATGGACCTACTAGGTTTTTGTGACCTCTGGAGAGTTTTAAACCCATTGTCCCACACCTATTATTTCTATTCAATGGTACATCACACTTCCTCTAGTCTGGACTATGTGCTTATCAGTCATTCTCTTCTTCCCAGTCTCTGTAACACTGGAATAGAGTCCATTGGTCTTTTTGATCATGCAGTGGCCTGGGCAGTACTTGCCCCAGATACAAATCTGCAACGAGACAACCTGGAAATTGAATACTCAATTCCTTAAGGATGACCATGTGATCTCCAGAATTTCATCTTTCATCTAGTCTTGCATCCAATCAAAATACAGTACCAAGGATAGATCATGAATGGTGTGCTTTAAAATGTTTCT
Organism: Neoceratodus forsteri; assembly: GCA_016271365.2. Taxonomy (NCBI): domain Eukaryota; kingdom Metazoa; phylum Chordata; order Ceratodontiformes; family Ceratodontidae; genus Neoceratodus; species Neoceratodus forsteri. Next base: position 560,695,290 of record CM028130.1, on the reverse strand, counting down.
TGAGAGGAGAATTTATCCATCTAGCCTCTACCCAGAAACGTAGTAGAGAATCAGAAGCCCTCTCCTTGCTTGCTCAAATTCATACCCTAGAACAATCTCTCTCTCCTACTTCCTCCCCAGACACCCTACAGATACTGTTGTTTCTTAGAGATAAATATTCCACCCTTCTGCAGGAAAAGGCGGAATTCTCAATATTAAAAACTAAAAGCAAATATATAGAGCAAGGTGAAAAGGCGGGTCGACTGCTTGTCCTCCGTTTACAGAAACTAGAAGCATCAAGAATCATATTCTCCCTTATGGCCCCAGATGGCTCCATGAAGACACTTCCCAGAGACATAGCATTAGTTTTTGAGCAATTCTACTCCACCTTATATGGCCAACACTCATCCCCACCAACCAGTGAAGAAATGTCTACCTATCTAGATTCTGCTGCGCTATCACATCTTTTGGATCATCACCGAACCCTTCTATCTACCCCCATTTTCCTTAGCAGAAGTGGAATCTTCTATAAACAAACTAACACTTGATAAAACTGCTGGGCCTGATGGCTTTCCTTCGAACTTCTACAAACTTTTTCTTAAAGATCTAGCCTCCCCCTTCTGCTCCGTCTGTACCACTTCATGGTATCTTCAGAATCACTAGACCCCTCGCTTCTGGAGGCCACTATAGTTCTTCTCAAGCCAGATAAACCACCCACTTGTCCTGCGAGCTACCGCCCTATCTATTTATTAAACTATGACATTAAAATTGTAACTAAGATTCTAGCCTCAAGAATAGAGAAAGTCTGGTCTTGCCTTCTCAGTCCAGAACAAGTAGGTTTTGTCTCTGGAAGGTCCTCTGCTGATCATCTCCATCAGATATCCCATATCTTCAAAGTAACTGGTTCCTCTTCTCTCTCTATGGCCTTAATCTCGCTCAATGCTGAAAAAGCCTTTGACAGGGTGGATTGGTCCTTCGTTTGGTCAACCCTGCAGAAGATGGGCTTCCCTCCTTCATTTCTACAATGGCTTCAGGTGATTTATTCTTCTCCAATGGCTAAAATCTACTGCAACAGCATATTGTCTTTGTTCGCTCTTTATACAGGCACACCTCAGGGATGTCCTCTTTCCCCCTTCTTCTTTAACCTATATTTAGAACCGCTTATCAGACATCATAAATCTTCCCCCAGCATGAGTGGCATCCCCACTAGCAACCTATCACCATCTCTCTGTTTACGCAGACGACATCTTACTCCAGCTCTCAAAACCCATCCTCTCTTACCGAAGCTCGGTAATAGACCAATTTGGTAAGTATTGTAACTACAAACTGAATCACAATAAAACTGAAATATACCTTCTCAATCATTTAACACACAGCCAAGAATTCACCCCATTTGGTATGAAGTGGTCTTCCCGTTGTATTAAGTACCTTGGCATATATTTGCTCACAGACCCCTCCTTGATGCGGAAATTGAATTTAGAAGATCTCCTGGGTACTATACAACAAGACTTAACATGTTGGAAGAACCTTCCCATATTACTACGGAGTAGAATTAATATTTTCAAAATGAAAGTCCTTCCTAGGCTTTTCTATCCCTTAAATATGCTGGCTTCCTTTATCCTTCTTTAAACGTATTCATTCAAATATTACTTCATTTATTTGGTTGGGCAAATCTCCCAGAAGCTCCTACCTTAAATTGGGTCTTCCTAAAGAATCAGGCGGTCTGCGACTTCCTAATTTCATGCTATATTATTGGGTCTGCCATCTCCACAAATGTGGAAAATGGTGCTCTATACTTCGAGCTGCATCAAAAGATGACTACATTCCCATCTGGTTACAAATAGAGTCCAAGCTAATCTCCAACCACAATCTAAGTCCTACTGCTATTCTCTTTTCCCCCTGAAAATCTCTTCCGAAAATGTTAGATTCCTCCCCAGTTGACTTTTCTATTAAAGTCTTCTCACAGCTCTGCTGTATTTAAAGGTGTCCCCTTCCAAAGACCTCTCAACCTATCTTCTCTAATTTAAACATCAAGATTGGAGACCACCCATTATCTTCAGACTGGCTGCCTGTCCCCCCCACCGAACTTAGAGTATCAGACTTTTATACTCAGACATCTATACTCACCTCTCCAGAGTTAACTAAATTCTGATTGCCGCCAACTAATTTTTTAGAACCATCAGCTACAACACCTATTAGTGCAGCAATTTGGTCTCTTAAAATCATCCCTGCTTGGCGATCTTCAGCAGATTCAAGAACTAGCTTCCAAACCCCATGGTGTCTCCTCCTCATATATGTGCCTGCTTACCAATTCTTGACCTTCTTTGGCAGGTTCTAAGATATGGGAATCCCTCATACCAGATTTCACCATTAACTGGCCATGCCTTTAGAAAGATCTCTATACTTACCTAACTCAAGATCAGCTAAGACTTACCCAATATTATATCTTAAATAATATGTAATATACCCCAGTCAAATTAGCCAAAATGGGTCATCTCCCCTCCTCTACCTGCACCAGATGTGGAAGGCAGAGGGTACCTTGTTACATGTTTTTTTGTCTTGTGAGAAGGTATTGTCCCTGTGGGTACATACTGAAGAACGGTTGGATCCCCTTCCGGGGGCTACAAGGTCTCTTCTCCTGAAATATGTAGTATTGGTGATTACTCACAGATTTAGGTCAAGGAAAGGAGATATCATATGGTTTTCATCTCCTTAGCGGTTAAAAAGATAGTTCTTAGATACTGGCTAGACCAGAAACCCATCACATACAATGAATGGCTGGAATGCAGGAGCTCTCTGTCTCTCTACAGACAGAACATCTGATTGCTAGTATACAACACCACAAGCCCCTGTTTAATAAAAATGGGGCACATTATATGCCCTTTATCTGAACTGATTGCCTCATGAGTGCTCTCAGACACCTCACTGAAGATATATAGATTTACAGCTTCAACATGTGTACTAATTTTTGGGATATTTATTTTCAGGCATCATTGCACACACTCCTCATGGGGAGGGGGGTATAGGGTGGGGAGGGGAGGTTTTGTTTTCTCCTGTTCTACTTTCTTAATATAATGTACTATTGTTTGTGGTACATATAAAATCAATAAAGTTTTTTTAATTTCAAAAAAGATTTGTCACTAAGGCCCCACACGTTTAACCCCTCCAGGAGCTACAGTTCAAGGTGGGACAGGTGTTGATCATACCAGGACTTAAAGATGATGGTCACCTGGGAGTCAATCTCTAAGATGGCATGAGTAAACACCCCATTTATGGTGATGGTAGTCTTGGTAGACGGTCCTGCCAACTTGTCTAAATCTGGTAGGGAGGGAGGGCTCAGCAACTTTTGCAGTAGATCTTCTCACATACACTGTGGATCTGGGCTTTGTGGGGGCCCTGGTATGCTCCCTTTCTGGGCTCCATTGAAGTTTCCCTGATGCTGGTGCTTCTTTGCCAGCAGCCAGTCCCTCACTCGAGCTGGATCTTCACGTGATGGGCATTCTCTGCGGAGATGTTTATCCCTCCCACACCTATAGCAGCACATGTTCCCTCAACTTTGTCTGACTGGCTAAGGAACTTCAATGTCAGGCCTGAGGCCTTGGTGGCTGGGTTGCCCACGATACTCTGGGGAAGCTGGGGAAATCCCGTGGGCCATAACCACTCTTCACTCTGATTCTCCCTGCCTCTGCAACCCTTGACTTTGCAGTGCGCCAACAGCTAGACGCAGTTCATGGAGGCAGGTTTCAATAGGGGGAGCCATGGGGGGCACCTGGGCCTGTACCTCAAGGTCCATCACTGGGAGGTTGGCTGGGTCTAGCTGAGTAGACTGACTAGGAGGGGCATCAGAATTTCTGTTAAAGCCAGCAGTAGCCCTGTCAAGGGCTTCCCTACACTTTCTGAAAGGTGCCTTAAGCTCAGAAGCCTCAACAGGTGGGATATCCTCAACAACTTGGGTAGTAGCCACTATAACAGGGTCGGCCACCCCACTGAGGGTCTCGTTCCTCCACCCCCCATACTTCCCTGAGGAGGACCCGGAAGGAGAAGGGATCACCCAACTTATTCTTTAGACCTAACTTTAATAGTAATATCTCAGAGACTTAGCACCCCTCAGTACTTGTTCTAGTCAGTAGATTCCCCCCCTTACAGTACACCTTTTGTAGATCCCTCTCCAACCTTTGAATACACTCTGAAAGTGGTTCCCCCTGTTGCTGCCTGGTTGACCTAAAACCCCACCACAAATCTTCAATGGACTCAGTACTACTTAAGGCACTGTCCAAGACAGCAATGTAATCTTCCACACTGGCTTCTGGGTCAGTGGCCCGCAAGGACCAGACAGCATAAAGGGCAGGACCATTCAAACTTTCCGTTAACCTTTTACATTTTTCCCCCTTCACTACACTGCCAGTCCTGCAACAAGGGGACCATGTAACTAGCCCACGATTCATGATCCTCCTCCTCCCCAGCCAGGATGGGCCTCACCCCAGAAAACATCCTCAGCTTTCTATAAGAATCTGGAAAGGAGGGCCCATAACTGGGCCTGGGCCACTCACCGGGTGTGGCAGTTAGTTTTGGTTCAGATACTGCCTCCCCCAAAGAACTACACTAATCATGGTCACAATAGGCCACACCTCCGAAAACCCCCTTGAACTAAAGCCTCAGGTACCCAGGAGGCTTCTATTACATTTTTGCATTCCACCAGCACAGTCAATGTCCCTGTAACAGAATCTAACATTTAACCCTGAACAATCACTTGACCCAGCCCTTTTATGGCAGACAGTTGCCTCTATAGATTCCACCTCTAGTTCAGGGGGTACTCCCAGGAACAGGAGGGATTTTTGACAGCCCATTTTCTGCCCTCCACTCCACTCATTCAACTTTACCTTGTCTGTCACTTTAATTGGGATTTTGGGTCTGGGGGGGGAATAGAACCAGGGAAGGGGGAAACAGTGGCCTTTTCACCATGGCCATCCATAGTGGGCATGGTTAGTGAACATGAGATTCCAGCGGTGCCTCCAAAGGTGTAGCCCAGGTGCCAATGGGCTACTATCCCTGCCTGTTGACTAACACACAGGTTAAGAGACCTTGATTCTGTTGCTATAGTGGTTGGGGGTTCTATCCCAGAATAGAAGGAAAGTAGAGTGGTGCCTCCACCCAGAGTGAAGTAACACTGGGTTAGGTGTTTGACTGGTACAACCACTTGGGATGCTCTACCTACCCACCTCCCTTTCCAACCACCCCACACACTAGATACCATGTTGGGTCCCAATAATGTAAACCACATATACTTAGTCAGTACCAATAAATTGTCCACAACAAGATTACAACAAACAATACACAGCTTTATTTTGGGGGGGGGGCTAGGAAAGGGAGTACCAGGAACAGGACTGTGTGGAGAAGAAACTTTTGGTTATTTAGGTTAATAGGGCCCATGGGCCAAAATACGCAAAGTACCCACCCCCACTGGTATCAGTGCAAATCCCTTATGTCCTAATAGTCCTAGCTGGGTACCCAGACTTAAAGCAGGCCTGCTAGATGCACTGAATTGGGGTCCTTTGAGTAACGCTTCCTAGGATGCCAACACCTTTAAACCTTTTACTCCCCTTTTGTCAGGGCAAGCCCTGTGTTACTCAGTCCTGAAGCACTGGGATTCAGTTACTGTCATGGTGGGTTCTGGCAGTTCAGGGATCACCCAATTTCAGAGAGGGCAGCAAGCAGATGGGCAGAAAAATGTTAGTCAATCATGGACTTGCTTGAAGACTCTTGGAGCTTGTCACCTTCAGACCTGTTTGAAGGTCTAGCAGCTTGTCCCCTTCAGCCTGTTTCCAGGCCAGATGCAGAGTGCAAGCGCAAGGCCACAAGGAACCCAGACTCAGGCATGCACCCGTGGCCCCCTGAAGCCAAGTCTGCCTCACTTAGTTGGGGTTGGCAGGTTCCCTACCTGGCTTCCAGCTGCAGCTGTGACTAACTTTAAGCTTTCACTTTCCTCCTGAGCAGAAACAAACAGCTTACAGTGTGCAGCAAACAAGTTCCTAATTTCCACCTGCCAGTGTCCCTTGGCTAGTGACTTGCAGTCTCTGGATCAAGCCTCTGCCTTTTCACTGCTGGGTTTCAGCAAGCTACAAGCTCCTGAAACACTGGACATCTGCAAACCTTTTTTCCTTTCAGAGTCCTCAGATTCAAGTACAGCACCAGTCTTTAGCTCTGGCACACAGTTCCAATTTTCCCTTCTACAGCTCAGAGTCTCGCCACACTGATGCAGACTCACTGCAACACTGAATCTTCAAAACACCAGGAACTTTCACCCAATTCCTTAAATGTTTAGGTGCAATACACAGTTCCTTCAAACTGAGAAAATCCTTTGCTCCAATCCTCAGACAATTCACAGATTCACCAACTGAGTCTTTTAAAATGTCTCCTGACTTTCCAACACACAGCACTGAGCCCTTATCGACTCGATGAGAGCCCAGGAAAGACTGCCTCAACTGCCCAAAGTCCCAGGGGAAATACCAGCTTCTGATTGGCTGATTCTTACTGGCAATCACAAATATTAATAGTTATTAGCACAGATCAATTACTGATTGTCAAAGGTGTTTGGCATCTAGAATTAGTTCACACCTCTTCCCATAAACCCTCACAGCAAGCTTTTGGGCTCCTAAGTTAATGATTGGCTGTCCATAGGGGTCATAGTATCAAAGATCGCTGCTATTTTACAGACAAAACAACTTATACACAGTTCTATCTTTGTAGAGTTCTTGCAGTCCATCTACACAGTGTGTAACCACAGTCCCACCATGGCACCCCTTGCCCCCAGTCCATCAACAGCTAATTTATAATCTGAAAAAGTTCTTATTTCATCTGTTGCTTCTTTCGATCTGTTGACTCTCCATGTACGGACCAGGCAGCTCATTAATATTCATCTTGGTTCATTAATAGTCATGACCCCCCCCCCCATTCAGAGCACTTATAGGCACTACTTAACGAAACAGTGGTGTGTCTCCTCATTTGGCTTCCCCAGGTATCTAACCCTTTTCAACTTATACAGGGGGTCACAAGCACCAGGAAAGCCAACAGTGAGCTGCAAATAGACTGCCCACTGGCTCCGAGGAGCAGAACCCAGCACGGTGGCTTCACGACTTGCTCTTCTGGCCCCAAAAGGGCAAAACTAAACACAGGGGCCAGACAGGGACTCAGGGAGCTCTCAGGATCCTGGACTGGTGGCGGGAGGAGAGGAAGCCCCCAGGGACAGTAAGGTAAGCCCCACCCATGGGGGGGTTACAAAGAGGATTGTTCCTAGCACTATTCCTGAAGTACCCCACTGGTCACCTTCCATTCCATGAAGTGAACTTCGTTTACCATCACCCTCTGTCGCTTATCTCTAACCAATTTCTTATCCAGTTTACCACCATTGGACACACTCCTAAGCTACTCAGCTTGCTTCCTAGTCTCCTATGTGGAACGCTGTTGAACACCTTACTGAAATCTAGGTAGGCCACATCCACTGATCCACCCTGATCTAGTTCTTTAATCACCCTGTCAAAATAATCCTTCACATTCGTTTGATATGACATCCCCATTTTTGCTCTCCTTGATATATGCAGTTTTCAACTACAGCAGTTCCTGATAAAAAAACTGAACCAGTGCAGTTTACTGGCCTGACTGCATTCCTCTGCCAAACTACTCACTCACACATGGACCTCCTTGCTCCATCACTGATTGATCCAAATAGTCCCTGTGCACAACATGTGATGTCCTTTTATACTCTTGCAGAGTCAGATGTCTTACATGGTGACTTGGCTGTCTATCACTCAGTG